>CM041546.1:12454527-13729982 GCA_023238725.1 Scortum barcoo | reverse complement strand
CAAACAAACAAACAAAAAAAAAAAAAAACAAATAGGTAATTTCATTTCCAAAAAAAAGCTAACCCGTTTTATTAATTTGCTGGGCACTGTATTTTTTTTTTTTTTTAGCAAACTTTAACTTAAACAGGAGTCAATAGTGCTTTTGGTGAGGACTATTTTCAGCTGAGGAATAATATATGTTTTGCTCTTGTCAGTTTGTATGGAAGCATATTATAGAAAAGCGTGTTTGTTTGAACTCAAACTAATATACAATTAATAGTTTTGTTTGTTTGTTTGTTTGTTTGTTTTTTGTTTTTTTTTACGACATTAGATAATAAACACCATGTAAACTAAATGAATTGTCTCTGTCCTTCCAGGAATTAGTACTTTTACATGGTACCTTTCAGGAAGCTTATACCAAAATTTCTGACTTGTTAAATATGGCATCACTGTTTTATTCAGTACTGAAATAAAATACTATTTAAGGTACCTGCATGGCTTAAAAAATACCGCAATCAGCCTAAAATATGTGTACATTTTTAACTGTTGAACTGATAAAATCCTAATAATAAAAAAAAGCACTGAATCGGTGTCCCACATATTTTTCAGATATTAAAGAGTCTTTGAGACTATGGTTACGCTTCATGTTCATGTTACATTAGTATACCAGACAAACTTAGTTTTACACTTACATTACTAGAGAGGGTTTAACCTAAAGTTGACTGTATAATGTTGGAATGCAGTCAGTGAGGTTAAGCCTCATGTATTGGATCACTTAGCTGACAGCATGATATTTTTCAAGGGGGTCAGTCTGGTGCATAATTAACTCACATAATTAAGCCCATAGTTAACATTCATTCCCACATACAATCTGTAAGTAAGAAATCCACTTAAACAAACGACTGAGGGAAACCTGAATCTGGATCAACAACGGGAGAGCAGAGCTGCTTTTTAGGAGTCCATATTATCCAGCTTCCTCTTGTAGTAACTGAAACAGAAGCATTACCAAACCTCAGGTATTCACACAATGGTTCCCATTGTGAGTCATTGTTTGCGAGATGCTCAACATATTTGTGTAATGATGTAGCTGGCAAGACAACAATGGGAACAGATTATTCATTCAGCAAGAACATGGTGTCATTCCCTGTGAGAAGTAGGCTGGAAATTACACATAATACAGTATTTATTTGAAAGATGTGCACCTTGACATAAGTTATGATAAAGCATACAAAGCTAAGACATTTTTAACATTTGATGTAGAGTTAAAAGGAAGGCATTACATTCTTTACAACATTATGGTATTCATTTTACTGTAAATTTCAAGTATTAAAATCAATTCCAGGAAAGTCAATGTTGTAAATGACGGATATTTGTGTGTGTATTTTATTTACCAGAGTGGCTGCAACAAAAGAAAAAAAGTGTCTTTTAAAATACATTGTGAGCCCTGCAGTTCATGGCTTAGCAGTGTATTACACGTTTATGAACTTTACAACAGTTACAAAAAAAATCTGGACTCTGGAGAGACTTCCAAAAGACTTGAATGAAGTGGATCAAGCGTGGGAGAGACTGTCTGACAGGAAATGACTTCCTTCTTTGTCTCACACACACACAGAGAGAGAGAGAGAGAGAGAGAGAGAGAGAATCGCACAAGCACACATCCTGCAGCTGTGTGTGGTTCACAGGAAATGTATATACCCTAATAAGTGAACATGTCTAAGATGTATGACCAGTGAAAAACACCACGTAAAAACATACATTGCATCCTTGATTAGGCAAACATGGTCAATCACAGTTTAGTAAAGTTTCTCTTCATTGTCACTTCTGACTTCAACATGTGCGACATGGAGAAATTATTCCCTTATCAGATCACGTCAGGCTTCGAAGTCCAGCCCCATTCCTAATGATTGACAGGCCATCAGGCGAATGAGGCTCTGAGCTGAACCCAAGCTAGGCATGTGATTGGTGAAGCCTGCAGGCAGCTCACACGGTGGGCATAACAAGAGAGTTCATGCTGCCTGAGAGGACAAACTCAGGGCAAAAAACAGGAGACGCCCTGACGTCACCTGACTTGGCCCGTTTTAGTTATCTGCCATTTTGTATCTGGACGGTCCGTTCAGATGAAGTTGGTTTTCCACGAAAGAAGAAGCTAATATGCCAGTGTTGACGTCTGTTTTTAATTTTGAGCTTTACACAAAGTATATGAAAGTGTGAGTCGTGTGGACAGGTAGTGTTGTTCGCGGTGGGCAGACAGCTCTCGTCGTAATCAGACCAGTTGTTCCTCTTGTTTACCTCCTGCTGGAGCGGGAGAGCTAACGAGGTTAGCCCCGTTAGCCCGGTTGGTGAAGCCCTGCCCCAGTGTTAGTTCTCCGACTGTGCTGAGAGGCGAAATGGCGGCCAACGCGACACAAGCAACCCCTTCTACCAACTGGTATGTCGACCTGTCCGGCAACACAGCACCCTCAACACACAGTGGATGACATGCGGCTTATTAATTCAACTTAAGACTGTGAAGTTTATGTGTGATGTGTTAGAGATGGCTGGCGTTAATCTCTGAGTTCATGATAACTGAGCTGCAGGGTGTTGACAGTCGTTAGCACGTCGAGCTAACTACAAATAACAAGGCCAACGGTCACACCAACCGAAAGTTAACGATAATCTGTAATTTGTTTAACGGTAATAATCAATAGATTGTAAACTGTAATAAACTCTAGTTGTGTTTCTTTATTTATGATCGGGGTTATGGCCATTAACTGTAATGTTTACAAGTTAACATTGGCACAGTACTCCTATTTATCCTCCTTCGCATCCACAGACTAACATGGATATCTGCTTTTAACGACTGTTGTTTTTATATGTAACTCAACAGCTGAGTAATTTAGGAAACGTCTTAAATGTAATCTAATCAATCAATAATGTAATCTTTTAAACAAGCATTCAATACGTTGGCCGTTTGAAACGATAATATCACATGGTTTTACATTTACTTTATGTCTGTTTACTTTTAAGATTATTTGTTTTATGCTATGCTTACATTTTTGATGGATGGAATGATCTTGTGTTACTCAACCTCAAGAAGTTTTACCTTACTCAGAGATGTACATGTATACTTTAATGTTGTGGCTAGTCGGGGTATGTGAGCTATTGATCAAATTAAAATGTACTAACTACATTTTCTTGTGGAATTTTTAGGTCCTATGGTGCTACTGCAGACGGGCAAGTTCATGAAAACCCAGAATGGGAGAAAGCAAGGCAAGCACTCGCATCCATTAACAAAAGTCAGAGCTCTGCAAAGACCACACCAGCCAACCGGACCACAGCAGAGGTGTGCTTTTATCTCTTTTGTGTCTGTCTTTTTTTGTTCTGTTCTTTGTTTTTTTTTTGTTTTACACCCTGCATTGAAATCCATTTGTGGTGATCCTCTCACAACCTGAGAGATTAAAGTAGAAATGTGGACACAAAACATCAAAATAATTTTGAAAATCAGTCACATTTAAAGGTGGCTTGTTCATATACAGCAGATGCATTTGTGCTTTCTAACTACACTTGACCCAGTTCAAAACCTACATGAGAAGAAGTAATAACATATACATGTCGACATAATCAAAAGTGCCCCATACCTCCCACTTTACAGTCAGAGTAATAGTGGATATGTTCAGATTTTTGTACCCATACAGTACTCCCACAGCAACCATTTTGGTGAAATTGTATCACCATACAGAATTACAGAATAAGTACTTGAAATGACAAACAGGTATTTGCACACAGATGTGCATGTTGGGGTCGTTTCTATAAATGTGATCTGTCTAGTGTGTGATCAAGTACTGGTTTGCAGTTAGTTTGTGTATTATTACGGCATTGTCACTTCTATGCGTGCTAGATAATTCCCTCTGTTCTGGATTAAAACATCAAGGCTGTTTGTGCATGTGTCATTTCAGGCCGGGACAGTTTCAGCAAGCAGCGACTGACTCTGCTGCCATGCAACAGCAACAACAACAGCAGCAACAACAGCAGTACTATCCGTGGTACCAGCAAACTCAGCAGCATTATCCTGGGTACACATACCCCTATAACTACTACTACCCCATGGGTCCAGTAAGTACAGAAAGAAATTTTGTTCTTACAAATATGAACATGTCTATCTCCTAAAATAATATCTGATCCTGAGAGATTGGGAAAAGGTTCTACAATGACAACATATGTTTTGTTGACTTTCCAGTATGGAGCTGCATATCCACCAAATCAGTATGCTGTACCCCCAGGGCCTTACCCAGGGACTCCAACTTCCAATGGGCAGGTATACAACCAAAACTTGCTTACTAATGTAACATATTTAAGATTTGTAGTCACCCATAGACTCCTAAATTACATAACAGGCACATTCCTAGACCTAACAGATTTTAGAGAGCAAGAACTATAAGCACCTGACATAGTAGTGCCTAAGCCACTGGACATGACCAGTGATCCAGTCAAACCTGTTTAAAATAACACATTGTGCAATAGTAAAATAAATCATTTGTTGAAATTGATGTTTGGTGTGATATAGGCAAGTTTTGATTTTCTTTTTTTTTATCTTTCTTTTCATAGCCTCCTCCAGTGCCTGGAATGGAAGACCAGTCATCCAACTACCCCTCTCAACCACAGCCTCCTCCCCCTGCTACTCCCCAGCCACCTCAGAGCCCAACCACCTCAGAAAAACCCCTCCTCCCCACCGCCACCCATCCTCCCCACCCAACTCCCAGTACCCCCCTCCTCCATCACAAAATGCTTACAGTGCCAACAACTCCATGCCCTACCCACCTGGTGACCCCAACCAAATGCAAGCTTACAATCATTCCCAGGGAAGGCCCAGCTATGGACAGGGCTTCCAGGCCCAGAATGCTTATCAGCCCTCTCAGAATACATCCCAGCAGCAACAGCAGCCAGGCCAGTATGTACCAGGGCTTGGTAGAGGAGAGGCCAACAAAAACAAAAATCAAAAACAAGGACAACAACTATGGCACCGCATGAAACGTGAGATTTATTTTTTTGCGAGGTAGCTGACACGTATAACATATTATCAACTGAATTACTACAGAATCCAATGGCGGTATCACTGTTTTTCTCTGATGCAGCTTACACATGTTACATGTTGCATAGAGGGCAGAAATTGAATGATTGTTTTAACTTCAACCAAATGTTCCTGTGTTGTTGTTTTTTTTTTTTTCTCAATTCTTTTCCTGTTTTGTTTCTCACAGAGGCTCCTGGAACAGCTTCTGTGAAGTTCAATATTCCCAAGAGGCCCTATCAGGTTCAGTGCTCTCCAATTTCCAATCAGGCGTTCCCTCCAGGAGAGCAGCCCCCAGGATTGAATCCAACTCCTTCCTCCCCAGCTAGTGGTGCACCTGGTGGAGCTCAGACACGGTGAGAACTGATCTGTCCCCACAGATTGTCTTTTTATAATCTATGAATAATGTGTTAACTTAAAATGGTGTCTTTCCAGACCCCAGGACTGGCCCCAAGCCATGAAGGAATACGTGCAGCGCTGTTTTACAGCCTGTGAGACAGAGGAGGACAAAGATCGTACAGAGAAGGTGCTGAAGGAAGTTCTGCAGGACCGGCTGAAGGATGGCTCCGCTTACACCATTGACTGGACTCGTGAGCCATTACCAGAGTGAGTTTAGTAGTGGATTAGTGTTTTGCTTGTGTATATATCAATTGTTAAGTAAGCTTTTAATCTCCTTCAGATTACTGCACGTGAGCTGTGCAGATTAAACAAACATCAGCTTGCTATATTTTGATGTGGTTTCAGTTGAGCACAGAGTTGATTTCTGGATTTGTTTTCAATGAGTTCTACTGCAACATTGATGCACATCTTTGCTTGGAATAGAGATTGAGTCTTGTGACTTGTTAAGTGTGTTGCCTGCAGGTTGAGCACGCATTAAGATTTGTGTCTTTGTTTTATTTGTAGACTAAAAGTCAAGCAGTCTCGTTGGGAAGCTGTTCCAGCCCAGAGGACGTCAGATAGCTCAATTAGCCGCGGTGGAAATACTGTGGCTGCAGCTTCAAGAGGCAGGGGTGCTGGACACAGATTAGGCCACTACAGAAATATATTTTCTCAAAGAAGTCCATCCTCTAGTTCCTCCCGTTCCTCCTCCCGCTCCCCATCCCCCTCCCACGGCCGGCACAGGGACCGCAGCAGCCAAAGGCACAGACGCAGGTGAGACACTATTTCTTCTCCTTTTTTATGGTTACTGTGGACTCCCTGTTATTTCCTTTTTTAAATATCTTCTGTCTTTTTGCTCCCAGTGATTCTGGCTCACAGTCAGACAGCAGCATCTCCAGTGACCTCCGACCTCAGCTGTCACGACGAAGTCAGAGAGGAGCACGTGGTCGTGGTAATGACAGGGATAGAGGACGTGGAGGTGGAGAGAGAGGACGAGGAAGAGGAGGAAAAGCCAACAGAGGAAGGCGGTAAATAGATAAGTTATTACAAAAAATTAAGTTGAACAGTCTAATCCGGTATCTACTTTTCTCACTCAACTGTTTTTTTTTTTTTTTTTGTTTGTTTTTTTGTACTACACTCTGCCACAGGGATCAGTTGTGAGTAACCTTTCATTTATTCTCTCAGGAACATGGACGATTCCAATACAGCTGTTGGAAAGAAGAGGAAAGGCGGGAATGCTGGTCTGGATTTCCATGACCCCAACAGAGAGGCCAAGAAACAGAGCAGAGCAGCCCGTTTCCATAAGCAGCTCCGTTCAGAGCCCCTGGTTCTCTCCATCAATGCCTTGGACTTGCCTGATGGTACACAGGAGGGCCTCAGCTGGGAGGACTGCCCCATTGTGGGAACGTGCCAGGACATCACCAAATCCTACCTGAGACTCACCTGTGCCCCAGACCCCTCCACTGTGCGCCCTGTGCATGTAAGTTGTATTATTCAACATTTTTGATGTACTTTTATGGTAGTTTTACAGTCATGAGATGTGATAGAGATTCTGAATAAATGTGTTCTTTAAAGTGTTCTTCAGCCAGTTTTCTGGCTTACATTATATAATAAACAGGAGAAGAACGAGGATAAGATATGATGAAACCTTTTGATTATATTTATTACTCCTCCATCACAGAGGATTAAGATCCAGACCATGTTCTGTTTCTGAACTTGTTTATACCCAGGTCCTGAGAAGATCTCTGCAGGCTGTGAAAGCTCACTGGAAAACCCACCAGGACTACGTTTATGCCTGCGAACAGATGAAGTCCATACGGCAGGACCTCACGGTCAGTGATCTTCATATGTGTTTCATTTGTGCTACTTTCTTCTTTAAAATGCTAACTCATGTCACTGTTTTCTTCTTTGTTTTTAAATGCTTTTATTTTCTCCTGTCACTATCCAGGTCCAAGGAGTTCGTACTGACTTCACAGTGGAAGTGTACGAGTGTCATGCACGCATTGCTCTGGAGAAGGTAAGTCTGTTTCACGTTGTAAGTGTTGGAAGAACTTACAGTGATAGTAGTACATGTTTAACACTAGCTGAATATTGATTTTGTCAGGGAGACCATGAAGAGTTCAACCAGTGTCAGACCCAGCTGAAGGCCCTGTACAAGGACAATCCCTCAGAGAACATCGGAGAGTTTACAGCTTATAGGTTGCTGTATTACATCTTCACCAAAAACTCTGGAGGTTTGCTCACGTTGTTTTCTTTTGAGTCGCTATAACACATCACATTCTCAAAATGTTATTCCCTATATTTAAACCTTGACCATTCACCTTACCCTCCAGATCTGATCACGGAGTTGGTATACTTGACACCGGCACTGCGGGCAGATGTGTGCGTGGCTCATGCGCTTGCACTCCGTGCTGCCTGGGCATTAGGAAACTATCGCCGCTTCTTTAAGCTGTACCTGGAAGCCCCGCGCATGGCTTCATACCTTATTGACAAGTTTGTAGAGCGGGAACGAAAGGTCGCACTTCGGGCCATGGTCAAAACGTAAGCCAAGTTCCAGCAAGATCTGTTTGGAAATGTTAGGTCTTCATAACTGTCCTGATCTCTATTTCTGTGCTCCCTCTGTCCGCAGGTTCAGGCCCGACTTGCCGGTGCAGTATGTGCAGTCCACTCTGGGTTTCACTTGTTTAGACTCCTGTAAGGCCTTTCTTACTGGGCTAGGTGTCACATTTACCCCATCTGACCCCGAAAAGATAGACTGCAAAACCAGCACAGCCTCTTTGGCTGCATCCTGAGGGGAGGGGGGTGGGTAGCCATGAAGGCACCATGAAGGGAGATGCCAGGGGACCATCAAGGATCCTTACATATACAATGCACAGAACTTTAGACACCTCAGCCAGTTCAGATAGAGTAGTTGGCACTATACAAGACCCATATAGAAAGACACATGCTCGAATACTCTGCAAGATTCAGATTTCAGAATACAGATGTAATTTCCTGACACTCAGATAAATATTTTAAACATGAGGAGCCACACAGTCACTCAAATATTGAAGGTTAGCCTAATACCCATGATATCTCACTACATTTATAATACCAGAATAGTGAGCGAACAGTTGAGATTTGGGATTGCCTTGTAATCTCATCAGTTAGAGGCCGAGAAGTCACAGAACCAGATCAGGGAGGCAGTCACCCTCATGGTTCCTGTTCCTTTGCCACCATCAGATGTCAAAGCTAACAGTGTTCTGTCATGTTTTTTCCTTCCTCAAGTCAACAGCTTCAAGACCTGAAGTTTCAAGCCCTGTCAACCAAAGTGGAAATACAAAGAGCTGTTCGAGTCATTCGTCAAACTCGTTCCTGTTTGAGGTCATGCTTACAGAAAGGAGTCAACATTTTCCTCGTAGAGACTGACACAGCGATGTGAGAAGATGCCAGCAGTTTGTCTGAAACAAGAAGTGGTGGTTTGTATGTCCTGCCTGCGCCTGATTTCCTCAAGGTATCTACAGATGGCTGTCCTGTTCCTTTTCCCTAATTATATGGCCCGTGAAATGAATGGACTGAAGTGTTATGTTCCTGATTTGATTAAGAAGTATTCATTCGCTGGTCACAGTCATGAAATGGTCAGCCAGCATCAGGAGAAGTCTCCATCTCATGAGCATTGACTTTAAAGTAAATAAAGGAATACAGGCAAGCGTTCTTCATCAAGGTGATGTCCACACCGTCAAAGCTGAGCTCCATCTCCAGAATCAGAGCAGCCGCAGGCAGAGAGGGAATCTGCTTCCATCGTCCTCCTTCCAGGTAGAATTTCGGCCAGCACCTGGAATCCAGCACATCTTGATCAACACAGCAAAGTGCCATAATGAAGCCCACCTTTGATCAACGTTGACCGTCTTCACCTCACCAGCTGCTATTCAAAAGAAACAGGGGCAGCTAGGCTGCCATCTTCAAGTTCAGCTGAAGGTGAATTCTGCATGGTGGAGCTCGAGTGGCAAATGTGCTGCTTCTTCAAGATGGAATAACAACAAGTGGTTTGTATGCTACATCTAGCTCTGGTGTTTGCAAGGCTGGTAAGCGAAAGGGACTTCTCTGGGAGGGTGTGGCTGATAGCCAGAAAACAGATGTTTTCTCACGTTTCCTGCGTGTTAAGTGTTTTATGTCTTGTGTGCTTTTGGACAGCTGTATGGGCCTTGTTCTCGATCAAAGGAAAAAAATTATGGAACTTCAAAGTAGATTTTAATGAAAATTACAGGTTGATATTGAACTGATGAATTAAGTACTATAATAAATTTGACAGTTTCCAAAAATCAGCAAGTCGGTAAGATCTGAGAAATTTTACTCTGCACTCTACTGTCTAAATGTCATAGTGAAGTATTGAAATGATCAAAAACTGACAGGAAAATAATAAAGAGGCAGATGCAAGTTGAGACTAGTGCTTTTATGTCTGTTTTTCCAGTAGTTATGAATAGTTATGAATTTTCTAAAATAAGAGCTGTGATTGTAGCCTCATTCTAGTCTTCAGAAACCAGTCGGCCTAAATGGAAAATCACAAAGTGGCAGTAGAATTGCGCTTAAGTTCGTTCTCTGATGTGATTTTGGTCCATTTCTCTTCAGGTTTGTGCTTTTCAGGACCCACTTTTATATTGGTGGTGGTTCACACTGTCATATGTGTTAATTGGGGAAAATATGTATTACAATAATTAAAATAGTTCTTATATATTCAGGAAATGTCAGGAAATGTACCCCCGACCAACAAAGCCGACCATTCACCATAAATATATATTTGATTGTGCTGATTGACATTGTTCTTCATAATTTGAGGGTTTTTTTTTTTATTTGAGCAGTATTAATTACTTCTGTAGACATACTGAGCCTGAGGTCTACGTGAGTGGATGCAGGCGTGCTGTACAGTTGACGTGTTTACTTGTCTACACAGTATATTTTTGTAAATATTGTATGATATTGCTGTGGTTTCTTTTCAGTTAGAGCGTAGTGTAGGGTTTTTGTTCACACATGGGTAAGTGTGATTTTTTTTTTTTTTTTTTTGACCTTTTATTTTCTCCGGGTTTTGCAAAACTCTTCTTAGACCATATTTGTGAATATGTAAAACTTTAATGCAGACAGGTCTGGATTGGGTTGAGTGCTATGTCTTCATCCTCATCACCACCACCACAGTGGATGCAGTGGCAGAGATGCTAGTTTCTCTCAGCACAGCCTGAAAACATTAGCACAGGCTCTTGAGCCAATTTTTGGCATCACCCTCAATTTCCTGTTGTTTCAAATTGTCCCTTCTTCCCACATTGCTGCATTTGTCACTTGCCTGTTTTGTGGCAGTTTTGTTTTGGCAGATTGTTCCATGCAAAGCTGGTTCACACTCAGCCACGAATGGGACCGCCACTGCCAAACACATGTAATGTTAAAGCTGTCCACAAACCGACAAATTTCCACCAGGCATTTGGAAACCTGGATCTTCGATCTTCTCATCATTGACCATTATTTCAGCAAACATTTTGTACTGACTATGATCTCAACATGTTTTCTTTCTTCCCCCTTCATCTACCTGACCCCCTGTCCTCTTTGCTGTTCCCTCCTCCTCACTCCCCAAACCTTTCTCTCACACACCACCAGACTTCTCGTTCTCCAGCTCGTGGTACTGCTGCATTGCAGGAGCACACGGAGCGATGGCGATAAGTGGGCGAACCACCTCCAGACGCCAGCCGGAGAGAGTGAATTGTGAGCAATCCGAGTCTCGGTTTGACCCACTGAAGTTGAAGCCATGCAGCTGATAAAATACATGGGAGCCTCACACAATGAAATGTTGAAAATGTTGATATGCTGCTAATGTGATTTGCTGCTAACCCAAATATTTAAACTTTTTCTGTGCAACATGATACCTGTTTAGTTTTACAAAACAATGTTTGACGTTGGACAAAGTTGCCATGTATTGTCTTCTGTTTGTCCAGATGCATTTATATTGTTTAAATAATGCGCTTACAGTTGTTCGGTGGTAAAAATGTGTCATTACTTAGGTTTCACTTTTTCCCTTTCAATCTATTTGTTTAAAGTTAAGAAACATTTGGCCTGTATTTTCTAGATGAACAGACCCGCGTGAGTCAGTTTCTAGTTTTGAGTTTCATCCCTCAACATCTGAGAATGTGTCTGGACATACAGAATGTGCTGTTATCACTGAAATTCACCTCCATTTAGTAACGCTTTATTTTTCTTAGTATTCAGTCTTTAGGTGATATTTGTTATTTGACCAGTGCTGGTGTGTGCTCCCATGATAAGAAATGACCTTTTGCTTTCTTCACATGTGATGAGCTTGAGCCTTTGGTGTGTGTAAATGTAAGATTTTTTTTTACACATGTTACACATAAAGTGTGTGCATCACAGGTTTTCAGCATTGAAAGAGTCCAGGATGTTGATGTTTTTTTAATTATTATTTTAGTAGAGAATTCACCCCAGACAACTAACAATACACATTTTCATTTTGGATGCTTTTAGTTTTTAGTTTTTTTGTTTGTTTTTTTCTTCGATGCCTGAGTCATGTTTTCAGTATTTGTTTTGCTCCCATTACTGTAAACCTCCATCAGTCCTTGTAACTCCCTCCTTGATCTCTTGGCACTGGAACAACTCCCACATCCCTCACTTCAATAGTGTTCATTTCCTGCCGTTTCCTTTTTAACTCGTCTTCATTTGAATTTCTGTCTTTACCCCCCCCCCACCCCCCCTGCATGCTGTCCCTTCCCACTCTCCTACAAATCTCTAACCAGTATTTGTTCTCTCTCTTTCTTACCTTTTTTTCCCTTTTATGTTGAGTATGTTTGTGACCGTTTGCCATGTGCAACTAGTCACTCTCTAGTAAGTATTGTATTGCATCTGCAATGCTTTAATAGTTTATGTTGCAGCTCACTAACAACTGAAGCTGAAGGTTTATCTGCAATGCCTCCTCACTAGCCCCACTTTCATGCCTCTACAGATCTGAAATGATAAACTGCCATTTTGTAAATATTGTGTACATATTTTGAAGAAACTAATAAAATTCAAGTATAAAGAACATCCAGTGTTGTTTTTAAATCACAGAATACACACAGGCAGAGTTGACTCAGGTTTAGAGAAGAGCAAAGAAAAGCAGTGGATCTGAGAAGTTCAAAAGAAAAGATCACAGAACTCAGGAGTTTTGCGCAGTTTATTCTGAAATAATATAAATATCAAGTGAGAGACACCTGTGACAGGAGAAACATAAGACCAGTTGCTTGACACAATGAAGGTGTTTTCTCCATGTTCAAATCTTCCTTTGCATAACTACATTGTTAATTTAGCTGCTGCCAACACATTTGTGGTATAAGGCATCAAACTGAATTGAATGGAGAAGTTGGAAAAGAAAAGAGGAAAAGTTGAAATGACAGGGAAAGAGAGTGAAAATACAGCAGATTAATGTAGAAAATATATGTAAAACTGCAATCAGGTCAAAAGAGGAAAAGGTGAAGAATTGAGTTCATGCATTGTTTAAGTTTAAAAGGGAAAAATAAGCAAATAAAAAGAAAAACAGGAGAAAGAGTTTGGAGGTTGAAAGTTGAATGTGAAAAAGAAAGATGTTTCTGTGTATGCCACTATTGAAAGTTAATAACAGAAGGCAAATGTCACCTTAACATGAAATCTACAAGTTGATATAATGTTCTGCAAAAAAAACAGGAGACTTGGGGTGTTTTATCATTAAAGGTGAATTAAAAGCTACAGAGATCTACAGCTATTTAATAAATCTCAAGTGCAGTTTTAGAATAGGGTTTTTTTTTTTTAAAAAAAGCTTTTTTTAATTAAATATAGTCTGGCTGTCCTGTTAGAGAAAAAGAAACTATAAAGAGCAATAAAACAAGTACAGATGAAAGAGAAAGAAGCAAACAAAGAGCTCAGAATTAATTTCAAATTAAATTAAATTCAGAAGTCAGAGAGAGAACAAAGCACTAACAGGCAAAGAGCAGAAAACTAATTTATTTACAAGAAAAATTAAAGGTTAGTTCTAAAATGTATATAGGAGAGAAGAACTATGCAAAAAAGAGAAGAGGTCAGAAGCAAAGATTACTCAGAGAGAAAAGATGAGTGTTAAAAAGCAGAAAGAAGATTAAAATTCATTTAAGTCTTTTGCTGGAACAACTACAACTATTACTACTAAAGAAAGAAGGGAAACTGATACATTCAGAAAGAGCAGAAAATAAAGTAAAGACATACTGAGGCTAAATTTCATGTACATGTATAGATGTGCTTTCTATAGTGGTGCAGAGGACAGAAGAAAGAAGGATAAATAAAGACAAGTGGAAAAAGAAGAAAGTGAGGTGACAAGGAAGTAACTAATGAAAATAGAGTACAAGAAACAAGTACAAGTAGGAAACGAGGTAAATACAAGCAAGAAAGAGAAGGAGAGAGGTTGTCTCTGTTTTCTGTATGAGGCCCGATGGGAATGAGTCAGACACATGTGGCGTCTGATGGGACAAACAACTCGATAAGCAACTTTCACGTTCAATTTCAGAGCTGCGTGGAAACAAACAGGAACTGAACAACCCGGAGACACACGGTGAGCAGTGAGAAGGTTGGAAAATGTTATGAGTCAATAAAAGGACAGAAGAGGAGAAGAGAGAGAAAACGAGTTTTATTTAGAGGTAAACAATCAAACACAGCAGAAAAGGAGTGCAACGGAAACTAAAATGGCCGGGCTGAGAGGAAATGATCAACACAAGCCAAGGAGGCATCCAACAGCTCAGTGTGAGAAAGGGGAGAGACAGTACAGGAAAGGATGAAAGTCCCAGCTGTGAGTACAAAACAGGGGAGGTTTTAAAGCAGCTCTGAAAAACAAAACTTCTCCGGAGAAATAACAGGAAGCACTCAGCAGGCATCAGCTGGTGAAGGGCAGAGCCACGGGAACTAAACTCTGTTAGTTGTGGACAGAGAGGTAAGCAGATGAGAAAGCTCCGCAGCATCAAAAGGTCACAGATACAGAAAAGTGATGCAGGATTAATAATGGCAGCTGAATAAAACGCTAAAAATGTGTGAGAGGTAGATTGTTAGAAAGGCAAAAAAAAAAAAACAAAAAAAAAAAAACACATGAAAATCCAACTACATCCAGACAAACATTAGTTCAGCGTTTGAAGTAATGAAACCAGTGTCACAGCTGTCTCTCAGTCGACTGAGCAATGTTGATGCGTAACCTCACTCATATGCTCACACACATACACACATGCGCACACACACGATTGTCATCAAAAATAAGTCATTTAACATTGTACAAAATGTTCTTTTTTGTACAGTTTGACCCGTGAAACTTGAAAATTTCCAGATTTCACTCACAAAAAAACATTCTCACAGTATTTTTTTCACCAGCTACCACTTCCGTAGTGTGAGCCATCTACCAACATCAGCACTCCTTAAATTCAGAAAACAATAATAAATCCATTAAAGGCTTTAAGCGACTGTCTATATATTACATAACATCCTCATCCAGGAGCTAAGTATTCGCCAGTAGAGTGGGCAGTAAATGGGTCCTACAGTATTTACAACAGTCTGTTTAGTCTCTGGAGGTTGTGATGGAGATGGGAGGTAAAACCATTTCCACACTTCCCAAAGTTTGAGCATCTCACAGTCTGTCCTGCAGCGTCCACAGTTCAATCAATCCTGGAGTTCAAGAGAGTCGTCCCCAACCGGCCCCACCACCTCGCCGGGCAGCTCAGTACGGGGTGAAGCGGTTGTACCCTCCTCTGTACAAACTGGCCTGTTGACAGAAGCAGTGTAGCAGGTGTGAACGAGGACTACTGTGGTCGACAACACATGTAACAAGAGACCTTTCAGCAGAGGCTGTGTGCGTGTCTTTCACTCACCATTGTACCAACTCCATATGTTGTCGTTGGTCCAACCGAGTGGTGATAGGGATCCGCAGCTGTGGCGTAAACCCGTCCGTATCTGCTCAGAAACATCAGAGGCAGATGTGAATGTCATCTGCAGTTGGCAAGGCTGAGGTCAATGACACCTCTGTTCAATCCTTAAACACCACCAAAATGTTACCAAAGCCTTCTCCACACTTCTTTATTAAAATATGGCCAACAAATGGTCAAAGTCAAAGACATCAGAATTATCTTTAATAAAACTCATCATATGTAGTTTGTGTATTAAGGTTGTTAAAACCCTGGACATGGACTCAGTGCCTCAGATGGTACAGTCACTTCACTGACAAGACATTAAGGATTAAAGAATATCAGAGACACATATATATATGTGTGTGTGTGTGTATATATATATATATATATATATATATATATATATATATATATATATATATATATATATAGGGTTTGATTGACCCGAACAAAATGAACTAACCGGGCAACAAGTGTCCATTTTAGCTGAACCATACAGTTAAGTAAGAAAGCAACGATACATATTTACTTATTTCAACAATTAAACTGTTCAACTGTTGTTTCATTGCATTTCCACAATCACCTAGGCTGCATCTCTAGGATATTTCGGCTAAATCACGACAAACATTATCTTTTAAACAGGATGGCGCCTGCGCCTTGATGATGTCATGTTTCATTCAATATATTCAGACTTTCATTCAATATATTCAGTCATATTATATATATAATAATTTCCTAAACGGCTTGCCATAATATATAAACACACACATACACACACACATATATAGATAGATAGATAGCAATAGTCACACCACAGATAAAATCTGATTTGTGATTTGCTATGAGAAACACATTTACACATTTGAGGACAGTGTGTGGTATTTATCTGCCTACCCGTCACTGTAGGTTGCTGTGGCAGCAGACGCTGATTGAGCCACTCTGTAAGCTGCAGGATAGCCGCCCTGCACAAAGAAATTAAAATAATGTAAATACAGCTACAAAGAGAAAATTACTTTAAGGAAGAAATGTATGAGAAGTGTGCAGCTGCTTACATAAACTTCTGTTCCGTACAGTCCATCCTGGTATACCACCCTGATGAATGTGAGTAAAAACAAAAATTAAAATGTTGCATTAGCTGACATGATTGGAGACACTGGAGGCATTAGGGCCTAGAGTCTCACCCAGGGTAGGCGGGCACAGCAGCAGGTGTGGCTGCAGCAGCAGAACGAATCGTGTTGTAGACGGCTCTGCCTCGACCACGCAACGCAGAGCCCCTGTAGGCCAAGGTGGGAGTTGCTACGGGGTATGGGAAACTGGCAACTAAAGAAACCGAGGGAGAGGGAAGCAACAAGTGATTAGAAGCAGTGAACAGCACAGTGCTGGTGGCTCAAAACAAATAATACATCAGTGTTACATGGAGGAACTTACCTGTGTAGAGCTCAGGTGCGTACATCGCCCCCATGACAGGGTTGATCTTCCAACCAGAAGCTACACAGAAACAAAATTGTGTGATTTTTCTACACAGAAACAATCCTCCAGCCAACAAAGCGACTTGGGCAAATACTTACTTGAAATGTCTCCATTCACAAGAGGCGTCTGGGGCTTCTTGGTAACCACTCTCGCAGTGGCATTATTAACCTGGGGAGAGACAGGACAGGACAAAAGCAATGATAAAGGAGACTTATGCCGAATGTTGACAGAGAAACCTACAAGTGGCGTGAAGTCCACCCTCACCTCAATCTTTCTCCCTTCCACAATCGTCCCATTCAGCTTCTCTCTTGCTCGGTCAGCCTCGGTCGCACTCTCAAAGGTGACAAATCCAAAACCCTGCAGGGTCACAAAGTCACATAATTTATGGGTTTTATTCTCTCCTTAAAGGTACTTTTCATATCAATATCAGCTCTAATAATATTTCTGTGATGCTTACCTTGGACCCTCTCTCATTGAAGATTATTTCTACATCAAGGATCTTGCCAAATTGCTGAAAATGTCAGAATAAGTATTTAGTATTTATGTAATAAATTTAACTTTAAAACAGAGGAAATGATTTGATTGATTTACCTACATGGACAACAGTTTTTTTGACAACTTTGAGAATTTCATACCCCAAACATCTGGCGGAGGTCTGGGTCTCTGAAGCGGAACGGGATGTTGGAGACGTGGAGGCGTTTTGGCTGGGCCTTACCTGACCCCTCCTCCTCACTGCCACTTCCTGCTCCGCCCCCTGATGACACAGACACGCTCAGAGACTGGGGGTCAGAGGTCACAGGGGCCAAAGCGTCCTCCTGACAGTGAGAAAGTGTGAAAACAGGAGGAAAGAGGCGGAGAACGAGGAGAACGAGGATGAGGAAAAAGCAAGCACGTGGACAGAAGAAGGATGGACGAGAAGGAAGAGGACGTGAAAGAACAAATAGAAACGGAAAGGTGGAAAACAAAAGATGGAAAAAGAAAGAGCATGAATGAGATGAGAGTGGGTGTGAGGAAAAAAACGGGGAGAGGGCATCAGTAGAAAAGCAAAGAAAGAAAGGGAAAGAAATCATAAAGTCAGAATACAAATTCATCTTTCAGAGGATTCTGCTTGTGTAAAACTTCAGTCGCGTAAGCATCACAAGTGATTCAAACAAAGAGCATTCAGCAACCAGTGATCCCTCTCAGGCAAATGTGAGGAGACATGAAAAGGGCTCCATTTTAGTGAGGCGTCTTTGAATACATGCCTGTCAGAGAGTAGAAAGACTAATGCACTGTACAATAGCAGTACTGTAGCAATAAACCTTATATATCTGGCACTAAAACTAACTTATGCTCACTCAAGCTGTGGCAAAGAGTTAAATAAAAGTTTAAGCTCCCCTGAAAAAAACAGAAGTAGCCTTATGATTACACATATTACCTAAGCAGTTGGAATAATTTGTAAAATAAAAACACATAAAACTATGCTAATATTTAATCAAATAAAATTGCCCCATGCAGAAAAATTCAAGGCCCTACTGTGCCAAAACCAAAACATTCACTATCCCACAATGCACCACGATGCTGGTGTGTGCATGTGTATGTGTTGGTCAACCAGCATCATCAACCATTGCAAAGAGGAAATGTTAAATATATGTTTTTAATAAATTAAATAAATAGATAAATTAAATTAGATAAAAGTCCAAACAAAAAAAATGAGAGTGAAAAGGTCTGCAAGAGAAATCAATAAATACAGTGAGCTTTGGCAGTGAGAGCGAAAGAAGGAGCAGAGTGCATTGGAAAGGGGAAGAAACATTAAAAAGCAAAGAAAAGATCACTCTAAAAGTGTTGATAGGTGTAAAAAAAATGCAGTCCTTTATGCAGAAGTGAAGACTTGGGTATTAGCATTCTAGTACCAAGAGGCAGATAGTGGAGAAGGCCTCAGTGCAGCAGTGAAGAATGAATTAAACCAAAGTAAACAAGGCAAAGAAGGTGCGCAAAAAGCTTGAAAAGGAAGAGGGTGATTGGGTAGGAGGCAAAGGGGGCAGAGTGAAAACTGAATGTTCCACAAGGGTCAGTCTGGGGGTCACGGTGCTGCTTTTCTGCCAAGGGTTAAAGGTCATTTGTCACGGGGCATAATTAATACACTGGGGATGGACAGAAAGAGGTACAGAGACACATTTGCACAAGGGAGCGTTTTACAAACATGAACGCACACAGGCCGCTGGATTACGCTACACTGGCTTGCCACGGCTAACTACTGTGGACCGCACACTACCACATCCACCACACACACACACACACACCACAGACAGGCTACAGTGGAGGGGAGTGGGGAAACAGGGAGAGAGGGTTGAGTTGGGTGGTGGTGTCATGTCACGATGCAGAACTGTGTGTCTGGACCTGAGCGATATTTCAGAGGGGGAAAGGGGGTCATCTGGTCAGCCTCCCCTTTTGACCCCCTCCCTCCATGGCGACGTCTCAACTTTCCCCGAAAATCAGCACGGACCCGAGTATGTCAGGGGCTCTAGTAATAAAATATATAGACGGGGCCACAAAACACCATTTATGAGAGGAGGAAGAGAGATGTGCTGCAGCAGGACAAAGAGCTGACCACAGATCAGACTAAACACCTCTGTCCTTACCACAGTGGACCTTTTCCTGCCTGAAGGAGATTTGTTTAGTGTCATATCTTAACTGCAACTAATTTATGCTTAAATGGAGCCCTAAAAGCCTTATGATCTTCATAAAAATGAAATATTTGCCAACAGAATATTTTAACCTGTTTATTGGAGAACACGAATATGTATGACATTTAACTGCAATCACTGGAATTGTTGAGATAAAATGTTGTTGAGACTGAATAGGTGGCTGATATATTGTCAGTGTCATGATGTTAGCACAGTTAAAAATAGATTATAAAGGTTTCTGCAGTAGAATCTAGACAAATGAAATTTGATTTTAGAAAATACTTGAAACAAGTAGATTTTTAGTGGAAACAGATTGAAATAATTTCACTGCACTGGCAGATGTTTTCACTTATTTAAGAAAATAAGACTTTATGGGCACAATTCCAGACAAAATAGCATGAAAAGAAATATGTTTTTGTGTGTGACATAGAAGATACATACAACAAAAAAACCTTGTTTTTAAGTTGACATAGAACTTCTTTCTATTCTGTTACAATAGAATACAATATTTTTTAGATTCGATGACACACAAAGACACAAGTGCATGTCCTGTTATGTACACCCTCTGTACAGTTGACTGTCACGTGTTAATATCAACACATCATTTCGCAGCTGTACTCTTGAAATGTGATATGTTTTATTGCCAGCTAAATAAGACACAGGGGAGAGGGAAAAGTGGGGATTTATTTTGAACAACAAATCCTCACTCAGCTCAACTGCCCCCCTCCCACACACACACACTTTGCTGTGTAGAGTGTGAGTGGCATTCCCGTACATGGACATAACAGTGGAAGTGGGGCTCTAAATATAGAAGGAAACTCTATCTGGCCATGTTCCTCTGATAGGACATATGGATACACTACCTGTAGCAGCAGGGCTTCTTATCTTAACTTACTTAAGATCATATTTTATTGGGAGATTAATTTCTTGTCATGATGTGAACTACATTCACAAACTGTTCTTACCGTGTTACTGGAGGCCAGAGTCTCCGCCCCGTCGTGCTGAGGGCCCTGATAGACTCTGAGCTGGGGGTGTTCAGGGTACTCTGAAGTGGCATGTGCAGAGCTAAAATCAAGAGGTGGGAGTCTGCCCGCAGATGTTGGTGGGCCTTGACCTGGCGGGGGGTAGGAGGGAGGAGGGGCATAGACCTGTGGCAGGGTGGGGTCGCCGCTGCCGGGGCCAGCCTCCTGGGTGGGGCCTCCCTGTTGAAGAGGGAGGGAGGAATCAGCCACCCATAGCAGACAAGTTATCACATGTTGGAGGTGTAAACAAACTTACCACTATGTTGTTACTGTTAGAGTTCCTATGCTTTTACAATCATCAACTGTTATGGGTTTGAATATATCATTTATGATACATAAATATAAAAGGGGCATAAACTAAGATGTCAGATAAACACAGTTTTTTTCTAAAGTCTGAGAAAGACAGAAGGAACGTGTATAATGTTAAAAACACATCTGGTCTAGATGTCTAAATGCATGTTTGTGGATCAAATACTAAAATTAAAAGGACTAAAAAGGTACAATTAATGAGGTGCTTTACTTGAATTTCTGCATGCAACTGAAACTTTATATTTCTACTCAGCTATATTGCAGAGGCAACTATTGTACTTTTTACTTCACTGCATTTATCTGATACCTTAAGGTACTTTACAAATAAAAAATAGAAAATATGATCAACAAATGAATCATGATATATAATTATGGGTTAAGAAAAGATAAAACATTACTGATCCCTGGAAGGACATTCACAAAGCTCCCATCACTATATAAATTAATTTGAGTTACCAGCAGGAACTTTATAGTAATGTATACAGTCATGCATCAAAAGTTATAATCTAATAATATGACATACCTTACTCTAGGACTTTAACTTTTGGTATATACTGATGCTAATATTTTTGTACTTTTAGATAAGTAAACTTTTTACAGAAATACTTTTACTTGTAACAGAGTATTTGCATTTGTACTTAGTAGATTGGTCCAGAAAATGAAGTAGCAGTGTCTTTGTTAAATAATTCATCATTTGTCAAGTAAAAAATGTTAAACAAAGGAAATTGTGACAGGTGACATTTTATGTTTTTTTTTTAACCTTTTACAGAACAAGTTTATCAATTAATTGAAAAAACTGTCAACAATCAATGATGAAAATACGTGTTAGTAGCTGCCCTGCTGGCAGAGATATCAGACAGGTCACATCAAAAGATCTGCACAGTACAGCCTCATTTCCATCAAATCACACCATAAAAAACAACCAAGCTCTTTTTAACTCCCTCAAGTAGGAAAGAGAAATTAAGCCTGGAAATGTAGATGTAAGCACATGTGGAGCCAGTTCTGAACTGCCCAGAAACAGGCAAGCACAACCATCCTATTCAGCCTTGATACAAGCGAATTATCCAATGAGCAGCTAAAAGCATTGTCTTACCCCTTCACTGAATTCCTTGACTTCTGATGCATTATCCAACAACTGCAGCATGTTTTAATGCCAGCCGACCACCCGCCTACCACACCATAAGTTCTACTCATCCACCAATCACATCAAATGATTGCCAGAGCAAAAGGGACCAGGGGGGCACACCAGCTGTGGTCATTTGTAACCATCAATCACCTCATCCATGCTCCCCCCCAGACACACCCTGCCTTCAGTTTACACACTCATGAACACACTCAGCCCAGCCTGCAGACAGAGCTCTGCCCCCGAGATGAGGTATATATGAATGTAAATGCTCCTTCAGTTGCAAGTCAGTATATCACGCTAAAGGTCGATTCTAAGAATACCACATTTGAGAGGCCAGCGTGGTTTTATTGCTTTTACAGAGACATTTCTTAAACAATATATCCCCCACCTTGCTTTTCAAATAACTTCGGGCTTTACTTTTAAAATAATTTAATCTTGATTTCTGGTTTCTGTTCTATTCTGAATGACATGTATTGGATAACCAGTGACGTAAAACATGTCTTCATTAGAAGACAGGATGGGACAACACAGATAATCACATCATACTAAAAGATATGGGAACTACTCTGTGTACATTTTCCCTAGTGTGTTCACTTGAAAACAGCTTAGGATGAAGCACTTCATTCATTATTTTGTGTATCTTACAACTAGAAATATTTTGCATCATAAGGATTTTACATACAACATAATATAACCTCGTGAAATACAGCTGGGTCAATTTTGTCAATGTTTCAGTGACTTTGAAACAGCAGCCTTGATTTATCTCAGTGAGATGATATATTTATTTAAAACGATTTAGAAGAGGAGAGACGTGAGAAATGTTTGTAGTGACGTTCGCGATCCTTTAAGTCGGACTCCGGGAGACCTTCACTTTTTTTTATATAAACAGCTTTAATATGACGCACTGGGTCGAATTAATGATCCAAACAGATCCATTCCCCCAAATAAGTACCTGTAGTTTTTTAATTATTTACTGATTATTCTTTTTTCTTGTATATTTTGAATGCAGATGAGAAGGTTGATACCACTCTCGTGTCTGTGTGGTAATATAAAGCTACAGCAAGCAACTGGTTAGCTTAGCTTAGCATAAGACTGGAATCAGCTAGCCTGGCTCGTAGTTTTTATACTTTGCTTTTTGCAAGGATTAAACTAATGAGATATAAGGTGTCATTAATGGGCTTTAACAGGGCTGGCAGGTGGACTTTGTTACTTTTGGATTGAACCAGGCTATCTGTTTTCCCCTGTTTCCAGTCTTTATGCTAAGCTAAGCTAACTGGAAGCCAGCTGCAGCTTCATACTCAGTGGACAGACATGTTAGTGGCATCAGTGTTTCCATCTCATCAACCTCAAACTATTTTCATGTAATCAAAGCTTCTTCTGTCTCTGCATCCAAACAGACTTTTAGAGTTTTGAACTTATATCCACGTGGCCTTACATGCAAAATGCCACAAGTTTGTCAGCCAGCTTCAGGATTTGGAAGGCTTTATTATAATTAAAAACTCTCTCGTCTGTCATTTCATAACCTCTCATGTATCTCTCCATCAGCTGTTGCTCTTATGAGGTGTGAAAAATGTAGGAAATGTAGGATACAATAAAGAAGGTATTGGAGCACATGGGGTTTAAGGAACATCGACTGTAGGTCAAGTTCTCGAACTGCGACACAAAAGTCTCCAGCTGGCTGTGTCAAAGTACATCAGATCTCTGTTGTGTTTTCTTTTGGACAGATTTTTGAACTTTTCTGTTCCTTGGTCTGTCTAATGAGAGCTCTCAGTAAGACAGAGGTAATAATACACTCACATCTGATGTAATGCAGCCAGCTTGTGTTTTAAGACGTGCGTACATTGGTTGCACTGCAGCTATGTGTTTATAATATTTGCGTTTAGCACAAATGTTGTGAAGTACTATTATGTTTCATGCAGTGTGTGAACAAGACATGTGATAAGAGTCATACTTTACTTAGTACAGCTTTGCTTTGAGCTGACATCATCCCGCTAATGTTCTCACAGTTACAGTGTTTAGTAAGTATAATGTTTAACATGTTGGGTTTTTTTCCCTCAGCTTTTCCTTGCGATGCAAGATACAATGGAAATGTAAATTAATTGAAATGGAAGGATACACTGCTACTGTGTGCTGCTGTAATTCTTTCTAATTCTGGAGAGTACAGAGTAATGAGGAAGTCTCCATTAGGTCTCAGTCCAGTGTGAACTTCTGCTGGAACATGCTCTCAAACGTGTCAACACCAAGTTGGGCCTGTATTGTGTCCCATTTACCTCAAGAAACCACCCATGTGCGAGTACATCAACCCTCCTCACAGATTAGAAAAAGAGACAGGTGATGTGATAAGACAATCTGTAAGATATCCCTCCCAGTCCTCCTCTTCTGCTTTGTATTCAAACAGTAACCAGTATCACAGTGTCAGCAGGCGTATAGACACTCCGTCCCCCCCTCTCCCCTTGCAGGCTTTTTTTGATTTCCATTTGTTCCTTTTTTCTCTCGTCTCCCTCCTCAGCTGTCAGTTTGCGGTCATAGGTCAACGGCTCTGAGCCAGGTGCCTGCTGGGACAGCTGCCACAGGATTTACACACAGACGACACTAACTGCAGATGTGGCCTTCTAGTGCCGGCCAAGTTACAAATGCTAGCCAACACGTAGCCTATTAAATGAAACTAAATATTCTTTTTTCCACTCATCCTGCCTCTCCAGCTTCCTTTAATAATATTTTTGAAATTAATTTTGAGATTTAAGAGATGAAATATAGAGGAGTTTTTGGCTTTTATTATGGGTCTTGATAATGATGGGACACAGTAAAGGGGGAGAGACAGTAGGTGACACTTTTTATACAACCTTGTGTTGTAAAATGATGAGTGATGAGTTAAGTTAGCCCTTCACAAAGGCCCCTGACTGGATGTCAAGCCGACATTCTTTTAACACATGCTACTCTTCAATCATACAGAAATTTATACAGGAAAACTGCTAAAGGAGGGTTCAGTCCTTGGACTTGTGACATTTTAAAGTAGTAAAAATATCAGGATGTTTTCCTCAGGGCTTGAAAGTTTTTTGCAGTTTAAGTGCCCTTCAATGCCGCGTTCTACACCTGTTCCCCTGTAAATGTTCTCAAATAAGAAACTACTGTGCTCAAGCAGCTAAAATTCTCAATATTTAAATGCACAACAAGCAGGTTTCACACCTATTTTAAGTGCAGCTGGCTGCAGACAACACGATAGGTGACAGAATCTCCTCCTGTGATTATCTGCTCAGGAGAAGAGGGCTAAAAATACAGCTGGTGTGAAGACTAGAGACAAGGTAGAGAGATACCAGATGCATTGTGGCATTACTGGTATGTCAAACACACACACACAAACACACAGGGTCTGCTGGCATCACTGAGACCAGTGGACTAAAGATAACCCCTAGCGTGTCCTTAGTATTAAGTAAATAAGATCTTTCGCAATCATTGTACCTCGCTCAGCTCCCGTCATGCCTCTTTGATTGCTCCGCTAATCAAAGAGTCACTATTAAGCAACACATCACTGAATTAAATTAGAACTGAGCTGTAACTCATTAAGTTACGGAAGTAAGGTCCCTTTGGTTTCTTCTTACTAATTAAATGTTTCTTTCCCCTGTGGGAATATACTGTCACGATGGTTACACTGACATTCATTTCTGATTTACAATAAAAACGTATTAAAAGCTGAAATGATTAGTTGATCAACAGGAAAACTGTCAATTTTTGATGATCAATTAATTGTTTCAGTCTTTTTAATGCAAACATGCTTAAAAATAAATTGGTTTCATCTTCTTTAATGTCAATATTTTTAAATCTGTTAATCCGCTATAATAGTAGAATTATTATTTTTGATTAACAAGTCAACTTGGGATCAACCAACTGATAAACAGAGAAATGTATCAGTAGCTGATGACCTGTAGTGAAAGTAATTATTAGTTCCAACCTTAAACTATGGATTTTAGTCACATTTTAATCCATTTAATAACACTTCTAGTCTTTTATTTTCTCACTTTATCCCTAGATAAAGACTCAAAAACTCTAAGCTGCCTGACAGGCTGAACATTTGATGAACGGACACCAGTGAAGACAAACTATTTATGTGCAACAAGTGAGAAGATCTTGAATAGCAAACGAAGGCGAGTTTACCTGAACTATGCTGGGGTAGCATGTGGTTGTCTGTGGGTAGACAGGGAGTCCATAAGGCTGGAGGATCACAGTGGGTGAGGAGAGCATGGCCCAAAAACCACGCACAAGGAAACAAGGAACGGCGGAAGATGGGAGGAAAAGGAAAAGGAGAGCAGGGGAAAAGGAAAGGTTGATGTGCACACAGGAGAGCAGGCAATCAGGCTGGAAGATAAAAGAAGAGGAAAAATCCCAACGCGAGGAAACAAAAGATCCAAGAGGGTGAGGAGTGGGGGAGAGAAGGTTAAGACTCTTTAACCTCGCAGATGAGCCAAAGAAGAAAACACAAAAAAAGTCCACAAAACAACCGACGTCCCGTCCGGAAAAGACAGGATATAGAGCAGTGAAAGAGAAAGCAAGTGGGCTTCTGTGTGTCCATCAGTTCATCACGCAGCCTGACGGACAGAAACACATGCTCAGGGTCCCATTTCAGAGGTATATAAATAGTCACCCATGTCCTTCTCCCTTAGTTTACCACCTTACCACCCTCTCCCTCTTACACACAAGATCTCTCACTACCTGTGACAGACTTGGACAACAACATCTTGTTAAACAGGGGGGTCCGTGTCAGACACAACCCTGAATCCAGAGCAGGTCATTTGGCTCCTTGTGGACCCTAATATTTAAAGGACTGACCATTAGAGCTATTATTACGTTCACATACATGTCAACATGAATCACATTTATTACACACACATATCTGCAGGCACATAGGAGCACACACACACACACACACACACATTTGAAGCTCTTGCCTTTTAGTGTTCCCAGCTGTTGTTTCCAGTTTGACCCACAGGCGGCGACCACATCAAAATCCCCACTTCCGTTCGGCCGCAGCGGGGCATGATGGGATATGCAGTCCTCGCGCCGGCCCTATAAGTGAATGTGAACTTCCTCTAACGTCCTCTTTACTGCGCGAGCCTGAGCGAGACAGGTACGACTAGCAGCCTCATGCTAATTCACAACACGAATTACCGCCTCCGGAGCTTTTAAATGTACAAAAATGCAGAGGCAGCGCTGTGGAAAGATAATAGTTTGATCGAACTCAGGTTTTAAATCACTAAAACTTTTATTTTGTCACGGGTTGTTGAAGTATTGAGTGATAGCTCTGCTAAGCTAACGTCATGTTGAACAACGTGGTGCAGCTGCGGCCTGGTCCTCAGGCTGACAAATGACCACCTTCTGCTGCTTATTTAGATTAATTTATGTAGTTCTTAACACATTTAATGGATGGTTTATGGCGTAGCAGTGAGTTGTGAGAATGCACATAAAATCGAAATACATAATTTGTACACGTTTTTGTGGTGGGAAGGTAGAGACGCCGAAATGATCTGGTTTAACTGTATATATACTATATGCACGAAGTGTATAATGAGGGTGTCGGACTCTTATAAATTAACACGATGTTTTTTTTGTTTTGTTTTTTTTCCAAGTGTAGTGAAACGTTTGATTTAAAAATGAACTTGGCTGTAGTTTTGAGGCTGAACTCTGATCCAGCAGAATGTGTTAAATGTGTGCAGACATTAACCTGTAGTTTGAGGTCATTGTTGGAGATCTCCTGAAATATTTATCCTCCATTGGGGATGTAAAATTTAAAATAACATTTAACAGCTTTTGTCAACATAATCACAACAGTATTTTGTCATTGTTTAGCCCTAAACTCCATTTAAGAAATAATGGTGTTTAATTTGCTTACATTGACCAACCATGCATTTCATGTTGCAGGCACCTCTAAGCCGCCATGCCCGTTGCCAGGAGTTGGGTTTGTCGCAAGACGTATGTCACCCCCCGCCGTCCCTTCGAGAAGTCCCGTCTCGACCAGGAGTTGAAACTCATTGGTATGCTGTGATATCATGAACACCAGTGTGCAAAAAAATGGCCTGCCTGCCTTAAGACAAAATTGTATCCCTTCTCTTGGACTAGACAGCATTAAACCTGAATTCTGACTTTTAATATCTTCCTTCAAGGCGAGTATGGACTGAGGAACAAGCGTGAGGTGTGGAGGGTCAAATTTACCCTGGCCAAGATCCGCAAAGCTGCCAGAGAGCTGCTCACTCTGGATGAGAAGGACCCCAAGCGTCTGTTTGAAGGTATATATTAAATAAAAGTTCAGGCCAGGTTTGATCATTGTAGTGGCCGATGATTTAATTATCAATTGTCAGACTTTTCTCTGGTGTCACGAATTCCTCGTCAATGAGGCCAGTAGTGTCCTTCAACTCAAATTGCCATATGCACATATGTTTGAAAATGTAAATGGCTCCTCTGTGGTTTTCCAGGTAACGCTTTGCTCAGGCGTCTGGTAAGGATTGGTGTACTGGACGAGGGTAAGATGAAGCTTGATTACATCCTCGGCCTGAAGGTTGAAGACTTCTTGGAGAGGAGGCTGCAGACTCAGGTCTTCAAGCTTGGACTTGCCAAGAGCATCCACCACGCCCGTGTCCTTATCCGCCAGAGGCACATCCGGTAAGCTCTAAGGCTCCTGAGGAATAAATGTCTAATAAATGGGTCACAAGTCTTTGAAGGGACTCATGAGAAATTCTCAATGCTTCCTCTTTCATCAGAGGACCGTCCACATGTAACGCTGTCCGCTGAGATCAGTTAAACATTTCAGCAAGGTCAATTCGGTATCAAAACCGTATACCTTGTCAGTAGACATTGCCCAGAGCCAATCCTACCATGGAGGGCTTGGACTGTGCCGCTGTGGCTGTCAGGTAAGGTATGGGGGATTGCACCTCGGGCAATTGTAGAGTTCACGTGTCCTTCTGCCTTGTGACGTACGAAATACTCAGGCTGATGATTTAAAGATTATACATTCAGATTTTCTGTGGTGTCAAGAATTCCTCGTCAATGAAGCCTGCAGTAAATTGATGACAATAGTCCCTCAACGTGTTTAAGATTTAATACATTTGGATAAAATTGTTTGACATTGTCATTCAGTTAAGTTTCTCCCTTCAATTCCATTTTTAAAGCAGAACCTGTGAAGTGGACTCTTTTCTAAAATTGCCCTTCACTGTCTCCACAGTGTGCGCAAGCAGGTGGTGAACATCCCCTCCTTCGTGGTTCGCCTGGACAGCCAGAAGCACATCGACTTCTCCCTGAGGTCTCCGTACGGCGGTGGACGTCCAGGGCGCGTCAAGAGAAAGAACGCCAAGAAGGGCCAGGGTGGAGCCGGAGGAGCCGACGACGAGGAGGAAGATTAAGAAGTGTGTCCTCCAGGGAGTGCCTCCTGATACTTCCTGTTCTGTCAATTTTCAATAAAAAAATCTGTGGTCTGACCAGAATATTGAGTTGTTTGGTTTATTCCCTCTAAAATATTTGCTGTAATAAGTCTGAACTGTAATTCTACAGGCTTTTAGTTTTGGTCATGAACATGAGGTTGAATATAATGGCAGCATAATGCAGAGGAAACTGATTTACTTTCAAATGGAATAATACTGGTTATACAGTGCTGTAGATACCAATACGTGCGTTTTATTCATGTCATAATGGTACAGTCCACACCCCTGGACAAATGGTACCACCCCGCCCACTTAGTGACGTCATATATCTAATCCAGGAAGTGAACTCTCCCCGTGAGCTGTGAGTGTCTGTAGCTGTGCGTGTGCGGCTCTGCTGGAGTAAGGGACCTGTGGTGATCTGATACGATATAAATGTAAGTAATAAAAAGGTTTTAGAGTCTCTTTTGCTAATTAAACAGCCCGTCACTATGGTAACGCCTCTGCGCAAATGTTTCGCAGCCGTGTGCCTCCCTGCATACTGACACTGGTAAATACAACCATTACTGCCGAGCTTTGACCTCTTACAGACATTATTTTCATCTATATCAGTATTTATAAAGCAGTGACGCTGTTCCCAGTGTTAAAGCTTAAACTCAACCCGAAAGAAACCTTTTTAAAGGCTAAACAGCGATGTTGGGCGTGTTTTGAATAAGACGAGCTGATTTTACGAACCCAGAGTCAATTAAAATATTTAGTGAAAGTGATCAAAGAAGCAACTTCCCTTGTGCTGTCACTAACCCAGTTACTTCCCACCGCATTAAATTCCCAAAACATCCCACGTGTTATTCCTCTCTTTGTAATGTTGTCATGTGTTGTCACTTGTGTTTCATGAACGCTTTTATTCGAGCACCATTCACAGTAATGTTACATGGTTTTCTTGCGTACACCTCACCGGAAATTGCTTCACTAGAAAAGAAAGAAGAAGGACGATTTTATTTTCACATGGAGGGGCTGAAATACACCCTGAAGTTTTGATCATTTTTGGTGTATATGTGCTTTATTTAATCAGGTGAAAGACTCATTGAGTTAAAACTTATTTATTAAGAGTGACCTGGGCAACAGAGTAGCATAAACACAAAACAATACAAAGCCACAAATATACAAAGTGAACACATTATCCAGTTGATATGCAATACCAGGTCAAGGGCAAAATCAAATAATGGTACAGAAACAAGTACAATTTCTAAAAGAAAAGCTTTTTGTAAGACTTTAGAAGCAATCACATTGAGTATTTTTTTAACTTAAATTCCTCTATTGTAACCAGCTCTGACAGTTTCAGGTCCTTCTGTAAATTATTCAGGAAGTATACGGGCAACTTATTTTTGTCTTTGCTTTATTCTAATTTGGTTAGAATTTGGTAGTTAGATTTTTAGATATGTATGTACACAGGTAAGAGAACCAGCTCATGCAGAGGGTAGTATAAAAAAAGTCAACCAGTGCAAAGGTCTGCTGACATGGAGGGATGTCCACTCAGCAGCAGTATACAGGAACAGTGGTCTTTCCACAGCCAGTAATAAAACCTAGAGTACATTGGTATTCAGTATCCAACTGCTACATTTTATAAATGCACCTGAGCGGTGGCTGAAGATCACCTTAGTCCAGTAAATGTAAAAAACATTGTTGAAAGTGTTTCTGAGAAATTTTATTTCTGAGTTTCAGTTTGGGAACAAGGTTTTCAATGTACAGTTTAAATGGCAAGTTCTGATCAGTAATAATACCTAAATACTACTTTCAATTTCATCCCCTTGAGGAGTACTTCTAGGCAAATTAAGTTTGACAATGCGGAGAGAAGTGGTAGAAAAAGGAAACTGTATTAATTAAGAACATTAGAAGTAGCTGTTTTAATTAATTACTAAAATTTGGCTTCAAAAAAACATGTTCACAGAGGGAAATTAAATTCATGACATGAAAAAAAAGCAGATTGTTCAGGCTTTAGTAACATAATTACACCGTGTCCTCATTCTTTGTATGTAAATTTGGGGTAAAATGTATAACCCCCACTTTGCAGTATATGTGACCTATCGCTCACAGCATCCTCAAAACCTCCTGTAGGATTGAATTGATATATTTCTGACGTAGTCGCAATAAAACTAGACATTTTTAGCATCACCAGCTCAGTGTTTGTTTCAGGAAATGGATTGTGTCATATTGCCCGTATGAGTCGCTTTCATCGTGTCCGTCATGCTTTTCTCTGTGTTGTTGTTAATTTCTCTTGGAGATCAATAAAGTAAAGTATCTATCTATCTATCTATCTTGTTTACACGTAATTTTGAGTTGTCCATCAGTGATGTTTAATATGTGTGTAGTTTTCTAAATAAGCAAGTTTGGAGCTGATCTGTGTTTCTGTGCCAGCAGAGCGATGTCTCCTGATGAGCTGGTGTATTTGGGAATTCTTGCTGCCTCCATCCCTGTCGGATTCCTCTTCCGTTACCTCAGTGAGTATTTAGACTGCAAGCTTTCAACCCAAGTTACAGACACATATAAACTGCTTTATTTATTTTTATATTGGCTCCATGTGGAAAAAGATTTATCTTTTAATTTGTCCTCCAAAAGGCATGAGTTAGAATTTTACAGTTGCCATCTTAAGACCAAATACCACAGTATAATTTTAACATTATGTATGTACTAATGAGGGATGCTCATGGTCACACATAGCTACTTCCTACTACATTATATTTCCAGAACATCCCAGGTGTTATTTTGTGTTATGTAATATTGCCATGTCTATTGTCGTTTATGTTTCGTGTCTGTATGAACACACCATTCACATAATGTTACAAGGGTTTCTTGCATACACCTCAGCATAAATTGCCTCATTAGAAGAAAAAGAAGAAGGAAGATTTTCATACGTATCTGGAAACATGACTTATACTGGACCATTTCTTCATAGCTCTTGTTCTTGAAGGGATGAAGAAAGTTGAAATCTGCTTAGCAGACTCTGCTCCATAGTCTGCTATTAAGGATTAGTGATGTTTAATCTGGTGTTTGGGGAGACCATGAATGATAGTGAAAGAGTGAAAGATGACTTTAATGAATCTTTTCTCTTGTCCAGGGTTCTGTGCTCCTTAACCTTACGTTAAGCCCCTCAGTACGCTTCTCAGCCCCGACCTTGTGTTCTTTTGCGACTGCAGTTTAGATGTTTTTGTGAATACTTCTCCTTTTGTCACATAAAAGTGACAAAAGGAAATAGAAAAGCTTTTATCTCTGAGGTGCCTGCAGTGCTCCATCTGACTGTCCATTTTGGGCCTCAATTATTTTTTTGAAAATGTATCCTGGAAGGGGTGATTGGAAGATCTCTGTGTGGGGTGTTTAAACACATACTGTGTGTTACAAAAGTTGCTCTCCATAAACATACACATACACATACCCTATACATGCATGTATACAATACAGAAAATGTTGATAAGTCTGTTGTTTGAGTTGCACATGTCCTGGTTGACTGTCAGTACATTCAGTGTAAGCAGGAAGCAGAGTGTGAAGCAGGAAGTGACATATTTTCACACCATGTTTGTCTTTTTACTCGCTGAAATTTACAGCATATCCTCTATGGCATCAAAACCATGATAGGCTGTGTCTCTGTTGCTTTTCTCTTCCATGTAGCTGTCTGCTAGATGGTTGTAAGTGGTTTATTTGTGTATGTTTTCTTTTACCTCAGGTCCTCCGGTGAAACAGGGGGCAGCTCTTCTTTTGGGGCTCTCCATTACTATCGCAACCTGTAACATCCACACACTCCACTCTCTGGTGACGGTGATTGGAACATGGATTATTATAAAGAGCAGCTGGCAGTAAGAGACAAACATGCATGCTTTTACAAAGATTTTTCACCACATGACACACACACTGTTAGTGTACATACATCAGGAAAGTAAACCTGTACCATATAACTATTGTTTATTCATCTGTCTGTCCATTATTTAATTTCAACTACAGTAATAAGTCTGTGGAAGTTAAAAAGACAAAGAGAAAAATGCCCTTCACAATTTTGTTAGTGCCCACGATGGTGTCTTGAAATAGCATGTTTTGCTTAAACAACAGCTCACACTCCAAAGATATTACATTTATATTTAGATCTGACAAAGAAATGCCACAAATTAGCTGAAATTTTTGCATTTTTGCTTAAAACGAAATAATGAACCAATTATCATTTGTTTGTATCATTGTTTCAACTGTACTGTAAAGCAAAAAAGTGCAGAGGGGACAAAACCAGTCTACATAAACTGGACTGTAGATTCTGTGCATGTAAAGAAAATGTAAACTCCCTCATAATGTTTGTCTCTGTCTACAAGGCATGCCCCGGCGCTGAGTCTCAGCTGGACCTTCCTCTATCTCCTTTTTTTCCGGCTGGTCACTTGGTTTGGGCTGCCAGCACCAACACCTTTTGCCAATGCCATCCAGCTAATTCTCACTCTCAAGGTACAGAATCACAGCCAGCAGATGAATCGATTACACACACACTTTTTATTGACATCTGATGTATCTTTCTGTTTGCTACTCAGATGGTGAGCATTGCGAACGAGGTGCACAGCTTCCACATAGAGAAGAAAAAGGAAGTGAGCTCTTTTGCCAAGTCTCCTGTCATCGGTGGTCTGTCCCAGGAGCCCTCTCTCTTCGATATTCTGTCCTATAGTTACTGTTATGTCGGTGTAATGACCGGTAAGTTGGTAGAAATGTCACCCACTTCTCAGAATTATGCTTATCTGCAAGCTGTTTGTATTCATGTGTGGTGTTGCTGATGTTTATTTGCGTTTGCATGAATTTTAACTGTTGTCTCTCTTTGTCTCACTCTCTGCCACATGTCCAATATTGTGTGAGTCCACATTATTGTCACTATTATTTAGAATTGCCTCTCTTTTCTTACTCTCCTCTCAACCACACTGTCCACCACTGGTCCACCCTTTTGTGTCTTGCATCATCCTGATTTTCTATTGTTGTCTTATCGCTGTCTTTTCAACACTGCCTTTACCCTTTGTCTTATCCCTCCATCTCCCTCCATGAAGGTCCATTCTTTCGATATCAAACGTACGGTGACTGGCTGAGGCAGCCGAACCCGCAGTCCCTGCCTGGTTGGGTGCCATGCCTGCAGCGTTTGAAGCTGGTTCCCGTCTATGGCGCTCTGTTCCTGGCTGTCAACTCTCTCTTTCCACTGGCCTACGTTCGCACAGACGATTTTCTGGATCAGAACTTTTTCTTTAGGTATTGTTAAGATGTATTACTGCCCAGATGATGTCTTTGAATAACAGTAACAATGTCAGTTAAAGGTGTTATATATTTGTTATATATTCACCATATCATACTTTTATAATGTCATTGAGTTGTATTAATATAGTATTTTATGAGAAATAGAAAAATACATTGAATTAAGTATAAGCGACTAATCAAGAATAAAGATATTTGTCCAGCTAATAAGAAGTTTGAAAATGTACATTTTAAAATGTGTTTTTTTTGGAAGGAATATGAAGTCCTTATAGGAGCTTTCAAACTACATACTTTAAATATAGCTCATGCTCTTGTTGAAATAATTTTTTAAATATGATGAATTTCAGAATACTCCTAGCCAATTAAGTTAAATTACAGTATACTGAATGCACAATGAGCCTCTGCTAATTTTGTTTCAGGAGTCTGGCCGCAGAATAGGAAGGCTAATGAAATAAGACAAATAAATGAAAACAAAGCATAGATTAAGATAAATATTGCTATTAGGAAAGGAAATAATAATTAATAATAATTCCTATCAAGTCAAATAAGATTCCCGATGCTTGAAATAGTAGTAGTAGTAGTAGTAGTGGTATTCTTGTAGTTGTTTTCTAAGATAGAGATAAATAATATATGTTTCCTTTCTTCCCCTCTGTTTCTGTCACCAGGTTTTTCTACATGATTGCTGTATTCTTCGTGTTCAGGATGCGTTTCTATGCAGCATGGTGTGGCGCTGAGGCTGGTTGTATCAGTGCAGGTCTGGGCTGCTATCCAGAGAAGGCCCTGTCCAAACCTGGAGGAGGACCCACAGTCAACTACAGGTACATTACCACAGGACTAACAAGTACATTTAAAGAGGATGCATCAGTAGTTGCTCACGCTCACTTCATGTGCTGTTTTTTTTGTTGCTGAAAGTATTAATGCCAGTTTGTTTTTTCCGTCTTTTGGGCAGTCCTGATCCCTCCACCGAAGAGAAATATGACTTCAGAACCATCCAGAACATTGACTGCTACAACACTGATTTCTGTGTGAAGGTTCGACATGGCATGCGTTACTGGAACATGACGGTTCAGTGGTGGCTGCATCACTACATCTACCCCAACGCCCCCTTCAAATCCTACACTCTCAGGTAAGGCTTCATGTGTGCAGCATTTTCTCCTCATGTTGAGATAAAATTCTTAAATCTCAGCTGTGAGGTAACAACAAGCATCTCCAGATATTAAAGCACGTAGTCATTCTCTCTTGTCCCTGATTAGCTTTGATCTTTAGCTGTGGATTTTCTGTAGGGATATCAGCGAAGCTCCCTGTCTTACATAAAAGACTTTTATTTCAAGTCACACTGAAATGAAAAAACACTTACATTTTTGGCCAGTTCTGTTGTTGGCTGATAAAGAAATGATATTCTATGTTATGTATTGTCCCTTTTTGGCACACAAATCATCCTGTATAAACTTCTTTATTTTTTTTGGTTGAAATTTATCAGTGACAGAAACCCTCATAGTCTCTCTCGTGTTTTCATGTTACTCTCAGGGCTGGGTGGACCATGTTCATCAGCGCCTACTGGCATGGACTCCACGCCGGCTACTACCTCTCCTTCCTCACTATCCCCCTGTGCATCGCAGCTGAGTCCGCCATGGAGGCCTCCGTCCGGACTAAACTGGGCCCTCATGGACAGAACATCTTCGACTGGGTGCACTGGTTCCTGAAGATGAGGGCCTACGACTGCATGTGCATGGGCTTCGTGCTGCTGAAGGCCTCAGACACCATCAACTACTGGATGTCCATCTACTTTATAATGCATATAATCGCTGTTTTCTGTATAATAGTCGGCAGGGCCCTGAAAGGAGGGAAACGGGAAGGGAGGAGAAGGGAGAAGGAGGAGAAAACAGAGGGGGAGAAGATAGAAAACATGAAAGAGAAAACTGGAGAAAAAACAGACTGAATGGAGGCACAGCACAGAAAAGAACTGGATACTTTTTTTGGGACATGACAGTTACTTCAAAACTACTTTACCAACACTCATCTCTCAAACAAGTCCAGTAAGATTTCTTGTAGGAAAATCTGAAAGCTCAACTCGATTTGATTGAAAACACAGTTTAGACGACATGTAAAATCCACTTAAAGGTCGCCACTGAACATTTCATATATATACGTGTACATAAATGTACTGTAAATACTGGGAGAGGAATGTTTGATCTCAGTGAATGCTAATTTTATAGTGTGAGTGGCAACTGGGGTGTAAATAGCTGAATGAGCTCCCTTTATCTCTGCGTCTGTTTGTACAGTATGTGTACTTTTATTTCAAGACACCATTCCCAGTTCTTGAACTGTATTACATGTCAAAATTAACTTTTTGGCATGTCAAGATGCTGTTTTGGAGTCTGTGCCAGTCAAACAATAACCCCCACAATGACATGATAAATAATTAAAAGAGAAGCTAATTGAATGTGGCTAAATTGGCACGCCATGAGTTTCCAGAAGCAACAAAACTTTCCAAGAGTGTTATGTTACAGTACATTTATACTGGAGTACAGGATGGGTTGATTGTGATGGAAAAAACAGTATGAGCCCATTATTGTGTGTGAGGATTATTAAGTTTACAGAACAAAAGAATTCCACTGCCATTTGGCATTTGAAATCAGCACCTCGCCTCTTTTTGATCACAATAGACAGTTGAAATAGAATTATGTTTTGTGATAGGTAAATACAATGTAATACGATGTAAAACTTACTGTGCAGCCCAGAATTTATTTCACTTAAAGCAGAAATACAGGCACTATGGTGAAATTCAAACTGGTTTAGATTTCAAGGAGCAAAACAAGTTCCAGATTCTGTTTTATGTTACTGCCTTATTATGTGAAGACTTTAAGTGTTTTAGATTAGACCTGAAACATTTTCAGCATTATAACTCTTACTGTTTTATTTGCTGAACATTTTTGTACTGTAGTTTAATCCTATCCTGTAAATCCAAGATGTTCTTCTCTTTGGAGTTTTTTTTTCCTCACTGTTGTTCTGCCTGTAACTGTAAACGATCCAGATCATGTACTGGAACATTATACACTGACATCTTTATAGCAGTGCTGTAACCAGTTAAGAGTGTGCCAGTTCGTTCACTGCCAAAATATGTGTACTGCCATTGTGGGCCATTCATGGTCCGAACATTTGATACAAACAGTCGCGAGTTTCACATCACAACGATAAACTGCCAGCGTGAGTCATGAATAACAGCACAGTGAGGGCCGGGCGATACAGCTGAAATCATTATCACAATGTTAATGAGACTGTTGTCCAATTTTGACATGTGTCACAACATGAAAAAAATCGGATATAAAATTATCACAATGATGTTCAATGCAGTAAGAAATTGTTTTTAACCATTTATTTGAACAGCAGAAATTTATAGGATGATAAATGATAATATTGAATTATCGCCCGGCCCCAACCACAGTTAACTCTTGGAAAAGTTCAGTCTCAAACTGTGTGATAACTCTCCTTCATCTCTATTTTATACGAGTCTGACTGACAGCAACATCGAAAGGTCTTATCTCGGTGTGTTTTTTTGTTTTCCAAATGTTACCTGGAACTCAGATAAAATTAATTACTAATAGATTTTGTGTTTAGCCTTTTGCCTTTACCCTCTCTGTGCCAAAACCTCAACGCTTGGAGAAGCGGTTCCCTTTTCCTTTTATTATTGCACGGTGATGATTGTGGCGATTCTATCCTTCTGTCTATTTATTTTTCAGCCTTTGTCTGTTTCGTCTTTGGCTTCACATACTGCACCGGCTGTAACACTCCTGCTTTGTAACAGTGTTACTTGTGGAATACATATCAACATTTCTTCATCAATGTCACACAGTTTCCTTCTCTTTTGTTAAAGTTTCCTTAGTGTTTTTATCTCTGAATAATTCACTCATTATACTCATAATTACCTTTAGATTAAGATTAGGCTCAAAGAAAAACAGCTTTTATACATCACATTTCTTCACTTGTCACAGAGGGAAATCATTAACTCTCAAGTGAACACAAACACTCCCACAACAGTATTTTAGTTTCAGTTGAGCTAAGAGCCTGCGTATGTATGTGTATATGTATGTGTATATCATCTGTGTAGGTACTACAACAACTACAACATTTTTTGGCTGGAATTTGTAATATTAACTTTCATGTAGTTTATTTTCTATCTTTCCACGATTAAAATTCACCAAAATAATTTCTGAAGTTTCCAGTCTGCTCAAAGACACTCCTGTGAAGTCCTCAGTGACATAGATTACTCAGGTTTAACCCGTCTGTTTGCTTCTCCTCTTCCACCTGATTGTTGGACTGTGCAAATTGAAAAATGAATGGTGACTGTCTCCTTGGAAATAAGGGGTTAAATCATACAAGGAAGTATCTCTGTGGTCATTTACAAGGGAGTAAAGTCCGTGAGAGAAGACAACAAGGAAGGATTGACAGCATTTCCTCATGACGAGCTGGTTCACCATTTAAGTATTAGATGTAGTTACAGGGGAACGTCTTTACAGCTAAAGTTAAAGTAAGTAAGTAAAGTAAAGTGTTTCAGAGAAATGGACAGTGAATCACAGAGACAAGGCTCAGTCGAGGTGTATGACTATATTGAAGGTATGTCTTCTTTTTTTTTTTAACCCTGATCACATTTACTCGTCCATATTTGTTTGTTCAACATCTAAGTATCTAAATAATGTTACTGCTGATACAGAGTCGTCTTTTAATCTGACTGAATTGTGTTGACACAAATGGCTTGATCATTTTCTCTGCTGTTTTTCCATCCTTCATTTGTTCACTGACTCACAGGGAACGGTTACCCTGGTGTCCAGCAGTCGCTGAGGTCGCGACGGGCTTCATCCCGAGTGTCCAATCACAATTACCCTCAGTTCAACTGGAGCTCGACACCTGTGGAGGAGGATGAAGAGGGCAACAGTGCAGTGCCCCGGGACCTCAGGAGCACCCCTCTGTCTATGGCACTGAAAAGATCTGTGCGGTATGAAACCTACCTCTGAATGTTTGGTGGTGTATTTTTTATTATAGGTTGTTAATTAAAAGATCCCCTCCAGACACGTTTCACAACAACCGACGGTGCTTTGCTATGAAATATAATTGAAAAGGACTCTCATACATTTTTAATAACAATTATATGAAAAGAAAATAATATGATAGGGGTACTTTAAATAGAGAGATCACCCAAATCTGCTTCTCTCCTCAGCTTCACATATTCCACAACTTTAATGTTTTGCCTTTCTCTAATCACTCATATAATGTGGTTTCTGCTTTAAAATCTCACTGTACCTGCTCAGCACTCAGCTGGTGAACGTAGCGGACCACTGGGCAGCCAAAGAGTAAAATACTTCCCTCAGCTGGTTGATATCAAAAACAGAACTAAAACATCCTGAGCCAATATTGGGCTTGCATTTTACATAACTCCAAATGAATGATAATGTTCTTCCATAACAGCCAGATGTGTAAATAATTGCAAGTTACCCATATCAACTTAAAAGAAAGAGCTGTTATTGCAGGTTTAAGTCTATTCTTGTGGAATTAGTGTACTGTGTGTGCTTGCGGCTTTCCGTTTTCACATCACACTTGGATATTTGATCCAAGCCTGTTGAGTTCATTATGACTGCATAAACTAGTTAGAATCTGCATGTTTTTTTCTTTTAAGGTGAGCACAAACACAAAATTTCCTCCTTCAGTAGATGAGCATGAAAACAGCCTTCTAAACTCTGCGCATACAGTGAAGTCACAATAAACTAAATACATTTTTGAGAGGACGCAAAGGTACACATCTTAATAAAAACAATACTAATTTTGACATTAGAAATGCACCAACTGAACACTGTCACTTATTTCCCTTTTATTAGAAGCAGAGTAAATATTTCTTTTGAGGAAATGAAAAATTTGAAAATTATAGACACATAAAATAAAGTGTTACCAATAAATGTATAACATAATAGTTTCTCCAGAGTCATTAAAGTGTCACATGTCCATTGCAGGCAGGTACAGCAGATGCAGGTGTCTGTGGTTTCCAGCAGAGAATCCTGGAAACGGAACAAGATTAAGTCTATGCGTAAACTCAAAAACAACTCCAGAGAATTTGTTCAGTTTTTCACACTGTGGAGGAAGACTTTGCAAAAGATTGGAGGTAAACCTTTAACCAATATTATCTGGTGGTATTCTCTATAATATCAGGTATCCTCTATGCATAGTATGGTAAAAGAAATGTGTTCATTTAAAACATGTGGTTTAATCCGTTGTTGCACTTTTAATCAAATGATGTCCCTTTGCCTTACGCAGGGAACTTCGGAGGCGGCGTCCAGTCTTACTTCCTGTTCCTGCGATTCTTGGTGGTCCTCAACTTTGTTTCCTTTTCACTGATTGCTGGACTTGTCCTCATCCCCAGCATCGTCTTCAGATCTGTTGAGACCAGCATTGTTAACACTACTGGTAACGACTACAGTTCAACATTTGATTTTGCTGCAGCTTGTTGTGTTTTCACAGGTCTTCATTTCCCTGTATTGACGTTTTAGCACAGTTCTTTTGAATATAAACAGGAGGCCTTCTCAGAGCTGTTTCCAGACAACAGCCCAGCCTCAGAGGGTTTCATAGGAGTAAATGTACAGACAGCAGTACCAGCCGTGGTATTCCCCACAGAAATAAAATGAAGAAAGTATCACTGGTGTATGAACAGAAGATTTATTCCCCAAATGGTCTCTAAATAAGAATGTAATTACTTGAGGTTTATCTGTGAGTAAGTGTAAAATATAATGTTGAAGAAGTTAAGCTACTTTCCCACTTACTTTCCAACCTTAAAGCAGTTTTATCATTTTGCCCTTAGTCGTGTTCACAAGAGAATGCGTCAGTATATGCATATGGAGGATTTCCCATCTTATCAAATAAAACCCTTTGATTTTTAAAAGCTGTGTGAGGGAACTAGATTTATCTCGATGACAGTGTAGGGATTAACATCCTCTGCCTCTGCTATCAAGTGAGCCACTGGCCTGCATGTAATCACCACTGCAGCTTTTACTTCCCTTCTCTTTCTCTCTATCTGTTATTCTTATAACATTAGACCCACATGACCTATAATGTTCAGAGAGGTGCAGGGAAGCCTGTAGAAATACTGTGATCTCTGAGAATGCATGTAGAGATCATATAGTTTTTCTTGTGTGGTGTTTTGCAGGTCCAGATGCGTGCATGGCATACAACCCTAATCCTCCAGGCTTGGTGATGTTCTATAATTACTTCCTTGACTTACTTTCTGGAACGGTGAGAAACTGCATCATTGCAGTGAGCTATGAGACATAATATAGTAAAACATATGTTATTATTGGACTTCATGATTCTTTTTTCGTTTTTTTTCGTTTGAAAAAAAAAAACTTAGGCTACAAGAGGCTTTTTTTGGATAATGCCTGTAGTTATACTTCTTTGACACAGTTCTTACACAGTGACCTGTAGCAAGGTGCTGTTGGATTAGAAGATTTGTACCATTTTCACTTCAGTATGGTAAATATAAGTTGAAACAGCTCACCTAGCCCTGCGTCACGGTAACAAAATCCACCAAATCCAACAGTACGTCTAGACTCACTAATTCACACGTTACCTCTTTGTTTAATCTAAGCAGCAAACAATGTTTCAAAAAAGTTTGGGAGTGATTTTCTTAAGTCTTCACTGGTTGCCTGGCAACTTCACGGTGACAGCAGGACTTCAGGAAGCCGCTGCTCCTGTCCAAAAAATGGTCCCACACATATCCAGTGTGGCATCTGTGGCCATTTTCTTGACTACATACTACAATACTACTAAACTATACTACAATAAAATGTTAAAAAAAGGTAAGTTATAAAGTTGAGCAGGCTATGTACATGGATGAATGTACAAGGGAATATTTCAAAATAAAAGTTAATGATCAATATCCAAGCAGGCTATTTCCATGCACATTCTTCAACAAAACAAGTAAACCTCATCCCATGAACATTAAGTATATTAGACATGCTGAGTGACCATTCTCTCCTCTTTGTTCAGGGCTTCATGGAGTATTCATACATGTTTTATGGCTACTACAACAACACAATGGTTGCGGACAGCAGTTTCTCCTACAACATCCCACTGGCCTACCTCTTCACTGCTGTCTTCTACTTCGCTGTTTGTCTCTCATTTGTATCATAGTACGGTCAGTCTCAGAACCCAGCAGTAACAATCAAGATCCTGCCTCTGTGTGTGTGTGTGTGTGTGTGTGTGTGTGTGTGTGTTCAGCCATCTCAGTGAGGTTCAGGTCAATAAGTGAATTAAACAGAATGACATTTAAAAGCCTGAGTCATAAGTTCAGCCCCCTTGACCTGCATCTGTATCCTCTTCCCTGACTGGTTGCTCACACAGCATGGGTACTGCAGCACGGGTTGCTGTGGCAACAGGAGGCAGCGCTGTGGGCAACTACAGCATGATTGTGTTCACCAGCTGGGACTACGGTTGCCTTGGAGACCAAGCTACCAAACTGAAGCAGAAAAACATCCACTACCAGCTACAGGTCAGAGGGGATCTGTCCTACTTAGATGGATGGAGGACAGTTTGGAAAAAGAGAGATGTGATGTACATGTTGTAGTTTTTTAGTCATTTCCTGTTTGTTACATGTTGCATGATGACCTCGACTTTCTCTCTCTCTCTCTGTCAGGTGGATCTGGAGGAGGAAAGAATAAAGAAAAGAGCAGCCGCTCTGACTTTGTCGAAAAAATTTATTTTATACTCTCTACGTGTTTCTATGGGTGTCCTTGCACTTGGGCTCATTATAGCAGCCTTCTTTGGGATCTTTGTGGCCACCAGCTTCAGCCAGGTAAATGATGTAAAAGTGGAGTGATGATGGCTATGTGCTCTTGGGTCTGAAAAATTACCTTTTGGCTCCCATATCTGGTAAACAGGTAAAGAGCGGAGAGAAAGGGATTCTAGGTTTGATTTTTGAGTATCTACCTTCCATTGTCATCACCGCTGGAAACTTTGTGGTGCCAATGCTGTGTGACCAGATTGCCTTGGTGGAGCGATACAGCCCCAGCACCACAGTCATAGTGGCACTATTAAGGTTTGCACTGCTGTTTTATATGAGAGAGTGTGTCAGAGCATTCCCATGTAGTTTGTTTGTGTTTGTGAATGATAAAAAGCTAAAAAAAAAAAACTGCTACAAAAGAGAAAGCAATGTAAAAATACTTAATTTCAAGTAAAAGTAATACGATTTAAGGATGATTAATGGGAGAGGAAAGATTTTTTTCTGTTCTGCAACAGTTCTGCAACAAAAAGTTTTAGTAATTTTTTTCACAATTATTTAGATAAAACCATCACAACCACAAAACAGTTAGAATGTAATGGGCATCTGACACCGGTGACAAATTACCACACATATTGTATTGTATTTTATAAGCTCATCATATGTTCATGAAATGTAAACTCTTAATTTGAAAATGAGGCTTTACGTTTTTACCTTTTCTCTAATGAGCTAACTTCCGAAGCGAACCAGACTCGAAAGGTTTAACCACAGAGGGCGTAAACACAGCTTTATAACCTGGTGTTACTCTGTAACATAGGTTTAAACTAAATAATCAAAATTACTGATCTCTAATCACCTAAATCTATAAAACATAGTGTCAGTGTCACAATTTGTTTGACTCGTCATTTATCTTTCATTTCAAGGGCAGTGTTCCTTCGTCTGGTGAGTCTGGGTGTTCTCCTCTTGACCCTGTGGAGTCAGATCACCTGTAAGAGGGAGACCATCAGCGAAAATTGTAACCTGTGCCAATATAACTATGAAGACTACCCGGTAATTAAACTACTTTAGTGCATGTGAATGAACTTTTAAAGATGCTTCCTCTACATAGATAGGAAGGAAGGACTGTCCAAGCTGTGAGAAATGTTCCATCAGCTTGAAAGGGTCTGAGATAACAAATACAATGCAGAGCTGCAGCCTGGCTAGAATATTTGCTTTTCTAATCTAACTTTCCTGTTATGGCCGTGTTTACATATACAAAGGAATTTGTTTGCAGTTTGTTTTTGCATCAACGCATTGCAGAGACAGTGCGTGTAAACTCCAAGTTAGCTGGGTAAACTGAGGACTATGGTAGATACCTGCAAAAGTGAAAGAGGGAAACTAACAGATCAAGTTTTGGTTTCCCAAACACTTGTTAGTCATCAGGATGAGGAAAGAAGATTAAATGATAATAATAACTGAGAAAGGTTTTCTACTGCACCACGAGAGCAAGGTTCATCTTTTATACATTTATATATTGTAAGACAGGCTCATCTTTTCATGTTTGTCTCATCATGCAGTGCTGGGAAACACGTGTAGGACAGGAGATGTACAAGCTAACAATATTTGACTTCCTCATCAACATTGCTGTGCTCATCCTGGTCGAGTTTCCACGCAGGTACCTTTACATTGTGTAAATGAACATTTGGAAAAGAAAAGAAATAACGAAAACAGAGACATTCAGCATTGTGATTGTTCTGTGTTTTTGTGTTTCAGGATGGTGGTGGACAACTGGTCCAACAAGCTGGTTCAGTGGGTGGGCCGGCAGGAGTTTGTAGTCTCCTCCAACGTGCTTGGGCTGGTTTATGGTCAGACTGTGGTTTGGATAGGAGCTCTCTTTTGCCCTCTGCTGCCAATCATCAATGCCATCAAGTTTGTCATCCTGTTCCACTGCAAGAGGGTGAAGATGTTGCTTTAACAACGCCGACATTGAAGTCATTCACCAACTCTTTTTTGTGCCAGTGACCCTTTCTCACATCTCCATTTTCTACTTTCCTCCTCAGATCACACTCTTCTATAACTGTCGACCGGCACTGAAGACGTTTCGCTCCACCACCTCAGCCTTCTTTTTCCTGATGGTCCTCCTGTTTGGCTGGATCCTTGCCACAGTGGTCATGATTTACAGTGTTGCTGTGTGAGTCCTGGTTGCTGCCTTCTCCTCTGCAACAATCGTAACAGAAGTGCTTTTTATTTAATATTGGCAGCGAGAGATAATTATTGTGAAACAGCATTAAAAGTGAACATTGAAGTTTTTACTCTGCAGGTCAGAAGGTAAAGGATTTTAAGATATTTGGCTGGATTGGGTTTAATAAAAAAAAGTGTTTAAAAAGCATTTTCCAGTTAATATTACATTACTAAAGACAAGTGTTTCCCTCTGTCCAACCAGGATCCATCCATCTTTGGGTTGCGGTCCTTTCCGTTTCCTCTCCAGCATGTGGTCGATTGTCCCAACCTCTTTCCACAAACTCCCAAAAACTACAAAGGAGTTTCTTTTCTTCATTGGCTCCCAGGCATTCTCCATCCCTCTGTTTGTATTTTTTTGGTAAGTGAAATTCTGCTTACTGTTGGATCATTATTCTGATATTTACAGTATTGCACTTAATCTTTCATATAGAGTGCAGTAATATAGAATTTTACCTGCATATCATATTCACTTCTCATTTTATGATGTACAATCATGTCTCCTTTCTCCTTTGCAGTGTGGTGATGTGTTATGTCATAGCCTTAGCCTCTGTCTATGGAAAACATGTTTCCCTGCTTAAAGCTCAGCTTAAACTGGTAAGTTGTTTGCAATTCGCTGTATACCTGTATTGTAACGCAAAGACTTATGTTGCCTTTCATTTTGACAATATGTAGGTTCAGTTTTACTAATTCAGTCTTTGGCTCACAGGAGGGCCGTGACAAGCAGTTCTTGGTCAAGCAGATCGAGCAGCTGAGCCGACAACTTCTGATACCAAAACACACAGCCGGAGCCCAGGACTGAACGCAACACATAGACCGTGTTTAGTTTATACGACCTTGTACACATGAAACAACATGATGAGTCATGTGAAAGGACTGTATCCAGTGCGGAGTTAAGCAGACAATCATCTAACAAAACTGTTGAATTATAGATGCTGTGTTTCTTGACAGATCAGACAGATGACAGATTCAAAGAAAAAAAATAACATAAAGTATCTTAGTGATGTGTTGGCCACCACAACTTCAGCACTTCATTCAGGTTTTCCATTTGATTTGTCACCCATCTGTATGTTTTCTAGGAAATTTTGAAAAAGGGAAATTATTATGTGATCATTATTAACTCAGCAGTATACAGTTAAATAACATAAATTCCTTGCAAAGAGTGCCTTTGTTCTGCATGCCAATAACTTTAACCACTTTCGTCTGTCCGTGAAAATAGTTGTCTTTTTTCTTTAGAATAAAATTAGATGAATTATAGCTCCCTCTGGTGTCATGTTGTAGTGTTGTAAGAAGCTGTAATGTTTACTTCCTGTTGGTGTAAACTTGTTCCTGTGGGCTCCTGCAGCTGCTAGAAAGGGAAACTCTTCTGCCACCAAGTCAGTGACAGTGTCTGCGTCCCGTGTTTTGTTTATATATATGTTAAAGCGTTCAAATCATGAGCGCATCGTGAGGGAGTTACTTTACCGAGTCCCGCTGCCGCTGTGTTGTTTATGTTCAAGTGTAGTAAATCTTAGCTATCGTTAGCTTTACTGAAAGCCAACTGACACCAAAACGGCGGTGTTTCTATATTTTATGTCTTCATTTGTGGCTAATTTTCAGCCGTACTCCTTTCCCCGCGCCCATCTGTTACAAACGTTGCGGTTTTCAGAACAAAATTGTGTGTTTGACAGTTTTCATAGCTCATTCTCACCCCAGTCGGACGCTAGCCGGCTAATCTGAGCTGAGCGCTAACGGGCGGTAGCAACCGTCTCCAGGACAACAGCCATGAACATTCTTCCGAAGAAGAGCTGGCACGTTCGCAACAAAGACAATGTCGCGCGCGTGCGGAGGGACGAGGCCCAAGCAGCCGAGGAGGAGCGCGAGGCCAAGCGTCGCGTGGAGCGGGCCGAGCAAGAGGTGACCCCCCCAGAGTCCACCTCCAACACCCAGAGTCCACCTCCAACACTAGCAGCTCTGTGTTGTGATAATCAGACACAGTAAAACGTGTAAACTCTAATTAACTTCACTAAAAGCCCCAAAGGTTTTGCTCCAGATTTAAACATCACTATGTTTCTCCATTATTGAAGATAAAACTCTAGGTCAGGTCTCACTTAGGCTGTGAGATACTATTAATTCATCTCCATATATTTTAGTCCACCAAATGTAAAAAACAATCTCAGTTTCTAGGAGCTCAAGTTAAATGCCTGGAAACGGCAGTCATAAAGTCAAAGATATTCAACTTCATAGCTTATTTAGAAGTACTAAAGTGGCAAAAATGAGTATGTTGGTGTCACTGATTGCATATAAAGATATCTAAAATCTGTCATATATAATAACACATTATATATAATATCATATGAAATTGAATCTTTATATACAGGTTATGATTAGTGTGTGTGTATTGGCTGGTATCAGTGAATCATTAGATATAATGTTATTAATTTCTACAGTTGAAAAAGATATAAGCAGATACTGATACTGATATTCACAACGTAAATGTATTTATTGAAGAAGAAATCATTTCAGTTATTAGAGTAAAAGGTAACTGACTGTACCTACAGTAGCCTGCATGTATGGTGCAGTGAAGCCATCAGGCCAGTATAATCTTACTTTCCTGGTGAGTTCCTGGGACACATTCTTTTCTTACTCAGACCGGCCACTGACAGAGAAAAGCAGGCAGGTGAAAACGGGGACAGGTGAGCCTCAAGTAGATCTAATGCAGTTTATCTAGGGCCGTTATGAATCCATGTGAGTGAGTACAGGTCCACTTTGAAAAGCAGAACAAGTATGTGGTAAAATAGGTGTATATATTAATATGTAAAACATAATTAAATAAGTTAAATGTGTGTACACAAGTCATGTTTCTTCAACTCTAATTCACACTCTGTATTAGCAGCTGTGTATTAATATCTGAGCTGAATGTTTGACATTTTAACTTGAAGAACACACTTACAGAAAGGTGCTGACCAGTATGAGCCTCAGCTGAAGTCAAAATTACACAACTCTTACAACATTACCAGCTTTATTCCTCAAATGTTTGCTACTGCTCTGCCCTCATCAGGGTGAAATATGTGACAACAACATGAGACAGCCTCACAAGAGGGTGTGATATTAAGACATCCAGAAATACAAATGCCTGGCAAATGAACAGAAGTATAAATAAGTGATTCGTAGTGACTGTACTGAATTGTAAAAGCAGTTCAGTTGGCTAAAGAGATGACAAATCATAGTTTTGGTTGTAAGCTCAGACCCTTCAACTGGACTGTGTATATTTAGAGGAATTTCACATTTAAAAAACTTCAATACTGAATTCAATAAAGAGTAATAACAATGTATTTTGTCTTTTTGAAATCAGTACAAATCTTGTAGTGAACATAGTTTTCATGTTTTAATTTCCAGTGATATCATTTGAATATTACTAGACAGAGTTTTGCTGCAGTATTTTTAAAGTGTCTTTGTAAGATACCACAAACAGTAAGAATGAAAAGTGTTATGGTTGATGCAGAAGTTACAATAAATCAATAACAAGACTTAATCAGAAGGAGGCATATCCCACCCTATGGAGTTACTGTTATACGATGCCTTATAATGAAGTCTTTATTGTTCTTTATTGGTCTACTTTGGAATAACAGCTCTTCCTCTCCACAGGCACGTACAGAGTATCTGAGAAGGAAAGCCAGAGCTGCTCTCACGTCAGCAGGAGAAACGAGAGATGGCAACGATGATGAAGAGCGAAGTGGAGCTCTGGAGCATCTTAATCTTTTTACCTTGGAAGAGTCCTCAGAGAAGAAGGGGAATGAGGAGTATCTGAAGGAAAAGAAAGATGAAAAGGTGATAGTGCTTCTTCTTCTGTCACTCATGTGGCTTACCCTGAAAAGTTCAAAACTCCTGTCCATGATTGCCTGATCGATAATTCATCTGTGACTGTTTTCTGTTTTCCATGTTTCCTTGTTTTCTGCTTTCCATGATTTTATTTTGCCTTTTCTGGCTTTACAGTGAAACAATAACTCCAGTTGCGTAAGCTCCAGTGCTGTTCAGTTTAAATATGAACCAGTTACTCTGCAGATTGCCGTCAAGGAACCTCACTGGTTATGACAGGAAGAGTATGAATATGGCAGTTTACCATATATACTGAGGACACTGCAGGGGCTTTTCTCATTTTATAGATATTTGCTACATCTCTGAGCTCTTTAGTCATTATTTCTGCACGGCTTATTCACAAATAATAATTTTTTCAAAAATTTTTTTGTATCAGTAAGGTGACGTAATAAATAAATCTTTTTTCTTTTTTTTTACAAAAACAATTATAGCGTCCACTTGCTTGGTTTTTCTGAAGTTTGTTAACTTGTTAAGAAGATTAATTAGTTATTATCACTTGGCATTTGTATTGATTTAGGGATTAAAGTATTAGCGTTGATCTGATCAATCACCTCCATATATATTAAAGCTCCACAAAAAACAAGTGGACCTTTGATTACTTTTTTAAACTGTTCTTTTTTAGGTCAAGAATGAACTTTTAATCTCACCTAATATTAGATTGATATCGGCATTTTCCAGATTTAATTTCTGTTAGTGTTGTAGTGATCATTTTAAATGATAAAAACATGAAAAAGCAACAGAAACGTCTTTTCTGAACTACCACGTCTGGTATGAACAAATACAAATTTAACAGGTCGTGAGATTATGATCCAGGTCACTCTAGTTTCTGTTCAACTTTACTCATTCAGTCAAGATGCTGGTTTGTTAAAATTAGTGGAAGTGGTCTGTCTCTTCTCGTGATAAAAATATATTCTGGATGTAGCACAGCTTCAGTATGCAGACAGGTAAACAGTCAGAGCACGAGGGGCAAATTCATGCTGACAGAGAGTTAGATAAATGACTCCAGGAGACACAAAATTGGTATTTCAGAGCAAAGAGTTGAAGTATAAGAATGTGATCAGAGTTTATCATCTAATCTTAGAAAAGGTCAAAATGTTGCTGATTACCTGAAGGAAAATGAAATCTTTTTACTGTTTTTCCCCTTCTACTGTTTGGCTCCTCTGTCACCACACAACATATTTTAATCGCTTTTTTCCTTCCTCTCTTTTTTTTTCCAGGAGAAACAGGAACGAGCCATTGGTCTGCTGGTGTCTCTAGGACCTCAACCAGGCTCTGAGGTCACTCCGTGGTACATGAAAACCAGCAAAGACAAAGAAGAGAGGAAAGAGAAAGAAGAGAGGAAAGACAGAGAAAAGAGGAAGGGAATAAGTGAAGAGGAGAAAGAGAAGAAAGATCGCAGACTGAAAGATAGTTTGGACCCATTGAAAGATATGAAGAAAGCGCTTGCTATAAAAGAGAAAAAACACCACAAGAACAAGAAAAGTGAGAAAAGACACAAAGGGGAAAGGATAAGCAGTGGAGAGAGGTAAGACAGTCAATTATATAATAATAAAATCATAACTCATAGCAAATCTTGAAGCATTTCAATGACCATTTAATTTAGTAGATCAGTTTCAGTCTAGTAACAGATTTTCTTGCAGGGGGTTAGATGAGAAACTTGATCCCACTCTCAGGTCTGTACACTAAATATTAGAGCTGCCCCCTGACCATTCTAATCATCAGTCAGAGACCTCTCAGGTTCTTTAGGTCGAACTGTCATTTTTTGTGATAAATACAGACCTATCTTGGCTTGAGACCTATTAGCTGTTTGTTGTGCTGTAAAGAGAGGCTGAAGGCATATCAGCCAAAAATCTTTTTATCTTGCTATTTAAGATTTCTTTAGCTAGTTTACTTATTTGTTTACACTTAAGATTGAACAATTTTATTATTAAAGGGAGGTACAAGACCATAATAAGCTTAACCTGTTGAATACGAGAAGTTATTAGGCTATTTCAAAGTGAACTCAATTGGACTCTTTCGCATTTGACTGATGTGGTCGAAATCATCACTAAAAGGCATGTCAATTGATTTTCTGATTGTTACAGTCTATATGAAAAAAAGGAAAAACAAAAGAGCGAATACTGTTTTTCTTTTTTTTTTTTTTTCATATTGAAAAGCCAAATTAAGATTCCGGTACAGGCAGTGCAGGGTGGTTAGCTTTAGCTTAGCATAAAGACTGGAAGTGAGGGGAAACAGCTAGCCTGGCACTGTACAAAGGTCACAACCAGCCCCTCTAAAGTTCAGCAATGAATGCAACATGTTATAGCTCGCTTGTTTAATGTACAAAAACTGGTGTCAGAAAACAGTGTTTTGTAGTAGATTATTTGTTTGCAGGGTCCAGTAACTAGAGTCGAGTACTGGTTGCCTGGCACCTGCTCCCAGCCAAGTAATAGTTTTTGTGCAGATTAAACTAATGAGATATAACGTGTTCATTAGTGAGCTTTGGAGGTCCTGGTAGGCGGGTTTTATTACCTTTGGAAAGTCCTTTTTTTCTGTCTTTATGTTATACTAAGCTGCTAAAGATGTGAGAGTGGCGTCTGTCTTCTCATCTAACTCAGCAAGAAAGTGAATAAGCATATTTCCCCAAATGTCTGATTATTCCCATGTGATTTTGTACCTCTGTCAACTGTGAACAGTTCTTTTAGTGGCATTTTATTTGTGAATGTTATGATGTGAATAAATATGATGTAAATGTCTTTACTCTCTTTTCCAGCTCCATAGAACGGTTACGTGCTGAGCGCTTACAGAGGGAGGCTGAAGAAAGGAGAAGAGCTCAGGCCCTTATCGACCAGAGGAATGGCAAAGGGACGTCAGAGAGGGAGATAACTGAGAGGGAGAGGCCATACAACAGCGCATACTTCCCAGAGCTTGCCCGAAAGCGTCAAAGGCGGGATCGAGAGAGCTGGAGAGATGAAATATTAAAATCATGAATTGTCTTTATCTGATCTGTGATTGGTGGACAAATACTGTAATCGGTATGTTTCCAAAAGAAAGTAACATGGAAAATGTGCCAAAGTCAGTATAGAGTCACGTTCAGAGGATGACTGTAAACTGCTCACGTTATTGTCACTAAGTTATTGAAGGGGTCCTTTGCAGGCCGTTTTTATTTATATTTGTTCACCAGGAAAGTGAAGTTCTTGCGGGCAGGTCAGAGGTCGGGTTTGCAGTTACCTTGGCCATGACGTCAGCAGGGCCGATGGTTGGCATCACGGGGGGCATGAAGACCAGGCTTTCGGCACAGAAATCACTCAGTGAACAACAGCTTGAACTGTTAAGTTTAATGAGCTTGTTTATTTCATTAAAGAGAGTACACTATGGAGTCTAACTGACATGAGTAATTGATTAATCAATAAAGTGTTTGCCATTTCTCATTTTTCAAGCAAAATTGCAAAACGTTTCTGTCTCCAGCCCCTCAAATGTGTATGTTTGATGCTTGTCTTTGCTGTGAATTACTTTAAGCTGATTTTTTTCAGGTTTTGGACTGTTGTCTGGATAAAACAAACTATTTGAAGATTTTTTTTTAACTATTTTTATAACATCGTCTAAACAAAAAAATGACCAAGTAAGTGAGATCATATAGGACACGTCTGCTGTAAAAGTTTATGTTTAAGCTTCATTTTGTTATTTCTGAAAGTAAAAATGTCCCCGCTCTTATTTCATAACAAGACTCTTGTCTGTTCAGTGTGAATTGTGAATGTTTTCATTTTCATTTACATTGAAAACCTTGTAAAGCCATTTTCAGAAAAGACATTTTTGTCAAGTTTAGTCAAGTTACAGTAAGAAAATCACAGGTGTAAATAATACATTTAATGATGGCTGAATTCCATTTAGCTGCTTCAGTTTCAGGGTCCTTCTTTCATTCACACTGTCACAGTGTCATGACTTTCTGAGACGCTGCAATATTACAAAGCCATTGTCGATGTTATTAGTAACACATGCAATTTATTACTTTATTACTATCAGCTGCTGAAAAAAGGGCATATTGCTTCATACACCAACATCAGTTAACACAAATGATTGAAATGTAATGTTTTTTTTTTGATGTTTTAATTGTTTTTACAGATAAATAATGTGAAAACACAATATATCACACTTAGCCTGAAGGAAATACTTGGTATAACATACATCTGTAATTGAAACTTGATTTGTGGTGGTGATCAATTACATCGTGTCATATTAACATCTTTCTTTTATTTTGCCCACTTCACTTACACCACTGAGCCAAACCACAGTCTCAGTAAAACTGAATCAACACTTAGCTTAAACACTTAAAAAACCTTAAACACTATGACCTCATGAAGTTAGGATTTATTGAAAGGCTGTAAGGCTGCTGACTTGTGTCCTCTTATTTTTTTGCTGGACTCTCAAATAGACACACAAAAAGTGCATTTTTTTTCTTATGATTTCACGCTCTGTTTGTAGGTGCTGTCATTTAAAACATCATTTATATTAGTGAACAGGATTATTATTATTAGTGGCAGCGTGCCCACATGAATACTGAGGTGACACTTTTGAAGAGATGAATAATCAGGCGTGAGTTCAACATCAAACCCCCCACACACACACATCATGGGCTCCCTGTGGGAATATCACCACAGCTTCTCTTCTTCTTTTTTCCTGGATGATGATGATGATGATGATGAAGCTGGAGCATGACAATGCGCGCCCTGTGTGTGTGACGTAGGCTGGCGGAGGAGAAAAACACAGACATCCCTCTCAACACACACACACACACAGAGAGAGAGAGAGAGAGAGAGAGAGGTTAAAAGAAATATATTTATTTAAGTAAGGGGAGAAATAGCGGATGGTGCTCGGAGGTGATGAGTGTGTGTTTGTGTGTGTGAGGGCGCACAATAGAGCATCTCACACACCGTGTTTAATTGCGGATTAGAGCAAGGGGGGAGGAGGAGCACGTTTTTTTTGAGGTTTTTTTTGAGGGGGGGGGTTGTGTGTGAGAGAGAGAGAGAGAGACAGAGGTGAGGGGGGAGCACAACAAGGAAGGCGAGGAGACGCTCTTTATTATTGGGAGAAGAGAGGAGGGTCGGCGGCGGGAGGGGGGGGGACTGTGGCGGCGGCAGAAACAGAGACAGCGTGAGCCCGGAGACAGCAGGCACAGACCGTGGCGGGGGGGCCGGGAGAGGAGAGGAGGACACCGACACCGACAGTCGGCGGCGTCGCTCGGATGGTGTTGTTGTTGCCGCTGCTCCGGACGCGGCGACGATGCGGCCCCACTGCTGGGTGATGGTGGCGCTGGCGGGGATCATGTCGTACCTCAGCCCGGAGAGAGCCCTCGGAGCCCCGCAGAGGGAAGGTGAGCGGAGTCGGGGGAGAAGAGGAGGTGGTGGAGGTGGAGGTGGGGGGTTTGAAAGGCTGTCAGTGATGCTGGAGAAAGGAGGGGAGAGAGAAAGAGAGAGAGGAGAGGGGGGGATGTAGTCAGTTATGAAAAGGCCTCTGCACATTGGGAGGGATGCTGTGTTATCTGAGACATAATGCGAATTATTGTTGTTGCAGTGCGCGGCTGACTTCATGAAAACAGGAGCGAGGCTCAGTCTTTGGTGCCGTGTATGCATGCAGTGATGAAAATACTAGGGAGGGGAGGGGGGATGTTTCGATCTCGGGCCTCACATCGATGGCTTAAACAAAAAAAAACAGCATATACTGTATGAATAGCAGGCTACAATCGTCGGGCAGTGCGAGATATTTAGTCTATAAATAGCCTCCGCAGGGCACTGGAGATGATTTAGCCTTTTAACCACTGCTGGCATCTTTATTTTTCTCATCTGAATGTGCCCCCCCCCCCAAGATCTGGCAGAGTGTTGTGTTTGTGTAATGTGTGCAGTCATTGTATTGTGGTGTATTGTTTTGATAAGAGCTGCTGGCACCGGGGGCTGGTGGAAAAGGCCCTGTGTTAGGTTCCTATTTATATGCAGTGTCTGTCTGGACATCTGTCTAGGGAAAGATGAGAGAATAGCACTGCACAGGAATTGTGCATCAGGACCGGAGCCACCAGTTATATGTTTTGATGGGGGGGTGCAAATGTTTTAGGGTGCCACAGTGCCAAAAGGCTCATTCAGTTTTCACCTTTAGCCCCTGGTGCGGTGATCAAAAATCAGCTCTTCTTTTAGTATTTCTGATCAGGGCTGATTAAATATCATTTATTGTAATCCAGTGTTATATTATTATTAAACAGACCGGAGCGTTCCCCAGCCTGTGCTCTCATAAGAAGGTGGTTTTATATGCCGAGCACATCTTTACCTACCTTTGCTCAGGATGTGTGAAACAAGTGAATCTTGGTCTGTCTGTGTTGCAACTTTTTGTGAGCAAGAAAAAGGCAAGAAAGCAACAAAAAGACAAGAAATCAAGAGGTGCTAAAAGTGTTAATTAAACATAAACTATCTTGCAAATAAAACAAACATCACTTCACGCCGTAGATTTTTAGTGGAATGCTGATCCACTTTTTACAATATTTATTACGTTGGTAAATTATTAAATGTACTTTGAAATTTATGTATGCAGTGTTTACAAGATCATGACCCTATGAATGAGTGTATTTTTGGATTTGTGTGACAGACACAGAGTGAAATTGGGATATTTTAAGACAGCACAGACAAAAGCTAAATCATGAATGTTAAAGTATGATTTCAATATCAATGTTTATTTAACATCATATCATTATTTTCCTCAGTGTATTTCCTTTATTTCTCATGCGTACTGTCGTTTGACATTGTAATATTGTATTTGTCTGTGTTAAAAGCTATTTCAAATGTAGGCACTGCATTCACATCAGTGAATGCAGCCTTAAAGGGTTGTTTACAGAGTACATGGGTTTACACGTGGTGAAATGCCTACTCACTAACTCGCTAATGTTACTCTCATAGCCTGAAATGCTGCTTTGTTTACACAGACTTTTTGCTGGTATGGTTTAAATATTAATTTTTATATTTAATATATAAGTCCCTCACTATGTTAAGCATGAGTTGGACACCTGCGCTGTGTTTCAGGGTTTCACTGTTCCTCTCTCTTGTCTGTGATAAGTGATGTGATGTTTTCTTTTTGGCTGCAGTATTTCATTGAAAGCTATAGCCAATACCTGAAGGGTATTTAACCACCCTGCCCTGCCCCTTTTCTTTTCTACAGATGGTTCACTTTCCACAATCGACTACGTTGAGGTACAAATATCAAATGTCCCGATCCCTCCCTCTCTCACCTGAGTAGTAAACCATCCTGATTTGAGTAATTCTTTTCCAGTCTCCAACCCTTCCCAATTAGCGCTCCTTTTTTTACCTAAATGACAACTCCAGCAACCCCTCCCCTGCTTCTTAACTGTGTTTCCTGAGTGGAATGCCATTTCTGATACTCCCCCTTTCCCCATGCTTTGTTCCTTACTGGAATGGTATATTATCCCACTTTCAAACTTTAATTCAAGTCTCTATTTTCTTTTACTGGTTCAGACGACCGTTTTATATCTTCAACTTAGTTTCTTTTCCTGCTCCCCCTCCCCCCCAAATCCCTGGTGCAAGCTGTCCATTGGGGTTCTCCACTGTGTCCCAAACCTGCCGCTAAGAAAACACTCCAATGGTTTCCCTCTAAACAAAACACCTGTGTAACAAGATTTTCACACTTTTCTGATTCAGTGAAGTTTCTCTTTTCCTTCTCACTGACTCAAACCTAACAGTGTGCCCCCCCTTATAGAAGCACAAATACTTTGATTCTCTGTACTAAATCCTCTCCTGTTTTGTATTTTCTCCCTGTCTTCCTCTCAGTTTCTCAGTCCAGGGCCGCATCCCTCTCTCCTCCACCCTACGTCGTCATCCTCATCTCTTGCTCGGGGCTCGTCTCTTTTGTTCTGCTGCTCCTGACCTGTCTGTGCTGTAAGAGAGGAGGAGTGGGATTCAATGTAAGTCTTCAACATGTAAGAGATTTATTCACCTCTCTCTGCTTCCTTTGTTTTTTCACACCTTTTTGTGCATGCCGGCGCAGTTTTTATAGAAGCTCGATTTGATAAACTGCGTGGAAATGGAAACAGGGGTCAATAATTCCAACTTAATGAAGTAGAAAATGTCAATAATCATTTCTCAGTCTAATCTTGACTAAGCCTCTGTCTTTTGACCTGACGGTGATGTTGTTGTTGAGCTGGCAGACAGGGTCTCATTAGCTCATAACGGCTGCTTTCTCATTGTCTGCCCTTGATAGTTGCTGTTAAGTCTGGCCGTATTATTAAGCACAGTTTATTTCATATTTTTGATTATAACTGTAATGTGATTTATGTGGCTCGACAAGGAGTTTGACAATGCAGATGGGGAGGAGTGCTCTGGAGGCTCCAGTCCCATCCAGGAGGACAGCCTGTCGTCATGTCCCTCCCTCCCCGAGGTCTACACCCTGCCAGTCAGAGACAGGCCCAACTGCCCCGCCCTGCAGGATGGAGCAGGTAACGACCTGAAACAACCCTGCCTGCTCCGCGACTCTCATTTGAGCTTCAGACGCGTCAAAAAGTAGTTGAAGTGCTGTCCTGCACTAGACTCCCTCGGGGTCTGTCGCCTGAGTCACTGATGTGGATCCACTAAAGGTCTCAAACTGAGTGTGCAACCAGGCACTGAGCTTTAACGGAGCAGAAACTGTGATCTGAGAAAATTCTGCATCAGTGCTCCGTATGAGCTGTATTAACAGAGACATATTGTGTCTAGTAATTACTCTTTTACTTTTTACTTTAATTACTTTCGAAATGAACACTTCAGCAGATTCATTGATTTTGGATTTTCCAGTGAACAATAAGAAGTAGATATGATTTTTATTTATTTAAAGTGCTTCTTGGGGAAAGTTGTTATTCAAAGCAGAGTATTTTTATATGTCTTTAAAATGTCTGGAGGGGATCTTAATGTTTTAGTGGCACTGGTAGTTTTTTACTGTATCTATGAGCAGCATTGTAAATCAGTTTTTCTCTTGAGAGTATCAGTTTTTAAAAGTGATTTTATTTCTGCTTTATTTATTTCTCCTGTTGGAAATAATGTAATAAAAGAACATCAAATGCAGACGTCTGTGTGACCCTGATCTTTTTTTATTTCTCTTCTTTTTTTACAGACTCCAAGTCTCAGTGCTTCAAAAGACACACTTTAAACTACCTTCAGGAGATAGGAAATGGCTGGTTTGGAAAGGTAACATGTTTGCCTCTCACGCTCAGATTCATTGTGTTTTCATGTAAAATATCAGCCACATGATAGATTTTCTTTCTTGCAGCATGCTCCGCTCTGTTATATTTAATACTGGCTGCCGACCAGATCAGGACTCTTAACTCAAAATAGTTCTTTTACTGCTGCTCGCCTTCTCCTGGGCGCTCTTCCATATTATCGCCCACCGATCTCTCCTAGGTGATCCTGGCTGAAGTGCTGTGTGACTGCAGCTCCTCTCAGGCCGTGGTGAAGGAGCTTCGTGTCAGTGCCAGCCCTCTGGAGCAGAGGAAGTTCTTGGCCGAGTCTGAGCCATACAGGTGGGAGAAACTGCTGAAACTCAGGTGGCCATTTTGGGGACTTAATGCAAGATTATGTAACTTTTGCTCGACAGAAACAACTGTGGCCAAAAGTGAAAATTATGGGATATGAGTAAAATTTAGCAGAAAGAATATGTTTGACATTTTCTAACATTAGCCACCACAAGCTACTGATCACACCAGAAAAGTAAGGCTGTAAACCAGAGTTTGCTTAAGGGTGCGTTTCTTATGAATTTATCTTTTCATTTGCAAGAGGATGATGTCCTCTTCAAAAAATGACATAGTCACTTTAATCACTGATAAAAGGAACAGCAATATGTCTTACTTGAATCGTACCTGTTTAATATCGGGACAGACATCACAAATAACTACCTAAACTAAAAAAAGAATAAACTGAAAGTCATGTTTTAATGTTTTGTTACCTAATTAGATTGGTAATATCACTGCAGATACATGGTGATAAAACTTGTTCTTGATGATGAGAGCTGAACCGACCTATTTAGTGTTTTTGACTCAGAATCTGAGTAGCATTTTGGCTGTCCTCTCTCTCTCTCTCTCTCTCTCTCTCTCACACACACACACACACACACACGATGCATCCAAGGACAGGGCTGTCTCTTCTTTTTCTTTATTCATTTCTCTGGGCAAAACCTCCAACAACCACCGCCATCCCTACGCTGCACACACACTCACACACACACACAGATATACACCCACTTCGAGTCATCTTTACACACTATCATATGCTGTTTACGTCCCCTGTCTCTTCTGCTGTTGCTGAGGCACAAATCCTCCCTTTGTCCTGTTATTGTCTCACCTCGTGTCGTGACACCTTGTGTCCCAGTTTGTGTCTGGTGTCATGTGTGATACAAACACACCGTATAAACAACAAGCAAAACACACAAAAACACCAGTCCCACCATTGGTAATCTATCTGTATATCTATCTCTGGTACCTTTCTCTCCCCACAGGAGTCTTAAACATCCCAACATCCTTCAGTGTTTGGGGCAGTGTAGTGAAAGCATCCCCTTCCTCCTGGTTATGGAGTTCTGTCAACTGGTGAGTACAAATCGCCCATTTAAAGTGGCAATGGACAATGTTTTAGCTTTACCTAAACATTATGAAGTAAATGTTGATTGCACAATGTCATGACTATAGATAAATGACATCATCCTTGCTAAAACCGTTTCTCTTATAAGTCTTTGCATTCTCTATGCAATTCTGTCTGCCACCGGGTACAATCTCCTGGGGAAACGCTCGATTTACGGCACAAAGGAAGTGTGCCAACCTCTTTCTGTTGACTTATAGCTATATGATAAATGCGGAATATTGAACAGGCTAATGACACACTACTTATATTTGCATACACTTTGTTTAAATTGCATACTACCTAGTACTCCCTGAGCAAAATTTTCTTTTGATTTCAAGAGAGCTGTCTTTTGGTGAGCTACCAGCCCTACAGCCATCGAATAACATCTCTGGGTCATTACCAGAATAAGTCGGGCAGGCACTGTAGATGCTGATAACATATTTTCTGTCTGTCGATTTTGTGACACACACTTTTTTTGGCTACACTTGTTTATATTTTGACAAATTAGCACCATTAAAAGTATACCAAATGAGATATTAGCAGTTCCTATTTTCAGTTTACCCATTAGTGTGCAGACAGCTGTCACTTGATTATTTTGATACTGCAGAAAACCAAAAAACATGACGATTATCAGGCGAGTTCTGGACCTCTTAGGAATGTCTTTTTTCTATGATTTGTAAGCAGATTTTTGGACATCTATTTGCAATGGATATTCAATATAATGATGTCCTATAATGAGTCACACTGAATCTAAAAATACAGATGGGTGACAAATTAGAAGAAAAACCTGAGTACTTGACCCCAACAGTGAGGGCATCTGGTGGCCCTGTTATGCTGTCAGAAACATTTTGCATGGTTTGGGTCCACTTGTCCCCTTAGTGAGAAGGGTCACTGTAAATCAATATAAAGTTGTTCTGGGTGAACAACTGATGGGAGTGCTCTCTTCCAGGGTGACAATGACCCCATCCATAGTGCATAAAGAATCACTGAATGGTTTGATGAGTATGAAAATAATGTGAATCATATACTGTGGCTTCACTGTCACCAGATCTCAACCCAGCTGGAAACGCACCGATACGTTAGACAGCATTCTCCATTACCATCATCTAAACACCAAATGAGGGAATATCTTTTCAAAGAATGGTGTTCATCTCCGCAGTAGAGTTCAGAAACGTATTGAATCAATGACAAGGAGCATTGAAGCTGTTCTGGTTTCATGTAGTAGTTTTTTTTTTTTTTTCTTTTTTGTCACCTGTCTGTGTGTGTATGTGTCTATGTGTTCAGATTTGATTGAGTTATGAGATTGATCTACTTGTTCACTGGAAAATTAGTGGACAAAAACAATGTTATCACCATCTCCACTGCACAAATTCTTTCATTTTGTAAAAACATAATTTAACATACCAACCCAGTTTGCTTTTCTCAACACATACTAAAGAATTTCTATATGCTTTCATGTCTCTATTATAGACGAAATGAATGAATAAACTCACGTTCTTTCTTCTACTCATACTGATCTGTTGGTTGTCTCACTTTGTTTCGAAAACTCTGATAACAAAGTGCTGGTGACCGTCCCGCTTTTATTTCCAATGAATGTTGTTAACAGCCATGAAAGCTACTGTACTCCATCTTTTTAAGCAGTGTTTTCATTGTCTTATAGTTGGATGTTTTTATTGTTAAGTTATTTTCATTTCATTTCACTTACTCCCTGATTTAAAGTCATTTTATGTGAGTAGCTCTGAATATTACTTGTCGCAGAAATGGTGAATTATTGGCATGGAAGATGTTCCAGGGGAAGAAAAATCTGTTTTGCATCTGTACAATCAGTTTGTTTTCCTTCCCTCAGCTGGCTTAATCACTGACTGATTAAGAAAACCATATGAGTGGACTCTCAGGCCAAACAAAGACACAAGCAGATCAATTACAGCAACACTGTGAGAGAAGACATACAATACCAGAGTCCTCACAGACTGCTCTTATCCTGTTCGAGAAAGTCTCCTATTGTCCTTTCCTTGCGGATATTTTTCATCCTCTTAGATAGTCCTTATTTTATTTCCTTGCCCTTCCTGAAGCACAAATGGCTAATACAAAGGCTGCCAGCTCATTACCAATTCCCCCGCTGCTATTGAGGCCCTGTGATGGAAAACACCTAAAAAGGGACATATTTACTGCAGAAGTTACAAATATCCTCTCTGCTTATACAGCGTTGCCTGCTAGTTTTATGTCTGTTTTAGGAGACGGACATGAACACTTGGCACACACACACTTATGGCCACAATGACCTTAACTCATCTTCTATTTAAGTCTCCATGATAGTGACTGCTCGCATTACTGTTGTGATGTGCAACCAGGGTGACCTGAAGAGATATCTGAGGGCCCAGCGCAAGTCAGATGGGATGACCCCTGACCTGCCGACTCGGGACCTCTTGACTCTTCAGAGGATGGCGTTTGAGATCACCTCGGGTCTGCTGCACCTCCACGAAAACAACTACATCCACAGGTCAGCCATTCACCCCCTTAAACGACTGCATCTTTTAGATAGAGGGAATGTGTATCTCAGTTCAATGTGGCTGATTATTGGAGGATTATTGTGTTTCTGCTCCCTGTAGTGATCTGGCTTTAAGAAACTGCCTGCTGACCTCAGACCTCACTGTTAGGATAGGCGACTATGGCCTTTCACACAACCACTATAAGGTATTTCTCTGAAAAATAAACCCTAATATAAGTTTTTTGATTTATCCATGTTGACATAAAGACTTTTTTGTCATTTTATTCCTCATGTAAGTACTGTAGCAACTGAGACAATGAAAACAAATTCTTGTTGTGTGTTTTGTGAAGGAGGACTATTATCTAACTCCAGACAAACTATGGATCCCACTACGCTGGATTGCTCCTGAGCTGCTGGAGGAGTACAGAGGATCTCTCATTGTCACAGACCAAACCAAGACCAGCAACGTGTGGTATGTTTTAACATCATCACATCTGCTTATACACAGTGCTACTGAAAAATCAACGACAAAGAGAAGCCAGACTGGTTGCGGCCAGTTTATGTGGGTAATGCTTCGATCCTGCCTAATTGTCTGGTGTCTGTTACAGTATACACTCAGTGGCCACATTATTAGGTACACCTGTAAAATCTAATGCAGTTTAATACAACTGTTCAGCCATACATTTTAACAAAGACAACAATATTCAGTTTTGATTGACATTCTCAGAGAGTCATTAATTTTACTATATGTTTACTTTTTAGATAGACAGGAGTTTCTAATGTTTTACCCACCCTGTTTACAAGAGTTTAGAAACACATTTCAATATAAAGTAAGGCCAATTTAACAAGAACCTGGTCATTATAAGCTCTGTTATGTTAGAATATGCAGTAGAACTGTTGTACAGGATTGCATTAGATTGTATATCTTATAAAGTTGCTGGTCTTATATGGGCATTGGTTTTCTTCACCTATGAAACCAGTACCAGCCCAAATGTTCTAAATCTTGAACTTTTAAACCTTAAATTGAAGAAGTGAAGCTAAAGACCCAAAGACAACTATTTTGAAGTATTTCTTGAACAAATACTTAACCCATAAGCCCATATTTAAAGATGTAGTTTGCCCTCAGTTTTGCTGAAGCAGAATTTTGAAGTCCATTGAAAAAGCGGTCAGCAGTCACACCCAAGTTGAATTGAACTCAGCTCTGATACTGATATTACAAACTCCACGTAATGTGTTTTGTTGAATGAACCAACCAAGACAACATTCTGGGGACAAACAATCAATGCTCAATCAATCAATTTCTCTGACAGAAAAAATGATGACTTAAGATTTAAGAACAATATTTAGTCTGTTATTCCTTCTCTGAACAAGTTTTTTTTTGTTTGGAAGTCAGAGCAGGTTATAAAAGAAGGTGTTGCTATAAATACAAAAAAACTAGAATGTTTAGTCTCTCACCATCTCTCCATCTTCTTTTTCTTCCAGGTCCTTGGGGGTGGTTATATGGGAGCTGTTTGAGTTTGGCTCTCAGCCCCACAGACACCTGAGTGACGAAGAGGTGCTGACCTTCGTCATTAGGGAGAGACAGATCACCCTGGCCCAGCCCAGACTCAAACTCTCCCATGCAGACTACTGGTCAGTACTCATTGTGTAGAAATGGTGATTATGTTAATGGAAATAAAAATGCCCCGATTGTGTCCCTCCAAACTTACCTCCTGTTTGTTTCTCTCCTCTCTACAGGTATGAGATCATGCAGTCCTGCTGGCTACCTCCCTCTCAACGCCCTTCTGTAGCAGAAATATTCCTCCTCCTCTCCTCCCTCCTGGCAGCTGAGCGAGGAATGGTGAGGGGGAGTGTCGGGGAAGAAGATGAAGAGGACGAGGAGTATGAGGAGGGCAGGGGACGGAGAGGCGAGAGCGAGGAGTCGTTTGAAAGACGCTGGGATTTACTCCGTCCTCCTGCCTTCCAGACTGCAGCAAATGAGCGGCAAAGGGAGAGAGGGAGAGAGTACGGCAGGGAAGACAGAGACAACTCCTACCCCCTGCTGGACCCTGTGGGGAACTGTATCACCCCATCCTCATCTGAACTGGACGATATCCTCACAGTCACTGAAACTAGCAAAGGCTTGAACTTTGAGTATTTCTGGGAGAAGGCTCACGCCAGGCGGGGTTACAAACCTCTTCCTCCACCTCAGCCAATCCCAACTGTGAACAATAACCACAGACAGTCTTTGGACACTCCCACTGTGGTCCCAGTGATAAGTGCCCGTAGCCCCTCCCTCGCCAGCGAGTACTACATCAGATTAGAGGAGCACACTCCCCACGACAAGTCGCCAACTCTCAAAGGGAAGACCCAGTCCTCTTTCCGTTCTGACTTGATTTGTCCCGGTGACATGGAGCTGGTGGAGATCCGCAGTGGAATGCTGGGAAAAGAGCGAGTCCCTTATTGTTCCTCTGACAGGTGTGGAAAGGGTCTCCAGACTGTCAGATCAAGCGAGGTTCAGATCCAAGTGCCCAACACAGGCGTGGCTGAATTCAGAGACACTTCAAGCAGAGTGACTGACTTCTCAGTAGTCGATTTAGGGGATGATGATGAAGAGGAGAAGAAAAAGAGCAGTGAGGCAGATAAAAAATCACTGAGCTCTCAAGCACCGGTCCTTCCTCCCAAGCCTCGCTCCATGTCCTTGTCATCAGCCAACCACCTTCACTCCCGGCCCCTTCCCGCCCCTCCACTCGGATACAGAGGACTGCCTCACTACACTATCACTGGGAAAATTGAAACAGACCCCCATCACATGAGCAGCTGCCCACCCTCTACCTTTGATCACCTGGGGCTTCATCGGGCCCGACAGACTCTACCCCCATCCCCATCCCTATCCCCCTCCCTTCCCCCGTCGAGCCATCCAATTTACCCCCAACCTCCTCAAATGTGCCCTCCACCTCTCCCTCCCCACTCCAAACCACAAAGAAGCTGCCCAAGCTACAATGCAGCAGACACTTATTCGAGATACAGTAAGCCGCAGATGCAGAGAACCAATAGAGACCCACTATCCTGTGACCTCTCTGACAGAGACAGTGGTACCAGGCACTTAGCATCATTGCACAACTCTAAGGAGACTTCTCATTCTCGCGCAAAAGACTTTGACTCCCCCGTTCGTCGGGAAAACCCATTACGCCCTATTTATCGCAACTTACCCCGCCCTCAGCCCACAAACCCCGAGCTTGACAGAGAGTCTTCATCCAGTCCCACCTACTCAGATGAGGATGACTCTCCCTTCATGTCCCCCGAGAGACCTGGCAGTGGGACTACTGTCACTCACTCCAGCCTATCTGAAGATGCAGATCCAGCCTGTGCAGAACTCTTCTCCAGGGGAATGAAAAGGACTCAATCACGCCTTGACACCATCCTGCCTACCATTTGGAAGGAGGATGCCGAACTTCAGACGGAACGTGTGGCCACTGCCAAGAAATCCCCCATGCATCTGTTTCTGACAGAGATATCTAGCGTGACCGAGTCTGGTGAGTCCAAGTCAGAAGGTTCATGGGAAGGAGAGAAGGAAGGGAAAGAAGACGGAGAAAGATGGGGGAACTTTGTGCTGCCTAACAGAGGGATGCGCCGCTCCCAATCGCTGATCACAGAGCTGGGGTCAGCAGGACACTCGTGGGTGCCGGAGAAACGCAACAGGACCGGAGCTGAGGAGGAAAATACAGTCACTAAAGAATCATTCCAGAGGGATCTTTTCCTCACAGAAATCGACACAGGACAGATGGACAGGGATCTGGAAGGAGGATCAGAAAGTGATCCGGTAAAATACCTCTATCCTGCAGGATCCAGATTACGGCCCTACGTTTGTGCTCCAGGCCTTCCCTCATACACAGAGGCCGAGGAAGCCTATTCAAAGGGTATACGGAGATCCCGCTCTCTCCTCTCTGAGATCACTATCGGGAAGCAGGAGTCCAAACAGCAGCAGAACGAGAAGGAGCCTCAGAGAACAGAAATGACCAGGGAAGAGTTCCTGAAGGAGATCCAATCAGCGGAGACCTTCCTAACTGAAATCATATCGAGACAAAAAACCGCCGCAAACAAAAAAGAAGCAGACTCATCTTACTCCCCTACTCCACTATCTCCTGAATATGAGTCCATATGCATTGACCCAAACTCGGCTCAGACCATCAGATTTCAGTCAGATAGCTCCATACGAGCGTCCAGCAAAGGCAAAGATGAGTCACAGACTGAGGCCATCTATGCCCAAGTGACCAAGCGTGCTAAAAAGAGCGAGATAAAGGTTTCTATGAGACCTGAGATCCCAATCCTTCATATAGGATCCAATAAACAACCTCTTAAACCAGACAGCCAAGGGAGCAATGCTGACCACTGCCAGTCCGGTGAGTTTGTTTTTTCAGAAATCATGCCCAAAAATGGTCTTCTGCACAACCAAACACTCACATGTCAGAAAGAGGAGGAGGAGTGTTCAGATGGGCCCGCTTTACCTGCCAGAGGAGAGCAAACAGATCTTCTGGAACATCCTCCTCCTGAGTCCACTGAGAACAAATCGCTGATTACAAACGCAACAGATAGTCAGAAGGCAGCTCTTATAGGGAATGGTGAGATAGTGAAAGACCTACAGGCTGGGAGGGGAGATCAAACCAGCGGAAATACCGAGTCAAAGTCATGTGATCCCAACAAAGAAAAGAACCATGGCGATAAAGTTTCTGCAGTGGACTCTGAACACATTACAGCAGCTGACGACTTGGAGAACTCTAAAAATCTGGGATCTCGAAATAACAGTGAAAGAGAAAATTTGTGTCAACACAATGATGCTGGTCACAATGCTCAAAAGGCCCCCACCCCTGCTGCCACTCCAACCACTCCAGACTGGGACCCATCCTCTGATGTCTCACTTGTCACTCCCACCGACTCGGTCCTGTCACCCATGACTTCCAGCTCAGCCGACTGCCTCACACCTAGTGACTCATGGACGAGCGGTGGAGGAGGTGTGGGAAACGGTGGGTGGCGAGCTCTGGGAAATGAAACACCACATCGAGACTCTGCCTATTTCTCAGACAGTGACTGGGAGGGGGACGGAATGAACAGGAGGAGCAGTGATGGACTCATTGCCTCCAGGCCAGGCAGCGGCCGAGGAGGTGACCGGGGAATGCTGACTGGGATAGAGGAAAAAACTGAGGAAGAGGGAGAGATGGGAGAAAAGAGTCCCTTAAGAAATAGCACACAGATGTCAGATAACAAAGCAGAAAAGACGACCACTGAGATGTGTGAGGAAACAAGTACTGTACATCAAAACACTCCAGAAAATGCCATCACTCATTTAGGTGATGACAAAGATATTCTAAACAAAGGGCTGGCGTCAACACAGAGAGACGATTCTGGCATTTTCCAAAATGAGAGTAATAAGTCAGCACCACTGTGCGATGATCTTCAGGTCAAGGACTGTGTTGACTTCATTGATAAGTTGTTCTCAGAATTAGATGACGAGCCACTGAAAGGGCTCCCACACAGCGGTGGGTATCCGATAGACAACCACTTCACAGATGGCATCATCTCTCAGATAACAGAAAGCAAATACCAGGACTCTGCAGAGAACAATTTAAATCTACATTCCAAGAGCCTTGCAGAGACAAATACTTTGATCGAGTCTGTATGTGGCAGCCAGTCACAGGATTGTACGTTAAGGCCAAGCAACAATGATTACACAAGTGCTACAGAGAGAGATATTGATCTCTCTACACTGAGCTCCCTCAAATGTGGAAATGACACTGTGGAATCTATTATACCAACACAAGTTGACAACAGAGAGTCTAGATTATCCAAACTGTACGGCATTCAAACCACTGATGCCACAGTTTGCAATGAAAGCCTGTCAATAGTCGAGCCAAGTGGTGACATGAAGACTGTTTACAATAAAGTGAGTGGTCTGACGTGTCCCTCTTGGACTGAGGAGGGTGTTGAAGAGCCTGAGAGACGGGAAGAGAGGCCTGGTCTAGACCACAACGAGCTGGGCCTGAGAAACCTGCGCTGCTCAGACGGCATCGAGGACAAAAAGGTCACAACAGAGACGGAGAAACAGCTGGCTGCTGCAGAGCTGAGAAATGCCATGAAGGAAAAGTCGCCCCTGAGGGGAGCAGGGAGCAGGACGGACTCTGCTAACAATGTGGATAAGGACTCCTGCGAGGGCCTGGATATGAAAACGAAAGAGTTATGGAGTGCCCTGGAGGAGGATGAAGAGCATACAGGGTCCAGTGTGGTTAGGGGAGAGTTTGACTGCCACCGTTTTTCTCAATCAAGGGACTTGCGCTTGTGGCCTGATGAAAATGACCAGTGGGCATCTCCGGAGAGAAGGAGCCAAGACATTGATCTGAGATCTGAATTTTTCTCTGGGTTTATTAATAAGTCCTGGGAGGTGGGGGAGAGGCTTGTTGTGGGTCAGGAGTTTTGGGAGACTGAGAAAAATGATGAACTTGCAGGAAGCGAGCCTCACCCTGCCATCCTGGAGGGCTGTGAGGAAACCTGGAACGATGAAACACAAGGACTAGCTAGAAATCTTTGCATGAAGGAAAAGTGGGACTCTGCAGATCGTGGTGACCAACAGCCTGTCCAAGTGGTTGACATACAACAGGAGGAAAATATTGAGAACCTAGGAGGAAATGACAGTTTTAACAAAGACCTGAAAAGAGAAATCTCAGACACTGAAATAGAGAATAGAGAAATCCCAGAGCAGGAGACGTCGGAGCAAGGACAGAGACAGATTTCGTCATGCAAAGAGACAGTCAGGGGCCAGGAAGGCCTGCTAGACTCCACAGAGACGGAGGAGAATCAAAATTTTAACAGATGGCCTCAGAATCACCTCTGCAACATCCAAAAAGAGGGGCAGACACCAGCTGAACATGTTGACAAACAAACAGGCTCTAATTGGAAGAGTAAAAGCTCAAATATATCTATTTGCATCACTGAAGCTCCTGATGTGAACTTTGCCGAACTGGAAAATGTTGAATCAGGCTTAGAGTCAGAGGCTGAAACAAGACCGTGGCTCGCTAGGCAATTCGTGGAGGAGCCAGTGAGCATTATGAACGTAGAGGAAGATATCAGAGACATGTCCCTTCCATCCAATCCCATCTCTTGTCCCAGTGACCTTGATGTGCAGGAGGAGATAGATCCGTCATATCCAGAGGTAGACAATTTCAGCTCAGTAGATTTTCCAAGTCCTCCACCGAGCATAGACCTTGATGTACAAGAAGATAAATTGGAGAGTTTAGACGACTCTTTTCCTAGTCCACCACCATCTGTTATAGAGGCAGAGGAGTTTATTAGTCACATTAATCTAGAAGACTTTATAGGTAGTACTGAGACAGAGCTGTATATTTCCCCAACTCACAACACAGATGTCTCCGAGCCACCTGCTACAACTCAGAGTATAGGGATCTCAGCCAATCTGAACCTCCCCTCTGTACATATAACACTGGACGATGAGAGCAGTCTCACACCTAACATAGAAAAACAGGATGAACATGCTGATGTGTTCCAGAAAACACCATCTTCACCCCAAGCTCCCCTCAACAATCTCCCAGAATTGCTGATTTCTGAGTGGAAAGACTTGGATGAGGAGCCCCTGGAGGATTTTGAGAAACTGGAACAACTGTGCTGCATATCCGGGGATGAGGAGGACTCTCTGGGCGACCTTTTTCTGGGGAACCTGGAACTCCTGGAGTCCTTGAAGAAGACACCTGATCAGAAAGGTAGCAGAGTCAGTGATAGTAATGCTTGTGAGGAGATATGTGGCTCCTCTACTCCTGAGGGGAGGACGACGGATTTGAAGGAGGATGGGATCTCCGATAAGCTGGAAGAGCCTGCACCATGTGTGATCCTGGATCCACAGCTATCACCTCAAGAGGAGAAGAAGGATGGGCAGACATCCCCAGGCCACAGTCCTGATGTCAAAGACCAGGGATCTCTTTCCAAGATGACAACAAAAAATGGCCTTATGATGCAGGTGAGCGTGTTTTCTTGTGGTTTGTTATACGAGCGCTCTGTGTGTAATCTGAGTTTACTGACCCCTCTTTATTGCCTTGTTTTGTTGCTTCAGGTGTGTGAGGAGAGGCTGCAGTTCTCCCTCAGTGAAAATGTGAAAACAAATGTGCTGTGGGGGGCGACAGTTAAAGACACAGTCACGCTCCGGCCCTGGGGGGAACAAATCACAGAGAACAGCAGCGAGCTGGTCACCGTGAAAGAACAAAAAGAGGATGAGAGGTACGAAGAAGGCTGATCCTGAATAGCATTTCAGAGTTTATGTTAAACAGCTGAAGTCCTAAAAGATGACTTTTATCTTTTATTACCAAATAAATATCCTTATTAATGACTTCAGGGGCTCAGTTGTATTCAGCCATACAGATAATTTTGGTTTTATTTGTCCAACTTTTGAGATATTTGTATTCTTTCACCCCGAAACCAGCACAAAGAAAAACCCAAAACTATCTGCATGTCTAGATACCATGATGTGTAAGAGAAAAAATGCTCTTTTGTGATTTTCGTTAACTGACATTGTTTTGTTTTAATTGGGTTTTTTATGTGTTTTGCTGTTGTTGTAGCCAAGAGGAACAGGAAAGTTCCTCCAGTGTTCAGACGCACACCGAATCTGATGAATCTAAATCTGAGCCGCTCACTGTGATTGAACAACCTGAGGTCACAACCCCTCAGCCTACTGCAAACCAGGCAATGAAAGGTACCTTCATGTTGTATGTATCGCTAATATTCATGACTCAGTTAATTAAATAGAAGCTGACATATGTAGTATGGTAAACTAACAGACTGTGTATAGTATATCTCAGTAGTTTCTTGTATCTCAAGGGTAATCATTATTATCGTTATTCTTCCTCAAATATTTTTATTTGTTTTTGTTGTGTCAAAGTTTTTTTTATCCATCGATTTGTGGGAGAGAGGGGAAGATAAGATAAGATTAAGGTGACAGTGATAATATATTAGTTCCTGGTTTGATCCAAGTGATCTATGGAAGATGGCTGTATTGTATTGAATTTAACTTCCTGTCATTGTAATGAAAAATGTGTTCTAATTCTAATGAACATTTTCCTAATTACTTTTCTAATTCAGTTTGTACACGTATGGCCTGTTGTCAGGACTCTTCCTCATATGTAACATCTTCTTCTCACTCCAATTTTTACAGCAAAACTAGCTCGCCTGTCTCTCGCTCTCCCTCCTCTTGCTCTGACTCTCCCGCTTACCCCCACCGGTAAAGGAGGCTTTGGGGACGGTGCGATCGGAAATCGGATTGGTCGACGGAGAGGTCTGTCCTCGGGGAGCGACCCCGACGATGAGGAGGAGGATGAGCAGGAGGACGAAAGCTCCCGGAGGGTGATCGTTGTCACAGAGACGGACGTGGACAAACGAATCGGGCTGAGGAGTCTGCTGAAATCACCCAAGGAGCCGATGGACAGGGAGAAGGACAGAGGGAGAAACGTGTCCTTTTTTGATGATGTCACAATCTATCTTTTTGATCAGGTATTTTACGTACTTCAAATAACTGATTCATAAGAGAACATGTTAAGGGCAATAAAAGGAGGCCTGACTGTTCTTTTTCATTTCAACAGGAAACTCCAACCAATGAGTTGAGCAACTCAGCACCCACTAGTCCAGCCCCAGTGTCCGTCAAAAGCACCAAGCTGGATTTGCGTGGTAAGATCACAAACATCTTCCAGTCACATGGAGACGAATCCTGCTGACTTGTCCTCCAGCTCCACCCTGAGATTAACATTTGTAGTTTTGAGTGAAATGTCTCCTGTCTGCCATGAAATCTGCAGAACTAATAACATTCCCATCTTCCTCGGCTGCAGAAGATGCTAAACGTTCTACCTGTTTAACATCAGCACGTTAGAGTTGCAGAGCCACTAGCATGGCTGTAGAATCAGACTATAAAGATAATGCACATAAGTCTGAAATATGCTTCTTGCTGTACATGTATTATCACTCAGTCCCCACCTTGAGCCGGAGAATGACGTAATAAAATCTGACAGCCTCTAACTCATTCCCGCCCACTGAAATGGAAAACCCTCAACCTTCTCCTCTCCAAATATGCAGCCAGAATTAATCTTCTATAATTATCCCCCTCGACACTGTGACATGTGGAACTGAGCGGGGACATAAATCTTGCGCTCAACAATGCAAGCCTAAGCTGTGTTTCCCAACACATTTTCATTTGCTCTCTTGACTTCCTCTCTCCATCTAGCACACTGATCACCTAATTTTCCCGAATAATTAAAGTTTGGGCTCAGACTTGAAAGGGCTTGGGCTGAGCAAATACACAGAAATGCAGAAACTCCTAAATTAGATGCTTTCATGATCTTTCGTAGCCTTTAGACTTGAAACTTCAAAGCATAGAAAGAAGAGGCTGTGTTCCCTTTGAGTTATTTTTAACTAAAAACTGTCTCGTATCGTATCAGTGTGATTGTAATAATAGATATAGATCATTAGTTTATTTTCTGACTTGTTTTTGGTTTGGTGTTGATACATTATTGTATACATAAATAATACTGAAGGCACGTGTGTCCCTGAATGGATTATGAGACTATAGGAACAGACATGTAAAAGCCTCCCATGAACTGAGGTCCAAATCAGAAACTGAAACAGGAAACATTCATACCTGTCTGGCCAGACAGTAAACATACAAGGGGAGACAAAAAACTCACTCTGCACCAAAGTAAAATTAAAGGCATAACATTAACATTAAGTACAAACAGGCCCTCAGGTTAGTCTACAATAGCATTGTATGATTTAAGAGGAGATTTATATCGAATAACATGTTCAAAGTTATGTCACTAGTTTAGGCTTGAGCCACTTGAGCCATTCATTCTGATGAGTTGGTTCTGGGAAACTATCACACCTGTAATATACAGGTAGGTCAGTGCCCCATCAGGACACAGATAACAAAAAGACAGAAATTCAAGCAGCAGGAAGAGCTCCATGTAAGAGACATGTGACTGAGCCTTATGTTTAATCATATTTTTCTTTCCCTCAGGGTCAAACATCAAGAGCAAAGAATCAAAAAGGAAAGAGGATTTATCACTCAAACCAAGGTCGCCTGTGGGGGCCAATCCAGTGACATCATCGCGTTTCACTGTCAGCCCTGCCAACGATCCCCACTTGGTGTGACGTTATAACTCATCGTGGGAACCTTTAGAGCTGAACCCTCTTGGACTGGCCAGCGAATTAACCCCAACAACCAGCCATTCACCCAGAGGCTATTTTTTTATTGAATAGGCAACTGAAAGAATGAGACTCCCGTTCTAAAAGCTGGACACATTCCAGGTTTTACCAGCGACAGTGTTTTGTATGACAGGGGTTGTTGTGCTCCTGCCTGCCACTATTTACAGAGTTTATTCATAGCCTTTGGCTACAAAAGTCTTTGGAAAAGGCAGCATATGCTAGGAGAAGAGGAGCCTGGAGCTTTGTAAAATCGGAAACAGATCTGACAGCTATGCAGTGGGAGTCTTGCTGTGTACCAGCTTACCTTCTCTTTTTCTGCTTCATTTTGTTGTATTATTCCCCAAATATGCGGGGAATGCACTTTCTTTAGTCATTCATCTGTCTATGTAGACGCTTGGATTCCAGTCCTCTCTTTATTAAAGACGTTTTTCATCGCAGTCAGTCAATTGTTCTTGTAGGCAGCAGTTTGGAACAGAAATCGCTTGACTCCTGTATTTGAGAATACTCATTTGCATTTGTACAAATACCATAATACAAGTGTATACAATATCATTTTAGAGCTGTTTACTTTTAGATGTATTCTTAGGCTGCACGAAAAATGAAACAAGCTATTCTTCTTTATACTTTTAGCTCTAAAAATTGTTATTACAGTTAATTTATATATTTATTATATTGTTTTATTTATTTATGTAAAGCAAGTTTCCATGCATTATTTTATTTGTTATTTATTTGCTTATTTATGAATCAATTTATTTATTTGCCTTGCTGCAATTAACATATATTAACTTAGCTATAATTTGTTTGGGACAGAATGCATCTAGGTTATACCTTCTCTAAGATCTTCATAACAAATAAATCAAAATATTTTCCCAAACGTCTTAATTGCTAAAAAAAGTATTTTGTATAATTTTACTTGTTAATATATGCCAATCTGTATGGAATTATGTCCTGTAATGTGTCATTATTTTCCGATGTCTATGAATTTTTAGCAGTCTTGTCATTCTTTTCCCTCGTTTAATGACTGTTAATGTAGCTTAGCATGAAAAATCAAAGCCTTTCATCAGTAAATAACTCCATTTGTTTGTGTATCTGTTAATTTACCCCATTTTCTACTAATAACAGTCCATCATGCAGTCGAAATCCAACTAGTCCATTTGTTTAGTCTGTTTAAATGTTGGTTTAAAACCTGTATTGTTTAAAGAATGGTTTTCAAGGGATAATGTATAAACAAGGGGAAATAAAAACTACAAAATGTGAACTTCTTATTGAAATGCTTCATCACAATAGATTGTATTGTTCTGTAATCACAACACATTGTTTTTACAACCAAGAAGGCCTGGTGTATCTCTTGTATGGAAATCCATTTTGTCAATGTGACTAAAAAATCCGGGAAGTCATTATAATGACACACATCTCAAAAATAATTATTACTTATCTCGAAATTATGACTACAAAATAATGACTTAATATCTCAATATAATGAGTTACTTATCTTGAAACAATAAGTTGAGAAAGTTTCTAATTATAATGACTTAAACGATGGATATGATAAGGGCTTCCATTCTGAAAAAAACGTGTCTGTTGAGGTTGTTGACTACATTTCCCAGAAAGCTATGCGAAGGTTATTGCGTATTTAGTCTGCGACGCGTTGATACAGTAGATCACAGATACAAGCGAAAAACATCGTATAAGGACTCGATTCTACCTTAAAACAGAAGAACTTGAAGTCCCAGAGGACTTGACTGTTTTTTCTTTCTCCAGGGGACCCAAGTTTGAACTTAAAGGTCAGTTTAAGGTACTTATAAAGCATTTTAATAACGTAACCGGCTGCGTTGAGATAACGTATGCTAACAGTAGCTAAAGCTAACCGAAACCAGCGCGACATTGTCGATAAACTTCATTGACTCAGAGAGCCTCATCTTATTGTTCCCGTGTTTTATTTATTAATGCTGTTTAAGGGTCTGAACAGGACCGAGATATCCTGCAGCGCCTTTTCAGCATTTTAGAGATTTCAGACGAGTGTTTAAGACTTTAATTAGTGACTAGTCGCATTATTGATGGTGTCTACCTGGTTAATTGATTGGTTATTTTTGGTGATTTTAGGTTATGAAGTGTCAAAATTGACAAACATATTTCACAGATAGCCAGAGCTCTTAAATTACTTGTGTTAACTGTCCAAATTATAATGAAATTAAGCAGAACACCTCGCAGTTAAACAGGGACTCCCTGTGATGTCCCAATCTAAGGTTATGGCTTTAGTAATGGGCAGTCGCCTCTTAGATTGATTAACTTGTGTGGTTTTAGTGGTGAAGAAGTATCCAGTATTGTAAGATAAGATGAGATAAATCTTTTCTGGGCTGTTGCAGAAGCAAAATAACAGCAATAAATACAGACAAATATAGGGGTGAAAGAATAAATAATAAAGGTGTTTAAAAAACAAGGATAAAAATAATACAAAATAGAAACTATACACAAGTATTTGGAAACAAATGTTACAAGGCAAACTAAAAATTAAAAGATGCAGAAGCGACATGTTAATGAACACCAGACTTGTACATGACATGATTAAATAATAATGGAATTAGTTTTCTCTGTATTAAACCGGATCTGGTTAAGTATACTATAAAAAAAGAAGAAGCAGGTCAATGTAATGTAAACATGTAACATATAATATGAGATATAGCTCATGAAAATAATTTACAAGATGTCAAAAACTCATTTTTCTTTTTTTTTTTTTGTCTGATATTGTCTGTAGTCTTCATTTTTTACCTCTCTCACATCACGTGGTTCCTCAGATTACTTTCATCTGCTTTGATGTTTTTATGAAACGTGTTTTTGTTTTGGTTTTTTAAGCTGTGTGTTTATGATAATAGTCTCTTATATCAGTTATGTGAATACAAAAACAAACAACTAAAAATTAAAATCAGACCACAGATCAGTGTTTGGGTTTTTATCTCTGCGTTATGTTTAGAAATTTTAGATGGCATTCAGTCTTATTGTAGATATAGTATTAGAAAGATTAAGACGCCATAGTACAATCTGTCACACTCAAGACCCCTGGTGGTGCTTTGGATCTGTTAGAGTAATTTGGTCTGAATAGCCGTAACTTTAATAAGCCAGTTTTCTCTGAAGTCCTCCAACTTTCTACTGCTGATTGCAGATGTCCCTGGCGGACGAGCTCCTGGCAGACCTGGAGGAGGCTGGCGATGAGGGGGAGGATGGGTTGTATCCAGAGGGAGAGGAAGGGGAGAGTGATGGAGAGGCAGCACAGGGAAGGACAGAGGGAGGGCTGGAGGACATCCCAGAGGAGATGGAGGTGGACTACAGTAAAGCTGAGAGTGTTGCATCTATCGCCAAGCTCCGCAACAGCAAACAGGTGAGTTGTATGATATGAGAGTGTTATACAAGCTTATATTTATAGTAATACATCTGTTTTGTTCACTCCAGTGTTCCTTAATCTAAACATTTTTCTACAGTTTTCAGAGATTATGGACAAAATCTCTTTGTATATTGGAAAGCAGCGCAAGAACACAGAGGGTGAGTTGTTGTCTGTTGTACAAGTGATGATATGTTTCAAAAGTTCCTCACAGAATATAATTCCAGTTGAGTTTTAACAAAGAATCTGAATGAATTTAGTGTATTCCTGATTTCTGTTTCCTTTCAGTCTCAGGTCCAGTCGAGTCAGACCCAGAGTACAGACTGATCGTAGCAGCCAATAATCTCACAGTGGAGATTGACAATGAGCTTAGTGAGTCCTGCTTGGTTAAAAAATAAATAAATGCGATTTATAAAGGGTTTAATGTTGTTATTCTATGCAGTTTAACTTTCCTGTATAACAGAGTTTTCTTTTGTTTTTTTTTGTTTGTTTTTTTCCTGGTTTTTAGATATCATTCACAAGTTTACTCGGGACAAGTACTCCAAGAGGTTCCCAGAGCTCGAGTCTCTGGTGCCAGATTCTCTAGATTACATCCGCACGGTCAAGGTGAGATGCGCTGAAATTTTAAATTATTTGTATCTTATATACAGAAGATCATTCAACATCAACATTCATTGATAAATCTATGGAATCAGATCTGTAGATAGCCAATAATGAAATTAAATTGTTCTGCAGCAGTTTCTATATTCATAAGTTTTTGGAAACAATGAATTAAGGAATTTGTGGCTCCAGATTATATCTGATATCATGATAAAGTAATTTGTATTACCTCTCATTAAAGAAATTACATGGATTGATCTGATGGGTCAATGTTATATTTAAAAGTTTTTTTATGACCTCACAGTAGTTACACCCTCAGACAAGTTCTCTTGTTTTCTGGCACATTTTAGTCTGATATTCTGCATCTGTGTTTTCTACTCAGGAGTTGGGAAACAATCTGGAGAAGTGCAAGAACAATGAAACTCTGCAGCAGATCCTCACCAACGCCACTATTATGGTTGTCAGTGTCACAGCCTCAACCACACAGGGGTGAGTCAATTCTTATTGCCCCCATCCACAGGATGTTGAAGACAACAGTTGCAAGTTAAATACTTATCAATATGTTGACTTGGTATTTTTTCATGGTCTCAGGTCACTGCTAAGTGAGGATGAACTGAAGCAGCTAGAAGAGGCATGTGACATGGCTCTGGAACTAAACCAGTCCAAACACAGGATATATGAATATGTTGAGTCCAGAATGTCATTCATTGCCCCAAATCTGTCCATCATTGTTGGAGCGTCAACTGCAGCCAAGATCATGGGTAAAAGACACAGAAAGATACATGTAACATATAAATCACTGGCATATATTGAGGTTCCAGATGTAGATTAGCGTTGCTATTTATCCCAAAACATTTTTGTTCACCCTTTTTTTTTTTTTTTTCTCTCTGGCTGCAGGAATCGCTGGCGGCCTCACTAACCTCTCCAAGATGCCAGCCTGTAACCTGATGCTGCTGGGAGCTCAGAGAAGAACCCTGTCGGGCTTCAGCAGCACCTCGTTGCTGCCCCACACAGGCTTCATCTACCACTGTGATGTTGTGCAGTCGCTGCCACCTGTCAGTAAATATATCAGGATGGACATAGAGATCAAAGTGTTGTTGTGCATTTAACTCTTGTAGCTAAAACTTTCATTTTCTTGCATCAGGACCTCAGGAGGAAGGCAGCTCGTCTGGTGGCTGCAAAGTGCACTCTGGCTGCCCGAGTGGACAGTTTCCATGAGAGCTCAGATGGCAAGGTGATTTTTCAAATGAATTTATGATTAAATGTGAGCTACGAAACAAACTCAAACTCACCAACATTTTGTCTTAAAATAAAATGCAGCCTGACACAACATGAGAAGCCTCAGCCATTTCCATTTAGTTGAAATTACACCTCTTCGACACTGTCACTAATTTAAGAAAATAGCTTTGACAAATATTTTAACATTTGTTTTTTGCATGCAACAATATTAAAGAAATTTTAAGTAATTTCTGACTCCTTTCATTAACCTTTCTATCCTTTTTGCAGGTTGGCTATGATCTAAAAGAAGAAATAGAGAGGAAGTTTGATAAATGGCAGGAGCCTCCACCAGTGAAGCAGGTTAAACCGCTGCCAGCCCCGCTGGACGGACAGAGAAAGAAGAGAGGAGGACGGAGGTACAGAACAGAACTACTGTACACATGAAGACCCCAGATGAACAGCCACAGATTTAGAAAAACGTGGAGAGCAATACGCTTGCTTTGCCTTTCAGTTCAAATCAGACTAAAGCAGAAGCACAAGACCAGCAGCACAATAAGACACTTACATACCTTGCACAGCCAAGTTTAGAATAGCAGCATCAAATCTAAATATGTGTAGTATAACCAACTCCACTGCTCTTGTCTCTTTTCCTGAAGGTATCGAAAGATGAAGGAGCGTCTTGGGCTGACTGAGATCAGGAAACATGCCAACAGGATGACCTTCGCAGAGGTCGGTAGATATTTTCATGCTATATCTCTTGCCTCATGTTTAACTATACAAGCTGTGAGTTTTACTTCTATTTAACAGTGTTAGGTTTAATGTTTTCAGTGTTTGTCTTTACCAAAGCTCTCAAATAAGCACCTTTTGCATTTTTACCAGAAGAGTAGAAACAATAGTTGGTGGTCTAATTTTTTCTCTTATCTGTGACCAAAAATCTCCAACTTCAGAAATATCCAATGGAAAGTTCAGACCAACATTCATAATCACACCAGTGTGCCTTTGCTGTGTCCTTGTCACCTAACAGATGTTTTATCAGTCAGTTCATAATAGTGAGTTAATGGCTTTCCTCTAAGGCAGAGGGAGGTTTTGAAACACTGCAGAGCTTAATCTAAAATAATCACTGATAGGCTTGCATTAAGATAAAGTTTGAGGTAGATTAGGTTTTTATATTGTTTAACATCAGTGCATTAGTGAGAGAAGATTAAGCAGTGAGACTTGAAGCTTAATTTGTGATGTGGTGTTGCAGATTGAAGACGACGCGTATCAAGAGGACCTGGGCTTCAGTCTGGGTCAGCTAGGGAAGAGCGGCAGCGGGCGCGTCAGGCAGGCTCAGGTCAATGAGGCCACCAAGGCCAGAATCTCCAAATCCCTCCAGGTAAACTCACTCATGGCTCATTTTCATTTCATTTTCACTGATTTTTATTTTTCTTGTTCAGTCTCTTAACTCTGTAATTTCTTGTTGCACACAACAGAGGACGTTGCAGAAACAGAGCATGACATATGGAGGAAAATCTACAGTCAGAGACCGCTCCTCAGGAACCAGCTCCAGTGTAGCGTTCACTCCTCTGCAGGTAAAAAAAACGAACGTCCTATTCTCTTGAATGTCTCCTGAGCGGCATTCGGGTTTATTTTGGTTACCAACTGTTGCACTCTCCTCTACAGGGGCTGGAGATCGTGAACCCACAGGCTGCAGAGAAGAAGGTGGCTGAAGCCAACCAGAAATACTTCTCGAACATGGCAGAGTTCCTCAAAGTCAAGAAGGAGACTAAGATGTGAACACGCTAAGACACACACACCCCACCATCCCACACATGGACAGTTGCACTCATCACTGCAGGGTGATATATTTTCACATTCGTCAGACATTGTGCTTTGTTCGGTATTGTTTTTACTTTTTGATTTGTTTTTTCCATTTTAATAAAACGTGAAGATTTCAGAAAGTGTCCTGTCTTCCTTGGAGAAGGAAAAATGTTGTTTGTAGCTATTTAACTAATTAGCTTAACTTAAGGTGTTCAACCCTGTATGTTAAAATTTGGGTAGTGTGTCTGCACTTTTATTTCTTTGTTTTCAAAATTAAAACCAGCAATTTACCAAAAGAGAGAAAGCAAAATCTCATTAAAATCAGTGGAAAATAAGTGAATCCATATTCCATGAGGGAATGACAGGACTTTACACCACACACTGACTTGTAATTTCTTAAAAGTATTTATTGAAATTGTACAATCCTGTTATAACCCCGTTTTTATGACATTTCCCATGCAGAACTGTGATGAGAAAAAATTGTAAATACGTCTTGAAATTCACATTTTAGCAATTTCTTAACTGACCTTCCCTTTCTGAAAACCTTTAAAAGCCCAAAAAATAGAATCTATAAAAGGCAAATCTCTCATATCTTTGCTGTATTTTCCTTTGTTTTCCCCCTTCCCTCCCCAAAAAAGCCTGAAAACTAATCACACATAACATAAAATTTTAACTGCAGCACAGATCTTAAGTTTTCATGGTTGCTTAAATGGAAAAAATCTGATTCAGTTTAACACTCCCCATTCAAACTGCCAAGAAAAGGTGGGATCTGTCCCACACTAGAACCAGATTAAATCTTATTGTTCTTCAGGGTAGCACATGAACAACCACAGCAGAGGAGACATTTCTTACTTGACCCATAAGTTAAATCTACCACCAGAATTTTAGGATTCCTGTGTTTTCTCTCTACATGTAAACAGTTTCAGTGCACATTTACTGTATAGGTTTCCCACTCAAAATATCAGGTGGTACATTGAACACAGTGGATTTCAGAATGATGTACAAACAGAATAGAATAAAACCTTAACTAAAGGTGGGAAGTTGACTCAAACCAAACTCAGATTCATTATCTAATGCTATCTGTGTATTTTAAGAGTAATTAAGAGGTGATTTGGGTACAGGTACATTCACTACGCTTAGTGTGGCCTTTAGCATTGAGGATGATGAGAATTCCTCAATCAGCGCAAGAATCAAACATCAAGTAGATTAACATCTCAAACCCTATTTTTAAGGTTTATTTTACAAGTTTATTAATTTGTCACAAACATGAATGCGCCATAATAATGCATTTTCTTTGACAGATTAACTTAAAAACATTTTATTTGTAAAGAGAGGGAGTCAGAGACCAGTTCAATTGCATAGCAATTTAATCCATGTCCAATAAGGACTCTTTCCCTGTCACAGGGAGAGGCCCTGTGGTCACTCTCAATCAGCGTTTTAATCGACCAAGACAATATCAATAAAACTATTGATAAACGCTCACTATCTCTAATAGTGACCATATTCAACAGGCATCGTAGGGTCTTAAAAGAAGCCAGTCCTACATACCATGACTAAATGTCCACTGTACCTCCCCATTCTAAACCACCAAATTACAGTAAATACAAGAAGGGCAGTATACTCAACAATCAAATCCAAGGTTTGTTTTGTGTCAAGTCAAAGGCTTCCAGGCTCATGTTGGGTAGGTGGTACAGAGAATCTTGTTGAAACGGAAAAAGAAAACAAAACATGAGAAACATGCATGGGGTAGGCTTTCCTAATGCCACATACTGAGTGTGCACACAGACAGGCACAAACGCAGATCTCTAGTGAGAGCCCTCCCAGCTCACGCAGCGCGATGCATTTGATCAGGCCCACAGGGCATTTTTGTCAAAAGCAAAGCGCTACACAAGGAGCGAGGGCTTCACATCAAGATGCAGCCTATACAGACACCAGTCTCCCTTTTAGGAGAGGGTTTCTACTACACATCACAATCTCTATCCACAGTTTGAAGTTCAGTCTCGGAATGTCAACAGCAGCACGTTTTGTCTCTCTGTCCTTTCGTGTCCCTCTGTCCGTCACTGCAGGTCTCGGTCTTCGAGGTACCTGTACTCGAAGGTGAACCCCTCTTTCTTCCTCTGGCCCCATTTCTCATAGTCAAAGTAAATATAAGTGCCCTGGAGGAAGAGCGGAGTGGAAAGATCAATCAGTGAAAAACTCCAATCAGAAGCCCCCTTACTAGTTTCTAACTTTGAGGAAAAATGTTAATTAGAGACTGCACCTGTTCAAACTCATCAGTGATAGTCTTGGGCTCCTCGTGCCTCTGGAACCACATCATGTACTTGGTGTGAAACCTCCATGACTGTTTCTTCAGAGCCTTGGCAGACAGATACTGAGCCTTGGTGCCCTGAGAGACACAGGACAAATGCACCATTAAGCTCACAAGCAAGACTGTGATGCATCACTGGGAGATGAACAGAAACACTGACAGGGAGTAAACACAGAGTGGGTGGGTTGAGTGCCTGCACGATTTTTTACCTCCAGGTAGTAGAAGATGAAAAACAGAGTTTCTGTGGACAGTCTCTGGTAGAACTCTATGGAGTCAGAGTGGTGCGGCGGTATCTGATGGTGGAAGGGCAAAGTGGGACACGGGTTCCTCATCAGGTATTGCCTTCAGGACAAAAGAAGACCATGGTTAAAAACCAATTTACAAAATTGTTCACAACTGCCTAAAGCTTTGTTTATATAAAAACCAAGTATGTCAAATCGCCCTAGCATCCAAACTAACCAAATGTCTGCATCCATATCACAGTTAAAATACTGACTGATGGTTACTGTTTGGGAGTTATTTCTTTAAGGGACAAGGCTGGCAATATTCCTAATTTTGGTTATTATCAAGAAATATCACAAAAGACCAAAACTAATATATCTGCTCATACAATAACAATTCTGTCTGTGGCTCTAAGCCTCAAGTCCATTCATTCTTACTGCAGACATTAAACTTTAAAAATGTGTCACATATGTGTACACTTCTATTTTATTGATTTTAGATGGATTATTGATCCTTGTAGGATCTCCAAAAATAGTTGTTTTTTAGCAAAATATGTATTAATGTGAGTGCTGAGATTGAGCCAAAATAAACAACAGTAGCTATTTCAGACAGTGTTCATTGTAATGCAGGTACATGTTGCCCAGTGCATTCATGTGGCTCACTCATGTTTCCAATAACAGAGGGAAAAAAGCTGTATCAAGTCAGATCGATTCATTGTTGGTTTTGGTCTTTAGATGTCCTATTTTTGGACAGTAAGAACTATGGTGATATACCGTAAAAAAAAAATTAATAAAATCCTTTTTCTGTTAAAGCCCAGCACTGTTTGCATTTCTCAAGTCATAAAGAGCGTGCAATGCTTGTGAGAAATGTGGCACGCTCACCTGATCCTCTCGGAGTCGGAGGGGTGTGGCATGTGTGTCCAGGCGGACTCCTGCATGGCCTGCTGGTAGAGCTGGTCTTTGGGGAGAGGGGTGGGGCCGAGTGGACAGACCCCGAGCGAGGGGGGGATGCTGACCTCTGACACGGACGGCTGAGGAGCGGCAGGTGTGCCGGGCGCTGCAGATGACCCAGAGAAGATATCTACAGGGCAAAGAGAAAATGAAGAGTTGATGACATAGTTGCTGTACAGACATCAGAGATCCCAGTCACCCCAGTGACGAACTGTTCTGCCTGCTGCGTCGTCTGGCCGATGGTGCCGCAGCATGTGAGCCAGCACCAGCAGGCTCAGGGACGGCTTCATCCCCAAAGCAATAAGACCATCTACTAGTGCAGCTGTTACAAGATGCTTCATTCAAAATGTAATGCCAACGTAAGGGACCTCCTCTGCAGTATTTAGTCAGTATACAAGTGACAGTAGGTTTGCAGTGTAAAATTGTGAGCTTCAGTGTATAAAACATGTCTGGCCGTACCAACCTCTTTCTGTTAGGTGCAGGTTAGGAATCTCTCCATCCAGGCCTCCCTGATCCCAGCGCTGCTCTCTCAGCCATCGCCTTCAGAGAACTGAGAGGTTCGGGAGCCTGGGGGGCCTACAATAATACATAAATACAATAAAATGAAGTTAGGAAGAGAGAGTCAGCCCAGTCTGCCATGGCCATTTAAGAATGGAAGGGCAACGTACGGGAGCTTAAGGAGCAAAATAACATTGCAGAAAATGAACTTTGAAAACTAACTACTATTACAGCTTCTATATCGTTGGTCAGAAATACCTCCCCTTCATCACCTTAAGGTTTGAACCTCCTGCCTTAAGTATTTATCCGCAGCCCACAACACTTAGTGCCAATAACCTGTAATCGATACACACAGGAACATGTTCAAAAGAGACCAAATCTGATAACTCATCCAAATAAAGATGCCCTACATGTTATACTGATATATTGTCTAACCCTTCCTTCTCCATGGTGGTTAAGATAATTAGAATTAGTTAAGAATTGGGTATATTGTTTAAGTAGTCCAAAAAAAAAATCTCAGCATGACATTATTTCTATCTAAATGTGCCACTGGACAAGTGTGGGCTTCTGTGCTTGGTATAAACACTGCCCAGAACAGAGGTCTGTGGGCAGCCAGGGATATTTTAATAATGCTATTTACAGCTGAGCACTTCGGCGCTCTCCAGTCACGTACCAAACAAAAGTACCTCAAATACTCCAAGCTAATGTCAGCACGGTCATTTGGTAAACGGCAAAATAATCCAGTTGCATGGATCATTATTAGATCATAAGCATCCATGTGAAACATTACAGCAAGGAAAGGGCATTATGAGATGCTGAATGGTGTAATGTTCACACTTTTCAAGCGCTGGCAGATCAGATCAGGAGATGGTGACGAGAAGTTATAAACTAAAGAGGTTGCAGCTACACCTGGATATAATCTATCTGGATCACATGGCTACTTGATTACACCATTATGTGACACTGAAAAAGAAAAAAAATTGCGCTCCACATCTTAGTCAACGTGCCCCTTGTGAACCATTGCTGTGGTAACTCACCTTGAGGCCCTCAGAGGCCTGCGTGTAGGAGTGGGGCCCATTGAGAAGACTCCCTCCTCCAGGTGTGCTGTCTGAGAACGAGGGGGACGGAGAGCTGGGAGGCAGGGTGATGGAGCTGATTAAACTGGGGCCATTGTCCATCCTGTACCGAGTGGAGTGGGAAATTAACAAGTTAACAGTTATCGTGTAAAAAAAAAAAGAAGAGGAAGTGTTCAGTTTGAAGGTGAAGTGAACTCACGGCTGACTGGTTGAAGAACTGAGAGATGAGGGCTGGCTGCTTTGTGACTGGCTCGGTGTGCTTAGAGCTGATTCTGTGGAGCTCTCTGCCACTACAGCACTGTAACCTGAGGACAGGTATGGGAAAAATTAAAAAACAAACAGTAGAAGGAGAAGACAATGTCGACTCTAAAAGGTAAAGGTCACACAAGACCAAGCTCAACAACTTAACATACTTGTGCTTCCATTCTGCTTCAGTCCGCTGGGTGGTCTAGCAGGAGCGGCATTCACCCCTACTCCAACCACGCCGACATTCCCTCCGTTGCCTCCCATCATGCCAACTACTCCAGGTGTAGTGCTGACAGAACTCGGGGGTACGTGAGAGGCACCTGGGGCTACGTTTTGCCCAGGAACCAGACCCAGAATACTCCCACTCAAAGAGCTGTGGGCGGGGCTGGAGCCAAGCAAACCAAGCCCTGTCCCCGCACCATTGGTAGTGACTCCACTGGAGCCAGAGGTGGGTATGGAAGTGCTGCTCTCCACTGAAATGCTGGACTGGGTGGTGCTGCTCAAACCCAAGCCTCCTGATGCTGCTGCCTGAGCGTAAGGGGCAGGTGTGGAGCCCGAGATGAGCCCTGCCATTGTGTTTAAGGGAGAGGGGTGGCCACCCAGGCCTAAACCAGGCATTTGGTTGGCACTGCTGGTCCCCGTCATGCCAACTTTGCTCAACCCCAGCCCTAGTCCGAGTCCCAAACTGGTTGCCGGTGTGGGTCCAGACGTGGGCTGAGACTGAGAGTTGGGAGCTGAAGAAATGGGTGTGCTGGGTGTAGGGAGAGTGGGGGCAGTTGAGGCTGGGAGAAGAGGGTTGCTGGGCGGGCTCGGGGTGTTGTTTGAGGGGGCCGAAGGTTTTGTCTGAGGTGGCTGCTGCTGTTGCTGCTGCTGCGGTTGGTTTGGTTGCTGAGGTTGTTGCTGCTGTTGCTGTGCAGGTTGATGCTGATGCTGTTGCACTGCACTGCTGAAGCTCCCTATAAGGCTGCTGCTTGTGGGAACCGCGGAAACGCCCCCGACTACACTTGCCATGGACACGAGGGAAGAGGATGAGGAGGACCCAGAGGTGGTGGAGGAAGAGAAGGACGATAGCAAGGATGGGGTGCCATTCTTCACAGGTGACTGAAAAGGAAAAAGGACCAGAAAAAAAGACATTTTAGACAAAACCGTCTAGCTGGCAACAACAGCTGTATAAAACGTACGAGGAGCAAAGTTTACTGTGAGCTATGGAGGCCCATATATGCAGATGATGGTAAATTCTACATCTCCAACCATGGTCCCACAGAGAAAGAGCTTGTTCCTTTTCATTCATTCATACTTCTCCTTGACTCTCCAGGACCACGGATGAAGAATGCACTAAACTGCTCATCTACTGGCACAGCACAGATGAGAGCCTCTCACCTGACTAACTTCACTGTCTGTCGACCGTCCCCTTTTCTTATCGTCCTCTGAGTTCTCCTATAGGAGGAGATACCTTGATATGACAATCCACTTTTGAAATGTTGATTCAGCAAACGAGTCAGTGGATTACAACACAATAGGTCTAGTAGAAGGGTAAACTCAATGCAAACTTAAGAGAGTGATGTGCAAATTGTGTCAGAAAGCACTTTTTACACCCAGCATCGCCTTTAACACCCTGACCCATGTTTGAATGACACAAAGACGAGAACTTACAGCAGTGCAAGTAGCTGGGGATGGAGGGATGGGTGAAGAGGAGGTGGTGGAAGTGGGAGTGCTGCTGGAGTGGAGATACATCTCATCTTCCATGTTACCCTGACCTGATGGAGAAGTCGCAACCAACGCTGCAGCTGCAAGAAAGGGTGAGAAGAGGTGTTGTCATTATAAACGCCCCTTGATTTCTGTCATGTATATTAATAAGAACACCATCCTAACACCGTAAGCGCTCTACTCACGGATGTCTTCCAGGTCTAAGTCATCATACAGGAACTCGTTCTCCTCAAAGTCTGGGTCTTGGGAGGAATCAATGTAGTATTCAACGTCATCTTTGATCTTCTGAATTGAATCTACTGGTATCGAGTCATTGTCCAACATTCGTAAAATGGTTTCCAACATCCGAATGTGGAATCTATGCCTCTCAATCAGCCGCTTGAGCTCTTCGATACGATCTTGTTTCTACATGACAGACGGTAGACAAGCACACAGATTTATGACACTTAAGCTAAACCTTTACCAGACTACACTGGATGTACACATAGGACTGAGTGTTTTTCTAAATGCATAAATATAAAAATCCCTGAAAAGGATGACACGGGAGAACTTACATCTTTATCGCCTTTCTTCTTTCTCGTCTGCACCGAAAGAGACTCAACCTCACTTTCAAACTGATCCACCTGCATATTTAGAGTGTCTATCGTATTCTGCAGGTGAGCAAGAGAACAGTAAAAAAGGGTTAATGGTTCTAATTAATTAATAAATTTTTAAAAATAATAATTTTGAAAAACTGCTTTAAAGGGTTTTCAAATTTTTGTTTTCACTCTCAAGTTCTATAATTCTTTCCTTCACCACTGGAACAAGGTAGAAAAAAAGCTATCAAGACAAAAAACAAAATGTATAACAGGAGTAGATAATAGCGGATGTATTACTGTTAGCCACTGTCCCGTTTCCTCCTTTTCCCTCTGAGCTGGATCGACTTTCTGAGCGAGCCCCAAGCCTTCTTTGGAGTAGGCTTTTGTTTTTGTTTCCCGTTCCACCACCTTAAACCGCTCCATTTGCTGAGGAAAGAAAAATCACAGTTAGTCAACTGTATTGATGAGTTCATGAATTTACAGGGACAATAGTAACGTGAAAAGTAAATTTATTGCGAGAACCAGGAGAAACTCACCGTCTCTATGAGTTTGCGGTTCTCAACTAGCTGCCTTTTGTCTTTGATCTCGTTCGAGGCCACCCATGTTTTTATCTGATCTCTCAATCGCTGAGATGAGGGGAGACGGCAAAAATATTATAACACATTACAGATGTCAGATACATACACTAGCGATCAAGAGTGAAAAGAACTGTGATAGTTAACATTACTTACCTGTAGTTTTTTTATTTCCTTCTTGAGGTCGGCCTCATATTTTTCCTTCTGATTTGCATTGGCTGCATTGTGAAGCTAAAATGAAGGCAAATAAAATAGATATTTCAGACTGTACAGAAATTTGTTTTTTAAATAAACTACTGAGTAAATGCAGGATGCAAAGATCTCTCACCTTTTGCCAGATGTCTTCAAACTGTTCTACACCTTCAGCTACTTTTTTCAAACATCTATCAATCTCACCTGTTGAGATACAAGATTAGATATTGATATGCGCAACACAGAATGTTCCTCAGAACTTATTCTGAATGTAGAGAAATGCAGAATAACATATCCAGATGAAGTTTCTGAGCAGGATGGCAGGCTGTTACAGTGTGATGGATCCTGAGCAACATTAGTTTGACCAGCAGACTTACCTTGAAGTTTTCTCTTGTCAGCCATGGCTCTGACTACGACACTGTCCACATTCCGTCTGTCACAAAGTTAGCTACGCAAAGAAAACGTGCATCAATACAAGACATCCCTCCAACAGAGCAACATCTGCACATCGCTTCCTGAGAGTGCAGCTGACGTTAACTTCAGCTAGCTGACGTTAGCTGCACAAATCACCTTATTCATTGAGCATTTAAAGACATTTTACACCAGAGCTCTTGTGTAGTCCTTTGATTATCACTGTAGATTCGTCAATCTAGATGATACTAACACGACTGACATGGTTGTCAGCTAAAATTAGCCACCTAGCCTGCTAGCGTCCCCGAGCTAACGTTACCAGGCTGTTAGCTCGTCCAGCTCGCTCGGTTACTAAAACAACCAAAACAACTATGATGATGGACATATGTCAGATTCATGCATCATTATTCTGGGGTCCGGTGCAGCCTTTATATTGTGGCTTTGAGTTATGAAAGTTACAATATATCAGAATCCGTTCACATCGCTAACCTGCGAGCTAATGTGGCTAACTGTCTGGCTAGCTAATGCATAAAATGCTAGCTAGCAGCTTAGCTCGCCAAATTTAGGAAAAAGGGAAACTGGGTCAACCCAACCATCTAAATTCATACTTATTTACGACATTTACCTAGGGTATGGGCTTTCGTTTGTCTTTTTTTCAAATACAGCCAAAACTAATTCCAGAAAGTCTTCTTTACTTCCAAATTGTGTTTTCTTTTCGACAAGCTCGCTCACTGTAATGTAGCTGAAGATGGACGGTAGCTAAAGTCCCACCTCCGCGTTTTAGTCCCGCCCTAAACCTAATCTCTGTGATTTGATTGGGGGGAACTCACGTCTGTTACCGAGATACTTCCGCTGGAAAGGAGTCCTGTCATTGGCTCAAGAGTTATGATCGAAACCTGACATTAAAATGATTCACATTCACGATATTTGTTTTATGAAACTTTTATATATTTAGTTTGTCTGTAATATCTCGTAACCTCGTTCCGTAGATACCGTCATGGGTTTTATAGTAAATTTCCTTATTCAGAAGAAGACAACGAAATTAGGAAAGAAGAGATGTGAAGAAATTAACCCCCATGACAACTAAGCAAACTGCATCTTCTGTAGAAGACTGTGACATGAATCATGACCAAGATTTCGTCAAATTAAAGAAACTACTTACAGACAAACAGCTTAATGTTTCTGTCCACAAGATTTAAAAAATTATAGTATATATAAAATTATTGTATAGAAACATAAAGTACACATGCCCAACAGAGTTTTGCATTAGTAGTTGTTAAAGTTGTGATTGTTTAGGCAGATGTGATTAAAACTAGTAAAATCTTTGTTTGCTTGTGTTCTACATAAGAAAACATAACAAAATACATACACTTACCCTTTCTAAAAACAGAAGTTTAAAATCTTTAAAAAACAAAACAAAACACAGCATAAGGACCAAATAGCAGTCTGTAATACTTTAATTTTGATTATCACTATCTCTGCTTACTGAGCTAAAATAAATCATGAAATCACTCATCGTATCCAGGAATGTATAGTGACAGCTATTAATTACACAAGTTTGCCACCCTACTATCATTGTATCTCGGCTGCAAGATATTTACCAAAGATGGCTGTCCATGACAGTTTTACACTGGACATAATTATGTGTTGTCATAAACTCTTAGTAAAAAATACAGCAACAAAAATAATATATACACAAAGCAAATGTGTACCAGGTGAATAAGGTCTCATTTGACCTCACATTAATTCAGTCTGAAAAAACTGCTGGAAGTAAAACTAGAAACAGTACAAAACTTGTCCGAACAAAGGCAGCGTATCAAACAGTTAAAGAAACTGGGTGCTCCTTCATCATCATCATATCCAGGGCAGCGTGACGATCAGTGGGACAGAGAGGTCGGGCTGGGCATCTCTCCAAACTGCGTCTCTGCCAACACTGACATGTCTGGCTCAGTCTGGGAGGAGAAGCAGAAACTCAGTTGACAGAAACTGAACTATTTTGTGCTGTCAGTTATTTGAACACGTACATAATAAGACCCGTCTGCATTTTAACCTACATGTTCATCCAAATTAAACAAATCCATAAAACAAGACACAGAGGTCATTATGAGAAATTGATCAATGTATTAACATACTTGAATGGACAGCAGCAGTCCAGCAGAACTCTTCGCCTACCTGTTGGTCTTTATCCTTTTCTTGCCGTGGAATTCGGTGCCTCCTCTTTTTTGGTCCAGCAGCGTGATGCAATGCTACAGATGAAGTCGAGCCAGACATGCCGTTGAGCCGATCATCCTCCACTCCAGCAGCAGGATCTAAATGAGCGCCAGACTCATCCTGACACAAGAGGACATGAAAACTTAAAACCCTAAAGGCATTAAATGAGCTTGAGTACATTTATTCATTCTAGTACTTCAAACTAATCAACAGGCAGCCTGCTCCATGATCCTCAGAGGACCAAGACTCAAATTAACTATGCTCAAATACAGTATCAACTAAAGCAAATTTTGCATCACTACTTACTCTTGTGGCCCTGTCTTTTGGAAGAGTCTTAGATAAAATACCTTAATTATCTTTGTTTATAACAGGCTCACATGCTCATTTTCCAGTCAATGGGGCAAAAAGTAACAGGTTAATCCAACCATGGTCAACTGCTATTTTGTAACAAATTAATATCATTTTATCAGGCCACTGAACATGTACTTGATGGGTCCTTTTTCAACCAGTGCAGACAGGTACTGATTTCTTAATATGGATTGGATCATTGGGGCTCAGCAGCTGAGAGAGGTGATCATGCAGATTTAAATGAAATCAGAAAGGTGGCATCTGATCAACTGATCGATTAAATGCATCACATACTACAGCCCCCTGTCCATCGAATTCTCACCTCTAGAAGTATAGTGAGCTGGGCATTTCTGTAGTCATCCCCATGAGCATCTAAAGTCTTCATGAGAAACCTGTAAGATCAACATCCTCTTCAGATGGACCATTAAATAGGATATGTCTCCGAAAGAGTAAAGAAAATTAAGTCACTCTGAAGTGGTTCTGTACCGTCTCTCTTTCTTCAAGCGTCGTGTAATTCTTTGTACTTGGTGAAGGCGACCAAGAATCTTCTGATTCACCTGAATAAGACAAATTTGGGAATGATCACAGATACACACCATCATCATTGGCTGATATGAGCTTTAAAGGTGTATATCAGTATTAGTTCGTATCAGTATTAATGAAGAAAAGCAGAGAGTATCACACTCTATTAAAAATAAATATACTGCAAAAGGCATTTCTGAAAAGAGTAGCCTCCCATAATAATATCAGTTGATCTGGATGAAATATATCAGAAATCAGTGTTGGTTTGAAAGAAAAAACCATAACAGTACATACCTACAAAATGAGTTGAGAAATCAGGAACTAAAGTACAATAAACCAAAATATAACACATATTCATATTTCACAAGACATGCAAACAGGAAGTGTGTGCAAAGAAATAGCACACATATCTGCATGCACATGCAAGCTTGCGCACACCTGTTCAATTTCTTTGCATCTCCTGCTCAGAGCGAGATATTTCCTCTTGTCAAGAGCTCTCCTCACTTCATCCTCCTGTGTTGTGCTCTCCAGCAGCTCATTGCCTCCTGGGCCCAGCTCCACCTGGAGAAAAAACTTTCTGTTTCTGTTTTGTGTGTTTGGCTGTCAGTGTTTCAAATGAACAGCTGTCACTAAAATAGCATTTCAGTTGATGAATCAATTACAATTAAATTGTGTGTGTGTGTAAAGACCTGACAGAACTTAATTTATCCCAAGGAAATTTTTTGTGCAGCTGTTGCACTACAAAGTAGGAAGAGTGCAAATAACATAAAATAAAAAATATATATAAGATACAAATCCAAAATTTACAAAATATCAGAAAGTCAAGAGATTAATTTACAAATATTTTATCTTCTCTAATAGAATTTATAAATGTGTGTTACAACTACAAAATAAAATGTTGGCATGCATATATCACACTCATTGTATATTTAAGTGAAATGCTGGATCACTGGATGACTGTAGTTTCTGTCTTTAAAAACAGGGCTAGTTTAGAGAGTAAGCGTTTCCACTCACTCAAATGAACATTACCATGATAATTAACATTACCTCTCCTGGTCCCAGCTCCACCCCACCAGGCTCCAGCTCTGCCTCCAGGATGTGTCCTCCAAACAAAGGAGGCAGAGCCAGACCGGAGAAATCCTCCATCATCTGCAGAGGAACAGAGAATCAGTGTTGTGTCGGTGTGTCTATACAAATGTATGAACATAGAGTGGACAGCATGTGGGGGTAAAAATCAAATATACCCTGTCATTCAGTTTTCATGACATATAAGAAATAGTGAATATTTTTGGTGTTCGGGCACATAAAGCAGAAAAATAAAGACATCCCTTTTAACTACGATAGCTTGAAACGAACAGTTTCAAATAACATCAACCTTTCATTGACTACATTACAGTAATAATGAAAATATTTGCTCGACGAAAACCTGGTATCACCACTGACGGACTATCGTATTAGAAAAAATGTATCAAACCACCCGGTACTCACATTTATGAATGAAAACTCCTAAACACTGTTGTTTCCCAGCAGCTGTGTGTTCAGAGAATTTAAGATGTTTGTCTATAGACGGTGCATTTTGGCCAGGTTACATTACACTACCCACTGAAAATACACGTACTTATACAATAAATATAAATAATCAAACATAAAGCGAGGCAGTGTTTGCGCCTCCTTCCTAAAACTGCTGTTGTTATGCGACAGGCGCAGAAATTACACGTCGCTTAGTAAGTTACATATTTACCACATTTCCCATGAGCACTCGCGCCGTCGGAACTACACACGACAATATGGCGGGTACGTGGATGTTTCTTCATCTTTTCTACATCCGACCGGTGAAACTAGCTCTAACTCAGTCTCCAGACGGCATGCACTGATACTTTAGACATTGAAATTGACCCCAAACAGCTCTCGGAGATACTTTAACATATTGATATATGATGTAAATGAAACGATAAATATGACCTTGGGTGTGTTGCTAACGGTGGCTAATGCTAGCTCACTGCAGGTCGACTGTGTGGAGAGTCTGAGGCTGTTTTCTGTGTTTGCAGGAGTCGGAGCCTTTCTGAAAAATGCCTGGAACAAGGAGCCCGTGATTGTGGTTTCCTGTGCTATCGGACTGTTAGGTCAGTAACCAGCTGGGTGTGATAGAGAGACAGAGCACGACACTGTACAGTGTATATTCTATTTATATAGACATGTAAAATAAGATATATATTTGCTTTACCTGTTTTCAGTTCAGTCTCATACAGTTACAATATATATCATATGTGCCTTGAGATAACGACTAAATTATGACAACAAATAGACTTTCCAGGCTCACAATTTATTGTTTCTCCAGGTGACTAAATTTTCATTTCAAGACAGCATGGTTATTATTGCTCTACGTTTCTCTAATTTTAAGTCAGATTTTGCCCAAATCTCAACAAGAGGTCATATCTGAGAACATTCTTTATGTCACTAATTTAATGCTCTAAGGCTTAGACCCACAATGAACAAACACTGCCTCTAAGCTCCCGTTGATTTTTTGCCTGTCTGACATCTGCTTAAAACATAGAAATCCTATAAGAGTTGGTAAACTGATTCTTAAACTTAAATAAACTTAAATGTAGTAGGTGGTCTCTCTCTCTCTGTGTTCTTTGTTTCTTTATGAGCTGCTGTCGGGACGTTATTAATATAAACACAATATACAAAGTATAATGAATATAATGTGTGTAAAGTTCATCAAAATTTTCTTTCCTCAGGTGTTGCTCTTCCATTCGTCAGCCCCATCACAAAATATTCTGCAATGATTAATTCATCTGTCCCATACAACTACCCAGGTAAACACTGTTGCCATCGTTAGTACAGCAGTTTGTGTTTGATGAAAGATGCTACATAACGCTGTTTCATGTGATAAAGCTCTGGGAATTTTAACTATTTACTCCACAACCAGTTTAATCAAATTTTAAAGCTTCCTTTCTTTAATATCCCAATGCAGTCCCTGTGCGAGACGATGGAAACATGCCCGATGTCCCTGCCCATCCATGTGAACCAAAAGGAAACAACTTGGAATGGCTTAAAAAACTATAACTTCACATTCTCACAATCAACACTTGTGATGTTCCTCTCGTTCTTATGTCTCTGTGTATCTGCTCCGCTTGTCCCACAATAAAGATCTATTTAATTCTACTTTTGTTCCACATTGCTTGGTTTAGATACATCTAATACTGAATGTCCATTATAACATTACAGGAACATCTCACTGAATGTTTTCTTATTCTTATTTCAGTAGTCAGGGCAAGGCTTAAGAACCTCTAGACTAACAGTGTTTTGTGATTTGGATAGTAAAAATGTTGATGGTGGTCTTTTTTTTTTCTCTTTTTTTTTTAAACTTACAGAATTGTAATTATTCACATACATCTATTAGAGTAATCCTTACCCTAAATGAACTTTTAAAGATCTTTCCTTGAAATAGTTTTGACTCCACGACAAATGCTGGGTTGGTAGATCAACATCTCAAACACAGACACATTAGATACAAACCAAATCAAAAAAACATGACTCCATATTAAGATTTCTGTGTTTTTTCAGTGCAGAGCAGTTGAGTTTTGAAACTAAGCCTTGACACACCCCTTTTCCTTCAGAAGAGGCTTAGCTTGACAAAAGCTGGATGCAGATTAACGCTATGAAAAATGAATTCCTTGTTATATACCAGTATTATTCTGCTTGCATGAGTAAGAAAGGTTGATGTACATGAATATGTGGAGCAATGCTACATGAATCCCCTTATAATGAACTATGAATGGTCTGTGTACTTTAACCTCACAGACACACACTTAAGATATATGTCATAATGTAAATACATACACATGGAAAATATATACAAAAAGTTTGTTTTAAAAGATACATATACAGAGTAACAGTGGAAAAAGTCTTCTTTCATGGAACTTTTATTTCACAACACATCAATATTCAGTGTTTCAGATAATGTATGTTTTCCTCAGCAATATTCATCATCATTATATAATATCTTCTGCAGTCTCCAGGATTTCATGTTGATGCCATTCAGAGAACAGGCTTGACAGTTTTTGTTAATATTTTTACAGAATCAAAGGTACTGTGTAAAATGGGTGTGCAACGTTAAAACAATATTTCACTTTGGAAGAAGAGTTTTGGACTTTGCATCCTGATTTAGTGGTGTTGTTCCTGCAGCTGAGAAGTAATAAATATATTCTTGCATATGAGCATTCTGCTGTACATGATGACGATACACAAATCCTACACATATACTTACACACAAACAACATCCTGTGGACATTTTTCTGTGTTTTGCCATACATTACCTGTTGTTGCATATTTATTGTATGTTTAGGTTAAACAAACTTCCCATGTATTTGTTTCAACATATTTCATATTTCTTTCTATGTTGTACCCATACTACATTTCTCTGAATCAATAAATTCTACAACCTAATTTTCACACACTTTAATGCACCCTAAAGGCAAAATTATTTGTTTTATAATAGTTTTAAGTGTATCACTTGACCCAAACTTTAGATTAAATCTAAATTAATCAATATTTCCAGTTTAAAAGACATTCAGATATATGTAAGTGTATAATATGTCACGATATATCATATATCAGTGTAAATGTGTTTCCTATTCAGAGTTGGACAGAAGAGCTTGAATACCACAACACACTGATGCACAGGCTTTAAGTATGGGATGTTTTCCAGTTCTGCAGCTTCTACAAAGTCAAAGTGTTCTACCAAAGTGAAATATCATTAGAAAAAGAAGTCAAATAAAAGCCATACAATCACACAAGTTTTAATCTCTATTTACAAGCATGAATAAGCATTAACTGTCACCTTTATCAATGATGTCTTACTACTCAAAGTTATATATATTTACTACAACCCTTGTAGGCGATATCTTGAATCTTCAAGGTGCTAAAAGATCACAGAAACTCAGTTACAACAGGAACATAAACCATTTTGCACGAATACAAAGTTTCACCTTTAAACCACAGTTTTCTAAAGGCGACTATAGAGCTACAGAATATTACTTTGGATATCTATAGTTTACCATAAACACTTGCTCAGACGCTGGTCAACTTCCTGTATGCGTTCTTAATCACTTTCATGGATACATTTTCCTTATAAAAACTCAATCCTATCATCGGTCTTGGCTTTCACATCTCTCTTGAAGATTCTGCTCAGTCTGATTGGTAAACATACAGCTATAATCAACTAGCCTAGATGTTGTCTAGCTTTAGATTTTGGGACTGAAAAGGAATCAAGAAGATATCAAATCCAAAGACTAAGCATTCAGAACTTTCACTTGGAGCCCTCCACAACTTACTACTTTATAAAAAAAAACAAAAAAACAGTCTCAATAATAACACTGTCCAAACATTCAACTATAACTGGCACAGTTTGTGTCTGTGAAGCTCAGAAGCTTTCCCGTCTCTTTGTTTTGTAGGACTTGCTCTGTATTAGATAAGTATTCCACTGGGAAACTAACAAGTCTCGTCAATCAATCTTTTGAATAATTACACTTAAGGTAAAATGTGTTTTTACAATGTACTTTCAGTCCAGGTAAAGAGTTAAACTAATCCAAAAATCTACATTCATAAAATACTACTATGTAATTTTACAGCAGCAGAATGTGGTGTGTTAACTGGCATAAACATGAGATATAACTGACAGGGACTTGATCACTCGAACAGCACTGCCCATGTTCAGTAACTTCAAGGTAAAACAAAAACATGACACAAAAATAAGTCACTGTGCCAATTTCATTCAAATATGCCAAGTCTCTCTCAACCAAACAACCGTGTTTTAAAATAGAAAATACACTGTGAATAAATTTAAAAGTTCACCTTCACTGAAACCAAGAAAAATGCGACAATCTGGCAGTTCTTCTAAAAAATATAATATTGTAATAGCACTTTAAGAGTAGGAGCCTGTCCTCTTTCTGTAACACTTCATTACAGTGAAAGTGAAAGTTCACAACCTGCTATTAGGAGCCAGTCCCTAGATCAGCCATACAAAGAAAACTTTGCTGAGTATGGCGCGAAAAAAAAACAACAAAAAACTAGATTAAAGGTTATATCGAGAGAAAAAATTGCACTGTAAAACAGTAAGAGAAATAAGAGGCATCATTCACAGGCCAGGAAAAACCTAAAAATGTTAGTTACTCTGGACAAGCAGGATACAGTATGTTGATCTCAAACACTAAGCTAAGTACAACCTTACTTCTCCTCCATAAAGCTAACCTAGATTTTATCTGAATGCCCACCTTTCACTCATACAGAATCGATAGATAATATAGTGGTTGTTTCTACTTTTTCCCTATTAACTACTTCAAAACTGAATGGAGTGTAATAGTATTTATGACAGTTCGGCCTTTACACATGAACATTTTATGCTTTTAAATGTTCTCTTCCTTCACAGAAAACACAACCTTTATTTAATGATCTGCAAAAGAAGATCCAAAGTAAAGTACGATTCAAAAGAGTCAACATGAACCAGTGGGCTTTTTCCAGGATTCAACCTGAGGTTTGATGGACTGACAAACCACACAGAACAGGATCGATGCTGCTGTGTTGGGATGAAACTCTTACTCAATGATGGGAGCCGAGCGATCGTTGGTGACAGTTCTTCTGAGTCGGACATGGGCAAATGGATTGATCCTGAAAAGAGGAAAGAACAATTAAAGATATGACAACTGCACATTATATGAAGTGGTGATTAAAAGGGCCCTGCAGAAAATGACTGGTTTACATATATGTGCTGGGAATTCAAAAAACAGATTGAAAAACTAACTTGCCTGTTCGGGGAAGGTGGTGGAGAAGCCAATTCTGAGGTGATCTGTAATGTAAAGAAGAAATAATGTTACAAGGATATTTTAAATTTGTATCTCTTCCATTAACAGCGGGGGTCAACACATTCACTCCAAGCCTTGACCTCCTCCCAAAGGCTTCATGTTTCTGACCTTGTTGCTGTCGGCCATACTGTACGGGCGTGGGCGGAAGGTGCTGACCCTCTGAGGAGGAAGGGAGCGCTCTTCCTCCGACTCGGGGGTGAGCGCTGGAGACACCAGCTTGTCGAGCTGGCCTGTACTGGTGCTGTTAGCCTTAGATAGGAAGAGAGAGCTACAGGGAAGGTCACCGACAGAGAGGAAAGAATATGCAAGAAAAAAAGACAAAAGGAAACACGATGAGACTGGAGAGATGTTGGTTTTGTGTTAATTCATGAATGTTGTTGTTGGTGTTGGAGAGCGAAGTGAATGCGATGCGTAGAAAGACTGAGAGGTCTTATTCTGCCGTTTACAAGCTCCCATGCACTTTCTGTGTGTCTGGCATGAAAGATGTTGTGATTTATTGAGACTACAGATGGGAAAGGGAAGGCTGTCATATTAGTTTCAACATGAAAATGAACCACCCATTATAGTTTCTGTGAATTTAGAACTTCCTACATTTCATAGTAATGCTGATATACTGAGTTATATAACAAGTAAAGAGAAGCAAATGAAGCTTTCTGTCATTAACAGTGTCAAAGTTCATTGACACCCTTGAAACCTGCAGATTTCCTTTGTGCTTCTTTGTCCTTCTTTGACTTACCTCTCGAGATGATCCATCTTAGTGTGGTGTGGCTGAGTGTAGGAGAAAGGGAACCAGCCTTTCCTGTGAAGGAAAATGTTACTATATGTGACCAACGCTGAGTGATGAAATGAGAGCTTTGAACGGTAAAACAGGGTGTGCGTGATGAAGACAACTCTCGTCTATCACCTTATATGAATATATTTGGTAACTTAGTGTCAGAGGAGCTTGCACACAACATGGATGTGTGAAAGCCTTCTGAGGTAATAAAGAAAAAGCTACCTACAGTGAGATAGAAAGGAGCAGAGGGTTATGGGAATGTGGTGTCCCTGACTTTGATAACTGTGTCATACAGCCTTGTCTTATGGCATTGAGACATTTCAGAGTCTTCTAATTATCTGTATTATCTCAATGCAAAACATCACAAGGCTCTTTCAAGGCCAACAGTGGGACATTCAGTCATTCTCTCTCGTGTTGCACATTTCTACGTCAGCATGTGATTTGAAAAACATACCGTCCAGTTCGTTCATTTTGACCGTAATGCCAGCCGTCTCTGGGCTCAGAGATGAGCAGGGTAATGCTGTCGCCAGGTAGGAAGTTCAGTAAGCAAGCTCCACCCCCTCCACCGCCACCCTCCGCCGCTCCAGGGGTGTGAGCAAACATGGCTTCCACACGTGTAGGTCCAGATAAAGGCAGCATCCTGGGGAGACTGGAGCCTAGGAAGACAAAAGAAGAAAGAAAAGTTACAATCTTTATGATTTTTATTTAAAAAATAATAAATTAATTAAGAAATTAAACATAAAAAGAAATAAACGTTTAATTTATTTATATTCAGTGATTGTCTCAATACATAGTAGCTTTAATGTAAATGGAGGAGTCCACCAGTTGGACTCAAAGTGTTACTCTCCTGCAGCTGTATCAGAGCTATATATGTTACTGCTAATTCAAGCACATTTCATACTGCTACTGCTTTACGTTAAAAGCATTTATACCAGCGGATCAGTTTTAAACATTTCAGTAATGGAGCAAGAAGGCGCTGCCACAGTGGGCTGCTGTAAACAGATATACCAGTCTCTCCCACGTTATATTTCTGACTAAGTAGCTGCTCAGTCATCATCAAATCAACAAGTACACAAATCTCAAGGTTTACAACTTTATGAATGGGGAAGGAGATGAATCACATCTTACCCTGAAAGCCGCCCAGCCTTATTTCACTGACGGGCCTCCTCGGCAGAGGAAGTGTTGCAGTTGCACACATTTCAGTGGTCTTGAGCAGCCACGGATTATGAGACGGTGATGAAGTGTTGCTTCCTCCTGGTCCTACCTGCTGGTGCAGTAACTGCACAGGAGTCATGGCTCTGGAGAGAGGAGCACTGTGGGGCAGTGGGGGACTGTGCGGAGCACTGTGGGGGATGGGGAGGGTCATGCCCTGCAAGGAACTGCTGGCTGGGGAGATCTGGCTGACCGACATCACCGTGGAGGGGATGAGGCACGGCGAGAGGTTGGATGTGTTGGTGGCCAGGAGGAGAGAGCTTTGCTGGGTCAAGCTGCCAGACGTTGTGGGAGTGGACGCGGCAGGGCTGGCACTGTTGCTGGCGCTGCTGTCTGGGAGGGGACTGGCTGATGTGCTGAGGGGAGTGCTGGTGTGCTGAGGAGACGCTCCTCGCGATGAGCCTCCGGCAGCTCCTCCAGAGGAGAGAGAGCGAAATGTCTGGGGCGAGCCCTGAGGACAGGTGTCACTCCTGGAGGAGGAGGGGAGCGAGCGCTGCTGCTGGGAGCGACTGGAGTCCCCATTCAACAGGGGAGGGACTTCCTGAACAGAGAGCCTCTGACAAACCAAAGACAGATACAGTTAACTACCTGAAATTAGAAGTCACTGTTGAAGCTCAGTCAGTTTCTTATCAAAGGTTCTACGTTGTTGAATATCCCGGTAAAAGAGGTTTGGACTTTTGTCACCTGACATGGACTTGAGGCATGAATGTGATGATTTTAGACACCCATGTTAACACGAGTGATGTGTGCCTTCACTTGGACTTTAGCATTTTGACATGGAGGGACTTGATACTGACTCAGACTTCATAGGCAACGTAGGCAAGACTTGAGAGTTACCTGTGACTTTGTCCCACCTCTGCCAGGAACAACTAATAATAGACATGTTTGTTCTTAACCACCACCATAATACATGTTTGAGTTTATCCAGTGAGTTTTGAAATATCAGCCCACGATGTAATCCTTCTGTGGAAACCAACCACAGTGAGGCTGAGAGGATGATGAACTGCAACTTTAAAAAAACACTGAACTCAAAGCAAAGTAAACATTTGAACTAGCATAAACACAAATGACCGAACCTGTTCTGGCTGAGCAGAGCCGAGCTTGGTGTGGCGGAGGACCTCGGCTATCCCTGCTGCCCCCGAGCCTTGAGGCGCAGTGTGACGCAGCAGATTCAGAGCACGCTCTGGGAGTTTTGTGGGCTGAGAACATGACTGCTGCCAAGATGACAGTTTCTGCGACAGAAGCTCTCTGACCTGAGTTATTTTAAAAAGCACATAAAGAGAAAATCCACAACACTGTTAAAGGATGAAGCTTGAGACTTACTGTGTTTGCAATTCCTGACTAATCCCTGAAAAGACCAAAAACGTACAATGCATTGGTTTGACTCTAAAGGCTTTCCAGTCTCCCTACTCTGTCTGTAGCTCGTAGCCCATTAATTCACAGTGAAGATCTAAATATTTTAAAATGGGTTACTTATGTTTACAAAAAGGCTCAGTAATTGCTGGGCACTGCAGCTGTTAGCAAATGTAACCCAAACATGATATAATAGTGCATTTGTTGGGGACTATTTTTAGGTACGGATAAATACACATTCTAGGATCTAGTGTACAGTGTCTACAGTTTCATGTTCATTGTGATGAAGGAACATGTTACCCAGTCCAATAGTGTGGCTCATTAATGTGTTTTTGGTAGTTTCTGAACAACAATGGCAGTCTATGGCACAGAAGAACAACTTTTATCAGTGTTTGATTGCACATACATGTTATCAGGATAAATGAATTTTTGATTTTTTTAGGCTTTTAATGTGACATGAAGACAGTAAAGGGAGTATAACATTTCCCCAGACTTATCCCTTAAGTTGAAAATCGACCCCAAACACTTAATCTGCATTTCAGTACCTTCAACACAAGAAAGCTGAAATGTTAACTATAAAAATGAGTAAGTGTGAACAGATCACCTTGGAGTGGTAGTTGATGAGCAGTTTGGTAACACAGCACTGTCTGTCCACCAGGAAGCAATACCTCCTCCTTTCCTCAGTGAGAGCAGACTTGTAACCCGTGGCAACCAGCGCATCCAGCTCACCTTGGCGACGACTCATCAGCTCCACGAACTGAAGAGAAAGTCATAGAGATTTCACTGCATAACCTGAACATCCTCACACATGCATACACAGTCCTGCATTCACAATCACATGCATGGTGCTCAAAGGAGCAACCTTTAATGGCCATTGTGGCCTAGAGGAAAATATGACATCATATCCTGTCTGCTGTACATTGATAACAAAATCCATATCATAAAACACTGTCCTTTGCCCTGGTGACCTTTTCTTTAACATAACCCTCCTCTTCCCCTTTGATTTCTCACTATCACTCCCTAAGTAGCTAAATCCGTTTGCCCTCTTATATCAGTCATATTTCCTCCAGTAAAGACTGAGTTGCTTGTTTTCTGAAAAATCAGCTGAGGCAGATTGTTCTTTAATCTTATTCACACTGGCCTATTTCTTACACAAACGCTCACACAGCTCTGCTTTTTAATCTGCTGGAACACTGAGTGAGACGCTCAGGATCCGGGTGTTTGAAGGATTTTTGTTTCTCAAATGAAAGAGGTCACTAACTTCAGCATAAATGTTTCACTGACCTGCATCTCTCTGTCTCCATATTTGTTTGGGTGACGGCTGCCCTGGCTCTTCCTGCGGAGTTTCTTCAGCTGGGACTGGCATCGCTCGATAGACTCAGATTTAGACCTCCGCTCACTCTGATACTTCTTCAGGGTGGCCTGAGAGGAAAATAGTGTTGGAGGAAACCAAGTTTGTTAGAACTAAAATGTAAGATTTTTTTTGCCACTTTTATTTATCGAGGTGAAAATGTTTTTTTAATTACAAATCAGTTACATTTTAAACAATTATTTTTGAATGTAATTTTAAATAATTTATTTAATAATTTCCACGTCATTAGCTTGCAAGAAACTTGCCCCACACCCCCCCTCCTTTCAGTCAAATAAATTCTCCAATCATTTTAAATTTAACAAATATTCTCTTCCCCACAAGTTTTGTTCTGCAGTTTGTGTGGGATGTTTTATATTAACTTACTGTGAGGTATTTAATATCCAGCTCCAGCTTCTGCTCCAACTGGGCGAGCAGCTCAGAGTGAAACAGCTTTAACTGTAAAGATGCAAAGATCCATATGCAGCATTTTAAAAAAAACAACTAACATTTTTTTATTTCACTGTTTAAACATTCTCTGATATTTAAAAAAAAATATTATCCCAGATATTAAAAATCCTGTCTCATTGTTTAAATAATCTCTTTAACTTACAATGTCATCATATGTCAATAACATGACATAGTTTCTTACCACATCTTCCAGCTGCACCTGGATCTGTCTGTGGACCTCGGCCATCTGAAACAGCGTGTCTCCTGTGAAGAGCAACAAAACAAACAGTGATGGCAATCAGTATTACTGATTGATAATTAGCTGCTTTTATTCGTTACAGGGCAGAAACTACTTTACTACTGCAAATCTGACATGTGTGCTCTACTAATGATCATTCATTGCAGTATCAACATCAACCAGTGCTGGAATGTGACTAAGTACAATTACTTACGTACTGTACTTCAGTACAAATTTGAGGTACTTGTACTTTACCTGAGTATGTTCTTCTCATACCACTTTATACTCAGACTTCACTACATTTAATTTATTTTTTATATGCCACTATTTGCAACTATATTGATAATCAACATTTCAAGCTTCCAGCTTCTTGATTATTTCAATTTCTTTTTAGTAATTTTGAGGTTTGGAAAATAATTATTTTGAAGGTGTTACTTTGGGCTCTGGCCAATTGTGATCACATCTCACTATTTTCTTTTTTTTTTTTTACAAACTAAACAATCTATGAAACAGATTAATCCATAAGGAAAATAATCATTAGTTGCACCTCAGCTAACTACAACAGTAAAACCTGCTTTTAATAAAAGTAAAGACATTATAACAGTCACCGGTGACATTTTTCTGCATTAAGTACTTTTACTTTTAATACTTAAAGTAAGTATTTTCAAAGGTGGACTAACTGTAACAGAGTATGTTTACTGTGTAGTATTAACTCTGTGTTACATAAAGAATCCGAATCCTTTCTTCACCACAGAAATACAGACGACACATCAGTGAAAGCGTCATAAAACTTGCTGTTTTAACACATTTTCTCATTTACACAGTGGTGGTCAGCTGTGAGTCCCTCCCTCGGTCACACAGCGATGTAGTATGTGGTGGCTGGCATCTCGCCCTCCGACTCTCCTGCCTGCCTCCCCCGCTGTTTTCAGCATTACAATGAGATCATGTGGTGTTGTTAATCTCCCAACAATGACCCTACTCTCTCCCTTTCCCTCTGTTCTCTCTCCCTCTCTCTCCACATTTCCTCATTCCCCTCTTGTCTTCATCTCCTCCCTCACCGACACACGCAGCAGACTATTTTCAACTTCTCTCCAGCTGTTAACGTCGATTCTCTCCGCTTTCATTAGGTGCCATCGCCAATTTATCTTTTACTTTCTCCCCCTTCTCAACCAGCCGCCCACTCACCCAGCTCTTTGGAGCCTTGGCTGTCGCTTGCCAGTTCTCCAAGTTTCACCAGAGCATCAAAGTACCCTTTGGCAGCCACAGTTACTCCTGCAGAAGAGAGTACATTTTAAGGAGTAATATCCTGCTCAGCGATTCAGAAGCTTCACTTAACTCAGCTAAGGGGACAAACTGAAGGCCTGTGTTTGACTAACCTGTCAGGGCTTTCTCATAGTGTTTCCCCATGGTCACAAAGTTCTTCAGACTGGGGTTGAACTGGTCCAGAATCCCCTGTTGGTGCACAAATCACAGCACGTTTCAAACCATTTCACTGCACACCAGTACAGCGTTCTTTTGTGTATATGAAAACAACTTTTTGAATCAATCCAATATATTTTCTGACATTGTGGAAAACTAGATCACATCTTTACAAGGTTCACAAGGTTCACACCTTGTAGACATTTTCTGTCATCTTGTTGACCTCGTCTGTTCGAGACATTTTGCTTCTTCTCTCGGTCTCAATCTTCTGCTGCAGTGTGCTTTGTTCGTATTATCTTTTCCTCCTCTCCTTCGGGGCCCTACACGTTACAGCAGACAGCAGTCCCCTGAAACACAATGGAAGATACAGCAGAAGATACAGAAGGATACGCAGTGAGTGATGAAATCCAACAAATCCAGGTGTTTTAACATCAAAAGCAGACATCTGTATTCTGTCAGTTGACAGGAAATATTGGGAAAATGCCAGGAACATTCACCGTTTCTAGCTTCTAATATGTCAGAATTAGCTGAATTTTAAAATACCTCCTCAGTCTTTGAGAGATTATAAAAGGCATCTTCACTGTTTTTTTATTTTTTTTTGGCGCAATTAGTCATGAAAATACACAACAATAAGCGTCAGATATTTGTATTGGTCCATGTGTACAGAGAACGAGTTATAACAACTGAAATCGAGAGGTGTCAAATAAAACTGACTGAAAGTTCAGATTTAAATCGGCTGGAGGACTTTTAAGGCCACTGTGCCATCACAACAAGCAATGAGGATATCAGACTGAGGCCAGCGGTGTTATTTTCACATGGATCTCCTCTCTGTCTCAGCTGCCAGCTTCTACACTATCGCTGCTCAACATTGCTGCAACCCAAATATTTCTCCTAGAATCGAGTGCCAGACGAGTTATACCATTTCAGATAAGAACAATGGGCCCCTCCAGTCCGAGTCACAGGTGTCAAAGCGCTGAACAAACACGCGACAACGATGTTTCCTCAGCAGAAGGGATGAGCAAGGGGGGACTGAGAGGGGTCAAAGGATTTCCAGGCTGGATTTAATGGCAAAATGCTGTTTTCCCTGCGCAGCCCTCCTTTGTTATCACAGCGAGATTACAGAGAAAACGTTGACCCAGATCAACTAATGGTATATGACACAAAGAAAACATTTCCAGACTCTTGCTCATTAAGGCCACCCTGGTGCAGTCTGTAATTTGTCAAAGGAGCTGTAACAGTCTGCTGTTCCGCAGACAGATAAGTGGCAGGTCTGCCCTGAACTTCGTCTTTTTGATTTAGACTGAAGGGCTTTATAACTGTTCTTAAACACGATGAAGTGCAATATTGAAGCTACGTGAAGCATTTATGCGCGTGTGTTCTCAGCTTAGTGTGGTTTAATCCTGAGAAATAAAGTGTTGTTTGTTTCGGGGTGCCACAGGAACAGTCTGCAGGTGGTTGGGATGCTGATACAGAAGGTGCATTCATGTGCTTTGGCCTCTTTAACTTTCTTCAAATGGTTTTTGAAGAAGATGCTGCAAACGTTCAAAAAACAAAACTCTTCAGGCTCAAACTTCTCAACTGTGAGAAAATGTAGACATTTTCCACTATTTTATGACACTACATACTTGCAGCCTTAATGTTGATTTTCTTTCATTTAATTCCCAAGAAATTAGATCAAATGATTTCTTGGCAAATACTCACCAAAAATAAGACTGTGCTGAAAGAAATCATGCAAGCGTTATTAAAACGTTTTGGTGCATTTTGGTGCTTTTGAAGGCGTTTTATCCTGTTTTGAGATTAAATGCCACCACGTGTTCATGCATTTACTTCTTGCATTTCTCCAAAGATCAATAAATGGTGCAACACTGCAGCAAAAAATAAAAAACTCCACTGCCAAATGTACCCCCCCCCCCTTTTTTTTTTTTTTTACCTCAGTGATATTTCAAAAATCTGCATCTACTGATGAAAACACAAAATAACAACAAAAAAAGTGAAGTTAATGTCTGTAAATATAACCATGAATGGATAACTACACAGTGGATGTTTTAGCTGCCATTTGTCCGCACTGTGCAGCTCAGCAGCAGCTACCTGTTGATCTCCAACTCTCAGCTGCGCTTCCATCTGCTAAAACTGTAACAAATAATTCAGCCTCTTTGGGAAAAAAAAAATAGGGGGGAGAAAAAGTTACATACCTTTTCAGATGTCATTGTGGGGAACGAGAAAAGGCTTCCTGCGCGTCTTTGAGGGTTAAATGAAGAGCACAACACCCCCTCTTTTCTTCCTATTAGGCTACTTTCCCTCTCCGTTAGTTAGTGGGGGGTTGTTTCATCCAGCAGAGCACTAAATCTCCCCTCCACCCCTTTTTCACATGGCCCTCTCTCTCTCCCTCTCTCTCTCCTCTCTCCCACACACACTTTCTCCCTCTCCTCTCCCTTTTGCCTCCCTTCACCAGAAATCGGGGTCAGATATTTGGTGCCGTCCGGTACCTCTCCTCATTACTGAGCCGATTACCGACATGCCTTCACGCCCGCAGAGCAGCACCGACAAACCCCCCGCCCGGCAGCGGGAGCAGCGCAGCCAGCCTCCCCGCCTGTGAGCGCCCCTCTCTGCCTCCCTGTCACTCGGGCAGAATAACAATGAGCCGGCGGGACCTCCTCTGAATGGGAGCAGGAGGAGAATAATGACTTGAACTTTTTGAGCCAGGCCCATCGGTGGCCTACATACACCATCACACAGCCCACCGCTCCCCTTTCTCAGAGGAGGAGGAGAAGGGAGGATTTTACTGCAATAAAAAAAAAAAAAGTGCTGCAGAGATGGATGAAAAAGGTTGATGGAAGGAGTGAAGGTGTTTGGGAGGAGAAGTCCTCAAAGAGTTGTAGGCAGGGGTGGAAAGTACATTTTACAAGTAGAGGAGTATTTCCACTGTATTATACTCCATTACATTTTGGAGGCAAATATGGTACTTTTACTCAACTAAATTAATCTGATAACTAGTTACATTCCAGACTCAGATTATTAATACGAAATATAAATCAACAAATACATTATGATGTGTTATCAAACTACCCGTCAGTATGTAAAGTTAGACCTACCTTTACTAGCTGATGTAATGCATCAGTTATCATAATTAAGAAGTATATATGCTTCTGAAATATCCATAATGAGTACTTTTAGTACTCAGATACTTTTAGTACTTTAAGTCAAATTTGATGCTGATGCTGTTTCATTCATTAAACTTGAATGCAGGACTTTTAAAAGTAAAAGAGAGAAAAAAGAAAGTAGTAGACTAGTAGTAGTAGTAGAGAGTGTTTTACACTGTAGTATTGCTATTTTAGTATCATGGCCCATTTTGTTTTACACAGTGGTGGAACGTAATTTAGTACGTTTATTCAAGCATTGAACTCTCGAATGAAAATTAATAGATTCTCTCAAATGACTTCAGTGAAGTTCTTTAATGATACTTTCCCAAAATAAGGGTCAATTTAATGTTTCAAAGCTGTTTCCACACTGGCAGGATTAAAATAATAGGAAGGAAGTTCTGAAACCTTTAGTTATTGATTGTTCTATCAGCCTAAAAGTAGTGAAATTTAAACATCCTGAGTCACATATTGCTAAAACCCACTGATTCAACGAATAAATTATAATACAGATGTTATATTATCACTGTTCTCAACAGTGACTGTACTGTACTTGTTCTTGATTTTATACTACTTTATACTTCTGCTCCACCACAGTTTATTTCAGAGGGAAATTCTGTACTTTTTATTGCACTGCATTTATTTGAGAGTTGCTTTGCAGATTCAGATTGATAAAATAATTGAAAAATGATGCATTGTTATTCACTACATTCAACAACAATACATAGAATACTTAATAGTAGTTACAACATTAAATAGTTGCTTAAAAAAAAGTTCAGGTGTCTGACTGAAGGGGCAGTTTCAGATTTCTTCCAGGAGGTGGCGATAGTTTGACATCATCTCCTGCAGCACAGACTACAGTTACACTGAACCACAGCAATGACACCAAAACAGGCAGGCAAGAAACAATCACAAACACACACCCATTTATAATCATGTGTTATTTATAATGTTAACAGTTTCAGTCAATTTAGAGTAAAGCCAGTAGATGAAACTTTCAGCTCAGCCACCACGTGAAGCAGCTTCTACTCAGGTGTTACAGTCCTGACTGTCCACACCTCACTGACATCCCTGCGGCACATCACCTCTCCACATGAACAAAAGAATTACCAGCACTAACAGAGTATTTTGTTTTACTGGACATAATTACAATACAATAATAATAATAATAATAATAATAATAATAATAACAGATGAAAGTCTGTACTCAGCAGGAGATTGTCCAAGAATGTCTCTCTGACCAGAGGACAAAGAGTCAACTCTTTCCATCATGAGAGCAGCCCCCAGGTTGACAGCCACAGCAGACGAGCCGTTCTGGGTCACTTGGACTAGTGTTGGGGGGGGGGGGCACTGTGGCATCTGTGTTCTCATGTCCTTGAACCTGAACTGTAAAGCTGCTTGTGCTTCTTCGTTTCCTCAGGCCTAATTCACACACGTAAAGGAGATTGACAGGAGGACTCTGCTCACACTGACCTATTAAACAATAAAGATGAGTCACGCCCACCTCTGCCGTCTATGCATCTCTATACGTTTATGTTATCACAAAGAGTAACATTGGTGTTTCTGAAGAGGTCGTGTTACATCTGATTAAAGATCACCCGGCTGATCCTCCCTCCGTGTTTGTCCTCGGGCTGCATCCAAATGTGTCACGTATAAACAGCGCCTCAGATGAGTGTCCGGCTCAGGAGACAAAGACAGGTGTCAAAGTTTGGCCAGCACTCCTCTCAGTGGAGGCACATGTTGAAATAAAAATGTTTAAAAAAAAAGTGTGAAAGACTTACTCTCCCTTGGAAGAGCGGTGATGAGGTATTAGACTAAGGTTATGTATTTTCTATCAATCAATGAGAAAATTAAGGTAAAGGTGAGAAGTGAGTTTGTTCATTCAGAATGATTGGCATACTTTGTGCTCTCTGTGTAACATCATGCATAATAATACTGTTGTGAGAGCATCATCTTATTTATCTGGTGTATTAAAATTAACAATTGACATTAAATGTTGCAGCTAAGAGTTTGGTCCTTTATTGAAATTTCATCTTGTTACTGAGATGAGTCTGTTATAGGAGTTTTATTTTACAAATACTGCAAATAATATAATAAATAAATGTAATGTAAATGGAATTTGCAGACATTTTAAGTAAAACTACTCGACCACAACATTTATATCATTTTCTGACACTTCTGGGAGACTCAGCTCAGACAGTAAAGAAGTAATTATAAACAAAGAGGCAGGCAGTATGTAAGGGTAAGAACTCTGTAAGATCTATGTAGGACTGGTCTGATTTTTTTTGGATTACAAGCCGTCAGTTTTGTTGGGAAAAAGTCTAGTGGCAGTAGTTAAACAAAAAACCTTAACTCCAGGTTGACTCATATTTTTTTTTTCTACTTGGCAGTAGTTTAAGACCTAATAAAACACTGCCAGTGATTCTGAGATAATTAAGAAGAAGAAAAAAGTAACTCCAAGATATTAAAATCATATTTCTCCTTTGTTATTATCCCTGTGCCGATCTTAACAGTGACCATGCCTTGAGTTATGCTGCAAATTATTTTGTAAGGCCAGGAGAATTGGATATTAATGAGGTTTTAATCAAACACCCAGAGGCCTGACAAGGCACAGCGGTGGTGCCTGACATATGCCAGAGTGTCTGAACCTGTTACCTATGTAAGCATAAGTGTCTGATCCTGTAATCAACATGCGGGCGCCATTGTTTGTGTGTCGTGTGATGTTCTTTGACCTTAAAAGGAGCCATCTGTTGTCCCGCCACTGGCTGTCAGTCAGACTGGAGGATGTGAGGAATTAATCAGGCCAATTACTCCCATGCTAAGATCTAGGTGAGCTGTGTGACGTCACACTGGAGGAGCTGAGCCAATGAATGTGTCCTGATACAGAGGACAGCTGTAAATCAGAGGGTTTTTTTTTTCTTTTAAAAAGTGTCTAAGATGGTTGTCAAAGCAGGGTGACATTATTATCAAAAAGTCTATGAAGGCAGTAACCAAATCTCCAGAATGAAAATAAAGATCGTGGAGCAGTGAGAAAGATGTCAAAAAGTCAGACAGGAAAGGAGGTGTGGTCTTCCAAGAAAAACACAACCAAGCTCACGAAGGGGAGGAGAGGAGGAGAGAAAAGAGGAAGAGACAATGAAGAGGGATAGAAAAGCATTGAGCTCTTGTCTGCAGTAAATCTCTTTCAATCTGATCAGTGTGTGAGGAGGACTAACTCACTACAACTTCACAACGTGGATACACAACCTGCGGCCACGGGCACTCCAAGGTAAGGATGCCTCTCCAGTGTTAGTTTATCTGGCTTTGTAGGTTAAACAGCTCAAATTGCATCCATTTGGAAAAAAATGTAGTTACAGTTTTGGGGACTGATGATGACAGTAATTGAAAGCATTTTTACAAATGTTTTATTTATTCATATTTTGCTTGTTTTTGGTTGCATGTACCTTTGCAGTAACCCAGTGTAGTTGAGATATCCCAGCTTTGTGGTGTGTGTAACATCAGACTGAACTGTATTCAAAACTTTCCTGAAAGAAGCAGAATGATGGATCCTTACATGGAAATAAATGTGGGCTTAATTACGCTTAGTACTGATGGTAACCTTTTTTCAGTTTAGTCTCCAAATAAAATTAAGCGATCTTAACCAATTAACTGAACCATAAAGGGTTGACTGACAATATACTTTATTATTTTCAGTGAATGTTTGAGAAATAGGTTTCTTACGTTGAGTGGCAATGAAAAATAAATGAGAAAATACATATTTTCACTCACTGTCCTAATACATGTAGCTGGCGACAACAATAATAAGGTGAGGGTGAACAGTCTCACTATCTTTCTTAAACAAAATGCAACTGTTTTAAAAAGCCTCTGCTTTTCCCCAAAATGGACCATGTGATAACTGATGTTAAGTTAAATAGGAAATAAAAAGAATGATTTTTTTTCCCAATAATTGATGCTCCATCTTGGATTATTTGTTTCAGGTATATTGTACATTTACCAACTACTATCTATCTACTACTATTGCTATGTTATTTAATATATAACAGAACAAGCAAAATATAATGTAATGTAATATAATATAAAACAGCAGGGCTGAAAAGGGATGAATGGATTGTAAGTTAAGTCTGTTGTTTTGCCATAAAACAGGTTCTAGGAAGAAGTGATTATTGGTACAAACACTTAACACAAGATTTAAACAGAAGAAGACTTTTCTTAAACTTTGTGTCTCAACAAAATCCGGGAGGACCACTCGCCAGAGAAAACGATGTTGACATTGATCTTGTAATGCATCGGGATGATTATAGTTTTAACAGCATCCATTCTCTGAACAGAAAGAATCGCTTTGTTTACAAATACAGAGCGTTTTATTTTGTCAGGGTCAACAGGTCTGTAATCACTGCTCTAACTGCAGTTGTCAGTTTTTAATTTGGGACTAATCACACAACTTAAATATCCACCTGGACCATATGGTGCAGGGATGGTGCGCGACCCCAGTGTTCACCATGGATTAACACACACATGCACGCACACACACACAGAACCAGAGGAAGCCCATTTATCTCTGGCTAAGGTAGCACAACAACTGCTTGCAATTAGGTTAATTGAGTGAGCTGTGGGTGGTAATAAACTTAGGGCTAAACTGTGGAGATTGGGTGTGACACGGTTCTGTGCCTCGACCATCTGTCTCTCCTCTAAGCCCCGTAAATCACAATGGGAACTACAGACACAGGACGTGTTTTATTTCAAAGCTGGTTTCCCCTTTGTAATGACTGCAAATTAAAACAGGCAGTATCATCCTTCTCCATTTTCTGCAGCTCAATAGATTGTTTTGCGATTTCTTTGGTGGCAGACATGTTCTTCATCATACAACAGATTATGTTTGTATGTGTTCATTCACTCTGCTTCATTATTGATAAAATGCAGTGAATCATGTATGAACTAACAACACAAACACACGCAAAAACACACACATTTGCAGAGGCCGCGAGCAACAGGTGGTCAGCAAGGTTTAGCTGCCACGTCACGTGTGTGCCATTTCAAAATGCCGACCCCGTATAATGAAGGACACGTTACAGTGCTCAGAGAGGTCAGCGAGCCTTTATGATAAGGACACAGGGGATATAATATGGAACCACACAGAGTCAGTGTTAGCATTCAGGGATCAATTTGGGGTCCAAATATCATTTTTGTTACCATCCTTCAGGTCAAAAGACATAAATAACCACCACAATCAACTCTGGAATTCATATCTTGAAATAAAACATTCAACAGTCCCTTTATTGCACTAAACTGTGATTGACCGTAGCTTTCCTTCAGGCATCCAGGAAGCCAAACTATCTACTAGTACCAGCAAGAGTTGTGTTGTCAAGTCCGGTCAGGATGTCACACCTCTAATTTGGACTAATCCTTGTATGGGCAGGCACTAGTTCTTCTGGCACGCGCTTATGCCATGTAAGGTTACTGGTCAGACCAGAGACGTCACTCTCGGCTGTTCATCCACCATCACATCCTGATGAGAGCTGAAGGTCTTTAAATTTGTCAGCTCGGTCCCTATTCACTCTCTCTTCTTTGTGTTAAAGGAGACTGACACTTATAAGAACAGCAAACAAGAAAAACAGATATTTTAAAATTCATATCGCCCACCTGTTGATACAAAAACAGGGTACTGGGACACAATATTAGATAGATCTGAAATATATAATTCAATCCAAAGCCAAACAACCATCACAAACTATAGCTTCATAATCACCAATAAAACCAACATCAATAATGTCTTATTGTACAGGTGATTATATTATCATGCCCACCCTCAGTGGATGTTACTAAAAGATCTTTACCTAAAATCTGATGTTTCTGTTTTACAGGTTCATTTGGAGAGGGAGAGACATCCATAATAGTATTAATTAAAAATTCTGAAGAAAAAACTGTGATTAGTCGATGTGTGCATACTTTGTGGATGGAGATCTTTGCAATCGTGCTCCCTGATGTCTCCTTTACAACCACAAAGAAGTCAACACAACCTTCACTTCAGTTGGCATCGCACATTTTGAAGTGAGGCCAAGCTCCTTAGTCCTACTGGCTGAACTGTGGAAGGAGATCATGAGGAACTCTCAGGCTCTGCACCTGTTCCTCTTTACCGTAGTGTTTTCTTTACTTTCACTTATCCTCTGCCCTGCATCTGCCAGTACAGGGTCTGACTATAACTATGGAGCCCACCCACGCTTTATTTGCACCCCTATTCCCGTAGATGCAGACCCTGCCTGTTTCCATGGTGCAGGTCCAGGCGTAGGGGCAGCAGGGCCCAGCGGACCAGGCCATCAAAGTGCACCTCCTGCTGGCTGGTGGGGGGCGAGCGAAGAAGCCAAAGCCACTATCCTCCACCTGAGGGAGAGCCTCGTCCAGCAGAAAGAGACCATCCTGGACCAGAGGGAGACCATCAGGGAGCTGACGGCCAAGCTCACCCTGTGCGAGGGCCTCGGCCGGCCTCACGACGACCACCACGGCACAACCTCACACACCCATCACGCAGGGGTGGCCGACCACCACACGTATGCCGACAACGGGCACTATAGCAACCAGCAGGGTCACCATGGAAACGGCAACCTCATACCGGACTCACCGCACCACCCCTCTGTGGGTGGGCAACGATCTGATGGAGGGCACAGCAGCAACAACCATGGGAAGGATAAACATGTGACTCCAGGGGACATCACATCATCACCAGAGCAGATGGAGAGGATGCTGCAGGCGCTGAAGGAGAGGCTGGATAACCTGCAGGTGAGCAGCAAGAGGAGGAAACTTTCTCAGCTGTTTGTAGATAAAAATAACTACAGGAAGGTATAGAGAGAGAGAAAAAAAAAGAAAAAGTACATATGGCTGATATGGCAGAGTTTGAACTACATGGAGGCTGGTGATGTGCGGCATGCCCATACGTGGCTTTTCCTTGTTTGGACACATTAATGGTGTCGTCATTGTTTGTTGAATAATCAAGTCCCAAAGCAGTATTTCTGTTAAGTACTTTAGACAAAGGAACAATGAATTACTTAATCACATAAAGCCACTCACTAAATTACCAAGGGAGTCACTCTGATGTCCCTCAGTGGGCACCTCGGAGCAGCAGCAGACTCAGAGGTGGATGTCACTGATGTAAAGACACTATCAGGTCAAAGAGGATCGACTTGGCATATTTAACTTTTGGTGGAAAATTTGGGTGCCTACAGTTCTCTCTTTAGTTCCTATTTGTTTTTCCTCTCTTGGTACACTTATCTTGTCCTTTTCTTGCTGTCTCTCCTCCTTGGATCATGATCACAGACAGATGTCAGGAGCTGTTGAGTGTGTATGTGTGGGGGGCTAATGGCTAACATCAGCAGTAATTACCGTGATCTCCCTTGACAGACCGGTAATCAGGGCATGCACCAGGACAAAGCCTGGATTATCTGAGAGGAAGAAAAGCAGAGGCAGATACAGGAAGATATAATGAAGCAGCAGCATACCTGACTGCCACGTCTGACAACACAAAAATTATCACTGAATGTGTAAAAGTGCAAAAGACACACAAGTGCTCTCTGAGGCTTGTAGGCAGGTCAGCAGATGCCATATGTGTCTATACCAAAGCGCCACTGATGCTTTTGTCTGTTGTAAATAGGAAGCAGGAATTGTCATTGTCATTACCTTTACCTGTGTGTTTTTGACCTGCTTAAGCAGAAGAGGAACACATCCATCACCTACTCCAGCTCTCTGAAGGAGCTGCTCCAGAGGAAGATCAACGATCTGGAGCAGCAGCTGCATCATCGCACCTCTGCCCTCAGCAGCCCGGACCATCACGACACTGACAGCAGCCACAGAGATGATGGAGACCACCACCATGACGACCATCATGACGATGGACACGACAGACACCCAAACAACCATGAGGACGACCACAACGATGGCAGTCACAGTGACAGCGCGAAGCACGCCGACCATCATGAAGACAGCCACAACAATGACCATCATGATGCAGAAGCGGACAATGCTGACCACGGTGACCACGGCGACCACAGTGACCATGACGACAGCCACCATGATGATGACGATGAAGATGATGATCACCACAGTAATGAAGCAGACAGTCACAGTTACCTCCCACACACAGCATACAGAGCACCAGGGCCCCGAACTGGTTTCCACCCCAATAAACTGGAAACGATGCTCAACCAGCTGCACCTCGCAGGTACAAAAACAGGAGTGAATAAAATTTCTTTAAAAGTTCATTCTTGACTTTGGAATCAATCTTAGGGTCAAACACTTCAGAACAGCTACTAAATGTACGTGTGTGATCAAGTTCAAGAATAAACTTTCAATTATTTTTTTTTTATTTACATTGCTCAGGAAAATTGCTGAAGAAGCTCATTTGATATGATGAAAGCTCCAGACAACAACAAGTTGCTGAATGTACCTTAATGACACTAATTAAGGTGATATAGTTTGAAAAGGTATGTTGGTATTTTTCTTCAGGTTCCAGCAGAAAGAAATCCAAGAGTCCTGATGCCTTCCAGATCAGCTTCCCCATGAGAACCAACTACATGTATGGGCGGGTGAAGAGGACACTGTTGCAGGAGATCTTCGCTCTCACTTTGTGTCTTTGGATAAAGGCGGGCACAGGGCCCGGCCTGGGGACGCCCTTTTCTTACTCTGCACCCGGACAGGCCAATGAACTGGTGCTCATCGAGTGGGGGAACAACCCCATGGAGCTGCTGATTGACGACAAGGTGAGGCCGAAAAAATGGTTAGTTAGAAAAAGATGATGTCATGTCAGTCAAAACTGATTAAATCACACGCTACAGTCCTCAAGAAGCTGAGTTAAATGATCATTTATTTTATTTTTTAATGTTTGTAATTGTTGATATTTAATGTTGTAGAGATATAGTTAAGAAGCCATGTAGTGCTCCATCCATCTGCAGTCCGAACAGTGTTAGATCTTAATTGTGGCATCTTAAATGGTATGGCTTTACAAGTGGATGCAGTGGTGTTGCAGGGCTGTTGAAGTGTTTGCATTCTGGCATCAACCTTTCAGTCTATGAGTTAGAGATATTTACAGTGTTAAATAACAAGCTACATTCTTGCTTCTGTACGACATTATATTCTCCCAGGATGTACTTATATTATCATCTCGCTGTCTTCCCCAACCCCTTTTCCAGGCTGTGACACTCCCTCTGTCTCTGGGTGACGGGAAGTGGCACCACGTGTGTGTGACTTGGTCAACGCGGGATGGACAGTGGGAAGCCTACCAGGACGGAGTGCAGAGGGGGTCCGGGATAAATCTGTCACCCTGGCACCCTATCAAACCTGGAGGTGTCTTCATCCTGGGACAGGAACAGGTAAAGACAAAGAGATTCTCTGTAGATGCAGACAAATGTTACATTATAAGAACATATGTGTGACGGAGTTCAAGAGGAGGGAGCCGTATAATGCAGAGAAGAGAAAGAGTTAAATGTTTTCAGTATTCGAATTACACCTTTTTCCTGCAATCTAATGAAACAAAACTAACAATGGTGTCTGTTCTTTGTTCTCTCTTCCTCAGGACACTCTGGGAGGCCGTTTTGATGCCACGCAATCATTTGTGGGTGAGATGTCGGACCTGCACATGTGGTCACATGTCCTGTCAGCCGGTGACATCTACAGCTTGGCTTCCTGCGGCAGCCACCTCCGAGGCGATGTCATTGCTTGGTCTGACACAGAGGTGGAGCTTCGTGGAGGCATCTCAAGATATCCCTTTGACCCTTGTCACTAAAAGGCCAATGAAGAACTTGGGGATATCCTGGAACATACTGAGGACATTTAAAGTGCAAGAATAAAACAAAAGTCCCGCTGACTCTGAGTTATTTTTCACTCAGTGGCACCAACTCCTCCAAACTCTGAATCAATGCCTTGCTTTACACTTAATCAGTGACTTTTTCTTAAAAAAAGAAAAATAATCATAAGTCTAATCTGTGTTTACAGATACTGTGTATGGTCTTAGTGGTCTTGGGCCTTAGATTTTGGCCTCTGGTAATCTGTTAATGATGAGCTAGTGTTTTATTTTGAACAGACAAGTGCTGTATGTGACATATTGTCATATTGTTAATAAGACTTAATACTGTGAGGTCTGCTATGAAATTAGCAGACATTACATGGGTTCTGTTGTGGTGAAGTGACAAACTGTAAGTTGTTAGTTTGAATTCATAGAAATGTCCTGAGAAATCAATTTGTAATCTGGATTCTCTTTTATAAAAGGTTTCCATGAAATATACAGCTAATTTACCAAAGAAAATGTAGAATTGATTTGTGTTATACTTTGTCATTTTAATAATTGATGTGTCATAGATAGATTGGTGGTTTAGTTTTGGAGAAATACTGAAATAAATTGTTTTACATTCTCTGCTGGCTTTACAATGACTACACAGACTCTGTGATACTGTAATCCAGCAGTTCTGCTTTAAACAAATACTAAAACTTTATTATACATGTTTTTTAAAAACTTTTATATACTCGGCAATGCATTTGTTTATTCACTGGACAAATGGCTGACTTGTATCACTTTTCCCCAATTAATTAGGTTTCTCTCTTTTTTTTTACCTCACTTATGTCTTTCATGTAATCACGTCTTTGCACTGTGACTTTTTCATTTCTGGTCTTGAAGGCATATTTCTTATTGTACTGTGTATAAAACACTGGACTGAGGTCACGTTAGATCTTTGACATTGTGTATTACATTGCGATTTATTTTTCAAATGTTATTACAATGTGAATAAAAGTGTGAAATATCTTTGTTTTTCTTTCTGTTTATGGAGATAATTCCCAAAACAGTCACCAATCACAGATGCTGCATTTCGCACAAACTACACAATGTGACATTTCGCTGTGAGCTTGAGGCTAAACGCTGCAGTATGTTGAGCTGACAGCAAACATGCTCACAGACAGTCCTTACAGGCTGTGTAAGAGTGGTGGAGGATAACCAACATATACTCGAATACTGCAATTTCAAAACACTTGTACTTCACTTGAGTATTTCCATTTTATGCAACTTAATACCTCCTGTCTACAACTGGTCAGAGGCAAGTGTTGTACTTTTTTCACCTACATTAGTCTGACAGCTTTATTTACTTTTCAGTAAACTAGTAAGGTTTTCTTACCCTTCCTATAAACCACAATCTCCATGGTTTATAATTAGATTTTTCTGATAGACTGAAGGTCTAAACATCCCTTTATGGGTTGCAAAGACACTCCTACTTCTTAAGCTAAATAAACTCTTGACTTAGCTTGAAAATACAGTATCACAAAGCTGAAAACAGAGAGCTCATGAAAAGCCGACTGAGTATGGAGGGACTTTTATGTTGTACAGATTATAAAGCATTTAAGTGATATTGTACTATATAAATACTTACCTTGACATTACAGCTAAACAATGACAAAAACCCAGAAGAAATAAATACACAAACAGCGACTTATTATCTCTGTTTACCTTTTATTGTTACACAGTAGTTTACTGGCACCAATGTATCGTGGTTTTCCTTTTGCTACATTTACAGATGATCTATCCATCTTCACCTCACAGTAAATAAAAAATAAATAAATACAAAATAAACACATTTTCTGAAAGAGGTGGCTCTGGGGTCACAGGAATCAGAAACAGAGGCCCAGTTTCAGTCCGATCATTTCAGTGTTCATTCTTTTGTCTATAAAACATTTGTTGTTCCGACTGTTTATTTTGGCAACTTTGCACTTCAAGAATACCCAGAAAGTGAAGACCTACAGACAGTCCATGTAATCTGTAGGAGCACTAACATGGAAATATAAAGTCCAGACCTTTGTCAGTTTGAAGTTGGTGAGTAAAAGGCAAACCTGTATCTGTATTCAAGGGACCAATCATGGTGCTGTGCCTCTGAAACAATGTCAACATGTTCTGATCACAGAGAGGAGACCCCGTTTAGCTTCAAAGAACATTGTCTTTGTCAGGTGACCAAATGAAGCTCAACAAATACAGTACGGGTTGGCCAGAAAGTCTTGCTGCTACAGCTGACACTGACCAGGTGGGGGCGTCATACAGTATTTCTACCCAGTTCATGGTTCATCCTTCAGTGTATTGCAGTGTGCATGATAACCAGTAGAGGGTGCTACAGAGTATTGAAGTATTGTCAGTCAAAGTAAAAGCATTTTCTCCAAAATGCTAAAATTGATAAAGTGCAGTAGACATTTTTTACTACCATCTAAAAATGCCAATTCAATAAACTACTAGAAATAAGTTTATGAACTGGATGTCAAGCAAATCTATCACTGGACACAAACTAATCTTGTTACTGATTCATTACATCTGAATAATTGTACTATTATATAATGAATCAAAGCTTTGTTAGTGTTCCTTGTTTTGTTGTGTCTTCATTTCTATCACTGTGGTAAAACGGATTTTCATTTCTGCTTGTAAATATCTTCCTCACACTTTAAGGGGACACTGGGTGGCCAGTTAGTTTAACAGTGTGTGAGACTGATTACTGCTTGTGCTTTACTCAGTCTGATTTACTCAAAAACACCTCTGGTTAAGAGATGAATCAGACTAATAAACATCTAATAAATATATTCTTATCTTTCCAAAGAAACTTTGATTAAGACAATTTACTTTATGCATCAATCAACTTCCATATTAAACGCAATTTTTCCAAGTCAACAGGGAACACTAACACTTTTCAAATCAGTACACTAGCATGATCAGTGATGCTTCATAACCTACGACTGACGCCTCAGTTTTATCAACATGCAGTCCTACAGTAGCTCATACAAAAATCAGGTTTTAACAAAAGATAAAGAATAAATTAAATCATTTCTATGTGTATCGTAAACAAATATGCTAACATCTATTTACAAAAAGTATACATTGTAATGAGCTGCCTTTGTGATTTCTTGAAACTCACTATAGCGGACAGACCAGGCTCTAACAGTTAAATGTCTGACAGAGTTATTACTTGTGAGAGAGATGTCGATGTTCGTCTTGTAGTGTTGAGCAGGAGGGGAATGATTTGTGGCATGCGAGAACATTACATCTGAGAGGAGATAATGATGCTCAGTATAGTGTTATACAGGATTTGTTAACAAGCCTCCAGGCTGGAACTACAGGTTTCTCTGCTATTGCTCAAACATGTGAAGAAACAAGCTAAAGGACGTATATATTGTCTCAATGTGATGAAACAAGCAACTATCAGCTTGTATTTGTCTCCATTAATCCTGCAAGTAAAGCAGCCGTTTTGCCTCGAGACTCTACCATATCTTAAGAACAGTAACTTGGCCATATCAATCCTGTGTCAGTATAAACAGTAATGAACAGTGACATTTTCCTCACATGATGGATACAGTATCTAAGGGTGGACAGTAGTAATGTGTATCAAAGCTATTAAGAGTACTATAGAAAGCAGTGGGTACATCTCAGTCATCTGAAGTCATTTGCTGCTTTGTTTGCATCTTTGACCTCAACTGATTCCTCCCTCCTCTCCTATCAACTCTAAACTGAAAATAAGTCTAGTTAGTGTTTGAATAGTGAATTCACATTTTGTCTGGGGTAAGCACAATCAAGAAAGGCAACTCTCTCTTTTGGGAGGCGGACTTCACAGGAGCTGAACCTGCTTGCTACCCTGAATAAGACCGTATTCACACTAATGCAGAGACCAGATACCAGATAGTCGTCTTAAAGACAGCAGGGAAGGAAAAAATCTTGTTAAGTGCCCACAAGCTGCTTCAGCCAGCAGCCTTACACGTTTCTGCCAACAACTGTAGGCTGTGGTTTGATGTGAAACTGTGAAAAAATTATTTCAGAGAAAAAGAGGAAGATTCTCACATATGGAATGAGATTCAGGTTTAAATCCTCCATTTTCACACTGTTAGCGATTTTGAGAAATGTGGATGAAAGGCCAAAACAGGGAAAAAATGTTTTTTGAAATGACCATCATTAGTGTGAATATGGTCTAAGACACATTTCATGGTCCACTTAAATGCTCAACAAGAGAGGAATGTGGCAAGAAGACGGACATGCGGTTTGCTCTGGCTGTAGTGTGTCAGGTTGTGTGTAACAGCAGTAGTGTAAGAGCTGAGATTAGAAGAGGCAGCCACCCACTGAATGTGGCTTTTAAGAGTCTGATAGACAGGATAGCAAGGAGGCCTCATATCGGGGAGAGGGTGTGTTTAGGGACAAGGAAAGAGGGGTAATGAAATGTATGAACAGGAAGTGAGGAGCGGGGATGGAAACGTGTCCAGTGTTGGAAGAAGAGATGAGAAGGACAAAAGGAAGACAGGGAGAGAGTGACGGGAATAATCTACGGTTGTTCCTCCTTCTTCTTCAGTGATATACGTTTCTTCCTGGCTGCAAGCATTTCGTAGAAGGGGTCGACACTGACAGCAGATCTGTAAAAGGGATAAAAAAAAAAACACAACTGAGTGTGGTGGATGATGAAAATAAACAATTAAGAGGATCCCATTCTGACAACAGTTAGTAAAATAAATCAAACAGAAGACTATTCAGTGTACGGCCGAGATTTCTCACTAGTCTACCATTTTTCTGTGACATCACCCTCTATTTCCCATTTACTTACTTGATACTGTGGATCCATTCGTCCTTCTCCTCAGGTGTGGGGGCGGAGATACGGTATACCATGTGGTTTCCCTCCACTACTCTCCCATCAGCCTCCGTTTTACACGCTTTAATCAGCTGACCGCGGTTATTGGGGATGTAAAGCTCAAAGCAGTTCTGTTAAGAGAAAGGCAAAGAACATTGGGTAAACCATCACAATACACATGGTTTCATTTTCACTATGTAGTTACATTTGGCTACACTGTTGAGCAGAAATGCAAACTTACAGGTTTTCTTGGGTCTTCTACCTCACGGATGCTGAGGTTTTCCAAGGGAATGATGCCTCGTGGTTCCTTATCCTAATGTTAGTAAAAACACACAGTCGGAGGAGGTTAGAGCTAAAAGAGTTATTGCATCATTTAACGGCTTTTTTGTGTGTTTTATATGTTAAATAAACCCCCATAGGAATTTTTTGAGAGTGAAACAATAAAGAGAAGTTCAATGAATCTCTGCTAAGTATTGGAGGAACATTGCAATTATTTTCAATCCTGGCTGTTTTCCAAAAAAAAAGTAATCAATTCATAATCAAAAACCATGAGCCAGGTCATCTTGTTAGCTCACCTTTCACCAAGTGATCAATTCAGTATCAGAGCTGCTACACAGTCCCCTTGGAACATGTTTGTGTGTGTGTTCATATGTCATCTCTTGTGACCAGTCTGATTTGTGTCTCTTTTGTTTTTATTGCGCGTGTGCAACCAAACCAGATTTTCCCCTCCAGGGATTAATAAAGTTATGCGTCTAATCCTCCAATTCAGAAAAGTCAATGCAAACACATCAACAACATCCTGTTAAGACAGTTTAACGCACCAGAGTGATCTACAGGGAGTGATAATGTCAAATGCACTCATGCTGCGTGTAGACACAGAGACTTACTGTGGTGTATTCAAAGTAATAAAGGCAGTTGTCTGTGAGAATGAACCATCGCCGCTTCCAGGTTTTCACTCGTCCCCCTAAAACACAAGAACACAGTCACAATGATGAGCGAGAGGCCATGAAATTGATTTCACTGGTGGGTCAAAGTTGATACTACTCTTCAATTTCTACATGCTTACAGCTAACTACGTGGCTAATTCTATTTCTACAACTACAATAACTCTGACAGTACATACCTCCTGAGAAAACAAGCAGCGGCAGTAGAGGGTGGAAATCGTAGTGAAGAAGCAGAGACAAAAAGGACCAGATGATTTAGAGGAAGACAGAGGACAAACAGAGAGACAGACAGGGAGGAGGAAGAGAAAGAGAGGGAGATTATATTAGTGACACAGAGATCACAGGCCCCGCCATGCAAAAGAAAATAATCAGATTTTTAGACTGCCGTGACGCACAGAAAATGGGCCTCTTGTTCACCATCATGCTATGGCAATGTTTCAAATGCCACAACACTGTGAGCTGACAATTCAAGTGGAGGCAGAGAGCCAGCAAACCTCAGAGACAGGAGGGCAGGTTGATCATAGCATTTAGCCTTAAAAGAGAACTTAGTAGTCACATACAGAACACACACTTTCTTTTCTCAATGGAAATGTACACTCCTGAAATCTTCAACTAATTTGTTTAATTATACAAAATCAGTATTAACAGTGTAGAAAGACTCCATAATGAGTGCAAAAGCCTCACAGGCATCATCTCACCAAGTTTAAGAAGCCAGCCCTCTCTGTCCGGGTTAAAGAAAGTGTGCGTCAGGTCATTGCCGTCATCCTCAGGGATCTTAAAGGGCTCGTTTTTAATGCTTTCATAGAGGTTCTGGAATAACAGATACGACAGTAAAATAAGATCACTAAAAATATCTTCACTACGTTCGTTCTAATTGTGACGCCATCTCCAAAGAGTAACAACGTAGAGCTTGACGTACTCTGAGCAGCTCCTCAGGTAGGTCTCCCCCCTCATTGATGCCTCGGTTCATCGAGATGAAACGGTCCACTCCGGGTTTGTCCCTCACATTTGGGTTATGGAGGCTTGTGTTCAGCATAATGATGGCAAATGACAGCACGTAACACGTGTCTGTGAATGGGCGAGACATACAAGAGAATTAAGCAATGCTGAGATTTGTTTTTCACAAAAACTAAAAATAATTTAACCAATTTGCCTGATTATCAGAAATAAAAACAATTTGTTTTGCCCACAATTCAAAACCACTTTCTACTATGACTCTCTTTGGAAACAAAACTTCTGGGAAGACCCAACATTTCTCATCTTAAACAATTTAAGGAAATAATAGACTGCACTGCATGGTTTTACTGACCAGCAATGTTTACAAATTGGCAGACTCTGTGGGCTTCCAGGTCATTTCTAGTAAGGGGCTCGTTGTTTTGTGAGCGCACACCTTCTGGGAAGAGCCCCTTCCTGTGATCCATCGTAGGAAAATGAAACTTGATTTAAGAGGACAGCCCGAGTCGCACACAGAAGTCAAAACCTACATAAAATATAGTGTCATTGAGAGTTTGTGTTTACCGGTACTCTGGAAGACACCAGGATTGCAGTGGCAGTATCTCTGAGCAAAGGCCTCCATCATTCTGTCGATCTTCTGGGCTTCACCAGGCAAACGGAAACTCCACAGGAACTGTCTGCAGAAAACAGGTCGAGGATTAGGTCAAGTCAGAGAGAACAAACCCTGCAATGAAGGCAGAATTCTACACTACTGCGACTCCCTACTCCTCTCTTGCATAATCTCTGACATGATGTAACAATGAGAGTGGGACTTTCCATTATTGGCCAGCAGAGAATACCAGGACACTATCCAAAAGATTTTGTCCTTGCTTTGAAACAAAAGGCATGCGGGACAGACACAGCTTACCTGAGGGCTTGGACGAGGTTGAGATCGGTGAACTCGTGGAGGTCAACAAAAGCCTGAAGAACTTTGATGTTGAAGTCATCCCTGCAGAATGGCAACAGAGATATCACGGTTACAAATGGCTCATACAAACGGAGAAAAAGAACGAGAGATATTTAGAAACAAAGCACCTTTCTCCAAGGTAATCTCCTATAGCCGTCTTGTTGAGGCCCTCTCCTTTGTAGAGGAACTGAGCGATGTCCTCTGGAGTGTGTCTGAGCAACTCATTCTCCACCAGAAACACAATGCCCTGCAGAGAGGCCATCACCACATAGATTAGAAAGAGTGGAGGCAGAGAAGAAATGTACAAGTATCAAAGAGTTTTACCTTTTTGGGGTCCATGTTGAATTTTTTCCTTCCCATTGCCACATGCCTACTTTTCTGTAGAGTTTTACTGCAGAGCGAAAAAAAAAAAGGATTTTGCAGCATTCAAATCACATTACCTTCAGCTCAGACTTACAAATTCAAAATCACTAAAGATGAGAAGAAAATATAATCTTAAGTAATGTTTTCAACATCACACATTTATTATTAATAAATTGCTGTGCTTCAGACAGTTATAAAGAACACATTATCATTCAATCTATTTGATTGTTAACAGCTGTGATAACTTCACTTTAGACAATAAATTGTTAAAAAACTATACGTGATAAGACTATAAGCAATAAGCAACTAAATTATTACACCTTAAATTAGCTTTCTAAAGGAGGCAATTTAACCAAGAGTCAATTTTAATAAATGAAAACCATAATATCAACTAAAAACACTACATTTATAAGAATATAGTTGTGTGAATATTAAACTCAATCGAATCTTCTACTGAATGGTGATGTGATGGTGCCAGTGCCAGTAAAAGTGCTGTGCTTCGTTTGACAATTTCCACTACAAACAAAGAAACTTTCAAGTTTCTCAATGGGAGGATGACAAGTTCTAAATCAGAGACATGTGGCCATTAATACATAAAGCAAACAAAGTGACTATGTTCACCAACTGCATGTGATGATTTATTGGGGGATGAATCTGCACCCCATGGTGATCAAAGCCAACTCCTATAACTTACTACCATAACGTAATGTTACTGTGTGTTCTTCTCACCTGCCCTCTGTGCTGGTCTCTAGTCCCTCCACCTCCAAAATTGCCTCTCTTAATTCCTCTCTGAGCCTCTGGATCTCCTGCAGCAGGACGCCCTTCCTCCTACGGATGTCCTCCAGCTCAGAGCGCTCCTCTGGGCTCAGGTCTACTGGGACTGTAAGGGAAGAGAAGAAGAATGACCCCATTACTGGTGCTGTAGATATAACTATGGTAACTGTGCCCAAATAACCTAAGGTACACTTAATAGTGACATAAAAAATCAAATAGACTGTTTTGAGAACAGCACTGTTACCCAAATTGGTTATACAACTATTTCTTTCTAACAATATCTTACAATAGAAAGGAGTGAGGTAAGTAGGATGGCAACAGTAGTAACTGAAGTTAGCAATGCTGAACATAAAACATGCAACAGAAAGTCAAAAGTGAACACTTTGCCTTAATCTCTCCCTTTCTTGTTCCTACTCGTCAACCTCCCCTTATTGCACCAGATTGTGCAATCTGTGAAAAAGTACTGATTATCAGATGGTTCATGGTCTGTCAGTGCTGTAAAATGTATGAGGGCAGTAAAGCTGCCCACTGACTGAGATGTGAGACACTTCACAATCTGAACATCTGAAGTTTAAGCAAACCAGCCCCTCACAAGCAAAAGTGTAGTTAACTAAAACCACAAAAAGGTTTTCTTGCACGTCACTGGTGGTATCAAGGAGGGCAACCAGTCTTCACAACATCATAAAGTTGATGGATTTTCTTTGCAGCAACTTCCTAGTGAAGAAGCCCTCCATGTGAAAAGTGTTGATAGTGAGGAAGTGTGATATTGGACTGGCTGATATATCATATTATCATCATATTAACCAGGTGTCTTTGCAGGAATTTCAGAAAATAGAAAATAATATTAGTTCAATCATGGTTTTGAATGCTTGATTTTAGACTACCCATTTGTTCACCATATCAATTTACATTTCTAAAATATGCTGCCATGAAAATAAGTTCTGATAGCACAAATACACTTTGTGGACACCAAGCCCAAACCAAGGCAGTCTATCACAGCCACCCTGCAGTTAATCTTCCCCTAATAAATGTTGTGATATTTAGTTTTTGTGTTAATTGTCATGGAGAGCTTGATTTTTCTGCAGTAGTGTTACTGTAATATTATGTGTAAGAGCTCCTCATGTTTTGTCACCTTTTGTCAGTGAGGATAGACTATAAAAATCTTAGAAACACATCAAAGCAAAAAGCAACACAATTCAACAGAACAAGTACAATCTCCAAACCACAAACCATGACTTTCAATCAACCCCAGTCTAACATCTTCCACAAAAACAACATAACTTTCATGAAGCTGGAGGGCTGTTTAGTATAGTGTACACACTAGTCCTGCCAATTCTTCACCTTCACATGTTCAGCTTTAACAACCTTGCTGTTATATAATATCATATATAATATCTGTGTAAGTACATTGAGAGCAATAAAATAAAATTACATAAACTAATCTTTTGTGTAACCATATCTAAACAACAAAGCTGACGCTGAGATTAACTTTAACCCGTAAACTGAGCGCAGTGTCTGTAAGCTCCCTGGTACTATAGATTTAATTGTCGATGCATTTTGCAGAAAACGTCGTGCTGATTTGATCTGTCCATACCAGACAGATCTGGATCAGCAGCTTGTGTGTGGCAGCACCCAGAGTCTCCCCTGTGCGTTTTACTCTGCAAAACAAACAGCTGCTCTAAAACAAACCCAACCACGCCCACAGGCTGGATTAAGCCTGCGGGGTGATTCACATCACAGCAGACTGGGGACGGCTCCTTCAGTAGTATCCCCATTTTAACGAGCCATTGTGTGAGTTGGGGGCTGGTCAGGGTGTTGGATGTCGAACACAACTATCAATATTTAGTGAGGCTAAGCTAATGAAAGCGTGGAGTCTGGTCTGAACCAAAACGTGTCTTACAAGCAGACGCACACTTTTAGAAAAATACCACAGAATATATACGGTCAGTCGTTTTAATTCACGTGTTCTGTGTAATGATCAGTGTGTCACACCTGAGCTACAACCAGACAACTAGCCACAGTTAGCTAATAGCATAAATGCGAAAAGCTAATTAGTAAACCCACTTACTGTAGTCCAGGTCATCCATTTTTGGGGCTTTACTTTTAGGCATAAATATTTCAGAGTCGACTGTCATTCAATATCAGAAAACTACGGATATATGTGTAAATATATCCTCAAAACTAAAGGGAAAAAACAGACAAGCCCCGGTGTCGAAATGCTGGGCCGGAGACAAAGAAGGTGGCGATACCGGAAGCGCTGTTAGAGTTTCGGGATATCTACTTCCGGTCATTTGTTTTTTCAAAATAAAATCTTCTTTCAGCATTGCAGAAGTGAAGTTTTACATAAATGCTAAAATCAGCGTGGTGGTGTGTGGTTAAACAGCAGAGGGGGAGGAAGTACTCAGATCTTCTACTTGTACTTAGTTGTAGTAGTATTTGTAGTAGCGATACAGTGACACAGTGTTGAACTCTGTTACAAGTGAAAGTTCTGCATTCAAATTTTAGTCAAAATGTAGCATGTAAGGCAACTCAGTGTGGCAAACAGATGCACGGATAAGATGTAGGACGTCCAAACACATATAAGGTCTTACAGCCAGTTTAAATAAATTCTTAGTCAAGCAAAACAAAATCTCCAAACAAAATAAACAAATAATCAAAAATAAAACTGATCATTACACATGATAGTTCATTTCAGAAAAATAAATGTAACATTATTGAATTCTAATTATTGTTGCAAAAATGCGTTCATCGCTTTAATGCTGCATTTGGTAAAAATGGAGCTGATTTCATCTACTTTATGTACTTCATCTGCTGGGCAGCCTGTGAAATTTCCCCCAGGAATTATTACTCAGATTCTGGAAGGCAGAGTGGTACAGATTTTTATTTTAACAGTAAACTTTTAAACTTTTTTAACTTTTTTTTTATAAGACATACCTTTAGTGTCTGGATGTTTCCAGGAAGCTGCACAGCACACCTCTTTTTTGTAATACTCATAATATTATATTTGTCTGACTTGTACTGGATTTGAAATATAGAGTAGCAGAACAATTGACCTATGCATATCTCAAAATTGTACTTATGTACAGTACTTCAGTAAATGAACTTAGTTACACTCCATCAGTGACTAAGGATATTTTCATTAAAAAATATACATATTTTATTGAATGTTTTTAAAGATGATATTTGGTAGTCTTTAAATAAAGATTGTCATTTTAGAGTGAGGTCAGGGATGGAAAGGACAAAGGTTTGAAAAAAAAAAACAATGATATCTTTAAAATGAATCCAATTTGTCTATTTGAGAAATCAGCCTCAACACAATTTCCATTTAGTGGCTGTTATTGGAACAGAATGTCTTCATCAGCTTATTGATTTCACTCAGTTGTCATGGAAGAGTAAATGTGTAGAGTTATATTTCCCAGAGGATTTCAAGGTCTTCTCATCCGTGTTGGCTCAAATGTTGAGACTGAAAGTTTATTCTGGATCCTGGAGCAGCTGACAGTACAATCTCACCTGAAGGTCCATTTAGTAGCTGTCCTGCAGCTTCTGGTTTTGACTAGACAACTCTTTCTGCTGAGGAAGATTGTGTGATACTAAACTAACTATACAACTACATGCATACTGCTCTTTCTTATAGCTTTCAAGAACATCTTTAGAGACTGGTGTTTTGTTTTGAGTTAGCTGCACTTTTAATCATATTTATACATGACTGCCTGGATGAGGGATAAGACTTCCTCTGGGGCCATGGAACATAAAAATGTATTCTTCCTACTCAAGGGAGTTTGGTTAAAAGCTTTATCCAAATGACACACATACATTACAAAATGAGTCTGTAATTTAGTAAGAAAGTAGAACTGCTTAAGTGAAGGAGGAGGAAAGCCTGAGGGAATATTTCACTGAATTAATGAACTGTTTTTTTTAGTTATTTATCTCCTTTATTTATCAGTATACTGTGATTGAGAGAACAAACAAACTAAGTTTTAATACAGGGACTGTTTCTCAGTGTCATTATATATATATAAAAAGCACACTTATGAATGTATTATAGAATAAGAAAATAGGTGACAAAAGCACAGTAGATTTGTTTCAGACAAACTTATCAAGTTACATTTATTCAAAACCATATGGAACTACTAACTGTACATTATATATGTATATATTTTCATCATTTTAGTAATAACTACAATTTCATTACAAGCAGTCCTCTACAGAAATCTTAATGGCATTATCAACTGAGGAATTATACCCCGACATTGTCATATCAAATTGGTCTATAAAACCACAATCTGAGCTGTGGCCATAGACAGCAAAATGTTTAGGAAGATAAACTAGTCTCTTAAACATCGAGAGTAAACATTTGGGCAAAAACTCCATTCAAAGTGTGTATAGACTCTTTCTATTTGGTAATGTTACAAGCCTAGACTCAAAATGTATTCACATTCTGTAGCTGTGTAAGCACAGTGTAATTGTGGTAGACTAGCTGCATTGTGTGCCCAAAAGGAAAAAAATAAATAAACAAGAACAAAAATAACAGCCCAATGAGCAAAAAGTTTTACTCCATTTTCTGCAGTCAGGTTTGAACAGTTCATGATCAAGAGCCAGAATTTACAGGCTTTTTATACAAAGGCATTAATTAATTTGTCCAGGCATGACCAAGACATACAGGAAGTTGATGATGACCCAAGCAGTCGGCACATGATCTTACTGATTGAGACACTGCGCATGCTAATGATTTATCCTTTAGTCATAAAAAAAAAAAAAAAGTACATCAGCAGGTTGTATTATGACATCTCAACACTTTACTTATAAAGCATAATCATTGTTTGTAGGGCCCCAAGGTCTGCTGTTTGATTTCACTAAAGAGCACACTTCAAGTACTTTAGTTTTCAACATATCTTAATCTATTCGTTACATCAACAGATCAGTTTTGCTTTGGATAATTTGTCATAATGAAAGTTTGCATTCTCTCCATCTGATTTAACTCTTGATCAAATGCCTGACTGACAACAGAGCTGCAGGATTTTATTATTGTGCTCATTTGTCTCTACAGGATTTTAAAGTGTCCAGATGTGCTTGCAATCAGTCAGTCCTATGTTTAAAAAAAGTTACGAGTGTTCAAATTGAGACATTTAATTCATTGCAGACGAGGAATGTGATATGATCCATTCATTATAGTGTCTGGACTAGGCTATTAATACCAGTGCATCCATTTCTAGGACAAAATATCTGATTCTGCGTTAAAAAAGTTAATATGCATTCTAGTGTTGTGGTTATCCGTGATGCTTCAACTCCACTTATTCTGCAGAAAAAATGCGCCACCTACCACTTAACAGAGGCGTGTAATATCATCTACACTTCCAAAGATGATTACTCAGATACAGTGATATAATCCAGATGCAAAACACTGCTGAGGGCTAACGAGTGTGATTCTGAAGTACTTCTGGAAAATGAACAGTCTAAAACCATGGACAAAGAAGCTCACTTTGTTCAGACATTTTTTATGTTCAGTATGTGGAAAAAGTCTGGTATCACTGACATCATCATCGTGCATCCACTGGCTAAGAAAAACAGGCAGATTATGTAAAAATGTCAGCAATGGTCGCCGTTCAACGGTTCCATCGCTCCCACCAATGCAGTGAGCCTGAAAAGCTTGATCTCGCTGCTCTACATTGAGTCACTTTCATGAACAAAAATTGTCATTAGTGTACATCTATCCACATTTTTCTCTCCACTGATGCTTAAAACAGTGGAAAGTAGCGTGCTCAAAGATAACAATAGGTATGTGTGTTGACCAGTATGTTGTATTTACGTAGTGGACAGACACTCTGGTGGATAGAGATTAAGATGTGGGTTTCTTATACAAGTAAGAAATGTACACCTGTACCACAACTGTACTGTCCAGTGTCAGATAAGGCAATCCTTTCTGGGACGGAGGTTTTTATACTCTCACATTTGGACGTTTTGATGGGGTTAAAGATAAAGGGTTGGGACCAATTCTAATGGCGTGGTGGCCCAAGTGAATCTCAATGTTTATATGTTTGATAAGGTTTCATATTTAAGAACAACTTTCTCTGAATTTAATCTGTTTTCTTTCCATCTCATTGAAAGGCAACAATCAGGTAGTGCTTCTCTGCATGCATACTACTATGTATACATCCAACACATGCACTAACTGCACAAAAAAACCCATAAACATTCAACTGTTCTTCCCTCTTATTATCCCAGGCTGTGCAGTTTTGATGCTTCTCAGGGTACGCTGAGCGTAATCTAACAGCTGTGCAATGAGGCACATTTTTCATCCATTTTCAAATTTGCTATTAATCCCTGCAGTCATGCTCCAATGTTTCGTGGCTTGGTGGGTTATCCCTTTCATTAAACCCCAGAAAAGCAGTTTCTGGGCAACAGAGATTACATAATTCAGTAGAGTGCTGTATCTGCCAATCATCTCAACCAATCCCTGATTAGAATCTAGTAATCTTCACTCCAGAGTCACCAACGATGAGACGAGCCATGGAAGGATGAACCTGTGAAAAATTGAGAGATCAGAAAATAAGATCATTGCCAATGAAAAGACTCACACTAACTCATTAACATAACTCCACAGCATTAATACTCATTACTACTACTAAATATACCACACACCTTATCACTAGTTGGGAGAAACATAATCATGTGTCATGGTCACGCATGTGAATGATTAAGCATTAATTAATCATTAAAAAAAATAAAATACAAAATGCTTGCTGTCTGCCTATTGTTTGTCATCACAGAGCCAAATAAAAATACATATTATACCGTCTTTTCTGGATGACAAAAATGAGATGACACATAACAAAATACAGCCTAATGTATTATAAATGAATATATAGTAAGATGAACTGGGACTTCACCAACTGATTAATTGTGATTGACCACAACCGCAATACTGTCATTGAACAGCCCTACAAGTTACAAGAAGGAATAAAAAAAATAACTAACTTAAAAGTCACACTATATCCAACCACCTGCAGTATCTAAACTTAGATTACAGCACTTCATGACTTCTGACCTGCGCTTGAAGGGGCCCATAGGGAACCAGTTCTCCATCCACAGTGAGTGTTCCCCGTGTGGACAGAGGCTGCAGTCTGAAGGCCCTGCAGGTAACGTGGCTCACATATGGCGAGCTGACGGAGTGGTGGGTTCCTCTTTCCATGGCAAAAAACAGCCTCAGCAGAGTGGCTCGAGAAATCCCCGCCCGCACAAAAGTCAGGTGGATCAGCCCATCGTCAAACCTGGCCTGGGGTGCAGCATGAAGATCAGCCCCAAGGTGGGTCTGATAAAGGGCCAAGACCAGGACAAAGTCCCCTTCAATGGTGACCCAGTCTCTGGTGGGAAGGGGTTGATCGAGAGGGGGTAACAAGTCATCCCGAGGAAGGTTTAAAGGCAGAGAGACAAAAGGACAGTTCTTTTGGGGTCCTGCTGGCTCGGCAATGTCAAAGTTAAAAGATGAGGACGGTGTGCGCAGAGAGGGTGAGGGCGAGGTGGAGTTTGGGGTGTTAGGACGGGGAGCGAGGTAGGATGAGGAGTGTGGGGAGGCACATGAAGGGGAAGATGGGGGTGTGGGAGAAAGAGACAGGGAGAGGGAGGGGAGTTTAGGGGGGAGGGAATTTGAGTGGGAGTGCTGGAGGAGGGAGAGGGGCCTCGGCCGGGAGGAGTTCTGGTTTTGGTCCAGGGTCTTGGGCTTGTAGGAGAAGGGAGAGTGACGAAAGGGAGAGGAGATGGTGAGAGCTCGCTCACGAGCAACGTCCAGCTGGTAGGGTTCTTTCTGGTAGTAGGTTCCATTCAGATCCATGTCCTCAACCCCACACGAAGTGCCGGAGTCGGCGTCTGCTTCCTGACTGAGAGGCTGGTTGAAGAGGGTGTTGGCGATCTGGCTTGAAGGGGCTGAATTTTTCCTCAGTGCCTGTCTGGCTTCCTGAAGGCCATCTTGGTAGGTGAAACAACCCTCTGGCTCTTCATCTGCCTCTCGCCCCATGTCTACCTCACAGCTATCGCCCAGCTCTCTTGCATGCAACGCTGTCTCGCCCTCGAGAGAACCGCCACTGCCTTCCCCGTCCTTCCCCCTATCTTCCTCCTCCATCTCACTGGAGTCATTTGCTACTCTTCCCTCATCTTCCCTTTCATCATTGATCCCCGCCAACCTTTCTCCCCGTCCCATATTGCAGTCATCCCTTTCATTTGATTCTGAACTCGTCCCCGACCTCTCCGAACAGGTACCAGATCTCTCCTCTTCTGGTTCCATCTCCATCTCTCCTTCCCTCTCTCTGTCCTCCGCCAGGCTGCTTGCCCTTACCACGCCGGTTCCTCCTCCCCTAGCCCTCTCCCTTCTCCTCTCCCTTTCTCTCTGCCTCTCCTCTTTTTCCCTCTCTCCCTCACCCCTGCGCAAGCTCCTCTGCTCACTGATGCCCATGTCAGAGCATGTGCGATGGATGGGTGTTCGGCAGAAGCCCTCCAGGCCTTCTGTGATACTGCGGGACAGGGGTCTCCTTGGCGGAGGAGGTGTGGCATCTGGTGATGTGGTGCAAATAGAGGGAGGCAGGTAGGACAGGCGACCCTTGTAGGATCTAAGAGAAGCTATGCGCACAAGGGTGCCCAGGGTGAAGCGAGCTGAGCCCAGACCACGATACCTGAAATAAGGACAGATTTCAAGTAAAACTATCTTTTGATGGAATCAGAGTTTAGATGAACAAAACCAACAGTGGATGTTTCTTTATACAATCTAATTATAAAGATCTAATTACAAGTGCAATTACACACCCACCTCTCACTTTCAATGTCCACATCAGACACAAATCCCCAGGCAACGGAAAGGAAAGAAAACAGTCTCCTGGGTGCTGCAGTGCGACTGTTGTTAGAGGGAGGAGGGCTTGTTGTCACAGAGACCAAGTCCATGGGTCGGACACCACCTCGACAGAGCAAAAAGCAGCAGTTCAAAAGGAGGGGCTCCCGAAGGCACATGTCATACCTGGAGTAGATACAAAATAAAATGACAACACCATCTCCAGTCAGTAAAGATAGGAAGAGAACTGTACAAACAACAGGTCAATACAGAGTCCAATTCAGAGAACTTTGGGTCTAGATAAGCAAGCGATAAAAGCAAAGATAAGACATAAGAAACTGTGGGGTAGGAACTAGGTTAATCCAATTTTGTGTAATTAAAAAAAATTAAAAAGAAATCTATCATCTATATCCATCATCTCTGAATCTCTATTCATGCCTGATGGCCTCTCTAATGTGTGACATGACAGAGCTTAATAATGCAGAGCTCTAATGGTGAATAACAACCTATAAACCTAACAACACAGTCTATCAGCAAACAGGATTTAAGCTTTGAAGAAAATGCAGAGTAGAGATGTAACTATACAATAAGACTTTTGTCTTTTAATATCATTAATTACCAGTGTTTGTCTAGCTCCACACTTTTTAAAATTCAACAGAAAATGACACACAGTTCTCATCTTTACAGATATAAATAAATAAAATTCATACCCTGCATTGTGGTTGATGGAGCCAGCCAGGGCATTCCCGGAGCCACAGGGCAGAATGCCGACAGGTATTTTTATTGCTTGTTCCCAGTCAGGACGCTCCATCAGCCCATTAATTACCTACATAAACACAACACAGAAAATTCTGAAACTCATATCGGTGGACACAGTTAAAGCTATACACGTGGTACAAAAATACACAATAAATATCTTCACTGTTGCATAATTTAGCTTTTGACCATACCCCAAAATTACACCATGCATGCGTTACACACCTCGTGCAGCAGGCCATCTCCAGAAACAATGATGATGCCATCCCACTCTGGGAGCAATATCTCTCTGATAAGCTCTCTGGCATGGTTCTGACGCTCTGTGACAAATTCATGAAGTTACCACCTGTTGTACATGCATGTTTTATGTAAAACGTATTATCTTTATACTTATTAGACTTTGCCCATACCTGTCTGTATAAGGTTGTAGCTGATGTTGGCCTCTCTGATCATTGGCAGGATGTGGGTCTGACACCACTGCATTGCCTGGCCTCTCCCACTGAAGGGATTGACCAATAACAGTAGTCGCCTGGGACGAGGTAGCAGACTTCTTGAAAATTCTGTATGAAAATGGAGGGAGAGCATGAATAAGTTAAATCTCACACCAGAACAAAGACAGGAACTAGAGGTTCACTGCATTTTCAAAGCAAGCCAGTGGGGAGCTGTCATTACCCAGTGTTGCCCAACCCTGAACTTTGAGTGCATTCAACTGTTCGAGCCTGTTTTATTTCACCTCATAGGATCTACTTCATACTGCACAACACTGTTGCTGGAGAATCTGTCAGCTTATTATTTAAATCCAGATACATAATGAAGGAAACATGTAGCATTCAGAATATAGCAATTAAACAAAACACAGCAGTAAAAACAAACAGCTGTGTACAGAGGCAAATCTGTTCAACTGCAGAGACAATGAAGATAAGACACTCTCCTCCTCTTCTCTACTCGTTCATCAGTTCAGGTGTGAAGCTTATGAACTTATGAATAAATAAAAAGTTCCTGAAAACAACAACTAACCACAGCTGCAATGTCCACAAAGCATAAAAATGAACAGAAACAAGAGAGCGAGCTATTCAGAAAGCGATTAGGTGAGAGATCTGCACTATGTGAGCAAAGTGGAACATAAACTACAGAAGACGATGCAAAGCTGAGACTAAATTAATAGGCGAGCTGCAGCAGAGTATGAATGAGACAGGAGCAGACTGGGGGCTGACGGTGGAGTGGGAAAAATTAAAAATGAATGACCACTTTATTAGTCGGAGGAAGGAGACAGTGATGAGATAGGTAAAGACTGTGGAAAACAAATGGCACAGAGATTAAACAGAAAGAACAGGCCTGACCAGGACACCAGAGCTCACCCCCCTTTTATAAAAAAACTGGCAGGGATTACTGGAAAGCCCCTCTGAAATGCAGTGGTGATAGAGATGGCGGGGACGCAATAGACGCGCAAGATGCACATATGACGGTAGCTTATCGGGTAGCTTATGTGATTTGTATCCCCTTGTTTAAAATGAGGATATCAAATGCATTCAAGTTCTTTACACATATGTTAAAAAAGGGGGGACTTCATTCATAAAAACAGTTTTAGTTGCTGAGTGTTCAGTGGGGGTTTTTGGTGCTGCAGCAGCTGAGTGTCTCCACTGCAAAGGGACATAATCAACTCCATCAACAAAGTTATCACAGAATTTAAGGAAAATTAAAAATGTGTGCAGGGTTTGGTTTAGATGGGACAGGGGTCAGCTCAGAGCCCAACACGACCACCAGCGTCAGGGAAAGTCACAAAGTCACATTATGGAGCACAACAGCCCTGTATGATAACAATATATGAAACTACACACTCGGGTCTGCCCGAACTGAAGCATCAAAAACAGCATCCATGTAAACGTAATCGGTCCCACTGTTCTCTTGATTTATTAGAATAAAATTCATAACATGCAGTTGTTTAATAACAGAACATATCTGAGGGATCTTATGCAGTAACAGATATCGCTGTTTGCATTTATTATTATAAATCGTGTTTTTAGTGATGGTTTATTCACGGTAAAAATGGCTTTTATCGTTTAATAAATGAACTCTTCATACGTGAATGGTAATATTTCAGTTTCCTCTACATAAGATCATAGGATCAGTTTCACATCGTTTGTGTTTCATCTTTCTGCCGACGGAGTCACAATTTCTCATGTCTCCACATTATGTGTATATGCATGGGTCAGAGTTTGCGTGGAGGACTGCACATTCTCTGCCAAGTTTGTCTTTTATAAATCACAAAGTTTGCGTAGAAATTAGCGTACGCCTTCTTTTATGCGTACATAACATTTATAAATGAGGCCCCATGTGTGCAGGACAGATAAAGGCAAAACACACAGAAGTGAAAGTATTAGATAAATAAAGAAAAAAAAAATAGCCATGTGAAACAAACAAACAAACAAAAACAAAATCCAAACTTAATACTCTGAATAATAATCTCACAGCCTCTTAGGGTGTATTAGTGTTAATCCGCCTTTGTTTTTTTGTTACATACCCCCTAAAATGCTCAACTGCTCCTGGTACCATTTATGTCCTCGGTGGCAAAATGTGCATGCTGTACATACAGATAGGCCCTGAGTCACTATGACATTAAGCTAGCTTAGCAAGCATACACAAAGGAGCTATAAATCAAGGCGGCATGAGGCAACACAGTGTGGTTTCATGTAGTTAACAACAGGAGTTCAAGTCTTATTCATTGAGACAAATGTAAAAGGTCAGCCAAAGTAATCACACCTTTATCTGTAAACTAACCGTGTTGCCCTTTTGATAAGGTCAATTACTAAAACTATAGCTATATATTAATGACTAGGATTTCTTAATAGAAAGAGAGCACACTTGAAGCTTTGATGCCTGAGAAATTCTGCAACAAGGTCTTGCATATTCATGGATTAGCTTTTTAAAATGTTATGAGTCTCTACATGTTTAATTTCATAACATACTGACATGAAATGTGACTACTAGGAAGAAAAATGAAAGAAAAATGCATTCAATGAATTCTAGTGACACACGTGCTCACCAGTGTCAGCAGTGACGGTCACATCTCTGAGTAGACACTGCACAGCAGCCGACCACCTCTCAGCTTCGGGCCTGCTTTCTGCCAGGTAGGCCCTCACCTGCCTGCGCCGAGACACCCCTTTCCGTCGTTTGCCTGGCGGGTACCAGTACAGCACCAGGAGAGGTGGTGCAGGGGCACGAGGGCAGCTGCACCCCACTAGCTCTGATAAAGGCAGCAGGAGACGGGCTTCCTTGCCCGGCCGTGGGGACAGACGCTGGATATGTATGTGGGTGTGGGTGAGGGACAAGGCATAGTTGGAAGCCGGAGCCAGAGTTGGGGTGGTGGCAGGGGAGAGTCCACCCGGACCACCAGGGCTGTTGGGGCAGCTGTTATTGTTGCTGTTGCTGCCGGTCCCCCAGCTGGCAAACTGGCCATGAAGGAGGGCCTCTGCTGTTGAAGGTGAAGAGGGCTCTGGAGATCGCATCCTCACTGCTGAAGTGGACGAGGTTTATCAGGAAACGAAAGTCAGTCTGAAATGTATCTTCTATGGTTATAGGCTTGAAGAGCAGAATCCGGCAGCTCCTCAAGATTTGCAGGGAAAATCAAAAAAGTGTCTGAATGTCAGTCTGAGAACTTTATCCCTGAAATCTCCTCAAAATCATTCTCCCTCTTCAGTGCTTGAATTCAAAGTCACAAAAAAAACCCCAGCTCTGAATAACTACTCCCATCTGTCCATTTCAGAAGTACGTGTTCATTTTAAAGGAACTTCTTCCAGTTTAAAGGTTCTTCAGTATAGAGTATTTATCCAGTGAAGATAGGAACTGCTAAAGACCAGTCTTTGTGTCACAGTTAGAAAGCTCCCATCACAGTTTGAAGAGCAGTCAGCTTCTACAGTTTACTGCCAGTGGAAAAGTGGGTAAGCGATACTTCAACATATCCAAAGACAACAGGACTTAGAAATGTAAAATTTCCACTACAAGGTCAGTCATTTAAACAAAAGTGTTCTTTACAAAGATTGCATAAGTAAAAAATAGTTTACGTTACAACTTAAAGCCACCTGTTGCAATAACATTAGAAGGCAGCTGAGCAGCTACGACAAAAAATCATTAAATAATTACACAAAAGGACAAAAACTGAAACTTGAAAAAAAAAATCCATTAAGTCTGAATAAGACAAACAAACACACCTTGTTTAGACAAGGAGGCTACAATGATTAAATTAAATTAATGCACAAGTAAAGACTTCTGTCGAGTGTGTTGCATGGTAAGTGCTGGCTGAAATGTAATTAATGCCACAAAGATATAATAAGTGCAGGCTTTTTGAAGACCTTTGATACCCTCTATTGCTATCGTTAATCTCAGTGATATATCGGAGGCAGACAAGAGGAGTGAGAAGGCCAGTCCTCTAGACAGTAGTGTGATACATTAAAGTTTCATCCCAACAAATACTCTCGCATTACTTCATGATCTGGTCTCCACAAAAAAATGGTTAACACTGGGTAAGACAGGTGGAGACTGGACAACAGGAAAAAAATAAAAACGGAAACAAAACAAAAGACAAACAACGACAAACAGTTCCAGGTGGGTCCTTTAGTTTATGTCATGGTAAAGTCCTTGAGTCACACCTCACATTCCCTCCCAAAGATCTCTGCTCCTGAACGGTGACAAAGGAGGAGGAGGACAACAGTTGCTTGTAGAACTGAAAAAAAAACCAACAACAGCAGGACTTTAATTTATGTGTCATTCACCACCGATAAGTGTTTTTTGAGCACATAAGAAATTGACATTAAAGAAAGAAGGACGATATACAAGTTGTTCCTCAAATTCACCTGGGATCTCACCGTGCAAAGGTGAATTTATCTGTATGACATTTTCACAATTGCGGCAGAACAAGTACAGAGAAGAGCTGACACGATAAGAGGAAGCGATTACAGTGGACAGGGTGAAGCAATACAGGAATCCATCATGCCCCTTGACCTGAGGTGCGTCTTTGCACAGTGACTCACTGTCCCACATCCTCAAAGGCCTCGCTAAGACGCCACGACACCAACTGAAATGCTGCATGAGCATGACCACATCTTGTTTGGTATTTTTCCTATTCAGGGTTTTTGTCTAACAGGATTTAGGGAAACAGTCAGTCTTTCACAATTTGAATCTAGGATTGAGATTTTTGGTGACCTAAATGGATTACAGGAGGTTTTGCAACACTCATTAGCATGCGACAATCTTAAATAACACATCCTGATAAAGAAATAGGTTCATATCAAAGTCTCCCTGTACACTGTAAAATCACAATAAAGTGCCATTTAATATTATCATACAATATTATCATATAATTTTTATGTATATGGATGACAGGTTACAGCAATGTTGAAGTCCAAAGTCAGCAGGGAATTACACTTAAGTCAAGTACAATTACTGCTATACAATAAATTAATAATCTGCTCACATCATTCTTTGAAGTTTTACAACAGCCAGGAAGCATTATGCAAGCTTTGGTGCAGACAAAATCAATACTTGGCTGATGTCCTGTCTTGATAAAAACGCACATAGAAAAAAGGACTTATTTGATGTCCATTGTTACACCTCACGTCCTTGAGACTCAGGGCGGGGACACCCACAAATAATATCACTGGGCTAATTCAGTCTCCCACACAATGAGGCTGCTGTTCGGGGATATCAGGGTATTTTAGGGGGAAGTTATAGTTTGGACTCAGGAGCCTACTAAAGGCCACACACTTCACAGTTTGTTCGATAAAACTGATGGGGTAAAAAGTCAAAGACGTGTTTGACCTGTTGTCACCCACATACCGTCAGCTAGCCGCAGGTTGACAGGCTGTTAGCCGGCTGACTTCACTAAATATACCTCTATTTTTAACACTTATCCACACCCAAGCTTGAAGCACGTTTTCACAAATATTTCACGAGATTTCACAAACGTTACAGTTTTGTAAAATGACCACAAAGCAGCTCAAAGTGTTAAAAGTTGTGCGTTAAATCGGGGGGTTAGTTAGCAACCGCCGGCTAATGTTGTGAATACAGCGGCTAGCAGTTTGCTACTTAACGTGAAGCCGAAGTTCAAGCCAACTTTCTATACTTTTACAACTTAAATCTCTTTAAAAGACCAGGAGTCACAGTGGGCACACTTAAAGGCACTCACTTTGATATTTTACGTCCCATTAAATGGTTATTTTAACGGAGGAAGCCCCAACTTAGCGCAGATGTAAGCTAACAGGCGCTGTGATCTGATCAAATCAAGCGGAGCGACACCTTACAGAGACATTTATCTGCTCACACCGGGAGACAAATAAACATACGTCACAGATAAATAACTGTACCTCATCTTGCCTCCTCTCTTACGACGACAGGCTTGTCCTGAAGACTGTCTGAGTGCAGGAAGCTCCTGGAGACCGAGCAGTAGCAGCTCTGAGCGGCGGAGAGGAAGTCCAATGGCGATAAGGAGGAGAACAGCGAAACGCCCACCGACATTCTCCAATCACTGACAGACCAACACTTCCTGCACAAGCCTTTTTTCTTTCCCCTCCTGGCCAGCTCATATCAATACTCAAAGGGTCCCTGACGTCAGATTTGTGTGAAACCCCCTCAGTGTTGGGCGTAAATGGAAATAATGGGTAAGTGAAGTGGGGGAAAAGGTTGTAAGTGGATTTGTTTTGGCTGTGTCCCATTCTTCTCCTGCTGTGTCATCAGCAGCCTCAGACAACAGTGAGATGTGTTTGTGAGAAGGAGTGAGTTGTTCAGTAAAACACGAGCGACAGGTAGTTTTGTACAGCCGATCTTTTATTTGTATCAGATTGCATGGAAAACAAAAACGCAGACTAGTTCTTGTAGGCACGGCTGGCTCTGCGACCACGGAGCCCTCTCGAACTTCCTGCCCTTGGAGCGGATGTAGGGCCTTGAGGAGGAGAAAGAATAGGTTAGTGTACATTTAAGACGATGGCACCGCAAACAACATTCATAAAACCTTTTGGTGAGACATCTTTCTCAGATTTTATGGCCCCAAGTCACTGAAACAATCTGCCTGAAAATCTGAGAGCAGACTGAAGTGTTGAAATCTTAAACCAAACTCTTCAACATGGCTTACAATTAAAAATAGTCTTAGACCTTATTTTATTGTATTTATGTAGTTATCATATTGTTAAATATTTTGTATCCCTCTCTCCAATTTTATTTTGTTTGTTGAGGAAAAAAAAATCTATTTTATTCATTTATCTACCATTCTATTATTTCTAATATCACATCTATATTCATCTGTTATTTTTGGCTTGTCAGTCATCTGTGAAACTGCACTAACTTGTATGTAAAGGTGCTATACAGATAAAGTTTGACTGATTACAATTATACTTCCAAAGTATATATGTGTACAGACACATACACTCATGCTGACCTATCACTTTATCACTAAAATGCTTCAAACATTTTCTCCCTCGTAGTCATGTCAGTTTGTGTGTTCAGACCAGTCAGTTTATTCTCCTTTTACAATGAACTGACAAACATTGTTGGTTTCCTTGCTTCTATGTAGATCTTGATTTAAACCATCACAATGATGGGTTCGGATAATCTCGTTATCATTAGAGCTGCAACAATTAATTGCTAACTACTACATTAATCACCTATTATACTGTTAGAGCGATGAATCATTTTGAATCTTTAAGTGTTCAAATTATGATTTCTGCTTGTCGATTGTCAATATTTTCTGTTTTAAGTCTTTGACAGTAAACCAAACATCTTTGGGTTGTGGACAAATACACTTCAGGATGCCACCCTGGGCTTTGAGAAACAGTATCAGTTTCTGGCATCTTCTGATATTCATGGACCAAACAACTGATTAAGCAAGAAAATTATCAAAAGGATAATTGATATGAAAAATACTGTTAGCAGCAGCCCTGTCACAACTGTCATATGGAAAAAGGTGTGGTTGTGGAGCTTTAATATGTAAAACAAAATGGATTAACAAAACAAAAGGCATTTTACGCTGCAGACATTTTCTCTCTTATCCATGATCTCCAAACCTATTAAATCTATCTTCGTCCACACACCACACTGTTACTGTGTATGACTGCACTCTGACTAAGAGCAAAATACTTAAATACATTTTGTTTTATCTGGTGAAATGCCAGAGTTCAATAGATCATCCTGGCAACAGGGTTTTCCAAACAATCAATTCTGGACTTCTTGTTAAACACAAATGCAACCGGTAATAGAAGCTTTGAATTTAACTAAGACCCTAAAATACTGGCAAAAAATTAAGATACATCATATTAGTTAAACCTGCTTATCCCTCTATAAAGCTCAATTCAGTGATTCCTGAGAACATGAAGGCCCAGAGAAAGACATCTTTGCCTTAGAAATTTAATTACTAAAATATTGTGTCCAATTTTTAGATCTAAGAAGTCACCAATGTTTTAAATTCAGGCTAATTTAGTATCCTGTCGACAGATTAATAGTGGTATAATATTATAATTTGTTAAGACCTTACTTAAACATTTTGTTCAGTATTTAAGTATCAACTGTATACATACTTGGTACGGCTGTGAGGAGTTCCAGGGGCTTTTCCAAAGTGCCTGTACACCTCTCTGCCTTTGCGGGGTCCTGGAGAACAAACAAACGTTACATATTAAAGAAATGTTATAAATACTATACAGCATCTCAAAAACATTACTAACAGAAAGTATTACCACTCCAATTCATAAATGAAATACTAATACACCATATCATAAAAAAACAATTTGTATATTTGCACTTGTTTTAAAAAAAAAAAAAAAAAAAGTGAGTTACCTTCTTTTTGTCAAATGAGGTCAGATAGACCTAAAGAGTGGCTGATTGTGTATCATTTTCCTTTTCAAGGCAAACCCATTTTAATGGTCATTGACATTACAATTTAGATTCTAGGCAATCTAGAAAGAGCCATATAGATGCAGAGACAGCACAGTAAAACTGCAGCAGTACCACAATCCGTGAAATCCTTCATGTATGCGCTTGCTGGCATCCACAGGTGAGTATTTTTAGAAATGTTTTGTTGGCAAGAAAAATGAGGCATTGACAATACAATGGTTCGAAAACAATGGACTGAAACAGCACGTCAGACGCCCTCTCGTTTCTTGTAATGACTAATAAAGGAGCTTAATTTACTGAAAACTTTGGAAAGCATTTGGAAATGCTTTGACTTTAAAGAGAAGCCTGTGGTATAAAGCATTAACAATGAGACATATGGGTCTCTTAAGACTAACAAATTCAGGTGAATAGTGCTCAACAAATAAAAATGAGAAACAAAAAGTTAACATATGAAGAAAAAGGTGAATATCTAGTGATCAATTGTTAACACTCACATTGTTCTTATCTATGGCACCAGAGACTGTTGCCTCACAAGTGACTAAATCTACTTCAGTCAGCCACACCAGGGAGCAGCAGTTGGCTCAACTGAAGTGCTGAAGGACTAAATTTGAAATTAGTGCGAGCTTGCTCTTGATTAATGGTCACAGTGCCCAGGCACAAGCAGGACAATACAGAGTGTGTGTGTGTGTGTGTGTGTGTGTGTGTATGTGTGTATACATATATATATATTATACATACACGTGTGTGTTTGTGTATGTACACACACACACACACACACACATCATCTACTCCAACTGCACCACTGTATAATAGTCAATATGAATCTACATGAGTTACCTGACAGCAGCACAGTGCCCTGTCCTTTGGGAGAAGCCAAAGCCAACTGGTCAAAGGTCATCACTTGACCGCCTGCCTTCAGGATCCTGCGACGGGCACCATCGGTAACCCTCAGAGCGCAGATCTGTGGGACAAAAAAAAAAAAAAGGGGGGGGGGCATGAGGACCATTTCTGAGACTGCCAATGTCATCACAGTGTTGAGTGAATGAAATCTAAAAAACGTAGGTAGGTACTTCTACCATTTATTAAAAAAGGGGTTACCTTGAGCTTAGGGATATCCTGAATCCTGACATCATCAGTGACGGTTCCAACAACAACAGCGGTTCTGTTCTCACGGCCAGGCATCTTCATCTTACGGATCTGGTTGCAATGGAAGCAAAGCCAAAAATATGGACGAATAATCACAATTCTGAACAACTGACAACAGGGCTCATGCACCTTTGAAATGGACTCGTGATCCACCATGATATTAGTTTTAATAAGACTGGTGGTAAAAGGGCAACATGAAGCAAGCAGGATTACATTTTGTCTCTGTTCTAGATTTTATTCTCTACACATGACAGATACTGCATGTCTGTCCATCCTGGAAATAGACCCTTCCTCTGTTGCTCTTCCTGGAGTTTCTTCTATCTTTTCTTCCCCCCCTCCCTTACCTGACTTAAGGGTCTAAGGACAAAGGGCATTATGTGCTATGCATATTGTAATGTCATAAGAGATTTGACGCTATGGAACCAATGTGATTTTTTCCCTTCATCTAAACAGCCAACAATTCAGTCAGATAGTTATTTATCATATTCATGCAGTAGAATGTAAAGGTGTTCAAAGCAATTTATTAAAAAATTTTCACCCCTTGAAAACACCTCATTAAAATTCAGGAATTTAAGGATTTTCAGCACTCTTTCGAACCCTGTGCACTACAGCCTCAAAAATGACAATATGCTGCATTTCATAACTAACTCAAACAGCACACATTTCCTAAGAACTACAAAAGGATTCATTGGAGGTGAATAGGATGAGACACTAACCAGACGGGAGATGGAGATGGGGGGCCTGTTGGTCCGACTCATGAAGAGCCTCCTCAGGACGACCTTGTTGAAGGGAGCATTGGAGCGGCGGGCCAGGAACCTGTACAACTGCAAAAACCCAGCAGGATGGTGAGGATCATTGACATACAAGAATGCTCAGTGGTAAAGATTTACAAGCGATCGACTCAGACATGTACGAGCCAAAGACGACAGAAATAAACTACTAAACCAGTGATATCATTGCAAAGTATAATTGACATGAATTACCTTAACCAGGAGCCTCAGGTAGATATCCTGGCTCTTTGGTTCTTTCCTGTGCACCTTACGGTCCTTGTTGTGTCTGATGTCAACTCCCTTGAAAAGTAAACAGAAAACACATTAATGTAACAAACCAACACGCAGTTCCTGAGACTTTAATCTTTGTTCAACACTAAAAACATTACATCCCAACTCCTTTCTCCATCTTATCTTGTATATTCAGATTTACCAATGCCACACCACATCTCATACAACGGCAGGTTTATAGCTTTAATAAAACAAGTTTTGTCTCTTTAGTTCAATTAAGAAGCAGCTCTACATGAAGCTCAGGCCGGTTCGCACGTTGACACTTCTCAGCTAACTGCTATCAAGCAAGACCGCAGATTTAAGCGAGGCTCAATTTAACATTTTAAAAACACACTTTCACCTGCTGAGCATCAAATCATATTTTAAAATAATATTCCGCCTTCTGGGAGACGTTTTAAAAGCTCGTTTCTGATCAACAGGACAGCACCAGCTCGATATCAAAGAAGCTTAGCTAGTCCGATGTAGGGTAGGGGTCAAATAACACACACAAATTATGACGTAACTGTAAAGTAAATTATGTTTAGAACCAGTAAATGTCGCCATTAAGCGCATGAGACACTTTAATGCAGAGGATGATCGTGGATAATGAGGTGATCGTGTTTTTCATTTTCTCCTAGCTGCACCTACCATCTTGGACTCAGAGCGAAAAGGGAAAAGGAAGAGCTGACGTCTCGCGATAAACCGTGTGCTGAAATCTCGTGTATCTGATTGGCTGCACAGCACGCGCTTCCTGCAGTTAAAAGAACGGAAGGTCCAAGATGGCGCCCCCAGCGGTTTGAGACGATCACAACCTGATGAATTATTTAATACTACATTTTTAACATTTATATTATCTTGCACTTTTTGGGTCCTTAAGTCATTATTGAAATAAAAGTGATTTAATTCAGATTTGTTTTATTATTTTAAATTACACCTTTTAAATTCTGTGACCCGTTGTTGTGTTGCTATGACGCAAATGTTTTATCATTACTTAGCCACATACTATGAGAGGTCTTACCAAAAATAGTTAAGTTTATGGCCATCGTCCTGCACTGAAAATATTACTTAAGTAAAAGTATATGTACTTAAAGAATTCAAAGTAAAAGTAGATCGCTACAGAAAAAAATGTCCCCTGTGACTGTTATATAATAATAGTATATAATTAATATACGATTACTATTTTTTATGCTTTAATATAAAAGCAGGATTTGAATATTGGAGTTGGTTGAGGTTGAGCTCAATTTGAACTATTTTGTAAAGGACTTCAACTAATTTTGTATTAATTTGCTGATTATTTTTTTCCACGAAAATAATTACTGAGAGCCCCAAGTGACACCTTCACAAAAAAGAAAAAACAAGATAATCAAAATAGTTGCCAATTTTCTGTAAATTCACCAAATAATAGTCTTATAGTTTCAGCTGTACTTGTATAAAATGTTTGGAAGTTTAATTTCTACCCAAACATCATATTTTATAAGCTTCCATATGTTTGTATGCAGAAATCTTAATGTGTAAAGTATCAAACTGAAGCTGTGAGATAAATCTAGTGGAGTGAAAATGTGAATCTGAAATGCGATGGAGTAGAAGTATAATGTGCCATAAGAGGAAAGAGACACAAGTAAAGAGCAAGTACGTCAAATTTGTACTTACATAGGGCAACCTACTTGACTAAATGCACATTCACCACTGTATGTCCCTGTGTGTGAAAGTCATTGTTCATTGACCAGCTCACTGGTCAACAGAGTGAGAGTGCATGCTGCAGACAGCTTTCTCCACCTACTCTGATGTAGTTAGCTGTAATATGATGATGATATATTTATACATATAAAACAGTGTGCTCTTTGGAACAGTTGATTGGAGGAGATGTCTTCACACAGCTAGCCTCATGTTTTTAATTTGGTTATGATGGTCGACAGACTTCATCTGATCTAATCTAATTGATCTGAGCTGGAGCTGGTGGCTTTAAAACTGTTTATTTAGCAGTTCTTTATTCTTTATGTATTCATTCAAAAGGGGAGAGTATTACATTTTTATTTCAATCACAACAGGAAAGTCCACCGAAAGGGATGAGTTTTTATTTTTTTAAATAAAACATACAACACACATACATAAAAGCTCAGCCCCCCTTTGCACCCTAATAATATTCTAACTGTTCCTAATCAAATGAACCTATGAAACGAAACAAAAGGAATATAGAAAGATTTTTTTAATTTTATTTTTAATTTTATTTTTTTACCTTTATTGGTTAAAAAATGTATGATAACATCAACAAAGTTATTCTAGTATGCAACACACTGACACAGTGTGGCAGATTAATAAAGCTCTGTTGTTCTCAGAGGTGATGATAACAATGACATGAGTATCAGCAGAAGTAAACTCACTGGTACATCATTAAACATTTGCATATCTTACATACCTCCCTTGTTTCCTCAGTGAATCTGATGACTCTATAGCTCTGCCTTTAAATGAACCTCATCTAGTGTTATTATTTCTCATTTTAACATGATTTGCCCATACAAATATTTCACAGTCATTCAGTACAAAAACTTGCATCACAGATTCAAGAGTCTCAAGCTTATTCCAGTTTGTGGCCCCGCTGCTGTCTGAGGTGACACAGGAAGATTGTGAAAACCAATGCAACACCTCCTAGAAACACCGTCCGTGCCACAGGGGGGACCAGGGTAAAGTTCACTGCCTGAGATGGAAAAAATGTCATTTTACATGTGTATGTGCACATTTCTGTGAATCTGTGTGTGACCAGAGAGTGACCATGATGAATGTGAGAACATCTCACCTGCATTGTTGACCAAAATACCACTCCGGTCTAAAGAGAGGGAGAGGATTGATTTATAGAGATAGACAGAGCGATTTATTACATGGTATTTTAAGAATAAATAGTAATAAATAATGGTAAATAATAACCTAATAAAGGCAGCTTTACCAGTACCTTGTAAGATGTCCAGAATTTCTGTCTCCAGTCTTCTAGCAGGTCATCTTTGTTTTCCAGTAAACTTAAACCTAAAAGGTTGAAGTGGTTATTAACTGATTTTTTTTTCATGGATTAGAATATACATATTGTGTGGGAAAGCACTGTTCAAACACATTTTTATTTCAAATCTTTGTTCAGATTATTTTGCAAAAGCAAATAGCTCAGTTTTTATTTGTTTTCCTAAATCATGTTTTTTGTGTACTGTGGGGAATATCAATGTCTTAATCATTGCTCCAAAATGTCCTGGGAGGAACTCTACAATGTGATAAAAATTCTAGAAAAAATAAAGACAACTCATAAACTTTCAATGAATTAATTCCAATAAATTGTTAAAAAATAAACAGTGTAACTTAAAGAATCTTTTAGTCAGTGATCTTTTAGACACAGATCAGCTGAACCGGTGAAAAAGGTGAAAGGCAAACATACAGTGTTATGGTCATCCCCTCCTGGTCTCCTGTAGTTTTCCCTGTCTGTCTCTGTGTGTCTGTCTATCTCTCCAATTGTATGGCTTGGCTCCTCCCTGTGGCTCTCAGGCCTGCTTTAACCTTTGCTTCTTGGGAATTACCTGCTTTTTCCCCAACCTTCTCCACCATGTGTTTCCTGATTGCTTCCTGCCAGCCTGCTGAGCTCATCCTGCTCTCCTGCTAATCCCTCACCGCCTTTCCACGCTGTGCTCCTCAGCCCGATCAACACTCTCTCCACCCTTACCCTGCCTCACGTATGTCAATAAAACAGTTTAAACTGATGTCTGAGTCTGTGTCCTGCATTTCTGATCACAGAAGCCATAACAATGAGAACAAATTTACAATAATCAATAAACTATGACTTGATATTATATATAATATATTACTAACAATCCACTGTATGTTTTTGTAACTGTTGAATTCTTCTGTTTTCAGCTGGAGTGAACACGTGAGTGTTTTAATGCAGTCAGCCACATTTTTTCTGTTTGATAAAAGTCTCATTTTACCATGAAGCCATGGCAAATTAGTTCACTTTCTGCAAGACTGTCAACAACTAAACATCTTTGTGATAGATGAATTTAGACATCTGTTTTAAGCAGAGTTCACTTTTGTGAATACTATGTTCCCAGAAAATTATTAAGAAATTATAGGCGCATAAAATACGAGGAGATAGGGACTGAAAATGAAATAAAAAAGCTGGTACTGCTGAGAAAAATAGGGTTTAGCTAACAGATGCCAGCATTCCTCAGTTAGAACAGTGATTAACAATAAGCACACAACATGATCTAAACAGACTCTGTCGCACTCATACCAATATAAAAGACACTGATGGTGAGAGGAGCTGCGATCAGCTGATCCACCACAACTTTCCCTGCCACCGCCTTCACTCCGCCTCCCGGCAGCATCCTCTCGAGCCCTCTGAGCCAGTGGTAGTTGAAATTGGCATGAAAACAGAAGCCGACAGTCGCCACTCGAGCGGTCTGGCACCAGTCAATTCCTGCCGAGTCCTCTGATGTGGATCCTGTAGCGGGTTTCCCACCCAGCACACTCTGCTGTATGAGGTCAGCAGAGGCAAACAGCGTTGTGTATCCCAGGACGTTACTGATGTACGGGTGAGCCTTGAACACAGCCCAGGCCCGGTTCATGTTGGTAAATCTGATCAGAGAAAGGACCAAAGCTGAATTCATTCATAATAAAGCCACTGAGTGTGACTGCTTTACAATCTAACATTTTTAAGAAATAAAATAAAATAAAATAAATAAATGTTCAAATTTAACAGATGATGGCCAAAATCACACTACATAATGTGAATCACTCTCTAATGGTGTACCATGTAACACTGAAAATCATAACCACTCTACTGTAAATTATGACTTTTATCCAAAAATTAGTCAAACCTACCTCTCAGCGTAGCTCTTCTCACCCTCTCTTTAAATTACCAAAGCCAAAGAGACACAAACTTTTCTGATTCTTCTTCTTTTCTGATTGGTTCTGTTGGATGAGGAGGAGCTGAGGTGAACCTTCAGGTGAGGGAGGTCTTCTTCCCACCAGGTCAAAGTTCTGCTGCTGTTGCGCAGAACGTATGATAAGAGCTTTATCAGTCTGCCGAAGAACAATCTGAGAAAACACCACATGTGAGGAGAGGTAAAGAAGTGATCCGTGGAGCAATAATCTGCGGCAGACGGTAGAGAGGTTGTGAAAAACACATAAAGTAAAACTACAGTTACATGTAAACTGAGCAGTCCATTAGCGGTTTGATGAGCCCATTGCACACATTGTTTTTATGACACAGGGTGATTTATTATACCTTGTTGTGTAAATAAAAGTCAAATTTCCTGACAGTAAATATGACTTACCGCAGATTTTTCTCCTTTGGTGAGGTGTTGAAGTTGAGACCACACTGGGACGTTAGCTGTGCAGCTCTCTGGTCAAAGGCACATGTGGTGTCACTATAAATAGATGTCACTCCTGCAGCAACCGCTTCCTCCCCTTTGAGCAAAGTGCCATAAGATGCACATTGTTGCATTAAAGAGGCCAGAAAGGCACACCAATTGGGAAGATTTGAGATGGAGAATAGTACAAAATGTGATTAACCTGACATACTACTGCTGAGCCAGCGTTCAAGAATTCAGAAGGAAGAAGATTAATCAGTTGTTCAGACACCGCAGATCAAAAGCTGTTGACCATCCAGCAGCCATGTCAGAGGCTCTGTGGTGACCTGGAACAAATCATTCTCATGTTTTCTGCTGCTGCACTAAACTAAAGCTTTTCTGGAACAATGTAAATACAGCTCTAAAAGATATCATGAAATAGACCATCACAGCCAACAGTGTTGTGAAGTACTGTAAGAACAGGAGGAGGCTACTGGAAGGAAGGAAGAGACTGAACAAAGCCGTGGCCACTAAAATGCCAGAAAGTTCAGGCTGATCCTTTTTTTATTTTGGATGGTTGCACATATGACACTGGGTATGTAATTCAAAGGATATATTATTATTGAAAGAAATTGGGAAAGGTGGATCACCTGTCAAGATGCTGAACAAATGACAAACACATTTGTTAATAAAAAAAAAAAAACAACTGGAAATAGAAATGTATGCCTGAGCAACTGTTTGTCTGAAAAACTATGACATATTTTGTTGTATATTAATTCTACATGTTGTTGTTGCCAGAATTATTGAACAAAAATGATACAATTAAATATGTAAGTTATTAAAATACCATGTTAAAGAAACATGAACATTCAGTGGGGTAATTCATATAAGAAAAGAAAAATCAGCCTCAACTGTAAGTCAGGATGAGGTAATTTTACACATCCATGGCAAATGTTCAAAAAAGTGAAAACATGGAAACAAAAATAATAGGATGCCCATGAAACTTGTCGGATTCTATTATTATTCCTCTGTATCTCTGTCTGTCTCTCATCTTTGTGAAAAGGGCAGCCTCTATTCACCCACCTGCTGCCATAGATATGTAAAATCCTGCATTTGGAAGGTGTGCTATTGAATTGCAAAGGTCAATTAAAGCCACTAGCAACCATCTTAGCTCTTCCCACTGAGAATGTGATAATTAGGGCCAGAGTTTAAGCTGATCAATTAAGGGCTTGTTAACTGCCTCAAATGGTGCGTTTGTGTCTCCTAGTATTTAACAAGCTGCCTTTAGTGCCACTAACAATGGAGACGTGTGCCCACACCTTCCACAAGCGGTTGACTTCTCAGATAATTGCCTCTTTCTTTTCAGATCCTCTCATCGTGTCTCTCTTCCTCTCCCACTGTCAATTTGTCAAGCTCGGATTCATTCATACTGTTGCTGCTGCAAAAAAAAGGCCAGAATTTGTGCATTTGCATTGAACTCTTATGTCACTTGACTTAATTTGCGCGCACAGGCCCACAATGCACACAAAAACACACATCAACAATGAAATTACCACACCTCTCTCTCTATAGCAGCCCGCCTCTGTCCAGCCGAGTCCTCAGTGCAGTTTGGAGGAAGATCCGAAGACACACAGCAGCCTGAGGAGGAAGAAGGTAAACATGTTATATATATTTGTACTGAATTAAGAGAAAAACTTACTGTGTGTTTCTAAGTTATCAGTCCTCCAGCTTAAGAGTAATGATAGGCAGTGGAATGAGAAGTATTTTGATTTTTTTGTATTTTTTGTACTTGTCAATAATTGTGAATAAAAGTACATTTGTATCAGCAGTAAAATGTACTAAAATTCAAGTAAAACAGTTGCAGTGCAGGTGTTGGCTCCTACTGGTATAAAATTATTCAGTTATTGGATCAGTGTTGGTATCAATGTGCATTTTATTTTGCAGCAATCTGTTGTGTGGATTAAACTGTACAAACATGTTGTATTTTATAAACTCATAATAAGTCTTGTACATAAAGACTTGATCTGCAGAGCAACTGACATCTGTGAAATTGAAGTAATGGAGTAAAAAGTGCAATATTTCCTTCTGAAATGTCACTCACTTGAAATGGGAAAAAGAGGCTATTTGAGGTATGCTTCTCTTGCGGCTTGGAATTTGTTGCAGAATGATTTAGTTCTGGGGCAGCTGGACACTAGATGTTAAAATACACTGAAGGAGTTGGAGGAAGGCACATCAGGCTGTAGATGCTTTAGATCAAGCTGTGTCTTAAATGTTGTATGTTTTATGTGTGAAACTTGGCTGGGACACTCTTGTAAAGGAGATTTTTAATCTTCATTTTTCCTGTTAATGAGTCTGATGGCCCCCTTGAAAACAAGATGGTACATCTCAAGGGATTTATTTAAAATGAAATGTAACACAAAGGGTGAAGTATCAAGCAGAAAAAACTGGAAAGTAAAGCAAAAGTACCTCAAACAGTACAGTAATTATACAGTACATTTCTGATTTTCAAATTTACTGTGTGAGCTAAATTTGGAAATATTTCTATTGTATGCTACTTTGGACTTAAGTCCACTACACTACATTATTGGGCAAATATTGTACTTTTTAGTGAATTATGATGAATTATTAGAGATTAAGCAACCGAGCAACACGATACTTATATCACTTTCATCAAGAAAAACAGTCCAATTATATAGTACAATAAAGTGTACAATTATTGGTACTTTTACTTTTGGTACTTCAGGTACATTTTGATTCTAATAGCTATGTACTTCTACTTAATTAAGATTTTGATTTTAATTGTAACAGAGTATTTCTGCACTGTTGTATTACTACTTATACTTCTGATCTAAGTACTTATTCCACCACTACATGTCTTTTATCTCATCATTTATTCTGTCATTTCGTCATTTCCTCTGTTTTCTGAACTTCCATCCTCTCTCTCCTTCAGCCATGCGACCATCCATCTCTGTGACTCTTGAGCCTGGGCTGGAGCGAGGGGTCCCGTGGGGCCGTGACCTCTACACCTTTGTAACTTCAGCAGCAGGTCACATGATGAGGACTCTTCAGAAACCCCGCAAGAACCGACCATCCAAACGGCAGGTCAACCATCGTCGCTTCCTTCACAACATGATCCAGAGGTGTGTTGGAGTGCCACAAGAGCAATGGCTGGCAATGTCGGATTATTAAAATGAATAGCAGTATCTTAACACAGTGACTCCCAAACCACAATTTGAGGAGTCACCAGCTGATTAGAAGGACCTTCAGATAAAAAAAATCTGAAAATGAATCACTCCTTGCTACTGATCACAGCTCAGTCCTGACAGGTCATGTGCAGATATTGTTTTATTATAAAAGGAAAGTTTGACATTTAGAGAAATAATGGAAAATATTAGAGTCTGATGAGTATATGTAATATATTTATATGTGGCTGTTTGTGGTAGCTTCACATTTAATGTATGAGTAGTGGGGATCTTCCCATTAACTCGTGCTCAATATTTCATCTTTCTCCTCTTCTGTCTTCTCAACAGAAAGTTTGCAGACATAGAAGCAGCAAACCACCGGCTGGCATCTGTTCTTTATTTTAAAGAGGAGGAAAAAAACTTGACCAGTCCAACAATGGACCTGTCAGATAGTCCCTCCCATGGAGGTTATCAACAAGACCCAGATAAATGCACAGATGTAGATGGCATCTTAAAGTCTAGGGGTGAGGCCTCTGTTGGCTCACATGATACTGAAATCAGTGGACAGAAGCAGCCGGACACTGGATATCTCTGGAAACGACACCCCAAATCACAGCCCGCCATCTGTACCACTAGAAAGAACAACAAAAGCAAAGGCAGACAGAAGAAAGAAAGTAGAAATCACAAACTGGTTCAATTCACATCTTTGAGCTCCCCAAAAGATATAGACTGTTACCAAGGAGCTGAGCTCTTTCAAACTGAGTACTATGACGGGGAAAGTGCACTGAAGTCGGTCAACGACCTTTCACAAGACTCTCAAATAACTCAACAGGACTCTGCTTTCATTCAGTTCGGCCAACATGTGGACATGTCTCCTTCCTCGTCTCCAGAGCTCTCTCCGTTGTCTCTTGACTCTTGCGACTTCTCAATCCAGATGTTCACAGACATCTCAGCCTGTGCACAGGCCCAGAAGAATGTGACGGACATTTCAGAGAGTCAGTGGACCGATATCATGGATCTTTTCGGTGCTGGCAATAAGGACTTAGGAGGCTGCATGGATGTGGAGGCGTATTTTGAGAGTATCTGCGCATGCCAGGGTGATTCTGGACAGGAAGTTAGTGTTGATGATGTTGGATTTGCAGATCAAGCAGATAGTTTCACAGAGAGGATCTGCAGCAACAGATCTGAGGTGGAAGATTTGCATGCAGGTCAGTGCAGGTATGAATATGCATACAGTTGTCATGGAGATCAGGGATTTGCCCTCAACCACTTTCAGAGCGCGCTGAGACAAAACGAGGCACAGTTTAACAATTACAAGCCATCCCAAGCTACAGACATTCAAAACCAGCTCCCCACATCCGTCAGCTTCAACTACGACGCCTCAGAGCTGCAGACGTACCGGCACCCTCAGGAGGAGAGTCCCTGTATGCTGGTTCACTGTGAGAGTAACCAAAACTTTACACCATTTGAGGGTGTTGCCCAGTCATTCTCCATCCCACTTCATAACTCTGAGCACCGTCCCATACCAACGCCACCGCATGAGGATGACTGGCTGTTCACTGACATTTTGAAGGACAGGAAGTCACCTGACTGCTAGGTAAACATCTCATCATTGTCACTTCCTGAATGTATATGAAAAAAAGTAATGAACAGTGATGTGCGGCCTCATTTTAAAGAAGAGCTTTTCATTGTCATTTATACTTTTGTGGCAAATTTTATTTGGAGGTGTGTTTTGGATTTTGCCCTTAATTTTAATGTTTGAACATCTTGATCTGAATGATCTGCAGTTTTGACAATCTGAGCTCAGCAAGAGCTTTTCTGGATGTGCAAAACATTTCTGGTTAAATATCAAGCAACTTGTTAATTGCAAATGTGGAAAAGGGAATCAAGCAGCTATGACAATATACTGTCTATCTGTATACACGCCACAAACCTTATTAATTAATTGGATTAATTATTAAGACTCCTAGCTCTTAGTGCATAATTAAAAGGAAGTGCACAGGAAAGATATGCTTCTGTAATTATATTAGAAACATCTAAACAGGGACAGCAGCAGCTTTATGATGACTAAAAAGTATGCTACAATGTCTGGTCAACTTCTAGTAAAATGAGCATCACATACATATTCTCTTCACTAATATTTATTTCTTAACGATTGCACTTTTAAGGTATTCGCTTATATTATTGTTTTTGCATCTGAACTGAACTGACAGTATTTAATCACATAAAATCACTTTGCTTGAGATTCAACCAAAGTTTAAACACGTGACTGGCAGTAAATGATAAGATACTAATTCATATAAAGAGTATAGTCTAAATTTTGTTTTGCACCAAACCTTTTATGTATTTATATATGTTTAAGCTTTTAACTGTGACTTGAGCTGTGTGTGGGTCTTAGTCTGTGCATTGTTTCCAGTGGTATTACTGCGTAAGTATGAAATGTTAATGTTTTAAGTTGTGACAAATAGTCATGATACCAATAAACAACGTGAAATACTGTGTTATGGTATAATGATAACTCCTGTTTTTTAATATGTGTTGGTGTTGGTATAAGTATCAGTTTAATGAAGTAAAAGTGACAAAATTGCAATATAAAAATACTCTATTACAATATAAGATTACTGATTTTAACTACTTTTTATACGGTTTTATATATAAAATCTCTACAGTAACTTGTTGTTAAAGCTGTCAGATAGATGGAGTGGAATAGAAATACTCAAGTAAAGTACAAGTGCCTGAAATGTGTACTTGCATGTGTACAGTACTTTCCACCTGATATGTATGTGTGAAAGCCCAGCTCTCAAAGAAACACGCAGACACGCAAAAAGATCAAAACCAACGACATATATTAAAGTTAACCCCAGTCAGATGTTTTATAATTACAGCATCATTAACAAAAAAAGGCTAAAACAATACAACACATTTTCTCCAAAATGTTTCAAGTTCCACAGTAGCCATAAACAAACAGAGAGAAAAATAACACCTTAGAGAAGCACCGGCCTCGTCTCTCGCTACAGATGAACAGAACCAATCTGTTCTCGATCCAGCAGTTCAATCCATGTGTCTTCAGATTTTGGTCTATCGAGGCGTGAACAAGGTCGCCACGTTTAGATGTTGATATGACATTCTGAGATTACATTGAAGTGAACAGTTCAGAGTAACACATGATGTCAGCTCATTTGGCTTAATGCTATGACGGCCTCTTCGAGATTAATTACAACCCGACAAAGCAGACGTGATGAGCCGACAGTGTGATGCCGTGTTTTACCTCCACTGGTAATGTGTAAAGTGCAGCGTTTACACAAGTATCTTAAAAAAACAAAGCTTCAAACAAAATCCTTTGCATATTGCTAAAATAAAAGAATTATACATACAGAACATAAAAAATAAAACCCTTCAATAGGGCGTTAAATATATGTCGTCAGTAGTCAAACTCTTTCTTGACCCAACTGGTATGATCTTTCCTCACCTGTCACTAACTGTGAATCATGGTGAACCTGGCATGGCAAAAAGAAAAGAAAAAAAAAAAGAAAAAAAGCTTAACATGTCTGAAAATATGGATACACACGGGATGTTTGTTCTGTACATGCTTGTTGTTCTTGTTTCATCAGTGCAGGTGTTTGCTTTGCATTGCTGTTTCATTAAAATATACACCTGTTCATTTAAAACAGAAGGAAGAGGAGGGAGCAGAGACGACTACCCTGATTACCGAAAACTACTGAACCGCTACTGCAAACGGTCAACACCAACATGATCATTAATCCATTGCCATATAATATATACTGTATATATAACGAGAATAAAAAGAAAACATTCAAATTCCAGAGAGAACATTTGTGATTTCAGCTACACAATCGTTTATCTTTCTTTAGTTCCAATTGAAAGTTAAAGCGCCAGTGACATTCTTTCTTATTTAAAGGTATTGTTCTATATTTGGGGAAATACCCTTATTCGCTTTTTTAGCTGAGCATTAGACAAGAAGAAGACCTTTAGCATAGCTTAACACAAAGACTGGAAACTGCTAGCCTGGCTCTGCCTGATGGTAACAAAAACCTACTTACCAGCACCTGTAAAGATCACCAGTTGACATGTTTTTAGCTTGTTTGTTTGGAAGATTGTTCAGTAAAGCTATGTTTAAAAATGACAGGTTGCGGTTTTTGCGCAGAAATATGTGCCAGACTACTTCCTGGCCAGGTGCAGTGGCTTCCTGGAGTCTCAGCCTGTGCACATAATGCCTCATAAAAGTATTATATGTTGGTTTTACGGTTAGTTTTTTTCTTTTAAAGAGAAATATAAGTGTTCATTAGTAAGTTTAAAAAGTGCTGGTAGGTGGGACAGAAAACACCTAGCAGTTTCCATCTGTTTATATTCTTTATGCTAAGCTAAGCTAACAGGCCTCTGGCTGTGCCTTCACATTTACTGTACAGACATGAAAGTGATATCGATATTCTCATTTAATACTATGCAAGAAAGCGAATAATATTTCCATAAATATTAAACTATTCCTTTAAAACATTGCTATTTGTGTTTAAGTCAAAAACTAGACTACATTGACTTCCTGGACAGCCTTAAAGCTATGACAGGAAAACAGGTGCTGAAGAAGGTCATAAAATAAAATTGAAAAAAGACCACCATCTGTTAAACAATAAATAAAACATGCTGAGGAGAATGGAGGTTTATCACCTGAAGGAAAACATTTTGAAAACCAGGTTTCACAAAGACATTATCTGTTTCACAGCAGGGTCATCAAGCTGCTTGTGTTTGGTTGACACCACACACACACCTATCTCATTTTGAGTTGATAGCTAGGGTAAAAAAACAAAACTACTTTTTGTTCTACTTGCCATTTGCTTCATAAAAATTCATTCCTCAGTGCCTCCGTTGTCATTTTTTATCTACTACTACTAGTATCTGAAAATGCTTTGAGTCTCGTGCTCAGTAATTCTACAATCTTCTACACAGGAGCTGAGAGTTTATTCTACTAAAAATAACTCCAGTAGAAGTTCTGGATGATGGCAGATTACCTCACCAGCCCCTACTCTACTCTACTGCTACTCTACGTTTACTACAAATGTAAGTCCCTTTTTCTCATCCATACGCCCACCATTTGGTTAAACACAAAAGCTTTGTTTGATCAATAATTTATACAGTTACTTAGTAAAAATCAAAATTACAATGTACAAGATGCTTGTCAAAATAAAATGTGATGTGTTTATCAGTCTAAAACAAGAAATAAAAGATCTATTGTCATAATTTGTTCTGCTTTGGATTAAAAGACCAATTAATACAGTTCTCCACAGGTTGTTTCTAGTCATGTTGCTGTGGTAGACACTCCGTACATTTGTACTTCCTTTCTACACCAGCAACGGCCTAAACAAACCAGTCAAACCAGCTAACCACCAGTGAGGTCTTAATGCAGATTCACCTCTGAGACCTGACGCCGCGACGCTGACTGAAACTGAAAAGTCTGAATCATCAGTGGCAGCCGGAGCAGACATAAACAGACTGACATGCTTCCCCACGAGACGGAGTCATACAGAAAATAACCAGCGATCAATAACTTAAGTTCACATTGGATATAAATGATACAAATTCAAATTTCTGAAGCAATATGTTTAAGACTTTAGTTAAAGAAATCTAATACATAATACCTACTGCTTTGTCTAACAACATACTGTTTCTAAGCTACAGAAAAAGGATTTATCACTTATTACAACTTTCGCACAGCTGAACTGCACGTAGGCTGCTTTTTATGGTCAGTTATTTGTGTCTCTACATTTTTGACAAATTATATGAAAATTTAATCAATATGTTATGAAACTTATTGTAATGCTTCCCAGTTTTTGATCAACCACATCCAATAAAAGCTGAGTTAAATACTAGTTGCTAATTGTCAATTCACTGTCTACATATCGTCTGTCCTTTCTGTTTGCTGGATTATTTCAAGTTTCTCATTCGCGTTTTCTGAAACTGACACATGAAACGCATTCATACAGGAGGTGAATTCTCTGTTCCATGTGTGTATTTGACGTCTCTTGTTAACTACTTTACGTAACAAGTATATAGATTGTCTCAACACTTTCCAGGAGTATTTCTTTACCTTCCAGCAGCCCTTTGTGAAGTCAGATTGGTTATACATATTCAGTCCTCATCAAAGGATTAAACATGGCTTAGTTTTGAAATACCTCCTAATGTAAAAGACATGACCACCATGATGTTTTTTTCTGCCCTCTAAATCACTGTACAGCATCACGAAATTAGTTAATAATAATTCACTTTCCCCTTGGAACGCTGGGAGATGTAGTATTGTTTCTAAGAAGTGCATTACAGAGATGTAATGTAGAAATTTCCAGTCTTGGTTATGTCATTTTGTATGTCACAGTTTGTTACAAAATAAAAATCAATTGCAGTTGCCTCTTTGTAAAATCTTGTTTTTACACTTTTTCGGTGAGGTTGTTTTAAAGTTATACTGCCTGATGTGTGTGTCCTAAATTTTCATAAACTACTGTGTTGTTATGTGTGTCACTCCTTCACCCCTGAGTTGTCAAGGCTGTGAGAGGTTGTGTGTGTGTTCATTATGCGAGTAACTGAGTCTATGTGTGCGTCACTCTGTGTTGTTGACGCTGTAGGGTGGCGGAGGGTCCAGGCTGTGTTCGGAGGAGGGAGTTGGGGTCCCAGGGAGTCCGGAGGAGGGGGTGGGTGAGGCGGGGGGCTCCTCTGAGTCAGAGTTCTCCAATGAGAGGTCGTCAACCAGCGCTCTGCGTCCACGCATTGCCAGTGGCAACGGAGCACGCCTGGATAAGAAGACAGAGAGGCTGTTACCGTGCAATTCAAGGCAAAGATATTTCTGGAAATGTACCATATTGGCTCAAAGACACCACTGATTGCAAAGCCACCACTTTTCGTAACATTTCAAGAGTCCCTGGCGATACATGCACTTTTTAGGCGTTTTAGACAAGTCCTGTTAGCCCCCAAGATGCTGTAAGTCCAAGGCGCAGAGTCCTCATCCCAGAAGCTTTTTTTCTCTCATGAAAAAGAAATGAAATTCTTCCAAGAAAGCAGAGCGGAAGTTTCACATTTGTGCAGCTTATCTACCAGTCACGTACTTGCACACGGTCAGAACCAGAAGGAGTTTCTCTGGTGTTATCATGACTCAGACAGCTCATCATCAAGATACATAACACCGGTAAGTCTCGGTAATTCGGCCCCAGGTATGATTCTGCAGTAAAGACGTTAATTAATTAGTAATTAATGGTAGTCGATTAATTTTCTGTACAGTGACAGATCAGCTAAAACAAGTAATCCTTTCGTTTGTTTTTAACAGGTCAGAAGAATAAAAGTGGGATAACAGAGTTTACAAACACTTATATGATTATATGATTATAACATGAATTACATTGCATTGCACTACAGATGAAATGCTCAGAACTTGAGTAAACATGAAAATATTTCAACACATGAACTGTGTGACCTGTATATTAAGCCTCCATCATTTCACTCACACAGACAAATAATAAAAATGTAACACAGACAGTGACCTACTTATCTGCTCTCCATTCAGGGACGCTGAGTGTTGGTGTGACGGAGACACATGGACAGTTTGTCAGTGTTAGATGGATGCAAAAAAGACGGATGCAACAAAAGAGCAAAGTAAAACAAATCATATGGAGTTAATGGGGGGTTAAAAACAAACAAACAACAATAAATGATGATCACTCAAGCAAAGTAAACACACACGCACGCACACACGCACACACACACACACACACTCTCACACACCCATGTGGTTACCTGAGCTGGCTGCGGAGAGAGGTGATCTCTCGTGTCATGCTCTGACCGCTGTCAGTGAGCTCCTCCAGCTCTCTCTGCAGCTTCCTCCTCTGGGCGTTGGAGCGAGAGTTCTCCTCCTCCACCTCCTCCAGCTGCCTCTTCAGCTGCTTCAGGCGGACCATTGACTTATCCAGCTGGAGGAGGAGGAGGAGGGGAGAGGAGGAGGGGAAGAGGAGGCAGAGGACCAAGCGTAGTGCAGAGGTCGGGGCGAGATCGGAGGAAAGAAGGGGAACAAGAAGAGAGAGAAGGGGACGGATATATAAAAAGGGAGATTAGTCTGGGAGCAGGAGGACTGATAGGGATCAGGAGTCAGATTAAACCTGGCAGATTATCACCGATGATGGTTTGGGAGGAGAGTCAGTGTCTCTGCTGTGTCGGAGAGATTTATTTTTTCGGAGTGGAATACGATCTACCTTCCCACAGATCACACAGATGCCGGGCTGGGATTAGGATTAGGTTGGACTGAGCCGGATAAATCACTCATTTAAGGATGATTTTTTCAACACTCGGTTTGTGCTCCGGGCCACAATTAGAGCAACGAGCTCAGCTGATGTGACCCCCATTAACCGATTATTTAATGCTCTGTCCCCGGCCATACTATTCTGCGTGTTCTCCTTCACTGATGAAGTGTTCTTACCTGTTCTCTGTACTGGTCTGCGTGTCTCCTCTCGTCTTCTGCCTGCATCATCACCTCCTTCAGCTTCTTCTCTGTCTTCCGCACCAGTTTGGTGGCCATTGCTCGTTCCCTGACAGACAGAAACGCTCTTTATAATTGACCTGTTGCACCACATGATTCAGTACATGTATTAAGGTGAAACAGAGCAGGACCTCCTAATCATGTTTGGGGTATTCTGCTAGTTTTTGTGGTCTAATGAACTAAAATGAACAACATATTTTGACACTGCTCAATTTGTAACACTGAGGACTTGGAATCATCTTGGAAATATTACTTGTGTAAGATAAGTGACCTGGGTGAGATTAAAGTGAGTCCTATTTTCTTTACATATCATGATGATTTAAGAGAGTCAAGTTCCATGAAATGACTGAATGACTGAAATGTTGAAGTTTGATAAATTCGTCTCAAAAGCCTGGAACAGAAAGCAGACCATTTAATTAGTATTTATTCCGATTATTTCACTGCTAGTACGTAGTAAATGTTTTGTCATATAGCACAATATATGTGTATTGCCTCTTATCATTTTTTTTCTTTGTCAAACAATGCAAATTAAAAAAATAAAACTGCTTTTATTTTTCTTTCCAGCGAATGGTCTGTGTGTTTCTCTCACTGTCTCTCCTGCTCCAGCTGCTCCTCCATTGATTCTATCTTGGCCTCCAGGGCGGCGACGCTGAGCCTGTGTTTGCCCCTCACTGCTCCCTCCAGCTCTCCGAGTCGGGTCTTCAGCTCCTTGTTCTGCCTCTCCAGCTGTTCCCGAGCAGCCTCTGCCTTCTGGGCCAGAGTCCTCTCTCCCTGCAGCTGCACGGTCAGAGTCTCCACCTGGATCACAAGCAGAGCAGCAATGGGAGTGTGTGCTTGTGTTTGTGAGTGCAGATGTGACACTCGGGTGCGGGTACATCTCCCGTACCTGTAGGGCTGTCTTTCTTTGTCTCTCAGATAGCAGCTCTGAGTTAGTCTGCTCCTCTTCCAGTTCCTCCTCCAGCTGACTGACTCGTGCCTCTAACCTCCGCTTCTCTTCAGACAGTGCCGTCCTGGACGAATACAGTATTATAGTGACTCCAACCAACAACACGCCGCTTAACATCACATACCTGTAGTGAAGTGATACTCACTTTCCAGAACTGCTGTTGACCATCTCATCGGCCATCTCGTCCCTCTCCTGCTGAGCTTGTCTCTTCTGCCTCTCTGATACAGAAAGCTCCTGCACACACAAATGAATGCAGCCACGGTGTTAAAGTCACGTAGAACATTAATACCATTTAAAAGCATTATATCATAATATCACTGTTGGGCGTCAGTTAAATAATCGCACCTCAGTGAGCTGCAGGACTTCTGCTTCCAGTATCTGGATCTTCTTCTCACTGTCCTTCGACTGTGTGATCACGTCATCCCGAGTCAACTTGGTCTCATCTAGCTCGCGCAGAAGTTCCTTCGTTTGACCCTGTGACAAATATGCTTTTAAAAATGTAGTCCACTGACAAAAACAGGAAATGAATGTTTTACGTGTGGGGAGTGTGTTTTACCTGCAGCCTCCGTAGCTGCTTCATAGCCTCCTCTTTTCCACGGCCGGATGCCTCCACCTGGGCCTCGGCTTCCTGCAGCTCTCCTTCCAGCTGCTTCTTGGAAGACACAGCCTGAGACCTCTGACTCCTCTCCTCCTCCAGCTGGATCTCCAGCTCCCTCACCTGGTGCAGAAAGGGGGGACATAAGAAAATGCTGAGTGATTCTGAGAGAGGAACAGCAACAGCGACCTTCTGAGAGATTAGTCTCTCCTTCTTCCCTCTCTACCTGTTTGCTGAGCGCCCTCCTCTTCTCCTCCCCCTTCTCCTCGCTGGTGCTTATCTCCCTCTCAAACTGGGCCTTGAGGGCCTGCAGGGTGACCTCCAGCCTCAGCCTCGAGTTCTCCGCCTCTGACAGCTCCTCCTCCAGCTCCTGCGTCTGGACCCGCAGGTTCTGGGCTTCTGTTTCTAAGGACCTCCGGGTGCGCTCCAGCTCATGGACCTAACACGAGAGCAGATAAGAGGCGGTGACTCACAGAAGAGGGAGAGAGACAGCAAACCCCCCCCCCCCGAGAGGAAGACTCTTACGTTCTTGCCGACATCATCCTGCTGGTTCACAAGCTGTTCCATTTCCAGACGGAGCTGCTTGTTGGCCCTCTCGAGCTCTTCCCTCTGGTCCTGGGCCTCCTACACACAGAGACACAGATCAGATAAACATTAATCACCACAACCACAGATAAATAATAAAATAAAAAAATATATATATATTGTCTGTATTGTCTTCTCTCAACAACTTTACCTGCAGGGCTCTGGAAAGTGCCAGATATCTTGTCTCCTTCTCTCGGCTGTCTGCTTCTGCTCTGTCCCTTTCCTCTGCCAGCCGAGCGCTCACTGCCTTCTCCTCCGCCAGACACTGAGGGGGTGAAGGACACAAAGTTAGAGGTCGAGGAAACATTTCACGAATACTGACTCAAGATATTTTTTTTGCAGCAAACCAATGAGGTTTCGGACCTGATCAAACTTCTTCTGCCTCTTCTCCAGGGCTGTGCAGTTCTGCCTCTCTCTCTGCAGGGCGAGCGTCATGTCCTCTATCTCCTCCCTCAGTCGCTCCCTCTGCCTCTCCACTCTCTCCTTCTCCTCCTCCTTCTGCCGCTCCCTCTGGACGGCATTGTCGAGCTCTCTCTGAAGTTTCCTGCGTGTCTCTTCTCCGGCTTCCACCGCGGTGTTCACCTCCTCTGACTGCTTGCGGAGCTCTGCCAGCTGCAGACGGTGGAGAGGAGGGCGGTTTATAAATGTCACTCATCATATCTTTGGATATTGTGAATTATTAGAGAAACCTTCTTGAAATATGAGAAATGTAAATGTGGTACGTATATGTATGCATCTACTGTGTTTCTTCATGATTTGTATTGTGTGTGATGGGAAATAATTTGACATTACAATACTGGGTTTTTGAGGAACATCAACTGGGCCTCTGATTTACCTGCTGTGTGTGAGTCTGGATCTGCCGGGTCAGCTCTTTGGCTCTCTCCTCTTCCTCCTCGAGCCTTTCCATCAGTCCGTTCTTCTCCTCCTCCAGCGCTCGCACCCTTGAGCCCAGAGCCATCTTTTGACGAGTTTCATCCTGCAGCAATTCCTGAGAGAGAAGAAAAGACAAAAACTGTAAACCAAAGCCTGCCGACAGTCTGTGCATATGTTAGTGTTGTTTTTCTTCAAGATGTTTTAAAAACAATTAACGTTATCCCAACTGCAGGAGAGAGTGTGTAAAGTTTCTGCAGCTGTAGCAGTGTGTTACCTTTGCATCATGCAGCTGGCTCTCCAGGCTGCTGACCTCTTTCGAGAGCCGAAGTGCTTTGGTGTCCGAGGAGGACAAATTGCCAGAGATGGCCTCAATCTCACACTGAGAAAAGAAAGATGTGGGGAAAAAAGGCACATTTTTCAGAACAAATACAAAAGGGCAGAGCCATAATCTGATTCTGAAGTTGAAAACATACAAAGAAACACCTATTTGAATTAAAAAACCTGAACATAAATTTAAAGTGTTACAGTGTGTTTATATCCATTTGCACCTGCAGTTTGTGCACTCGCTCCTCCCTCTCCTCCCTCTCTCTGTCAGCCTGAGTCAGTCGGGCACTGAGCTCCTGCAGCTGACTCTCAGCCCTCTTGCGGCCTCTCTCGCTCTCCGTGCGGCTCGCTTGGAGGCTCTTGAGCTCGGAGGTTAAATTCTGCCTCTCTTCCTCCAGCACGGCCTTGGCCTTCTCCAGGGACTGTCGTGTCTGAAAGAGTCCATGGACGACATGCGGTGAGCGACGATGTTCACATGAGCATGTGTTTTTGAATGTGAGTGTGTTCCTCTTACTCTCTTGCTGTTGTCCAGCTGTTCCTGAAGGCCGTCTATGGCAGCGCTGTGTTTGACTCGGAGTTCTGATAGCTGGGCTTCATGGCGGCGAGTCTCATCTTCAACGCACCTCTGGAGATCATTTAACTCTGCCTCTCGACGAGTCCTGTGTGGACAGAAGATTGATGATTGACATAATATTCGTCATCAGAAACACAAAAAACTTTTTCAATCCCAAAGCTTAATTAATGTTTATTAATGAATTAATTGTCATTTACCTTAGCTCCTGCTGGGCAGCTGTGGTGTCCAGAGTGTCCTCCAGCTCAGTCCTCAGCGCCTCCAGCTCCTCCCCCAGGTCTCGTCTCTGTTTCTCCGCCCTTTCCCTCATCCCTCGTTCATTCTCCACTTCCTCCTTGAGCTCAGACACCTGGGACATGGCCTCCCTCAAAGACCGCTGAGCTTCTGCACGCCGTGCCCCTTCTTCCTCCAACCTGACATAAACAGAAAGATGGATTGGGGGAGGAGCATAGTGTGACAAATCTATGACAAGGCTTTGTGTCACTGTGTGTGTTATTCGTCGTCCTCTGTCTCACCGGCCCTGCAGGGTGGTGATTTCCTTTTCTTTCTGAGCCAGACTGCCCCTCAGCTCGGCGGACAGCATGCCCAGGTCTGACAGCTGCTCTTGGGCCTCCACCGACTCGTTCTCCATTCTCCTCCTCCACTTCTCCTGCTCCAGGCGGCCCTGCTCCTCCCGCTTCAGGCGCTCTGCACACGATGGTAGAAGAAACAGATTTTACAAACTTTTCACCAGATATCACCAGTAAACATAGTGAAGCAAAGTTGGAGAGCTGTGGATGACAAGGCTGGGAGGTTGCTTTGTACTTTCAGGTTGCGTGCTAAATTTTTAGATTCCTCATTCTGGGGCTACAATGAGGGTGACAATTATTTTGCTGAGATATTATTTTTCACATTTTTTTGCATATTTCGAAAGAAAACTTGTTTATTGCATTTGAACATTTTAACATTGTGGAAAGTTGCTTCATGTCACAAAAAACATGTTAGGACAATTACCCTCTAGGTCAGCGATGACAGCCTCCTGTTTGTTCTTCAGTTTGTTCAGACTTTTGGTTTTCTCCTCTTCCTCAGTAAGCTGATCAGTCACCTCACTCAGGCGCTCCTCTAACTGTTTCTTCTCCTGCTCAGAGAAAAACAACAATACAGTGTTGGATTATGAATCAAATGTAAAAACATATATGTTGCAGTGAAGTGCAAAACAGGTTTTCCAATTAACATAAAAGTGGACCAAGCAGATAAAACACACGTGTGTATAAATGTAGGTTTATCTGACATTCACACACAAGATGATAAACTATGAATGTGATCTCCACCTTGCTGAGTCGGTCTCTCTGCTCCACTGCATTCACCAGGTCAGTTTCCAGACTCTTCACTTTGGTCTCCAAAGTGACCTTCTCCAGTAGGAGGCGCTGTCGCGCACTTTCCTCCTCCTCTAACTGCTCCTCCAGGTCCTGATAAGGAGACATGATTTAAGACGGAGGACAACGCCAACTTAACTTCAGTTTTCATCAGTGTTACAGATTTTCTTCTGTTTTTCTGAATATTATTTTCTGTTTACAAACTGTATTTCTCACTTTCTTTCCTCACCTGTATATTCTGCTGCATCCTCTTCTTCTCATTGGTCAGCTGCACACCTCTCTCCTCCTCTTCCTCCAATCGACTCTCCAGCTCACCCAGAACTTCCTCCAGCTCCTGTTTCCGACTGGCCAACCTGGCCCTCATCTCCTCTGCCTCCGCAAACAGCTCCGCCTCCGCCTGCAGCTGGTCAGCCAGCACTGCCTTCTCCTCCATAAGCTAGAACGTGGCAAAGGGAGGAGGTGAGGAAGAGGAGTGAGGCACTTATTCACAGCAGCGGGGTTGACAGTCAACGGAACAAGATGGAGATTTGTATACCTGAGCATGTTTCCTGTCCAGCTCCGTGTACTCCTGCTCCACTCGAGTGAGACTGTCCTTGGCCTTCTGGAGCTGGGCTTCCCTAACCTGGATCTCCTCATCTTGCCGGGTCACCTGCAGCAGGGGCTTCACCTGGTTGGTACAGGAGAAGGGACAGAGATAAGTGCGAAGGACAGTCCCATTCCTGCAACTGGTATGATTTTATTTCCTGCATTGGGTGGACTTTATTTCTATTTTACTTGTCAAGGTCTTCACAACATATTGTTTTATTGCCAGGTGCTAATGCCAGTCCACTTCACATTTCAGCACAAGTGTTCAAACAATGTAGGACTGCTTTAGAAGTTCAACTAAAAGAAAGTCACGTGCAGTGTTTATTGTATATTTCAGGTCTATGTTATGTCATGTAGTTGTGTGCGCAGTACCTTGGTGAACAGCCGCCACCACTGCCAGTTCCTGAGTTTGAGGTAAGCGGCGCAGTTCCTCTGCATCACCCTCAGAGCGCTCAGCTGCTGCTGCTTTTTCAAAAAGGCTCTGAAATGTAAGAAGAATGACAAATCAACAAACATCCATGTGTGTGTGCAGGTAATCTCTGGAATGATTCAAAGCTGAATTGTGTATAAAATGTGCTAAACACTTGCCTTACTCTTGTTATTAGAGATTAATAAAAATTTTTTTTGCCTAAATAGCAAGCCATTGTAAAAATAAAACTTTATACTCATGTTGTTTACAGGCTTCCATAAGGTGTGCCAAATACCTGTCAATGCTGTCGCCATCTCTGAGTTACTGATAGGGGCTAAAAGATTAAATATTAATGCTCCTTTAAGGACGAAATAGAAAACCGCCTCCTAAACAGCAGCAAGTGAATTCTCCTTGCAGAGAAACACTACCAGTGTTAGATGTATGTCCCTTTACAGTAGTTTCATTTAGTTAAAAAGTTCTTGTTGACCGATGCCTCAAGTTAAATCAAGTCAATTTATGTATAACAAACAGGGAAAACAATTCAGTACAGTAAGAAATATCAAATTAAGATGTAAATAGACTCACGTAGCTTACAAACTAAATGAACTTGTATCTATGATATCTCTTGTTTGTTTTTCAGGTAAAAGTCTTACTTGCGTGCGAGGTAGCCTCTGGAGGCGCTCTGGAAGCGTATGATGGTGTCCGTGATCTTCAGGTCTCTTTCTTCTTCCAGGTGAGCCAGGACTCCCGCTCTGAAGAAGACTTTACTCTGACCCACCCTGAACAGGTTGTGGTCCAGTTCCAAGGCTTTAATCTGAACGAGAAAACAGAGTCCAGTTAACGGCAGTTGAGGATCGACACCATCTGGGTCATCATACAGCATGTTGTATTTATAAAGCTACTGGAAAGTGACTCACCATGAGTTCTGATGCCTGTTTGCCATCCATGAAGGTGCGAGGGATAGCATTAGGAGTCAGGATCTCGTATCTGCCAGACAAACAGGATTTTGTAAGCGTGTGTGTTTGAGCAAGAGACACAAGAATGAGGAGATGTAAAAAGGGTCTTTAGCAGGTGCTAGAGAGAGTGTTTGATGAAGCATTTAGTGTGTGTGTGTGTGTGTGTGTGTGTGTGTGAGAGTGTGAGAGTGTGAGAGAGAGAGAGTGAAAAGGACAGATGGTTATGAAAGGTAGTTTCCTGGAGTCTGCTGTCCAGTCCTATCTGTGATACAAAAACACACACCTCTGCCTGAACTCCTGGAATGGGATGCGGTTAGGGAAGCCTTGTCTGCAGATACGGATCCCCTCCAGAACTCCATTACACCTCAGTTGGTCCAAAACCAAGTGGGGTGACAGCTTACCGGCCTGAGAGACAGGAAGGGAGACACAGGAGGGGACAGGTAAAAACAAGCACACAGAAGACAATAAAGAAGAAAGAAAGTAAAAATTGATTTGATTGAAAAAAAACAGATTTCCTACGTGTTCCTTAAGCTTTTTTTTTGTTTTGAATGATAACAATGTCCACGTGCCCCTCCCCCCCATCCAGCCGACCCTTCATACCCTCTTCTCATGGTTGGGGATGATGCAGCGCAGGAAGTTTGGGTTGGTGTTCCTCAGCGTGGCCATCAGCTTGGTGAGAGACTCCTTGTAAAGCTGACCGACAGTCCTGAACATTCCCTTCTTCGTCTTCAGGCCCGCCGCTCCGAACGTTACTGGACCGCTGTTCTCCCCTGTCGAGACCTGGTCCAGACCGACGATCCTGTCCACTGGGAAGGAAACACAGAGTAAGGTCTCGGTTTCAGCAGCGAGTTATAAGTTCAGTGGAGTGAAAGGAGGCTCTGCCAGACTTGCTTTAGCATAGTTATGTCTGGGTGAGTTATGATTTCACACCTTGCTTTCACATCTGCTATCAAGTCTTTGGACGGATGATATCAGATGGATGACAATGGATTTGGAGCTCATTAGAGATGCAATCATATAGTTTCACAGCCAGTATTAGTTGCATGTATTTCTTGATATTGGCCAGTAAGATACACACACACAGTCTTAGTAGAGTGCAGGTTTTCTAGCTTAACCTTGAACATGTCTAGATAGGCACGACAACAGGTTTGTCTGTCTGTCATTTTAAAGAATAAAACCTGATGGATCATTCTGTTCTTGATTTGACAGTTGTATAGCGAGATGTACTCTTAGAGGATTGTCACAGCATTGCCAATTCCACAATCAGCCAAATATGTACAATAATAAGATTAATAAAACAAGACCAATATTGAGGTTGCCATTTAAAGTTAGCTAAATCTCAGCACTGTATGGCAATATGTGGCATCTCTAGAGCTCATTCAGGATCACACTTCTGCCCGCACATGGTTGGTTTTAATGAAACCGCTCTAGGTGCACAACTCTTACGCAATCCTGAATGTGTTTTGCGTGACTAATCGAGAGCATGCTGCTACCTTGACACTGTCTTATTCTACAAAAATCAAAAGGTGAATGACTTCTTTGTAGACGATAAAGCTACGTCACACGAGCACGGCACTGTCACTAAGAGAAAAAACACTACAAGAGAGCAAAGGGAGCTAACGACACGGTGACAATGCGATGAAAGAGTTAACAGCTTAAGACACTACAGCACAGATGTCAACTAAAAGGAATCTAAAAAATGACACAAAAAAAGGCACACTGCAATCAAAAACTGGGCAAACAGAAAACAAAGGAGTAATGTGAGCAGAGGTGGGAGCGAGGAATGTGAGTGCGACACGCAGAGGAGGAGAGAAACCTACTTTCGGAGCCATTAGTCTGCAGTGTGGCATAGGAGTCAAAGAAGTACACACGAGGAAGAGTTTGAATATCTGATGCAAGAGGAAGGAAGGCACAGGGAGGAAAGAGGGAGCCCAAGCGAGCACCGCATGTGGAAAGGGAAGAGAAATGAACAGAAGGAAGTGGGACAAGAGCAAGCAAACACAGGAGAGAACAAGAAGGACGAAGAGAAGAGAGATGAGCAGAGAGTGAGAGAATAGTTGCATGATAGAGAAAGAGAAGAGAGAGAAATACAGTAATGTTAGCACATTTTGCACCAGAGAGCTTTATTATTCGTACTTTGTAAAAAAATAAATAAATAAAATACAGGGCATGATTTTTTTTCAGTTAAAAGTACATTAACCTTTTTTTTCTTTTACATACTGAATTCATATGAAGGTTTTTGGTACATGAATGAGTAAATCAGCCTCACCTTCCTTCCAAAGCTCTGAGACAAAGTGATCAGACGACTGGTGGAGAAGAGATGCCACGTTATCGTTCAGAGGATCCATGTTCTTCACTAACCAATCATCTGCCTTATAGTCCACCTGAGAGACATTATGGAGGGCAGGGGACATCTTTTGACTCAGCTCTTTTCAGTGGGAAACACTGAGGACATGGAAGATGTTGAAAAATTACGGGATACCTTGCCAGCGTAGTGAATGATGGAGAAGTCGGCTTCCCCGCGCGGCTGCTTTGAGCGGAAGAACTTTGTGTGGCTGCCTTGCTCAGTGGACAGCTTCTCCACAAATGATCGATCTGTTGCCCGGGGGAACCAGCACTCCTCGTCCAGCAGGGCCAGGACACCAGGCGGGTGCGTCTAACAGAGATGGGGGGAGACAGTGTGAGTGAGATGTAGACCTCAGTCAGGAATCTGCATGTTTGTATGCTTACATTTCTATTTACGTTCTTTTATTCATTTTTTGTGGTCAACTGAACTTGGTCACACTTCAATCACGGCACATTATTTGGATGAAAAGTAAATATGGACGGTGTATTTTCGTGTGTGCATACCGGCTTTTCGATGAGGTCAATGCAGGGCTGTAAGTCCAGGCCGAAGTCGATGAAGTTCCACTCGATGCCCTCCCGCTGGTACTCTTCCTGCTCCAAGATGAACATGGTGTGGTTGAAGAGCTGCTGCAGCTTTTCATTGGTGTAGTTGATACACAGCTGCTCAAAAGAGTTGAGCTGCAGAGGAGGGATTTAGGAAAGCAAACAAAGAAGTAACGTTACCTATGGAAGACCATTACACTGATTACAACCCAGACGTACAGCCATTGCGACCTGCCCCCAAACGCTCATGCAGGTTTGAAAAATGACATATCCCTTATCACAGATAACAATGAAGTTATTTCGAAGTCCACCTTTGTGCTTTATGTTAAGTTTAGACAAATTACCTGCAGCAGGCAAGCAAATCATCATTACATGAACAAACCTGGAAGATCTCAAATCCAGCGATATCAAGGATGCCTATGAAGGAGGCTCCCTGTCTCTGTCTGCGGTCCAGAGCTCTGTTGATCCTGTGGACCAGCCATCTGAACAGACGCTCATATGTGGCCTTTGCCAAAGCCTCCACAGCAAAGTCAGCCTAGAGGGTGACAGATACGCTGTTAGATACACTCCACAGGGACAAATGTCTGTGTGAAAGTCTATGCACATAAAATCTTACTTGTTCTTTCGTCTGGGCCTTCTGCACATACTCTCGACCCACTTTGATCCTGGGGGTGAGGATGGCCCGAGTGAACTCCAGCACGTTGATGCCCAGCAGATGGCACAGTTTCTGAGCAGCTGTGTTGTCAGGCATCGAGGCCTGGTCCTGGTTCTTCTCCTTCATGAAGGAAATGTTCCCAAACTGGAGCACGGCAGAGATCACCTTAAGCATGGCTGAGGAGAGGTGAGACAGGGAAGATGACTTATAGCAAGGATGAATTTGCTTAGAGTAAACTACTTTCTCTCTTCCCTTTCGCCCTCTCTCTTACATATTGACTCCTCTGGGGTGAAGCCCATTATAGCCATGGAGTCCATGGTCTGGGTGAAGTTCTCTGAATCGCTCTGACCAGGGACAGGGATGGAGCCTCCACTGAGAAAGCGGTACTCATCAGCAGTTCCTAAGAGCAGGTCCGCTAGGGATGGGAATAAAAAAAGTGAAACAGAATTACTCCAGGTCACTGATAAATCTGATGGTTGAATTTCAACAAAATAAGACACAGTATGTTCCCTAATATAGCAGTATTTCATTGTCACAGTTTGGTTCACCTCTCGTCTCCTCTGAAGTTCCACACAACAACTGGTAAAAGATGTGGAACGTCCTCTCATCTTTGGCCTGACGGGTGGCCCGGGACTTTTCAAGGAGGTCTGGATTTATATGGTCACGGACATTTGCAGCCGAAACTAGATATATGATACTTCAGTCCTGGTGTACTTCAAGCCATTTATCCATTAAATATATATATATTATATATATATATATATATATATATATATATATATATATATATATATATATATATATATATATATATATATATATATATATATATATATATATGTATATATATATATATATATATATATATATATATATATATATATATATATATATATATATATATATATATATATATATATATATATATATATATATATATATGTATGTATGTATATATATATATGTATGTATATATATATATATATATATATATATATATATATATATATATATATATATATATATGATTTTAATATGTATATGTAAAACCAATACATTTAGCATCTTTTTAAATGAACAACCTACTGGCATCACAAATAATCAAATGGACTGGGGGAAGTGTTGTCACCCAACTCTACTTTAAATGAGGCAGCTTACTTCAGCAGTGAGCATGCATTCATCTTTTAAAAACTTCAAAGATTTAAAAGGATACAGGTCTCAATGTTGGCACCGACAATGTACCCCGCCACGTCAAAATTAATGCGGATGAATTTACCCTGAAGAAGAAGAAGAAGAAGAAGAAAAACTTGGATTTACGTTGCTCTTCATTTCTATGATAAATAATCAAACTGATGTTACTGACAACAATATGTGTTTGTGTAATGTGTCTGGTCCACTCTTACAAATCTGGAGGAGTTGTCGTTCTTGACAGTCTTCGCGTTGCCGAAGGCCTCCAGTATGGGGTTGGCCTGCAGCAGCTGTCTCTCCAGCTCGCCCTGAGACACACAGGAGACGTCAGATCAGCTTCACAGCAATAAAGATAAGAGCCTCAACAAGACTTCCATAGGGCCTGTCTACTAAAATGCACCATCTAATCCTGGTCTCTTCAGAGAAACTACTGATCTGTTATATAAAACAAAAAAGTGACTCATGCTTGAAGAGCTGTGACACACAAATGGTGCATTTTAGGGCCCAAAATAGCACAAAAAAACACAACACGTACCATTCCCAGACCCAGGAACAAATGATTCTCAACTCAAAGAGTAATGGGCCCTCATTAGTTAAGTAATCAATAATAAAGGCATCAATCATGTTTCACATTTAATTTATTAAAATGTAATCACCTACATTATTAAAAGGCAATCTCTAGAAACCAACTAACAAGAGTCAGTTGAGAACCACTGTTGGTGAGCAGCAAAGGCAGAGGGAAGCTGCAGGTTTAGGTGCTAACATCATAACACAAGCTACAAATTGGCTGATTCTAGCTAGCTGCAATGCATTACTGCAGTGCAGCAGCTGTTGATGCAGCATCAGCAGCAGCAGCCAGTGACGGGAAGTTACTGAAGCTACAGGAGGTGGTTACACTGTAAACACTGTCAGGGAATGCCAGCCAGCCAACACCGAGGGCAGACACACACACACACACAGCGGAAGTGTTCAGCACTTTTTTATAGTGACAAAACACCGAGCATACAATGTGTACTATGCACACATTGACAAAACCTTTTATTTAAGTGTTTAAACTACACATACGTGGCCGGACGGCGACAACACCACAGCCGCACCCACTCAGCCGAATCTGCACTCATTCAACATACACACATACTGCAAAGTTCATGTGATCTACCTCTGCAGAAGAGGTGCCTCACAGTTCTACATGTGAGTAAAATCCTGTGGCATTTACTAGTCACCCTCGGCCCACTGGGTATTACCAGAAGAATAGAATAAAAAGTGACAGATCTAGAGCCCCAGAACAGGATTTATTCGGATAAAAATCAAAAGCTAAGCTCTACGCACAGACGACATGATTCTCGTTTTGCATTGCGAGAATCATATGAGTTATGGTAAATATTCTACATAGAAAGACTCGGTTCCACACAAATGAGACCCCAAAGGAATAAACCCCAAGTTGTCTAAATACTTTTATACTCACATATTGCATACTCTGACGAATTGTGTGGGGGGAACAAATGACGTTTTAGGAGGGAGGAGAATGGGTGGATGGGTGAACATATGGATGGGATAAACAAACAAACAAAAAAAGACCAATAAGACAACAATAACAACAACAAACAAAGGAAAACAAACAAGCAAAATCAAACATACTGTACAAGGCTTGACTGTTATGAGGAGCCACTTCAGTACTGACAGTTAAAGGTTTAAGGTTACTCTGCTGGTTAGTCAGTATAATTAAGGAGTTTATTAAGCGGGAAATAGGACAGAGCAAAAAGCGGAGGACAGGCGAGCAGGATAGAGTTGACTCACCCTGTTCACCAGAGTACTGCCTCGTGTTAGAGACCTAGAGCCATCCATCTGAGCATGCAGGAAAGAGAGGAGGACAATGCAGAGAGAAGAGAATGAGGGGAAACAAGTGCAGCAAGGAAGGAAGGTGAGGACGACTGCTGAGAAAATGTGGGAAAACAGGACTGATTAACAGAGAAAAGCCCACTCCAAGGCGAGGTAAGATAAAATCAATCGTACCCTCAAGAAAGCGCACTGTATAATGATTAAAAACAGCGCATATAAATCACTAAATAAAGAGGAAAGTATGTGATTGACATTCAGTAATTTCAGTAATTCAGTAATTTGCAATCAGGTAAGGGAGGAAACACAGAAAGAAGTAGCTTTGAACTAACAAAATCACTCTTGAAAACACTGCCACAGAACACTGAAGACCAAGACTTAGATGAGAAGGTTGATGATTCAAGATCCGAGCTTACTTCTTCTCATCCAACTGTCCAATAGATAATCATATTTCCTGAATGTTTAACTATTCCTTTACGTAAATAACAGTTTTAATGTACAACCCTCTGCTCAGATTCTAGGCATATAGGTCAAAATACTGCAAAGTGGCTTAAAATATCAAGGGCATGAGTCATGGCAACATAAAAAACACAGCTACTAAGTATACAGTCAAATCTTGTATGATACACTTTTGAAGAAATATTTGTTTAATTGGATGAATTTAAATCATTTAATGTTCTCTTTCAATTATCTGTCTCCTGAACATTAGTGTTATGTGTGCACTGTTCTGTTTAGCATTGATTTAGCTTTCTCCAGCCTCATCCTACTTCATATTTATTTTCCTTATCTTTTATTTTTCCCTCATCACTCTTTCATCAGTTATTCCCTGTCTCCATCCTTCCTGTTATTCCCCTCCCCTTTCATCCTCAGCGTTCCTAGAAGGCCTTTCTTCTCTTGGCATGTTGGTTTTTCAGCTGCTCTTCTTTTATTCTTACTTATGCGGTGTCTCTACTGCGACATACCTGTATGACTTCCTTGTTCCTACCCGGAGTGCCACCTTTATGGGAAGAGGCAACGTGAGCCAAATACTGGATGACTTTCTTAGTGTTCTCTGTTTTACCAGCTCCAGACTCGCCTCTGAAACACTTTTTGCACACACACACACGCACACACACACACACAAAACCCAGTAAGGAACACGTCCAAAATAAATACCATTCTCTTTTCAAAAAGGTCCATCCCAAACACATATGGTCTCATTTATGAATGGTATATAAGAGACAGAACGCACAGGAACAAGCGGGCAAACACACATTCATCACAGCAGTAATGGAGCCCATGCAGTGCATTCAAAGCCACAGGTCTAAACAGAAAGCAGGTGTGGAGGACTCAGGCTGCGCCACTATTGTTGTTTTTGGAGAAGGGTGAAGGAGAATGGAGTAAAAATAGCAGCCGTAAAAGATCTAAAAGAAGCAGACGTCTCGTAGAAGAAGAAGAACCTAAAGTGGGATTCTTGACAATGACAGGAAGAGTCTGCAGGAAGACGTGATGACAGGGATACGGATGACAGGCCCTCAGGCAAACAGGTAGGCAGACAAAACATGTGTGCAAACAGACAGGAGGATGCATTCATGTTACAGGCCTGACTTTTTGCTAAGATGTGATTTTTCTGTCCCGATTCTTAAAATTCATGTTTGAAATGATCCCATAATGAAAACATCTGAAACATCTATGTGTCCCGGACCTGCAAGTCTGCATTTGCATAAAAAAACCCATATCACATGAGCTAAGAATATCAGCAACACATGATACACATGCAGGACAATTAATCATTTAAATCAATAAAATACAGTAGAGAAAGTCTAAAAGTGCTTCAAAGCACAACTGCAGATATATTAGATAGATACATACTGTAGATAGTATTATTAGCTGCACAGAGATGACTGAGAGTAGAAGGGCAGTCAGCACAGAGGAGTGCCTATCCTTTGATTTTTCTTACAGAATTTATTCGTAATGTTCTCTCTCTGTTTATTCTGTTCTCACACCAAAACAATCTGCACAACGTGTGAATAAAAACGATCTAATCTGATTCACATTTTTATATCTGAACCCCAATACACATGCATAAGTGTGATACACTATCTTTGTAATCTGATTTTTAATTGAGAGTAATGTTATTGCTTTAGTTTCTTTTCTAAGTAGTTTTAATCATTGGTTTTAACCGATTGCTATTCTCTGTGTTTATTTTATTTAATTTTATTCTTGCACTCTTTTATTTATTGTTGTTTATTATTCTTTTTTGTTTGTTTTTATTTTTGTCTGTCAGTACTCTGGGGTGAAAGTCTGTATGAAAGGCTATATAAATGGAGTTGAGTTGAGCAGAGTTGATAGGTAGGTACACACACACACACACACACACAATGATGACAAAGCCTTCACACACAGACAGACTGGTGTTCCTGAAGTGGGTTACTCACGTGCAGAGGATTGACTGATCTTCTCTGTCTGTGAAAGAAAAAAAAAAACAATGTGAGTGACAAATGAGTGATGAAACATCATGTGAAAACGCCAAGACAATAAGTAAACAAGCAGATAGATAGACAGACAGACAAACAGACAGAAGATATTTACTTTGAAAAACTTTAATTCCAGCCTATTAAAGTGGCATCAGATTTAGATGTTATTTAAACGTGTGGTTTACTATAAAACCAACATCAAATAGCCACAAGGATTACAAGTCTGACTCTACGCGTGTTGACACATGATTCCTTGAAACAACACACTGTACGGTGCTGTATGGGCGCGAGGAGGTCATGTATGCCACGGGTCGGCTCACGTTACACCAGCCTCTACTGCGACTAACCACTCAATGAGGCTCTCTGGAAACCTCCACAGGGAGTCACACCTCACGTTTAGAAGGGTAATACATATTATACGTGTACAGATGGAGTCACATTTGCCCTCTGACTGTGCACGTCTGTCACTTTTTCTCTAATTAGCACAGCAGAGAGCAGCAGGTCACCAGCTGAACTGGTCTCTCCGGGCTGCTAAACCGTACAACAGTAGTCAACAGGAGGACATTGTTTGCAACATCATTTGTATTTGGCTCTAAAAAGGTTCCCACACATTCAGTCTAGAAGAATTTATACTGGTCCTACAGGTTCAATGGTTGCAGTAACACACCTACAACCTACCCAGAGGGCGATGGGGATTGGGGGGGGTGACAATTAGAGAGACATAGAGCCTAATCTGTCCCGTCGTGTTATCTAAGGAAGACACCCTGAGGCAGACACATTGCTCAATCGGCCCTTAACCGCTTTCAAACGGTTCCTGGGAATTCTCTGTCTCGTTGCATGAGGTCAACATGAAGGGTAGGGCATTAAAAAAAAATCTCTGTCATGCATTGTTGTCATGAGCATAATATGTGGTTACTCTCATCACCAAAGCAAATCCACACTATCATTGAATCTACTTGTTACAAAGAGTGCCACACCCTGAAAATCTCTCTTGCGAAAAATACTGTCTTGCCTATTTGTTTTCACTTTTAAGGCTTTTGATAAGGGCCACGAGTCAAGAATATACCGCACCTTAAAATAGCGTTTGTAGCGTGGCTTAGTGAGCAAAGATCACTGACAAGATTCATTGCCATGTTCCAGGGCCAGCTAAGCTGATAGCAGATGTGCGGTCTAGCTGTAGTATCAGTGTTGGTCAGTGGTCAGAGGTCAATGATAGTTTCTAGTACCTTGTAGCATGCTGCGATAGGCGGCTTCTGATATGGCGTAGATGTGCGGAGGCATCTCGTGGCGTTTTTTTCCCCGGTACATCTCCACGATGGACTCAGTGTAGATGGGCAGGTTCTTGTAAGGGTTCACCACCACGCAGAACAGCCCTGAATATGTCTGTAGAAACACACAGAAAAGAGAGATTTCCATTGACTATATCTTTATAGTAGAGTCATTTACTTCACAGACAAATAGGATATCAGTCCGGTCAGAATAAAATCATTTTGTTTTACTTCTGTTTGAGTGACCTCTGTTTTTGGATATCAACACTCGTTGCACATACTCAATCGCGAGCTAAGTGGTTTGTGTTGGATTCGAAGGGACTGTCAATACTTGTAGGTGGCTTGACTTGTTTGATGCAGGAGTAGCATATTCTTATTAAAACTACTGCTTCAGCTGCATGCACATAAAACTAATCACATCAAAATGTTAGCTCAGCATATTATATCCCCTACACTGTGTCCATACACACCCAAACATTAACTTTCTAATAATGCATTCTAACCGTAGTAAAAATCACAAAAGATAAACAAACCACTTCATCTTATCAGTAACACTCCTCGCTAAGCTATTCCAACAATCTAACCTTGCTCCTCTCTGCCCATCCCTTAATCTTTCCCCTCATTCACTCCATCATTCATCCCATTACCATCCCACCTCATCTACATTTAATTAGCTTTATATTAGTCCTCTTTAACTGCACATGCTATATGCGTCCTGTCAGTTATCACTGGCTTACATCACTCTGACTTCTATCCTACTCATATCTTCTCTGTGGGAGAAACTGGAGAGGCCTCCCACTGCCGCCACAGATACACGAACAACTTTGTAAACTGACTCTTCGCCTCTCTTACTGCCCCGTATCAGTTACACAGGAGATGCCAGAGGAGCAAACTGCTAACACATGAATGTACACAACATCACAGGTCGATTTGTTTTCACGCATGCACGTGAACATGTGCATCGGTGTGAGAATGCTTCACTGTTTGTGTTTGTGCACTCACATAGATCAAACCAGAGTAGTATCTCTCCCTCAGGTTGTGCAGCACCGAGGCTTCGTTGAGGCAGGTGAGGTCGGCCATGTCCTCCACTTTACTGAAGCGCGGGGGGTTCATCCGCTGCACCTCCTCCCTGGACAGAGTGATCCGCCGCTGGCTGTCTGTGAGCTCAACCTCCACCTCATCACCACGCTCTTCCCGAATGCTGGCCGACTGCACAGAAGGGAAGAGAGGGTTTAGCAAAGACAGTACTGGAGATGATGGAAGAGACGGATCCTTTTTAAGGTGAAAATTAATTGGCAGACTTTAAACTTGCTTTAGACAGTGAACGCCACAGTGAACCTCAGGTGTAACATCTTTTGATGCACCAACAATGAAAAAAATTCTAAACAGGCATTACTTCAAATGAAATTAACTTGGAATAGAAATAAAACAAGCTAAAGTTTTTTTAAAAGTTACTGGTCTCAAGCAAGTTTCAAGATTCAGAAAGTGTTTCATTCTGCAAAGAAAAGAAGACAGATTCAATTAAAAAAACTAAACTGCTTTAGAAAATTATCTAAATTAGTGAAGCATGAAAAACACTCTGGTCCGGTCTGGTTTTTAAACTCTACAGTGAATCAGATGGCCTGCTTCAAATGAGGCAGAGACTGAAAATAAATTTGTGAAAATGTTTGGCAGAATCTCTGCCAGTGAGCTTTAGAGTAAGAGTCATTGTATTTGACAGCTGACAAGAATAGATGTCGACAGAAAATGGAAGAGATGAGCTCTCTTGTCATGTTGTTGGTCTTGTGCTTGCTGAACAGGAAACGATGACCTCTGCTCCCGACCAGGTCACAGGACTCTGCTACTTGACATGCACCACACACAAAATATGTGCCTGTCTGTGCTTGTGTGTGTGGGTGTATATTAGTCACAGACTAAGCTCCATGCTCAGAATATAAAACTGGATGAAAGCGTGCGTGCTTCTTTGTGTGTTACACTGTACGGATGTGTACACTCCGTATGAGTGTGTGTGTGTTTGTGCAACCGTGCCATTCTCAGATCATGAGTGTAAAATGAAGTCAGTGTCTCCACAACGGCCTCTTTAACATTAGGAGGCTGAAGGAGAGTATTGTTCTATTCATAGAGCTCTCTGTGAAAGCAGTCCAGCAGAGAGAGGGAGACTCAGAGATAGGACATACAATTCATATGTCACATCCTACAAAATTCGCCAGTGAAAACTTGTAATGAGAGTTATGCAAGTGACAAGGAAGAGTGGAACAAATCAATATTATGACAAGAGCCTCATGATACTCACTAGGCCTCTGTGTATTGGAAAGCATCACAAGGCATATTATAGAGTCTGATGGGGCGAAATGGGGCCATCGTCATGGTGATGAAAACCTCGTAAAATATGACAACATACACATACAAAGATGCACACACCCTACGCTGCTTTGCCTCACCTTTTTGACACACCTTCTGCCAAAGGCACTTACCTGGGGCTAATTATTTACCAGAGGACACTGAGATAATATGAAACAATTAAACATTTGAAACATTTAGCAAACAAGTTGTAAAAAATAAATTCAACTCTAAACTTCAGCTTGTTTAACCTCTCCATGTCCATTGTGATCTCAATTATTAATGTTGGTGCTTGTTGGAAACAAAAACCAAATGTCATCATCCATTTCTCTTAAGGGGCGGATGAGTCCCGCTTACCTCGAAGCCGTGCTTCTCTGACGGCACCCACACTAGCCTCTTTGCTGCCCAGTCGGCCTGGCTGGCGGCGGAGAACACAGCGTTGGAGGTGGGAGAACCGGGCCCTGTCCCCGCACCCGATGACAGGAAGCGGGTGACATCGTTGGCACCGCCCCCCGTTGGCCTGGACATGGTTCTACTGGCACTGCGTGAGGAAAGAACGAGAGACACAAAAGGGAGGACAATGAAAAGCGGGCGTGCATCGAGCAATTTCTTTTTTTGGGTCTTGTGGGAGGCTTAAAACTGGAGCGCTGTGGATGATGTGGAGGGCTGTCGGACAGTGACACTGATGTGTTTCTGTGTCAGGATGCACAGGCTCCACGGGCACACACCCACCCACACATAAAGGAAGAGCAGTAGTAGCACGCAAGTAGCATGCAGGCCGCATTCAGCTGAGATTAGGTCAGGGATGGCCTAAGTGAATGACATGGCAAACGAAGGAGAAGATGGAAGGAAGGAGGACAGCGAGATCGGTGGGTGGGGGGGTTGAGTTGTGGAGGAACAGCGAGATACATCAATCGACTGGGTAAACTGACATGACAGTGAGGGGGTTGGGGGGGTAGCAGTGAGGAGACGGGACCGGATCTATGGTTAACTGGAAGAAAATGAAGCCTTTCGCTACAGGCCACTGGACTCAGCTGAGATAAAACTCTAGTGAGCCAAAATGTTGATTCGCCCGAGGACAGAGTATCCTGCGAAAGAGGAGGTGACAGTAGCTTGAAGTGGTTACTACTCCGAAACATGAAGGCTATTCTCCAGTTAGAGTGGCTGTAGTACTACGATAGGATGTTTCTAGATTCACTCTGACAACTAAGAAATAACGTGACACCGTGAGAAAAGTTGCTTTGGTGGAGGAGAACCCATGACTCCAAAACTTTCCACCAAGTCTGGTAGGAAATGACAATGTTTCAGATGGGCCGGGTTGCTGCTCTGTCCGCCTCACACGGACCACTCAATCACGATTGTACGGCACACGCAGCATTAACACTGACTCAATATATCTGACAGAATTTTAATCAGAAACTATTCCCTCAGTCGATTATGTCATTTTTAACACAAAAAGTGGAAAATGAAAACTGGTTCCAGCATCTCAAATGTGGATATTTTGTTGTAGTAGTAGACATCTGGTGTAGTAAATAGAATATGTTTGGGCTTTGAACACACAGTCAGACAAAAGAAGATATTTTAAGAAATTTCTTTGGTCCCTTGGATGGGTATTTGTCGCTATTTGCTGACTTTCAATGGCCAAACAATAAATCAAGAAAATAATCAGTAGTTCAATCAATAATGAAAATGTTATTAATCTCAGCCAAACATATAACAACCAACTGAACATTAGTACAAGGTCACAGACTTTCATGCAGCTCCCACTCAAATTAATGGACAATTTACATTGTAGCTACATTAAAAAAAAATAAAAGACTGATTCTATATTCTGACATTTTCCTTTAGAAAACAGAGAGAACCAAGTATAAGATTATCATTTCAGATATTAAAGAAAGTTTAATATCCTATTCACTGATACATCTTGATAAATTCTTCCAGGAGACTGGAGAGGCAGCTCTCACAGATACGCTCATCTGGATCTGTGGGATATTATGACCTGAATTGCATGTGGCAACCGGGACGGACATACAGCTCAGGGATGAAGCACTTCAAGCAGTCCCACTGGAAATGTAAAGGATGCTTGACTGAATGCTGAGCTGATCAACATAATCTGAAACATCTCATTATAATGATCAAAATGAGGCTTTATGGGGAAACGGGCTGACACAAGGTCCTCTTGAGTAACCACAGGAGATGAGACACGCTCAAGTTTCAGTCAACTTTGATGAGACATGTAGGCTCCTGCGCTGGCCTGTGCGGTGTGTCAGTGTGTGTGTGTGAGTGTGTGTGTTAACTATTAGCCGTCTCCATGCCTCAGCAGGTATGTCATCTGGCCTGATTCCTGCCATGCATCTCAGTCTCATTTTTTTCCACTCTGTCTGTTTATGACAGGGCCCGGTCACCAACCCTGCCTTAACCATACCTGTTACTCCAATATGACTCTGGGTGTGGAGTAAACACGCTGACAAAAGAGCTGCCACCACCCAGCCACTAAGTATGGAAAATATGTGATCTCTCAGTAGCATAAAACAGCTGTTAAAGGTCAGTATTACAACTATTTTTGTTACTGTCAACACATAAAAAACACATCCAGCAAAGTTTCTGATTTCTCTGGCTTGTCTGTTGCACTCACCCCGGAGCCCATCAGTTCCTACTGAAGACATAAATCTTTAAAACTGGTCACGAATATGTCTTTTTTCTGGCTTTTAATTTTACAACAATTGTAGGGCAATATATATTGTGTTCATGTCAAACTGTAGTGAGAACTTCTCACAATCTCACAATGACAAATTATGTGGGTTGTGAAAATGACCTACAGACTCCATGTTCATAGTCAGGAATAAATGTTTTTTTAAAGGATAACAATGAAAATCTACATACAAAAGAGCTATATATCAAACACTGGTTACCTAGGTTTTGGTCTTTTTATAGATCCTCCTAACAATAAGATAAAAATAGAATAATTCCTTTATTCTTAAAGTACGCTTTTGCCCACAGACCTCAGAGAAATCTTAACTACTGCAAAGAAAGAGTTTCACTTCCAGGATGTGGATGGACATCTATGGATTATCGATTATAGTAAAAAGGTCATCGTAGATCATCTGTTATGACTCGTGTCTCTCCGCCCGATGAGCATATATGATCCTCTCAGCTCAGCCCTATTCCAAAATCAGCCTTCACACCCATCGCAGAGGAGGACCCTGCGCGGCAACACTCACTGTATAGCTGCAGTGTAGGATGCTGCCCAGTCCCATGATGCGAATGATTCCCCTAAAGCAAACACACACACACCCATACATACTTACGTACACATATCTACACACACACAGACACACACACACAGACCTCACAGGTTGTCGCAGTACAGCCTGGCCTGACTAGCAAACTAGTCCTGCAGCAGCTGGAGTTGCCAAAACCTGCCTGCTCTCCTCCATGGCAACACCCTGAAACACTGAGCAGCAGCCCACAGACAATACCTTCAACTGAGGTCACTCACTGCGGGGGGTCTCGTGGTCTATCTGTGTGTGTGTGTGTGTGTGTGTGTGTGTGTGTGTGTGTGTGATGGATGTGTGGGTGTGCGCGCGTGATTGTGCGTGTGTTAAACGGGTGGGGGAGATGGAGACGCCTTTTTTTCCCTTTTTTCCTCCCATCTTCCACGCAAAGTGGGATTGCATCGGTGGTGATTTTGTGGCATCTGCGCACTTCAGCGGACAGTGATGATGAGGAGGAAGAAGAAGGAGGAGGAGGAGGAGGAGAGGTGACATTATGAAGCCACCGGCTATTGATGATGATGATGATGATGACCACAGTGCGGCTGCAGACCCGTACAGCTGCTGTGACCCCTATAAATCACCTGCATTTTGGGGGGCTGTGGCTCCAACACACACACACACACACACACAAAAAACCCCACTGACGAAGACAACCACACCTTGAACATTAGACATGAACAATCACAGGGGCCACAGCCTTTCATTCACACGCGTGTGGTCATTTCCACTGAGACTAATTCCCAGGCGTTATCATTTATTTCACAATATTACACAAAGATCACATTGGGCCTGTGTCTTTTAATTATGTGGGTCAAAATCCAGTATAATATGGCCATTAAAGGGACACAGTTTTCCACGGGCAGACTTCAGGTCATGTCGAAAGAAAGATCAAACCGGTGTGATCGTCTCGTCTCGTCTCGTCCCCCCCAAAGTCTCAATTTTAAGCCACCGCATTTAGACCGACCTAGCGAGGTTAGCCACTGAAATATGACACGTTCAGGATATTACACCGGCTATTTACGAGTTGGATTAGAGGAAAGGTAATTAAATGTCTCACCTTCAGGTTCCGCTCTGAGTCGTGGATAAGGCTGCGGTGCTCGGACCGGGGTGAGGCTGTTTCTTCGGATATTTTCCTGCCTGAGAGGTGTGCTGCCTACCGCATATGCGGCTTTTCTCATCGCACCGCTCTCTCGCTGGAGCCGCACTCGCACACTCCGGCGAGAATAAGACGGAGAGCAGTGAGGGCACGGCGGCGGCTTCAGTCCGGGAGAGCTTCTTCCTACCGGCGGACCAATCAGACACGAGAAGACGGTTCTTGGTCGGAAATTTGTCCAATCAAAAGCTACAACCGAGTGGAAGCCCCGCCTCATGAAAGCAACGGGAACTTTCCGCCCCAAAGCTGGCGTCAAACGGCCGCGGTGACCAATAGCGTCAACGGCTGCGCAAGAGGCTCAGCCGTTATCCAATGGTACAGTCAGAACAGTCAGAAGGCGGGGATAACTGTGAGTGACGTGTCGAACAGCCAATGGGAGCGCTGCAGCAGGTGCCTGTGCGGCGCCCTCGCGTTAAAGCAGGGAGATTTGCGCGCCCTTTGTTTACCACTCGGTGGCGGCGGCCGGCCGCAGACGCAGATCTGGAATCAGGTTTGTTTGAGTCCCCGTCTGAAAACTACAGCAGGTTTGCTTGGAAAGATCTGACTTCGAGCGCGTGATTCAGATCATCCCAGAAAATCCCACTGAACCCGGCTACTAAAGGCACCGAGGTTCTGGGGCTATCGGTAAATATTTACTCAGGAGTCACAGCTAAAATCTTCTGACGTTTGTGTAACCTATATATGTCATATAGAAAGAAACAGACCCAATGTACAAAACATAAAGAGCTATAATATGGTAAAGTCCCTCCGTTGATGAAGAACATGAGACTCAATTGAAAGCTCCCCATTTTAATCATTTTATTTATTATATTATTATTTTTTATTTATGATATAATCATTTTTTAAATGTATTTAGTCTAAATGCATTGTAAGGGTTACAGTTATTATACAGTCATCTTAATGACTGTATGGTAATAAGTGATCTTAATGACTTAGACTTAGACTTGACTTTATTGATCCCTTTTGGGATGACTCCCTCAGGGAAATTTAGTTAATTTAATAAAATTTACCTAATTTAATAATAATAATTATTAAATAAATAATAATAATTAATAATTTAATTTGTATAATGACTGTATAATACAAATATTTTAAATATTTTTAAATATACTTTAACAGATTTAGTAGTTATGACAGTGACAAACAGCAGGATCAAGCCTAACAAACAAATATTTGTATTTTTTAGGACTACTCATATTCCCAGAGAACCTTGCTGCTATTTCTTATCTCCACTGTGTTTTTTTAATAGCATACAAGCTATAAAAGGTCATTGTTATCTTTTGGGTGTTTTATTCTTATGATTTACCAGCAGTCATAGTGTTTTGCAAAAGCTTATTTTGACAGCACAATACAAAGAAATCAAAACTTTCTCTGTACTCATTTTATTGTTAGAGTTTACAGTTCAGTAATGACAAGATATTTCTAGTTTTATTTTCAACACAAGGTTTTTAACATTCCTCCACTTGTTCCTGTGAAAATAAAAGTACAAATCATTAAGGTACGGTCCAGATTGTACTCTATGACAGTGAAAAGGAGGCTTGTGGCAGGAGCTGCAACGAGAACAAATAAAGAAGCAACCAATAATTGCAATTCAATCACTGTGTTTTATTTGCTCTACAACACAGTTCAGTTTCATTTGGAAGTGCTGTGTGCCTGAGGCAGCTCTGAAATTACATTTCAATGTTGGAGCACAGAGGTTTCCCTTTCTCTTGAGAAAAATAACCTAGGAAAGAAAGCTACAGCTTTTAATGGTTTCATCTCCCTAATTTATTAAAAATGTGTGTAATACAACAGTACGCTATGTATTTTACACTATGGATATTATAAATACCTATGATTTACAAAATGTAGTATGTGTGCTGTGAGTTGTGAATCCTAAGCAACCAGTGAAATTCTTTGTGGGTTGTTTAAAAAGCGCTATCGTTGTTAAAGTGATGGTGCAGTAAGTTCAAGTTACATTTCATGGAAGTGGAGGCAGCGTGAATGACACGACCTACCATGCTGCCTATAAATAGAACATGGTAAGCATAAAGGAGAAGTGCAAAGGAGGACACAAACATAGAACAGCATTAACACTAATCGTAACAGATAATATGTTGTCAATACCTCGACCTCCGCCCTGAGGTAAGCATTAAAAAAATCTTTCAATAACTGAAATGAAACACTGTGACTGGTGCATTGAGGTTAACATTGTGCTGGTCCAGCAACGCCAGTGTGCTGTTGTAGAGCTTCATTAGTGATATTAATCTTCATATATTACTTCTGTGCAAAGAACAAGTTCCCGGGATGTGCGTGAGACAGGCTGATTATTATTGGTCAACACTTTATAATCATGTTGCACCCCTGATACTGAGTTACATTTCCTTTGCCAGCACGTTCTGCCAGCACTTAAATCCTCAGGTGGCATAATTTACTGCAAATTATTACAGGATCTAAAATGAACAAGAACATACCAAGTGCCTTGTAATGTAACCACAAAGTGCAGCTATTACTACAATACAATGCAGCTAAAAGCATCTTTATGTTATCAGTGCATGTTCATTTTGAGACTACTCATTTGCTGAGCAGATTCACAGTAATTTCATTTGCATAGACATTTTTGTCTGCTTAGAACAACATACGGCAAATTTAAAGTAATTGAAGAAAAACACTCTTGCATGAGTAGCATTACGCAAATACATACAATAAAAATAATCTTTAAGTACATTTTAAACATGAAATTAACCACTGCAGATGAAGGGACAGTTGCAAAATGTCTGGTTTGTTATGAAGGCACCACTCACTACACTGTTCTCGCAACCACTGAGTAACACGTTACAATTAGAGTCAGATGTCATGAGATTTTATGTGCACAAAAATACAGAATCACTCTCTATGAAAGTGGTGCGGTTTCCATTTCAGTCCTCATCCACTTGTGCAGATGTTGTGAATTTGTATTATTCTTAGAGATGCAGACAAAGCAAGCCATGGTAGTTATGGTCTAGTGATGCTGAAGATGACTGTAGGCCTCCAGTGCATTTACTGAGTCGATGAGAGCGAACCCGTTTGCCTCAGATTCAGTCCGAACCACTGTGGGTCTTCCAAATGCAAAGACACTTTAAAAATTATGATGCCATAACTTAAGTCTCTAAGTACTAAAATCCGGATTTAACAGAGCAAAAACAATACAGTGTAGTTGATTTTAGCAATATAGAACATGAGAAGATACTGTAGATAGTAGCACATAAAAGAATGTATAGTAATTAACTGGTCAGGACACAGCCATTGTCATCATGTATCAATGCAATGATGCAAAAATGACTAACACCACCATGCTTCCTCTGACCACATAGCCTTTAACCTGAACACAAAATGTTAGATTAAATAAGCAAATGTTACAATCAGTGAACTTTTTTTTTTGCATGAGACTTAGAAAAAGCCAAAAAACAAACACATACAGCACATAACATGGCAAAGAAACTGCTCAAAACCGCTGCTATTTTTCAGCTGTTTCTCCATGTTACTATTGTTCTGCTTTGGCTCTACAAGTAGCCTAATACTCAACTAAGTTCTCGACAGAACCTCAAAGTATCACAAAGTGTGCACCATCCATACTTACCATAAGAAAATAAAGCCTTAAAATGATAAATCAGCAACATAGCGGAATACATTCCTGAGTTGTACCTCTGTAGGTACACGACCATTCAGTTCATACAGAAGCCACCTCAGATAGGTCAAAAAGTCCAGCAGAGCATAAAACTGGATGTGCAGGTGCAGATTAGGGCCACCAGAGGGTGCTGTTGTATATTCTGCCAGTCAGGTGTTTCAGCCAGATGAGAGTGTTGAGGTAGTGATGGGCCAGATTTGAGACTTAGCAGACAAGTTTTCAATTATCCAAAATGATTGCCAGGACCAATCAGACAACTAGGTCAATATGGAGACTCACCTCCCCTAACCGACTGAACCCAGACCTCCCACTGTTTCTCTATCTGTCCATTTCCTTTCTTTTTCTCTGTACAATCTAACCTCTACAGTGGTACTTACCAAAAGCTTAAACTTTAAGAAATTCTAATGGATATCTTGACTTGCTCCTATTCTAACTTTCTTTCCAATCTTATCACTGTAAACACTTTCGCTTCCTGTCCTGGCACACTGAAAAATCTGCTTATTTACTTTTAATCCTGTCTCTCTTGCTCTGCCCATTCCTACGTGTCCAACCCTCTCTTTTTTGCCTATTTTCTTCTAAACCTTTCGACTTCTTCCTGTCTTTTTTCCCATAAGGCCTCCTATCCCACAGGTTCAGTTGTAGTGGAGATGTTCTGCCAAGGATGGCCTTCGGGTGGGTGGGGAGGGACACTCTGGGTCTTGGTCAGGCTCGCCATCAGGGGAGATGAGTTGCAGAGCCACTTCGTTCTCATAGCAGAATGACGAGCGTGAGCTTTGAATGTACTTCTGCTCGGCCAGCTCTTTAGCGCTGCATGATGGTGTGTTCGGGATTTCATATGTCCGATTAAAGAACGAGTAGTCCACCTGGAATAAGGGCAGAAGATTTTTCAATACACGTTTTATTTGTATGGTAACAATAAAAGACTCTATAGCCACACAAACAGCTCTGTGAGGCTGTATTGGATTACAGCTGTGCTTTGAGCTAAATGCTAACGTCAGCATGCTGACACACTCACAATAACAACACTAACATTCTGATATTTAGCAGGTTAATGTTTACCATGTTAACCATCTTAGTTTAGTGTGTTAGCATGCTAACATTTGCTAATTAGCACTAAACACAAAGTAAAACTGACTATAAAAGTATATATGAATAAATATATTTAAAATATATATTTGAGTTGATGAAGGTCATTATGATATATCTGGGAACTGTGGTTGTCTGTATAACATTTTGTGCCAGGCCACTTGATACCTGAGATATTAAATTTAGAAAGAAACGGAGGACCCCCCCAATTGACCGACTTATCTACTGTCATTGCCATCCCTAGATCCCTGTGGATAAAAGTGCTGAATAGATACATTTCTCCCAACAATAATGAAGTGATGTATACCACTTTAAATATATGATTAAGGAAAGAATTCAAATACTTTGTGTACATCTCTATATACTTTCTTTCTGACCTGGTAGCAGTCTTTCCTCTCGAAGAGCACTGGTTCAAATCGGTGTCCCCAGAGGATTTCTGAAGCCAGATAAGAGCTACGGCACTGCGTGGTCATGGCTGTGGCCTCCACCATGCCCTCAAGTATGACCACCACCTCCATCTCAGAGTCATTCTCCAGGGTCTTCTGGTCAATCTCAAAGAAGGGCGACTCGTCGTTGATCTCATGTACAATTGTCACTGGTGAGACCAAGAAGATGCGGTCTGTGCCAGTGTCAAAACCCACGTTGATGTCCGCATTGTCCAGTGGGAGGTACTCTCCCTCTGGCGTCACCCTTGACTGAAGGTGGAAATGGAGAGTAAAACAAAGTCACTATTTAGTACATAAAAGTTTCCACATTAGATGTTGTCATGTTGAAAAATTGATTTTACGTGTGGGAAAATATTAAATGGACACTACAAATGATTTCCAATATGAAACAACAACAGCTAAAGGCAGGTGGGACATGATCAAATGAAATAAAACTAAAATGTCATTCTGGTAATATAATGCAACACCATGGTATATAAAAGTGGGAATCCATCTATTATTTTAAATCCCCTCCCCAAAAAAAACATAATTTCCTAAGGTGATCTAAGAAAAACATTGGAAATTAAATTACTTGCCCTGACCCAAAAGCTTAGTATTCAGTTATTATAATGACTTGAATGTACTTTACTCATACTGTCTATGCATAGGCTTATCACTCACCCAACCTTTACTATGGAACAATATCCAGTACAGAATTGTATTTCTTTGATCCTCACAAACTTAATCCCATCTGCCCCTTGCTGAACTTTGATATGGTCATGCTATTAAAAGAGATCAAATTGTCTATGCTGTAGCCTCAATGTTCTACAGATTTTGACCCTCCAGACAACTCTGGCAGCATACACACATCTACACACAGCATAGATGATGACAAAACATTCACCAAAACAGGGAACAGGTTTAAAGCTACCCACAAAAGGCCAGACAATAAGGTAAACATAAGCATACATATAGTACAATACTCTAACCCACATACTGTACACACAAGGGAAAATGAGATGAAGGACAATGGTTCTCAGTTAAAGAATTGTGGGCAAGTTAATCCATGGTAAATCTTCCTAACCCCTGAGGGAAAATAAAACAAGCTCTCATTAACTACGGTCCACAGAATACAGGCCAGATGGTCTCAGCGCTCTCTTTCTCTCTACTGCAACCTTTTTTCCCCTCTATCTCTCACAGTAGCAACCTCTGATTTTGGTGCATTCTTTTACTTTTCTCTGTCTGTTTTACCATCTGTTTACCAATTTATCTCTTTGACCAATTTCTCAAAGAGGGAGAGGTTTCTTTTATCAGCGCTATAGTTTGACCTCTTTCTCTTTCATCCATCACGATCATCATCCCTCTCCCATCACTTACCTTCAGTAGCTGTGCTCGAACATGTGCCTCTACCAGGTGGCTCTTGCGAAGGTTTCCGACCCTCCACATCATGCAGAGTTTTCCGTCCCTCAGCGCCACCACAGCTGTGTCAGAGAACACCAAAGTCTCGTTGCGCTTCTTGGGCTTGGCAATCTTTGCCATGACTGCCCCGATGATGAAGGCGTCAATAATGCAGCCCACAATGCACTGCAAAACGACCGCCACCACCGCCAGGGGACATTCTTCGGTCACACTTCTGAATCCGTAACCGATAGATGTCTGCGTCTCCAAGGAGAAAAGAAAGGCCGCCATGAAGCTGTTCACTTGGAGGAAGCACGGCTCCTCAACCACTGCCTCTCTATCAGACTCTCCTCCAGACCCGCCCTCTCCTGATCCTGGAGAGGAACCTGAGCTGGGGGTAAGCCGGATGGAGAGGTCCCCATGTGCGGAGGCAATGAGCCAAAAGGCAAATCCAAAGAGCAGCCAGGAGAGAAGGAAGGAGAGGGTGAAGATGACCAGCATCCAGCGCCAGCGGATGTCCACACAGGTGGTGAAGAGGTCGCTAAGGTAGCGCTGGCCCCTCTCGCTCATGTTGACGAAGGTGACGTTGCAGCGTCCGTCCTTGCCCACAAAGCGTTGTCGGGGCCGGCGGCTAGAGCGCCTGTTGCGCCGGCGGCTGGTAGTGGAGGGGGAAGAGAGTGACTCCTGGTCCGAGGATGAATGGCCTTTCCCTCTTCCTCCTACACCACTGCCTCTTCCACTCCTTAGCCCTGAGCACATTCCTCCTGCTCTCACCCCGCCTTCTCCTGCATCTCCCCCAATTGACTCTCCAATGGCACTCTGCCTCCGTGCATTGTTGGCGTTACTCTGGAGAGGTAGAGTTTTGCCATTCAGGGCATGGGTTGGGGAGGGGCTGGTTGGGGTCCCTGACCCTGTTGGACTCCCCCCTGCCCTTGCCGTGTCTGCAGCACTCTGTGCCAGCCTCATGACCTCCTCCTCCTCCACTGGCCCATCCACCACAGCACTGAAGCGACGTTTCACACGTGCCGCACCCATCATATAATAGTAAGTGTCCTCTCACGTATGGAGAAGTTGACGGTATTCCTCAGTGTGCCTTGATTAGATGATTGATGTGGTAATTAACCACCTCGGTACAGTCAATTAAGTGTGTGGTGCAAATAACACAGTCTGTCTTTTAATCCCTCTTAATGAAGAGATAATTGCAAGTCCATAGTGGCCGACGGTAACAAGAGGATAATTCCCTGCAAAGCCATTGATCAGTCACGTTTACTTTCCAGAACTCGTAAAGTTGTTTCTCAGTACTATCTTTACAATGATTTTCCCTCAGAAAACAATGGGTTTCCTTGAAGTAGGTCCACAGGTGCAGTCAACAAGCGATGTCCTTAAATAATACTCACTGAAGTAAGTAAAGTGGGGTGAGCTAAAAAGAAGGATGTCAGCAGTAGCCAAAGGAGTCTATTTCTAATTTGCTATTCTTTTGACAGGAAGTAGTGGGGCGGGATTGACAACAACAGGCATCACAAAAAGCATGCAGGATTGATGCTGTTCATTTCCATAACAAGGGAAGCCTTGAGCAGGCAACAATTGATAAAAACTATAAACTGATAACGTAATGGAGTTGGAGGATGGAGATGGGAACTTGTAAAGGATATACAGCACACTACAGGGTGCCTTCCATAACACTGTGACAAGATGCACACAAAACAGACGAATCCAAATCAATTTCACATGGTACGATATGACAAAATCATCTAATACATGCAATCAAGAAGCAAAACAAAACAAAAAAACATGCTAATTCTTACGATCAAAGTTCTTTGCATTTTCACCAACCCTTGGTATGGGCATGAGGAAACAAAGAATACAGTACTTTCAGTTCATCAAACTCTTAGTCATTATTCATTATTCATAATTCAGTGCAATTATATCTTGGATAAAGCACTGAATATTGTACACAATTTAATAAGCAGGTTCACAAAATGCTTCTGTTCCAGCAGACTTAAACTTGTCTTCACAAGTCACTTTTGCCCAACAAGAGGGTCCCAACTGAAAGAACCATGTTTTGTTTGCCATTTCCGGTTTAATCATGTCACTGCTTTAACAATTTCACATTTTCTGTCTAGGAGCCTGCATATCTGTTTGATGGCCATTGTCAGTCTCTTGAAAAGTTGTTTTGTGTGTTGGTTGTAGCGTGGATAATATTGACCTGAACTACACGGCTGTTAGCAATCACTTGAAACTTAAACTCTCAGAGTAGACATACCTCATTACAGTTCAGCATTACGGCTGAGAAATCGCCTATGCCTGACAAAAGATAAGGAAGAGGGAAGAAAAGAACAGAGAGAGATTACTTTGATCTATCTCTGACGTTAGTTGTGCTTTTTGCATGAAGTGGAAGATTTATATGGAGAGAAAAGGTAAGCACACAGGTCACCTTTTCTACATTTTTCTGGAGGTCTGGTGCCAAAGTTGATACATCAGGTGTATGCCACAGAAGGAGAAGAGCTGAGGTGTTGAGAACTAAGATGGCTGAAAGCATAACAGGATTGGCGGATTCCAGGCTCTAACTCAGCATCTGTGTTTGTACCAGATTACAAAAGACTACCTGAACATCAGAGATAGCTTCAGACATCAAAATAGAAAATAATCGTTTGCGGATGCCACATGAAAATAAAAAGGAACTTTGAAGTGCTTGATAAATATTAATCTAAAAAGCATGCAAAATCTTAATATATGAAAATAATTTTTAAAAACTAGCAAAAGTTGAAATGAAGCAAAAGTGGAATGTGCAAATATATCAGGCAAAGAAAGGGTATCAGTATTTACCTTGCCCTACCAGAGAGACCAGAGACCTCCATTACTAAATTCTGACGTGTACACAAGAGTATCCACACCCTCAGACCCAGTGTAACCCTGCGCTGTGGCAAGTACAAAGACTAAAAAACAACAGACAAGAGCTACTGCTATAACTGGACAAACACAGAAGAAGTAATTTCATTCAACCAGTAACAGTAAGGTAGACAAAAGTCTACAACAAATGGAAATGAGGAAAGAGATCCCTCCTGAAGTGTGAGGTGACATAAGGGTTCATCTTCGCCTGTGTCTTGAGCTCCCCTTATGACACATGCTCAGTAAAGTACACTTTGGGGGAAATTTCAGTTCTCCTAACCGAGATGTTGATTTGTATCCCTTTGCTTTAGGGACCTTCTTGTTTAACACATGGCCAGCCCTGAAAAAAAATGGGAACAAACAACAAGACAATGTGCATTAAAGGTAAGGTCGAAATTACAACACTTTGATTTAATAGATTCTCTTGAAATTATTCTGCATATTTACACTTCATATCAATTCAAATCTTAAGAATGCTGGACATGAGAAATATTTAAATGGATGGTGATCAGAAACCTACTGAGGTTTTCCTACAGACGGGCTTAACTTGAAGAACTGCACTCTGTCACATTAAAGGGAAAAACTTCAGCCAGATGTGGATTACTGGAGCCTGTGAAGAGAAACAGAAGGGAAGAATGCAATTATTTTACACTTAAAATGAGTGTAAAAGTTGTACATTTGGGGCTTAATTAAAAAAAAGTGTCTAATATATCTCAGTGAATATAAGAATGGGCATTCTGAAGTGCACTGATGGACACATATTGGTGAGTGATCCTATTCTGAAGATGCCTCAATCACTAAAAATGTCTGATCTGCAGAGTCTTCATTTTGGGTCAGGAAACTAAGTGGTACTTGGTGAGCAATCTTTGATAAATAAGCAACAGTGGATTAGAACCAATAGACTGGAAGAATTGGAGGGGATTTTCTTAGTCAAAGGTTGAGGCTAGGATTGTAGCTCAGATGAGGGACTAGGATAAACCTGGACTCTGGGCTGGTTACGGTCGAAGAGGTAGTGCGTCTTGCTGTGGAGATGGTGATATGCTGTGGATTACAGCTGCGCTTGTGATTCCAGTAATCTCACAGATGGTTTTTCTAATCCTCTGAGGACTTACGTAAGAGCCACGACTGCTATAAAATATGGCAACAGTATCTATAAACACTATAAACACAGGTATGCTACAATATTGGCATACACAGGATATGGGACAATATGGGTAAAAAAGTAAAAGTAGTATGTGTCAGTGAATCCAACAAGTGTCACACCTCTGCTAATTAAGCAGAGTTAACATATATATATATATATATATATATATATATATATATATATACTACTACCGCGTTTAAGGTCTTAGTTTCTGTGTAAAGTTTAATACAGATTCTTCCAGGCTCGAGTTGCCGAACGTCTAGTTAATGAACAAATGTGTGAGGTGACAGTCCTGACCTTGAGGCCTCTACTGTAGTTCCTGCCAACACTACCAAATGAATATGCTCTCAGGTTTGCTATCTCTGTGATTGGGTTGAGGTGTCGCCGGACAACTGACGACAGTAGCTGGAGGAGGTGATGAGGGAAGTGTGTGTGTGTTTGTGTGCGAGTGTGTACAGGCAATGTGAGATTGCACGTGTCTTTGTATGGCCTAACCTTATCGTGGTGAGGTGGCAAATGATTCAAATGACTTCTTATACAAGAACATTCATGTAGGGGTGTCTGAGAAAATTGTCCATGTGAAGTTGTTGCTTCACACTGTCAGAACACCAAGAACAGCTTCTGATCTGCAGTCTAACTTTATAGGATAAAGGCTGAAATGTGATAGAGGTACTGATGTTAGATTATATAGTGGATATTCATATTGAGTTCAGCAAGCTAAATACAAAGACCTTGAAGTTTGTGATAAACATGTTTGAAAGTTTTGAAGGCGTAACAAACCCTAACCCCTTTTACATGTTATTTAGCCTATATTTGCTATAATGGTGTGTGTGTGTGTGTGTGTACATATATATATGTATATATAACATGATTAGTACATTAATTTATTAGTCTGTATTAGTCTTATTTTCTAGAAAATTTGTCTAATTTTCTCTAGTTCCACCTTCTTCTTTGCTGCTTTTTCTTGTCTTACATTTTAGAAAATGTATTAAAACTGTTGGTCGTATAAAACAAGAAATGTGTTGATATTCCAGTTTTCTGATGCCTTGTAGACCTAACAATTAACTGCTAAATAGAGAAAATTGATTGATAATTAAAATAATTGTTAGTTTTGGCTCTGAAACTATTCTGTAACACCTTCTGTAGGTGCTAACTGGCTGCTAAGTGAAGACGCATAAACCTATTCTCCACCTAATTTAGAAAATAAACTACCTATATCTTAACCTAAGATATGTACAATTTATTTAACCTTAAATGTACAATTGATGTGCTCCAGGATTGTCTTAAGAAGTAACAATTAAACCATTTGAAAGAGAAAACGTATGAATTATATTTATGGACAGCGAAAAAGGTAGACTACCAGATCTTTTAAGGTTTGAATTTACTTTCTTGAAGTCTTACTTAAAGCCTGTAAGGGACCAGAAAAAGGGTTGGGATATATCTGAGATTAATGCTTGTGAGCTTTTAAAAGCCACTCTTTTGTATTTTTTTCCCCTAAAAATGCAAAATCATAATTAACTCTACTAATTTTCTACTAATAACCTAATTAAATGGAATCATCAGCATAAAATGCATGAATGTTCAAACTTCTAGCAGCAGATAATGTTTTCATGGTTGTTTTCAAATACAAATAAAACACTGACTGGGCAGCATTCACTTGCAAAAGGATAACCCTACAGCTGCTGAAAACAGAAAACTATGCTCATGTTCTTTGTTATTAAAGGCTTGTGGACTGTTTTAAAATAACCAGTGGTGGATAAGCAAAATTAACCACAAGGAGTTGTAGGGGGCTGCACCGACAAAAAGCTATCTGTATTACAAGTCTTGCTGGTTTGAAATAGCAATAATTTTGAGTATTACATTAACCCAAACACATCTACGGCAAAATATCTACCGTGACGTTCACGCTCCTAATTCTCCTTCACAACCACATTAATCCACTTTCACCACCCCTCTTTCTCTCGTTTCTGTGTCTTTCACTGTGAGTGTCTCACAATGTATTCTCTCTCTCTCTAACACCTCCCCTGCCCTCTTTCCATCCAGATTATCTGACCATATTAAGGTGTTATGTGGCCAGATTAGGTATGCAGGGAATATGATTTCAGTGTCATTGAAAAAGGCACCAAATAAACTATGTTCTCCATTTAGCCCTGTCACTCTTCTCGCCTCCTGTGTCATATGTGATTTGTCCTATTTTTTGTTCTCAGAACAACTGTTTGAGTAAAATAATGTTAACAGGATGTTCCTCTATGACGTACTTCATGTATCATGTATGTGAGTTTAATCGACACTGTGCACACAATGTACAAAAGTGATCTTCTACATTGCAGTGCCACAATGCAAATATAGAGACATCAATACCTGTTATTGATTTCTGGGGATTAGAAACCAGGGCACAGACTGGGTTTCTCTCTAACAGTGCTACACGTCTCTTTCTACACCTCTTGTAGGTTTAACTATTCTATCAAATATCAAACCTCACTTTATAGGCAGATTTGAATGTTTTTGTGTTTAATGTGCACAAAGGGGCAGCTGTAATAGCAATGCCTGCAAACATCAAACAAATGCACAGTGACATTACCTCGCTGCAGTGACCTTTTTAGTCTGATCAATACAGTTCTAGTGAAGTGTTAATCTGGTGGCATCATTCATATGTTGCTGCTGATAGCTGCAGAGCCAGAGCACCAAACAGTAATGGATGTTGCGTCATAGAGAGTAAAATCCAACCGACTATTAGGTGATATTAGACATATGTATGTGTCTCTGTAGCATTATAATTTAGTGTAAAGGCTTTTATATATGCTGACATTTTCCTTATGGTGTTGCTTAAACTTTCAAATACAATTTTAAAAGTGTGAATTTCAAAGGACTATAATAGTGTGCGGCATGTTCTTACTCATTTACTAACTGAATAGACAGTTAAATCATTGTATCACATTGTAGCAAGCCTCTGATTTTAGTTTAATGGAAATAAACTTTGGTTAAGGTAAATAATTGTTATTTATTTAATTATGTTTTTATTTTATTTTATTTGGTGGGGGTTAAAGTGTGCTAATATTTGTCAGGGTGAAATGGAAATGTATGTCATTTTAAACAGCATGCCCCTAAAAAAATCTGATTTTGCATGGTTAGGGTTGGTTAATTGGTTACCTAGTCAAATACAGTGATTTCTGAACTGGGCAAACATCTGAGATTTGCTGATAAACAACACACACACACACACACACACACAAACACACACACACATTCTTATGAGAACATCTGATCATAAGCACAAGTGTGGAGTCATTTTGGCACCGGGCCTTATTCCATCTAATTGAAAGTTTTCAGCCTCTATCTCTCCTTCAGCTGTGTGCAGTGATCGAGGTCATTGTGTGATGATGACCAAATGTTAATCTGGGGAGTCAAGATGGTGCAGGCTGCAATGTAACTCTGCACGGCTCTTTTCTAATTAAGAAAGTACTCAGAATACTGACAAGTACGTGATCAAGACTAATTAGACACAACTTATTACTTTTTACAGCTCTCCCCTCACACCTCAACTATTCCTTTAGAAATATTCACATTCATTTACTCCATCTCCACTCAGTAAATAAGTACAACACCATTGTGGCTTTTTGTCTAATTGTTATCATACAGACACACATTTCACATTTAGAAAGTCAATTTCAATATAAAGCCTGATTACAGAGCTCAATCAACACCACTCTGACTTTGCATCAAAAATAAGTACACTTTTTTGTATCAGACTGCATTATAATAACTAGAGATTTCTATTTTTCTAGTTAGTCACTGTAAACTTTTCAGAAAAAATCAGAAATTCATGGTGCCCCCTGCTAATGCAAGCTCACAAGTCCAAATTACAGGTGCACTATGGTGTTACCACCACATACATTACCCATGAGAACAACAGTATCACAGTAATACAGTTGATTCCACAAACAGGCACAAAACATATCGAATTCTAAAATGCCTGTATTACTAAAATATTCCGCAAATGCATTTATAACCTTTCAGAAGTTAGGAAGAGTGAGCTTCAGTAGTTTGATGTTGTATCACCATTGTTACATTCTTTAAGGAAAGCATGTATCATAATGTCAATGTCAAACAGGCATACGTCATTGGAAAATTCCAAATGCATAAATCTTAGCATTAAAAATGCCAAAAGAAGGAGGACACAACCATTCTGCATATTAACTGTAATATTGGTGTAAATGTTGGTCTGTATCAGAAAACAACTGATCATAATATAGTGCCTTATTATTTATCCCAACTTGTGGAAAATGAAAAATATACTTATGTTATAATCTACTTGTGGAATTAAAAAAAAATCAATGGGGCATGCTGTGAGAAATACGAGGGCATTTACCATGCAGGGAGGGTCTAGCAAAATAGGCTACTGAGTCGAATCATGGGAAATGTAGGATCCAGGGTCTTTGAATTTGAATTTTATCCGTCACTCCCATGTCCTCTGACTTTAAAAAAACGTAATACTAAATTGCTGAACTGCCTTTTATAATCATTAGTCATAAGGTTTAGTTGCTAACTACTTTGGATGTTATGCAGTGGTCAAATGACTTATTTTGAATTCTGGTTTCCTTATCAAGTTATCAAGATTATTAAAAACAGCCTGTTGAGTTGACTAAGGCTCAATTTACTATAGAAGCAGTACAAATAAATTATTACAGGAAGGAACCAGGGGCACTTTTTAAATGGGAATCTGCTGTTGCCATCTTATAATCCTGTACTTTGGTCTGACCTTCTTACCCCATGTGCCTCCCTGAGAAACCTTCAGCAATATCTTGATGCTTGATTTATTTTTGTTTTATCCACCAGTGTTGCAACAGCTGGAATAAATGTTTGAAACCTGCCTTTCTGTTTGTGTGTGCCACCAGAAACTGCAAAAGAGCATCCTATTCAAATCACTATTCATGTGTATTATACCTGTGTTTCCAAGCGGTTTGTCTCTCCATTTTTATCAGCTCTTCAGAAGCATTACATCATTTTAAAATCTATTTTAAAACACAGCTGTGTTTGCAAAGGCTGCAAATCAATCTGTGCGCTCCAGTCAATTTTTTTTCTCTCCTGTGTCCTTAAACTGAGAAGCACCTCATTCAGCTACATATTGCTGGAGGATGCGTGGAAACTCCTGTTTCAACAGCTGTGTTTTATATCAGTTCACAACTCACAAAAACAAAAAAGGATTAAAGTCTAAAGCATCAGCGCACACCGAGCTCTCCTATCTGTTCAGTACTCTGTGTCATCAGTGCTCTCTGTTCCCTCCCAACAGCAACGTCTTTTTATTTTTTCCTCCAATCCTGCACACTTACAAGTTAAAGTAAAATAACTGAAAACAAAATCTAACATTTTCAAAAATACAGTAAAACGGGTTTTAAACACGAAGGAAAAACTCTTCAAGCGTCCCTGTTGTTGAGGAGAATGAATTCTCACACATGAATAAGACCTGACAGAGGCACTTCATGTGAACAATCAAATCCTGACTGAAGTCTCATTTGGAGCCAACAGAAACTCTACAAACCAACTTTTCGCCCAAATATTTCAAACTGCATCACCTCTGTCTGAGGCGAGACTCACAGCTGAGTTCAGCTGCTTTTCAATCCCAGTTCAAGTTCACCGGCTGCTTACAGACAACACGACCGCCATATGATAAAGGTAAAATAAATTCAAACAAAAACAAATGCGGTGTTTTGACAACTTCCTGCGCAGTCAAATTTAGTCCGCACTTACCCGCACTTGACATTGTCCTCTCGTTCCTGCGACGGCGCCTGTTTTACCCGGACCTCCGACTTTAATCGAATTTCACGGTCAGTTCATTAAAAACAAACAAACGAACAAACAACCAAACAAACACTTCGGTCGGTGCGCGAGCTGCGCCGCTCTGACGTTGCTGTCATCTGTCCGCGTGCCTTCAGGTGGTGGCTGAGCGCGCGCCCGTCGCGAGTCCCCAATCACAAACCACCACGTGCTTCCCGGTGCTGCCAGAGTGACCTTGTCGCAGCATCCATGCTGATTCATCAGTGCTAAACTATAGTTTATATGTGAAACAGCGCGGATTATTGACTGGATTATCGGTTACTCATTCAGTTTATTAAAAAGAAAAAGAAAAAGAAAAAAACTATTTAGACGTCTCACAGACTGTATGCAAATGATTTATATTTTTTTTACTTTATTTATATTTTTTCTATTTGTTTTACTTTATATATTCATGGGGGATAAAAAAACAAAACAAAACATTTTTATACACTTTTATTAACGTCTTATTTGTGTTGTCTGAGCATTTTACAATGTCAGGCTGCAGCTCAGAAAGACCGAATTGTCATGTAAAATTACTGTAACACCAATGATTAAAAAAAGGTTGGATGTGACTGTTATAAATCCACAGATACAAATAGATATGATGTTGATTTTTATTACATATAAAAGTAATTTTATGAAGGTCTCTCTGTCCGTGTATGTGATTTTGTCTAAGAGAAAGATATGATGGACCTTTCACAACAACACAACGTGACTGGATTATTCTTAATTGTAGTCATATAAATCGAGCTCATTTTAGTCTGAATTTAAATCTGAATTTTAAGACCATGCAGAAAGAGAGAGAGAAGAGAGAGAGAGAGAGAGAGAGAGAGAGAGAGAGAAAGGGAGACAGTGTGTGTTTACTAATACTTAATCTGATTTAATCTCAGTCCAGGCACCAAGAAGTGACCTATGATGTCATGAGTTCTGTCATTCTATGGAAATAAGGATCAGATTGGAGGCGGCCGAGGGCAAACAGCAAAGAAGTGACACAGTGCAGCAGCCACAACACTCAGATGCATCCAAAAACATAAACATGTAAGCATTTGGACATCACAGTACTGTGCATTTGTGTCAAACTAAAAAATCTTTGTGGTGGATAATCTTTATCTGTTGGTTTGCAAAATGTGATGACATGACAATATGCTCAGTCTGTTATATAAATTACATATGCAACATGCCAAGTGTTTGTGTAAAAACAACAAGCAATTGACCCATGGAAAATAGTGTGGGAGGAGGAGGGAGAGGACAAGTGAGCGAAAGAGACAGGGGAGGGCATGATGACGTGAAACTGTGTGAATGATCAGAAGGACACAAGAAAGAACACAGCAGAGTGTTATTGATGAAGCACAAGTACTGCATTCAAGTGCAATTTGGAGGTAGTGGACTTGACTGATTCCAATTTCTGCTACTTTATACTTCTCAGTATACACAGTATACACTTCTATACTACATCTCAGAAGTAAAAGCTGTAATTTTCACTCCCCTTCATCTGTCTTAAAGCTTTAGTTACTTTTTAGATGTCAGTTTCTCAGATCCCTCCTGCCCAGTGGTGAAAGCCATCTCCAAATTTGGTGATTTTGAATGTTTTTGATAAACTGATGGATGAAGTGTTCCTTCATTTATTCTCTTACTTCGGTAAACAAATAAACTATTCACCCCTCCCACCCCGAGTTAGCAGGAAAATGTATCATCACATTGTAATGTATCATTACGTGGTTCTTACAGGACAGTGACATTATAAATGTACAATCTTATAGACCATGATGCATTGCTGTTGATTAAATTAAAAAGAATGAACACATATACAGCAGTAAAATATAACCAACATATTAATGCAGCAATTAATCCAAAAAACAATGGGTGTAAAGTAAAACACTGAGAAAATTCTAACATGCCAGAAAAGTATCTGAAAATCAGTTTAGAGGTGTTTCTCGGGAATTCACCCGATAAAAAGAGGGTTGGAGACCAGACTTTTTTAAAAACATGGTTCCTGGGGCTGCCCTAGTGGCGAGGGATTTGAGGTGCTGTCCATGAGCTGGAAACTTTACTACTGTATAAAACTAAGAAACCAGAAAACATTTACATTTCAAAGTCCATTGCTGTAATGCCAGGGGTCTTTTTGCCTGGTCTTTTCCATTTAAAATTCAAATAAACGGCATTGGCACTCTGGCCATTCATTTTCTGTCATCTCACCTCCATAATTTCTCTAATAAAAAGACAGAGAAATGTGTAAAAATGACTTGTGGTAAACTGTGCTTATTGTAGCTAGACTTCCTTCGCATCATGTAAATGATGTCTGACTTGATTTGATTGTGGTCAGTGGTATTCAGATCCTTCACTTAAATAAATTTACCACACTGTTAAAAAGGCCATACCATGTATTGAGAATGTTACTTAAATAAAAGTAGTTACCCAGAGCCCGATGTAACACCTTCAAAGTCTGTTTTTATCCAACTAACCGTACAAAATTCAATAAATTAAAATGATTAAAATAAAAGTAAAAGTAGCAGACGTAAAGCTGAAACTAATCATCGCAGCTCTGTGTATTATTACTGTTGGGTAGTATAATTTATAAAACATCATATTTTGTAAGCTCTTCATTTGTTTTGTGTGCAAAAATCTTAATTTGTATAAATAATTTGTAAAACAAAATCTAAAATGCAATTAAGTATACAGTAGCATGAAAACACAATACTACTACTTACAGTACTTAAGTAAATGTACTTAGTGACATTCCCCCACTGTTAGTGGTAAACTGTTGCAGCCATTGTGGTCAAAAGTAAACAATGAGAAATATGTACATCTGGGACAAAACTTTCCTTTTTACTTGTTTGAATAGAAATGAAGCATAAAAGCAGCAGCAGTGCTCATCTCTAGCTGCTCAACAGTGACTCAACATTTCCACTATTTAGCTTCAATCACTGGCCCCTCTCACACAGTGGTATTTACAATGAATCATTTAACGTACAACAGTAATTTGGAAACTTCATATGATGCTGACTTGACTTTGGCTTCTATAATTTAGGGGGAACATGTGCAGCAGGGTGGCAGAGTGAGGAGGGTGGATCATCCAGATTCAAGCCTGCGTGTGTCGGCGCTGACGCATTGCATAATTAGTCCATTATTATTATTGGATGTGTAGTTGGGGATGCAATACTGATTCTGGGCCACCAGTGGGCAGATTGAAACTATTTTTGGCATCTACCAGTGAGCCTGCAGTTAAAGACCAGTGTCTCAGTTAAAGAACTCCTCAGTCAAAACCGGTAATTAGTTGATTGGACTGGGTGGCTTCAGACTGACCAGGGGCGACACACCTGGTTTGTATGGGCCTAATTACAAGGCTAGATTTAAAATCAGCAGCTGTGCAGACACTAAAGGAGTTCAACTTCACACCTTGGGGTGTTTTAGGATTGTAAAGATGCTGAACAGAGACAACAAGAAAGAAACAATACCTGTTCACAGGTTTGGGGTTTACAGAAATTCCTTTAAAGTTAAAGGTTATTTGTAAACCTGGAACATGTTACACATTCAGTCTTAATGTTTAGCATGAAGTAGAAAGTAGAAACTGTGATGTAACATTTCATTTTAAGATTTATTTAATTAATCAGTTAATCATGGAGAGTACATTATGAAACTATCCTGCTTGGTAAGTCTGCTGGCTGGTTAGGTGCTTTCTGCTGCGATATCGCTCTACGTGGGCCTGTGAAAGGCTGATCTGATTTCTGCAGATGGAGCAGCACAGCTCAGGCTCTGTGTCCTGTAACAGGTTCCAGATTTTGTCATGGTCACACAAGGTCCAAATCTAATGCTCCGTGATTTCAGGGGTAAGCGCATATTGGTTCAATGTGTGGTGTCTGCCCTCTGCAGACTTACTTCAGGGGCCAGTGCAGAAGAAAGATCCCCCACACTTCAGAGAAAAAAGTAAACTAAAAGCTACAAAGTGTACACAGGTAGACAGATCCTCTCACGTGAGAAATACTGCTGAATCAGCTTGAGGACAACAGGCAACTACACCTAAAATGAGATCAGTTGTTATTTTCTAGGGCTAATTGTTTGGTGCATTGGTGCATTCATCATAAGAGTTTATGACATTTAAAAATGTCCTACCTTGTCCAACAAACAGTCCAAAACCTGAAGATATTCAGTTTACTAAGTGATGGAAAGTAACTAAGCAAATTTACTCAAGTATTGTACTAGTACAATTTTGTACTTTACTTTTCTTTACTTTTTCCATTTAAAGATACTTTCTACTTCTATTCCGCTAGATTGACTTGACAGCTTTAGTTACTAGTTACTTTTCAGATTAATATTTTACACAGAAAATCTGTATTGAGTTTCTTAAATTATGTATCGTTAAGTGCTGAAATGACAAATGGTAACATATAAAGTAGTAGTTAAAAAGTAGTTAAAATTACCTCCACCTAGATTAGCTATAATACTAACAGCAATGTTAACTTAAACATAAAGTAACAGCAATTGGTATTTTTACTTTTGATCCTTTTTTGTTGCTAATACTTTTATACTTTTACTTACTATATAATTGTTAATGAAAGACTGTAACTGAGTGTTTTTATAGAGTGATATTGCTACTTTTGGTAAAAATCTAAATACCTTCTCCACCACAGGGTTCTCTGTAAAAAACAGGATTACCAGAGAACATTTACATTGGAGAGGGTGGAAGCTGTGAATTTTTTCCGTTTTTACTTTAAAAAATGAGAGAAGTTTTGTATTGAGTATTAAATTAGCACATTATTTAGCTGTCCATCAACTGATAATTTCAGCACTACTATTTTAGATTTAATTTCCTGTAAAGGATCATTAAAGTATCTATCTATCTTTATATAATTTAAACAATAGCTTACTCAAAATCTTATTCAAAAGGCTGGTGGAGTCACAAAAGTTATGTGTTACATATACTTGTTACAAAAACAACATTTAACAGGTATTAAAGGAACAGATGAAATTTGAGGCGTAACTGTAAAGACAGACAGGGAGGTGGGAGGAGGGGTGGGAGGGAGATCAATAACACAGTGAATCAGCCCGGTCCAACAGCCATTTGTCACACACAAGAAAATGTCCGCCCATTTAATCAAGACTACGATACTGAGGACGGTCAACCAACAGGCAATTTGTCAATTTGCTTAGAAATGGGTAAGCTAATTAATTAAATGAATGAAAGAAGCAAGGACGGCCAGTAAAAGGTTAGAGAGCTGATAATGTTTATGTGCTGGGTGTTTGTCATACTGTGACTACCCACTGATTGGACATGTTACAGCCCTTTCATTTGGGTGTGCAACATAAATACATGAAGATATACAGAATAATACAGACTGTTTTGTCAAGGAAGCACGAGTGTGATCTCAAGCTCCATTTTGTTTTCACATGCTCAACCTCTTGTGAACTCCCAGTAGCACAAAGACACCTCGGGGCCCATTTGGCCCCGGTAATATCCTAACACTGGAGGTGGAGTAACCACAGAATATGATGAGTGGTGGAGAACATTTCTGTGTGTCGAGCACACAATTAGTAAAATTAAACACGTCAGTATACAAGGATAGATTCCACAGTAATCCACTCACGGTCCTGCTCTGTAACAGGTGTCCACTGTGACACTGCAGCAGATGGAGCAAAGCTGCCCAGGAGTTTTGTCTTTCCATTAATAAAACATTTATTACCTGAGGGAATTTATTAAGGAAATAAATAAGATATGCTGTCTATACAGTTGAGCTCAACTGATTAATTGATTTGTGTAACATTCCTTTTCAGCTCACAAAGCGCTTTAGTTCCTCATGTTTTGTCAAAGTAAGCTGAATATTTTTTAACTGTTGTGTGAACACAACTATATATTTTAAAGATGTCACTTTGGGCTTCATGATTTTTTAGCTTATTTTTTAAAAATAAATAAATAAAATAAATAGAGAAAATAATTAAGAAATGAATTGACAATTAAAGTAATAGTTGAAGCCCCTTATGTGGTGAATAATACCAAACAAACAAATACATGCTACATTATGGGCCTGGTGATACTTGCTAACAAAAGACAGCTTTTCCTGTTGATGATCAAATAAAATGAACTAATAAGTTAAAGTTAATCAGTTATAAAGACTAAATAAAGTGTACTGCATGTCACTGGTCAACATCTTAGGTAACTATAATCTTAAATTATACAGCAATACAGTTTATGTTGGAATCATGAAAGATACATCTCCCTGCTCTTTGTATGCAGCTAAATTCACCCAGTCCTCATTTTCAAAGCTCCATTAATAATAAACAGCACAGGAAAGCGAATGAGCACATGAGTATATGGTCTTCAGACCTTCTGTATTTGCATACTAAAGATTGACGCAGACTAATTAACATGGAAAACTTGTGCTCTGCAGGTCAAAGCACTGGAACAAAGCCCATAGCTCAGGTAAATGTAATTAGTAATTACATAATGTGTCTGCACAGAGTGAAATTGATGACTTCTGACAAAGACAAATAAACAGCACAGCACTCAAGTCTCTTTCAGCCACCCACCCGCCTTCAAACACACTCCCTTTTTCCATGTTTGCAAGTAAAAGTTAAGCAATATCTGTTTCCAAATGTCTGTCAGTTCATAATCTTTTCTGCTCATTTTTTCCCCACTTCAATGTACATTTGAGACCCAGAGAGCACTTGATATCACCTCATTAAAACTTTTTTGCCTTCTTGGCACTCATGCTTCCCTCTACATTTCCATCTAATAAGTTGTTATACCTGCGCGTCTCCTTGTATGAGGGAGCCTGAGCTTCTCATGCCTTCACGGTCCTCTCCCCCCTCTCCTATTTTGGCATGCCTGTGCCAGGTATTTGTTCAAATTCCTCACACCCCGTGGGGATAGGTATGTCCCCCCCTTCCACCCGTCCCTCTCTCGTCTTTACTGCCTGTCTCTGTCTATCTTATGTACGCTAGCACATGTATGAAGCAGCCAACGTGGACTCCCCACCACCAACATGAGGCGTACAGCCTACACATTTTACTGGCTAGTCACAACTAAATCATTTCCAAGTTGTTCAGCCTCTTGAAGCTGGCAAACCACAGCTGTGGGCTATACAACGGCCTGGGCCAAAAACAACTTGGTGGATAACAGGCAACTGTAAGTTGCTTTTGATAACTGCTGAAAGACCCGTTTATTCTGTGATGTTGTCAAAGCTTAAAGTCAGGCCACTTATTAGATCTACCAGTTAAACTTTTCTCTGACATGGAAAAATGTTGATACAGGCAAGTATACTGGATAATTAATTTCCTATAATTTAAACACCAAATCATCATATAAATCCCATGTGGGGGTGTAAGGCGCCTCGTGTTTGAACATGAACCCATGTGGTATTGACATTGGGTCAGAGTTGAAGTACATTAGTTATTGCAGTGCGTCATGAAATGACAGCAAATAGCAATGATACGCTTTGCTCAGTGTGTCTGTCTCTTCCCACCGAGAGTCTGAACTCTGCAGAGTCAGATTCAATCTTACTGGATGAATTGACCGTGCAGTTTTATATTTATGCTTACATTTTTCAGGTATCAAGCAGAAAACCAGATCTGTTCACAAACAGAGGCATGTCAAAGACAATTTGACATGGCTTTTGATTGACTCATCTCTGCTTCAGGGGATTAACGCTGTGACTTTTTGGTTGCAGGACAGGCTTCTTTGATCCAGTATATACTGTCCAGCTCACTCTGTGTTTATTAAAAACTGAAGTTGTAAATGAAAGAAAAACACTCTAGAGTCCAGAGAGGGAACCACAGATCACTTGTCATTCTTCTACTGACTTAACCTTCAGGGTTAAGTCAGTAGGGTCACGGTAACATGTAATACAATAACTGGTTATTTTTTTTATTGCTGTTTGGGTCTTCATATGTGGACAATAAAGGCACTGTTTTGCTTAAAGGCTAAAATAGTGTTTAGTATTAAAAATAGGAAAACCATGAATACTTTAATTTAATCACATATTTTTGAGTTTATCTTCTTCACTACATTCTTCTGTTTTTTATATATATACTATGATAAGATATACATCATTCAATTATTTGTTATTATTATCCTTACTATTATGCATTGTTACTGAATAAACCCAGGTTTTATAGCTCGATCAAAATACATTGGTAGCTTTCAAAACTTATGTAGGCGCCTGTGAGTTGTAAAGCACCAGGTGATTTGCCAGAAAATTATATTACGATACCATTTAAGGTCCGATTCTTGACTTTCATGGAAAGTCTTTGCAGTGGGTTCAATGTGAGATTTATGTCTAGCTCAAAAGTATTGAAACCATTAGAGAGTCATCAAAGAACAATTGTACTTACTGTAAATCCCTTCAAACATGGCTATAAAATCTAAGAATTTAAAACACACGCTAATATTAGCTCTATCTGTATTTGAAATTCTTATACCTTGAGTCAGCACAGCTGTGAGCTGGATTACTCAGAGTGCTTTCTCACTCATAAATTAAGGCAACTGAAATGGGCCAACTATAATTACCAGAATGTGAATGTTTTTATGATTAAATGTGTTGGTGAAACAATTTCACTACAGCACCAAGTATTTCAACCGCAAACCCCATCGGATATGTCAAAATACACTCTTCAAATATCTTTCCTGTTATTTCTACCAACATTATTAATTGTTGGAGAGTTAAGTATATGATTAGGATGGTCACTGTTATATATTTTGTCACTCTTCTGTTTCAAATGAATGAAAAAGTGACCACCACAACTTAATATCAATACTCAGTCCTATGCAGGAAAAGCCCCATCTCACCCCCTTTCCACTCTCTCTCTCTCTCTCTCTCTCTCTCTCTCTACACACACACACACACACACACACACACACACACACACACAGACACACTTCTCTCCCGTTGACTCAGACACACCAAACACTGAGCTGAGGAGACAGAGCTGAGCAGGACACACAGCAGCGATCAGAGCACAAAGTTTGGAGGCAGACTGTCACATTATAAATAATCCCAATTGTGTGTCCAAAAAAATATTTGACAATGGGAAATGAGATTTTTCAACAAACAAATCCATGGGATATTATTTTTACAGCACCTGGAATTAAACTGCTTTAAGGTAAGTTTCAGAAAAAAATCTGCAGAATTATTGGCTGATTTATATAAATACTGTGTGGATTATATATTGCTCATTTGTCTTTTGTCATTTGTCTTTTGTCTAGCACTGATTAGGCCAAAACACAGGCCATTATGCGATCCTGTAAGATTTTTCTTTTTCTCATGCATTTTATATCTCAGCACCAACATGAAACTAATATTCTCTCTAAAGTTTGTGGATTTTAAATATTTTAAGTGGCCTAAAATGGTTGTTGTTTTTAATTTCTAACAGTGGGGTCGTTAAATATGACTGAAGTCATGCTGGTAGCCTGCTAACAGAATACCTCTTGGGTTGCACATTTATTCAGAAAATCATAAGAAATTAAAATGCAGGTATTTGCATCAACTATTGCAGTTTAAATTTAATTCAAATAAAAATGGAACTCTTCTAAATTTTCAACAATATAACACAGCTGTTATTTAAAGGGAGCCGGTAATGTATGGAGGCGTGCTGCACCACAGGGGTTTGGCTGCTCCTCCACAGCTCAACAGTAGCTCTTAACCCCAGTGAAGACTGGGTCACCATGTGTCATGCAGGCCCTTTCTGTCCGGCACCCCGCATCTGCTTTGATGTGGCTGCAGATTACATTTCTCCCCAAAATCTCAGAAATCAGTTTTAGTTTGACTCATCTCACAGCTGACAGAATAATATCACAAAAGACCATGTGGAATATGACAGACCTCTTATTCGCTCTCTCAAACTGGCTACAATGTCAATATATCCTTCAAAATAAAAATGTATTAACTATAGTCAAATAGTTGTCATCATTGCACTCTCCACCAGCTCCGTAGACCGGCTCGTGTCCAACTGCTGACCTCAAGAGGGAGCAGGCTTTGGTGGTTTCTGTCTAGATTTACAGTCAGTCAGTTGGAGCCCTCCTACTTTGAAAATCCAATTATTTTACTAAAACCATGACAGCCTCATCTGGCTCCCTGTGAAACTATAAAAACTGTAAAGGCTGTGCCAACCAGAGCAGGCTTCTGCTAAAACATAAACCATCCTGGTTTCGCTGACATTTTCATTTCTACTACATGTTTATATGACTTTATTTACTTTATCTGGTGTCAGGATTCATGTGTACATAAATCACTTTGCAGCACCCCCAGAGACCCAAATCAGTTTTAGCTTTGTTGTCCTCAAGCTGCACATGCCAAAGAAATCATTTGTTAAATCTCCACAAACCAGAGAATATAAGAAGGGAGATACTGATGGAAACTAATAAATGATTTTGTTGTCTTCTCCACCTGTTTCTTCCACCCCACACCCCTCCTCTCCATCTCTGCATCTTTCACTTTACTAATAGACTGATTTAACATTCACTGGCTGCATTCCTCTTAACTTCTAAAACTTTTTATAAATTCACATTATGGATCTCTCAGGCTCTCTCCCTCCACCTTCTCCATACACCTTCCCTATTATCCCCAATTTCTCTGTGCCCTCCTCCTCTCCCTCCATCTCTCCATCACCCAGCCTGGCGTCCACTGCTCTCTTCTGCTCCCTCCTCTCCCTCCTCTCTTTGCTGGGCATCACAGGAAACCTGTACACTCTGGGTCTCCTTCTGAGGCGCAGCAGAAGTAAGAGGAGACGTGGAGCAGGACTGACCTGCTGCCTCATGAGAGTGCCTGTACCATCCTGCCTTGCCAACTTCTCCTCCCCCTCCTCGTCTCCCATCTCCGCTTCCTCCTCCTCCTCCTCTCTTCACCTCCAGGTGCTGAGCCTTGCTCTCGCTGATCTGCTTTACCTTTTCACCGCTCCCTTCATCGTGTACGACAGCCTGGCATCCGGGTGGGCCTTTGGGGAGCTGGGCTGTCGCCTCCTCCTGAGCCTCGACCTCCTCACTATGCACGCCTCCATCTTCACTCTCACTGCCATGAGCCTGGACCGTTACCGGGCTGTAGCCCACCCCCTGCACACCTCCTCCTCCAACTCCTCTGGCCTGCTGCGCGTAGGCCTGGCCTGGGGGCTGGCTGTGGCTCTGAGTCTCCCTATGATGATCACACTGCACCTGGAGGATGGGGAGAACCAGGAGGGCCAGCTGTGTGTGCCGGCATGGGACGAGCAGAGCTCCAAGGCCTATCTGAGCGTGCTCTTCTGCACCAGCATTCTTGGTCCTGGGTTGGCCATTGGTGCACTTTATGCTACATTAGGCCGCCTTTACTGGGTGTCTCAGACCAAGCCGGCCTGGGCCAGTGGGAGCAGCACTGCTTGTCCCCCCCGCGCCCCCAAACCCAAAGTCCTACTCCTCATCCTTGGCATTGTCCTGGCCTTCTGGGCCTGCTTCCTTCCTTTCTGGATCTGGCAGCTGCTGCCTCTTTACCAGCCCGACATGCTGCGGACAGTACCAGTGGGGACGCAGGTGACAGTGAATCGTATTCTTACAGGGCTGACGTATGGAAACTCCTGTGTGAATCCATTCTTCTACACACTATTGACTGGAAAACGAAGACGCAACCAGCAGCCGCTGACATCAGCAAATCAGCTCTGCCGTAAGAGCAGTCCACTGCAGTAGTCTGTCTCTCTAACAGTACAGACAATAATGTGAGTTTTTACACATGCGTGAAAATGTACTGTACATGAATGCCTTATGAGTTCCATAACAGGCACCAAAGATCATTGATTTGTCCTTAGCCTGCAAACTAAGGAAATAATACTAAGCAAATGAAAGCACTTTGTATTAATGATACAGTATTTCCTATTAGGAGACAAACAAAAAGACGATCTCTGTACTGTACTGACGTGTCACCTAATTAATGCTTTACCTGCAAACCTTTTCCAAACTTTGGTGGTCATATCAAATAATGTGTCTTTAATTGCTGTGGTAACCAAGTTTACATATAAATAATTAGTTTTGAAATGTTTTATTAATGATATTAGATTTGAGGCTATGGTAAAGCTTTCTAACACAAGTGGTTACTACAGTAATTAATAAATACAGGAATAAAAGTAATTTGCCAAAATCAACAGATTTAATAAAATAGAGGAAGGTTTAGAGAGAATCTTTGTCCTATTGTGTACGTGGCTCATACACAAGCATTTCCAGTAAAAACCCTGGTGCATTTTTGCTTGTTTTCAGAGAACTTTCAAAGAAAATGTTTGTTTTTAAACAACTGGTTGTTACTTTGCAGGACCTCATCGGGACATTTTTGTGAGACGTTGTTTGTTGACTTGATGAATTATGTTTAAGCAGGTCAACAGTCCTTTGTTTGCTTCCACTGAACCCTGACATATGTAAAACAACAGTTTTTTTCTTTATAATCACAACCTGCATGTTGGGTTTTAAAATGTACTTGTTATTTGAAATCATGCAATGCTTTGCATGGCCTCAACTTGTGTGGATTGTAACTGATGTTTATAATGCATAATATAGAGCCTTGAATAAAGAGTATGCTTTCTGTAATTCACTGTGTGACTGGATCTTTAACTATAGGAAAAGAAGAGAAAGTGACCTCTGTAATAAAGAACATAACTAACTAAAGATTGTATGTTATGGTTTTCATAAAAGTAACAAATGTGAAACAAAAGCTGAGAAACAACAATGAAGTCAGACAGAAGGAGGCTGAAAAGCAGATGTAAAAGGTATAAAATGCTTAAAAAAAAGAGAGAAAATACTCAGTAAGTCGAAAATGGATTTGTTTAGTGGAGAAAAATCCTTGAGTTGCATTCAAACTTTTATTTGTGTATCTGTGTCAGCATGTCAGTGACTCTAGAAGGTTTTCCCCGTTCTTGTGTATACACTCGCTGGCTGGTGTCTCTGTGTCTCCCTGTAGCAACGGCTCGTCTCCGTCTGACCTACTCAAAGGCTGCACTGTCCTGTATCGCAAAACCCTGCTGCTCTTTGACGCAGATGAGCAAATATTGTTGTTTGACAGAAAGGAGTAAGGATGGGGATGATGGGACGAAAGAGGCAGGGAGGTATGAGCGTGGTACTTTGCTCAGAAACATGGTGTTCTCTTCTGCTGGTTGGGGGGTTGGGGAGGGAGAGTCTTGGAGACATGGGGGTTTAAGATGCTGACCATGTGGTTGTTAGGTCCCTTGCAAAATCTCCAAATCTGACAGGGGACTATTGTTATCAAAAGCATATATTCAGTATATATCATGATAGATACGAGTGTTATAACAACATTGACTCAGAATAACATAATAGGCGTAACAGCTAATCACACAAATTCAATTCTGTTTAAACAATTTTGTTTAAATCTATTTAAATTTAATTACGATTACACAGAGGCTTCTTTTCTAAAGTTTCCAAAACGTCTATATCTGTGCTGTTGGATGTGAACTTGCATTTAAAGTAAATAAACAAACAAACCATTAAAAAAACATGAACACGGATTTGATAATTGTTCCATTAAACAATTTCTGTGGCGGTTGCTTTTCTTTAAATGTACATTTAAAGTGTCTTCTAGTTTGAAAGACAGAAAAAACCTGACACAACTGTATATAAAATAAATCAAATACTGCTCATTAATTCTAAACAAGAGAACTGCAAAATGTATGAATTCCGATTTAAGCAACAATGACATTAAACCTATGCAATATTAAACGGCATTTCGCTCCTCTCAGGAAACCCATTCTGAATAATATTTTGGACCCCCTCAATAAAATTTTGACACAGTAAAGAAGTGAGTAAAGAAGTGAAACCAATCTTGTTTTAAGTGACATATCTTGGTAATATTATTTTTCTTTGCTCACCCAAATCATACAGAAGGACTATTAAGCTCTGCTGAGTGTGGCTAACTATGTTTTGACTTCTGTGAGAACATAATCCTCATGTAATTACCTTTTTGAGTGATTTCATGTTAAATGCAATGTAAAATGACACTCAAATTTGGAGAGGAAAGCAAGCTTAAATTTGGGTTAATTTATTTGCACATAAAGTGCATACATGAAGGCACACTAACTGAGGTAAAGAAAACCCCAGGCATTGCAGGAGAAGCCCCAAAGCCCTGTGGAGCTTTCTTGCATTAGTAATACCAACAGGTTGCAGAGACGCATACCGAAAGCATTTGTCAAGGGAGTGCGTGCGTTTCTCTGCACTGTGATACCATTATTTCTGAGGCTGTAGGGCTCTTCTGTGGCCTAGGCAGTCTACCATGTGTTTCTATTTACCTGGCCTGGCTACCTCTGAGCATAACATTCCCACTGCAGTTATTATCCAGAGCCCATGTGCGGTCACACCACAGGGGGCGCTTCTGTTGTGAAGTTAATGCAATATCCATCCACCTTTAACAGACAACTGTGACCCTCTCAGCACATTCGTCCATTTAAATGGAATTTCTTGCAGACAAAGAGCCAGCTCTGTATACATTTGAAATCGTGAGCGCCCGCAAGAGACCTGGTGATTTTTGGACCCCTGGGTCATACCAAAATGACAGAAGATGGAGGGTGTAGCTTGTGTAAAGATGAAACCTTTCCAAAAAAGACACTTGTACAGCAGTGTGGATATTAAAGCACAGAGTGCTTGTTGTTCAATTTTCTGAGTCTGCACAGTGTTCAGGTCTTGGGTGTCTGCGTTTTCTAAAACTCAATATATCAGATGATTAAGTCCTCCCTCAGGTCTGCGGGGATGACTGAGTGTTTGATAAACTTCAAATACATGGTGTTTGGTCAACCCAACCAAATGGATGGAAAATATTGTGTCAGTTGGCAGGCTGGCCGATCTATAAACTTTGTGTTGTTTAATTTGGTGGTTCCCAGCACCGGTCGACTCGCTCCAATCATAACTTTTGTCCAGCAGAAGCTTTTGATTTCATCCTGAGATTGCAGGCAGTGTCCATTTTCTCTCTAGTGCATGGTGAAAGCACAAGGACAAATGTTTTCACTTGGGAGCGTCGCTCTGTCCTACCTGAGGATTTCATAAATCTAGCACATGTCCATTTCCTGGAACCGCCAAGCATCTTTCCATCCCAGCACCCACTGGCCCCGCCTGTCAGCCTCTCCTCTTGACCAGTGTTTGAGGCTGCTGCAGGTGCCCCTCCCCTGGGCAGCCCGCTCAGGAAAGCACCCCGCTGTTTAGACGAGACGAGGCCACAGCCTGCGCCAAATTCATGCTGTGAAGTGTATAAGAGGCTCCCATTCTCTCCAGACATACACAAAAAAGATTCCCTTCGCACTCCACCTCCGCCTGCCCTCCACTAAAATTCAATCTTCCCATCTGTTTTCCCTCTCTCAATCACTTTTTGTCTCCTCTACAATTTCTGCCACTTCGCCTTCCTCTGCACAGGCCCACCTTACATAACATTAATATTAATGTTTCACCATGAATTTTTGCGTAACAAAACCTCTTTAGTCGTACTTAAATGTCCCAGAAATCACATTAACATCATCTTCATGGACTTCTAGCTTTCAACATCTGTAATGTCACTGAAGCCTAAATCAAACACACTTATTCAAGTTTTACGATACCCGCACATATAGTCAACACAGTATTAAAAAACTGTTTGTAATTGCTGGTTGACAGCAAATACTGAAACCAAAGTGCTCACAGTGTTTCTTTGTTAAACTCATGGCAACCCCACCATGAGGCGCCCTTCTCCCCATCACGTCCCCTGACTTCACACCTCTGTGTCAGCCGCCAGGATCAGGCAAGACCCAGGCTTGCATGCCTTGAAGGCCGGAGGTTACATCAACCGACATACACATTACGGTTCACACTTGGGCTCTTACTAGGAAAGACAGTAAATATGGCACGTCTGTCCACCTTGCTCCCTCTCCCTCTGTTTCACCATTTCTCCATCCTCCCCCTTCTCGCGGCACACTGCCCGTAAACAGTCGTCCCTGTCAACTCAGGCGTCAAAGCTCCCCTGACCTCTGGCCTCCTGGCACTTCACTTATCTGAACGCCATGGTTTGTTCATGGCTGAGGAGGAGCATTATGCATTTCCATTACACTGTTCAGTGTAGGAACAGCCTGTGTAGCTTATTATATATTAGAACAGAAATTATTAGTTTGATTAATCGATTAGTCGACAGAAAATGTAACTAACTCTTCTGTAACAATCATTTTTCAAGCAAAAGCAACAAATAAGAAGAAAATGTTGGGGTTGGCTGTAGGACAAACAAAGTGTGACATTTGAACACATAACCTTGGACATTAGGAAACATTAATGGACCTTTTTTACTATTTTCTTACATTTTTTTGGAAAGAGCAATAATCAAATAACGAAGAATTTCTGAATGGAAGACTATACATAGAATTGATAGAATTGATCAGACAGTAAAGATTGAGGAGTGAACAGTGTGGCGTTCAAGTCACTGTTAGAATTAGAGCGCCTCCTGCAGGTGAAAAATGAGAACAAAGGCTTCATATTTGAAACTAAATCATCACTTAGTTGACACTGGTTTATTACAACACATTTCTCAGATTTTATCCCTCCACACTGAAAATAAATACAGCATCCTTTAATAAAATCTTTTCAATCATTTCATCATTCAATGTGTGGAAAATATTACTCAATCTCTTGTTGCATGTGTTGTAACCAATGACGGAAGGAGCATAGTGGCCATCGATTTTACTTCTATTCACATTAAATGCAATGTTTGTCCAGGCTCATGATTATATTCTACCACAGATACAACGAGATCTGTCCATTAAGTCACTGAAATCTACTGAATACTTGCCTGGTGTATGTTAAGATTTCACTGTCATTTCTCTCTCCAGTGACATTAATGTGGACTGTATCAGTTTTCTCTGCCTTTACTCAGTCAGTGACTTTAAGCTGGCTCTGTGTGGACGTCCTTGTTTTGCACCAAGCATACATCATGTATGTACAGTCCTTTGGGTCACTATTGCCCTGGTACAAACTTAATACTGTGAACTTGAAGATTTTAATCAGCAGTGGTTAGTAACAGCTATACGATGGCAGCACGTGTCGCTCGCTACACATGTTCTTTCTCTTCTCTGTCTCTGCACCGACTGAACTTCAGCTCGGGTGGCTCAGTAACTGACCCATCCCAGTAACAGTGTCCCCAGACGGGAGGACACCTCCTGTCCCGAAGGCTCAACACAGCTGAACATGCTTTGTTCACCCAGTAAAGAGAAAATATCAGTATGTTTGCATGTATTGAAAAGAAAAAAATATTTAATTCAACTATGAATACAGAGCTATTTATGTCTAAGGTCATTTACTTTGAATTGAGTTCAAGTGAGTTCAACAGAAGTTGAGTAAGTGAGAAATGTAAAATTACAAAAATAAAGTTGAGTTTAATTCATTTGCAGACTGTTCTCTGAAAATGGTGCCACACCTGTTGTGAAATCACATTTCTTAAGTGAAATACTTCAGTAAAACATCATAGCAAACACTTAGTAATATTGCACAAAAGGCTGTTTAACTTCTGTACAAGAACTGAAAATAACCCATCACTTTAACTCTTGAATGAGAAAGCAAAGTAAAAATAAAACCACTCCAAATGGATGAGCATGAACAAAGCCAGTGTTGTGATTGAAAACCAACACCGAGCCTTTTAAAGAGCCTTTCCTCTTACGCACACATGACAGACCTTGATCCTAATCAAACTCAAGAACACAGAGTTTTGCAGACTGTTTTCAACACCCCGCGACACAGAACAAAAGAAATTCAACTAGGGCTGCTGGTTGTTCAATCTATTGATCCATGTTGCCCCCACACGGCGTTCTCACCTTCCACAGTAACCTGCACCTCCTGTCCATGTCTCTGAGCTCCTGGGTGGTCGGTAACTGAACACCTGTACCTGCCGGAGAGACTCTAAGTAACCCAGTACATCAGAACAGCTGGGGAGCCGGCAGGCATGATGCTGTGGTCTGTCTCTGTGCAGGATGCTGGATGTTGGTCTCATCCTCCACTGGCAACAAAGGCTTAAGGACCAAGCAGGGCCTTTAAACCCCTTTAGCCTGGCAATCATCACAATGAATACTGAAAGTCTGCAGCTCTGATAACCTTCAACCAAGTTCAGTTTAAAAACTTAAGAGGGTTTTTACTTTGTAATAAAAAATGTTATAAAGTCCCCAAATGGTGAGACAATAAAAGTCACATTAGAACACTATAAATAGATTATGTTCACAGAAACATTAAATACATCATCTCCATTGGAAGTAGTCATTTTGGCCAATAAAATAATTTATTTTTGACTTCACAGTTTGTAACTACCCAACTGAGGTAATTTCTCTATAAATAAATCTACCTCCTAGTTAGTCTACATGATATTTGAAAAAGACACTGTGGGCTACTTATAATAGAGATTTTGTTGCCTATATTAAGTAGAAAAGTAGTAGTAGAAACTGTAAAATCTGAAAAAATGCCAGGACATAATGCATGAAAAAAATATAGTTTTTTGTTTGTTTTGATATGTTATTCTCAATTTTACATTTGATATTAACTTATGCTGAAATCTGTCTTTATATTTTCTACTTACTATGTTCGTTGTTATGTAGTATTCACAGGCAAATTCCATGTATGTGAAAACCTACTCAGCAATAAACCTGTTTCTGATTTGGGGGCAATTGTTTGGATTTAAAAAGTGACCAAAAGGGCCAAAACAGCTCAGCCAGATACTTAAGGACTCCCAGCACAGGTCAACGCACAAAGACAATCCTGACACAAGTTTCAGAGGTTATCAGAGGCCTGACAGAGTGTGTTTGTTGTCGCTCACCTGTCCCGGGCTGCCTGGAGCGGTGTGCTGCTGCGGCTCTCTCCTCCACTGGAAACTGCGACGCCTCCTCCGAACAAATTCACCAAGAGCGGCGCGGTGTTAAAAATGTGGGACAGGTGAGACAGCAGCACCCACACCTGAACCTCTCTGGCGAACACTCACAAACATTTGCTGGTGTTTGGCGTCCTCTTGCGGTGTTACAGCCAGAAAAACGACAACAGCGACCGGAGGCGGAAACCAAGAGCTACGAGCAGAGGCCGAGAGGCTAGCAGCCAACACAGCCTGCTGTGCTGCAGCTTGTCGCGTTTATTTTTTGCACAAAGAGGGACATTTCCGTTTGACAGGATATTTATGTCATTTTGTAGAACCCAAAACGGCGGGTAAGTGTGTTTAAATGGGTTGTTTTTATATTTTTCTGTGTTTTTTTTTACCCGCCGCCCAGTTGTTTCTTGGCCGGCTAGCTCGCTAACGTTAGCTGGTTTACGTAATCATGGCGGACTGTTGTCGGCCTGCACACTGGCTGCTAGTTAGCCGGTTGTTTCATCTTTTACATCATATTTTAACACAATGCATGTCTGCAAGTGTGTGTACCTGAATAGTCACAATAAGATAAAACTCATCGGAGTGAAGACCAAATAATCCAGAGTCTCATTTTCTCGGTTAGTCTCCAAAACATCAACAATAACAGTGTTGGTTTCACGGCAACTGGTCTTCTGCATATGTTTTTGAGCATAGTTCAAAGCACAGCTCACTCCTTTCTTTTAAACAGCTGTCATTTTTATCTCGTTTTTTCTGTTCCCCCAGCCGCCGCAGTAAATGGGACCAGCCCGGCCCCGGCCCCGGTGGGATGGGGGAGGCTGAGGCTGCACCCTCCGGGGCTCTGGATGCTGCAGCTGCTGTGGCTGCCAAGATTAATGCCATGTTAGTAGCCAAGGGCAAACTCAAACCCTCACAGATAGGCACCCCAGGACCACCTGATAAGGTAATAAGACACTACAATAAACAGCTGATATATGTGTCAAAGGTGGCTATTATGTTGAGCTATGTAGTCTTAGATAATTTAAATATAAGTAAAAATATAAGAGTTGGAATATACTTAATATATTTGCTTGTACTTAAAAACAAAACAAAAATGATAGCTTTCATCTCAAATCTCCAGTTACACTAGGCCTGTGTGGGCAAATCCATTAATTGGGCAGCTGCATGGCAGTACTGGAGTAACAGGTTTGTTGCATCAGTGTGATGAAGCATATCAGTAAACGGTGATATTTTGCATACAACAATAGAAAATTTTATATGAGAGATTTTATGAATATCGCATATAGAGATTTTAACTTTGGCTAAAGCTCTACGAAGTCATCATGATGAATACTAATACATCATATTATAGATGTCACAGCATTCACACAGAGAAAAGGATAACGGAGTGTCAAACAGAAATCTGATAATAGTTTGGGAGAAATCTGACTAAACACTTTCTTTGTTGTGATAATCAAGAATATTCCACGCAGTGTACCAAAAGAGCTGTGCAGATAATAAAGATGCTCTTTACTCAGGCTGCTCAGATTGGTTTCAAAGTGTGTTTTGCACTACTTGCAATGACACACAATGATGATGTCAAGCCCAGAGTGACATAGGTTCATCAAAGCGGCTGAGCAGAATCCATGCTGTTACTGACAGAGCAGTATGGAAAACACCACAGAGAACAACCATGACTTGACAGTGAGATTGTTTGGAGGGTTAGATGACAGATTCCTAATTCTAATGCTTCCACTCTGGAAAGCCGCATCACTAGCATATGTAGTTAGTTACCACAGCAACCCATGCAGATAGTTTGAAAACATCTGATCGGATCACTTGCAAATAAGAAGTATGTACAGTCTGATAGGAGACTTTGCCTCTAGTCTGAACAAAGCCATGCTGTTTGCCTGAAGATTGCTTCCTGCTTTTCTTCAAAACTCTTGGTTTAAATTATTCAATTATTCTGCAATGTTAAACACCTAATATTAGTTCTCTTACCCCAATTTAGTGGTGCTGGCCTCAATTCATTTGGGTGGACAGGCACTTAAACTTTCCTTTCTCAGGCTGTAGGTGTTGGGAAGCCTCCAGTGCCAACGAAGGCCAAAGATGACCTGGTTGTAGCTGAGGTTGAGATCAATGATGTCCCAATTACCTGTCGGAACCTCCTGACACGCGGACAAACACAGGATGAGGTCAGTAGCAGTATGAACAATCATATCTCACAGAAGGTCATCACTTGCTGTCTGTAGTGTTTAATGCAAACTCTACCTGACATGGTTTGCCTGCAGATCAGTAAAGTAAGTGGTGCTGCAGTTTCAACCAGAGGCCGTTACATGACAGCAGAGGAGAAGGGAAAAGCGCTACCAGGGTGACTTTTCTTGCCTCTTATTCTCAGTATTATTCAGTGTAGATTATTTTACGTTAACAAAACCTTTCTACTCTTTCCATGCAGGGATCGACCTCTGTATCTGCACGTTCAAGGACAGACGAGAGAGCTTGTCGACAGTCAGTACTTTTCGGTTATCTTATTTTCATTCAGTCGTGAATGTACATCTTCATATATCAAGTAATGAGAGTGATGGTTTCTTTCCCTCATTCTTCAGGGGCAGTTAATAGAATCAAGGAGATCATCACCAATGGTGTGGTGAAGGCTGCAACTGCCTCATCGTCTTCTTCATCCTTCACCCCCAGTGGGGCTTCAGTCACAGTTTACCAACAGCACAACCCACCTCCTCCCTCATTGCCCCCCATAACCCATCACAAACCACACTTCCAGTCCGGGGTAAGACAGTTTCTCTTTGTCTTTTTACATCTCATGAACTAAGATGATATCAATACGAAAAGCTTAAAGTACAAAATGTTTTTAAAACTCTTTGTTAGTTAGTTTTTTATTCATAACTCCAAAGCACCTGTTGAGTTGTTTTAAAGTTTTACTGTTGCTTGAACACAGTCTAAAGCACTTACTGTTCTGAGAAAGGTTGTGCTAAATGTTTGAGCTTTTAAACACAGAAATCTGGAGGATCTCTAAAAAGTCCACTGCATTACCAAGAACACAAAAGACACTTGATAGCCACTGTGATGGATTACCATGTTTCTTTCCTCTGTAGCTTAATTCCTATACATTATTATAACAAATTTTGCCTGAAGGACAAAAAACACACATTCAACAGGATTTATTGTAGGATTTGGACTGCAACTGGTGGAAAACAGTTGCAGTTTGTAGTAAATGGACATAGATGGATGGCTATAATGACCCAAAGTAATGCATATAGTTGGATTTGTGTGCTTATCTGTTTTCTTTCTCAGATGCATTATGTTCAAGATAAAGTCTTTGTGGGCTTGGAGCACGCTATCCCGGGGTTTGTGGTCAAAGAGCGGGTCGAAGGCCCTGGCTGTTCATACTTGCAACACATCCAGGCCGAGACTGGGGCCAAAGTCTTCCTCAGAGGAAAAGGATCAGGCTGTTTAGAGCCTGCCTCTGGACGAGAGGCCTTTGAACCCATGTACATCTACATCAGGTGGGTGCAGTCCAATGAATTAAGAAAGATTAAGAACCTTTGCCTGTCAGAGATTATTCCTGCTTGTGCAATATTATGAACCAGCCACAAAGGGGTTTCTCTCATGGACTAAATGCAGTCTGTTCTCTCTTCAGTCATCCTAAACCAGAAGGGCTTGCAGCAGCAAAAACCTTGTGTGAGAACTTGCTTCAGACAGTGAGTAATTTCCTGTTACTGTGAAATGATAAACCACAAGATCTTGTCCATGTCTGTGCTTTTCCATTACAGCCACAATCGAGACTCCATCACAAGCTTATACACTCCCAACTGTTTTGACATTTGGCATGTCTACCTGGTGAAACCATACACATTAAATTTCCCCAGAATGCACATCAGCTTAGAAATTTGTTCGCTAATACAATATATATTTTTGTAATAGCTTAAGTTTTAATTCATTTGTCAGTAGTGGCCGTAGTGGCCATTACTGACATTTCCAAATTGTCTAAAACAAAAATTATTGTTTTTACCAGCCAACAAACAAAGATAAAAATGTAAAAAACAATATTAAAAAGACTTCCTTGTGGTATGAATGGCATCACTGTGGTATTACGTTTTATACCACAAGTTTGAGCGGTGCTTTCTCAAACTCAGCAAGTTAAAAACTCAAGGGAAGTATGTGCATCTACCAGGAGGTGTTAATTAACAGCATTAAATCATTTTAATCGGTGCTTAATAGTTCTAATTATTATACAGTAGGTTTCTACAATATTTTCTTCTGCAAGACTGATATGTTACATTTTTTAATTGCTGCCTTAAAGTGATTATCTGCTATAGTAAATGGTCATGACTTTGTTCCTTGAACCACTTACATATGATGTTTTTCTTTCTCTAGGTTCATGCAGAGTATTCCCGCTTCCTTAATCAAATGAGCACAATGATGCCAACGCAACAAGGTATAATAAAGCTGGTTGTCTGTTTGTTGTGTTACAGTTGTCACTTGATTAGGCAGTGCACTGTTGTTTTTCCTTAGCTAACATTTTCAGTCAAACACACTGTAAATGATTGTAGGGGTCTGACTTGACCTGTTTCCCTTCTCTTCTTCCACCAGGATTTGCACAGCCTCCAGTGGTGAATGGGATGCCTCCGCAACCTCCTTACTACCCCCCTGCTGGATACCAGCCAGGCTACCCTATGCCTGTACCACCCCCTCAGCCACAACCTGTCCCTCCACCTTACGCTGTACCACCTCCAATACCTCCCACGGCACCTGCAGGTGTGCCTCCTCAGTACCCCCTCCCCCCTGCTCATGCCCCAGCTCCTGCTCCTGTCCCTGCTCCAGCTCCAGCTCCAGCTCTTGCCCCTGCACCTGCTCCTGCTCCAGGCACTATGCCACAGGTAGGACCGAGCCATCAAATCCATTTTACATAATGAATGAGGTAATATTGGTTTCTTCTGTCCTTTAATGTAAACTCATTTTCTGATATTCTGACGATGAAAGCTGTGTCATAAATGCCAAATATTTTAAGTCTAAAACAAGTTGTCCAAACAATGATCATACTTTGTATAGCAATAATACTTTGTTTTCCCCTCTCTGCAGACTATTCCTCCTGTACCTTTTCCTCCATCAGCTGCAGCGCCACCCAAAGCTCCACCTCCTGCTGCCCCTGCCAACCCACCACAGAAACGACGCTTCACAGAGGAGGTCCCAGATGAGAGGAACAGCGGTCTACTCGGATACCAGGTGATAAATCTCTCTTCCACCTTTAAAACCTCTCATCTCCCTTTTATTTTTCTGCCTTTTGTTTGTATGCCTACACTTTTACCTGAGTGCTGTGTGTGTGTGTGTGTGTGTGTGTGTGTGTGTGTGTGTGTGTGTGCTGCACGTGCAACGTGTGTGTTGAGTCACTTAGTTTTATCAGCCAATCATATGCAGTCTTAACCAGGTTGATTACTCAACTGTCTGGGATTTATCTACGAACATTTCATCCTTGCTTTCTGCATGTGTTTAATGTACGTTGGTTGAGATGGCATGGCTTGGTGTTCCCTGTTGTTCACTTACAGTTTACCTGTGTCTATATAATGACTGTGGAGTTTCAGAAAAAGGTATTAATACTGATAAGCTTCAAGTATCTTTCATAGTTGCTGGGAAAAAAAGTCAGTGTTATCAGACCTGTGGTAAGCTCTTCACAGTGCCAGATTTTCTCACTTTGGTGTTGGTTTAGTTAATTATTTTAAAGGACAGGGTTTAGTAGAGGATGTCTGCTAATCGGGCCTGTGTGTTTTTCTGCTCATAGCATGGACCCATTCATATGACTAATTTAGGTGCAGGCTTCCCAGTGGGCAGCCCGGAGACTACAGGACCCCCACCACCGAGTTCCTCCGGCCCACCGAGTGAGAGGGACAGGTAAAGACTTTTGTTACATTATTTTATGAATTGTGTGAAATTGTGTGCATGTGTCAGCAGGTGTAGTTAACTCACACCATTTCTCTCTGCCTTCTCCAGTCGGCAGCTAATGCCTCCACCTCTGTTACCTGTGAATGGAGTGAGACCCAGGATGGAGGAGAGAAGGGCACCGCAAGGCCCCGTGGGTAAGGGCATTATCCTGTGGATTGACAAATCCCTGCCCAAATCCAAATCCACAGTTCCTGACTGCCCCTCATAAGCTCAGCATGGATCTATTCACAGCCTTATTGTAGAGCTGCAAAGAGTAAAATGTAAATCCTCTGGGCCACTAGACTGCATCTAAATTTCAACTGTTAGATAAAAAGCCAGCAGATGCATCAAGACGTAGTGCTCCCTCAGTGCTTTACTCCTTTGGATTTGAATAATGAAGCCCCCTGTTTTTGTTCCAGAATAGATCAAAGCAGTGTTACATTCGCACTTGGCCTCAAACTGGCCTTTATGCTTCTTATGATTCTTACAGGATTCTGATGCTGTGACTAGAAATCTCCAGATAATGAGGTGGAACTGTGACTTGACATCTTTTGTGCATTGTTCAGTCCTTTGCCAAAAAAGTATGCTAAGTCGAGTCCACCTTACCGTCCCGTTCTGATGACATCATCAGTCTGGAGTGTCTGTAGTTTGTTTGCTTTCCTCACTAACGAGAATCTCTCCTGTTTTTGTGTTTTTCTCTTTTTCTCTGTGTTTTTCTTCTCTTCCATGTATATCTGGGGTGATGCTGGATTCTGATTGGGGGTGGGGCACGACTCGTCCTGTGACGCCGTCCTTCCGCTCGATTGGACGGCCCTGACACTGTCGCTCCCCACCAACCAATGGCTGCTTTCGAATGGCTGCCCCCCTCCTCTACTCTGCTGACAAACTGATTGACGTCTATTAACTATTTGTTTCTCCCACCAAAATGTCTTTGGAATAATTAACTTGCACCTGTCTTATGTGAAACATGTTGCTGCCTGCCGTTGTTTTTTGCATTTTCCTCTCTCCTCGTATTTCTCCCCCCACCTCCCCAAATTTGCCACCTCTTCCTTTCTTCTGCGTGCTTCTTCCCTTCTTTTTATTTCAGAGCCTGCAGTGAAGAGATTGAAAACTGGTTTGGTGGCGTACACTGGCGACTCCTCGGATGAAGAGGAAGACCACTCAACCTCTAAAGCCTCAGGGCCAGGTAACCCTGGGACAGTTCCCCCCACCTCCACCTCCTCAGGCTGGACACAGGGCTATCGTTGCCCTCCTCCACCACCCCCTCGTGCTAAAACACAGCCGCAGTCAATGCCTTTCTGGATGGCACCCTAAAGCTTTGTGCCGAGTCTTACAGGATGTTCACCCCAAACTGAGCCTGTCCTCTCCCAGAACTCATCATTCATCTCATGGATGATTCTTTACAGCTACATATTGGTTGCAGCATTATTTTAGTACGTGGGTCCAAATGGACATAACTTATGTTTTGGAAAACTTCTGTTTCTGTTTGGTGCACACATAATAGTTTGATGACGAACATTTGCAGGACTAATACTCCAGACTATTTTGTGGATGTATAGATGGTCAGATGAGCGATATTTTACCCCATTTTATTTGGAATGGAATAAAAACCCACAACAGGTGAAGTGTTTGAATATATTGTCTTTGTAAAAACAAAATCACAAGACGATGTTGTATGTCACTGACCGCTGTTCATTTTGTCCTTAGTGCAGCTTTTCCTACTTTGTCGCCTCCTTTCCTTTTTCCCTGTCCAAGTCAGTGACACCATCCTTTTTTATTCTGGTCTTTTTGTACAGATCATATTGAACTAATGTGTAGTAAACCTATTGAATTTATTTCATGCTTTTGAAATAAATAAACTTAACTTATTGCCATGTCTGAGCTTGTGATACTTTGTAATGTGTATTTTCCTTAGTAGTCTGCTCTGCCACACAAAGAAATCATCAACAAAGATGGTCACGTCTTCCAATGAACTGTCAACAGCTCTGCTTGACAAAGAAAATGGAATAAAGTGACAAACCCACTTGAGAATTTGTTTTGTTTTACAAAAATGGACTACTTTAAAATCCCCATTTGGCCTGTTAAGATTTTGCAATGATGGTAACTAAGCTTTCATTAAAGCAGTATAATTTTACATTCCTAATAACAACAATACTTTCACATTAAAAGCTATGTTTAAAAATAATATACCGAAAGCAGTAAAGCTTGAAGAGCTATTGATACAGATGTGAGGGACTGAATGTTGAAATCAGTTTTAGATCATCTCAATCTCTGGTTCTCTTGGAGGGTTTTTCTTGTTATACTGAGCTATGCGGTTCTCCATGACCGGCCGAAAGTGGCGGATCAGCCCCTGTAGAAAATGAAAGGTGAAGAGAAACAAAAGTGCTTGTTAAAAATGTAAATCATGACTCGCTTGAACTTGAAACTTAAGTCAGTATTTGATTAACATCTCTGTCTGTTGGACTGGTTAAGAAAAAAAACCCCCCCAAAAAAAAACAACCCAGAGATCTCACCTGCACAGGCCAGGCAGCTCCGTCCCCCAGAGCACAGATGGTGTGTCCCTCTATCTGCTTGCTTAGCTCCCAGATCGTGTCAATCTCTGAAACCGCTGCTTCTCCTCGAACAAACCTCCACATCATTTTATCCATCCAGTCAACTCCTGTGTGAGAGGACAAAGAGAAAGTTACCACATTGAAATTTCAACATTTCTTTTCACCTCCAAAATATGTCTTTATATGGCAAATACCCACATAAAGCCAATCGACAAGTACTTCTCCTGTGATACATTAAATGCAATTTCTTTTTATTACTTCTATTAAATAAGACAAGTGTGAAATTCTAATCCAATACACTGTCGAATTTAGCAAATATCCCCCTGCGGCCTACTGACCATCTGTTCAGGCTCTGTAAATGGGAAACAAACAGTGGCTCTGATCAAACTCCACAACTCTGCTCCTCTGAGTTTGACTGCAGGATCATTTGTGCTTATTGTTAATATTTGTCTCTGATTCCAGTCAATGGCAGTTTTATGATAGCTGTGTCAAAATAAATATACAATCTAGTGTATCTTGCAAATCATGTCAGCTGATTTAATCTGGTTTACTACAGCAGTATGATCCCACAATAAACATGATGTTGTGATTTAAGTATAATATAACAGATATAACTACATCATAAAAAATCACATAAATTAATTTATTCTTTGTCAGGTCTGTCCACAAAATGAGCAAATAGCTTTGAAAATCTTTGTTTTTGGAGTCCAGATTGATCACAGCTCACAGCTAATAAAATTGTAAATGTAGGACTTTTACTTGTATTATTAGAATTTTTACATTACAAATGTGTCAATAGTGTTTCTAAATACACACTACAAGGTAACTTTCTCATTATCTAGTCTAAATACTCCCTACAGTTCTTTACCTTCTCTGCAGGGGGTGCACTGGCCACAGCTCTCATGTTTATAAAACTCAACCAAACGTGCAATAGCTCGGATCACATCAGTCTGAAGGAAAAAAAAAAAGTTTTCAGAATTTTGTTCCAGATGGGCTGTCAATAAAAGTGCAGTGCATTTTGTTATATTCATTATTCAGGCATCTGTTTACCGACTTATCCATAACTATGATGGCAGCAGTTCCCAGTGCGGTCTCTGCACGGACCAGGTCATCGAAATCCATCAAAACGTCATCACACACGTGGCGGGGGATGATGGGAGTGGAGGACCCCCCAGGGATCACACCTAATAGATTGTCCCAGCCGCCCCTCACTCCTCCTGCACCAATCACACAGGAAGGAGAGAGGAGGTCATGTCAACATCTCACAGAGCAAAACCAACATTAGCGCAGAGGTGGACTGTAAACACACACCTGCGTGCCTCTCTATTAGCTCCCTCAGAGGAATAGACATCTCTTCCTCCACCGTGCACGGCGTGTTCACGTGGCCGGAGATGTTGAACAGCTTTGTCCCGGAGTTCCTCTCCCTCCCGAAGCTGGCAAACCAAGCTCCGCCTCGACGGCAGATCGCAGGCGCCACAGCAACCGTCTCCACGTTGGAAACTGTCGTTGGGCATCCAAACACCCCTTAAGGGAGAAAGAGAGAAAAACAGTGAATAACCACTTAAGGGCTGTAATTACAGTATAACCCTATTTTGCAGTTTCTTAAACCATAATTAACCCCAGCAAGATGTAGGAGCTTTCACCTCACCTATGTCTGCAGGGAACGGTGGCTTGAGTCGGGGTTTCCCTTGCTTGCCCTCAAGAGACTCGATGAGAGCCGTCTCCTCCCCGCAGATGTAGGCTCCAGCTCCCCGCATCACAAACACGTCAAAGTCAAACCCTGAGCCGCAGGCGTTCTTCCCTATCAGCCCGGCTTTGTAGGCCTCATTAATTGCCACCTGATTAAAGAGCAGAGACAAACAACACCCGGCATGAAACACGCAGCATCTACCGATTAACAAGCCATCTATCTGTGCCTTTTGTTTACCTGCAGATTCGATGACTCATTGTAAAACTCTCCTCTGATGTAGATGTACGCAGCACGAGCGCCCATGGCTCTCCCGGCAATCAAGCAGCCTTCTATTAGCTTATGGGGGTCATGACGCATTATCTCACGGTCTTTACATGTCCCTGGTTCTCCTTCATCAGCGTTCACCACCAGATACTTAGGTCTGGGAAATAGGAAAGAAGGAAACACACAATATAATTAATCACCAAGTGTCATTATTGGTGTGAAAAGTGACGGATGCCTCGAGTGACAAATCTGATCTGCATCGTTTCTTTTCACTCTTGTTCCAACCTGCCATCACTGGGTTTGTTCATGAAGCTCCATTTCATGCCGGTGGGAAAGCCAGCTCCCCCTCTGCCTCGGAGCCCCGAGATTTTCACCTCATTTAAGATCCAGTCTTGTCCCTTCAGTATGATCTCCTTAGTCTTATACCAGTCTCCTCGCTTGAGGGAACCCTTGAGTCTGATAGAAAGGAAAGAAAGAACATATTTCTCATATGTTTCAGGTCATTACAGACCATGAGTTAGTTATAGTTTTTCCTTAGTGTTTTTACCTCCAGTCATGACGGCCATATATGTTGGTGAATATCCGGTCTTGATCACTCAGAGGACCAAATGTGGTCTTTTTTGGTTTCGCCTGGTGACAGAGAGGAAGATAAAAGAAAAGTGTCATTAACAAAGCAGCCATGTGCATGGAAATAAGAGCTGCAGTCACTTAGGGGCTGCAACTATTTTCATTATCAATTAATTGTTTCATCTATAAAAGAGCAAACAATAGCAAAATCTCCACTTATAATTCCCCAAAGCCCAACGTGACATCTTCAGATTGTTTTCTTTTTTGAGCAACCAAAAGTCAAAAGCCCAAAGTTATTTATGAGAAAGAAAAGCATCAATCCTCCGTGGACCTGGAACAAGCAAATAGTTGGCATTTTTGCTTAAAAAATGTCAAATATCAAAATAGAGAGCGATTCATTTTCAACTGAATTAATCAACAAATCGTTGCAGCTCTACATATTGTTATGTAATTGTTATGTTAACATATTATGCAATTTAGTAAAACTATGTTACAGTGCACAATGCATTTGGAGACATTTTTATTAAATATACCCCTTGAATAGTCACAGAACATACTGTGTGCCTGTCTTTTATCTTTTTATAAGATATATAACATCTTATGAACATATTTAAACCAAAAATCAAACTGATTCAAGATAGCTTGATTGAACAATAATTAACATAGAATATATAAATATTAAAGAATATCATCATTTAGATAATCTCTTATTTGACAAAAATTTCATTCAAACTGTTGATTGCTATGAACTGTGTGTGTGTGTGTGTGCAAATTGTGTGCGGTGTGTGTTGTGTGTATTATAGTGTGTGTGTGTGTGTGTTGTAATGTGTGTGTGTTGTAGTGTGTGTGTGTTGTAATGTGTGTGTTGTAGTGTCTGTGTGTGTGTGTGTTGCGGTGTGTCTTGTAATATGTGTGTGTGTTGCGGTGTGTGTTGTAATGTGCGTGTGTTGTAGTGTGTGTTGTAATGTGTGTGTGTTGCAGTGTGTGTCCGGGCCTACCTGTGGCTGTGCTGCAGTGCTGTAGTTCAGACGCGGGGCCACCTGACGCGCCACAGCGCCCCACAGCATCCGGCCGGGCAGCATCCTGCAGGAGCCCCAACACAGAGACGCCTCCAGCTCCCTTTACGCGGCTCTGTGCCTCAAAGCTGCTCCTCACTGCTCCTCACTGCGTCTCTGTGTGACTCTTCATACAGCCCAGTCGACTCCTCAGACCTCCGTTTCGCTGCGGGGCCTGCTGGTTCGGCTTAGTTAAACTAAGAGGATTAACGAGCACGTCACATCCCGTCCCAGCTGCCCGCGCGGTGCCCTACAGGTACCCTGACCCTCAGTATCAGTATCAGGGTCTCATTAAGGGCCTTAGTGAATGATTTGCAGGGTTATCAGTGGAGTATTAATATAAAAGTAACCATTAGATTTAGAAGTTCCTTAAATAAACCTTGATTGACCCTTTGACAACAGACCTTTTTCACAGCAGACATTTTGTCTAGTCATAGTTACAGCACAGGTGTTGCTAATTGAACTAATGATGGCTGAGTTTTGTTCAAGTGTCTGGTAATTTGTGACAGTGAGCCAGCATGCACATCACCAGGAACCTGAAACTGAAGCAACTCATTGGAATTCAGCCATTGTTCATTTTTCAAAATGTCAAAAAAAAAAAGATTTGTACAGACCACGATGAGCCTCTTATTGTACATGCAAAGTAAGAAATAATGAGTTTGGTAGAGTTAAGAACATTAAGGAAGTGTTTGTGGCAAGTTCCTGTCTCCCCGAACTGTACCAGGAAGTAAGCAGTCAAAAAAAACAAAAAACTAAGGGGTATTTTAAGGTGGTCTCAAAAAAATTTATGTATTCTTCTACAGGAGGCTCACTTAACTACTTTCATGGGGGACTGACATTATTTGAGATTCAAATTTATTTTAAAGAATGTCCTCAGACCAGTAATCACTGGGCTGATATTATTGCAGATATATCACTTGTATGTGAGATTAGATATACAGTATCAGCCAATGAGTAACGAGTGTGTGTCCGTACAACTGTGTGACAGTAAAGGTATTTTAAAACTCCATAACACAGTTTGTCCACCAGAGTGCACAAGTTATTTTTTGAAACTCAAATATGGATATCTACATCAGACTCAAAAATCCTGTCGTGATCGTGTTCTGAAGCCTGCCAAGAGTTGTTTTTGCAAATTAACAGAAACACAGAAAACAGCAAGCTTAGAGATCTTTATTTATTTTCTTTACATTAACTGAAACAATTGATGGGAAAATGAATTCATATCTCTGAGAAGGTTCTACTAAAAACTGAAAGACAAAAAAATGTATCCCTGATAGTGGGGTCTCTGCTCAGACCTGACCCCATTTCCCTTCACCGAAGCCAAGAAAACAAACAGCTCACATAGAAACACACACTTCACAGCTGGCATCAGTTAAACCCTCATTCATTCACAAAGCTCTGACTGGGAACGCCAACACCCTTCATGAACCGGACCAACTGTCATACTGCCATTCCAGTACGACTGGTTCCAGTAAGGCCAGTAGTTTACTTTCATTACTTCCCTATTTTTCTCACACGATAGGCTTGATTAATTTGTTTTTCAAGCATCAAATGATCCAATAAAAAATCTACAAAATGTCTTACTTTGAAACTACTGGCCTTACACTTACATGAAGAACGTCAATTGCCCTACAGCACCAAACGATTTCTTCCCATTTTATATTTTGTATAATCACTTAGTGCATTGCTCAAGGTTTCCTGAGAGTAGTTGCAGCACAAAAAAATCTAAGGCAACTTCATCCCAATATACATTATATTAACTAGAACTCTGTACTATTATGCAGGAGGAAGAGTATTCAACGTATGTAGGTTTTTAAAGAAGTATTGTCTATTTCAATCACAATCTTAAATCGTATCGAGTGAGTTAATAGATTAGATATTGAAGGTCAGACAAAAAGGCTTGAAGCTCTCAAATCTCATAGTGCAAATAAACTGGAAATAAAAGAATGATTTACTACACAACAAGGACTGGATAGTGCACACGAGGCCAGACCAGCGCGACTGCTACATCAGGCTCTGACTGCATGGGTTTCAAGAGGATTGGAAATAAAAAGACAACTGCTGTCACTTAAAGCCATTAATGGTTGGCCTTAATGTACTGGTCCAGGGAAAGCATCATGAAACTAAAAAGGTTTTTGGTCGAAGACAGACTAACTCAAAAGGTAATGGCCCCTTTAGACACAGCGGTGGCCGATCTAGAAGAATTGCCATGCAATAACATGTGTTACAGTACTATACATGTTGAATTAACAACAGAGAAGCATGCTGAAAATGTCAAACAGCAAAGTCATTTCCAGTTACATCGGAGGATTTTAAACCCCCTGACTTCTTCTTTGCTCTGTTCCCTTCTCTCAACCCCGGAGGATGGAATGTGCCTGTATTATTGCAGTACCTGACGGGGTTTAAATGTGCAAAGAATGCATTCGAGGAAGAATCGCCCAAAAGAAGACACGCAGCCCATAAAAAGGCGTTTAGGTATGCGGAGATGTCAAGCCAGAATCTTTAGCGCAATGCAGCTTCTTGTAAGACTTAGATGAGAAGTGGATTGTGACCTGTGTCCCCACCCTCGATTTGGTCTCACAAGAGAGTTTCAGCAGAGAGAAGTCATAATAAATAACAATAAATAAATAAGTACAGAAAAAGGGGAGGGGGCACACCATCTCATTTATCCCCTAATCTTGTCCCTTTTTTTTTTCTTTTTTCAAAGAAGAAACCCAAACGAGTGCGTTGGAAGACTGACATCCACAACCTTTGGGAAAAGAAGAATTGTCTTCCACGTGATCAGCATCAACCGATTGACCCAGACTTTGTCTCTTTTGGTCAGGCATCTAACACAGAGCTCTGTGGCTCTGAAACACTCAAATATGGAAGCAGATTCTTTCTCATGGCTATCAAAACAGTTGGGAAGAGTCTTCTCTTCAAACCCAACATTGGCTACAATTCACTTTTCTCTTCTCCTTTAAGGAAACAGTTCAACTAAAATCTTTGGTTTAAGCACCAAATCAAAGCAAAGATTCTACCGCTAACAAGAAAAGACACAAAGAACATTATTGCTCACAATGTACAGAACATTTGATTAATCAGACTGCATGTTCACTGATAACCACCAGAGGACAGTGGCCACGCAAACCCATTCTTGTGATCTAGGTGATATGACTTCTGAGTTGTACCTGAATCAATACATTTATATTGTAACTAAAATATACATCTTCAAATATCCCTATAAGTCGCAGCTCTGGATTTTAGTTTGCATAGTGAAAAGCATCCCGGTAACCACACACACACTTGACACACGCACGTCCAGCTAGAAAAATCTAATCAAACAGCCAAACCTGAAATACATAAAAATGAACAGCAAACGAGAAATAAAATTTAAAAGACAAATGAAATCAAATGCCAAGAGCCAGATGACAGACATTTAAAATATCTCAGAAAACCCGTTTTCCATTTTTTTTTTCTTATATCTAACATTTAGTTGTTTATTTTTCTAAGCGCTCTCTACATGGGAGCAGCAGGTCATTAGTCCAGCCACCTGAGTGAGATTTTTTTTTTTACTGTGGATGCTTTACCACACAGACACACGTACACGCACACACTCTTTTAATTATTCCTCCTCCTCCGCTTCCTCTTCTCCCATTTCCTCTTCCACCTCGTCAGCCCATCGGTCACGCCGTGTAGCCGGGGAGCGGGTTCCCCCAGGATCCTCTCCCTCTGCCTCTCTGCCCCCTCGCAGCTCCAGGCCCCGCAGGAAGAGCTCAGGGTAGTTGGCCAGCCTGCGAGACCCGAGGTGGGCCAAAGCCTGGAAGGCGAGAGACCGCTCCCTCTCAATGTCGCCTGGAAACATCAGCGGGGGTGCAGTGCCGGGCCCGCTCCCACCATCCAGCACAGAGTGAGGTAGGAACGCCGAGGAGTGGGCCTGTAATGACAACGCCTCCAAAGGGTTGGGCTGCTCCCTCCCACCTCCATCGCCTCTCCCATCCTCCCCAAGCTCGGGCCCACGTCTGGGCCGGCGCGTGCGCAGCTCCAGGCAGCTGTGTCCCTTGCGGTGGCGCTGGAGGTGATCCTCTCGGGCAAAGGCTTTGTGGCAAAGCGGGCATTCGAAGGGCCTCGCCCCACTATGGAGGGACAGGTGGTTTTTGAGGTCGTATGAGTGGAGAAACCGGGCAGGGCAGTGTGGGCAAGGGTAAGGGCGCTCGCCTGTGTGTTTCCTCATGTGGATCTTCAGCTTGTCGTTTCTATTGAAAAGACGGATGAAGAATTAGGAGGCAGAAAGAGAGGAGCGATAGGAGCAAAAACATTATTAAAGGATTCAGTCATATCGTGTATCATATAATACGTCAAAGTGTTTTGTTTTGTGCATACCGTGTAAAACGGACTCCGCAGGCAGAACACTGGAAGGGCTTCTCCCCAGTGTGTGTCCTCATGTGTCGGGGCAGTTTTCCTGCTCCATGGATGATCTTCTGACAGACGGGGCACTGCTGGGGCGTCTGAGACTTCCTCTTCCTCCCACCTCCTGCTGCCGATGCTGCCGCTCCTCGGTCAGCCACAGAGGTAGGTATGGAGTTGCTTCCCATCAGCATACCATCGTCGCCAAAACCCTCCAAGTCGTCATCCTCTGACAGCTTGTCATTCAAGGGCGGGACTGGAGGTGGGTGGGCTATACGGGGGCGCTCGTGCATCCAGGGAAGGAGCCCTCCGTTTAGTGTGGCCCCTCTCCCTGGCTCTCTGATCGCCCTGGGGTCTCCATTCTGCCCAGATTTGATTTGAGGTGAAGCTCCTCTTGTTCAGGGCTGGGAGGCTGAGTGGATGGCAGGGAGCGGAAGCTGTCGGACGCAGGCGAAGGGTGCGAGACGGGGGAAACGGGCGGTGGGTTAAAAACCGAGTTGATCTGATGCGACCCAACTTTTTTCACCTTCTTTTTGTCAGTTTTTCTTCGGGATGCTTTTTCTACCGTGCTCTCTTCCTCTTCCATCCTCTCTGCAGGTGCGTGCTGGAATCTCTGCTCCTCTGCTGTCTCCGCCTCTGCCTCCGCTGTCTCCCCCAGGATGTCCCTGCATGCGTCAGCCACACACTGGATGCCCAGAAGCTGAGCCCCTCGCAGCACATCTCTCATCCCAGAGCTGGGGATGGTCAGGGTGGCAGTGTAGGCGAACTCCAGCAGGGCGTCCAGGGCATCGGGTGCCACGCAGTCCAGCTGACACACGCTGAAACCCCCTCCGCCCTCGCCGCCCCCCTCCTCTGTCCCGAACAGCCGGCGGAAGTAGAGGCTGACTGCGGCCATGACGGAGCGGTGGGTCGGGTAGCGCGCTCCACGGGACATTAGAGTGAGATCACACAGGAGCCCTGCCCTCCTCTGGTCATTCAGGTGGGACAAGAGCTCGTTGCTGTGCTCCGGGAAGGGGATCCCAATCAGACCGTCCTCTCCTGGAGACATTGCCACCTGCGTGAAAGAAGAGAAAACTTAAGTATGTGGAGGGACTAGGGTTTGAGCCTTTTGAGCCTAAAAGTAAATCTTCAGTAGCGTGACTGACAAGGAGTTTCTTTCACGTGAGGGACAATTTAAACCGGGCTTAGCAGCAACTCTCCCCCCTTATCCTTCCCTCCCCCCCCCCCACGTGCTTTCTTTCCAGATTACTAAATCGGGAGGAGGCGATTTTGGCCAGTGAGATGGATGCTGGGTCACCAGAGGACAAATGCAATTGAGACAACAGAGCCAGCAGGAGAGGTAAAATATAAGAGCAGGGAGAAGAAAAAGAAGTTATCACTAGAGCAGAGAGAGAGAGATAGAAAACGAAATGATCGATAATAGTGACGCGGAAGGGACGCAAGATTATGCAACGTGCTGTAGACTCTGCGACCAGAGGCAGTGGGTTAATTCCCATGAAACCTTTATAGCATTAGCCGTTTGATTAAAATACCTGGACAAGAAAGAGACGGACTAATGGATGAGAGAAAGACAAGAAAGACAAGCAAGTGAGGGAGAGGGAGGAAGTGACTGAGTCTAGAGTGGGTGAAAGGGGGGAGTACCAGTGAAAGAATGAGGAAGGAAAAAACAGCAAGAGAAGAATTACAACCTTTATGAGGACTTGAATAAAGTACATGACTCATGGACTTGATGTGCAACATATATGGTACAGTCAGTTATTAGAGTTCATTTATTTAAATTACCTTCTTTGAATTTTTTTAACCCAATTAAGATGTTTACCAGAAACTTCATCGTGAGTGTAAATCGGCGTGAGTGTTAAGTTGAAGGTAAAATGTCACAATGCAAATCAAATAAGGCCAAGAACTTTCTTGATTCTTGTGCGAGACATAACAAGGTCTGCTGGTAATAAGACCCAACAACTCCCTTCTTTGGCTCCCTAAGCTCGCACCTCACACCCTGTCCACACTATACCTGCTCGACAATATCTCTAACACACCTGAGCAGACCAGATTTTCCACAAACAACTCACCCTCCAGATTCCCCCTCCCTGCCCTTCATCTCCCTCCCATAGCAACTGGCAGCCCCCTGGCCATCCAATAACAGTGTTCAACCAGTTCACACAGTGCCCAGAGGGCTCTGCGCAACGACAGCACATCCACCTGACTAACCTGCTCCAAAACACACCCTATTAAATACACACACACCACACACACACACACATACATACACACATATACAATACAAATGCACACATACACACACATTGCGTGCCAATCTGTGGCTCCCCCCACCCACCATTGTTAGATTTAACCTGTTATGCGACGACCTCAACACCAGCCAACTTAAAACACATACGAGCACAAACGTACTCCACCCGTTCAATGAAAGGTAAAAGTAAACCATTTAGATAAATACTTCCAAAGAACTTGCCACTTTCTTTCAGGCATACCATCGCTCGAGTTGATATCAAACCTCCCAAATGTTCCCTCTCTCGTCCCAGGACGTGCTAAAGTTGTGTCAAACGTTAATCCTACCTTCCCTGTCTTCATGGGCATGGGCACAGTGAGCTGGAGGCGAGGCAGCGTGTGTCTCATGGCATCCATCTTTTTGCTTTTTCAAGTCTTCTCCCTATCTCTCCTTCTCTTACTCCGTCTTTGAAAACCACCTTCTTTTTTCCTATTTCCTTCTACCCTTAGAAGTGTAACTTAAAGGTCTGATCTCGCTGTCAGAAGTCGGGGTTAAGTGTTCATCCTTGGGGATGTCTACCTCTTTCGCATGTTCTGTCACTCACTCTCCTTCCTGTTGTATCAAAAGAGGGTGCACGTTGACGAAGAGAGACTCAGAGATACCCCTCCCCCCAATGCGCCTACGCGCCCCCTCTCTCCAAAACCCAACGGCCCATTTTCCGAACACTTTCCGATAAACACCATCTCCTCGTCGACCTCTCCCTGTTAAGATCTAAACAGGTAGATGGGGTGTAGTGTATCTAAGGTCATCCCAGGATTGTGAATGATGTGGAATAAATACATTTCAGACCACACACAGTAATTGAACTGGTTTGGCAGGAAGGAAACCAACGTGTTCAACAAAAACAGCTCAGAATTACAATTTTTTTTTTTTTTTTTGTCAAGTCAATGTCAAAGTTGAACAATCATGTAAGAAATCATATTGCCATTATGAGTCATATTATACCCAGGAACAAACATTCAGGTAGGTGCAATATGAGCGTTAAGCCATATTGCATCGTACCACAGAGACAAACTGGTGCTGAAAGCTCTTCCTTTGAAACCTACGCATGCTAAACGCCACTAAGTGCTTATCACAAAACAACACCGTGACCTCTACAACTGATATTTACTGTTATTTTTCAAGACCAAAGCATTTTTATGAGAATTATCTCTTCAACTTGAGGCAACAAGGACAGCATGCCACTGACACAGACGAGAGAGGAAGTTAAGGGGCATATGTTTGCTTTGTCTCTTGCACACACATGCACAGACACACTTTTCTCTCTCTTTTTTCTTTCTTTTTTTTGCATGCTAGAGAAGCTATGTTAAAAATGTATCAATCATTTAAACCATTTTTCAAGTAAATATGGCAAAAATTCTCCTGTGCCAGCCTTTCAAATGTGATGATTCTCTGCTTTTCTTTGTCTTACATAATTATTTTTTCTTTTTTTTTTTTCTTTTCTTTTTTTAATAGTGGATTGGACAAAACAAGATATTTGAAGGCGCCGCATATGTCTTATATTTTATAAATTGTTAGCTGGAAAAAAAGTTGCCCGCTGGAAACTCACCACGTAAACCTTTGTAGGGCAAAGTGTAACTGCATCCTTTGACCTTGTATGAGTACAGGTTGTGTCATCGTAAGTAGACATGATAACAGACCTGAATGTCACACTTAACGATCACCATCAAAGGTAATCATTATTTAAATGCATCCATAGGAAAACGGGATTCTTGCTAATAATTATCACATGCGTAAATACACAATACACCATGTTTTGTCCAATTTCTGAAATGCCCTTAATAACAGAAAAGTCATTTAAAGGCAAAACCAAGAAATCTTGAGCAAATCATGAACAAAGCAATGCAGAAAAGCGAGGCAAATAGGGGTTTTAGGAGGAGCACACAACAACGCACGTTAAATTTCCGGCGCAGGGGGAGAGAGAGAGAGAGAAAAAAGAAGCATCATGGGTGGTTGGTGGTTCGAGCTTGTTATTTTAGGCATATTCCTTAGAACGCAGACGTGTTCGGAAAATAACAAGATTGATTCACAAAGAAGCTGCAATGATTCCAATTTTCATCAATTTTCTGTCTGTTTGTGAGTCACTTAATACTGACACATAGTGACATGCGCAACCACACACACACAAACTAGACACTGTTCATATCCCCCCTTCTCCTTCCTCGTCACCTTGTGTCTGTTTTTTGTTGCTAACCAAGGACATGCCTGCATAAGTTGCTGAATCTTGCAACACATCGTAACTAATGTTAAAACAGCCCACAGGCAGATACCACAAACACATTTTGTCTTGCAAACAAAATAATAATGTGAGCTCGCAAGCATGTGTTTGACTATTATCATAAAACATAATTACAGTCATTGTACGTTTATTCATGTTAATTCGACTTCAGTGCTGTACAGTCAAATAACTGATATCACCGTTTGCCTTTAGGTGTATAATTTAATGTCACTGTCAGTCTTGCCAACACATTTAATGCTCATGAAAAGTATTTTATCTGTCAATTAAATCTTCCATCTTTTCAATTTCTATGCATTTTTGCTACATGTGTTGAGATGTTATCCTTCCAATAACATCTCAACACAAAGGCCTCTTATCTCTTTCGGTGTTTTTTGTTCTCACCTCCCACTCTTTATGTCGACGGTGGAGGAATTCACCTCCTCTGCAACTCTACGGTTTCCTCATCCCTCGCTTTCATTATATACACACTCTTCCTCTCACTTGAAAACAAGGATTTATTTGTCACGTAAAGCAATGCTGATAACATTTGGAGATTTTTAACCATTTTACCCACCTATCCTACTGCCAGGCCACGTGTCATTGAGCTAAATATAAACAGATCATATAAGCAAAAACGAAATGAAAGATGTTTAGAAGAGAATCCACCGTGGATTCGTTTTTACTGAAAAGGAAATGGAAACTTAAATCCACCATTACTGTCCACTAACTCTGTAACTCCTTAAAAAAGAAAAAAAAGAAAAGAAAAGAAACTAACTAATTTGTGTGTAGGCCAGGAAAATGACAACAGCAGCATTGACCAAACCTGCACACAAAGATTTATTCTTCTGTATAAAAGCAGGTTACAGTATTCGTCAGCTATATCATGAAATCCTCCTGCACACACGCTCAGAGTGTGTGTGATGACTGGAACTAGAACTGTTAGTATTATTTTTATGGGTCTTATTTTCCGTTAAAGGCTGTAAGTTTTCCCAGTCCACCTCAATTATATCAGGCTCCAGCGCTAAGGGGGAAAATATGACTTTATACTATTCACAGAAAACTGTGGCTGAGAGGGAGAAGGAGAAATGCTTTTATAAATTCTGATGTCAGATGTTTTCCAAAGTGCCTTTACTCTGTGTCTGTGTGTGTGTGTGTGTGTGTGTATGGCTGTTGGTTGTGTTTCTTTCTCAGTGCTTAAATAACCTGAGGGACAATTTTAAAAGTTTAACAAAGTCATACTTTGACAGTGAGTGACAAAGTGACAGTAAAAAAAAAAAAAAAAAAAAAAAAAGGTCTTTAGAAAATTTTTCAAATTTTCAAAATGTTATGTTACATATCGCCTGTGTGGGGATAGTTTTCTTAACATCTTAGTGGCTGAATACATATAAAAATGTACTTATTACAGAGAAATGCTAACAAAGAGGGAACAGCTGTCCATTCTGTACAGCAAGTGAAACACTCCTCTACATGTCTTGCGCACTTTTGCACACACTTACACTCACACACACTCACTCACACACACACACCTACAAGCGTTTTCATTCAGATAAAGCCCAAGACTTGAAAGGTTATTCACAACCATAACATAACAAATTTTACTGCTAAATCACCACTGTGCCAGAAAAATAACAAAGCGGCCGAACACATGGAAAGTAAGATTCAAGCTCATACCGTTTCTCCTCCACACACTCGTCTTTCCTCTCACCACTTCTCTTCTCTGCGCGACAGACAGTTTATGGGTTAAGAAAGACAAAAAGTTTTCACCCTCTTTACACCTCACTTATTTGGGTTAGTGAGTGGAGTGTGGTACTGGGACACCTTCTCTGAGGAAGAGTAAGGGGAGGAGGAAACGTGGGGGATGAGAAGAGATGAGAGTACACATACGTCTGCCAAACCAAAAGCTGCACTTAGCCCAGCAGAGCACTCTCTCAGGACTATCTGAGTGCAACATGCTTCACATTTGAAGCAACAAATATACCCCAAACTGCACAAGAGTGCTAGCTACACACACACACACACACTGACACATCCAGGTCTTCTAATAATACAGCTGGTCTCTGCCAGGAGATAAAACACAAGCTCCACACGCCCTGTGTCCCAACAGTTCCCTCTGGATTCAACATTTGCATCCTACCAGGAGATATAAAAACAGACACAACCAGGGAGAATTTGAATTGGGATTTGAATTTGTTTAAGCCAAGACTTGAGACACCATCATGATAATTAGAACGATTGCATCCTGCTTTGACTGGACATAAGGGGGATTTGAAAAAAAAAAGAAAAAAAAAGAGAAGCCCAGTGAGCTGATGTTACTCAACAGAAGTTTGTTTTTGTCTTTTACTTAAGAAAGACACTGCAGCCAAGCCCTCCTCTGTCCTTACTGTAACTGGGGCATTATGGTGTGTGTGTGTGTATGTGTGTGGACGCATGCGCACACTGTGGTCTTCGTTCCAAGAACACATTACATTATTCATTTGGCTGGCAGAGCGGAGGCCCTTATCCCTCCCCTCCCCTCGCCCTACCACACCACAAACACTGCACTGTGAGCTATAAGAGCAGCCAGTTTGCATGTCAGACCTGCACACCAGTGTGAATCTGCTGGAAGATAATCAGCTTATCAACACATGGGACAAGACATTTGGGTGCACATATAGGCCCTGCCCCATACCGTTAACCCACTTCTACCCTGAAGCTAATGTAAATAAAATAGTCTTTTTTTTTTTTTCAAAAAAGGCACCACTCACATCAGATATATAAAATTAGTACAGAACTATTTTTAGTCATCGTACTCAACCTGAATTACAGCAGAGACTAATATTATTTTATTGTAATTTAGCCTTCAAAACCAGGAAAATACAAACTTTATACCCCAAATTCCTACATTATATCTCACAATATATTACAACACAACCATTGCATTGGTCTCTGTTCAACCCAACATCCCATCTTCATTCTCTTTTTATTCTTTTTTAACCTGATAATTACAGCTAAAATTAAGCACACATGTATGTTTTAAGACATTTTTTTCATGTTTGAAGTTTTTTAAAAATACTTTTAGAGTATTTTTAAAAAGACCATTATAGTATTTTTGCCCCTTTTTGTAATGTAAAGTTTTTTCTTCTTTACATCTTTTTACTTCCGGAGAGACTCTGTGCGAAAGTGATGATTCAATATAATACCTACATAATTTCCCCAGAAAAATAAGAAAGAAAATGCTTCTAGTATTTTTAGTGCTTATTTGTTCTGATATGAGTGTCGTGTGTGGCATGTTTGTCGCTGTGAACGGAGGAGTGAGCAGGAACAGAAATCAGTGTGAGGTTGGAAAGAGGAAAAACGGTACCAGATTTAACAGGAGACAACAAAAAGAGCATGAGGGAGGTATGTTTTCTAAAAACACACATGTTCTTAGAAATCACACAAGCAAAGGAGGGCATGGGGGAGGAGAAACACATGAGAATGAGTGAATGGGGAGTGGGTGTAGAGATACTCTGAAAGATAAAACACAGAAGAAGGGGAGGTTAAGACAGGAAAATCTAGTCCCGGCCTTGAACAATCTGCGTTAGCGAGGAGACATGAAACAAGAGTAGACAGAGTTAAGTTACAAGGGGAGAGGAAGGGGGAGACAGTGAGAAGAGAGAAGGGAGGGGAGCAGTGACATGACGACTGGGAGATAAACACAGCGATCGAGCAAGAGGTGAACACATGCACACAGCCACAGGAAGTAGCAAGAGTCCTTGCAGGTGTGTGTGTGTGTGTGTGTGTGTGCAGATGTCTGAGGGAGCGATGTGGTAGCAGCCACCTCTATCATTAGCATCACCAAAAGGGAGTTTCACCCTAAGATGGAGAACACACACAGATGTGAGAGAAGAGGCATGCTGACAGAGTGGTTTCACACTTTACTCTCCTTCTCTTTTAGCTCTTTATCTGGTCAGCAGTTTCTACCCCCAATCACTCCACAAGTGTGTGTGTGTGTGCTTGTGTGTGAACGCTGGAGCGTCAAGGTGTGTGGGCGAATCACACACTGCACCCTGCGACAACTAATATGCGGGAGCAGGATAGAAACTTTATTTTTGTACGTGTGGTTTTATTGACGATTGTGCGTCTTACGAGCTCATTTGAGTGGATGAAGCTGAGGGACGTTTCCTCTGAGAGTACAACTGATTACACGGCATGTGAAAAACAGTCATGAAAACAATGAAAGAGTGATAAAAGTGTCATTACAGTTGAACATACAGTAATTTGTCAGCCTACTTGCTGTAAATCAGTGGGGGTGTTTCAACATGTCAGTCTGTGGTACAAACAAATGAAGGGTGTAGATCGTGTTGATCGTGGTGTGGAGAATCAAGTGAATTAAAGGGATTTTGCATTGAGCATTACTGAGCATACAGTGAAAATTAAGTAAATTAATTCTTTATATATCTGTTTCTTCATGGCTTTTTTTTTTTTTTGTTTGTTTTTTCTTAATAAGAGTGAAGGATATTTATATTGGTTACAGATGAAATGTTCGTTCGCAATTTGAAAGTGACTTTTCAGTCAGACTTTCCAAGGAGGTCAATATCAGACTCCTTCGAAATCTGTGAAACTAATAACTAATAAACTAAACTAATAACAGTAGTATATAATTTGTCTTTTCAAATACATTTATCTTTCAAAACTTTTACGAAGCTGTGAAACTAAAAAAGTATCCAAGGAGGAACATTATGCTTTTGCTAAGTATACATCAGAACCAAAGGATGAAATATTTAGCTCCACTGGTCCTTTATATACACTTTTTCGTATATAGGATGATACAAAAGCCATGTTATGTTTGTTTTGTTAGGTGTACATTTTTTATGATTTATTTCAAGGTATAAGCAATGTTGAGTTTGCATTAATTACTGTGTAATGATACTAAGTATTTTTGAACACTTGTCATTTTCTACAAATGCTTGCTGGATGCTTTATTTGAGATTGAAATGTGGTAAGTACTTCATAAAAGAATTAAATGGGTTTCTCATGGACAGATGCATTTTTAAGTAGCTTTTTTTCTCAAAGCCTGCACATAAACATAATCTACAGACGGACACCATTACAAGACCAACAAATAATACGGTTTTATCTAATAGCTGTATAATAATAAATGCTTTTGTGATGGTTATAATGTATAATTTTTTTAAACTGTCAATTTTTAAAATGATCAATATTATAACGCTGCGCTGTCCCTTTTCTACTTGAAATAAACTACTTTACAACACAAAAACACTACAGACTTCAAAAATGACTGCAGAACTGAATCTCCAACTCTGAATATTTAAAAGGTTAAACTTCAACTTTAGGTGCACTTCCTGTGTATGGGTGTCTGCGTGGGTAAACGTTTGGTTGGTGGGGTAATCAGGATGGTTTTGGTAGATGGGGCAGTAAGTGGGATAATCTTGTGATGAGGTAAAAGACATAATATCTACAGTGTGATGTACACAGTGTTCCAATGTGTAACCACAATGTGTATTTAAGCCAACTATCTATCATATATCCCATGCAAAGGACAAATAAAAGGATAATTGCAAAACAAATGTCAGTGAAATCGTCTCTAGAACCACAGTAAAAATGTGATAGTGGCTGCAGAAAAAAAACAGACTCAGTGTTTGAAGCTTTTTAGTTTAGTTCAGCATCTGCTGATAAGAACACGTGTGTAGAAAAAACTCTTAATATTGTTCCTGTGCTTGTTTTATGTCTGTCGATTACATCAAGTTGCCACATCACTGGGAGGGTCCCAGCAACTGCTGATCTCCCACACAAATGACCTCCCATTTTAGAGGAAGATATTGCAAAAGCACTGGACACACAAACATGCACGCACACATGCACACATGCACGCACACACAGAGAGAGAGAAAAAATGTGGCAAAACTAACAGATCCTGATCAGTTTCCTCTTCCTGTGCTCAGTAAAGATGTTCGACCACTAGAGCAGATGGAGAGATAAATGGAAGACAACCTGACACATAGAAAACAAGCAAAACCAGCTCTGAAGGAGATTAAACAGGAAAAATAAAAAATATGCAGGTCTGTAGAAGCTGAGAGAAGGAAAAAGACAAGTAGAAGACAAGGGAAAGATGCGTCACCTTCCTGACAAATCAACTTAACAGCATAGTAACAATATAGGGAGGGGTGATGAATGTTTGTTTTTACTGTAACTACAATCCCTGAATTATAGCAGAACTTCAGAATAACTTCAGGGTAGGTCTCGATTTTCGGTCAAGCTAAGTAGCGCACAACTACATCACTCCCTGCCAAGGGGGGTGATGTAGTTGGTGTCAAGAAGGTCAGGAACACGTACAGCTGCATGAGTGCAAAAACAACAACTGACATGAGGTTAAACTAAGAACTTATTTTCCTGATGGACTGTTGGGTTTCCTCTTTGACGGTCTGAATGGTGGCTGTTTGATAATTATGCCTTGGGGGAGAACAATCAGAAGTTGTGATAAAAGAAATATTTTTCAAAAAAGGTCCAAAAGTACAATATTCATGTCATGAGTCCTTTCCACAGCAATAATAGTCTTTCTTCTGGAAATACGAACCAAACAGAGGTGATTTTTCCAAAAGGGATGGTGCACAGGCTTTTGGAATAAAAGCCTCTGTTTGCTGTTGGAGTTCCCCTTTGAGCGCCACACATGAAAGGGGTCAGTTTCAGCAGCCAAAGAACTCCCTTTTGCCCACTCATGTTTGGGTGTTTATTCTCACTTTCCCTGAAGTGTTGTTTCACGGTACCTATTTATGATAACCGCCCGCTCAATGTCTACAGAAACAATTGCACTGTTACTAGAAGAGCTGAATCATGATCACTCTTTCAGCCAGTCGCTTTTTTCTCATGCCTGTTTTTTCTCTCTCATTCTCAGACTCTTTACAAGAAGAAGAAGAGTCACGGCCACCTGCCGATTGGTTAACACTGGGTGGCGTGGGCTGCGGAGCTGGTGGTCGAGAGCGAGGGAGGGCTGTCAAATGCTACAGAAACTCATGACTGAAAAGAGGAAATGGCAGATACAGAACTTCCTCTATTGACACAGATCGAGTGGGGGCAAGACTCAACTGTAGTAGCAGCAGACTGGATTACGGACACCATGTAGTCACCCCGGTGCCATTATTGCCTCATTGTGGAGAAGCAACCGCCATATATGGTGAAAAAGCGGCATTTGCACAGAGGTCAAAGGGATACGGTCATGATTTGCGCACGTTTTTAAATAAACTGGGGGGGACTTCCAATCATAAAACTAATCAGTTACAGCAGTGAAATAATCACCATGACTTCATGAAAACAAACCACAGACGGAAATATATTCCTCATGACAAGTGCATCCCCATCTGTTGCATCAGGTGACTGCAGAGGTGTAATTTCTCCTCATTTTTTGCACAAACAAAACTCAGCGTAATAGTGGCGAATCGAGAGATTTTCTTGGAATAAAAGGTTGTTGCAGGACTGAGGGGTAGTCAACAAAAAGACCTGAGAAAAAAGGTGAGACACCTTCACATATTGGGGGCAAAGAGAGAAAAGCTTTACTTCTTTCATCTCCCATTCTCCCTCCCCCGTTCTGTTTCTCTCTCCCCACCTTCCTCCCACTCAGTTGGTTTGCATGAAACTGAAAGACCCATGTCTGAAAAGGGGGAATTTATATGGGCTCACATGCCCTAATTAAAGCATTTCCTGGAACTGTGCATGCATGTATATATATGTCTGTGTGTGTATATGCATGAGCGTGTGTGTGTGTGCGTGTGTAAGCAGTGTGTGTGTGTGTGTTTTCACCTGACAGACCACTCAATGTCACTTCCCCCTACTCACCAGTTCAAGGACACATGGCTGTCACCAGTCATACTCCAGCACAGCTAAGGTCACATGATTTGTCACACCAACTTGCCCACCACACACACATGTATGAACACGACACACACTAAAATCGCAGAAAAAATAAAATATGGGCCTCAGTGACTACATGTACATGTAATTATCTTTCTTCCAAAGAGACAACTCTACAGCACTAATGGTATACTATCAGTCATACACTGTAAATTTGTGTTAAAGTGTTTTAAAATACAGGTCAGCATGAGAGACATTTTCATGTTACTTCTGATGACAATCATCAGTAATCTGATGTTTTATAGGTGAAATCAGTAATGAATGAACATTTCAATGAATATATCAAATCAATCTGTATACAAAATGTGTTAAAACATTAAAAACGTGTATAGTGTGGTTGCAAATGCAAATTTTAGTCTTCTCAGTTACTTGATGATCATTTTTAAGAAAAGAACATCAAATGTGTGTGTTCCTTGTGTGTTCCTTGTTTGTCCAGTTTAAGTTTTAAAACCTGATGGTAAAGTTTTTTGAGCTAAAGGTTTCCTTGGTTAAAAAGTCATTCAAATTTGAATGGTATCAAAAGCCTAAGAAAAAATCTGTGCATAAGAAATACCACAGTAAAATTCTTTATTTATTATTTCCTAGGTAAAAATGTGCCATTTGTAATACTGTGGGCTGTATTGTTCCTTAATACAGTACATTATTAGTTACAGGTATAAAAAAATTTATTTTTTTATAAAAATAAAGTTTTCAGTCGGTCCAAAGAAAAAAGAAGAAAAATTCAATTTAGTAATATCTACTTACAAATGCACATTTTTTTCCAGTTGTATTTTAATTGCAGTTTTTTTAAATGAGCTAAAGAAGCTAAAGAAGCTCTTTATGTTGCTGGCACTGGAATAATGTGCACGGTGGTACTGCTGTAACGTCAGTGAAGCTTTAAAGTTTCTCGGAGGCGGTGGTGCTTTGTTGTGATCACACACCAAAAACCTATAAATATCAGAAGCCCATTTTAAACACAAGGGTTTATTTTTGGCATCATCCCTGAGCCTTCTTTAAAAGCTGATGGCAGCCAAAAAACGTCAGAGGAGTTTATTCTGCTCATATTTTGTCCAAGGCCGTCCTATAAAAACAATGTTTAATGAGGTCTGACCCTGAAGGGAGTGTGTTTGTGGTGTAAACTGTGACAGGGGAGCAGAAATTATATGACTGGAATAAAACGGTTGCAGATTTGCCCATTCTGGTGATTCGTATCAGGGAAATTAGTCTGTCCCTTTACTGCATCTGTTAGTTTATTTGTGTTACTCAGACAGAGGGTGGGCTGAGCTCTGGAAAGTCAAATGATCTCAGATTGTTTTTTTTAACTCATTTTCATCTGTGAGGATGTGTGTGTGTGTAGCTCGGTGTGTGAGAGGGGATGAAGACAGGGTTTTTTTAAGCCGAAAACTGTCATGTTTTTAATAAATATATTATTCTGAAATTCATCTGTATGTTGGAGACAACACTCACAACACTTATACTATAAAATGTGCGTCACTTTGATTTTTACAGCAACAAGGTGAAACGACTTCACACACACTCTTTTATCTTCGCTGCAGTTTGAATGTGAGAAAGTTTCAAGGGTTTCAGCTGTGAATCCTGATTCAGCTTTGTGCCTGCAGGGGCTGCTAATTACCATAAATGTACCATATACCTTTGAGATGACACATTTACGTGACAAGGAGCAAGTATTTTTTTAAGGTTAAAGAAGCACTCTGTGACCAGTTACCACAATACTTTCACATCGTTTGATCAAACTATCGACGTGTTTTGGCTGCCACTGACTGGAACTGGGGTCTTGTTTTCCTAAAAGTCTCATAAAGACATCGGTATGAGTTAAACGAAGCACACCCCTCCACACAGCTCTTGGGTGACAACAATAAGAGCACCTAGGAAACATTTTACCTTACTGACAAAAAAAATCTGTAAGTAAGCAGGGTTTAAATTCTTTGGACAATTGCTTTTTGATTTTTGAATTGATTTTAATAAGAAACCAAAAGTCCCAAAATGTGTGTCCAAAAGTGTGCACAATTATCTCTATTTGCACCTTCCTGTTTGGATTAGGTATTAACAGATTTGTCTTTACATGTGTTTGGACAACACTTTTTTTTTCTTTTTTACTTGTCCCATCATGCGTCTACGGGCTCAGATCTTTTGAGAAGACTCTGACTAAAATGACTGACAGCGTGAATAATAGCGTGTCTGAGGGAAAATATTAGGCTGATGTTGGGATGAACGAAGTGATTCCTACCTCCAGTCCATAAACCCAGGAGAAGATGGGTGCCTGCTTTCTCCTGCCTCTCGCTCGTCCCCCTCCTCTCTTGTTCTTCGCTCAGAGGTCAGTGGAGGTCAGACACCTGAAGAGGGAAAAAAACGCAGAGAGGTATGAAAAACTTGATTTAACCTGATTTAAATCGAGCAGTATTCATCTTGTGAGTCAGGCATTCACCTAGCATGTGAACGAAGATGAGCTGATAAGGAAAACACAAAGTGCTGACTAACTGAGGCGTATGTTATCTTTTGTAAAATAGGTTAGACTTTACTGCACCGTGTGTGGATTCACACACACACACACACAGAAAAACCACATGATGCATCAGATGTAATCTGGGATGGAGTGGGGGGGTTCTTGTAAAAAAGCAGAAAAAAAAAATACAATAGAAACCGACCACTTCCTACTTTGACTTCTTCGGAAAAGAAGTTCTCCTACAGTCGGTAATGTTTGGGAAAGCCCACGCACACGAACTCATACCCACACACACCCCTTTCACATGAATGTGATTAAGAAACATATTGTACAAAAGGCATTTTAGTGATTTCCATAGCTCTCTAAGAAATATTCAGAAACTGACGGAGTCTGAGAAAGAGACAGAGTCATCTGCTGCGAGGAGAAGAGCAGGCCCCATGGAGAGTGAGAGCAGGATGCAGGTCATGTCAGGACGGTGGGGAGCGAGGGTTGAAGCACAGATGTCTAATTATGTTGCAGACACTGTTAGGGCAAACAGAGCTGGCATTAAGAATTCATTTCAAAACCCTGATGGCTCTTCCATATGCGGAGGGAAACCATCCCAGTACGAGAAAATGTCCGCTCACATGATGGCAGCACAAAGAGAAAAGGAAAGCAAAACGAAAAAAGACAAGGGGGCTTCTCTGCCACTGACCTTTTTTCTCTCAAGCTGGCCTGCGAACACAGGCCCGTAGTCGGCCCCCCCTCAAAGGGACAGATTGGCGAGCCACAAAAGGCTGCCACAGCACCCGAGCCTACAGGGCATAAGGCATTAACTACCTGCATGGACGGCTAAAGATTTAACCAAACAGGCTGTGCCCAAGACAGGGAAACCAAACCCAAGCCAGTTGAGCTTGTTTGGCCAGTCTGTCAGAGGGGCGAGTCAGCAACACATCCACCTCTGTAATGAGACACAAACACACACACAAAAGCCCACTGGCTTGACAGCCCTCCCCACCCATGAGGTAGGCAGCAGCCTTAACCTAACATTACAGCCTGAGCACATCCCATTGTAACACAGGATAGTGCCCGGATTAGAATAAAACACTGGGTGCGCCATGGAGAGGAGGAAGGTGATGATGATGGTGATGATGATCATCATCATCAGACCACTGAAGGAAGGTGTGTAAAGAGGGGGTGGGGGGGTCATTTAGGCACAAGAGGCTAAATCCAACAGATCCACCGCTCTCAGCAGAGAGGCAGGTGATGTGCGTGAGAGCAGGTTAGGTTTTGGATGTCAGCCGGTGCTCTCGGCTATAATTAGCAGTCCGGTCTCCAGAAATGTACCCGCAGACCCCCCCCTCTCTCTCTCTCTCTCTCTCGCCTCACCTGGCCGCCGCTGCGCAAAGAAAAAAAAAAAGACGCACAAACCAAAGAGCGGCTGCAGCACCTGCTCCACACGAAGAAACAGAAAAACACACACACACACACACACACACACACACGTCAACACAACCACGCACTCCACTTTTTTGTGCGTTTTTATGAAGCGAAGCCGAGACGTCGACGGGAGTTACCGAACACCCGTGACGTGGATTGTCCTCCGGTGACCCCGATCAGAACCGGGAGGGGGGAGGAGAGGAGAGGAGAGGAGAGAAGCCTATAGGTTGAAGCGAGCCGGAGCTGTCATGGCTTTAAATCGCATTTAACTCAGAGGAGCGCCGTGGCTGTGGCCGTAGCAGCCAGGTGAAGCGGTTACCTGAGCGCCGGTGTGTCACCTGCTCTGACTCGTCGCCTCCCACCTGACCGGCCTCCGCACTTCCTGGATTATTCCGTCCCACCCTGCCTACTTCTTCTTCTTCTTCTTCTTCTTTCTTGTTCTTCTGTTATATCCCCTCGGTTCTTGTCTGTTCTTCTCTCGGAGGAGGAGGAGGAGGATGTGTGTGGTGGTGGGGGGGGGTCACCTCTCCTGCCCGGTCCTCAGCTCGGAGCCTTTTTTTTTTCCACTTCGTCAGTTCGTGCGTCGGTCCTCCTCTCTCCTGTCTTTCTCTCTCTCTCTCTCTCTGACCCCCCTGTCTGCCGCTGCCTCCGCTTGCCCACTCCGACTCTCCCTGCTCCTTCTTTCTGAGAACCAGGAAGCGGCTTGCCCTACTTACACCCAGTCGCGGATTGGCTCTGGCAGGGCTGGAGAAGAGACCGCCGGGGTGGGCAGGGCACAGGGGGGGAGGGAGGGAGGGAGGTGAGCAGGCAGGGAGGGAGGGGGTCCGGCTCCGGCGCGATAGGCCAGCGGCGGTGTCTGTCGTTTTGCCGGTGGCGGAGGGAGGAGAGATGTGGGCAGGTTTGGGGACCCCGCTTCTCCTCCTCCTCCTCCTCATGACTCAGCAGTGCACCCTCTCCAGCCATCTGGAGGTGACCACTGCTGGAGGAGTCAGGTGCCCGGACTTCTCCTCCGAGGCCGGCGGGCGATGGGAGCCGCCGTGATAAATGAAACTAACGGAGGATGTGTCACATCCAGCTGCGAGTGCAGAGCAAAGGGCATCAGCAGCAGCGGGGACTTTTCCCAAATGAATGGGTTTACAGAAAAACAAACAGAAGCTGCGACCTGCTCAGAGCGAAGGAGACTTTTTATGAGCATTTCTTTCCAGAGAGAGAGAAAAGTGAGCTTTTTTTTTTTTTTTTGTTCCTTTTTGTGACAGAAGCACAGAAGCTTCACTTCTCTGCTTAAAACAGCTCACATCTGTGCCTCCTGTTTGAAGTGGTTGTGGGGTATGGGGATCACCTCGCTTTGTTTTTTTCAGAGTTTGAATCTCATCTTCGCCTCCTGCACCCCCAGGAGTGTGTTATATATATGTGTGTGTGTTATGTGTCGGTGGGTTTAGAAGTGAAGGTGCAGGAAGTCTATTTATAATTTTGCGGTGAGCTCACCCAGCCCACCCTTAACCTTAAATCTGTGCTCGCTCTGCGGTCGTGCTACCTATAAAACTTCGTGCGCTCCTTCCATACACGCCGCTGCTTTCACACGAGAAGTTTGTTTTAAAGGCAAAGTGGTTCGCAAAGTGGGGGTCCAGACCCCACAAGACGTCGCAGGATAAGTCTGAGGAGTCACGGGATGATTAACAAGACGATCATTTTCATGTGCAGTGCAGCAGCTACAATTTTATTAAATCTCCCCGTAGATAATTGTTGTCTTTGTCTTTTATTGTGAAAATATTCGATACTTTGATGCCATCAGGCCCCAGAAACATTTCATGCGAAACAATTCGAGAAAAGGCCACAGTATTTTACAAGATCACTATTTCGATGAACTGGTAAATAACATAAAAAAAACCCTCTAGTTGGACTTTTTAACAGCTTTTGACAGCTTTGGTTATTAGATACGTTAGTTGCTAGTTTCCAATTATTAATACAACCAATAATTAAATAATAGATGATGGTTGGTATGGATGATATGATGGTTCTTTATGGAATAAGACACCTGGCATTATATAAACCATTATATAAACCATACCAACGTTACCAGTTGCAACATAAAAATAATGAATGCAATAATACATCGGTTGATATAATGCTATAATATAATACACATTATTCAGAATTGGGGCATTCTGCATATTAAATGCTTTTACTTTTGTTACTCTAAGTATGTTTTGATGTTTTTAGTTTTTTTCTAGTATATAATCTATATATATTTCTACGCTGTGCTATTGCAACTTTTACTTAAGTAATATATCTGAGTACTTCTGCCACCACTGCCTGTGACGGGGGGGCATGAATAGGCATTGCATTGCTTTAAGGAGAAACTTCAGACTGTTTGTGGATGAATGAATTAGGGATTACATCAATCCGACGATTAGACTTGCAGGACAAATAAACAGAGAATGTAGCCATCACCAAGTACTGCGACCCTGTAATACTCATCATTGTGAGCTTTGAGCCCCTGAAACTTCCTGCATGTTTTGTTTCCAGAGCAGCTTCATAGAAACCACTTTCATGTAAATCTATTTCAGAGCTAGAATGACGGGCAGCAGACCTGTTTATCCCCCCACCTCTATTCATGGCTGGTAATCCAGGCTGGTCTGCCATCATTAACCTCTTTCCTGCTCCACGGCAGCCTCTCACCATCACATTAAACGACCCTCCTGTTCTCTCATCTTACTGCAAAGATATTTAGGCGATATATAAATGGTGCTCCTGTGCAAAGATGTTCCTTTGTCATGCTGTGTTGATCTGATTATTAAAGTGTTATCGCCATCTAGTGGCCACTGCACAGCCAGTAGGCCTGACTGTTCAAAGGCCTCCTCTACAAAACTACTCATGCACTGGGTGAGAAATGCAGCATGTTCACTCCCATGTGTTTTCCTCTCATCCCTTACACCCTCTTTTCTTCCCATTTAAACATGTCAGTATAATTCCCAAACAGTATGGCAAAAAGCCCTCAAACATTTCCAGCCACAAGGCAATCATCCTCTTACAGCAGGGGCTATTTAAACTGTGCAAATAATAACAAGTGTAAATCCAATATGTTAATGCCTCTTAACTCTCAGAGGTGAAAAATAATTCTCTCATTGCCGCCCACACGGACTGAAGGGCTGTTAGAAAACCCCTTGGACATTAATGAGCGAGGAGAGGTAAAATAAATGTGTGTGTGAAGCGGAGGCAGGTGTGTCAGTGAGACTGTAATCTGCCCTCCTGAAGGCGGATTTTCATTTAGTTCCAGTCAAGAGCAGGAGAGATTTAAGTGTCCCCACATTCACAAGCTTAACCTTGGATATGAGTGTGTCTGCCCTCTGCTGAAAGGTATGGGATTAGGGTTGGGGATCCAGGAGCAGCAGCAGCAGCAGCAGAGCAAAACGGCTCATAACTGTTCGACTGGTGGCACAAACACAAAGTTTTTTGTTTTTTTTTACCACGCACCAGCATTGAAGTTGAGTCACCAAACCTCTCGGGTCCCATCATCAATGAGTCCAAATCTGAGTCACCAGAGTCACATTCATGTGTCTCGAAGTGGTGCTCAGTATCCTGGTAATTCATCTATAGTAAGATGAAATGTGCAAAATGAATCAGTTTACTCAATTCACAGAGACATCAAACCTTTACCCATGGCAGCAGACAACATAAACAAATTCTGTGCTACTTTTCAATATTGTCGTTTTCTGCTACTTTTTACCTTACTACACTTCAGGGAGAATTACTGTTGCTATTTGGCTGCTACAGTTACTTTTAAGATTAGTATTTTAGCTAATAAAATATTAGCTTTTTGCTTTTTGCTAAGATTTTTGCCTCTTGACCCCTTACAATAAGGAAGTGTCTAGTTGGAGGCCCTTGACATGTTTCATTTTTCCTCTAAATTTCTCAGAATGTTTCCCAAAATTGGTCAAGGCACATAAACATTATCCAGTATTTCACAAAAAGATAGCAAATAATAGAGAAAATAAAAGAAAATAGTCCTTGAAGTGGAAAAAATAAAAGCCAGTACTCAGGTATCTATGCAGTTATTTACATGCTGGTGTGTTTATCGGCCAGTATCAGTAAATCATTACATATGTTATTGTGAGATTAATGTAACGTTTCTCAGATGTGTCACTGACAGAGAGAAGCAAGCAAGCAGAACGGGAACAGGTAAGCATCACATAGTGCCCCCTGGGTAATGCAGTCTATTTAGGGCCATTATGATTGTCCAGAGAACCTAATATGGAACAAAGAGGAAAATGTAGGAGTGCCAGTGCTGCTTAACGGTGAGTCCCAGCCCACTGCATGCACTGGAAATATGTACAAATTTGTGTAGCAGTTGTAGTCCCTTAAGGATCTGAATGCTTCTTCCACCACTACATGGCCTTTAAGATTTCTCCAGTACAATGGAGGTGAATTACATTTTGTTTCTGGTGCTCACAACCTGAGATACAACTGAGGATACTGAAATTTACAAACTACACTAAAAAGTTATACATGGTGGGTATTTTATAAGCTGATTACCCTATTTCTAGACTAATTCAAATGAAAAAAAATCTTTCTAGAAAAGCAGAGAAGGCTCTGAGACAACATTTAGACCTTTATGTTGGGAAATGAGATTTACAGAAAATATGACAGAACACTTAACTGAATAAATTAAATGTAACAGACCATGTTTTGGGTTTTTTGTCAGACATTTCAAAGGGCAGTTGTGGGTGCATTGAGAGGACCTATGATTTCAGCATTTATAAAATCCTGGCTCCGGCCCTGCTCATAACATTGAAAATGACATTGAAATGATTCAACAGCAACATGTCTTTCCAATGTCCCTGTTCTTCTAGATAATCCATAAAGCTTACTGTAAACAGTTTTCAGTGGAAGCAACTTTTTTTTCCTGATGAAAACTGCAAACAGAGTGTTTTGTGGAAACCACTGGAGACAGTACGAATTAAGAACATATGTTTTTTCCACAGTTTTGGTAAAACCTTCATTTATTCTGTTTTAGTACCCTGTGGTTATAATGGTTTGTTGGGGTTGGTTAGTTGTGGATGTCAGTTTGAAATCTCAAGTTAAAAGTTAATGACATATGGAGGGCCTCTGAAATGAAAGCTTCAAACTAAACCAAAAGGAACGACATTTAAAAATAAAAGTGTATTGAGTCTGCTCTGCGAAAGTACCAAGTCACAAACAGTCAAGTTTGACTTGGCTCAAAAATCATTGTTTACTATGTTGTCAATACTTTTGTAGATTTTGTATTAAAGTGCATGCAGTACACAGGACAGAAACACATATGCAAGCACACAAATGAGCTCATGCCTCAGCACACTCAACGAGATGATATCTAAATATGCTTTATTCTTACATCCAGATATACACCATCATCATCACAGTTGTCATCATGATCATGTCATGATCATAATCAAAATCATAGTCATCACCTTCAACACCACATTCAAGACCATCATCGTGACAGCATTATTAGCAATTTTTTTTCTGTTCAAAAGCTAAAGCTGTGATAAATAAAAAAATTAAACATTTGGTCCTTTAATATATTGTCTAGGCAACATGGTATCAGGGGTTAAGACAGAAATGCCTTGTTGCTACCCACACAAAACATCAAACATCACTGAAAATGGCACTGAAACAGTGTCGTAGGGCGACAGAAGGAGGAGCGAATTGAACATGAGGCCAATGGCAGCAAAGAGCAAAGTGTCCGGCAAACCGAGAGAAAGGGGGAGAGTCTGTGAGCGACAAAGAAACAGTTAGCGACCAGAGCTGTGAAATCAGATGAAAGGCGGTGAGACAGACGAGAGATGAAAGACTAAGAGGTTGACGAGTGAGGAAGCATACAACAGACCCACAGAGAGCCACGTATTTACAGTACAGGGAGCCGGGTGGAACAAAATCACAGCGGAGCAGTGTTGCGTGTCTCACAAAAAACACGATTTACAGAAGTCGTCAGAGTGAACATGTAGGTTTAAAAGATTTGTCTTTGTTCAAAAACTAAACACTACACACCTGGGACAACAAAACTACCAGTGAACTGCTCCTAATTATTCAAATTGATATGAGTATTGACTTTACAGTGATTTTTAACCTCTATATCCTTATAATTATTATTATTCTGATGAGAAAATATTACACTTTGGTGCAGAATGGGAGGCAAGAGGGAGTTGGAGCTGGAAACCACCAAACCAAGTGTCTGCTCTATTGCCTGCATCTGAAACCCACATCACAGTAGACTTTATTCCCAACAACAGAAAGATTACTGTCAAGGTTATTCCTGTCACATTATAAGAGTCTCAAATGTTTACCATGTATTGCTTTTTACATTGTAAAGGAAATGGACACTTTTCACATTTTTTTTTCAGACTCTCGGCTATTGCTTCCATCCCATTTTACTGTGTATACTGTTTCCACCACTTCAGCCCCCTTGCTTGCTCCAACAATCACTAACACAGATATGTATGTGTACATTTGGATGGTTTCTTTTTTTTTAGACTCTACTGTCGCCTGCGCCAATCACTCAGCACGCCCATAGTGTCTTTCTCCTTGAGCAATGGCTTGGTTGAGAGTCACATGAACACCTGATGTTCTAAGACAATCACATCCTAGAGTGAATGCAAACAAGATGTACCTGTCCACATGGGAACGTTGGTTGTCTGGTGCCAAGACTGACACAACTCTCTACATCCATGGCTCTGCTGGGCAGCATCAGCCACAACACAGGACCAACATCCTATTAGAGATTTTCTTCCTCTTATTTCTTACATGTTGGCAGGCAGTTTGTGTCTTAGTCCCTCTGAGTCTTTTCTGGTGAGTGGCAGCTGAGGGTCTTTTTTCCCACCTTTAGGGGAGGTGGTGATGGCAGGAGCGGCTGCATGTGCTGACGCGGCGGATGTAGTGGTGGATGCCTGAGACGTCTGGGCAGGAGTAGAGGTTGTATTGAGTTTTGAGGGGTGGGTGGGGGCAGCTGTGGTGGGTGGCATTTGTTTTGGGATACTAGGAGAGGTGGTGGTTGAGGAAGAGGTGGCAGTAAGAGAAGAGGGGTTAGTGAATCCTATGTTTGGGCACAAAGTTGTTGAGGATGGGGTTGGTTTGGTGGAAAGGCTGGAGCCTGAGGTGGGGCTTTGAGTAAGGACGGGAGAGGTTTGCTTTACAGGATGAACTGAGAATGTTACTTTAGTTGGAGGGCTAGTGCTAGGAGATGCAGTTTGAGTCGGGGTTAGAGGCGAGGCCTGTTTTGGGATTTGGCTTCTGGCTGAGCCGGAGACAGGGGCTTGGAGACAAGAGGTTGGACTCTGGGATTTACATAGGGAGGGGACAGATGTAACAGGAGTGGGGGAAGGGGAAGGTGTAGGGGTAAGGGTCACAGGTGTGACAGTTTGTGTAGGAGTTTGGGAGGGTGTCGAAGTGCGGGTGCGGGCTGTCTGAGTGGGAGTCAGTATTGGAGAGGGGATTGGGGTTGGAGCAGGACTAGGGCCAGACAACGGAGATGCAGAAGGAGGTGTGTTGGATGCTTTGCCGCGGGGGCTTTGAGGATGTGGTGGGGAAGAGGTGACCAAGGAGGAAGGGGGAGAAGAGGATGTAAGAGATGACTTGGGCCCGTAAGTTTGAGGCAGTGGAACAGGGGTAGAAATGGAAGATGGAGGTGGTGTGGAGGAGGGAGAGGGAGAGGAAGAGCAGGGAGAGGGTGTAGGGATCGGTTTGGGACGAGGAGTTGATGAGAGTGACAACGGCTTTGTTGCTGCTGAAGGAGAGGTGGAGCAGGGAGGAGGAGAGGAGGAGCGAGAGGGGGGCATTGGGATAGGTTTAGGACGAGGTGTCTGGGAGAGTATAGGTGTAGGAGACGAGGGGGTGGGCGCAGGAGAAGGGGTGGCAGAGGAGAGTGGGGTCTGCTTTGGAGGGGAGGAAGATGGTAAAGAAGCTGCAGAGGGCATGTGTGCCGCTGTAGGTGTGGGTACTGAGGCAGCATGAGAGGGAGACTGTGTGTATGTGGCTGTGTTAGCAGAGATAGCCTGTGCTAAAGTGGGCTGAATAGGAACTGTAGCATGTGTTTGTGCATTAAATGGCATATTTATCACCGATTGTACTGGGGCGTTGGAGGTCAACATGCCCGCACTGCTCCCCCTTGCCAACTGCCCTGCCAGGAAAGGTGCGGCCAGCAAATTACCACCAGAAGCCTTCCGGTGAAGAGGCGGATGAGGCTGCACTCCAGCCCAGGAGCGGTGAGGCAGAGTGGGCTGCGAGGCAGACAGCAGCCTGGCCTCCTGGGTCAGTCTGCCCAGTGCTGGCAGACACTGTGAGCTGTTTCCTCCATGACGAAGCAGAGCTTCTTTTGCTCCCTGCTGGCCCGTCACAGAAGTGGTGCCATCTGACGAGACACCAGAAGCTGCAGGTGGGTTGGTGGTAGGTACCTTGTGCAGGGGTGGAGTTGGTGGCCCACCACTTGTTGGGGTTCCAAGCGACCCAGCAACCACTGAGGGATCAGGCTGTAGACGGAGGCTGTAATGAAGAGTCCTTCCTTGTTGGACAGAAGTTGGGACAGATGAGGCTGGTGTGGGTGGAGTTTTAGCAACAGGGGGCGATGTCACCCCACCAGGAAGGCCCATGGCTGAGGGAGAGGCAGGAAACCCTCTTGGGGACAAACCACTCATCCCGCTCATTGCCATCATCCCGATGAGAGAGCTCACAGAGGGGCGAAGTGGCTGTAACACAGGCGCACGAGGAGGGGACAGAGGGAAAGTGGAGGAGGGAGAAGGAGAGACAAGGGGGGAGGGCAGGAAGAAAGCACCTCCAAGTGCATGCTGCTGCTGCAGCTGCTGGAGTTGCTGCTGTTGTTGCTGCTGCTGGTGCAAGAGTGCGATGGCTACGTTACTCGTGGCAGCTGCAGTCTGCAGGGGGGCATGGACCAGCGGTGCCCAGATGACCGGACGTGGCCGAGGAGACACCGTGCCACTTCCTCCCATGACTCCACCTCTTCCCGCAGCAGCTGCTGCAATGGCATCCTGCATGGCCGGCATGCTGTCGTGTTTGACAATCTGCTGCACCAGCATGCTGTCACAGGAACCCAGACCACCTGCTGCCAGGCCCCCTCCAGCTCCTGGTCCCCCTCCACCCCGACCCCCACCACGACCCATACTGCCCCCCAGAGAACCACCCTGGGATGACTTCCGCAGGAGCACAGAGTTCTTCCTGCCTGTAAAGTAAAATAAATTGTTTACTGAACACACATCTGAGGTTTCAGCCTGGAGGTTTTTCTGTTCTTCACTGAGAACATTGCTCAGTCTTTTATATTTCAGCTTTACATCTTTCAGGTCATTTTCAAAGATGAGTTCTGACCTTTCTTAGCTTAGGACATGTTAAAAAACAACTTGAGAAATTTAGCAGAATTGGATGGATAAGTGCAATTGTCAAGGTGTCAAGGTTGTTGTAGTTTTTGGAGGCTAAAAGGAAAATGGCAAGTCAATGCATAGATTAGTGAGTGAGAGAAATGTGTGAGATGATCAGAAATGCACAATTTACCGATACGATCCAATCTGTCAACTGCGACAGTCTCAAAGGCACGCCGCATCATCGGGTGTTCCTCCAGCACCTCGTTAAAGCTGTCCACACTGAGCGAGTACAGACGACAGTATGTGTCTGCACGGACGCTGGCTGTCCTCCGTCCACGAGTCAACAAGCAGATCTCTTAATGTGGGAGGAGACACAATGGAAGTAAAAGAAATGAAGAAAAGAACAACAGGTAGTGAGAAAATAGTTCCGTCTTCCCCTACACAGCTTAAACTATCTGGACAACTATGCATGTTCTCACCTCCAAAGTAAGACCCATCACTCAGCTTTGTTTCCTTGTTGCCACGGGTCAGAACACTGACTCGTCCATGTTGGATGAAGTACATCTTCCGCCCAACCGTGCCCTCACGGATGATGAAGTCTGAGGGCTGAAACACTTCAAAGCGGAGCTTGGTCAGCACAGCAGTCACAAAGTTAGGATCGGCATTGGCGAACAGCGGCATGTTAGCCACCAGGCTGCGGCAGTTAAAGCTGACTATCTCCTTGACAGATAGGACGAAGAGGGGAAGAGAAGAGAGGAGAAAGAAGACAGATTAGCTGGAGGAAAGAACATTTGCAGTTTGTATGTGCATGTGTGGGTGTTTTTTGAATTTATTACCTCTTTAAGTGGTTCACTGAGTTCACCCAGTATGTTCTCCTCATCAAACATTTTGCCCTGGAAGCGGTGCTCATAGTACTCGTGGATCTTTTGCCGAACATCTGCAGGAAGCTTATGGAACGACATGTACTGCTCCACCTGCTTGTACTGCAGTAACACAAACACAGGTCAGGCATCTGCAAACTGAGCACATTTGCTTAAAAAGAATATAAGACAAGATGACATAAGTACATGGATTTGTTAACTGGTTCCAAACCAGTGAAACCTTCCTATGTCATTTTCATGCATACGAAATGTTTTACATCATTGTCTGACTGGACAAAGCAAGAACTTTGAAGATCTCCCTGGGACATTGTTGACTTATTGACCTCTTATAGACTAGATAAATTGATTAATGGAAAAGAAAAACAACCTGCAGCTTAATTGATAATAAAAATGGTTGTGGTCATAAAAATGGTCACAGGCCTAGACAGAAATCGATTGAGTCAAGTTTAATGGCTGAACTATAAAAAGTATAGAAGGAGAGATGGATGCAGTAACAGATGGATGAGCGTCATGTTTCACCTTTTCCTGGTACTGTCGCCGAGAGGAGTCCAGCGACTGGATGAGAGCGGTGGCGTGGCCGATGAACATGGCGTAGCAGGTGGCCCCCACGATCATACTGAGCATGGTGAGCCACACATCAGTCATCCCTTCTGGAGCCTGGGCACCGTATCCGATGCACAACATGTGGCTCATGGCTTTGAATAGAGCATAGGAGTACTGCACGCCCCATGTGTCATTCTGTGAGTGGGAGACAGTTGGAGAGGGTGACAGGAGGAGTAAGAGAAGTTTCAAGTGTTAATTAACAGGCGCTGCAATATTGAACTGTTCTCATTTTAGTCAGGTTACAGGAGCTATTTCCCCTCAGAGGCGCTCAGCCACACCACTTCAGAATATACGTCTGAGATCATAACAAGTAACGGCAGAGCAATTTAACTGTCAAAACCTGCTTCAAAGCTGCTGCAGAATGTATAAAGCACAGACAAAAAAGAGCAGTCATTGCTCTTGTTATTAAACAAATGTTCTAAAGACCACAAATAAAAAAAATTAAAAAAAAACCCTGCATGTGTGCCCTTCTGTTTTAGGGTGTGTGTGTGAGTCCAATTATACAAAATGTTAATGGTCCGGCGGATGAGGGGACTTTCTCTGGGGAAAATCCCAGCATCTGCTGGCATAGCAACAGTCACCCAGGCAACTACTGAGGTGTGAGTCAGCTATTCATACAGCTGTGTATCTGTGTAGTATTCATCCGCGTCCACATCCGTATGCCTGTGACAAAACCTCCAGCAGGTCCCTAGGCCTTAGACTGTTTGTGTGTGTTCACACCTCCACCTGATCTCTGTTGTGATTTTTAATTGGAAAATCAGTTTTATTTTTGTGATGATGACAGTCAATCTTTTTCCAAATGGACATGTCGTTGCATGGGCCAATTAACGCGGATAAGGAGCAAACAATGGCAAGTCTGATAAACACCCTAACTCTGTGCACACACAGATAACCCAAACACCAAGGCTTTCCAGATCTCAGATTTGCATTCATCTGAAATAAATATTATGCACACTGTTTAAACAAGCTAAGATAGTGTTTTGTTTCATTTCACTCAAATCAAACTGAACGTCATTTCCTTTTTTCATTCTCTGTAGAGTAAAATCACTCTCTGAAACATATTAAAAATAACAGTTGCATCCAGAGACTCACCACCATCAGGTTTTTAGAAACCCAGCAGTCAGGAGGGAAGTCCTGTAGCATGGGGACCAGGAACTGGAGACAGCCATCCCAGTGGCACAGCAGCAGCATCATGCCAATCAGGTTCACTATTCTCACCATAGCACTGGCAAGGTCATAGGTCATATGGAAAATCTGAGGGGGGGCAGAGGGAGAGAGGAATAGGAATGTATGGATGCATGTGGGGCAAATAAAATAATAGCCCAGGACTGAAGGTGAGGTCTACCTTTTCGCATGGATTGTATTGCAAAAATTCTTTAAAATGCTTTTTAAAAAGGACTTTCCTCCACCTCGTGAGCACAATATAAAAAAATGGGTTTTATTCTACGCTAAAACATGGTATTCTGTAAGTAAAAGGCCTGTGAGGAGTCATACCTTACATACAAAGCTATGAACAACCTCTTTCACACAAATATCTCTTTCCCTTTGTCTGTGCTCCCTTTTTCCAGCCTCCATCTCCTGGTCTCTGTTTCTCACCTCCTCCCACTGGTGGATGTAACGAATGAGTCTGGACAGGCGGAGCAGTCGAAGCAGGCTCAGGATTTTGGTGAAGCGGACGATGCGCAGAGCCCTGGCTGTTCTGTAGACCTCGGAGTCGAGACTGTCCACCATTAGGAAGATGTAGTCCACCGGGATGGATGACACAAAGTCCACGAGGAACCAGCTCTTCAGGTAGTTTTGGCGGATTGCCCTGAGTTAGAGCAGGATGGAGGACCAGCAACATTCGTGATTTGGCAATCAAGCCTTGTCTAAGTGATTCCAAAATTTGGTTGGCATAAAATGATTGTAATCAATATTCAACAGAAGCAGAACTGGAATGTGAACAAAGCCTGGCCGCTGGCTGCATGTCACCTTTTCACATCTCACACATGGATTGCTTGAACACAAACCCAGCAGATGACCAGAAGAGCACATTTAAATTTATGTGACAAAACTGCTCTATCCATATTCTAGACCACACACGTACGCAATTCACCCACAGTGGACATATAAAACACAACACACAAATGCCTCTACCAACCTGGGGTCCAGCAATATCTCAGTGTTGTCTTCCTTGATGATGCCGGTCCTAAAGTTGAGAACCAAGTCCACCATGAAGAGAGTGTCAGAGACTACGTTGAAGATGATCCATGAGGGAGTGTTCTCATCCCTAAAGAAAGTGATGCCCACTGGCAGGATGATTAAGTTCCCCATCATCAACATTAACATCAACAGGTCCCAGTAGAATCTAGACAGAAAAAGACAGTGGTGCTCAGTTGTGTTATTTTCTGCTGTAATGTCAACATGTCATGATCTTATGTTCTTGAATGTGCATATTTGCTCATAGGCCTGTTTTCTTTACTGATGACATTTTGGAGGAAAAGCACAGGTGTTAATAAAATAGCTGAATTCCCTTTAGCTGCTTTGTTCCAGGTGTTGTGTATGTTGGCTCAGTGCCATCCGCACTACATACTAATCCTAAGTAGGTTTTCAATATGTATGTGCACACTGAAAGTGTGACAAAAGGACACTTCTCCCACAATGTAATGCACAAAAGAAATGGAGGAGCTGCCCACTGTGGGAGAAGAATAAACATATCGTGGGTGGTAGTGAAACAGTTCCAGAAAGATATTAGAAAACAAAACAATAAGTGTGCAACCTTGAAAATGTTTCATGTCTATTGGTAAAGTTTAATTGGCAGTGACATGATAAAAGTTGCATATACTGTATCCTTTCTTGTGTATAAAATTATAATGTGTATTTATTTATTTGCAGGGGGGCAGCACTAAATTCTAGATGTACAGCATTATCTATAGGCTCCTATTTACGCAGTCCTGCCCCCCCACCATACATCCCTGTTTATTTCTATGCTAACCGCAAAACATTGTATTTCCAAGGCTTACTGGAATGCAACACTGCCACCATGATAGGTCAAATGTCTGGTGTGAAATGGGCCCCACATTCAATAAAACTTCTTATGCTGATCTGAAAGAGCAATAAACAAATAAAGACAGTGTCTAGTCTAATTAGTTTTTCAGCTAACTGCAAACAGCAAACATTTATATTAACATATGGATGCAGCAGAGGCCAAGATTTCCAAGCTTTAACAGTCTAGTATAATATAATGCAATAATAATGCATCTGGATAACATCTTTTGTTAGAACTTCACTGCCTGATAATTTTCCATAATCTTTACCCTTTGTGGTCATCAAGTTACCCTTGATGACGTAATCAGGGTTATTTCCTCAGACTTTAAGAAGATCTCCAGAACCACAGAAGACATTATGTGCCTGTTTTTTGACAAGCTGAGAAAGCTCATTCATGAAGCATAACCTGCCCTTAATGTGTAAAAGTCGGTGGAGGATTCTGATATATTCGGACGTGCAAAGTCCTTCTCTTCCCCTGCCATCAGCACCATCTTTTCTTTCCATTAATCCTTCCATATCTCATTTTCTTATATATATATTCTTATGTTAAATTTGGCCTATATATAGTCTCCCCTTTGTCACATCCCCCTGAGCCAGACAATGAGTATAATAACTTGGGGATCATCCAGGACACTAAGAAGTGCAAATTCTTCCTTTTCCAAGTGCAGGAGTGGTACACATGAGTGTTTTCCTTAAGACAATGTCATCTGTTGGCAACACAAATGACATCCTTTGTCTCTCACAGCAATAAAGCAGAATGGAAAAGAGAGGCAGACAGAGAAGGAGGAAAATTATCAGTAACCTTGGGAGGCCTCATCAATCTGTATTTCGCAGAGGAGGGTATTACTGAATGACGGAGCCCTCTCATACGAATGGGGGGAATCAGTCATGTCATTGGGATGCTGTGACTGATTAAAGTATGACAGAAGAGGCGATCCAATCATCTGGAGATGATTCCTGTCATCTTTCTGTCTTCTTCCTCCTAATCCCTTTATCCATCACCTTAAAGTATATCAATGCCTCCTTTTCTCGCATCCTCTCCCTTTCTCTCTTCACACACGTGCTCCAGTTCTCTCACTGTGAGAAAGTACTCGCTCTGTGGTCGATTGCTATTGAGCGCTAATTTAGTAACACAACCTCATAGAGTGACGCTACTGCCAGACTGATGAAGATTAAGCATGAGTCATCACGCTGCTGTACACACACACACACTTCTCCCTGACTTTGTCACTTATACTGACAGATGTATCACTTCATAATCACTGGCAATAAATACAGGGATTATTTACAGCAACACAGACACAGTAATTCTGTAGCTGTTGTGACGGGAGATTCATTCTTGACCTTGAGGATGCAATTTGTTCATTCTGATTAAAGGAATAATTCTGTGAATGTCTGTCACAGCTATTCATATACAAAATATTATATAGACCTTTACTGTGGTATTTCAGCTGAGCTGAAATTGTGAATCTATTCAGCATTTGGTCAATCAATTGCTGAATAGGCAATCAATCAATGCAAACAATTCTGAAAATTGATTAATCACTTTCTTTTTTTTTAAAGAAAAATGGAAAAATTATCTTTACCTTCTCAGATTTTGTTGGTTTCTCAAGATGCTTACTTTAACTTTTGGGTTTTGGATTGATTGCTCAAAAGAAACTAAAAAACAATCTGGATATCCCAACTTGAACTTTGTGATGGGCATTCTATGCACATTTTATGCACCAAACAAATTCTTAGATTAATAGAGAAAATAACTGCAAATGTTTGTAGCGGCCCTATAATTGTGGAAAGTAACTAAAGTAAGTACATTTACTCAAGTTAAGTTTTGAGGTACTTTCACTTTACTCAAATATTTAAATTGTAAGCTACTATATATGTCTACTTTTCTACATTTCATAAGGAAATGTTGCACTTTTTACTATACTACATTCATTTGACTGCTTTAGTAGATTTAGTAGACAGTAGTATAGTAGTAGTATAGAGTAGATATAAAAACTTGACCTCATTGGCTAACAAAAATGCAGGGCAGTTGAGGCCCCTTGTCACATTTTAGACAAGCTAATGGTTCCACCAAAGACATATTATCCCTCTAAACTTCCCATATGGTTTTAGATAAAATATAGATATTTAAATACCCAAAGAGTTGACATTATCCATTATTTCCATAAAAACACTGAGCAGAACTTTATTTTTTCAGCTTCCCTTTCCCACAAATCAACTCAGGATGAACTAAACTTTTTTACTGTATAAATAATTCAAACTATGTCCACTATACATCAGTATTAACAGTCAAATGTTATCTATGATGATATAGTACTGACAGAAGCCATTTGTCTGAAGAAGTACTTTTACTTTATTTCCTTAAGTACCCTTTTAGGTAGAAGTTTAAATTACGTAATTTAAATGAAGAAGTGCTTACCTCCACTACCCGAAATAGCATTTCATCCTTTAGATAATTTCACCCATTGACATTGTCTTTCTTTTCTATAAACAGACAGACACACACTAATGTGCACTGTTACACTGTTCTCCTCTCAGGCAGCTTCCACAGATCCAAATAAGAGTTAATTTAATCTCAGCGTTAAGCAATAATGTTTTAGCTCGCAGAGTAACAAAATAGATGACACTAAACATGTCACTGCACATTAATCATCCTGTACTATATTTTGCTTTAGTCACTGGGATGTGGAAGCTGATTTGGGCTTGGTATAACACCAAAGAGAGGAGAGAAGATGTCGGATCCAAACTGAAAATGATGTGAAGGTTTGTCATGTCGGTTTAAATACCTGAAGAGGCCTGGCTGGTTTCTGATCTCCAAACTGTGAACTGACGCAACACTGAGTCAGGCGTTTCACACAGGTGTACACGTGCATTTACGTACACGCACTTGTGTGTAGTGTGCATTCTTGAACTGCACACACACACACACACACACACACACACACACACAGGAATTGCAAATGCAATCAAAGCTGTTCTCCTCGGCCTCATCAGTATTCCATTTTGAACATGAGCAGGTGCCAGAGGAGAACTGACCTGTATCTACCTGCTCAGCTGTTGTCAAACCAAACACTAATTCTACTGTAATTGAGGCCAAGTGTCTCCTGAGTGGCCTCTGATTGGTTCCCTGCTCGCTGTTGGCCAGATGTCAGTTCTGAGCAAGTTTCCTCCCATCATCCTGCCAGATGTACAGACAAACAAGCACAACAATGAGAGGCTATTACATAATAAATCTCCGTTACTATATGTGTAATGCCACCAACCCTGCCTCCACATGAGTCATCTGTGTTGACAGCCAAACCGTCTTTCTGTTGTCACCCCTCGCTTCCACTTTGTGCATGCGTTTTCTTCACCTCTTCTGCCTCTCGTTATGTACTCTTATAGGTGCAGCAGCAACATGTCTTTTCTTAACGAGATGAAGGACGTAAGAGCTTACCAGCAGACTCAACCATGACACACACGTACGACTGCACGTACACACACACAGGTTATTGTGCTCAAGGTCGAAACCGGGACAAAACCACATAAAAGGGCCTTAGAGGTAATCTGTCTTTCCTTTTCCACTCTCACTCAGACATCGCTCCAGACTACAGGTACTTATCTGAAAAGTTAGAGGGCTGAATTATGTATAATGCATACTCAGTGTTCATAATTTAAGCATATCATACATAATTGATCAACATTCAATTGTGATTCTCCAGTGGGATAATTAGGACTATTAACATCTTTAGATATCTTGCATGAATACCAAGAAGTGCAGGAGAGTCAACGAGCCACTCATCCATCCACACGCCTTCATCCACCCTTCCCTCTATTCCTAACTGACCTCATTCACCACATCTTCAATGAGCAGATTCATAAGCAGCGCTTGTGAGTGATCATCAAATTGACAGACGATACAAAACGACCCTAAATGTGTGTGTGTGAGTGTGACTGATGAAACAAAAGTGGGCCAGGAGCCTTGGGGATCAAGTCATCCATTGTTGCTGCAGCCTGTCTGGAGATTATGAATGCTGTCCCTCCCTCTGCTGTCCACCTGCACATTTTAGGAACGCATTAATTCAAAGTCTCTGACAAACTAATGGCCTACATGTCCGGGGGGGCACCTGACATGACGGTCGGTAAATAATGTGACATGTTAAAACTGTGAATGGCCTTGCTATTTGGCCTCGTGTGTTTAAAGGATGTTGGCAGAGATTCGTAGAATTTCCCTCCCATACTCACCTCTGTTCAAAAACAAACAAAAAAAGGAGACAGATAAATTTACTGTGAGAATTTACCACCAGATTTGTCTTCATCTTCATGAGCAGAATTTCACTCAAGGAAAACCCAAAAGTAACAGCCTGAATAGTCGTTTTCATCTCAGAAGTTATTGACTCTTGCAGTAATCGTTCTGTCCTTTCATGGAGTTGCCTGCAGGCAGTGCTGTGCCGAGTTCATCCATTGTTCACATGAAAACATACTTTACATTTTGCCTAATGGAAGCCATCTCTCGCCACTCCCTGATCAGCCAAACACCTTTTAGCTAAATTTGTCCTCCTCATTTGCATCTCCTCATCTCCATCTCCCTCTAACTGCGAAAACTGTTTCTGCTGGAAACAACAGGCACAATACAATCAGTCTAGTATTTATTCTCTCAATGTTTAACAAATGGAGACCTGATGTTGCTGCATGGTGTCTACCCTGGAGGCCTTGTCACACTGCCCTCTATTTAAATGCTGCTCCCTCTGCCTTCACCGAGCCCCCAAGGACTTTTCATCCACTCCCCTTTTTTTCATTCAGCCTTTCATCCTGTTTCCTCCAGAGACTGAGTCCCAGTGCACCTTCTGCCTCTCCTCTAACCCTCACATTACTTCCTATACACTCCTGTTGTGTGTCCAGTAATATATATTTAGCTTCTTGCATGTCTCTCCCTCCTCCCAGTTGTCCTCCTCTCCATTTCCCCAGTTAAGCGGCTGCTGAATGCATGATCTGTGTCTCTTTCCTTGTCCCTCCCTCTTTTTAAGTGTCTATCATTGTGCTTCAAGTGTGCTCGCTAAAGTGAGCACAGTCGCAACTTGCTTTGATCCACATTTCCACCAAAAGAACATTATGTCTTTTATGTGCTACAAGTGGCATTCATTTTACAAACCATCATCAGACTGCATACTGTGCAGTGTGGGTACCTGAAGTCACTGTAGGGGTGTATGATCCAGGACCCTGCTGATTTCAGTCTTTCCTGCTCCAGAGCCACAGCTTTGTGGGATCCAAACATGCGCAGGCTGAACTTGTTGACTCCCGGCTGAAGCATGGCTCCAAACTGTCTCTGGATGAAGGTGCTCTGGTTGGAGGTGCTGTAGTCCTCCCCGTCCAGCCCCATGCCAAAGCCGCCCAGTCCAGACTGACACATCATCTCAGGGGTCCCCGCTGCTGTGGTGTTGCAGGCCGTGGTGGTGGTGGTCTCCAGTCCAGTGGCCACCACCATCACCCCTGTCCCGGTGGAGGAGGTGGAGGCCAGCGCGGCGCGGGACGCGGCGAAGCCCACTGAGCGCGGGGGAGGATGGGCCGGGGCGGAGGAGGAGGGCGGAGGAGGCGGCAGCGGCACCGGGGTGGTTGGAGTGCCCGCTGTGCGGAAGGGGAGGCCGTCCCTGGTGGAGGAGCTCATGATGGAGAGGCGACGGCCGCGTCCACCTAAGGAGGTGCTGTCCCCCCCGTAGGAGCCCCTCTCCCCCTCCAGTGAGGCCTGAGACAGCCTGTAGCCCGGAGAGGGCAGGCTGCCCTTACTGCGCCGCTTCGAGTCCCCCCCGTTCCGCCGAGGGAGGCTGTCACCTCCAGACCCCCCGGCGCTACTCGGGGTCCCCACACCTCCAGCCACTCCATCCATCCCCACTCAAGAAGGGGGGTAAAGGGGAGGGTGAATATAACCTGTAAGCCCCGCCCCCTCAGGAAAACTAGTGTTTCGTGTAGGCGACACGTCTAGATCACATAGGTGAGAGAGTCAGTGTCAATCTGAATTTTAGACTGAAGAAGTCAAAAAAAAAGAAAAGTGTCTCTCGTCATTCTCCGGGAGCAGACGGCTCACACCTACGCCCTCTCTCCGCCGGGGTGGCCATGCTTACCTCAGTGCCCTTGGAAGAAGCCCCATCCAGACACGAAATCCTTCACCCTGCCACCGTGACGCCAGCAGCCCCACTTCCCCCTTTCCTTAAAGACTCTGCTTTGTCCTTACAGATGTTTCTCTGTCATTCCTCCTTCCTCGTCCTTGAAACGTTGCTCTCCCCCTGAGGCCCTCCCTCTCCTCTCCACAGCCGCCCTCAACACTCCGACGCCGGTCATATTGGCACCGGATTCCCGGTCTTTTGTAGATAACGGAGCTCACCGCGCATTGGCCGTCGGTGTGACTGTCTGTGTAGCCTCTATTTCCAGGCTGCTCACCCGGTGTTGCCGTTTTCTGCATACATCATCATGTAAGAGATGATTTGAGCAGAAAGGCGGCAGAGCGGATGGATGACAAGGACACTTGATCCTCCGTCAGGAGGGATGGCTCGTTAATGGACATAAGGGACGCACATAACGGGCACACACGGGCGCTCACAGTCCGAGACGCACTGATTCATTCTGACACGCACCAGAAACACGCACACAGAAAAACAGAGCGACAAGGACACACAAGACGGCGGAAACAAGTCAGATCGCCCCCAAATCTAGCCCACGTTTCCTCCGAATCCGCGGCACGCTGTCATTTTCAGTCTCCGAGCGGAAAAAACACTCATCATGATGGCAGGCGCGCCGAAATGTTGCCTGACTGAAGCGCTCAGTCGGCCAGAGGAGAGAAAGCGGCTCAACAAACAGCGCTATTTTCTAAGACTGATGCCGGAATTAAGTTGGTCAGGTGTTCAGAGTCTGACGCGCGAAGGGAGCTGCTGCCCTTTATCCCCACTTCTGCCGACTTTCAATGACACTGTGTCCAGACTACAGGCGTACAGCGGCGTCCTTCCCCTGTCACGGCACCGAGGACAGCTGAACATGCTCAGTGTTTCAGCACAATCAGCCGCTCCAAGGTGAGACGGTGCGCTCTGCTGAATTCAAAAGCCCCCGTAAAGAAAATAAAACAACTTGTTGAGCGTTTAAGGTGGATGCTCATTCGCTCAGACCTGATGGAGTCCAGTTTAAAGCTGAAATTCACTTCTGACTCTGACTCGACATTCAGAGGTCGAGCCGGCACGTCCACAGCGGCGCGCGGCGCATGCAAATGAAATATTAAATAAATAAATGTGCCTATAAAGGTCTGGATCTAATCGGCCTGTTGCCATGGCATCCGCATCCCCATCATCCGTCCCCAAGGCCGCGTGCCCGGTCGGCGCAAGACGCACGCATCCCTCGCAGGTACAGGTCGCGCGTCATCCTCTCTCACCAATACGGCGAGGGAGTGCGTGATGGAGAGAGAGATGATGAAACTTTATTTAAATCTCGGGAAAAGAGCAAGCTTTTTGAACAACACGGACAACTAATAGATAAACTAATAGATAAACAGAAAAAAAAGACGAGAAGAAAAAAAACTAAAATGATCAAGTTCATTACAATCTGCCAAACCAACCTGGTGCTCCGCTCTTTTGAAGGATACGTCTGTAAGAAATGATCCTTTTTCTATTCTCTGAGCTGATATATAATCGCAGTCCGTTTAAAATGACAAATGTTTCGCGCAAATACACAATCTATCAGTTCAAAGCTGAAAATGACAGAGAAAGCTGTATACTCCAAAACACAGTGATGAAAACTCAGCACTTGAAATGTATTTGTAGGTATTAGTACTTTATGGTATTTTGTATTTCATACTCCCTCTACTACATCCGAGCTAAATATGTTTTATTTTTTATTCCACAACATTTATTTGACAGCTGTTTACTGGTTACTTTCTCCTGGTTACTTTGTTTGCCACTTTGAAAGTTTTGATGTACAATGTACATATGATTTATGAAATATGATGTTGGAAATAACATCAATTGTTACATATGTAAATTATAATCCAGTATATTTACAGTGTATGTCTATAGTAATACTGTGCAATAGGTCATTCTGAATGAGTACTATTGCTTTGCTTTGCTGATTTGCTTTTTTAATGTGGGACCTCTGTGTTTTTACATTACATCCTCAGTAAAGGATCTGGATACCTGATACAGCTTTCAGAACTACTAGACACACTCACGTTTCTGCAGGATTTTGTTTTTTAAAAAAGCCCATTGGGAAGTATAAAAGTGATAAAAAATGCTTTAAATGCAGTGTCCCCATGCATTTTAAATATAATTTGTCAACAAACCACTCATTTGGTCGCTTGCAATGACAAACATGCTCAATAAGCTCTCTGTGTTTGTGGATGTGGACGATATGGACAAAGATAGAATAGGCAGTGTAAGGGAGGAGGTTTCAAAGCACATTAGAGCTGGAAAGTTAATGCCAAAGAAGGAGGAAGCCTTCAGAAGAAAGGATCATCAGACATGAGAAGGCCTCACACTGGAACAGATATAATTAGTTTATGAGAGAACAGTGGGCAGATGTCGGCATCTGGGTCATCTCAGTGGACAAAAGAGTGTAGTCATCTCGGCATCTCCCGGCACAGCTCATAATAGCCAAAAGAATTGTGCTGTCACAGTGATAGGCTCAGGACTATGAACAGGGATGAAAGCCTTATCTCCAAACTCTATAAAGGCTAACAATAATGGATAATGGCTGACAAAGGGATAATATTCATTTTAAATTCAATATCCCTCCCATAAATAACAAGGATAATAAGAAGCGGCTGGAAGGCTCAATTACTGAAGCTTGAGTCTCAATATGAAACAGGAGAGCAGCGTATTAAAATTAATTATTCAAGTTTTATTTTGACGGAGTTATCGTTTTCAAGAAACATTAAACACAAAGTCCAGTTTCAGGGACCAAAACCTTTCAGTATCAGTGATGATGCTGCCAAAATGCTTTTGTCAATATATCGGTGAGGTTGGTTATTATTTTATTTAAAAGGTGGTTCTTCCCATCAAATTTATAGGACCGGCCTTAAAGAGGCTTTTAACACTGGTGGGTCAGCATGTCATATTTAGAGCTGAATCACTCGACGTTGACTGCCCTCATAATGTTGGTGTGACCAGACCCTGGGATCCAGCCTGTCACCACAATCACCATGTCGCCCGACTTGAAGAATCCTCGCGCTTTGCCTGAGGGGAGAAACACAGGAGGCTGAGAAAGATAAAAAGTACAAGTAAGGTTAACAGGGGTATAAGAACACACACACACACACACTGACCTATGTTCATGCCGAAGTTGACCCTGTTGTCTACATCATCGGCCCAGACGGGAGCAGGCAGAGGGTGGAAGAGGACAGGAAACACTCCTCTTAGCAGCTGAGACTGACGGGTCACCTGAAGGAAGAGACAGACACACAATGAAGGTTCAGCAGTAATTTCACAGTATTAGAGACCAGAGGGTGTGTAAGTATCCAGAGAAAAAATGTATATTTACACATATTATTTTGTGCAACATGTTTCTGGTTTTGAAAGCTTTTCTTTCTTCTAGAGGAGTCCTGACACGGCAGTTGGGACCTGTTGATCAAATGGTGATCTAATGCTGATTTCCCTTTCATTTATCCATGACAAGGTTATCTCAAGGACTAGAGGTCAGTCTTCCTTTAAACTAGCTGGGCATATTCAGTGTAATTTAACGTTTTTGAGTAATCCCTGACCTTTCCTCTAGCACCACCAACAGGCCAAAATTTCCACTTGGAAATAATAAATAAAAACATATCATGTCATTGAAAAGACAAATTAATGCTCCCCAAAGAACTAATTATTTTCATTCTCGACACGTTATTAGCTTTTATCAAATAACACTGCCAGCCTTAAATGTCATATTTGCATACAAAGTAATGGGCAGTATAAGGTTAAACACAGTCATGCTCCAGAGAGGATAAAGCTGTTTGATCCTAATGATGATTTTTCCTCTAGTTTCACCTGGAAAAAGACTTTTTTTGTAATTCTTTTACACAACTGTTATGGCCTGACTACTCAATTACGTTTCACTTTGTATAATTAAGGTTAATTAAAATTGTAGTGGTATTCTGATATTTTGAACTAAAGGGTGCACTAAATGGCTTATATAAACATTGTCCTTGTATACCAATTAGGTATACAAGGGCAATGTTTCATCCTGGGCTAATCTACCTAATCTGTAATACCACCACCAGCTGAAAGTAAATGTTATAATTAATAACTCGTTTTTTTATCTATCAGTTATTGTTGTTTTCCTATCATATGACTACTTCCTATTACTTATCACACAATTATTACACTTATCATTTGTATATTACAACAGAAAGCTTGCTCCCAGTGAGTCTTCTCTGTAGAAATAATGTTTTCCCATTCAAGATGACAATCTTGAGATCTGAGAAGTAATGGGTGTCGTCATAAGTAGGTCTAATTAGGTCCATAGGTCTAGATGTGCTTCTTTGAATTATCTGACCCTGCCATCTGACCTCCACATAGGGCATACAGCATGTGAGGGGGGGGGGGTCTTATGTGGATTAACCCCACATGACTTTAAAATTATGGGTAATCATGATCTACTCTTGTGACACATTTTGTGGTCTGACCACACACTGTCCCTGAGCAAAGAGCTCTGCAGAAAGCTCCATAAAAGAGAAATACACTCCAGTGAAATATCACACATAAATACGCTCAGTTGGTGAGACCAATCTGACATCTTCAGAGCTGCGAGTATTTACAACAACACACAGTGAGAGTAAATACTGACTTTATCACACGTTGTTCAGGTTTGAAAGTGTGAGTCATCAGCCATTAAGTCATGTTTTAGGCAAGACAAATGGTGGTTCACAAAAGCTGACTGTACCTGAGGGCTTCTGGTGACGGCAATAATAGGACAGCGAGGACGGTACCTGGACAGGAGGTGTGCGGACCTGGAAAGATGAGGAGGAAAGAGGAATGGTTAGAAGGAGGGGAAATATATCATCAGTGCGACCAAATAGCTGCAAAACTAATGACATTTCCATCAGCCTCAGCTGAAGAACAGCCTAAAAGAACTGCCAGCATGGGTGTGGACTATTTGTCTCATTTTCCTACAGTCTTGATTCAAAAGCCAAAGATGAACTGGGTCTGCTTGGTGTTTCTATACCCGTGATAGAGCATTAAATTATGGAGGAATTTGCATTTGTTACGTTCCTCTGCTCAAATATTGAGCATTCCTCTGTATGTAGTGCATGTGTATGTATGTAGAAATGGGTCTATGTATATGCATGCGAATTTGTAGTAGGTCTGTATTTGTGTGCATGTAGTATTCTGCTAGGTAGGGGAGTACATTTACATAGCAAGCAGTCAGAAGACACAAAAATACACAAAATAAGGAGATACAACATGAGGGGAACACAATAAACATTATAGTCAACATAAAACTCTACCCTAAGGATGTGAAAGCACAGAACAGTACTGCAATATTCATCTGTAGCTTTGCTGTAGGATAAGAACAAAACATCTGTTTCTCAAATCTTGAAGAGAGCCTTTATGTCGGTCCAGGGGGAAGAAGAGAAACTCATGAGTGTTATGTTTACTCCAAAGCCTATGTTTTTTAGTTTTTTTTACAAATTAAACAAACAAAATACAACATGTTAATTAACGAGTTTTAGAGGTCCTGGTAGGATGATATTATCTTCCTACAAGCCAGACCAGATGTTTCCACCCGTTTTCATTTATTTTGTTCAGCTGACAAGAAAGACAAGAGACAAAAAAGGGAAGTGGTATATTTTCCAATATATCTACAACTATTCCTTTAACCATAAGGTAACCATGCATTCTTGTCTGGTGATAGCTTTGGTGTGCACACCTGCCACTCGTGGTGAGGACTATGATGGCCCCGGCACAGCACTTGAAGGAGGACTCTACAGCTCCAATGGCTGTGACCTCTGTGGGGTCAGAGGAGAGAGGAGTGAGGCGACGCAACTCCTCAAACAGCTGCTGGTGGAAAATGGCCGCCTCTGCCTCTCTGCAGATCTGAGAGACAGAGACAGAGAGTGAGGGGGTGTTGGAAGCGTGGGGGGTTATCAGAGGGCAACTAAGCCAGATGTAACAGAGTGGACATTATGCACACACAGAAACACACACCGAGTGCATCATTGCGACTGCCTCCACAGGAAACAGTCCCTTGGCGGTCTCCCCAGATAACATTACACAGTCGGCTCCATCCAGCACGGCGTTGGCGACGTCACTGCCCTCCGCTCTGGTTGGCCGTGAGTGGGACACCATGCTCTCCAGCATCTACAAACACACGCCATGCATCAGCTTCACATTTCAACTACAACCAAAAACGTCTCCATAAGCCTCTGTAAAGAAATTACATTAATTAGTCTATCAGAAATAAACCACTTTGTGTGTCCTAAATGGGAAAGTCATGTGTGGCACACAGGCTTCAGGGAGATACGGGGGAGAGGGGCTAATGGCTTTGTGGATGGATGGACAGTAGTGGAGGAAAAATGAGAGACCATTTAGACTGAGGCAGGCCAGTATCACTCTGCCAGATCATTATTGGCATGCTGGAGACTCAGTATTATGAGTCAATAAGCACGGCAGACAGTTGGAAAATGAGATAGCTTGCGGTGTCCGCTCAGAGACTGCATTTTTGTAGTAGTTAAGAAGCTGCTGCTAATGCTGATTAGTGTATGTGTGTGTGGGTGTTGTTTGTGGGCTCGGGTCTCGGGCAGCAAACCTGCTATAACGCTGTCACACTGAGTCAGGAGCTGTAGCATAAACAAGATATAGCACAGTGACTCAACATGGCTGCAGGAGGTGTGCGTGCATTTGTGTGTGTGTGTGTGTGTGTGCATGTGTGTGTGTAAAGGGAGAGGGGTGTGAAAGAGGAAATGTGTGTGTCGCTGAGGGTGAATTTATTGGACAAGTGAGTGTGTTTGTGTGAGTACATTATGTAGGCGTGCAAGGTTAATGTGAGCCTGTTAGGTTTTAATGTTAGTTTACTTGGACCCATTTGACATCTGATTGGATAACACTGTATTTAGCATCTAAGTCTGCATATTCCATCATTTCTGCATCCCTTTCTCCGTGCGTTTGTGTGTGTCTCTGTGTTTATGTTTGTCTATGTGCTTGTCCCTGACCTGTGTGGCACAGATGACTGGCTTGCCGGCAGAGTTGCAGCGTCCAATCATCATCTTCTGGGCGATGAAGACTTTCTCTACCGGGATCTCGATCCCCAGGTCGCCCCTGGCAACCATCACACCATCGCTCTCAGCCAGGATCTCCTCAAAGCTGACAGGGAGATTGGGGGGGTGGGGGGGGGGGTGGATGAGGAGGCGAAGGATTGGGAGTTTGGGATAAAAAAAAGAGGGAGTTGGGAAAGAGCACACAAGGAGGAGTGAGCAGGGATTAGGAGGGGGAGGAAGGACATAAACAACGGTGGTGTGTTTTTGTGCATTATCCAGGATACATTCAAATGTAAATCTTGTTCTGCATCCAGCATCATGTGGACAACATCCAAAATGTATATAGGGGCAACATAAACGTAAAACGTAAAACATAAACGACAACAGCAGGAACATGTGATGACAAAGCAGATTTAAGTCAAAATACAGCAGCAAGTAAATGTAAAAGCGGTCTCTTTAGCTGAATTTTGATACACAACATCATGTGAATCCAATCTAAAAAATCCCATTTAAATTAGAGCTGTGGTTAAACACTGCTAGCAGCCAGTGAGCAGTGAAGAACAAAATGAGAGATGAGTAATGGAGATGAGAGAGCTGTGACATAAATTGTGTCAGATATATTAAGTGGCAGCCATAACTCACACAGACAGCCGCACAGATCACTTATCACAGATGTGTAAAATCCAGAGCTGACATATGCCGGTCCATCACCGACAGCTGGCTGTTCACAGTAGCGGTGGATTTATAAGTCCTGTCACAGCCTCATTATGAAATTCTCACCTCCTCCAGCTACTAAATTGCTCAAAATAACTGCTTTCATGCTTCTCATTCATAACTCTTCACTCACTTCTGGACCCCTTGCCGACTTTCCACCTTGCTGATCACTTTGATATCCCGTCCATGTGCACCTAGAACTCGTCGCACATCTTTGACATCCTGGGCAGAGCGGATAAAACTGGCAAATACCATGTCCACGCCCTGGGCCACCCCAAACCTCAGGTCGGCCTCATCTCGCTCGCTGACCGCCTGCATGCCTATGAGGTCACAGCCAGGGAGGTTAACGCCTTTACGACTGCACAGCACCCCACCGGCCTCCACCACTGTATCCACCCAGTCAGAGCCTGCAGACGAGGAAGAAGTAAGGAATTAAATTATCCTCTGAAAACCTTAAATTAGTGATTGCCAAAAATACAATTATTATTAAAAAATTATCGTGTATTTTGGGAATATTTATTTTATTTCAGGTTTATTGGAGGAAGGTCGATATATTATCTGAGATTTCTCAAATCATAATTCTGATTTCCATCACAGATTATATATATACAAGGTGACACACTAATTATAGTGGACTGCAGAGCCTCAGATATGATCCAGATCATATTACTACTATAATGGTGGGGCAGCAGACTTTATTAAGGGACTGAATGACTCCAGGAGAACCACCCTTTCATGAATAGCTTTTTCAATTCCACAAGGTTGCACTTGTAAAATTCGGTTTAAAATAATTTCATTAGAAATGACAGACAGAGACAATCGTTATGTGACTGATCGAGGTGGTCTTTTGTATGTTAATACTATGAACTCATGTGTAAAAGCAAAATAATAGAGCAGAGGACAAGTAGGACTTATATAGACTATAATAAAGGTAAATAAAAATGAGTGCTATACAATAATTAGAAATAATTAGATAGGAATCCTTGTGTTTGTGTAAGCAGGTCTGTAGTTACACCGACCAATATGTATACTCATATTGTATGTGTGGGTGTCTATATGCTTGTGAAGGTATTTACTTTTTTCTTCCTTGTTTTCTTCCTCAGTATGTTGTAGTTTTCTCTATGATTTGCTCACTAGGGATTGTTTGTATGTATTTTTACTGCAAATTTAATCAAGAGGCATGCAGTCAGACCTCCATGTTGTCTCATTACTGCTTTGTCAGCACTTTGGTTACAGTCAACTTAATGTGTATTACCTATTTCCAGTACTTTGAGTCCAATGAGGCCATCATCGATGTAGATCTTGCCTCCCTTCTTGAGGACTTTGGGCAGGCTGGGATAGTCCACCCAGATAATCTTCCCGTCAGTCTTGTCTTTGTCACTCTCTGCTGTCACCACACGGACATGGCTGCCCTTTTCCAGCTCCACCTCCTCCTCCACTTTCTATACAATGACATACACACACACACACACACAGAGTGGAAATAAATTAATGCCTTCTGTAAACACCTCTCCATTATCAACACACTTTTAAAAGCAAGGTGCTCTTGAGGGACAACTAATTACTTAATTAAGTACTTTTGTAGTTATGCATTGAATAGCATTTCCATGTCAACACACTTTCATTACTGGTTGTTTCAAGGAAATCACCTCTGTCGTGGAAACCTGTGGTGCAAGTACGAAGGTTCTTCCAAGCTTTGTTTTGTGAGTGTTTGCATGAAGGTGTCACACACAGACACAGACATACAAACTTTCCTGTATATCATTTAATTCTAAAAAAGAAATTTGGTAAGAAGATGACAACTATATGGCAACCCTTCCAGTTTTGATTTTGTGTCCTAAAAAGTAGTGTGTTGATGTCCCTTCAAAAAAGTAAAAAAAAAAATATTTGTCTTTCTCATCCAGAAAGAGAAACGCTTCCTCTATTTGCTGTTGCAAAATGAAAACCTGCGTCTGATCTGGGCTGAAACCTTCTACACATTGTCTAAACCCATGACTGTTTGATTTAACGGTGCGCTGAGCTTCAACAAGCCAGCGTGTGTGTTTTTTTCTCTCTGTCAGATTTGCTTATGGCTGAATAGTTTTGGTAATTCACATCAGACGTTTCCAGTGTCAGTGATAACGTGGCAGACTTCAACTGTGCAGGGTTATAATTGTCTCACAGATATGTCAGCTGCTTCCTACCAAGCCTACTGTTGTCTAACTTTGCATTAAAACGGACTGCTGTGTGGACTTCTTCCTTCATTACTTTGTTGACTGGGTGTCATCAAAATATGTTAAAACATGTAAAAAATTGAATTACCTCAAAGTTCATTATTTATAGGATAGAGAAATCAGAATTAGTTGTTAAAAATATAATATACAGATAATTTAAAACATAAACAACATGAAATTATGTATAGGACAGTCTTTATCTTCCAATTGAGCTGTGAACCTGTGAAAAATGGTGTTGACATATTTTCATCTCCTCTTACACATGACTGAATGTGACAGGTTGATAGATGATGCATGACATATTTACCCCTTTCACTAATCCAGTGCGGATCTCTGGACCCTTCGTATCCAAGGCGATGGCAACTGGCCGATAATACAAGGGGTCAGGGGTTATCGTCTCCACAGCTTCTCGGATGTTTTTAATGGTTTCACTATGGTACTGTGAGACAGACAGAGGATCAACACACAACTGGAAAGAAAGACCAAAATGTGTGTATAAGAACCTTAATTGTGAGAAACACGTGCACAGCACGCACTTCATGTGAACCATGAGAGAAGTTTAGACGAGCGATATTCATTCCTGCCTTGACCATTTCTTGGAGTTTGGGTACTGATCGGGATGCAGGACCTGAAGGGAACAGGAGACAGAGAGAGAATATTTGACATTAAAACTAAGCTGAAATAACAAGTCAACTAAGACATAATTGACTCTTTCATCATTTTAATCGCTTCCCAATTGTGACAATTTACTGACAATCTATTTTCTGTGTTTTATGTGATAGTAACTGAACACTTTAAGGTTCTGGTCTGATGATAAGACAAAAAAAGTTATTTGTGATTAGCCTTTTCCACAACTTCCTGATATTTTCCTGATCCTTTATAGGAAAAATTGTCAGATTAATTGATAAAAATGAAAATCAAACAAGTCCAACAGTGAGTGGAATCAGAGGCAAAACAGTGTGAAAACTCTCCTAATTATTTTTCTCTTTTTTTCTGGGCATAAGAAGAGCAGAGGGAGCTCCACAGTGTCACAGCCAAAAATCAAACGCTGCCAACACACTGAGGGCCACCCAGCACCTCGACTGTCTGACAGACTGCCAGTGATGACATACAACAGTTGCCAGAAAACAAACTTGAAACTGAGACTCACTGTCTGCAGCCGGTTGTCACACTCACCAATGGTGCAGATTATGCTGGTGTTGCGAGCTGTGATTGGCTCCTGGTCGATGTCCAGCAGACAGAGATGCTCCAGGAAGGTGTCAGCCATGCTGGCATCCAGCTGCTGGCGCTGGATGAAAGAGTCCGGCAGTGTCATCACCTCTGAGTAGCGCCTGATGCAAGCTATAGCGACAGAGAAATGTTGTCAGCGGGGTGAAGTTAGTCATAAAAACTCTACTGCCAGCTCCACCTGCGAATACAAATGAAGCAAACACCTCAAACAGAAAAAAGGTGTTTAATTTCTATGTTAATGATGAAGAACAACAACACTTCTATTCTGTGTTGGGAGTGATGAGTGGAGATAAAGATGGTAGCTTGCCACAAAAGGTATTGAATGTACAGTCAGAGCAGAGTAAATATAGAGTATGTACCTGTTGACCTGACATTAACTACTGCGTGGAGGGGTCATGAAGATTTACACATTGACATTCAGCTGACATGTAAGATGGTAATGTAAAAACAAAAAACAACAGTCCAGCAGATATTCTGTGACAAGTAGCATTTATGAAGAGACAGGAGGGCTGATAATAAACATAACATAGAGGAAATATAGGAGTGATATTTGAAAGAGATTAAAAAAAAGTGGTCTTCACACCAACAACCCTTTAATTTAAAGACGGCTGAAAAGAACGATTTCCTTTCTTATGCAGTTTAATGAAATATTATCTCCCTCTCTACTGAAAATAAATCGAGGCAGACTGAGCTGACTTGCATTCTTAGAGGAGACACTCGAACTGAAAGGAGACTGATTTGGTTGCATTTTCGCTGTTGTCCAGTCTGTCAGTGGAGGAGTTGTCAGTGTTCCTCTCCATCCTGGAAACTGCACTGCCAAGAAAGCGTCCGTGAGCAAATGACAAAAATAAATAGCTGAGAGCTTGAAAACTAAAATAAAAACAGAGCTATATTAGCATTAATTGTGCTTCTGCACAGCCGATGAATCTGAGTCCAATATTCATTCATTTTGAGAGAAATATTTGGCTCTTGAGCTGCTAAATGCTCCATTATGTTCACTTGCTAAAAGTCTTTCTGTTGTTTGATGTTCAACAGGTGCTGGACAGTCAGTTTATTAGATTATCAAATTGTCCACTGAAAACAGCTGCCTGGTGCTACTGGAAATTATGCTATAAGAGAGCAGTGAGAGTGAAACAAAACATTAAAGTTGCAGGTTATGAAACCAAAACAATGAAAAATGGTGAAAGATGCTATAAAGCTGCATAGAGCTTAAGGAAGTTGCAGAGTCAGGTGATAATTATTCTTTATCACTATGAGTGGGCCCTTCACATTAGAGCCACTGTTAAAATAAAATAGATTAAATCAGCTTTAGACTAAAATTGTTTGTATAAAACATATGATAGTGTGGCTTTTTTGGTACACTAATGAGGCAATAAAACCAATCAGTCCAATAAACTAAAACTGGGATGGTACCAGTACATAATGCCTTTCAACACCTTATCCAAGTGACTCCACCTGTCACTGCTGCTGCATAAAACCATAAAGTGTAAAAACCAGTACCAAACCTGTGTGTCTTTAATGCAAAGCATTGTGGTACCTGACTGAAGGGCTTTTGAGGCAGGACAATGGCATCCATTTTAAAGGATGTCACAGTCAGTCAAGCCTGCAATTTCTGGGGAGGAAAGAGTAGAGACCCAAGAGGAGGAGGACAAGGTGAGGACAAAGAGGAGAGAGAGGAGGGTGAAGGTGAAGGGAGGAGAAATCTGACGAGGAAGATTTCTATAGATCCACAATAGGAGAAAAACTCAATTTTTTCAAGTTTCTAATATTAATCTGTTATTTCTGGACTGTCATAGTGATAAGACCTTATTAACCAACCTCCTCTAACAAGTGTCATGTTTTAATCGTGTGCCATGAACTAAAGCCCTCTGTGCTGAATGGACACACAGAAACAGAGAGGCTTTACGTCCCTGATGAAACGGTTTCACTGAAGGTTTTGCAGGATGATGTGAAAACACAGTTTCTCCATCCTGTGGACTCAGTAGCTGTCAGTGTTTGCTGTCTCTTTCTCTTTGTGTCTTTTTCTCTCCCTCCACCTCCCTGTGACCCAGTTCTGCCGCACTGCTGCACACATCATTACGTGTCCCACTGAGATCCTCCTCTGACACTTCCCAGAGTACACATGGAAACACACGCACACACATACATACAGGTACCTGTTACTGGAAGGCTGACTATAAATAAAGCAGGCATCAGGTGAAAGACGGTTGCAAAATATCAGCCCTGCTGATAAGAAAGTGAACCATGCGAGGGTGTGACCTGTTTGCAAAGGGTCACATTCCTGCATGAAGGCAGCTCAGTGTGCATGCGTGTAATCGATCAGAGAACAAATATTTGTCCAACTATGACTCCACATTAAAGTTCAAAAGCATCTGATAAGCAACATGGCGTTGCATTATTTGACCAACAAGCTAAAAAGGAGCAACTGAGTGATCAAACATTTTGATATTGTGTAATCACAGATATTAGAAAACAAGGATTATTGGCAACTGGACTTCAATACTGCTTGGATCTCAGACCGTGTGCTCAAAACAATAGAAGGCCTACACTGAAGCTGAAAAGCCTGTAGAGGCCTACATGGAAACTGAGAATGCCTGACTAGAGTCAGAACTGGGGTTTTACGGCCCTTTGTTCAGAGAAGTGCGCCTAAATTCTAACATCGCACCTATATGTGAAGTTTGGTTGAATTCAAACTCAGGCTTCTCACTGGAGGAACCCCACAGAAACCACAGGGGTTCTCTGTGACACAGTGATGATGTCACCCAGGTGATAGAAGCTGGAGCACCCCACTTCTCATTGCTTTTATTCCCCAGTGCCATGTTACTGTAAGAGCCCTTGTGGGCTTTTCTCCCGTGACTCCGGCCGCTGAAAGGGAGCATCCACATGCTTAATTTTTCTTCTTTTAATTTTTGCTTTCATTTCACTTTCACAAGTCTTCATCTCGCTTTTTGCACACCGAGTAAACAGACTATTTTGCTGAATCTGGAAATCAGCTGAGCATCAGCTGAACTCAACGCCTGCTTGCGGAAGGACAAAAAACTTCGTCAAGGACACCGGACTCCACGTCCTGTCTCTCCTCCTAAAGTCAACTCTGCTGCTGAGGAACAAGCTTGGCGAAGAAAGAAACGGCTCATCAGCGCTCAGCTATCGATGCGCTGATGGATTAACTTAGAGATCAAAAGACTGAAAGTAAGAGGCTTGTGTCTGGGCAGAGACTTTAGAGTAGGTTCATTACACTTTTTTTATTGTGGTTGCCACTTATTGTCTCTCTGGTGCTGCCGAGAGTTTCTTAGCCTGTTGCATGCCCCCCCTTTTTCTTTCCCCTTTTACTAACCAACACAAACGCTCCTACACACCATCAAGGCACACATACGAGCAGCGGCTTAGCCATTCTGCTTCTATATTCCTTTAGAGACACGATTTCACACCTCTCCATTTGTCTCTCTCTCCCTCAGCTCAAACCTGGAGGAGGAGCAGCCACTCAGAGGGCTGCACCGCCATCTTTCTCCTCCCCCTTCTTACACACACACACACACACACACACACAGACATCACATACATCACATGCACTATTAAAGAGTATATAATAGATATTTGTTGATTAGGAATGGTATTGATTATAATTGATATTATTACTGTCAATAAATTCTATTTATGTTAAATGGTCGTTGATTTCATCCATCCATCTGTCTGTGATTATCCATCCATCCATCTTCATCCGCTTGATCCGGGACCGGGTCGCGGAGGCAGTGCAAGTCTGAGCAGAGAGATGCCCAGACTTCCCTCACCCCAGACACTTCCTCCAGCTCTTCCAGGGGGGCCCCAAAGGCGTTCCCAGGCCAACTGAGAGACATTGTCTCTCCAGCGTGTCCTGGGTCTTCCCTGAGGCCTCCTCCCGGTGGGACATGCCTGGAACACCTCCCTAGGGAGACCGACTGTAACCGAAATCGAGAGTTTCGCCTTTCGACTCAGCTCCTTCTTCTTTACCACGACAGTCCGGTACACTGACTGCATAACTGCGGAGGCTGCACCAATCCGCCTGTCAATCTGGCTGTCAATCACCTGATACTTGAACTCCTCCACTTGAGGCAAGGACCTCTCCACCCACCCGGAGAGGGCAAGCCACCCTTTTCCGGTCGAGAGCTGATTCTCATCCCAGCCGCTTCACACTTGGCTGCAAACCGCTCCAGTACATGCTGAAGGTCCTGGCTTGATGAAGCCAACATGACAACATCATCTGCAAAAAGCAGAGATGAAATCCTGTGGTTCCCAAACCAGACTCCCTTTGGCCCCTGGCTACGCCTAGAAATCCTGTCCATAAAGATTATGAACAGAGTCGGTGACAAAGGGCAGCCCTGCTGGAGTCCAACATGCACTGGGAACAGGTCTGACTTACTGCCGGCAATGCAGAACCAAGCTTCTGCTCGGAGACTGAACAGCCCTTAGCAAAGGGGACCCCGGACCCCATACTCACGGACATACCCCCCACAGAATACCATGAGGGACACGGTCGAATGCCTTCTCCAGATCCACAAAGCACATGTGGACTGGTTGGGCAAACTCCCATAAACCCTCAAGCACCCTGCGGAGGGTATAGAGCTGGTCCAGTGTTCCACGACTGGGAACGAAAACCACATTGTTCCTCCTGAATCCGAGGGTCGACTATCGGCCGAATTCTGAGAAGTGTGATCCCCTGCAGTTGGAACACACTCTCCGGTCCCCCTTTTTTAAAAAGAGGGACCACCACCCCGGTTTGCCACTCCAGAGGCACTGTCCCCAACCTCCATGCAATGTTGCAGAGGCGTGTCAGCCAAGACAGCCCTAACAACACCCCAGAGACTTGAGGTACTCAGGGCGGAACTCATACACCCTCGGCGCCTTGCCACAGAGGAGCTTGCACGAACTACCTCAGTGACTTCAGCTTGGGTGATGGACGAGTCCACCTCAGAGTCCCCAGCCTCCGCTTCCTCATTGGAAAGGCAAGTCGGTGGGATTGAGGAGATCCTCGAAGTATTTCTTCCACCGTCCGACAATGTCCCCAGTTGAGGTCAACAGCTCCCCACCCACACTGTAAACACAGTGTGTACTGCTTCCCCCTTCTGAGGCACCAGAGACGGTTTGCCAGAATCTCTTCGAGGCCGACCGACCTCAATAGTCCTCCTCCATGGCCTCACCAAACTCCTCCCAGATCTGAGTTTTTGCCTCCAGGACCGTCCGGGCTGCGGCTTGCTTGGCCTGCCTGCCAGTACCTGTCATCAACTGCGTCAGGAGTCCCACAGGCCAACATGGTCCGATAGGACTCCTTCTTCAGCCTGGCGGCATCCCTTACTTCCGGTGTCCACCACCGGGTTCGGGGGTTGGCGCCCACGACAGGCTCCAGAGACCTTGCGTCCACAACTTTGAACTGCCGCGTCGACAATGGAGGCAGAGAACATGAACATGGTCCACTCGGACTCAATGTCCCCAGCCTCCCTTGGAATCTGTGAGAAGCTCTTCCGGAGGTGGGAGTTGAAGACCTCCCTGACAGAGGGCTCGCCAGCCAGACGTTCCCAACAGACCCATCACACACATTTGGGTATGCCAGGTCTGTCCAAGCTTCCTCCTCTGCCAGAGTGGATCCAACTCACCACCAGGTGGTGATCGGTTGACAGCTCAGCCCCTCTCTTTACCCGAGTGTCCAAGAGACATACGGCCGGAGATCAGATGAAACGACAACAAAGTCGATCATCGACTTCCGGCCTAGGGTGTCCTGGTGCCACGTGCACTGGCTGATGGACACCCTTATGCTCGAACATGCCGCCGCTCACCCTGGGCAACTCCAGAGAGTAGTGGCGGGTCCAGCTCCTCTCTCAAGGAGCTGCGTTCCAGAGCCCAAGCTATGCGTGGAGGTGAGCTGCTGACTATCTCTAGCCGGTACCTCTCAACCTCCGCATTTCGAGCTCAGGCTCCTTTCCTCCCCCCCAGCGAGGTGACATTCCATGTCTGTCCCTATTGCCAGAGTTTTGGTCCAAGGATTGAATCATCCAGGGTGGGGCCCCAGTAACGCATCAAGTCCGGAGACAGCAACGTAACGGTCCTTGTTTTTTCTTTCTCCATGGTGGCCTTGTGAACCGCTCTTAGTCTGGCCCGTCACCTAGGACCTGTTTGCCATGGGAGACCCTACCAGGGGCGTAATGCCCCCAACAACATAGCTCCTAGGATCATTCAGGGCACACAAACCCCTCCACCACAGTAAGGTGGTGGTTTAAGGAAGGGGTGTCTGTGATTATTGTGCATATATTTCCTGATTCAACCCTTCATGGTTCACTCATAAGTGGACCATTTGAGACTGCTTTGGTTAAATATATATTATATATATATTTAAGAGTTCTTGGTTATCGGTCCCTGGTAACAGGGTGGTGCCCCGCCATAATTTTATTTAATAATTAGGAATATAACAATTATTCTTAATGATTATTCATTTCTGCTGATAACCAGATCAGCTCCTCTTAACAATACTTAATAACTAACTAACTAACTAACCCCAGCTCCTTTGTCCTTCACTATGAATCAAGGTAAATCAAGGTGAATGAATCATTTAAAGTTCATGTTTGGATTATCAATCATGCTGAAATTGTATGATAATGTGCATAACTTATTGTCACTTTGCAGCCACAATGCAAAAGAAAATCATGTGTCCACTTACACATTTTTCTATAAGATCCAAAGTCCTCCTCCTGTATTTTAGGGTGTCCTGGATTTAATTCTGTTATTTTTCTAACTTTCCTCCTCTGTCTTTATCCGTGTCTCTGCTCAGGTTGTGTATTTGTCATTGTGTAAGTCTGGTGCCACACACTTTAACAAGCCTAGTTCAGTCTCTTTTCTAAATCTTTACACTCTGACCCATCTGCTGCCCCCTCATCTCTCCTCCCACTCAGACCATTTGGAGTGAGTTCATGCAACGGACGCATGATTTTGGATGAATTCAGCATAGGTGGCTCAGCCTGACTGGGCCAGGATGAAGCTAAAAATGGAAGCACTTCATGTCAATGGCCCATTGATGACTTTGAACTGTCAGGGTGCACCACAGAACAAAGTGATACTTGTCTATTTGCTGCATCACTGAATATTATGTAATCCTAACCACGGGTTCGACACATTTTTAACAAAACCAGACCAAGGAAATCTTTGCAGTACTTTCCTGATGACTGTATATGTTGCTCTAACAGTCAATTAATTTATTATTTAACCTACAGAAAAATAATCATCAACTATTTTTTAGAGGGTTCTCCCTAAAATATTCTACTTTACCATGATTAGTTCATACATTGTTTTGCATTATTAATTTAGATCCTTAAGAACAACTTTGAGTTGCTAGATAGTGAATCTGACTGCTGAGTCATCAGCAGACTTTCTTACCCTGAGATAGGCCAGAATCAAGGGTAACACCTATAAACTAATAGGTTAATATAAATTAATAGGTCATTAATAAATGGTTCTTACAACAATTCAAGTCAGCAATTATAAATGTTAATAAGTTTTTAATAAATACATTTTGACCAGATTGACTCCATAAGGTCAGAGGTCATAGACAGAAACCGATATATTAAAGAAAATCCAAACTACGAGCTAAGAGGAGAGCAATAGAAGACAAAGTGTCATAATGTAGCAGAATAAATACCAACCTGGCATCCTAAAAGCAGTTATCAACTGATCTATAAACCATTTTAAAGGATGACTCGGTACTTTCTAGGATCTATATTATAAAATTATATATTGAAGGAGTTCACTGTAGATTTATCATGTCATTTATCATGTCTTGTCATTTATCATGACTAATTTGCTGTCGTGTTGGATTTTTTTCACTGGAGAACACACAAACCACGACCCTGTTAGAAACCACTAACTGACTGACTGATGTTCTGTAAGTGTGAGACTAATGAGCACAAAAATGTGAATGTGACAAATGAGGTGACATATAGAGATGATACGTCTCCCTCTTACCGACATGGTTACTTAGTTTTTAGCTTTCATATTGGAAAGAGTGCACAGAGCTGCATCCTGTTGAACGCAGGCTGACAGTGGGTGTAAATCGTTAGCCAAAGGACAAACAGACCTTTGTTCCTGACTAGAAAAGATTTCCACTGCGGCCCTCTGCCCTGTGTGTGACACACACCTAGTATGATATAATAGCACTACATTATCACCAGAGTGGAGTAAAGGTCAGTTTTACACATGGAGACCAAAGTACAATTAAATTATATGCAAATTAAACGTGTAACACCTTAAATAAGAAAACATCACAATACAGAGGCCAAGCAGCAGTATCGGTATTAAAACATTCAGCTTTTAGTCTCGAGCACTGAACTCTTCATCTGAACCTGTGAGTCACAGAAGATAATGTCTGAAAACAACAGAAACAAACAGCAGGAAAGATTTTCAGCTGAAAGACAAACATGAACAGCGGGGTACAGAGCGAGGTGTTGGTAGGCTGCATACAGTTCTTACACAGTGACAGCATGAGGAAAGGCTGTAAAGTTTAGGTGTTTAGAAAGGAAATAACAAACCTGTTGGACGTGTGAAGCAGGCCAAGACTGAATGGGGAGGAGGGACAAGCGACAAATGTAAATGAATAGGCTGGTGTGAGTGTTAGCGCCATCTAGTGGACGGCAATGTGAAAGATGCTTTTGCACAATGAAGACAACAGGAGGGGGAATGATCCTTTATTCATCAGCATTATAAATCCTTGGGCTGAATGCAAAGTGTACGAGTGATGCAAAAAACAGCTCAGTATAAGCTCTCAGTTCTGTCTGGAATACGAACGCACTGAACTGTGTGATTAAACATGTTGAAAGCAGGACTGTCTTCTCTCTGTGAGTGTGTGTGTGTCACAGCTTGGTGAAAGTGATCCTTGGCGGAGTCTCCGGCTGCAGGATGAGGGTGCATGTGGTTTTGATGTCCTCTGAGGACGACACGCTGAGGTGGAAGCTCAGCAGGATCTAGACAGAGAGGGAGAGGAGAGGATAATGGGAGGCGGGGGGAGGAGGTGATGGAAGCATGAAGACAGATTTGAAGACAAGGACGAGAGCAGATGTTAAAAGGATCACACTTATATTGTACTCAACAGCAAGGGTTGAAAATAACAAATACAAATATTTCCACTTTATGCTACCTGATACTTCCACTCTATTATAATTCAAAGACACGTTGTGCTTTTTTATTACATACATTTATCTGACTACTATATTTGCTTTGTAGATCAGCATTTTACTTTGAAAAATATATCATTGGCTAAAATACAATCTCTTTGACTTGTGACCCCTTTTTAATAAAGCAGATCTTGTTAGGGCTGCTTGTCACATTTTAGCTGTTTTCTCACATGGTTTCATTTAAAGTAACAAGGCACAAATAGATAGACGTATCACAAAAAAATGCACATTTTTTATTTAAATGACAGAAAAGTTTAAAAAATTAATGTAAATTTTATGAGCAGAACTTTTTTTTCCTCTTGTCATCTTACTACCCTCCACATTTATCTTGTGGCACTCTGAAAGGGGCCATAGCCAGAGGTCGGTAACTGCTAGATTAAACTACCTAACTGTACACAGAGTGGTTAAAATGAACTCCAACTACAACAGTGAAATGCTTTTCATGCATTGAGTTATCAGTATTAATAATGTAATTTATTATGTCAATCACAGGGGCAGAAGCACTTTTATTTTTAATACTTTAAATGCAGGAATTTTTTTTATAAGTATGAAGTATGTTTTCATTGTGATACTTTTACTCAAGTACAGGATCTGAGTAATTATTCCACCACTGTTCAGCAGACACTGATTAAGCTTGCCCAATCATCTGTCTGTCTTTCTTTCCTTATAACTCAACACCAGCACTTTCCAAGTATTTTCTGTCGTCTCGCCTTACATCTTTCCTCTCTGACCACCATCCTCCTTCTCTTGTCTGCCATTACTCACATGCATGAGCAAGAGTTGCATCTCATTCTCAGCAATCCTCCTCCCGACACACTGCCTTGCCCCAAACCCGAATGCAAGGGAGCGAAACCCTGACCCCTCTCCTCGCTGGCCTTCCTCCTTGCCGCTTCCCCACCGGTCAGGGTGAAAGCGCTGTGGATCCTCAAACACATCTGCACTCCTTCCCAGAGGATAAAGACAGGCCTGGACCATTGTCTGAGGGAGAGATGACGAATGTGTTTGTGTGAAGATATCAGTATATGTGAGGAGAAGAAAATAAGAGAGTCACAGTCTGATCACTCACCCCCGCAGGTACATGGTAATTTTGAAGAACAATATCTTTGATCGGATAGCGCTGCACTGTGGTTCCCACCGGATATAACCTGACACAACCCAAAACAAAAACACACACACACACACACAAACAGATTTGCATCATCTGGATGTTACCTTTGATGTCTGACTCACTGTCAACACAAACTCAGGATTACTGGTAATCAGTTCTCATTCCAGGTAGTTAAGGAGTGCGCCTGTTGCTGAAAACCCTTATGATGGAAACAGACTCTCAGACAGCTGTTCCCACATAGCAATATTTTGTTCCTGATACTTTATTGATCTGAAGGAGAATTTTTTTTTTCTTTTCTCACATCCATCACCTCGGCTAAAACTCTTTTCATGGAACAGGTGTGTTTTTGCTTCAGCTTGCAGATCCCCAGATTCCCCTTGTTAACTCTGTGTCTGCTGGTTACTGGTAATATGATTAACTGAAAAGTTGTTTTGCTTCACGAAAGCACAATATCAAGTGAATGCTGTATTACTGTGTAAACTGTATTTTCAAAATCTTACTTTACTTTAAGCCTAAAAACTTCAATGTTGGCTTTGGAAATGATAATAATGTTTGAAAACATAGTTTCAGTTTATATTGTGCTAATATGTTCACACTTGTAGTTAGCTTAATAAATAGTTGAATAAAGGTGTGTCTAAACAAATTACCACAGAGGTACATTACCACAAAGGTGCCATCCACAGTGTGTCTGTGCACTTGATACTTGAAGGATAGTTAAATAGGTTGATCAGACCTTATACAGATAGATGAGTCTGGAGTATTATGTACCTGAGAATCTCCTTGATTGTGCCTTTCAATAGTGGCGCCCCCTGCAGGGCTCTCTGAGGATCACCACCAGCCTGTGCCCATGATGCCCTCACCTGCTGCCTCACCTTCTCCTGCACCTCCGGGTTACGGCCCAGCTCAAACAGAGCAAACTGCAGGGGCACCGCTGTCTGCAGAGAGGATGGGATGAGAAGTGACACGGACTCAGTCTGGGCGAGGTATAGAAACACAGGCCGAAGAAACACAAACACGCACCGTGTCGACCCCTCCAGCCATCAGCTCAGTGATATTGGCTTTGATCAGGTCCAAAGAAAGCTGCCCTTTCTCCATGAGTTGGCCCAGGACCCCGGTGTACTGGCCTCCAGCTGCCCCAGCCTCAGACCCTCGACCCTGGGAGGATGATAAGCGCTGGTACCCTCTCTGGATCCTCGCCTCCGCTAGAAGAAGACCAGGACAGGGTGACAAGTCAGGCAAGATGGAAGAAGTGAAGGGCAATTCTGAAATCAACTGAAGATAAACTAGATATCCAGGTGAAATCATCTGTAATCCCCTGCCTTAAAGGTCCGACTGCTTGTAGCTCATCCTACCGTGGCTGAAGATGTGGTCCCATGCACTGGCATGCTGGGTCCACAGGGGAGCACCGATGCGGAGCAGCAGGCGAGGGGGCAGGTATAGGAGAGGAGGGGTGGTTGCCAGCATTCGCTCCACAGCCCAGATGAACTTCTGGGACTCCAAGGAGGGAGATGAGGAGAAGAGGCCAATACGCTCCCCGTAGATCACATGGCAACTGGCTACAAGGGGGGAGGAAAAGGGGGAAGGTGGGAGATAACTGAAATGTCTGCAATGATTTTCAGTCTTCCAGGTTATGGTAAAAAAAAAAACTAAACAAAAACAAAAACTAAGAACCTCAAGCAAGTCCACTTCACCTTTTTCTAATTCTTAGAAATAACTGACATGGTTCAAGGTGAGCAAAGAAAAGTAAAAAACAACAGGGCTAAAATAAGCTGGAACACTGTTTTTGAAAATGTTTTAAACTAATACCTGAAAAATGAACTATGGGATGACAGTTTTTTAAGATTATAAAACCCTCATGTTTCATATTTTCATGTATCAAATTTAAGCTTTGAAGGATTACATGGCCCTTTGGTTTGAGCATATTCTAAAATAAAGCCCAAAAAAAAGACAGTTATCATAAAAAAGACATTTCTTTCTGTGACAGCTTAAAATATTCTGTATTTTCTCTGCTCCACAAACAGATAGACAACTTGATTTTCTGAGCGAACACATTGTCTCAGTGGGACTGCCTCCCCGTTACCAGATATCCATCACCTATCAGACAGGCTTGTGTTATATTAACTACACATCACTGACTGGAATAAACTTTCTTGCCAGGCTATTCCTACTCCGGCTTAGCACCTGGCTTTGTGTGCTGTGGTCCATTAAGAGCATGACTTAAAGTCATAAACCTTGCACTTCCCTCACTCTCTCTCTCTCTCTCTCTCTCACACACACACACACACACACACACACTCTGATGCATGCATACCAGTGTACAGCACACTGAGTCACACAAGCATTCACACTTGTGAATATGGCATGCTGCAGATAGGCACATGAAAGGAGCAGACCTGGTGAAAGAATGCTGGAGCTTTGATCATCTTTGTTGGTGTTTCTATTTTTAAAGGTGCATGTTCTCCTCGACCTCCCACATCTATAATATGTTCATGAAAGATATGCCTCGGGTTAAAGCAAGGTTTGGTTCTCGGACGAGGTGAGAATATCTTAAATTGAAGTTAGACGTTAGCAGGGGGGAAGTTTTTTTTTTTTTGAAGACTTTCAAATGGTAATGTTCCTGCAGCTTGTATAATTCCTCTGACGTGAGTAGCTGTCGCAGCCTACGTCAGCATTCGTGACTCAACCCAAAGAGCTGATAGTCAGGGGGAATGAAAGCCTGTCAAAAGAGGGAGGTGACATTAATCCATAGCCCTCCACTCCCTCAGGATGTCAAGGTCTACCACTGCTGGATAAAAGGAAAAAGAAAAAGAGATGGGATTTTTGGCCCTTCGTAAATAAAGCAGAAATTCATAACGGTGCAATCACACATGAGAATACGCACAAGAAACACAGGTCACAAATCACTAAGGATGTTGACCTCTGACCTTCCAAGGCAAATCGGAAGAGGTCAGGGCTGGGATCCATGGTCAAACTACGTTTCCCCTCCTCGCCTCTGCCCTCCTTCTCCACCTTAGCCCGCAGCATTCGACAGAAATCCTTCGCCACCTCGTCGAGCAGAGGGAGAAAGCGCTTTACAGGTGCGCTCATCATCACCTCCTTGTTGAGCAGTAGACGGTCAGCTCGCCACTCCTCGCCGTTCCTGTGGAGAGAAGATTTGGAGTGAGGCATTAAAGTCGATCCGTTTCACTTCAGCTGAGTCACGGCAGAGCGAAGAAACTGGGTTGGAAAGAAAACCTTTCTCCTTTCATGGATTTTTTGCTGTAATTTCTACAAACTTCAGCCATAATTATAATTTGGATGCTACAATTGCATTAACATGCGCAAAGCTGAATACTGTCTACAACTGATTGAATGACCCCAGAATGAACAAGATAATGATGGCACAAGTGATTACACCGGTACTGACTTGAGGAAGACTCCTTTGCTGTGCTTGCGTGTCTCTCGGTGTGTCGCCCATGGCTGCAGGGTCATACGTCGAGGGTGGAGACCCTCCGAGCGGAACAGCTCACTGATGTCAGACGGCAACATGATGTTTACACTGCTTTGGGTGCCCACGTGCTCCCTTCACACACACATACATGTTCACAGAGAGAAAGAGAAAGAGACAGAAGGACTATAATATAAACTCATAAGCACTACCGCTACAAAAACATATTCATAAAACCTTACTTACTTACATTTACACTTATGATATCATTCCTCTATCTTCCTGCTGTATGGTATTTAATATTATTTAGAACATTTACTGTACATATATGTATATATATATATATATACATATATATATAGATAGATAGATAGATAGATAGATAGATAGATAGATAGATAGATAGATAGATGTGTGTGTGTGTGTGTGTGTGTGTGTGTGTGTGTGTATAGTGTATAGAAAACTTCTCAGTCTGCTCCACTATTTTCATAAAAGATAAATATTTTATGGTTCAATCTTCTCAAATGTGATGATTTTTTGTGTGACTGCTTTTCCTTTAAAAAGGATTTCACATTTAATCATATAAAATACATAACAAATTATCAGCAGGTTAATCCATATTGAATAAATTGTTGCAGTTCTGTACAAAATAATTAAAATTCAGCTCGACCTCAGCTAACCACAACTATAAAATATTGCTTTTACAGGAATGCATAAGAATAATCTCATGATATAATACATAATATATGGTAGAATAATAATTACAGGGTATGTTTCTTTGCACAAGTACTTTTACTTTTAATACTTTAAGGTCATTTTCCTGATCACACGTACATACGTCTACTTAAGAAACATTTTGCATGCTGGACTTTAGATTGAGTCAGTGATCTGAATACTTCCTCCACTGCTGGCTACCTGTAGATGGGGCCGAGGGCATTGAAGGTCCTCTCCATGTGCTTGTGGAGCTGCCGGAAACGATCTTCTCTCCAGAACTTTACCAGGTTGACCCAGCTGCTCCTCCCTGTGTGAGGGATCTCCTCGAAGCTCCTCACCCGTCCATCCACACTCCTCTTCCGAACTACTGCACTCTCAGCTCCTTTCCTCCCATCTAACTTACTACCCACCAATGTCGTACAAAGAGCTCGTTGTGGGGCGACACCACCGAGCAGATTTTTGGAGCCACATGTTCCCCGTGCTCGGATGCATACAGTCACTTGGATCCACATGCTCCTCACGGTCCCAGAACGACGTGTTTGACGCCCTCAGTCTCTGCAGGACTGATTATTTCTCTTCTCCATCCCCAACCTCATATCCTTGAATGTGCTCTTTCACTCTGATGAAACTGATAACATTTGATGATTTATGGATGTGAAGATTAGAGTTCAAGAACGTCCCAACAGAGCCCAAATGTCAGGTTGATCCAAAAAAACTAACAAAACACACACACAAACACACACACACACACACACACCACTCTAAGGCCAAAAAACGTGAGTCCAGCTGGTCAACAATGTCTTTATTACAAGTTTTTGTCACAGCTAATAAACAAAAAATACTTATGAGTTTGTCGGGAAACTGTCGGGTGAGTTCGTGGTTCTAGAAAAACCTTTGATTAGGCAGCGTGAGACAATTAACACACCAACGAAAGAGAGAGTAATCAAGGAACCAATGATCCATGGCTTAAAACTTGGCTGGTATACACCACAAAAATAGTTTGGCTCATACACAAACATGTCAGACAGATCAGAGATTACTAACAGAGAAACAGTTAATCATACATACAAAAAGAATATATTGAATGTTATTTTATTACATGTGTGAGTGTGTGAATGTGTTGCCCTGAGATTCCTTACTTGTGTATAGATCACCCAGTTGGATCTATAGTATTTAGAGACACAACAACAACCCTGTGGAGGGAATAAGATAACTAGCTACAATAGCGTGTAGATGATATAAATCCTGATATTATTATATAATAATATTTCTAATTATAATATAACAGAATTAGTTTCTAAATTAGGTGAAAATGTAAAAACCTCATAATGTAATAATTATATTTATGCCTAATAATGATCATAATTAGAACAAGAGCAATATGTTAACTTAGGTCAAGTATTTATCAGTCAATATCATTACTGTATAATCAACAAATTGTTAAAACAAATATAAAAACACTTGTGAGGTAACCGTCTGACCGGTGATGAGATTATTATCATTCATTGCATTAGAAGTCACAACATTTACAGATTTGATCGAGGTATTGAGAATTCAAGGTACTTAAATAGAGTTTTTCCATGTTATGCAACTTTTACCAACTTCTACCTTGCTACATTTGTCTTACAGCTTCAGTTCCTTTGCAGATTACATTTTCATACACTTTCTGTCAAGTGAAAACCATGTATTTCCAGGTGATTTTGAATTTTCCAGATAAGCTGTTTTTATGAGCTCATGAGTAGATTTTTAGAGATACACAGTTCTCACAGGACAAATATATGTTGATCTTACAGACCATGATGCACTGCTGTGTATCAAACTACCTAAAAGTATATAAAGCAGTTAAGATGAGTTCAGCTTTAAACATCTACAGCCATAAAATGCAACATACACATTAATGCATAAATTAATATTAATCCAGTAAAATACTGACTGAGCCCATTTTACTGACGAATAAGTACTTTTACTTTTTAGCCTTTGAAACCCTGGCGACAGAGATGACTGAACTGAGTTTGTGTTGATGTAAGATGTCTAAGCACAGTTTGTGTATGAGCAGCAGTCATGTACAAGGGCATTTCTCCTGCTGTTTTCCTTCACAACAAACACAATCAGAAGGCGGTGACTGATTGTCCCTGTGATCGATCACATGACTCTACAAGAGTCCCCACTCATTGGCGTAGGAGTGAACGTCTTGCTGTGTTTCCTCCCTGTGAGTGCCGCTGTGCCGAAGCTGAGGCCTTGGAAGGCACTCAGCAGGTTGAAGCTGCTGTCCTTGGTTTTGCTTTCAGGATGAATGATCTTCGACAGCTCACAGGGGAGTGACACTTTCCCTCCAACAGACCTCAGGTGGCTTTTGTCCTTGGAGTTCTAATCATGATGTAAAAAACAGAAGAAGAAGAAGAAGAAGAAGAAGAAGAGGGTTTAAATGCTGAATGTGTGACCAAAAACAAGAACTTAATGGTGTAAATTAACTCTGTATTAATCTGCTTTACTCATGCCCATCACCAACAACACCAACATTGAGTATCCACAACAAATTCAAAAACACCAATAAAGTGCAGGCTTTTTATTTTGTTTTATTTTTGTTTTTTAAAAAGGCACATACCTCTAAAAAGGCTGCACAATCCTCTAGATTAATTTACTTGATAAAATCTTTGGAGTGTTTTTAATCTTCAGAAACCGCATGGATCAAAACACACATGTTGAATATCAAATATCTACACTCTGTTTGGGAATATTAGCATCTTATATTGTATAACAGTGGTCAAAATGACATTTTGTAAATTGCAATACTGTTACAAGCTGATGCATGCACGAGTTATTTAAACTTATTTGAAATCAGTTTCAGAAATGCTCGAATTTTATTTTTAAACGGAAATTAATACAAAGATCTCGTAAATAATTTAATAAAAACAGTAAGAATTACATATTTAAAAAAAGAATATGTTTCTACTCTAAATATGTTATATAACAAATTTGATGAAGCTTTGATATTTTCAAGAAAATTAACTTTAGTGAAAAATCTGTATAGTGCATATGTACAAGGACATGGTTACATTCATGCTGAAACAAGAAATATAGGATTGAGAAGAAAAACATGAATGTTTGGTTGCATTTATCACACAGCAGTTTCTATCCTCCCATGGTAAACATAAGTAAACCCAAAGATTTTTCTCCCTCTATTAGAAACACAAACACAGACCTCAGACAGCTGATATTTTCTCCTGAAGTGAGACCTCATAGCTGCTCTCTCTGCATTCTTCTGAGCGTTCATCGCTTCCCGCAGCTTTCTGTAAACACAGCAAGCAAAACACAAATACACAGTTTAATCAAGGCATCATCTCTACTGCAGCACAGGTGACCTGAATGAACTTAGTTCATTTGAGCTGCCTTCGCTAATGAAAGATGGAAGCAGCTGCACACAGAAACATCATTAAAATGTTGCAATTGAAAGCATATTTCATTTCTATAAAGTGTTTCCATCTGCCAGTGTTTCACAATGTTTCTTTCTCAGATTAATTACTTTATTTCTTATGGAAAGAGAAATCAGGATTGAAGAAAATCAATTTGTTCACAACATTTGTCCAAAAAAGAACATGCACTACGAATCAACAAGTTTTCTTTGATGAGGAGTAAATTTACCGAGGTACCGTACTTTAGCAAAGTATTGAGATTGTATTGTATTTGTATATTACTTGAGTATTTCCATGTCATGCAGCTTAACAGTTCTACTCCACTGCACTTCAGAGGGGAATACTGCACTATTTATTTGTTTATATTTACACACATGTATCTTATATTAACAGTTATAGCAGCCAGTTACTCTACCGATTAAGATTTTACAGACAAAACATTGTTACCACACTGTTATACATAAACAGCAAATAAATCATTAAAATGTGCTTTATTTTGATTTTGACATTATGTGGACACTTGCCTCTCCCTCTCCAGGTCTGCTTGGTAAGAGCGGATAACTGACGGATCTTTAGGGTGTGCAGTCTGGGGAGGAGGGGTCCTCCCCAACCTGTTGCCCCCTCCTCTTCCTCCTCCACCTCTGACCCTCTTGTTCCTGTGCTTGGCACAGAGCTTCCTCTCCTTCATTTCCGGCACACAGCTGGTCAGCTTCCTGATGGGCGTCCTCAGTGATTTTTTCACTTTCACCACAGACTCCATGATGCACAGGAGCTATCAGGACGGGGAGGGCACGACCAAACCACTATTTCTCTGATAGACAACGGGTGAGCCTAAACTGGTTTTCTCCTTCACTCATGTTGTGTTGCTCTAACAGGACAAACTCAGGACACACACAGTCTCGCATCTGCCAGCGGCAATAACTCAGATTGAGACATGCCAAGGGCAAGGACAGCATTCAGACAAGGCTCAGACACACAGACTTAGTAAACACACACACCTGCTTATAAAGATTACATACACAGATGACGTGCTTGTCATCTAGAGGAAAGGGAAGTACTAAATGAGAAAGAGGGAAACCACACAAAAACAAAAAATGACAAATGTTACACTCAAATATACTGGGCAGGTTATGTTTCACTCACTCTTTATCCACACACAATATTCACCTGCATGTTCATCCAGTCCACAGCTGCTTACCTGTGCAAGTGGCCACAGTTGGCCAAAGGCTCACAGCATAAAATCCTGATAAGGCTCCAGCCAGATGGCCTCCTCAACAACCAGACAATCCTCCAAAGGTTTAGAGTAAATCAGAGAAAACAGAAAGAACCAACAGAAGAGTCTCCAAAAAACATTGTATCTATGTCTCCTTTGTCCTCGCAAGAGAAAATGGACTGTTTCAACCTCTGCTTCATCCGCGTCTCTCCTCCGGACCCGCTCCACACTTCAACAGCCTCCAACTCTCACATGCAGATTACCACTTAAGGGACTTAATGAGGGAGAATCTCGTTAGCTGTGGCAGGGAATGCACCCAATGACTCACGTGTTTGTGATGAAGATTTAGAGACTATAGCTGATGTCATGCTGAGTGACACATGTCTGCATTCACAGCCCTGACATCAGCGTTGTTCCTTTATTTAGAGACGCATCTGCGCTCTTAAAATGCAACATTATCTGCTTTTTTTTGTTTGATTGTTTGTTTAGGAGCAGTAAGGAGCGCTTAAATTAATAAGATAGGGAGTAAAGCTGACAAAGAAGATAGCAGGCACTCGCAACTTTCTCAATTCATAACCTCCAACACCTTTTTCGCTTCCTTACAAGGAGATAATCAGCATTTGGTTCACTGGATGTTTAGAGATGAAGAGATGAGCACAGGTTTGGAGACAGGATGTGAAACAAAGGGACACCTGGATGAAAAGAGTCTGGCCTGAGACAGCAGCGTCTGAGTCACAGAGAGATAAGAGAAATGTATTGATGACATGGACCAAAACGCTGCTCACATTCTTAAACAGGAAGTAACAGAGTGAGGTCAGCCCCCCAGAATTCCTCCACCAAAGAAAAAATGGGTGCTGATTACGGCTTTTGTATTGCCGTATACCGATGAAAAAACAAACTCATCAGGTTGCTGTGAGCTGTTTCCTGCCGCCTGAGCTGTGAATCCCAGAAATGACGAGGGAACACATACATAACATGCATAATAGATGAGATGCATTTTATCCAATACATATTTCATTTTTGAAGAAGAAGACATAAGAAGTGAGACAACTCTCTGTTGCATGTTGAACAAATTCCCCTGATTGAATTTATTCAAATCATTTGCAATGTAAATCATACTACACTGCTAATTTTGTTTTGTTCAGGAAAATGTGTGAGGGGTCTATTTTTAGTTTTACACATCTTTAATCTTTTCTTTAAAGAATTTTATTTATACTAACAGACTGATCTTCCTTTCTTTTTTCATTGGTTGTTAGGAAATAACCACAGTTTGTGTCTGGGCTGAAGTACTCCACTCTGTTTAGCATTTGTGAGTATAAACACACTTAATACAGTGGTGAGCAGATATACAGACGTGTTTAAGTGTTTTTACATTATTTGTAGATATCTATCATAATTGAAATATTTGAATCTGTTAAATATTTTCTGTGTGCAGCATTAAGGGGGCTGAAACCACCTTTTACTGTGTTGTATAATTAGGTTAAAAGCTTGAACCTTGAAGCACAGTATTTGTGTTTTACTATGTCATCATTCATTTTCCATTTATACACCACAGGCAGAGTTATATTTGTTAACAAATACATTAATACACTGTGACGGCCCCCTATTTAAAATCCTGACAACACACTAAATCTGCTCACAGCTACATTATAGTGTGTTATAAAGTATTTACTAAATGTTTATATGCAGCTGATGAAAGCTAAATAGTAGAAAGTATTAACCTTGTGTATTCTCAAAATCTGATTTCAGAAAGTTTGCCAAAAGGAAACTACTCCAAAAGGCCTACTCCAATGCCCCATTTGGCATTGACATCACACACACACACACATCCTCTGAACCCTTCCACCCACTTAGAAGCCTTCAACCCCTTGTTTCCCTATTCTTTTCCCCCTGCTGCCCAGGCCACTTCGATTTCTGACAGGTGAGGAAGCTTTAATCCTTTAACAAGATCTCCAAGAAAAGCCACGCCTCCTCTGCCTCATGTTCAGTGACAGATCTGGGTTCAGTGTAGTCATCCAGGGTGCAGAGCTGTTTATTACTAAACGAGAGGAAGGATGAGTTAGTCCTGTGTCAGCAGGTACAGATCAGGTAGAGACAAAGATAGAGCACATCATCATCACTAAATCTGAAATAAATTAAAGTTCTCTGTTTTATTACATTGCACAAAGCTGGATCATATAACAAAAACCAAGTTCGCAAACTTACAAAAAGCTGCAAATTATTATCATACTTACAGCTGATTTTTGATAGGGAATTCATACTTCAGCTGTAAAGTCAGGTCGTCTGCGTGTGTGAGAACCAGAGCTTTCATGCAAGCCCACCAAAAAGAGCCACTTAAGAGATTCTCAGGTGGATCAGTGTCCAACACGTGGCAGACACTTACACCAACATATTAACACACACACACACACAAACACGTTGTCATGCATGAACTCACGAGAGGTGTGTCTTCTGCACAGGCACAAAGTAGGCTGAATATTAATTTAATGCTGAAAATACTAAATATCCATCTCATCATAGCGCATTAACATAATGACCTAAATGCATACAAACAAAATTGTTGCTTCAAATGAAACCAGCATGATCACTCTTCCTCAGTGTGTGACAGAGCATTTTTGGTACAATTAATTACAAGGGACTCAATCACACTCATTAGTTTTATGTCATTTCTGGTCATATTTCATCATATTATATTATTATAATTATTATTATATTATTATTTGCCCAACGGTGATCCTGTAGTAAAGAAATGCCCTGCAGCACTCAGTGAGCAATTTTTATTCAAATGAACAGCTGCCATCTTGAAATTCTGTATCCAGTTCTTAAAATACAACCTGTGTATCGGTCTCACATTTTATCTGTTGTATTTAATTACATAACTTGTAGATAAGGAACACTAGTGGATCTGAAAAGTAACTTATTATAGTTATTTTTGTCTTTTAGATTTCAGGCATGGATTCCATGTCCTTTTGGTCCAACAGATGTGCTGCAGTCTCAGCCCATCAAATCACATCAAATGCATGTTAAACCACCTGTTGAAGCCCATTCAGGAATGGCCTCTGCCTGCTGGTCACCCCAAGTCTGTGTGCTTTTCATTCTGAGCTGCTTTGACCCAAGTATATATCTGTATCATTCATGGTCATTAACAGTATAAAATTTCTTTGCCAAGGAAGAAAATCACATACACACACTCATACACACACACTCTCTAACACACACACACACACACAAGTGCGCACAACCTCCCACACAAATACACAGGCACACACACAAATAAGGTCTCATTCAGTCTAACACACATAAGCCGACAATAAGTCTCTCTCAGCTCTGCCAAGGCTGCAGAGGAAAACTGGCGAGCACACACACTCGCTCAGCCTTGTGACCGTGCTCTCTGCTGGGCTGCACTCGATCATCATGCCAGAGGAGGGCTGCAAGAGTAAATGGCAATTACGTGAGGAGTGTCTGTGTGTGTGTGTGTGTGTGTGTGTCTGTGTGTGTGTCTGTGTGTATGTGTGAGATGTGCACGGATGGACCATACTCATACTGGGACAGCTAGGAGACCAGAAAAACTGAATTTATTAAAATACTACAGAGGTCATACAAAATTTATTCCAAAAAACACACAGATAAAGTGACTGAGAGCATAAAACTATTTATCTATTGTATTACTATTGTATCTAGTCCTCTAAATTTTAGAAATACGGGTTGTTTTAAAGCAGACTTGATTTACTGTGAGGATCTGTGTTTAAAAGACAATATCCAGTGGTTTTGGACATTTTAATTCAGTTACTCTCGGTAACATCACATGTTGAGTAATGTTGTGGAGTTACAGTAACACACTTTTTTAAAATCACTGTGCACTTGCAGAAACTGGATTGGTATGAAACAATAATTCAACAATGACAAAAATGTAACAGTTCTAAGAGCCTAATGACTTGATGTGATTGTTATACCACACAAAAATGAATGGAGAACAAAGCCTGGAAGAATCGGAATACAAAACATATAGCATGTATTATTACTGGGATTGTAATTGTAAATTGTAAAATGTAATGATATTTAGAGGAGGTACAATCACAAAGGCTATTTTTCATGCTTACTTTTTTAAAAGTTCTAATAATTATTTTCACATCAACAGTCTCATCTTTTTGATCTAGTCGTGATGAACCCAGATTATCACCTGATACCTCCTGTATCTCTTGTGTTTTGGATTTCTTTCTCTCACATCAGACCAGTGGGCAGCTGTTTGTAGCTTAAAAATGACCATCTCAGCAAAGGTGAAGATAAAGGAGCATTTAGCATACATAGCTTAGAAGTTGGTGGAGACCAAATCAGAGCTAAACGAGCGAATTTGGATTTTTATTCACTGCTGTGCGAAAGGATGTTGCAACCGTGTGTCCTGGTTGTGTAAACTGGCAACTGTTTGCTAACAAATTCATTACATTAATTTTAGTTCCCAGTGTCCCAGGGTAGCCAAAAATGAGTTACTGCATGTTTATGAAATTTACAACATACTGTGACTCGCTTTACTCTAATTATTTCGACTTTCAGCCCATTGAGGGCATTTGCACGTTTCCTTTCAAGTCACCTCACCTCTGTAACCCAAACAAATCCTCCTCTCTCTCTCTCTCTCTGCTGTTAGCAGCTGTCATTTCAGTGTCCGATTAACATGAGTCCCAGTCACCTCCAGTTTCATCAGAGCCACCTGTCCAGTTGATCCTTCTGAGCCTATTATCTTCTCATGCAGGTCACATCAAAATTTTCACCTATTGTTCTTTCACCACCACCAGGGTCTAGCCTCTCTCAGGGGGGTATTTCTATAAGGCTCATGGCATGACTGTGCCCATAAAATGATCACATTTCAGTGGGATCTAATTGCCAAAGACTCTTCACTCAAAGTATTTCTTCAACTTTTTCTTCTGTGCACACTATTTCGAACAAATGTAGCTGCTGATAACTCCTTAAACCCTTTGTTCAATTAGCTCCCCATATTGAAATATAAAGTATGCATGATTTGTGGTTTAGAAAACAAAACTTGCAACCACACTGGTATGGTCCTTGACCCTTAGTGGCTCCTCAGGGTCATCTGCTCATATCACAGCTGTTTCTCCAGACTTGACTCCTTCCTGGATGATGGAGGGGCAGGAAGAAGGGGTGATTCAGAGCAGAGGAAAGAGAGATGCGCTTTGAGGGCTCGTACTCCAGCATCCTCTCCAAGAGATAAAAAAGCTGGTGGTGCTCTGCCCGCTGAGATAACAAGTAGTTCTGGAGGAAATACAAATTAAGAGAGAAACCTGTTGCTTAAGGGAGTTCATGTATTTGGCTCATGTTTAAAAGTTTGCCCCTGCCTCAGCTCACCCTTAAAGGTTTGCACTTGGCTTTCACATAGCATCCGGCCTTGGAACACTCATTCCAGTCAAGACGCCCACGATGGAAATATTTCTGCTTTCTGTGAAAAAAAAAACAAAAAAAAAACATGTTTTACCAGATAACGTTTGTGGGCATGTGTGTTTGTGAGTGTACAGTAGTGCACTACCTGCTCCTCTGGATCATCCTCTGAGGAATTGGTCCCTGTATTCTCTCCATCATAGCCAGATGCTCCTTACTGTCATGAGTCTGTAAGTGAAAATGGATACACAAGTGAAGACCATGTCCACAAGATCAAAACCATCCTACTCTCAGCGTGAACACACATTTGACCTGGTACAGTGTGAAGCCTTCGTAGTATTCAAACAGGATGCAGCCGATGCTCCACACATCACACGGGTGACTCCAACCCAACTCTGTGGGCAAGAGAAGAGGGACAAAACCTTCAAAAACAAGTAAACAGAACTGACAGCTCCTGGTTCCTCCCTGGTCTACATCAACATCCTTTACCCAGTATGACCTCCGGGGCTCGGTAGTGACGCGTGGAGATGACGACAGAGTGGTGCTCGTGGTCAAAGGTGGCACTGCCAAAGTCAACGAGACGTACTGTGGTGTCATTGATTCTCCTCTCATTGCACTTCTGAAAGAAGACAGAAGGAAAAGTTCACCTCATCATTGAAGGGATAATTGTAGTTTATTACAGGGTGGGTCTTATTTTAATCGTGCTGGCTAACATTTCTATCAGGTATGATGACACTGTACCAGATGATGTATTTTCTGAGGTCTGGGAATACAGAAACAGCACTATAGTGTCTCTCATGATGCAAGACACACACGTGGTCGGTCAAACAGGTTGCAAACAAACCAACAATTTAGCATTGTATTTGGAGATAACACTGACAGTAAGCACAGCAGTGTTGCTTAATAATAATATAATAATAATATTTCTATTGCAAAGGAAAATTGTACATACACAACTTGTCTATGCTAACAGAGGGGGAATAGCTAAAGCCCTAAAGCTAATAGTCCAACATGTAATCACCTGTAAAAGCACAACTTGGTGTTTTTACTGTGTATGCAGACAGAATACAAGAACAATTTTAGAGGTTGGATGACTATTGATGGAAAAATATGATGATTGTCTGACTGTGTGTTTTTGTGCCCCATCTTACATCTTTTAAGCATCAACACTGCGTTCTAAGATCTCAGCAATTGCCTGTACGATTTGAGTACAGTTTTATTATAAGTGATGGGAATGATGATCAAGATGCCATTCACTGTCCCACTGAGGTCAGCAAACAGTGAAATAAGTGGGTCTCGTAAGGAAACACATGTGCGTGGTTCACGGTTTTCTGCTGTGCAAAATTTGCATCCAAACAGGCAGCCACAAAGCAATCTCTTGTGTTGTTCAGCCTGCATTAATCCCTGCTTATTTAACATCCTCATTTCCTTTCACCCCTGAAGGTCCCAGCCCTGACGCCTGCAGTTGTTTGTAACCTTCTCAGCGTTGTAAATGAGGGAGTAGTCGGAGTTGACAAAGAGGATGTTCTCAGGCTTCAGGTCGGTGTGAGTCAGCTTGTTGTCATGGAGAACTGCAGTGAAGACAGAGGGAGGGGGGCAGAGGAGGGAAAGTACATTGAGATTTATCAGGAAAAGGCCAATGCCCTTGTCTGGTTTTCTGTTAACAGTTAAATAAACAGTTAGACATTATAGTAGATTTGAAACAAACATCAGTTGAAAAGTGTAGAAGCCCATTTCTGCCAATGTGAAGTTGAAAGAAAGATCCTGTAAGTCATTATAATTAGAAACTACATCATAATAATGACTATATGATTATATCACAGTAATTACTTTACTTACAATATAAACAATGAGATGCATTTTCAAATATAATGACTCATTTATCTTGAAATAATGACTCATTATCTCAAAATGATGATAGAATATCTCAAAATAACCAGAAGCTTTCTCAAAATTATGACAAAGTATCTCAAAAATAAGAAAATGGGACACTTTCTCAATATTTTGGTGGAAATGGGCTCCCATAGTGACTTTTTTCATCACTAACTGCCAACATGCTAGTTTGCACTAAAAAGAAAGTACAATTTTCATAATTTTCTGAAATGAGATCATTAATCTTGAAACCAATGAGCATATTAATCGGTAATGAAAATAATCTCAATTCACATCCGTAGTTGTGTTTGTCTTTCACTTAAATCTGCTTTGTGGATGTGAATCAGGAACACTTGTATCATCTTCAGCTAACAGTCAACCCCGAGAATACTCACGTGGCCTGTTTGCTGCTGCATCAGTGGGACAGCTGTGAATAACCAGCTTACTGTCACCACTGACATTGATCCACAGGTACAAGAGAAAAAAGGCATATGGGTGCAGTTAGCGTGATGAATACTCACAGCTGACAGCGTGGCAGATCTGGTGGGCCATGTGTCGGATCTGGTTAACGGGATAAGGCAGGAAGTTGTTCGCTTTCAAGAAGTCAAAGGTGCTGAGGGACAGCAGCTCAAAAGAGATGCACACATGACCGTAGTAGTCAAACCAGTCCAGCATCTGCACACAGTGACTGATGGGAGACAAAACACAGAGATGAAATTTAGAGACAAAAAAGACAGAAAAGACAGAAAATAACAAAATGGATCCAAACCCACAAACTACTCACTGTTCATTGTCTGGATCTCTCTCACTTATCTTATTCAGCACATTGATTTCCAGTTTGGCTGCCTCTCTGTATTTCTCCAAGTTCTTAATGATCTTCAGAGCAATTTGACTTCCTCCTCTGTGTGTTAAAACATTCAGTTTAAATGTGATAAAAGTAGTAAATACGTTGCACACATTGGTCCAACTTTCATCATAACAGGAAGCAAATTACCTACGCCGGTCCAAACAGTGCACCACCTTCCCAAATGTGCCCTCACCCAAAGTGTCAACTATCTCATCTGTAAGACAGATTGAAGTCAAATTAAAGCTGCAGCATTTGTACGAAGCCTGTCAACACCAACCGAGCTGATACCTACATCTGCCTTCGAGGACGTCCCCACTGTTATAGATCAGGTGGCCATTTTCAGTGTCCCTTTTGCTGTCGCCTGCAGCTTCATCGCTGCTCCGCTGTAAACAAAGTCAACTGAATTTATAAAAGGTGGAGCGAACAAGGAAAAATCAGGACACAGATCAACCTGCCTCTGTCCTTTTCATCACCTTTCAACTTAAGACAGAGTGAGTGACACATGACCTCTGGGTCTTAAAGAGCAAAGGTCACCAGCTGGATTAACTCCGCCTAAGATGGATGCACTCGAACTTACGTACAAACAAATCTGTAAAGGTGCTTCCAGCTCTTACATTGTCATGGTCCTGACGACTGCTTCGAAAGGAGGTTAATAAGAAATGTCACACGACTTCTGGCCTCTTCGGAGGAGTTGAGGCTCTATTTCCATCCACATTCTGAGACTGTTATTAATATCAGAAGCCCAGCATGTGCTGAGGAGACACTTACTGCAGGACACAAAATAGGCCTTGCACAAAAGCAAGTTACATATGTAAACATGCGGGTTTGTCATTAGAAGACTGAGGAGCTTAAAGACAAAGTTACCACACTGTGCAGAAGATTTCAAGAACAAACAAAAGTCAACCAAGATGCAGAGATGAAAGAATTATTTGTACAAAGACACAGAAGCAAATGCATGCACAGAAAATGGAGATACTCACAGAGAGGCAGAGGCAAAGACAGTCCAGAAAACCCTTATAGAGAGAGTACAGCTCTGTCTTTCCCATTACGCAGAAGTGCAGAGCAGCTCAGGGATAAGAGGAGCTCCAGTGGAAGAGAAGATGATGGTGGGAGGTTGTGGTAAGTAAGGTGGAGGAGAGAGGCAGGTGAAGCAGCAGCAGAAAAACTAGACTACAAGGAGTGCGTTGAGGAGAGAAAAAAACCACAGAGGACGGGGCATTTCAATATTAAAGCAGTGGCACAGAGGAATTAGAGGACATGGAGTTGTAACAAAGTGAAAAAATAGCCTGCAGTGTTGTCAGCGGAAACCAAAAGCGAAGGAGGGACTGCACAGTCTACGACCAAGAGAACAAGAAGAAAAAGGAAAAAAAAGACCTTCAGAGAAATAAAGGAAAGTAAAAAAAAACAAAATCACGGCGGAAAACAAGAAAGCTGAAGTACGAGACCAAAACAGAAGAGACGGCAAGACAGGAGGAGGACAGATAGAGTGAGAAAGAGAGAGCCGAGACAGGTGCTAATAATAAACTTTGGTCACAGCCCCCTGAGAAACTCTTCACAGGAGAATCAAGATGTGGTAAGGGGGAGCGACGGAGGAGGAGGAGGGGAGATCCAGTTTCACTCGCCTCACTTACTCTCCTCCTTGCACCTCTTTAACCCCTGCAATGTGTTTTGCCACACCTGTCCGACTCAGCATGCTGCAGATTCCTCTCAATACACAGTGCGTGCTGTCATGACAGGAATAACTGACACAGATCTTATAAAGCTTTTATTTTGTAGTTTGGGTTGGGGGTGAGGGGGGGGGCACATTACATGAACTTACGAGGTGTTTTTGTTTTCAGTGCAGAAAAAAAAAGATGTAAAAAATATATGTAACAATAAAAACAGTTCAAATATTCATCTGAAATTTGAAATTTCATCAAGTTGACTTGTTAACTTGATGGTCACAGTGGAAAATGGGACCAGTGATATAAACGCATTGTTTTGTAAATGTAATCAAGTAAAATGTTTTAAAAAGTGATATCATTTCAAACATGTCAACAAGATAACCAATAATAAATGAATTAAAATGTAGTGATCTGTAACAAAACGTTCAACTTATGTGATTATTTTGTCAGACAACAGATAAGTGATCTGCCATCACAGAGAACAATGGTGTTTTCTCCGAGTTGTCGTGGGGGTCTCCAGTGACGGCGTTCACATCACAAACCAAGATGCAGCTCTTCGTACTCGGGTCCAGGCAATATCAATATGTCGCCATAAGGCTCGTCCTGCTCCACGCGCACCTTTCTGGCCGATAAAGTCTCTGCACACAAGACACACACGCACATGATGAGTGAAAACATCAAAAAAGGGATAGGAGGAAGACGAAGATATTAGCACATGAAGACAACAAACACAAATGTAGAGCTCTAAATTCAATCATTTTTCTATTAACTTAAAGCTTCCACTAGTGACACAACTGGGTTAGGCCTCACTCTGACCTGACATTCTTGCTAAACTGAAAGTCAGGTTATCATAAAACCACTGACAGCATATTGACTACAGAGTCTCCTCCAGTGTTGATGCTGTAACATTAACACGATTTCAACACGGGTGATGGAATGACTGGATGTAAACTACAACTAACGCCTTACCCAGGAGCCTCTGAAAAATGTTGCTGACAGTCCTGCGGTCAACCTCTGGTGGTAGAAGAGACCGAAAGAGCACGGGGCCCGCTTCACGCCCGGCCAGCTCCGCCAGCAGCCTGCTCACACACACAGCAGACCGCATGCAAAGACTGAGAAAACCGACCTCCTTGGCTCTGAGTTTCTACTGCTCAGTAACTGTAGTGTTGCTTTCGCCATCATTACCCGGGAGACTCAACCTCAGCTCTCTCCACGTACTCCTCCGCCACCTCTGGGATGTCCTGCATTGTGGAAACAGACCTGGAGACGGACCTGCCAACACACCTGAACGTAAGCACGGCTGCACATGCATGCACAGAAAGATGTACGTGAAACATCTTTCTGTTCCTTACTCTTCTCTCTCAGATGCATACATGGGGGAGATCTCTCGGGACACCTCCAATGGGTGGGGTGCCTCCAGAGGCAACAAACCGTGGTCTGGACAAACACACATACACGCATATTAGAGGACATTGCATTGGCTAATATTCATCCCCTGGAGGCTTGTTCTAACCCTTAACCACAAGTGATACATGCTTAACGCCAACCGCTTCGCCTCCCGGGGTGAGACACAAACCACTTGAGCTTGTGCTGAATTTAACCACGGTGGACACACGTTGAGTTTAACAGGTCGACTGCTTAAAATCCACAGTACAGTCTCATTTTACCCACAAGGTTTACCTGAAATATCAAACATCTCTGGTTCTGCCAAAGCTCTGGGGACCTGTATTCACACACAGACACACACACAGTCAGACTTTCATCCCATGACGTGTTCTCCCTGCACGAAAAGGCTTCACGGACGTCCACGCCAGAGTCGCACACATAAACAAAGGCCCGCTCACACCTCCTTGGGGCTCAGCTCAAGTCTCTCCTCCTCCCTCTCGGCCGCCTCAACCATCTCGCGCTCCCTCTCCCTCTCGGAGTCAGTGGACTCGGGCCCCCTCTCCCCGACCAGCAGGTCCGAGCCGGGGATGGGCTTGATTGTCGCAGCCCGTCTCCATAGAAACTGCACCTCATCAGGCAAAACTGCAGGGGGAAAAAATAGCTTTGTGGTTTATTTTTGAAAAGCTTGCTCGAGTCAGGGCTCCTTTAGAATAGCAGTCGATGAAAATGATAAAAATGACAAAGTAAAATAGTAGCACAGTAGTAAAAGCACAGGTGTGATGTTGTTGAACTGATGTTTTGGGGCAGCACATCCTTTTTTTTTTATAGGTGTGTTACTGACAGTTGCAGGGGTCGTGGAGGAGCTCAGCAGCAGGGAGCATCCTGTGAGAGGGAGGCGGCAGGAGACGTGGACGTCCGGTCTCGGTCAGAGGGTTGTCGATCTGCTGCTGCAGCACCTCCTGGGAGATCTGTGTCTCTGGATCGAAGAAAGTCAGCTGCCTCCTCCTCCTTCCCCTCTCCTCCCTTGCCCTCTCTGCTGGAGGAGGAACGTCCTGGGTATGGGAGGAGCGTGGGAATTAAATTTGCCTGAGTGTTTCTCCAGTTGTAAAATTCAGTCCACTCTATAATAAGGCAAACTTTAATCGATTTTTATGAGTTGTGACTGGTAGGTTTATTAATGGTTACCAGATGAGTTATAAACCATAAATAAGAACAACTTGCCAGGTTGTGTCCCTTTTTGTTTTGTCTGGTTCTGTCCTCCATCAGGAAAACCTTCCAATGTAACTTTTAAATACTAGATCACAATCCATTTAATTCCAGTCTATTAACTATTATAAGTGCTGGCTATAAGAAATTTTGTAAGCAACCTCTGTAAATTGTTTGCTAACATTCTTAAATGCAGGTCATTGTTTCCAAGATGGCGCAGAGGAAGGCTGCCATGTCTCGAGCTCCCACCTCAACTTTGCTCATTTTACCAATGATTGCCAATGTAATTGTTGTGCAATGACAATAAATCTTCAATTGAAATCTTGAAATGTGAATGTTATTTGTGAAACGTGTGTTTGTGCATGTGTTTGAGGGTTAGGGTTGTTCATTTTAGAAGTACCACAGGGAACTGCTAATGTAATGTAACACGCTTAACTGTGCCCTCTCATCAGTCATTCTGTATTTTCACAACCTGGCAATCCAGCAGTTGTTCCTGTTAAAGCTTTCGTGAGTATTTTATTAAATAATGATAAAGTTTGTTATAGCAGCTTTATAAAGTCAACCATATCCTGCCTACAATCTGCACCTCCAACTCCAGTACAGGCCTTTCACGTTCCCTCGCCGCAGACGGTGGGGACGGGAGGACGGGCACTGAGACGGGGGTGAGCTGGTCTGTGGGGGGTCCAGGCCTCTCCACAGATGGCTCCAGCTCTTCCTGAGACAACAACATGGCGTCCTCGCTGGAGAGAGTGGTGGGCTGTAATCTGAGAGAGGTGGAGACACAGTCAGTGTGTGCTGGTGGATGTGTTGATGCTGAGGTTTCCGTGTGTGTGTGTGTGTGTGTGGATAATCTACTCAATTGTGAGCTCTTTCGTTCTCTCTCTCTCCGCCTCTCCTTCCGGCTCGGCCCTTTCCATCTCCATCTCCATCTCTTCCTCTCCCGGTGTCACTTCTTCTCTTGGCATCTCCAGATCTCCTGTTAGAAAAAGTTAAAGGGAGAAAAATCAACTTCTTCTCCTTCCTTTTTAAACCCTCTTAAGAGAAACCCACACACCTTCTGGGAAGTGATCTGTTTGGGCCAAGAGGAAGTCAATAGTATCTGGATGCTGATCGAGAAGCTCCACGCCCTCAAACTAGCAGAGAGAAGAAAAAAAAAAGGGGGAGAGATGGATGCACCAACAGGAAATCTGATGCAAAAATGAGCATGAGCTTCCTCTGACAGCTACCTCTGCCCGAGGGATGGCGACAGGCTCCATCTCTCTCAGAGTGATGGTGTCTGCAGATGCGGTTATGCCTGCACAGGGGGGAAACACACGGATGACATTAATAAAAAGCCACCGTTTCAACAGCTACACAGACCACTGAAACCATCAGGAGAAGACACAGCTAATCAAGCTGCAATTTGAGCGCTCTCTTCTGCCGAGTGAAATCCGGCTGTGCAACGCTTCCTGACAGTACAGCATCGGATTCGGCCAATTAGGAGGATGTTTTTGAAGGCGGCCTGCCCTGCCCTGACCTCCAGCATCTCTCTGCTCGGCGCTGCTCTGTATTTCTGTCTGGTTTTGCACAATCTGAGCTCTGCCTACTGCTGTGACCTGTTGGTATTTCTGTGCATATCACCGCACACAATCTGACATACTGTACATTAATGGGCATGTTTGTTTTTCTATAAAGAAGCTGACATTTAATTAAAGCTGTTATTAAAATAATTAGTACAGGCCTAGCTCATACTGGCATGTCGATTCTTCAAGTAGCATTTCAAACATTTGTAAAATGAGTGAAAAAAAAAAGAAAAGGCTAACCCTGAGTTGGAATTATGTTTTTTTCAAAGTTGTTAATTTGGATAAACACGAAGTAAAACAAATTTAGTTTAAGATTACTGTTACTGTTGATGTCAGAGAGAAATTGCAGAAATCTGGTAAACTAATAAAACATAATAAACAGGAACATCTGAATAACGGACATCTGCTGTTCAGGATATGTTCACAATTTTTCTGTCTTGTCTGTTTTGAAACCACAGTCAGGTGCCTGCATGCTGTAATGCTTTTTTTTGGTTCCTCATGTGCTTAGTGGTCATTAAAAAGATTCTGTCTTCATTTGCTTCAGTGTGAGTGACGGAGGCAAAATCCACAACGCTTGTTTTGTGCTGTTTTAAGTTAATATGAGGCTCCAATCAGAGTTGGGCAAATCAACTGGATATCTTTGAAAATTACAGCTTTTTTTCAGGGCTACATTTCCTCTTTTTGTTATTATCCTTCCACTGCAGCTCAACAGGGAAACACTATTTATGATTTTTTTACTGCAAAGGCTGTAACTCTGGGAGCATCCCCTCTTATTGGCTTCAGATGACCTTTTGAATATATTTCTACACAGAAGGAGGACTGTGGATTTTGTCCCACATCAAAGTTTATTGTACTCAGTTTAAGAAATGTTTTTGCCCTCATTACATAATATTTCTCAGGAAATGTAATAATCTGTTAACAACTTTAATTCATTTTGTGTTGTTTTTCGTGTTTACTCACTTTGAGAGGCATTTTATTTGATTTATAAAGTAGTCTGGCAGTTAATTACACATCCGTAGTTATTTTTGTGTCCACAGTACATTCTTTTTTTCTCCTGCTGCAAGACCAAATGCCCTAAAGAGATCATTATTTTTGTGTCATTACAGCACATCAAGTCATCCCACCGTTTTCTGCGGCAGCTGCAGCTGGACGCTCGGGAGAGGTTTCTCTAAGATCCTCCTGACCCATCTGGGAGACACAGAACAGGCAGAGAACAAATATTCAGGTGATATCCAGCTTTACCTTTACGTACAAATGCCTGCTAAGTGTTTAATTTATTTCCCTGCTTGTGTGTTTTGGTACCTGGATCAATGTATTGGGACTGGGCATGGCATCCTGCATGTACATCACTCCGAACAAAGGATCTGGAGCTCCTTCTGCCTCCTCCAGCAGAGACAGAGCATCCGGGACGTCCAGAGACAGTCTGACAGAAAACAGGCAGCGAGAAACAGGAGTTACTGCCGTGTTTGCGAGTGCGGGCTAATGTGAGAAATGCCGAGCAGCTGTCCTCGCCTGCTGTAGTCGTCAATATCAATCTTCTGGGACGTCTTCTGTTTCACCAGCTGGCCCACGATGGACTGAAGTTCCTCTGAAAGGACACAAGGTCAAAGTCGGGAGCCACCATGCCCGTCTCTGCGTCTCTTTCCTCCGGCCTGTTGATCGTGTCTTACCCAGCAGAATAGCACACTGCCTGTGGAAGACGACGACAACGCCGTACTGAAGCTGGGAGGACAGGTAGAGGGAGAAGCGAGGTCGCGGCACGCCGGCCTGAGGTGGAGGGACACGCTCCAGCACGTAGTTCATGATGTCATCGCTGAATGGACAAAAGCTCTATTGTAACATAGTTTGGATGATTATGGATGTGTGACAATGACTGACATAACCTCTTACCAGGTGCTTTTGACGTTGACTTTTAGGAAGTCCCGGCGAGGAACTCTGATGCCTTTCGTAGCAACCAGCCTGGAAAGATAAAAGAGCGCTGATGTAATCTTGTTTCACAGCAAACTGGGATTTAAATAACCTTCACCATCTGAACCTGTGCTGGCAACCAGTACGAGCCGCCATCAGCTCTGCTCATCATCTCACTTAAAACTAAACCCTCGTGAGGTACAGTACAGGGGCCTGTGACTCGCACTTTATTTCTCAGCACTTAAAAATTCAAGAACACGAGGAGTCTTTTCACCCGGCAGCACGCTGAGGATGAATACAGTAAACATATGGTCATCATAAACAGTCTGCGATCAATGAAGGGGCACTGGAGCAGCTAATCAAAGAAGCTGATCGATCCAAAGCACCACGCCCGGTGAGACGACCTGCAGCCAACAGAGCAGGAGTTTTATAAGCTTTTAAAAAATATGCTTTTGTTCCTGCATTCACATTGAAGAGCACTGATATATTTGCTAATGCAGCTTTTCTTTTTTCATGTTTATGTCCTCCTTTGTGGGACTATAGTAACTATTTATTTCTGTTTCAAGGCTAAACTGAGCTCAGTTGCTGGGGAAAAGAAAAAACAATATTCTTTTTTTTTTTTTTTTTCAAAAAATGTCTTTGATGAATTTTGATTTTGATTATTTAATTTTATTTTAATAATGCACAATGTAATAATGTGTACACTGGTCATGTGTACTTAATTGTGGTCATGTGAATAAAGCCAAAAAAGGAAGTGAAGAGACGTAAAATAAACGGTGCACTCGTTTCATGTCGCATTTGCAACTACAAACTGATGTGCTTTTTTCCACTCTTTTTGTCATAATGTCACCTTTGACCTTTGACCTTGTCTTCAAAGCCGTCGTCTTTTGTAAAAAAGGGACTTCAAAGGCTCAGACTAGTTGTTTTGGCTGCAGTGTGTATGTTGCCAGATATTTGTTGTCTTTGCCACTGATGCACCTGCACTGCATGTCCCAGTGTGTGTGTGTGTGTGTGTGTGTAGTTTAATAAGAAGTAGTAGGGGACAATCTGGAGTCTGTAATCTATATAAAAGAAAAAATGTAATAAACAGGGACACGAAAGAACAAAATCCCTACAGGAAAGCAAAAGCCACCTCAACAGACCAACAGAGACATTGTGCACTTCAGACAGCCATTACATGAATTATTAAGGCGTTTGACCACTTCATTTGTAAGAAGCTTAAATGGCCTGTCCCTTGAGATCAAAGGCAGGTTTTTGATGGTTGTGATGTCTTTCAAAAATACGCTGTCTCTAAATGGAGGTCTAAAAAAACACTTTAAACTTTACACTGTAAACTCCACAACAATTGAGAGAAATTATACTTTTTACTCCATTATATTTGCAGATGGATGTAATATAATGAGTATATAAATTCAAAGTATTCTTGTACAGTGAAATTAAATATCCAGAAATGAGTAACATTAATAAAACTAGCTAGCTACAACTTCAAAATGCTGCTAACATGTTGCTGTTACTTTTACTTTGACACACTTGAGTCTATTTTTGGTGATAATACTTTTTCTCAAGTAACAAACTGTGTTTAACTTGTGTCATAGCTACTTTGGAAAAAAATCTCTGAATTCTTGCTATCCTTGTCACTTCACTGTGGTCAAACTATGAATGGACTTAAAATAGTCAAAGAACATTTTTACTCACCAGATTGTAGAGAAACATCCTGAATGGCGCTTTAAAACTGCAGGGTAGTAAAACATTTCAGCAAGTCTGTCAGAAAGATCAGTAAGATACCTTCCTGAGTCAGAGCAGACTGTGAACTGTGAGTTCAGAGATGATGAATGTTTGTCTGTTTATTTCTGTTTGTTTGAGACGAGCTGATTGGTCGACCCCACTGAGGCAGCTGGAAATAAAACTGTGCTCCTGTTAGTTACACTAACTTAAATATATTTCAGTAGTACATTTTATTTATTAGGAAAATGTAGTAACATATTCGTTGATCACTGCAAACAATGATCCAACACATTCAAACTGTAAACTTTTCTAATCAATATAAATGATCATTTGTTATAATGAGGATATAAAAAGCTTGGGCAGGATTTAAAATATGTTAACATTATTAAAAGGGTACAAATCATATACTTTAGCTGTGACTCACGAAGATAAAATGCATGGATAATGTAGGACGTATTGTGAGTTCCTGCTGCTCATCATTAATTGATGATCGAGTCACTTAAAATTAATGGATCACCGATTAAGGACGGTTAATTCAGTTATTTTATACATTGATCGATACGTGATAGTTGGCTGGATTTCAGGTACATGAGAGTTTGCTATGTTTATCTTTATCATTTAAATCTTAAATGACCAAATCAGTTCAGTTGCTTTTTAAATTCATAGGTCTGAAATCAAGTTTTATGTAACTGGAGTTCAGCTGATTTGATCGTAACTTCTTCCTCTACATTTGCTAAATTTTTAACTGTGAATCTTTCCGTTTTCAGTTTATATTCCTTTCCGATAACAATTAAACTGGTTAACCTTGAATTTTTTTTTTAAATGTCCTTTCACAAAAGAGCAGATGTAGGAACTCTGGTTCTTTAAAACAGCATTTTATTCACATACACCTCATGGATAAAACAAGAAAAATCAGGAAACACTTTCATATAAAATAAAAGGCAACAAAAACAGCTGTAATAAAATTCAACTTAAAAAAACAAAGAACAAAAACTAAACACAACATTTCGGCGTTGAAAAGGCTCATTTAAGTTTCCTATGGATCCAGCAGAGGGAGTGAAGTCCTTAACGGCGGCAGATCACAGCAGTCTCCCTCTGCACTCGGTGGATCCACAGCAGCACAGCAGCACCTTCCCCTCCACACTGCCCACTTCGTAGTTGTAGTCCCAGGTCAGCTCAGTGCCAGCCCTGATCCGCCTGCACGAGGAAACAAGTAGGTGAGTGAGAGCAGAACAAGAGCATGTAAATACATTAAGATATGGTCAATACAGTGCATTGACTACTACATCTATAATAGCCTACAGTTGTTACTGTATAAACTATGTTGCACAAAGGTGGCTGCAGAGCTTTAACCCAAAGAAGTGCTTATTTAAAGAGTTTTATTAAGTGTTGAACTAAACGTCACAGTGTTATATTGGGGATACATTCACTGATGTGCACTTGAAGAGTGATGTTGCACATATTCATAATTTACCTCTAAGATTAATTTAATGGTCTGTTGACAGCCTGAAGAAGACCCATGGGTGCCACCTCCAGGACGTGTTCAAACAGATCACACACTGCATGAAATAAATCGCAGCCCGCTCATTCATTTCACTGAGGGCAATGCTTTGAGATCCAGACAGCGACAGTTAAAAATGCAAAAAATTATACACATCACTGTCCGGCAAAAGAGTTGAACCTCTCTCAACTTTCGTCACGTGCGACACACCGCACTGGCCAATCAAATTTGTACAAAGGCACATTCCTTTGTAAGTAATGTAAGCAGTGTCAGGCAATGCATCTCCATCCTCACAGTGTCATAAATCACTGTGCAGTGTCACAGGTATATTACTTTAACCTGCAGTAACAGATTTTTTTGGCCACTTGGGAGCAGCAGAAACAAGGTGAGAAAACAACACTGTTATATCATCAGCTTTTATGTTGTGTGGGGTGAGCCTTTGAATTTTCCCACATCAAAGAGTTATTGAGCAGCATGTTTCTGTTCACCTGATGAACGTGGGTCCAGTATTCACTCTCCTTTACCTGTTTTTGGTTTATACTAACTCCACTCTGGCTCTTTAGCTACTGAATGCTCAACTGTGCTCAGCAGCTAGTTGCTAACTGTGTCCCTGTGCTGATTAGAGCTCTGCAGGTAGTGTACAGTGAGTCTTCAGAGTCTTTGTCTGAAATCAGTAAAGTTGCAATCCAAAGCTAAACCATGAGCTGAGCGACCCTTTTTACACTGTCACATTGTTTTCCATTGTCATTTTGATGCATTGTAGTTATAAATTAAATTATTACAGCCATATTAAACTGTCCTTTCTGGATTGTTTTTCATTGTATTTCAAATAAATGATACAACATGTCCTCACCCTCACCACTCTTGGAATTTCTGTTCTTTTTGTTTTAAAACTCACTTGCTGGCAAAGAACGCCACCCAGGGAAACCGCAAGTCATGTGTGTCCACAAACACGTTCTGGACGAAAAGGTTAGGACTACAGCTGTGCTGTAATACAGAGAAAATTCAAAGGTTATCACATAGGAGCAGAATTTAATTACATCTAAAGGTTACACACTGACATCCCGTAAATCAAATACTTACATTAAGGTAACGCCCGAGGTTTCCTTCCAACTTGGCATCAATGATGTAGCAGGACTCTTCCCCATCAAAGAACAGCCGGGTATTTTTGGGAGCGTTTTCACCGCCTCCTCCAGTCTGTCCTTGCTGTCCTGGTTTTCCTCCCTGACCTCCCGGCCCTCCCCCGCCTCCAGGTGCTCCTGTTTTTACCATCATCCCATGGCTAGCCTTCAAGGCGATGCCTCGAGTAGACTTCACTGCAACCTGCTTCTTGGTCACACCTGAGCCAAGGAGGTGCAAGCAAGAAAGAGAAAAATGAAATGTGAAAATCATGTGGTCATTATCAGAGTTGAGTTAGTTTTTGCCTTCTCTTCTACTCACTCTGGGTGACTTTCTCTCTCTCCTTGTTGTCATCAGATCCGGAGCTGATGGTCTGAACATCATCACTGTCAGAGAGAGTCATCACATCTTGCCTCTTCCCAGTTTCTGACTTCACTTGACTGCAAGAAACATTAAATTAAGAGATCTAACTTTTGTGATATTATTGATCACAGAGTTAAGAAACTGTTGTTAAATGAAATATGCTTAAATTCAGGAAAAATGAAATATTCATCTGAGCATATTTTGTCAAGTCCAACACACCTCTTGCTCTCTCCGGATTCCTGTGATGGAAAACAAAAAAGGAAGGGTTATCAATCATTTTGGAAGACGATCATAAAACAAAATCTAAAATAAAAGCCACCTTTAATTATTTCTCCTCTTACAAAAGATAACATACAGTATCTAATATGAGACGTCTGAGGGGCAGGAGCAGTAAAATTACTTGGTGTGTGACACTGCAATTATTTTTTAAAAAGCTGTGCACACTGAGTTCACTTAAATGAAAAATTATTATCACTTTATATCCTGTGTACTCACCTTCTTCAGGCCCTGGCTTGTCAGCCAGGAAGCCACTTTGCTTTTTCCCGTCTCCTCTGGCATGGACGGTGGCTTCTCATCATCAGTTCCTCTGGCTGACGCACTCAATCCATCTTTACTGTCTTGACTCCCTGAGGAAGGAAAAAGAGAGTTGTGTGAAAAGACAAAGCAGAAATTGTCCAACAACACTGTTGGACTGACATAATAAGAGGTATGTCCCTCATACTAACCCTGAAACTTCACCAGAAGCACAACGTAAATGGAATGTGGGTGAAACTGAGTTGGATATGTTTGATATGAAAATAACAATTTTCATAATCAATTAATCAATAATTTGTTTTTTAAAATAACTGATTGGCTAATTACTCCACATAATGTCAAACACAAGTTCCAAGAATCTGAAGTAAGGTGATTATATGAAATAATAGAAAAAGCAAAATGCACAATCTAATTTTGAAGGTTCTCTGCAGCAATTGATTTCATACAGCTATTGAGTAGTTTTGGGTGACAGATACTGGAATTACTCACCCATTAATCTTAACATATTACATATTTAACACACATATACACAAACAAGCAGTCTTATACCATGACCACAACAAGGTCTAATGTGGGACCTAAAGATCTTTGAAGCAATTATTTAACATTGCATGAAATACCTTACTATGTTTCTCAACAAGAATTCAAAGAGAAAAAACACCAAAATGTGGTATACATAAATATGAAGCTGGAGCCAGAGGTTTGTTAGCTTAGCTCAGCATAAAGACTGGAAACAAGGGGGAAACAGCCAGCCTTGCTCTGTACAAAGGTAACAAAACACACCCACCAGCACCTTTTAAGGTTAGGGTTAGGATTAACACAATATGTTTCATGTGTTTAATATGTAAAAAGATTTGTGGTTTTACAGCAGCTTATGTGCCAAACTTTTTCAGTTCCTTAATAATAATAATAATAATAATAAAAGCATGTTAATGCCCCTATATCAAGGAATAATATGTTTAAACCCTCCGTTATAGACGGGTTCCTTTGATATTTGGACCAGGAATCGATTAGTAACTTTAAAAGACTTATATGTTGATGATTACTTTGCCTCATTCGAGCAGCTGAGACTAAAATATGAAATCCCCAACTCGCACTTCTTCAAGTATCCGCAACTCTGCAGATTTGTATCCTCACAATCAGCTCAATTTCCATTGATACCACCCAGCACTCTTCTTGACTCTCTTTTAAAATTTAACTCCGACCATAAAGGAGCTTATCGGAATAATCTACTTGTCACTCAATTCTCACAATTTACAACCTCTGACGCATTTAAAAGGCCAATGGGAAGAAGAATTAGGCATAGAATTCACTGAGGATATATGGGACTCCACATTAGATAAGATACACTCATCTTCAATTTGCTTAAGACATAAGATAATGCAGTTCAAGACTGTTCATAGGTTACAAAGCGAGATTGGCAAAGGTAACACCAAATATTGATCCTAAATGTGATCGCTGTGGAACAGCAACAGCTAACTTTATCACATATGTTCTGGTTCTGTCCAAAGTTAACAGATTTTTGGCAAACTATATTCAAATTATTTTCTGACCTGCTAGGAATATCCATAGAACCTATTGCCATGACAGCAATATTTGGTGTTGTACCGCGGGATCTCTGCCCCACTCGACAGGGCAGGAACATGATAGCCTTTGCCATGCTACTGGCCAGGAAACTCATATTGCTTAAATGGAAAGACAGATCTCCTCCAACCTTCAATCAATGTATCAGAGATCTTCTGCACCATTTGACTTTAGAAAAAATCCACTATGCCACAAGAGACTGTGCCCTCAACTTCTATTCCATATGGCAACCAGTTCTAGATCAACTTGAAAAGATGGATGCCTCTGACATTTTGAATGTATGGATATAACCCCTCCTCCTCCTCAGATTTATATATGTTTTTGTTGTCTTGCTAAATTAATTAGCGGTTTGCTTGTTTGTTTGCTTTTGTTTTTTGTCCTTTTCTCTCTTCTTTACTTTTTTCCTTTTTATACCATGTATCACATTTATTATTGAACCTGTGATGTAATGTGAACTTGTGATGGTGCAGTGGGGTGGGATTGTGTTGAAATGTATCAAAGTGTATGTCATGTATCTTATACAACTTAAAAAATTAATAAAAATATTTTGAACAAAAAATAAGAATAAAAGCAGAAACACTGATAGCGTGTCCTTCTGAGAAACGCCTCCTAAAGATGCCCTAAGCTCACCTTCCTTTGTTGCCCTTGACCTGACCACGTGTGGTGTAACTCCTCCACACAGAGCTGGAGCTGTAGTAGTTGTCCTTCACAAACGTGTCGTCTGAACTGTCACTTTCATCTTCACTCTTTGAATCTTTGTCATCGTCTTCATTGCTGTCCCCTGATGAACTTGGACTTCGGGCTGTGGCAGAAAAACAAAACGTGACAAATCACATGATAGATGAGTAGGCTAAAATGTCAGCTAGAGTCGAGAGGAAAAACACTGCAGAGGATTGAACCAATGGATCTGGACTCACCCTTTTTGGGCGGTCGCCCCACAGGGTTAGATGACACTAAAGCAGATGGCTGGATTTTTATTCTTGACACGTCAACACCGCTCCCCTCGCTGTCTGAGCAGTGAGCCTCGCTCTCGTAGCCCTCCTTGAAGTTCTCAACACTCTCTATATGATCCAGATTAGCAAAATACTCGTCGCCCATTTCTAGACCTTCTTTGTCGGCAAAATCATCTGTCAAGATTTTACCTGGAAAAATGGAACAAAAAGGGGGCGACTTTGCAATTAAGTCTGCTTTTGTACTGTAATATTAAAGAAACTAATTCTAACAAGTTCTCCTCACCAGCATAAATGCAGACAAAAGAGCCCTTGGCCACATCGTCCAGACAGCGGATGCCCCAGCCTTTGTTCTGGGTCTTGAAGAGCTGGAGACGTACCTGCAGGCCATGCTGAACCAACCGGTTCGTGCACATCTGGGAGCAGCATTTGCAGCGCTTATTACACTCATAGATCCTAAAGAGAGAGAGTAGTAGAAAAAAAATAATGCACAGAGAAGGAGAGATCATGGCCTATGAGACAAGATGACCAAATTAGCCATTATATTCAACAGTAATTATCTTCTTATGAGGTTATGGGAGGTCTTTCTGTAGAGTATGCTACAAGTGTGAGGTTCTTTTGTGTGTGTTTAGTGTCTAACCCTGTGGGGAGGCACTCCTCTAATCGTTTGTGCAAATATCCAGCATTTGGGTTGATCTGTCCACCTGGTGTACAGCCTGTAGCCTGAAGGGTCAGCTGGTGGCAAGAACATTTGGACCTGTAGGAAACACAAGATATGTGTGCAGAATATATACAGGGAAGAAATATAAGAAATGAAGTGTCATTGATGAACAGCTTTACTTGTCTCGACAACCGTCAGTGCATTCACACCCAACCAGGAAGTCTGGACTGGTGTTGATGTAGACTCCGTCTTCAGGAATACGCTCTTTACCTTGAAGAGAGGAAGATCTATTAGTCTCTCTGCAACAACTTATTCCATAGGGATTCTTCAAAGAAGGCAGGCATATTGTTTTGCCTAGTTTGACAACTTCTACAGCATGTTTTTTTATGTCAGCCCCCAAGACCTGTGAAGTTTTGAACTTTGATGTTCAAAATCAGAGGAGTTCCTCTTCAGATTCTATGGCCCCTTAATCTCACACATTGATCATGTCAGAAAGACTTGATCAGACCAGACACAAGCCCAAATGCATATGTCCTTTACTTCCATCTCAATGTAATTCTTACTGTAAGCTACTTTCGGAGGCGGGGTGGAATCGATCTCGTTGACGCAGGACAGTGGGATGTCCTCCTTTCCACCAGTGATGTCAGGAATGTAATAAAATGGCCTCTGAGGCTGGAAGGGTCGGTCCACGAGCACATAGGGGTCTAGACAGAACATCTCTAAGAATATAAAGTCACAGCGCGTCTGGAAGAGGTAGTGCTGGATTTCTGCCATGTTACGCAGGCAAAGCCCACATGGAGCCTTGTAGATGACGTGGAAGGACATCTGAGGGGTGGACAAAAGTTGAAAAATTTAGTTTAACTGGAAAAAGGAAAAATAAAAGCTGGAAAACGCTCTATTCATGTATTAAAGTCTCCATTCCCCTGCTTGTCCTTCAGATTTACCTTGCGATTTACTTTGCGTCGTCCCGTCATGCGTCTGAAATCGTACAGCAAAGGCGTGAGAAGGGGGTTCTTTCCTCGGTGCATGTCTGCTTTTGCAGGTCGGACGCGTTTCAGACAAGCAGGCTGACAGGTGTGTGCCAGGTAGAAGATGCGGTCTGTAGGGGCACGGTATGCGGGCTGGTGCGGGATGGTGGCCATCGCGTGGGTCACAGGAGGGGGGCCGGGAGCCAGAGGGGGCAGCTGTCTCTGATACGACTGTGCGAAAGTGGATGTCACTGTATTCTGGACATTCAACACTCTTCCACTGTGGTTTGACAAAGAAAAAGACAAAGAGAAGAAGACTGGTTACATTTAAAAACATCAAATACCCGAGACACATTCACTTTCAACAGCAATTTTTTTGTTGTTTTCTGTTACACATGCGGCAACTTATTAGACCAGTAACAGTAAGGTGGACTCACCCAGAGAGGTTGGTTGGACTGGTGGACAAAGACTGCATGATTTTGGAGGCATGAGTGCCTCCCACCCCAGGGATAAATGGAGAGGTACTCTTCTTTGCCATCTGATGTTTATTGCTTGAAGACAGTGAGAACACAAATACAGTCAGGCAACAACAAATTCTTTACCTTCTCTCAAATCATGTAAGTTTAAAGCTCCACTGATCAACATGTTTTCAGGAACAAACACCCAACTACTAAATCAACGCTAAGGTTGCTCTGTGTTAATATGCCCATTTGCTAACAAATTGAGTTAACACCCTTCTTTAAATGAAAACTCATTGACTCATTGACAAATTCCCACTGTGTTTCAATATAGTAAGTAGCAAAGAAATTAAAAACCAAAATGTGTCTAATTTCTGGAAAAAGATCTTGCCAGATGATCTTTTCAGTGTTTGTTAGGATCACAGTCTTCCTATAGGACGAAACTCTAACCAGGTCACTTTCTTTGCAAAACCTGTCCTCAGGAAATTTAGTTGTTTGTTTCATCAAAAGGTAAATTATTCCTCACTTTCAAACAAAATGCTGTCAGTACTGTTAGCGCTAGATGTTCAGGAAGAATCACTTACTCAATACGTGGAGGTTGTGAAGGTTGTGAAGGTTGTAGAGGCTGTGGGGTAGTCTGTAGGGGCTGAGGGGTTTGCTGGGTCTGTTGGATCTGCTGGGTTTGTTGGATTTGTTGGATTTGTTGGATTTGTTGGGTTTGTTGGGCCTGAGGGGGCTGAGGATGCTGCTGATATTGCAGTGTCTGTGAGGACTGGCTTGGTGGGGACTGCTGTGTTTTGACGGGAGAGGCTCCAACATGTCCGTCACTGGTGTACTGAACCACTGGGCCTTTACTCCTCAATGCCCCTGGAGATTGAAATGGACAGCAAGTAGAGAAAATTAAACACACACAACTGATGTGTGCTAAAACATGGTATTAACACAAGGACTGTAAAAAAAATGTATTTTTTAGATCATCTATTTTTCACAACAACAACAAGCAAGGGTTTTATCATTAACATTATTATAATATTAACATTATTTTTTTATTTATTAACATTGTAGGAAATAAAACAAATATCTAAAATATGATGTAAATGAGGTACAAATGTAAACCAGAAATACTGTTAGCGACTCTGAAGTTGCAGTGCAGGTATGAGTGTGGTGTTACCCATGTTGGGTCGTGTCCTCTGCTGGCCGGCCAGCTTCTTCTCCTGGGTGTTGGCGGTGGTCATCTTCAGGTTGAACATTGGCTCCAACCTGGTGGAGCCTCTATAGATCCACTCACTCCTCTTATCATCCTGATCAATACAAAACAATATTAATCATAATATCTAACAGACTAGATGGGGCAGACTACACTGGTGGACAAACAAACACAGACACACACACACACACAGGAGAGAGCAGAGGCTCAGAAGCAGAGGGAGAAGAGGATGAGACTGAGTAGGGATGAGAGACAAATAAGTTTAAGTGCTCCACATGCATGTTCATAAGTAGTAATACCACACTGTAGAAATACCATGACTGTTACAAGAAAAAGTCCTGCATTTAAAATATTACTTAAGTAAAAGTAAACATATAAGCAAAAAAAAAAAAAAAACTTAAAGCACCAAAAGTAAAAGAACTCATTATGCAGAATGGCCCATTTCAGAGCAATGAAGATTATATTATCAGATTATAACTATTTATGCTTTAATGTGGTGGGGGTCTTTTTTCAGTTTTTTAATGCAAACATACCAGAAAGAGGATCTTGACCAAGCTTCCATCCACCTCCTCCACTTTGCTCTTCCACCACGTTCCCTCCCACTCCGTCTTGATGATCTGTCCAACCTTTAAGAGCACCATGGGCCTGCTGGGATACGCGGTGATATACTCTTCGATGAAGTCTCGACACGATGCATCCTCAATGTCCTCCCAGGTGCGCTTTACTGTGAAAACATGAATAACCTCACTCTTTAGTTAATTTATCTTTTCTAACAATGAACTGCCTCTCGAAAACCTGCCACCAATTTAACGCAGCTTTTAACCAACTAATTTTACAGCTTCATATGAGTTCAAATTAACCTGGCTTTACATAGTACAAGAGAGAAGAAGAAAATAGAGTGAAGGGAACTCACATGGTCGGCATACTGGGTAGAGTTCAGGTAGTGTCACATATGAAGCATAGCCATCGTCAAAGAAGATTAAAAACCTGAAACACATAAAACAAAAGGTATTCACGCTTCACAGATATTAGTATCTGCAAACACAGTATACTCTGTAAAATGTCTCTATTACATACTTTGTCCACCAATGACCACTTTTTAGGTGTTAAAAGTCTCACTTCCTACATAAAGTACTTTTGTCACAATTCTTTAATAACAATCAGGAACAATAATGTTGAAAAATACAATGTTGGTAGGTTTCCCATTTTCTTTAGCTTTGTCCTCCCACCTCATACGGTTCTTGTTGTTGGGCATCTCTGCCACTATTCCAGCATAGAGCCACACCAGGCTGCCGTCCTTGTATTTGGCGACTACACGAGCTCCAACATAAAGAATCTCCAGGGTGGGGTTGTAGTCGAAAGCCACATGATTTCCAGACAGCAGACTCTTTCCCTTATCAAACTTCACCTTATACTTATATACACCATTTCCTGGATATAGGAAGAGAGTGTGTTGCATTAAAGATAACAGATCAGGAAAATTCAAGCATAGGATATGCATAATGAATACTTAAATGTTGAATGTTTAACATAATTAAAAAGTTGTCCAAAAAAATGTAAAAGACAAACAAAATGTTCTGGTAACACACCGACAGGGTTGATGGCAACGAGGGTGCCTCTGTGCCAGGTCTTGGTGCGTTTCTTGCCCAGAATGCTCATCCCGACTCTGAGCTCATCCTCTGTCACGTTTGGGTTCGGCTGAGTCATGGACTGAGAGGGAATCTGGGATACAAACACTGCTGGCACCTTTTGAACTCTGAATGCCTGCAGCAGGTAAAAAAAAAAAAAAAAAAAAAAAAGCCAAAACACTTTTAGTATATATATGATACTTTCACCCAGGTGTGATGCATGTAAGTGGAGGGTGTACATGGTGCTCACCTGTCTGGGACTGAGGCTGTGTTGGAGATCGGAGCAATGGGCCACCTGGTGAAGGCTTGCTGACCATTTGGACCAACTTCTGCACCTGCTGGGAGGTTTTCTGTAGAGCCGCAGAGGCCTCTTTTGCCTGGCAAAATAAATAAAGAGGACGTACATCATCACCTGCACACACCAAGTCATGTTTCTCCCTCATAGCTGTTTGCTTGTCTATTGTTTTCCTTGTTAACATTTCAACGAGCCCATCTCGCGAGGCCAGATAATATCAAAGCCTGAAACAGCTACGTTTTTATTTATAAAACATACTACACACCAGTCCTGCTTTCCTGACTTTAATTAATGCGTTGCTCCCTAATTGTATTCATGTGTATATTTTTAATCTATAGGAACATGCAGTATTTATACTATGCATACATTTATTCCACTATGTATACAAATAGTCTTGGGCACAAAAATTTAAAAAGTTGATTAGAATGAGCCTGTATAAAACTGTACTTTACTTTGTATCTCTTGGTGTCACATCATGAGTTGTGCGTATGATTCAAGTCATATTGTTAGCCTATTTGTTAGTTAAAGAAATACCACAAATAATTGACATTTTCAAACATTCAAGATTTTAAGAACTTAAGAGAAACACAACATCAACAATTAAACACATCTTAACTCCCCCTCAGACCAGCCCACGACAAACATTTAAGACTGTGGTATAAATACAGATCGATATAATGAAGCTCTCTATTGTTCTCACCACGGGATCTTTGCCCGGAGTGACAGTCTTCTTTGGAGGAACCACTGTGACGAACAGAATGGAAGCAGATATTTAGCAACCTCATTTTCTGATGGTGCGATAACTGTTCTCATAAGAAAAATCACACGACTTACAGCAGCCCACGGCAATGACATCATCGTCATCGTCGTCGTCTATCTCAATGACCTCGGAGGACAACACGCCTCCTCCACTCCCCTCATCCTCTGAGCTGCTCTCGCGGTAAACCAGGCCGTTCCGATGGTAAGTGGCCTTCACTAGTTTCTCACACTCCAATATGGACCTGAGTGAGAGCAGGAAGAAAAGACACAAACAATCTCTCACATCGTCAGCCATGATGGGACCGATCCCATTAATCCCATTACAGTTTCTTCATCGGTGTATAAAATTCTTTATCTGTCCCACATCCTGTCCTAAATCATAGCTGGCTGGTGATTCAGGTTTTTTCGAAATTTCTCACAATGAGGTTGAGAGATTTTAAATTTGGACAAAAGAGTCCAGCTGGGCACCTGTGTTGCATCTCTCTTCCTTATTTCCTGTCACCCCTCTGCTGGCACTATCCAATAAAGGAAAGTGAAAATGCCCCCCACTGTCACTCATTACACCCACAGATTATTTTTATCTGTTTATCAGAAAATGTGAAAATAATAATATGATTATTTATACAATGAAATCTCAACATAAGGCACACTGAGAGATATAGAGAGGTATATTTTTAAACAGCTTCATAATTTGTTGGTTAGACTTCACCAAAATGCACTCAAGAAAATGCACACGGTTAAAGAATCAGCAAGTTCTGAACAGTGGGTCTTGATCATGCATTTGTTTTCAGGTTTATCTTCACCTAAAATTCTCCTTTTAGATAAAGCTTCAAATCTTTCAAATAGTGTACAGTCACAAGAATTAATACAATTAACTACATAGTACCAAGGTAAGCAACTAATAAGATATATACAAAATAATAAGCACTGAAATACGGAAGAGATATTTGTTTGTTTAAAAATACTGCATATTGACTCAAACACAACAACTCTAAATAACTAAAATAAACAGACTTTGGGAAAAGGTTAATGTCTGCTTACTGGTTGGCATCATTGAGTAGCTTCTCTGTCATCGCCTCCTCTTCTTCTTTCTGTTCTACCCATTCCTTAAGCTGCGTCAGCTGGGCCTTTTTCTTCTGCACAATCTCGCTCTTCTCCACAGCATCTTCAATCCATTTCTTCAGCTCATCCAGAGAAATTCCCAGCTCTTCCTCCAGACTGGAGTCCCAGCCCTCCACCTCCATTCTAACAGAGAGAAAAGAGGCAGAAACAGGACCCGTAACTATCATTTTAAATATGTACACATGAATCTTCTGGGTCTCACTTATAAATAAGTAACTTCACAGAAAGTGGAGTTTAAGATATAATACTGTAGCTGTGTAGCATCACCTTTACTGCCAATATTTTGACACATGTAAAAATTACATTTGAGTTTCTGTATGTTTTGTTACCAGCATTAGGGACAAATAATTCATCAAAATATTATTTCAATCATAACACCCAGGTTCTATATCCAGATTGCAAGAGCTGCTCATTTTGTTGAAGGAAAAATATGCATGTGTGTGTATTCATACCATTACACATGAGATATGGTGGTGTTACAGAGATTCCCCGACCTACAAGTCATATTCTTCATATGTAAAGCAATCAAGCATGTGTCAAGCAATGTCAAGCATCATCATGATTGACTGACTGAATATATTATGGTTAGCATGTCCTATTACTCATACACTGATTACTCAGTGAATTAATTATTTGATCAGTGTTGCTGTACACTGAGTAGAGCTGCATGTAAAAATAATTCCTGCAGATTAATAATAAATAAATAAAAAATAATAATAAAATAAAACATAAAAATAAAATAAATAATAATTTCTGCAAAAATAATCTGCAGATTTTTTTCAATTGATCGTTTGGGCTATAAAACATTAAAACAAGTAAAAGTAGGCCAAAAAAGTATTTTTGCCACATAAGAAAATTCTCACATTTAGAGAGTGATTCTGCATGCCATATTGTGATCTAGGTAATGAATCAATGTTAGAACACGTCCTTATCAATTTCATGATGATAATGATGATTCCAACCATATCACCCAACACTAGATATAATCCTGCTGATAAGGCTGTGCTGTTTCACATTTGCAACTCTGCAAAGACTCATTAAACTCATGTTCTGTGCTCAACAATTATAGTGAAGTAAATCTAATCTGGAAACTAAGACATTAAATAGTACAGAATTTAAAATACAAGCATAATATTAAAATAAAGTTATGTAAATATTATGTGGCAAAGTAAAAATTCATGGATAATAACATGATAATAAAACACAGTTGTTAATGAAACTAATGTACACTGACCCTAACTAACCCTATCAAACATTACTCCATCAACAATGCAGAGCTAATGCTATTGATTATATCCATCTTGTTTGTATGATGATACATTATATGGTCACTACATTTAAAGCATCAATTCATGCAAAAGTGTGGAGCTGCAGTGTAAACTCTGCACACAGGGTGACACATGAGTACAAACCAAAGCATCCTCTGTGTCAGCCTGACTAAGATGTGGATGTTGTCTCTGTTTATGCACACAGTCACACAGGGGCTGATGGTGACTGATGTCCCAACGCAAGAACACCAGTGTGCACTCATTTATTTTTGGACTGATGTGACACACTGCTGTTAAAAACTTTGAAATAAACAGTAAGCCAATATGAATGTGAATTAAAAGAAGCTCCCAGAGCAGCCTAGCTAGCTCCTGGTTAGCACAATAAGGGGCAGTTTCAATGACAAAATCCCGTTCAAGTACCAGTTCAAGTCCCCTTTTGATCTCGACTGACAGAGTTAACTGTTAACTAACCCCCCACCATAACTCTGAAACTTTAATGAGACACACCCCGGGTAAACAGGGGAGCTAAGAGACAACAACAAACTGCAGCTTGATATAAGTGAGAGCCGGCTAACTTGTTAGCATAGCATTAGCATGGAGAACGCCTCCTCTGCTGACTGACTGATGCGGGTGTCCAGAAATCAAACACCTTGGTGTGCTCTGGAGCTGCTCTCAAAGACACATCATACTGTCACTTCATTTAGAGGCGGCTCTGAACACTCACCCCTCGCTGCTTTCCATCCTGCCTGCTCGCAGCTATAAGGTTAGCGAGCTAATGCTACCGGCTAGCTACAATAAGGAACGCATGCTTTGGACGACAGGGTAACCCAAGGAGGCGGTGTTATTTCGGCAACAGCATGTTTCTTTGAGAGATAAGAGCACCGCCCACCCGGGTTATCAAGGTATTAATAAGCATGCATCCGAGCTACATGATGCTGTGCTTTAATTATTAGAGGCGCCTCTTCATGTCAGAATAATTTTGTGATCATCGTCAAGAATCGAGAAATTAACTCACTAATAATTGTCATTTGTGGTTTAGCACATAATATCTCAATCAAGCTATGCAATATTGCAATTTAGATTAATTAAGTTAAATTACTGACTCAATTTCTTTTTATTTAATTTTTTATTTCTATTATTATTATTATTAATATGTATTTATACGTGTGTGTCAGTGTACTTATATTTATATGTTATATGTAACTAAATAAGTATTATATAGTACCTCTTAGGTAATATCTCACAAATATTTATTTCAACCAAGTGCTGTATGTTGGTACAGTTGTGAGGTGCTTGTTCTCTACTATTTCCATTTTATGCTACTTTATACTTCTACTCCATTACATCTCAGAGGAAATTATTGTCTTTACTTGACACTCATAGTCACTTGTTTCTTTTTATATAAAAGAAAAACATGGTATGATGCCGTATTTTACTATTTATCTACCCAGTGATACACAAAGTATCTTAAGTTGGCTCAGTATTGACAAACTAAAACATTAAATACTTCTACATTTAAATATTAGTGATAAAACATAAAATAACATAATATTCTTTAATATAACACTTTGATTAGAACCATCCTGCGCTGTACTTTTACTTTTGATACTTTTAGCCCATTTTTTTCTGTACTTCTATTTTTACTCATGTTCATTCATTTTATATGTGTGTGTGTGTGTGTGTGTGTGTGTGTGTGTGTGTGTATATATATATATATATATATATAAAATCTCTCCTGGTTGTTTCTGCTGGATGACACTGCCTCTGCAGAAACCAACTGATGAATTATCAAGACAAGCTGCAAGCTGAAGGGATTTGTTTCATTTGTTCAATAACTAGCAACTTGCATGAAAGTTTGCGCAAAGTTTCCAGAACATGGTGTGAGAGAATTTGGGGAAAAGAAGTGAACATCTGTTTTGCATTATAGCTCCAGAAACATCTGTGCAATATTAGTGTGAAAGGAAGCCTCTGTCTTCATCATGCAGTTTTTCATGGTGTGCATTCTGGTGCTGAGAACAGATCAGACTTCATCTGGAAGGTGATTGGAGCTGGTTGCCTCCTGGGCATCATGTTTTGATCAGTAATTGTTTGTGCTGACTGTGAGCTGAGATGAATCCACAGTGAATGAGCTTTTTCTGAGAAAGTTCTGGAGTTGTAAATGTCTGATAAAATGCACAAACTCTGGCCAACGACTTATGTTCACTGATGAACTGTATATTGTTATATTTACCTGTTTACTGTTACCTGTTACCTTTACTACTTTATGCTAATTTTCAAGATGCATAAATGCTGAAAAGTATGGAACTGCAGGCATTTATGTTTATCACACAAGAAAGGTTGACCTGGATGGAAACATATCACAAATGACATGTTGACAAAGCCAGAATATCTCTGCTTTTGCAAAATGATGCTGATGTGTGACAATTTAAAATATATATATAAATATATAAATATTGACATTTCATCAATGTTAACTATGTATTTGAGGACTTTTCCAGCTGTGTCATGTCTGACTGTGGCATCATATTTTAAACCATGAATACCTGGTATTATTTCTAAGCATTTTTGTACATATTCTGTGATTTACATTGGAATACTTACATCATTTGACGCTGTTGGATGTTGCTGTTAGGCAGCTTTTTCGTACAAAAGGTTTATATGTTTGGGTGTATAAATGTTGAAATAACACCAGAAACTCATTTTTGTTCTCCCATTTGAGGAGTTTGAGTAGATGGCAAGGCTCCTTTTGGAGGGCGAGGCGAGAGGTCCGTCATTCCTCTGTTTGCTCCTCCTGGTACGTGGTGACGGAGATATTACTGTAAGGGTCCAGCACCATCTGAGCACAGCGGATTATGGTCACCAACAAGAAGAAGCAGAGTAAGAAGAAGAAGAAAAGGGCAAAACCAAGGTCCACATCCACTTCAAACCTGGCAATGGGAAGGGTTGGAGGGTCCATGTTGACAAATCTACAGATTCTTTCTACCCCTCAAACGTTGTCCAGTCTCATTACTGTCCTCTTAATAGTTTAAAGTAGTTTAGCAAATGCTTACATGACTCCAAAATCCAGAATATCTTACTCTAAACGGGCTTTACCAGTTCCAGTCCATTGTGCTGCTGCAGTTTTGATCTGAGAAACCCACTCTTCTTTCTGTTTTGACTGAATGGAGTGATAGATTCCTCTACGCCTTGGTCTCTTTTTCTTCTCCCCACATTGACACCTACGGTCCTCCTATAGCTAAATTAGATTGGTGGACACACAGAGCCCCATTTGGCACCTGCGTCCTCCATGAATAGTTAATAAGGAGTTTGGTAACAATCAGGCCGTTCCTGAGATTAGAACACAGAGACATCTCTCTGGCCTGGACCTAAACAGGAAATGACACCTTAACAGGAGTTACTGGATCCCTGGTCAGTACAAGGTATGGACACAATGATAAAACAGCAGAAATGTGGCCTTGTACAAGTTGTTGAAGATTTATTAAGGCATGCAAAGTAAGATGCTCTGTCTATATTGGACCAATCAGTTCACTCTATGCATTCTCCTGCACACGTGCACAAGGTTTTAGTTTTTCTGTGGTCTAAAAGTGGTGGAAAAATAAAAGTACAGACTGGGCAAGATGAAGAAAGGATAACGAAATGGTTGAGGAGAAAGAGGATATGATGCCTTAGTGGCAATCCACTTGAGAGGGGTTGGAAACTGATCCTGACCAAAAAAATGCAGATTGCTTGTACTCTGATGCCACCCCAGAGATACACACACGTTAAGAGTGACTCTATGCAAATAACAACTGAATCTGAGTAAAGCACCAGAGGAAGAAATTCACAAGAATTACAGCACAAGATGTCACTGAACGCAGACAGGGCATGGCTGACAGGGTAAACCTATCTTAGATTAGTATGAGCATTAACTCCATCTGTTTTCACGATGGACGAAGGAGGAAACTGATCCCAGGACATACCCACAGATCTCTGCCGTCTTCACAGATACGCAGAATGGGGAAGGAAAACAGATACAGGCCAATCAAAGCAAAGTTGGCTTTTGTTTCGTCACCTGTTGAGTACATTAAACTGTTTCAAGGAAGTGAATACTGTATGTAATTAAAGACAGACATGACTCTTGCATGAGTGTGATCAGCAGAGCAGGGCTACAGTAAAACAGCCAGCATGAACTAGACTGGAAATATATACTACTTTGTCATTATGGATTTAAATATTGCGTGCTGCTATAATATTCCACATATGAAAAGATGTGTGTGCAGTTCAAAACACAGTGCAACTTCATTTTTCAACAATATAACAATTTAATACAAAAACCAAACACTTCTTCTCTCTCGTTTAACATTTCATAGACATATACAGTATATTTATATATTTGTGTTTCTATGAGTGATAAAAGTTCACATCATTGAAAAAAACAAACAAAAACAAAACAGGACACAGCGTAACCAAAGGAGGTTTTGAACAATAACAAAGACAACACAGTGACCAACATACCAACCTCTTGAAGATGCAAACTGGACGATTATCAGCATGGGTTTACATACAATAAACACAATTTGTCATTTTGAATGTGCAAGTGTTTCGCACAGACAAAGGACAACTGCAATAAAAAGGGTCAAAGTTAGACAAATTCCACATAATAAAAATTAAAATATATCAGAAGGATTATCTTTCACCCGACAACATTCTTCTATAATACAAACTTACCAAATAATGATTGTAAAACACCGGTGTGATTGGAGTTGGTTTGCAATGATTCAGTCCAAGTCTACAAAGGTTCGATGCAAACAAGAAGGCAAAACCTTTTGGGGGTATTGTCACATATTGTTTTTAGCTCTGTTTATTCCATTTTAATCCTGAATACCCTGATGAAACCATTAATAAAATATCAATCAGAAAAGGGCAATGGAGATCATCAAAAGTTTCAAAATAACATTAAAAATACTGGGACACATTTCAATTAAAATCAAACATTACTACCACATATCTCCATTTTAAAATAACAATCAAGGAAAACATTGATGACAACGATAAAATAATGGCTTTTTAAGTACACAATTCCTGCTTGTTAATTATTGCTGTGTGATTTCATTTTTTTGTATTTCTTTTACAAAAAGGAGTACAAAAAGCCCATACTTGGTACAGGATAATGCAGGGTGACAGAAAGAAGAATGTCAAGCAAGTCAGAACCCCTATTACTGTGTTAAAGATGACAATGATACTGTACGCATCCATTTTACATACACACAAGCATGCATACTGTATATATGTATGTAGGCAAAGAAAAATAGATTGTATACATTTCCAAAGGGCACCTTGACAAACAGTATGTAGCCATTGTAACACTGTGCCTGTTGCTGAAGTACATCATTCAATGAAAGAAAAAAAAAAAAATGTTCCTTCAGAGGAAAAATGAAATTATCCAAATTTGTAGGCGACACCACTGTACGTAAGCGCTCCATGAAAGCAGTGCTGACATGCAGAGTCATGCTGTGGGTTTAAAACTGTGAGTGAGGTTAGCACAGACAGTGGTGCTTTGCGTGCAACAGCTGAGAATGTTAAAAAAAAACAAACAAACAAACAAAAAAAAAAAATCACCAAAGCTGTATATCCCTGCAATTTCCTGAGAGTTTAAATCAATGATTGGAGCAATTAGTCTATATGCTAAAGGGTAAAACAGAAAAATACACTTTTCATCAATGCCTGAGAAAAACTAGGAACATATTAGAATAAAAAGGCCTTTGTGTGTGTGTATTGTTACTTCCTGTGAGTGTTTTTGTGCTGTCTGTCTATTCAAGTGTGGTTGTGTGATTGTGCGCTTTATATTTTATATATATATATATATATTTCTATATATATATATCACATATCTACAACATAGGTTGTTGAGCTTTGGGCAGTGCTAGCTAGAGAATTCTCTTACAATGGCTGGAATATTGTTAGAATAATCATCTTTTAGTCAGTAGCAAATCCTTGATTTCCCTCCCCTATATATCTGCAGTCAGATATATCCCTCCATCTTTAATTGGCTGCGGCAGTGCAATTGAAGCCATGCAAAGCAAGGGAAGAGTGCTACTCTCAGGAGCATGAAGAGAAGAGGAGCAGATTAGCTAAATATAAGAAAGACTGAGGCTGAGTGAAGAAGACAAAAGGGATGCACCAGCAGAGAATGCTGACCAGGTCACTCGTTGAACGAAGGGTACATAGGAATCTCAAAGTCATCGCTGTTGAAGTTGGCAGGCTGGTCCAGCATCGACAACACATCCTGCATCAGATTAAAGAGACACAAGAGATGTATTTCAAGTGACAGAGAGAGGGAGAAAAAAAAGTGCTCTAGAGAGAGATTAGTGATTGTATCACTCACAGGAAACATGTCTTGCTGGTTGCCCTGAGCGTGAGGATGCTGCTCTGCATTACCCTGTGAGTGCTGCTGGCCCTGCCACTGAGGCCACACTGCCTCCGCTGCTCGAGAGGGGAACTGTGCTCCAGACTGAGAGCCATCTGGGATAGAGTGCAGAGGGGTGAGAGAGTGCAGCGGTATGACACAGAGACATGGATTCACACATATATGCACACAACCTACCATAACCGTTGGAGTTGAGGCTGGCACGAGCATTGATGGGTGGGAAATTTGCACCACTGGTTGGGGTGGGAGCGGCACCTGTAGGCATCTGGCCAAAAGAGTTGGAAGAGCCACCAAATCCTCCCATGGGAGCAAACTGTGGAGACATGGTCTTTGCTGCCTGGGGCGCCACCTGCTGGGTAGAAAAAGACAAAGAATAACTTACTGACTTCCGAAGTGTTAAGTGTTATGCAATCGATAATTGGTATAGACATCAAAGTATTATAATATCTTTGTTTGTTTGTTTAATTTTTGCAAGAAGGCTGACTATAATTATATATCACAAAAAAACTAAATCTCATTGCACTGGCTTACTTGGTTATTAAACTGTGGTCGAGCTCCAGCTCCAGCTCCAGGCCACCCTCCTGCTGGTCCTCCATGGAGGGGGCTGCCAGTGCTAGAGGGGGTAACCGAGTGCTGTGCTCCATTCTGACGAGACATCTGAGCCAGCATCTGCCCTGCTGAGTGGGCTGGCTGTGCCATCTGTGGAGTTATCTGTGGACTCATATTGACTTGCCTACAGAAAAAAGTGAAAGGTATGAAAGCTCTGCTCTGCTTATCAAACCTGTTAGAAAGTCTGCTGAAATAAACATGCAAGTCATTCTCAAGTTATCCGCAAATAAAGAAACTGCAACAAAAGTCAGTGTAACAGTAAGTATGGCTACTTGAAACATGAAGTAAATGCTTTCAGGAATAACATCCTGAAAGGGCCATAATCTTTGTTAGGCAGCATCTGCATCCACTTAAGCCACATGAGAGAAGCCTTTGTTCTCCTATACCTTTCATGTGGACTATAGTATGTGGCAGATTCACAATTGAGTGAAATGGGAGTTTTCTGATGGGTTGCTATTGCACATAAGCTGATATCATACAAAAAAGTACCCCTGCTAGTTCTGATCTACACTGATAGGCAAAACCTCCAGACATGCAAACCAGTTGGTAGGTTACATTAATGTGTCATTCTCACTGCAGCGAGATTGCACTGCGATTGCTTGTACAGTAGATAACAATACCATTACCTTCAGATCACAATTTAAGCACACCAACAGTTTACAATATGACCTGTTGTTTCTGGGCCATGACATGTTGCTTGCATAAGAAATATGACCACAGAGTTTCAGTCTCTGCTCAGTGACATATTAGATTGAGAACTACTTCCAAGTTTAAGAACTGGTGTACAAGTTTCAGACATATACACGCACAGAGGACTTCCTACCTGTATGCATCATTGGAACGACCAGTGGTGAAGTTGTTGGCTGGGGGATAGATCTGTGTGGAGGGAGTGGGGGTGGAGGGCAGAACCTTGGTCTGATCTGGGCCTTGGAACAGGGAGGGGTAGAGCTCTGGCTTGTCAAGGCTCTTGCTGTGGTCCGGCCCTATTGCGGTAACTGGCTGCACCGGCATCTGATGACCATGGAAGGCATCAGTCAGAGATCACACTCCAAATCTTTTTAAGTGTTCAAGTGTTAAAGAACTGACCCCTGATTCCAATTGTGACCATTAATCATCTCAACCAAAAAGTTAAATTGCTTGAAATGAACAATTCCTTAATGCTCCAGTACACTAGAATCTGGTGTGTTTGCTGAGGCAGGCACACTGCTGTTAATCAAATGACTGTAGTTTCTGCAATTTAATGGCATTCACAACAGATGGAGGAGATAGGAGGAGACATAACTCACAAACACTCCAACACAACTGGAAACATGCAGACAAAAGAATGAAAAGAAATGCATCATATGGCAATACTAACCTACTGTATGTGACAGTGTATTAAAGGGGAAGTGAACCTGACAGTGTGTTCAGCTGACTCCCTGCCCACAATGACTGTTAAGGCAAGTGGCACCATTCTGTTAAATGTATGTCCAATAATCTCTTATTTGCCCCCTAAAAGTCCCAGTCGAACTGTCATCTGTAGGTTAATAAATTGATTTACCGCTAGCCAATGCAACCATTTTAATAATACAATATTGTAGGGAACTGGAACTGTTGGACTTTATTGTAGACTATGTATAGGCTTGCTAGATTAATAACTGTTCAGGGTTCATACACATTTTGGCCAATGGATTTCCTTGACTTTAAACTAGCTTTGATGACTGATTTCTGTGTCTGCATGAAAAGTTTGTATAATAAATTATCTACATTAATTCCTAAGAACATTAGAATACAAGAGAACTTGCAGATGATTCATCTTGTCAACAGTAAGTGGAAGTTCATCATGATGTTATCAAATGATCATGCATCTTCCGCTGCCAAAATTAAGTAAATTGGAACTGAAACCAAAGACCAAAATATATATTCTAATTCATTTTCCTCACTTTAAAATGTTTGTCTGATGTTAAGCATAACTGTGGCACATGGGTCATAAACCTGCAAACAACTCCATTTTAATTTTGTTAGGAGAAAGAGTTCCACTTAATTCAAGCATGAACAGCAGATGACAATGGAGTTCTCCCAACATCCATGTGGTGTTTTCCTGCTAAGCAAATAGTCAACTTTAAATCTTTAGATATTTATGTACATATTATGTATGTTTACATATATTCATGTTTAAAGCTGGAAGTCTCCAATCTTAATTTCGTTGATGACAATAAAGATTCTTGATTCTTGAACATCCTGCCAATGGTTCACAAAAAAGGCCTCAACAGTCCCTATAACAATCAAACTGGACGTACACATGTGATCCTACATGTGAATGGACAAACCTGTGATAGGGTGATTGGTCCTGCCTCATACAGGCCGTCTCTGGTCCCACCTCCTTCTAGCTCAGCCTGCTGCTGTTGCTGTAACTGCCTAAAAGGGTTAACACAGAGAGAAAGAGTGTTAGTCTAAAATAGCCTCATTTCCATTTCCATGCCCTCCACTGTTGAGTGAGAAATCGCAAACACCTGCTGACAAAATAGCACTCGACCCGCCACCGCTCACTATGGCAACATAAAAGAGAACCAAGTACAGAGGAGGAAGACAGTCGCACGCTTCAGCCAAGAAAGGTTATACAAATACATACATCTAACATGCTGCACCACCCGTACTAAAGGTTGATCTAATTAAACCATATTCACTACTACACAACTGGTAGACATGCTTCTCTGCTGACAGCAGCACTATTTTTCCAACACTACAGGAGAATAGAGACAAATAAAGTGTAGAGAAGAAACACCCAGAGTGGGAAATGAAAACAAAAACAGAAGGACTGCTAGACATATCAGTAGTCTCCCATGAAGAAGTAGCCCCTGTTCTCCCATGCAGGGGGGAGGATAATCAGGCCAGGCCTGGTCTCACCTTGTAGCCACCTGCCCAGGGCTGAGCACTACAGGAGGGCAGTTTGGGCTGCTCTGGCCCAGGGAGGGGGGCAGCGAACCCCCTGGGGAGGAGATGGGAGTGAGGGGGTCCTGAGTCGAGTTTCTACCGCCCCACAATCAGAGATGGGTGCAGGGGAGAGGTGTAGGGAGAGAGTGATCAGTGTGTGCTTTATGAACAGGGGTTGTGGTGAGGCTGTAAGAGGAACTGGGGACTAAGGGTGATAGGTAAGGATTCAGACAGAGGAATCTTTCACAACAGTCACATTTTAAGATGTCAGTGGTTTCATTATGTTCTGTATTTGATTGTGTAATTCACATTACATAACCACCAGTATTGGTAATAATCAGTCTAGAGTATGTAACTCACTTGACATTGACATTGGTGCAGATGATATACTCGATCTCCTCTGAAAATGGGTTCTGGAAGGTGAAGGAGCTGGTTCTCATCCAGATCCACTCTCTTGACTTGGAGTGAAACCGGTACATTACTGACAGGACCTGGCCTTTCAGCTTTACCACCTGTGGACAGTCCAGCAAGCCACACAGTCACAATCCAGTGTTTTCATATTCAGTGAGCACTATGTTTACATGCAAACACAAAACAGAGATATAGAGAGATATCAGGTTACATGGGTAATTGGATAACACCTTAACGGTTCACAATAGACTGGCTCTTTGGTGACTAGACTCTGACTAGACTTTGATTTACTTTATTTTGAATATAAGGTTTCAATGTGTAGTCTTATTTTCTTTCATTCTGATACACCACATATGCAGATTAAAAACCTGGTTAGGTATATATCTGACCAAGAAATCTATTTCAACCTACCCAAATTAAGGAAACTGGGAAATCTGATTATTGCAAAAGACCCACAGGGACATGGTTACTTAAAGGGGAACTCCATGAATTTTACACAAAGTCTATTTACAAGTACCACTGCATTTGTGAAATGTTTTGTGGCTTTAGAGGAAGCTGAAAGAAATCAGATAAAGTGAGTTGGAGCTGAAGACAAGGTTACATGGGCTGTTTAGTTGCATTGTAGGTAATGTAGGCACCATGTTTTGACAAGGAAGAGGAATGGGTGGAATAAAAAAAAGGCAGCATTTTATCATCAATTAATTTTTTTCCTTTAAACGTTTCCATTGTGTGTGATAATGTTATAGGAGTGAAATACTACATGAGTGGATTACTTTTTTAAGTGTAAACACAATGATGTGGTCGTACAAACACAAGACATGAACAAAAATAAAAATGAGTCCTCCAGAAGCAGCAGATATTCAGCCCTACCTGTTGGAAGCTGTCTCTCAGCAGGCCCTGGTCTTCAGGGTGGGCGAGGTCGAGAATATTCTTCCCCAGTAACTCCTGCAACACACAGCAGATACAGCCACCATCAGTCCAGAAGACATTAATACCAAGTTCTGGCACACACGGTTGTTAGGTGGTGCTGTCCATCTTGTCATTTATACCAGCTGTGAGTCTTACTTTGGGCTGGTAGCCAACAGCGGCCATGCAGCGGTGGTCTACAAAAGTGAACATGCCCTGGCAGTTATGGCGTGAGATGAACTCCACTGGAACACTGATGCTGTTGATATCTGTGTCACCTGGGCAACAAGTCACCTAAAGGGAGAAAAATAACTAAATTTTTGCCATCTTAAAACCCATAAGAATGCAAGCTAACACCATAATGACTCATCGGTCATTATGGTCATGGACCTAGTATAACTTGGAAAAAATTTCAGTGGTTATTCAAAAGTCATGAATAATATCAAAGTTTTGCAAACGAAAGGTTACAGGAAAGGATAAATATTTCAAAACACACTGTAACAGTGCAAACACAGCCATAATCCACTTCAGATAAGACTATAGATTGTGCCCATAAAATACTGCCTTGTGGTAGATTGTGGAAGAATTTTATTCTTAGGTTGTTGATATAAGGCTCACAATGATTGCAGTTTGTTGTTTATGCAAATATTCACACCAAATTCACACCAACACATTTCAGCCATAGCACAATTTTCATTTAATTGTGTCAAACATATACTACTTAACAATGAACTTATAAGATTAGCTTAAAATTATTTTGAGACTGTAAATTGCTTGAATGCGAATAACACATGCGCATCAACACACAAGGCATCCATCTTACTTGTAATCTTCCGATGGCAACTAGACAATAGCGACTCCCCTGATTGTTGTCTGCCTCATCGTCCGTTAATGATACTCCTAAAACACAAATATGCAAAAACTTTAAACACAAGACACAAGAATAACTCATAACAATAACTGATTTCACCTTGCATAATTTAACATGACCTTGTAAAATTATACAAAACAAACAAAACAGATGGCAATGATGCCAACCCTTACAAAGTTATTAGTTTTACCTGCAGGGGGCCAGGACTTGATGTATCCTGTAATGTGGACCACGACGTACTGGGGCTCCCCTTCCTTGGCTGCACCCAAACCATTCCTGAGGAAAAACAAATGTAAAATTTATTGCAAAACCTATCAGTTCTATATATGAGTAATATGGTGCTTACATGTGTCTCATTGCTACTGGGATAGATCAGGTATGCTTATCCTCGTCACAACACAATTTTAAAACAAATGCAGTGTTTGATTTTGGTCACCTGTTTCTATTCCTAAGGAAATTCAGTCTGTTCATGGACAACGGCTCCACCGGACAAGTGCCGCACCTGTGAATACACAAAGGCCATCACATGGGCAATTTATGCATTCACACATATCAATATAAATAACGAACTGAATAATTAACTATAGTATGAGTCACACCTCATTCTGCAGATGAACGATCGACGGGCTCCCATACTCATTCTGGCTGACGACTGCTGGGCTTCTTTCTTCACTGTTCCCGTCTTCAAGTCCAACATCCTCCCTTTAAAGGCAAACAAGGGATGGAATGGACTCATTAATGACGTAGTCATGTGCTAACATTTTTTACATTGACTAAAGACAAGCTTTTAAGATCAATGGTCATTTAAAAAAAAGTCATTGTTTCTAAAAAAAAAAATCTACGTCTGTCTGCACATTTACTGTCTGTATGTGCTTTGTACCTGTGTTGTTATTCTCAGCTGTGGAGAGCTGCTCCCTAAGCTTTTCTGTGTCATCCGGGTGGAGCTGATCGTAAAGGGAGGAACCAAGCCATTCAGACTGTGACTGGTTGAGGACGGGTGTCAGGGAGTCAGAGACATAAACAATGCGGCCGGTCTCACATGACACCACAAACAGGAAGCCATCAGCTGCCTCCAGTATGAGGTGCTTCAGTTCCTATTGACAAATGGCATGAAAGACAGTAAAAATGATAGCTCTACTGAGGAGCATGAATCATTAGTCTTTGTTTCTCCTTTTGTGAATGACTCCTTTTTCTGCAACATTAAACTTCTCTAAAATTCTTATGCACTTAGGTCCTTGTCATTGCTTCTACACTGTTGACCTGTGGAGTGTGTGCACTGACATGTAACGTTAGGAGGGTGTAAGGCCCCAATCAGACAAAAACGGCCCTGCCTTTAATGTTGAAGCCTAAAATGAATTATAAGAAAAAAAGGCAACCACCAAATTGTGGATGAGCAACTGACAAGACATGTCAAAATCCGACCCCAGCATATAGCAACTCCCAGTTCTACGATTACAAAAGGCTCCGTCTCCATTATCTCGCTGACTATGGTGGAAGCAAGATCACCTCAGGACAACTGATGTGGGAGCATAAGGTAAGATCAGCCTTTGACCAAGCACTATGTCATGAAATTCCTGAAAATGAACTGGTTCCATAAAGTTTCCTTTGAGGAAGAACATGACTAGATACATACGACCATAACTTTATCTCCTGGCATTCTGCTGATGAAAAAGATCGGAGCAGCACAGCTTTGTGCACTGAGCCATTACACTGAGCAGCAGAGCGTCCAGAGAAAAGACTGTCTGTGAGAAAGAAGTCAGCTACCTAGTTCTTCTCGTCTGCTGGTGAAGCGTTCTATCAACATACAGCTGTGTCAGAAAGGACCGTCTACCATCCCTCTACAACCCAATACATCATCTGCTGACAAACAGCCTCAATAAGAAAACATTATTATCTTTTTCTCTCATTTCTCACTGATTATTCTTACTGATAACTGAAAAGAGCCACTTCAATAATAATAATAATAATAGAGAGAATAATACCTCACATTTATAAAACATACTATGTCTGTGTCATGTCATTTTATTCACATTATTTCAATAAAACATTAAGCAATCTGAAACTAAGCTTGTATTTACAATTTGATTATATTCAACAAAAGTATTAATCTAAGGATTTTGGAATTAATATTCACAGTCATTTAAGTACATTTCTATAGTAACACTTTGTATAATAACTTTGTGTGTGTGTATTTGTGTGTGAGAAAGAATTAAAAATAAAAACTACATACTAAATCTGGTCTTCATCACCAAACTATCTGCATACATTGTACTTTCATATCCTGCACCAATTTCCCTAGAGACCTGCCGTTTCCTGTTCAAATCATGATAACCATGGTTGGTAGAACTGTATAGCTCTGGGTATCCTGCAACAGCCACAACTAGTTTGTCCTCAGTGACTGCAATTTCCAAGCAACTGTAAACTTTGTCGTCATCACCACCACAGATGGCCCGCCTCACAATTCATCAGAGTAAACGATGGGAAAACAAAGTAAATGCTGTCAAGTGCTTTTCTGCTCTCATTTGAAGTTTTTTTTTTTTTTTTTGAGGTGTTCAGGGTGCTCCAGCAAAAACATAAGGCGTTCTGGGTGTCTAAAATGTGAGCACCCAGGGTGCATGAGTAGTGTGAAAAACACTTGCTGGCTAAATAAACAACTGGGAAAAGACTGTTTCCTGTCTGATCAGAGCCTTATAGTCATTGCATTTCTTCATGTTTGGATTTGAACAATTCACAAGTTCATCAAGAGCCTGGAGGTTGCTGAAATGTGGGAAATTAGTTTTGACATCAAAGTTAGACTACACCAGCAACATCAAAGATAGTGAAAATAGACTGCAGACTTCAGAAACCACGTGAGAAAAATAAATTGCTGATTTAAAAAGGTGCAACTTTCACTCCTCCTTCATTCTATTTCCATTGAACTCAGATGTTGTGTGTGAACTACATTGTGAATGTGAGATCTGTAAAATAAATTGACTTTTTTAACTTCTACACAAGCAGTACTGCAACGTCTGAACTTGCTGCTTCATCTGAACATGCTTTGTTCAAAGTTGTGACATGTTCCCCACTGTGAATTTAGTCTCCCTGATTTCTGCATTTCTTCTCTTTCAGTTGCTCATACCTGGTCAGTGAGAAAGGAAGGTTTGTATGACCCATCTGCATTGGTATTGCCACTTCCTCTCAGAGACTTCATATGGGAAACGGCCATTCGTAGAATGGTTAGTTTGTCTGGTTTCCGTGCTAGTGCACTGCAGGTGGGCACCATGTCTGATAATTCCGTGATGTAGGCGGTCATCTTGTTCCGCCGTCGCCTCTCAATCTCACTGTGATTCTCCCTGGAGTGAGGAAACGAGGGAAGAAGGCAGAGGTGGAGAGGATAGGAGAGACAGAGATGGGGGAAACAGACAGGCAGGTGGACAACATGGAGTAGAGTTTAGAGTTAATGCTGCAATGCAAGTATGCCAATTGAAGAAGAGGTGGGAATGAGAGAAGGTGAGAGAAATAATAGACGCACAAAAGAATAACGTGTAGTCAATGATCTATAAAAGTAATAGTGAGAAAGCAAGAGGTCTGGTCTTTTAGGGCCAGCTGTTGTGACAAAAGAGAGTGAGTGCAGAAAGAGAAAGACCCTTCAGATGTCCTGAGAGGGGGGGGAGACAAAAGGGACAGAGAGGACAGTTGCTCAGGAGGAAAAGATTATCAAAGTGGAAGAAATCCCTGAGTCACTGACAGCATAGCGGTTAGTGACACATAACACAGTGGTGGGTTGAGAGAGACAACCAGCTGCTTCGGGCAAAGAAGCATAACATTCGGACAAGCACCAAAACACGCATAGAGCGGTGAGAAACAAAACAAAAACAATAATCTTGTGCTGTCAAAAAGACAATGTGCTGGGATCCCAGCAGGACAGGATAGTATTTGATCAGTGCATTCAATATTGATATGGACACAAGCAGGAGAGAAGCCTTCCACAGTGGTACAGGCCATACCTGGCTAGTTTTTCCTTATCTGCAAAACTCTGATCTTCTTCCAAAAACCTGGAAATGAAACCAACCCACTAAAACACAGACCCAAAAATCACTACCAAAATTAAAAAAGAAGTGGAAAAGTGGGAAAAAACAACTGTGAAAGGACAGGGAAGAGCAGTGTGGGTGTTTTATCCATCATATTGCCTTGTCCTCCCAAGCACACACACAAGCACCTATTTCTCCTTATTCATTATTATACCTGGCAAAGCGCTCTTTGTCATTGGAGCCTCCTTCATCTTCACACCTGAGGAAAAACACAGAAAACGCTGCTATTTACTTAGCCCAGTAATTTAAAACACACGATATACCCCCTCATGTTGCTTTAGGACAGAATAAAAACTGAGTGTAAATGTACCTGAATAACTTACTGCCTACTTCGTCATCAAATTCTGGCCTGTGATAGAGAAGAGAGTTGCATGAGTCACTTCACACAAACTTATTCTCACAAAAAAATCAACCACAGCTGTCAAACACAAAAGTGAACTGGTCAGCAAATACACTCACATATCAGCACAAATTTACCACCACCAACACACACACACTTACGCAGCTCTTCTTTTGTTGGTCCCTTTTGGTACAACAGTCCCACCACTTGCTTGGGTCCCACTTGCCCCCATACCCAGATTTGGGTCTGGTAACTCTATAAATAACACAAAGTAATACAAACATGTAGCAGAGGTGACAGGTGACTTCCTATTGTGCCTCAAGCATTGAAAAAGAAACTAAATCATTCACTCAAAGGTCAAAACCAGCATTAACGAACTGACATTAGTTTTATGTCATAACTTGTGTTAGCTAACATAACATTAGGTTAATTCAACTCTTTATTCTTTGACTTGTAGAGAGCAAACAGGACACCAAGCGATCAGTACACCTACATACTGCACACCAAAACCTATCCTGTAAGTAGCATTTTCTAAAAACACAAACATATGACACAAACAAACCAGCCGCAGCTTGTTGAATCAGTTAACTTAGATTTAATTTCTCACCTATCCTCAGTGGATCACGCAAAAAATAACAACTGAGCTGTCTTAACAACTAGTTGGTCGCTAATCTGCTGGAGAAGACTACCGAGCGACCAATTTATGCAATCCGCAGTTAGCCGTGGTGTTAGCATTAGCCGCTGAGCTAACCCAGCAGCCGCTGTCACGCTATCTTTCAGAAACTGTCCGCCTCAGCTCCCTGCGACCAAACAACTTTAAAAACCGACCCACAGCTACGTGGAGCCGAGGACTGGGGACTGGTGCTGACTTTTATGGAACTTTACCTGGGTTTGAAGACGACATGTCCGTTTCAAATAATATAAACAAACAACTTCGGAGAAAAAAATCCCCCGCCCCTCCCCGTGCTAGCTGGCTACAGGCTAACAAACGCCTTGCTGATATCCTCACGTATGCGCCTTTATTCCGTGTTGTAAGCGCTTGAATCCATATCTAACGCTACTCCGGGGCGGCCCGAGGATTTAAAACACAAGGGAAAGTCCCAGTTTGGCTCCTCCAGTGCCTGCTTTCCTGTTTTCTCCTGTTTAAACCTCCTTTAAATTTTAAGATGGCGTTTCGGGCTAGCAGAGCGCGAGCTATCTACACTGTTTTCTTTTGTCGGCCTCCTATTGGTCACCACGCAGCCAGATACACATGACGTCAAATGTTGGGAAATCCATGTTTAGCTCCGCCCCGCTGGCGCTGGAGGGAAGTGCAGGTCTGTAAAGTTGTACTGTACTGTAGAGTTTTTATCTTATTGTATCATGTGGGTTTTTCCCGTCTTATTTGACATTAACAATGTCATTCTATTCTGTTTTTAATGCGCAGGCTATGTCTATTTTCATTTTCACTCAGTGCATGTAATGACTTTATTGTTCATATGTTTCATTTTGAAGCACTTTACTATAATATATTAGTAGTAGTAGTAATAGTACTTATTATTATTATTATTGTTGTTGTTGTTGATAAAGACTATAAAGTAATTGAAATTAGTTCCATATTTATGAGCCGCAACATTAATGATGTACACATTAGAGCAACAAAATGAGCCATTCTGCATTATAAGTACTTTTACTTTGTGTACTTTAAGTATATTTTGATGCTAATGAAATTGTACTTTTACTTGAAGTAAAAATTAATGTTTGAACACTGTGGTATACTACTTGTACTTAAGTACAAGATCTGAGTACTTCTTCTAGCTCTGGTTTTATATATAACAAATGTGACAAGCTGGGCCAGAACATGTCATAGAATATTCCTACAGTTCAAACATACCAGGCCTGGCGTTGCATGCTTTCAACAGATGACACAGAAGTAATGTAAGTTTTTAGATAAAACAGAAAAGTATTACTGACACACTGTGGAAATATTCTGTCACAAGTAAAAGTCCTGCATTGAAATAGTTACTTAAGTAGAAGTAAGTTAATCCAATGAGAAAAATGTTTAAGTTTAAATGCAGAAAACATGTCCCCTGTGACATCATATTATAAAACATTATATTACTATTATATACTAAATAACTGTATATATTACTTGATTTTAACTATTTTGTAAAGGACTGTAACTAATGATTATTTTCACTATTGATATATCTGCTGATTTTCTCCACTGATTGATTGGTTTGCCAAAAAATCAGTCACAGTTCACAGAAAAAGAAGTGACACGTTAACAACACTTGTTTTGTCCAACAGCTCAAACCTCTTAATGATAAAAAATAAAGTTAAATATTTAAGATAATTAAAAGGAAAAGGAGCAAATCTTAACATTTGCATAATAAATTTTTAAATGATTCTAAACATAGCTGATCAAGTAATCAGTTCAGCTGTACACTGCACCTACATACAGTTGGGTTGGTTTCATTTCTAAAATGGTAAAATCATATTTTATAAGTTTTGTATGCAAAACTGTGTATTAATCAAGTAACCAGAAGATAAAATGTATCAGTTAATTGTAGTGGAGTAAAAAGTACAACATCTCCCTCTGAAGTATAGTTATGTTGTACAAAATTATACGTTAGTGCAGCACTTGAGTAAATGTTCATTTTGCCTCCGGTATCTCTCCAACTGTATGACTGTATGGTGCATTCATATATAAATAATCATACAATATATAAATTGACTGATTTAATGGTCTTGTGTTTTATATGTTGGATTTGAGAAACTTTTGCGGACATGAAACAACTCCAAAGTACCTTCATTGTGATTCATGAGCTTTCCTTTTATTATTAATAACAATACTTAGTTATCATTAAACAAACAAAAAAACAAAATAAAAAATAACACTGTAATTAGGACACAGCTGTTTCTTCTGTATCACTGGGGGAAGAGAGGTTGCTGGTTGGTCTGGGTTAGTAAAAAAGAACGTGGTGGAATGAGGGTGAGTTTGAGAGGAAGGTCATTTATAAAGAAGAGTAGAGAAGTGATGGATGAGAACAGGAGGAGGGGCGAAGGACGATACTGGTCGTAGTGTTGTGATCTGTGATGTGAGGTGGAGACAGCAAAGAAAACGAGAGGACATGAAAACAGGAGAGAGAGAGAGAGCTTCCCATACATTACAGATAAGGCACTTGACGTACAAAACACTTTAAAGCATGACAACGAAATTGCAACATTTCAATAACTGATTATAATATTTTCTTACCTCTTCAACATCAAATAACAAGACCTATAAACCCGTTTCACACAAAGAATCATACCTAAAATCATTCACTTCGATCAGCACTTAAATTCTAACCCAGGTTAACAAACATAACCCAGGCTACTAGGCAGTGAATTAAAGAAATCTGGTTCATATGTGTAAATCCTGGAAATGGTTAATCTTCCCCATTCCATTTGACTTAGTAAAAATCACAAAGCAACCCACCATCACTATGATTTTATTGAGAGTCATCAGTTTCAGTGGGTGGCATGATTCAAGACTCAACTGGATCAAACAGCTTCAGGGAAAAACACTCGGCTCTGTCCACACTAGCGCCACACTACTTCTATCGCAGTGTTTGCTGCTTAGCACTCATTTTTGGGTATTTCTGACTGCTCAAACAGCAAAGAATTGAAATAAACAACCTCTACAGGTCAGACGTCTCTTGTGGAAGCAGGAGTTGTACATATTGAGATATGCTGGATTATGAATTGAACAGAAATTAAAACTAAAAAGCAAGATTTCCTTGCTGTTTATATACAATCCTAACACCAAATTTACTCCTTAAAACCTCACAAGGCAGACTTCTTTATAAATGGCACAGGCCGCATTGGAGAGCAGAGGCACGCAGTCCTACTGCGAGTTATTACAGTATATAAGAGACACTGCATGTTTGTGCAAAGATGTTGCAATAGCTGAACATTTACGTAATTGCATAGACAGAAAATAAGGGAAAGAAATGCCCTATTCATTTTCATTTCGTTTCACTTTCATAAAACTCACTTTCACTCTCTTTTGTTCTTTTAGTAGAAAACAAAAAATAAAGCGACACAAGATTAAAGCAGAAAGCTTTAAAATGGCATTTTAACAGCTATTAGCTGGCTCTAAGGCACACAGACCAAGGAAAGCTAGAAAGTAGAAGCAGCACCCCCCCACCCCCCCACCCCCCCCCACCCATCCCGTCCCGCATCCTCTCCACACTTTGCTCCTCTCTGTTTTCTCCCCTGTCTCTTTGTAGTTTGGGGACTGACATTGCACGCTGACAATGATACTTTTTTCTTTGATGACAAAGCAGAAAAGCCATTCCACTTAATGTAGTGTATGTCATCCTCTGGATCTCTGTGCCCTCTAAAAGTACAAATGAACGTGTGTGAGTGTGTTTCTGTGTTGTGCAAAAGTAACAGTGTCAAATTTCTTCAAGATACCTGCTGTTCTTGGTTTTAGGGAATGATCTGTTCCCCACCCCTCCAACTCCCTTAACATACATCCCTTCTTCTTTTTCTTTCTGTCCATCCCTCCCTCCTTCTCCCCTACTGAGGGATATGAGTCCTTCTCACATTCCTTTGTCCTGACACTTGTTTGCTTTCACTCTGTCTTGCTGTGGTTGTTGTTGTGGACTGTGTGACCGTTCTGCAGCGGTCCATTTTTCTTCATGTCCTTTTTATCCCCCTTCTCTTCCTCCTCCTCTTCTGATTCATCTGTTTCATCCTTGTCACTCCTGTCATCGTCCACTTTTTCCTGGGGAAAATAAAAGTTCCGTTTAGAAACACGTCATTAATCAGGCAGACCTTCTGCTCAAACTGTACTGGAGCTCTGGCCAGTGTCAAAGAAAACTCAAACTGTCCAGTTTCATGCATGGAAATGGGTGTGTGCTTCTGTTTTTGTACAAGCGATCTGTAAGATGACAGTGATTTTATGTAATATATTCTTATGCTGCATGTGTTCATGGTTTTTATGTGTTAGATTTTATTGAATTTTATTTTGTGGGTATTTATGTTTGTCTCATAGCCCAGGCTGGATGATACAGATATGAGCTCTTAAATTTCTATGACTTAATGGATGGATGAGCAGAATCTTGCTCTTCTACTGACAGCTCCTTTGCTTTCATTTCTTATTCTTTGACTTGAGGAGTGCAGCTGCATATGTGATAAAAATTGTAAAGCTGCTTGTGGCTCCAGAGAGAGCTGTTCAAAGTCTGATAAATTGCCTCAAGTGATGTCACTTAAGTTAACCTTCAGTTGGGGTTGATGACTAAAAGTGTGAAAATGAGAAAAACCTGGAGGCGTGGAGACCTCTGTAACCGCTCCTCATCTCCGGTCGTGGCTACATTAGCTGCTACTAACATAACACACCCAAATCTGCACAGTCGAGTAAACTGAGTCAAGTTGCATTGTGGGGATAGTGTGTAAACTGAAACTTACATTTCTTTGAGGACCTTCATTCGAACTTCAACTTATTTTGGTAGTTCAAATGTAAATTTTACTTTATATTATATTAGTATATTTGTCTTTTAATCAGTGCTGGATGATGAAAATGTGTGTGTTGAAATTTACACAATTTAAAAGATGGATAAACACAATTTAGAACTTCTTTGTTTGCTTACATTGTTGGTGAGGAAGCGAACTGCTATGCGTATGATGAGGACGGCCCAGAAGATATGTAGACACTGCAGAACCATCAAAAGACCGTTGAAAAAGTAGTACCCAAAGAAGGGTTCGTAGATGGTCACTGGGTAAACCCAGGTACAGTAAATAATCCTGCAATAGAGATGGTGAGAATTTAGAATGACTTGAATAACATCTAGTTGTATATTACAATAAAACAATTGTTTAAAATGTGTGAATGTACCGGAAGGGGAAGATCACCAGGCGAGTGACAATGAAGACTGCAGCAAATACAATGAAGATGTAGTTACAGGCATTTCGCCAACCAGCATAGTTAAACATCTTTGCAGACTGCCAGAGGGAGAGAGAAAGAGAGAAAATTTGTTTAATAAGGAAGCTGCAGATAAATGGATAGTATTTTGTTTGAATAATGCAAATATAAGTTGGTCTGCTTCCATACGACTAAAGATAACCAAAGTGTAGTTTCCTCCACAAGGTGGCGGTGTATCATCAATGTGTTAATACTAGAATATACCTGTATGTTAGCTGACTTAAAACTCAGAAGGGATCCCACTTGTAAACAGTCTAAACAGCACCAACATCAGTGGCCTCACTTTTCCATGAATATAGTTCTCTGGTTGTCATTGCAGACACATGTTTTGTATATGTATTTTTGTGTGTGTTTTTGTATATGTATATGTGCTAATCAAAATACTATGAAAGTAAAGTGGAGACATTCACCTCGAGGAGGTAATCAGAGGAGTCATGCACCAGCATGATGAGAGTTCCAGCACGGATGTAGTTAACACACCAGGAGAAACTGATGAGGAGGATGGTCGCTACATGGTGAACAATCTGCTCCTTGAAGTCCTAAAGAGGGGGAGACAAGGCGAAAGGAGACATTGTGCTGTGCAAAAAGGTAATTGTAAGGCATATTTTTTGTGTATGTGCATTGCATGTTTTAAGTGGGTCTGTGTGGGTGTGTGATTTTATCTCAGTGAGTGTGTGGTGGTAAATCCTGCTTAAGAGGCAGCGAGGTTAGAATATTGTGTTGGAGGAACACATTGTGCCTCTTTGACAAGATTTCCCCTGCAGTGCTCAGTTGACCCAGAGTGAGCAAAGTCCAAGCACTTGCACACACACATTCAAACACACGTGGAGCAACAGTCGAATGTCCACCCACAGTCCATAACAGGTGTCAAACCGACCAGATAGTGAGAAACAGACTTTGTCTTCCTCTTGTTGATCATGATGTACTAACCATATAAAAGTGAAAAACAAACTACTGTTGTCTAACTTTTGTTTGATACCACCTGAACTAAGGAGGAGAAGATAATCACACTCACTTTGCGTTTGACATCAGAAGCCACACTGAAGAGCAGAGAGCCATAGAAACCCAGCTCAATCATGTAGTACCAATACTGAGATGGCAGGAGAGTCTGAGGGAGAGGAAACAGGCCTTTAATTTCAAAATCAATGTGCAGAAATGTATATAGGGAAGTAGGGCTGCATCTAACCACTGATATTATTTTCATCGATTAATCTTTCCATTATTCTCTTGATCAATCAATTACTTGTTTGGTATACGAAATGTCAGAAAATAATGCCTATAACAAGTTCTTAAAGTTTAGATTGACACATTTAACCTGGTCTGTAACTCCTAGCAGTATTACATAGCAATAATTCCTAGTAACATAATTAATCAATATGACCTGGACTTAGAAGTAGCGGAATATTGATGGATAGATTAACCAACTATAAATAAATGAATAAATAAACTAAAAAACACCTAAGGCCTTTTTGTGAGAAATGAAGTCAATGCGTTTTAAGACCTGCAGATACCCTGGTACATTCAGTGCACATAGCCATCCCAGAGACGTACCAGCACAGGAAAGCCCTGCCACATCTCCTGCAGGTCGTACAGCCAAGGTTTCTGGAAGGAGAGATGCGATGTGAATGAAACAGCAGAGCCGGGCAGGTGTATTTATATCAGCTGACTCAGCGCGGCAACGAGTCCACACTGCCCCTCTGAACAGGCGTGAGGTGAGGTTATAACAGCCAAAACGACCGACCACCAGGGAAACCGCCAAGTTACGATGGCAGGGCAGGTGATGAATGAGGATGTGAACATACAGAGACGAGAGGAGGAGGAGGGGTCGAGGTTAACATGGCGGTACTCACATCGATGAGGGCGGCCAGGCCAGCAATGAAAGCAAGAAGGTAAAAGGTAAATCTCCAACTGCAAGAGAACACACACATACAAATACACTTTCTACTCAGTCAATGGGGAAAAGACAATAGACACATTTTCTACCAGCACATAAATGCATCCCACACACACTCACAGATTGTCGCCCACAGTTGCAAAAACACACACAAGTTGGAAAGAAATGCCAGACTGAATGAACAGCCTGGAAAAATCTGGTGAACGAACTGCGCTGGGAATGTCAAATCAGGGCACACACACAGCCAAACACATGCTGACAGACAAAGAGAGCTGTCAGACAGTATCCTCCCTGTTAATATCCTTTAACAGAGACAGTGAGGGGTCATTCCCACCACAGCCTCTCATACAGGTGTCGAGAGGGGATTTCACACAGAGAGGACAGAGACAAAAAAAAAAACAGAAGAGCAGAAAGGTGAACGCAGAGAATGAAGAGACATTGAGCGTGTCAGAGATACACCACCGGGGAAAATAAGGGGGAGGGACAGGAAGCCTGTTGTGTGCGCACAAACAATAGATTGATTCAGAGGAGAAATGTCGTAACGCGCACAGCGAAAGACACACTATAACCGGGGAGTGACAAACACGCAGTCACATGCACGTCCGCGCTTACCCACACGGGCACCATATGCAAGACATGAATCACCTTTGGCTTAAATATGATTTTCCACACACACACATTTACATCAGACACAGAGACATCTGAGCTAACTAAAGGGTCAATCTACCAAAGTTACAAAAAGATCCTTTTATCTCAGTCATGCAGATAATTTGATTGAATTTGCTCAAAGTTTTAAGGTATTTCTCTGAGATTTCTGCTGCCATACAATAAGTAATTAAGTTGGAAGTAAGTTGAATTTCTTTTATTGAGCTCACATCACTTACGTTACGTACATTAAATTACATTTACAAAATTAATCTGTAAAACTGTCCTCATCGTGACGCTTGGTGGGTTTCCATCCACCTGTTTTTATGCACAAAGAAAAAAACATAGTCCGAGTGGGAACATAGAAAGTTTGGAAAATAAAACAAATAAATAAATAAATAAAATGTCTCAAAAACGTTTAGGTTTGACTGAGGTAGATAAAATGTTTATTGATAAAAGCAAAATGCAACAAAGCACAAATAACTTATGACAAAATATAGTGGTTAAACTATCAATTTGCGTGACACGATTAGGGGACTATAATGGTAATAAAATCAACTCATGAAACAAAACATAAAACTTGCACTATTTGCACTGAAACAGGATTGGTTGCTGTGATCATTTCTCCTCTTCATAGTAAAGGGGGAAATACATAAAAATATATTCCAAAATTTATCTGACGTTTTTACGAGGCTGAGTTCAAGTTAGTTATTTTCTTAAGTTGCAGCCTTTTAAGTACACTTGGCGTTATAGTCCTTCCCTGTATCTCAGCAAGGAATCACAAAGTGGATTTTGACTCCCATTACTTCCTTTGGAACAAATGTTTAGAGCATGGGGGCAAGTGGGCATCTCACTATTGAAAATAAGTGAATCCATCCAAGTGCTGAGAACAAATGGAAATTTGAATGCCTAAATTTCTTAATTAGCAGTCCCATCGGCTGAAGAAGATCCTGTGATATGATCAAAAGCTCCTGAACAGCTTAGTGCATCTTGTCGGGAGAATCTTTTGCTCAACAGCTCTTTCTCTACAAAGAAAATGAAAACCGCTCACAATGAGGGTTGTGTCTTTTTGTAATTTGGATGAACTGACCCTTTAAGTAACGTAAAATGCTTTAATGAGTCTGTCAATGAACATGAACAATGACTGTGACAATGAAGACAATGACAATAGCCACTACGGAGAAGTTGAGAACATGCAGATAACCTGTGAATGTATCAACCCCAGCGATGCTAACATTATTACGCTGGCTGGTGCTGTTGGTGGCACTCTTACAGCCAAGTCTATCTGTTTTACTGTACATATTTTCTATGTACAGTGTCGTCTGTTGCCACAGTATGAGTCCTGCCAGCTGACACTAGCTGGTTTCAGCAGCTTTGTATTATCAGGTGATCGTGCTGTTGGTTTAGCTTCTGCCACAGTCAATGTTCACACATAAAAATAACCAGCAGTGGTGACACAGCCCCTGCTGCCGAGGCCCCCTGCTAATGAGTATGTAGATGGTTGGATTTGCGTGTGTGTGAGGAGTCGGGGCTACAGGCACAGTAGCAGCAGAGTGGCATTGTAATGAGTGCATGTTAAAAATAGAGGGCTGCTTTTGCCCTCAGAAATGTCCTCATATAGCCAGAGGAACGCAAGCGTGGGCAACTGTTTCAACCTGCTCCATGGCTCTATAGAAGTGTGTGCATATAGGTTTTAGAGAGAGAGCGAGAGAGATTATGTGTTTACCTGGCCTCTCTAAACTTTTTGAGCAAGCTCGGTCTGTCCTGGTTCCTTCGCCTCCTGAACCATCGCTGCACCTGTCTTTCCGAGCAGCCAGTCTGCTTGCAGAGATTTGCTACTGAAGTCTGAAAGCAGCACAAAGAGATCACATTTAAGCATCTAATTTCCTGACAACACACACAGCACAATTTTGGATTTTGTGTTTATACGAATGTGTGTAAACATCTACCTGTGTGGGGTTTTTGGTAATGTTACAGTAGAAGGACTCCAGTGCGGGGTTGTGGGGGGCTTTGAGCCGTACTGTCTCTTTTACCCCGAGCAGGGAAGCCAGAGGCGTTGCCACCGTCCTGCAATCACAAAAACGGTCAAGAGTAAAAGGAGCTGAAATGTGAGGAAGCGAGAGATAACAAGAAATTGAAGACACATGGATGCAATCATGGAAATTCTTTTAATTTCTCAGAAGCAATCCATGCAGCTTTTTCAGGAATTTCCTGTCCTGGTAACCCAGACAGCTACAAGTATTATCCATGTTTATATACAGTATGTAATGAAGAGTAAAGAATAATACTGTTGTTCGTTTGTCTTATCGTATTTCTAAGTTGCCAGTTAACCCACATTGTAATTTACAACCTACTAACTGGGTGGGAGGCAGGAATAAAAAAACAATAATGAGGAAGAGAGCTCCTTGGCATTAGCAGTAAAACACAGGTGGACTCTATAGTGATGGTCTGATTTCCAAAAGATTAACTACTGGAAACAGGAACACTGCACTTGTGCGAGAAACAATATGAGTCACTGAAGGGAACAGAGCTTTACTTTTTATAAAGTAGGGCACAGCATAGGGAATATTAAATAACTGCCGAGAAAGAAAGCAAGACATGAAAGCAGCATTCTGCAAAAATAATGTAATTAGAGGTCAGAGGATGAGATAAGTGATGCATGGACCGAAGGAGAAAGAAAAGGCAGAGAAGGCAGCAGTGAAGGGACAACGACAAGAGGGCAAATGGACAGAGATAAATAAATACAGCGGAAGCAAATGTTTGCATTAATAACCAAGGACATAAATATGGAGTAAGAGAGGGTGAAAAATGGACTGACCTTTCAAAGATCTGACGGACAATGAGGAATACGAGGGCGATGGGCAGTGCTACCCACAAGTCGCGGGCTTTGGCGTACACCCGCCCATCTCGATCCTCTAGGTCGGCCCATCCCAGGCCCTCCGGAAACCACAGCCGCTCCTGCCAGAACCACTCGCTCAGCCCCGAGATCATCCTGCAACACAGGACACACAAGGAGTCAGCACTGACTCTTTGGGTTTATTAGGCTGTAAAGTGTTCTACAGGCAGAATCCACACCCTTTAAAAAAAAAAAAAAAAAGCGGTGACATGGTTCCACCTAAAATCTGAATGCACAAGCGCTCTATAGGAGCAGCAGCTTTACAGGCCTGGCTATATGGGAAGACATCTGCGATTAGGAATGTTTAGCACCGTGTAATTAAGAGATGATGGTGCAAACGTTTCCCCTCTCACTGGGGGCCTGGCTGTAGGTTTTTCCTAATGCATATAACAGCATGCAGGGAGCTACGGAGGCCCACGTGAGTTAGGCGAAATCGGACCAACAACTGAGCTCCATACTTTCAACACCAGCAGTTGCATGAGTTTTTATTCAGAGAGTGCAGAGATGAATATTTGTGCCGCTGAGTTCAGGGAGTGGTGGGGAAGAGGAGTAAAAGGGTTGGGGAAGTAGCGTCTGAGGGATATGAGTCATGATTCATCCATATGTGCGGAGCAGTGGGGGCGCCCCCACACACTCCATCCCCTTGCAGATCTACAGTGACGCCCCTCCCACCCACTGTAGCTGCAAATGCCAAAGCCCTGTAACCACTTCACTTCCACTCCCATCCCCACCCTGCTGCTCCCTGCCAGTAATCAAGAAGGGTTCCCTCTTTGGCCTGAAGAGCCAAGGCCCTCCCCAACCTCTTTAAAATATTCAGCTGAAATTACAATGGGATTTAAAGAATTGTAACAACGTGGTACTTTGACAAAGTAACAGCTGTGAGCATCAGGTTCACTTCTGAAAAAGTGAGAAATAAAGACAAACTTTTCAACAAAATCATTTGTCCTTTTCACTTATGCTTAGGGCTACAATTAACAAACATTTTCTTTATCATATAATCTTTTTCTTTGATTAAGTGTTTGCTCAACAAAATATCAGAAAGTAACAAAAGATGTCCTCACTTCAGACTGGTTGCTTTTTCTGACCACAATGACCTAATACTTTTGAATTCAGGACTTTTATTTGCAACAGATATAAGAACTTTGCTTAAATGAAAGAGTCTAAAATTAGCAAATCATCATCATCATCAAATCAGGAACAACACAGAATAAGAATAAGACAGGTCACGACAGACATATTCCTCTCCAGCTTTTCGTGCTTGCTGCTTTTATCGACACATTTTGGTCAGCAACAAAGTTTGAAGCTTGATACATAGCCCTTTTTTGTAAATGTCCTCATTTGGTCTTATCCCATGGGTGTTTTTTTTTTTATTTAAACTAAGTTAGATCAGCTCTTGCCGTGTGACACTGACAGACCACTCCTCAATAAGTCAATCCTAAAGATAAGACATGTTACGACCAGTTGTAGCCTCTGACACTGTCCATGAGGTCACGGATGAGTGTGTCGGCTGTTTTCCACATCATGTCATGTTAGTCATGGACTCTATTTCCTGTTGCAACAGTACGGCTGGCCGAGCACTGGGCTTTCCCTCTCTCTCTCTCTCTCTCTCTCTCTCTCTCTCTCTCTCTCTCTCCCTTCTAAGCACAGGTGGTGGTGGATAGGAATGGTGACATATTTTTCCTCTTCCACTTCAGTGGCACCACATCTCACTTCTCCTGGAGAGTCCTGCCAGATCTCGTGAGCTCTGCTCAACAACAGATAATTAAATTAGCCTTTGAGCACAAATAAAGATGGTTCAAAGGGTAGATGTGCAGAGGAATGTAGACAGGTAGACTGCACTGACGTCCATGTGTAATAAATAAGAATTTCCCATAATAAAAAAGTGTTAATATCAGCTGTAATTAGGCTCCACATACACCCAGAAACCAACAATTAAAGAAGAAATACTTGCAGCTAAATAACAATGAATTCTTTATATGCTGCACTGCTGCTGTGTGGGGCACTTTAGGATATTTTTAGGGTTACTAGTTGAGATCATCCAGTGAATTCAGCATGTTAAAGCTCTTTCCCCCCACACAGCTTTCACAACACACCCCATTGGCCCACAGGATCATATGACCAGACTCTGACCATTTCAAAGGTCCAATAAAAATAAAGGAAGCCTCTGGCAGGGGAGGGAGAAAGGAAGTTCTCTGACTGTCTCCTCGCTCTACCTCTCTACGACTATACATTACAGGGATGTGCTGATTGTAAACAGACATCCAGTATTGCTCCAGACATTGGAGATGTGTTTCTTTTCAGCTCTATGTGGAGGTTTATAAACTTATATTGCAATTTGTCAAGAATCAATGATATGAAGGGATCAAGCCTCAGAGGAAAAAAACCTAAACAGACCAGAGTGGAACCTGGTACAGGGTCGAGGAAAAATTTGGAGAATGTAAACACACTGCCACCCTATCGAAGGAGGCCTTCCCATTCACTCTCCATGGATGAACATGACGATAAATGACATCCTGCAGAGTTTTACAGCAGCCCAATGCTTTGTTTATCTGAATGACAGAGACTGAGTCAACCAGGGGAACATAAGTCACGAGACAGCGGCGATATGTGACTGTGAATCACTTGTAACGTACCATCGATGTGTGAAGAACTACCCATTTACTCACATCCATCCATACTTAAGTTGCTCGCTGACAGCTGAATCATTCAAAGCACAAACATTTAAAAACCACCAGGAGACAGACACAGACATATCAGACGGCTTAAGATAGCGTGTGCCGTAGACTGCTTGTCATGGGAGGTCAAAGCTGAGTTTTCAGTACTTCAGGTTTGATAAGTCGGAGACAGGACAGCACACGGGCCGCCTGCTGATATCTCACAAAAGGTCAAAATGAGGCTGAGTCAGCAAATAAGTCAGCAGCCTAAAATTATTTCATGGCCTTTAATATTACTGAGGCTCATATTAGGTTTCATATATGGTGCAGTGCTGAATGGACTGACTGCTGCATCTTTAGGACTGCAGTATAAACACACAAACACAAACAAACTAATGTGTTTAACAATGGATTACTACCAGCCTAACTGGTGCAGGGCATTGAGTTCAACACTTTCTGAGTGCTGGCTGAAATGTGTCTTGAGCCGCAAGTAAAAAAACTGAGAGTTGGCACTGAGTGCTCGGTCAGAGTCTGAGTCTTGTTTACTTATTCTCCCATACTGTTGCTTTGCTATATTTAGACAGCAAGGTTATTGTTATAGATGCTTTAAAATAACCTAAACATGGTTATGTTATGGATTCCCCATTGTGAGGTTATGAGAAAAGTACTTTATGGTGCCAAAGCTCAGATATTATATCAGCAATATTGCTGCAAAATTTGAAATGATATCCAGCTCTGGTATACTGCATAGTCATCTACTGCATATTAGGCCGAAAGGGGAATGATCTATGAGACATGCTGTCCATGAGAATAGCTACAATAGAACAGGTTACTAACCTACAACAACATGTGCACATTTCACTGATAACTCATAGATAATCTTGAATAAATTTGTTCAAATACTGTAATAATGATGTAATAGGTCACCTTTCCTAACAGAGCTGATAACCTGTAAAGCATTTAATTGGCATAATATTTAATGTTGCATTAAGGTATAAATTAGAGATGCCACAATTATTCAGTTAATTAATTTACAAAAGAAATGACTCTTCAGCTATTCTGATAAATCACTGAATTCATTGGTTTCTCTGTCACATGTAAGAGTAACTGAATATATAGGATACTGACTGGTGGTCAGACACCACTACGGACACCACTACCTATTTGCTGTGGGAGGTTTTATAATGTGTATTTTTACACTATTTTCTGAAAGTTTATAGACCAAAAAATTAAATGAGAATATACTAGGCTGACTAATCAATAATGACAATAATCTGTAGTTGCAGCTCATTTTTAAAGGCTGTTTTACTGTAATCTGAACACAGACAAGAGTGAAACATTTGATAGAAACACTGGCACCCCGACAGCGCCAGGACCACCAATTTCTCTCACAATCAGTCAAACTGCCCAGTAGATGGTAGCTGTTATGTATATGTCAACCTTCTGTGCTGATGTCCCTCGTTTCTTGTGGTCCAACATGCAGCCACAGTTAAGATCACAGTGAAAACCCATAAAATCCTGAATAAAGACATCTCCACACATGGTTCGTTAGTGGTAACTCAGGTCATGCCTCGGACATTTTGACCAAGAGGCTTCTGAGAGTGAGTCAGACACATCCTTCACATTTTTGACGTTCCTCTGGATCTGGATTGAGCGAAAACAGTTTGGTGTAATTGTATTCAAATAAAAGATACAGTGGATAGGCAAGCAGAGGTTGCAGAAAATGATATGTAGCAAGTGGGAGAAAATCATCCCAAGGGCAGCCAGCCAGTCTGTAGTGATCTGTTTCATCACTGTTATCCAATCATCTGTGTTTGAAACAGAGATCACAAGAAAGTCAACGTCAATACCCCTGACACTGACCCTGATGAATTATTGATAGGATTCAGTCAGACAGAGGACTGATTTGAATAGGCTCGTTCGGGAGGTGTGAGGCTAATATTGTCATGCTGATTTTCTTCTGACTGGGTGCAGGCCAATACGACCCTTTAAGTACAGTTGCCTAATTAGATTGGCCCCGTGGATATATGCGAGGCTATTCATTCTGTTAAGTGAAAGCTCTAAATGGTAATGATCTCCAGACTCCGGCAACGATGAGCTACTGCTGTGCAAAGATAGTCAAGACAACTACTTGAGGCTGTTGAGGTGTCTTTTCATTCATTGTTCTATGACACTGAAAATAATCATCATGTTTTGCCAGAGCCCAAAGTGATGTCGTTTCCAAAAGCTAGCTTTGTTCAATTAACAACTAAACAAATGTAATTTTCAATGAGACATTTTAGAAGATGAACCCATGAAACGCTTTGCATATTTTTTTAATAAAAGGCTTGACTGAAAAATAGTTTCAGCACTCCTGTCACGCTTTTGTGGGACATTGCCAAATGATTAACATGATGTCTGACTATGATACAAAGCTTGACCATTGATGCACACATATTTGCCTTTTATCAAGACATAAATTTACATACATTTGAGTAAGAATGAGTGTTCATGGTGGCATACACAAATCTCAACTGGATACAAACAAAACAATAATGCTGTTCCCATAAACATCCTTTTATGACTTCCAGAGGCTGTGGTGTCAACTCATCAATTAGTTTACAGCTACCTTATCTTCAATTTATGAGTTTCTCATTCCCTTAATCGATGACTCTTTGTAATAAGGGTACAAACGATATACTTAAGAAATGCTTGGGTAATGCTTAACCAATGCATGACTCGTGATGATTTATTGCATTATCTGATGCCAGATGTTTCATGAAATCCTGTTGCTCAACATTAAAAACGTGTTCAAGTGAACTTTACTTCAAACATATACAACCTAGTTGTTGATATTTTTCAAAATTACATTTGTGTTATCACTGAAAGAAGGAGTATAGTCAGATACATGGTGCCATCAGCTGACCCAATAAACTGAGTGTTAAAGACACGTGTTCATCATTACTGTACTAAGTGTACAAACATTACTTCACACATAGTCACCATTGCTTGACTTGGGTCACCTCCAAGTAAAGTTATGTTACTTTACTAATTTCTACATAACTACTTATACTTAAGTATTTGCTAATCAAGTTCATTGTTGCTAAATAAAGAAATCTTCTTAATCTGGTCACATATCAATTAATGTACAGAGTAATGGTGAATTAACAATCCTTAATTGTCATTCATTAGTAAAGCATTACTTAAGTACAGTAATTTGTACCTGTATAATAAAGTGTAAATCTTTTTAAATTCAGGTGTTTTCCTGTAGTGTTCATCCTGGCTTTAATGTAGCTGCTCTGAAGGGAAAAAAACAAGTGAAGACCACAGTGGTGCCGCAGGAGGGGTCCCAAACAGAAACAAATCACTGTAATTAAAAAACAGATGCCATTTTAAAGGCTTTATTGGGGTTATTTCTTCCTGTGAGTCAGTGTGTTGTGTCCTGTAGGTGTTACAGCGATAATGTGGCATAATCTGCTGCTGGTTAACAAACTTTACAAACCTCCTGCACAGGGCCACGCGCCAGGCAGCCCTCGTGTCTTCACGTCAGACAGCGAAAGTTAAAGGCTATGAACGTAATTTAAAACACATGCACCTCTACACCGACATTTATTCGTGATTAAACACCCACAAAAAAACAAAAAAACGGGGCCCGTTACGTTTAATAACCGACTTCTACATGAATGCGTAATGACGTCTGAGCGAGGTGATGCGCAGCGTGCGTCCCCCCCAAAACTGTCCCCACTCACGCGCACACGAACGGATAACGTCTCCCAACCGACATGAAAGTGAAACGGTACTTACTTTGGTGTTTTCCCCCGCGGAGAGGCGGATAATGCGGGCAAACCGAAACAAAATGTCGGTCTCTTTCTCCACAGGGTCGTCCTGGTCCACCGAGCCAGCTGAAAAAAAAAACTAACGGTCCTGTTGAAGGTGCCCAGCCCGCCGGTCGTGTTCACTTAGTGTCCAAGTTTAGTGTCCGGGCAGATTTTTGCATCTTTTTAATGGCGGACAAAGTTTGTTTTTTTCTTAACAAAATCATTCATGGGGGGGTGAAAACAAAAAAATGTATAGAGGGGAGAATATGTGAGATGCTGCAGTGCGACCGGCTGTTTTTCTCCTGATAAAAATGTCTCTCTCTCGTCCCCCGTTATGTTTTTCCTTTTTTTTCCTCCCCCCACTTGTGTGTCCCGTCGGTCGGCGGGGTTAGTCCGGGTGACGGGCCGGGTAAAGGCGGAGGTCGGGCCGGCACCACAGCGGACTGAGAGGCGCAGACGGAGGGAGGAGTGAGGGGATAACGGGGAGGGAGGGACGCAGATGACGTCCGAGCACATGAGAGCGTTTGGCTGACACACACACACACACACACACACACCGCTTTTTGTTTCCGCTCGGAGAGAAGTTTTACCCCCTTTCTTTGTCTGAATGAGAACCGGGTTAATGGGTGGAGGATCCCTGGAGACGGTGTCATTTTATTTCTAATCACAATCATTTATTTTCACGGATGCTAAAACTTTTTATTCATTTATTTTTTACTGTGGATAACCTTTGACTTCCTTGTTATTGCCAACTGTAGTAAAATCTTCTGTTGCACCCATTTACCTTGACTTATGAATCGCACTGTTTCTACAGCAATATAATTACTCATAGAATCAGACTCAGGTTTATTGGCCACATATGTGAACAAATACAAGGAATTTGACTGTTTTCTCCCCTTTGTTATCAGTGTAAGTACACATGCATAACAGCTATGAACAAGAACAGAACTGAACAATAAAGGTAAAGAAAAGCCGAGATTATTTTGAACACAAGCATATGAAAAATATGTATGATAGGTCAAAAGCACCAATGACCAACAGCATAAATAAAATATTCTATGCGCACGTGCTTCTGTTAGTACATCTCCTGCACCACAGTTCAGTTTGATTTCTTCAGGGATAGTAGTGTGTATCTGCAGTGCACTGTGCAGTTGACTTTTGGTCAGGTGCTTTTTCATAGAGGGTTTATCCTCCTCTCCGTGTGACCCCTTAACTGTAATATAAGCATGTGAAGCATGCAAGGCTAACATGCAGTGCAGAGTGGCTTAAGGTCTGACTAACCAACAGCCTGGTTGGCCTAGATAGCAGGAGTTTGCACATGTGAGATGGGTCCAATGGACAAGGTCACTCAGGTTGTCTCTGTTTCGATTTTCAATGATTGATTTTCAGCCCAACAGTTTTTGAATATGTCAGAAAACCAAGGGGTCAGGAATAAAAAAATATCCCATGAATTAGAATTTGTCATTAAGCTGCACCATAATACAAATATATAAAGTTAACCTCAATCAACAGTTTTGTACACTTCAATCTGACAGAAAATAAGCTAATAAGCTCTTCTTCTTGAAATATGTGTATGGTACTCTTACATCTGTATGTGATCAATAAACATCTCCATTCTTTAACTTTGAGTCACTCAAGTAAAGAAATTTTAAAAGTTTGAGAACCACAGAGCGAAACAAGTATTGTGAATTTTTTATTTGTAATGCATCTGGTGAACTCTGTTTTTGAAAAGCTATATTATGTGGTAATAATTCATCTCAATGATTTGGCGTGAGCACTTGCACACACCAAAATATTTCTCTTTTGGTTAAATGAGCTGAGATCAGCTCATCCAGAGAGAAAACGTGCCCTAGAGGGAGGAGCCACGTTCTCAAAGATAAAACTAGAACAGCATTTAATTCTGATGATAAATAAGTAGACTACTCAGATAAACGAATACAGGAGATAACACAATTGGCACATCAGCTTAATGTGGGTGAAAATGTTCTCTCTTATTCTCTGGTTACATGCTCTCTGCTTACGCCCCCTTCTGGTCAGAAAAAGGATGTACTACATTTTGTGTTGAATCATTCAAGTCAACATTTTTATGTAATAGTAATCATTACAAACACACATACACAACACACACACACACACACACAAACACACACTTAATAAATCACATTAGGACATTTAGTATGATACTTTTTATTTTAACTTAAAAAGAGAGTGGATCAAAAACAGGATTCAATAAATTAGAAATAAATATAATCGCTGTAATAATTAATACATACATTATAATTACTCGATTGCAAGAGTCTGACAGAAACAGGCCCTCAAAAGGTTTTCTCTATAAAATTCTAAAATCAAAATATTGCAACCCACTCAAACCCCTTCTCCCAATAAACAAAATAATTGATAAATTAGTAAATAAATAAAAAATAGCTCAAATATTAAAACCTCCCGAATAAAAGTGCAATCCCCCCTCCCCCAAGTTTCACCTAAAATCTAAGTAGAAATTTAAAATAGGTTAGTGATTTTCCCATTTTACAATTTGGAATGTAATATCCCTTTATGAGGATGATGATGTTACTAGTGGTAATAATAATAATAATAATAATAATGATAATAATAATAATAATAATAATAATAATGTTGCTGTGTCCTGTTCAGTGTTTATCTAAAGTAGTATTCTTTTTGCATTTTTTCTTGTTTTTTAAATGCTGCTCTTTGTAAACTAAATTATTTACAGGTCATTAGGATTTTCTCCAAAGTCTCTCTAACCTACTCATTTAGTCATCTTTTTTGTATTTTCTTTATTTTTTTATTATGAAACATCGGCCCCTCTATATTTGTCATGTAATACACATGGTATAGACACGTTAAAGTCTATTGAAGTGATATATCAGCATTTTTCAATCAGTACCTTCCATACATGCTTGGTCTGAGTAACTGTACTAAACACCCTGTTGGCAGACTCCACACAAACCATGGTCAAACCAAGCTCTTGGCTGTATGAGTAAGATTACTGATTCGTGTCAACCTTGTGTGTGTGTTTGTGTGTCAGCAAGTGTGTGTGCGTGTTTGTGCGCTTTATGTACATTTGTATATCAGCCTTGTACCGCTTTGAGGTTCAGTGTTGAGAGTGCATGTGTATTTCGTGTGTGTGTGTGTGTGTGTGTGTGCACGACTATGTGTGTGTGTGGCTGCACTCCCCGGACGCTCAAAGGTAGCAGACAGTCTGAAAGCACTATGAACCCTGGGATTCCACCTCAGCTGGACTCTGAAAGGTCACCTGTGAAGGGAGGGACAGAGTCGGGGGGGTAGAGGGAGTGATACATACACAGGGAGAGAGAGAGGGAGGGAGGATATGTTAGAGAGCAAAGTTATAAATACATCGGAGCTCCATGTATCTGTCTGATCTTTACGTCCTGTCAAACATGCTCCTCCCATCAAACCAAACTCTTGTAGGCATGAACTGCTATCATACATCTTGCGGCAAACTGCACCGTTAGGATGCTCCTAGCTGGTCTTTGTCTCAGTTTCAGTCTCGGTGAGTTAAAACAAGAAGGCGTCATTCACAGTTGTAAAGCTCTTGTCTTTCAACAGCAATAAAATCATGGTGCTTGAACACATACACACACAGTGTCTAGATCATGCAACTCCATACAGTGAAAATCCATTATCTGTGTTCCTCGTGTGATCAGCTGAAATGTGAGCGTTATTGTCTGTGTGTGTGTGTGTGAGTGTAAAGCTCCAGCGTCTGGGCGCGTGTTTATGTGTGTGACTTTATGAGCATGTGCTGCACTGGTGTGCCTTGAATCATGGCAAGCAAACACTACTATCGACATGCATCACTCTCTGGCATTTGCAGTATAGAAATTCTGGGTGATGACTGATGTAGTGGCAGTTATTAGACAGGCCCGTTAAAGACTTTCTTATCATCCACAAGGATTTGTTATGTAAAAGTTTGTCTAGAAATATAAACAGAATCCTTTATTTATAATGTGTGCTGCCGTGTGACGGTGCGTCCACAGGCCTGACAGCAGTTACACATTTTCTTCTCTTTGGTGAAGGTTAGTGGAGTTTGTGGAGGATTGAATTTACCTCAAACTAAAGAGATCCTCTATTATCCCTGTGTTAAATTTCTCCCAGAATTCCTATAGTTGAAGGCTGTTCTCCAATAAGCAAGAGGCACTTGTTTTTCCACCATAACAACCACATACCCTTTACCTCAAAACACGAGCTAGAGGGATAGAAAGAGGAGGTTTGGGATGAAAGGAAGCGAAGGAAGACTTTGACAGAGAAAAGGGGGAACAAGTAGGAGGAGGTAAGAGGACCGGAGGAAGGGAGCAGTGAAGGGGGAAGAGGGAGGAAACACAACAAAAAGCAGTGATAGAACATGTAAAACAGATTAAGAAAGAGAAACGAAAGAGCAAAAAACTAAAGTGCCACATCAAACAGTGTAAGAAATCAGAATCCAGCAATGTAAAACTCAGCCTATCAGAGTACAGCTCAACAAAATGCATGCTCGTCCAAAAATAATGTGCTTTTGTCATTAAACTCTGCCTTTCTGCTCTTCTGTGTCCTAAACTTGTGTGGCCCAGTGGCCAGTCTGTAGCCATATTTAAACTTCTACGTTCTGTACTGCAATAGCATTGTCCAGCATGGCCTGCCTATGTTGTAGGTTGCATAGGTTAGTTTTTTTGCCATCAGAATAATTTCATGTTTAGCAGTAAACTGTAGTTCTACATTTCTCCACCAGTCCACTATGGAAACCTCTGGAAAACCTCTCTACACAGACACCGGTACAACAAGAGTTATGTACTCATGTATTACACACTAACAGTGTAACACAGACACATATGTACACATAGATGCCCACGCTCACTACTGTACCCAAACAATTTGTTCAAATAATAATGACACCAAACAGAGCACTACAGAAACTGATCAAAAACAAAGCTGCAAAAAAATAACGAGCGTTGCTACAAAATTTATCAAATGACTATACAATGATGAGGTGTATATCCAATTGAATCAATTGATTCTGAGTACAGTCCTGGCTGTTGACAGTTATTGATCAGTATGTGCACAGGTCAATACAAAATAAAGTCACAATGCACCAAACACAGTCTGTGGTCACTACAGCAACAGGACATGCAAATCAACGCATGGCTGGTTGCTCGAGGTGACAGAACAAAAATTGCCAAGGGCAACCAACACAGGCAATCAATCGCCACAGCAACCCAAACACAGGCCAACCAATCAACTTACAACAATGCGAGAGGAAGGGGGGGTCAGGGCTTTATCGGTCACTAGGCAACCATTGCCATAGCGATGGGAGTCCTCGTGAATTATGATTGGACGGAAGGATCTTGGGTGAGGTAAGTTGTCGTTTCAGGAAAAGATCAAAACAGCAAGAAAGAAAATAAATAATATTGTGAAAGAAAATAAAAAGGAAAACAATATTTTAGTATTTTCACTTTTCCTGAGTTGATTAAGTTGTTTTCATATCAGTAACCTAATGTATATTCATGATATGTCATGTTAAGCTTTTCTTTTTTAACTTTCATCAATTAGCATTGCAGTGACAAAGCTAATGCTACTTTCTCCACTTTTTTTTCCTCACTAACCTAATTTCATTCTCCTGCTCCCCCAACAACATACAACACCTCACTTCTCTTAATGTTTCGTGCCACTCGTCGCCACCTCACCACCATCTCACCTCTCTTTATCTCATCTTTCTCCTCTCACTTGTCACTTAGTATGGACGGTTGGCATCTTTGGGCCTTTTGAGCTGCACCTTCAGTCTTTTCATGCCGATCTGGAAGCCATTCATGGCCTGGATGGCGGCCTGAGCACTGGCTGGGTTGTCAAAACTCACAAATCCTGGAAGAGAGAGCAAAAGAAGGAGTTGTTATTTTAATTGAACGTCTCTTCCATGCCATTCCTTTGTCTCAAAGTCACAGTGTCTTTTTTCAGTTGTCCTTTCCTTTCTCTGATATATCTGCTCTCCCCCTGTCCCACCCTCTTTTTCTCCAGTCTGTGTGTCTTACCGAAGCATTTGCTCTGGTTGGTGGCACGGTCAACAAACACCTTAGCTGAGATGACATTGCCAAAGGGCAGGAACATCTGCAGCATCTCAGAGTCACTGAACTCCTGAGGCAGGTGGTAGATGAAGATGTTACAGCCCTCTGGACCTGAGACACATACACACACGTTAGGCAGAGTGTGATAAATGATCTCAGGCTGTGAAAACCTTGTGATAAACAACTTTAAATAAGATCATTGGAGAGTGGGGTGTGGCCCCAGACAGACAGGAAGTCACATCACCTTCTCTCTGCTGCTGTTGCTGGGGCTGCTGGTGTTGCTGGGCAACCAGTGTTGGCTGCTGGGGGAACGGCTGCCCGACCAATCCGTAGGCAGCAGGATACGCCGCTATTGGAAGAGACAGTAACAAAATCTGATTGGGTAAAAACAACAGGTGGCAACACGGCAGTGTCCAATAGAGTCATCTCGTTTGAACTGAGATGTCTCCTGCTGAAGGTGAAAACTATTAAATGTAACAGTTGACTGGAGCACGTCTGCTAAAAAATGACAGTGTTGATCTGACTCTGGTATGCACACATTACAGTCTGCAGTCCCTCAATAGATATGAATCATGTAAAAGTATTATTATCTTTAATACATTATTACCAGCCATTAATGTGTGTCCTGTGTCTCAGTGAAATCAGATAAATCAAACCAAAATTAATTCAATCAATTGCCCTTGAAACATTTCCATCCTTGAAACGGTGGCAGTCAAACTGAAAGCAGACACCTGGCCTTCCTTGTCCCCCATTTTCAAGTGGCCTGATTTAACCTACTGCATAAGCTGCCTGCTGAGCTGCAAATGAATATTCATTTGTGATAACACAACTGAATGTGGATTAGAGACGTAGTGACATTGACATTCAGAATTTGCAATTAAATGTCTCTTTACTGAGCCGAAAGTGATTTTCAAAGCAACATAAGTGCATTTACATTGGGATTTTTTATACCTGTTATATCTATCCATATAACTCCAAACACACAATGAGAAGTTATCTGCCTTTTTGTGACCTGTCTGTGCACTTTCCTATGTTCCCTGTAGAATACACACATAGTGAGAATTTGTGATATCATCTTGAGTTGCCTGTTGACTCTGGTGTTTTTGGTTGTAAGCCCTATGCTCCTTTGTCACAGATGGAGTATAAAATTAATAAATCTGAAGAATCCAGAGCTCAATGACATCTGGTCAGCACTTTAATCCACCCATACACCAACCTGTGTAGTGTTGCATGCCTGCGTACGCCTGCTGTAGGGGGTCCAGGGCTGCTGCTGGACTCTGAGCTGAAGAGTGAGAAAATAGGAAAACAGTGAGAATTAAAAAATATAATGTGATAATAACTGCGTGATAGTCTGTATACCTCTTACATTTAATTACGTAACATACCTTGATATGGGTGAACCCCATTGGTGTATAGTGCTTCTGTTGCTTGCTGTCCATTGGTGGGGGCTGGCACACTGCTGTAACCGTTCACTCCTATTGGCGGAGGCAGAGCTGACACAGGCGTTGCTGCGATAGTTGGTGGAGTGTTTGTACCTGAAGACACAGATCACACCCCAGTCTCAGTCACTGTGACTCTTTCACTAAATCTTGTATGTGACTTCATCCCATTTCTGCAATAACCTTGCCATACCTATGCAATAATACTGTTAAGAAAAACTTCAAAATCATTTAAACTTCTATGGGGAACAGCTTTTCACATGACTTTTAGTTTGAAGCAAAGTATTAAATTACTGACTGCTAAAATTTCTTTACTAAAAACATTTTGTGCAAGAACACACAGTTGATAATGTGAAATACACTCTATTCTACACAATATGGGTCCTCTGAATGTGACCACAAATTCAATTGTGTTTTTGAGTATGCATTTTGTGTGTGAGCCTACCCGAGGACGGCGTGATGGGTGTAATGGGTGTGGCAATGATTCCGTTGGCATTGAGCGCCGCCATCTGCTGCATCTGGACGGCGGCAACTGTTGCCACAGGAGACAAGTACGCTGACTGGGCAACCAGGGCCTGCTGTTGGACAAGCTGTAGACAGGGAAGGAAGCAGAGAGAAAGAGAGAGAGAGAGATAGAGAGGAAAGGGATGGATTTAAGGGAGGGTGGGAAGAGGGAAAAATAAGGGGGGGGGGGACAAAGAGAGGAGACAAAGAGACAGTTAAATTGAGATGGGAAAGAGAGAGAGAGAGAGAGACAAAGAGGGAGAAAAAATGAGAGGAAGGGACAGGGAGAGGGAGTGATGGAGGAACAGATGAATAGAGATCTAATTACAAGGCCATTATGTCCTGAGTCAGTGGGTTAATGGTTGTGTGTTGCGGGAAAGCTAATGCCAGATGACGTATGTTCTGTTGTCTGTGTAATAACATTAGCCCCAATTAGACCACTGATAGCCTCTTCAAACTTATTACATCCTTTCATAAGCACAGCACTGCCCTTACAAACTTGGAACGCGCATGCGTGCAATGAGTGTCTGTGCCCGTCTTGCCTGTGCGTTGACTGCCTGCGTGTAGGCGTTGTAGGCGGGGAAGTTGAGGGTCATGGGGCTGAAGATGCCGAGCTGGGAGGCCACCTGCTGCATCCTCCTGAGCCCCCGCTCCTTCTCTGTGTCAGCGAACTTCACCACCAGACTGGAGGACGCTCCCTGTGGGGCCAAAGATGGAGACAGACGTTAAGTTTCAACTGCAATTACAAGTAATGTTTCTTATATTTTCTTCTTTATGTGTTCATGGGACTGGGCTTCATGTTTATTCAGTTACTCTCTCTCTCTCTATCCATTTAGTCTTTTTACGAGTCACATTGGGCAGACATTGGGCTTATATTGCTTACATTATTACCTACAGAAAATTAAACTCTCCCACGTGACTTGTACATACGTCTTTGGACGACCTCAAAACAAATTATGCAGTGTGTGCTCGCTCCATCTCATGTGTGCAACTTACAGGCATTGTGCGGCTCCCGTGCAAGCTGTTGATGGCAGCCTGGGCTTCAGCATGTCCTTGAAATTTTACAAAAGCGCACCCTGCAACAAAACGGAGCAGGTTACAGCACACAGACTGTATTAAATTACAGCACACTACCAAAATGAAATAAGGTTTTGTGTGTGTGTGTGTGTGTGTGAACAAGCATATGTGGTGTATGTGTTCTACCTTTGCTGGTGCCGCATCGGGTCCTCTCAACACAGTACACTCATCTATGCTGCCAAAGGGCTCAAACAGCCTTCTGACATCCTCATCGCTCTGTTGCTTTCCCAGCATGCCCACAAACAACTTCCTGTCCTCTGAGAGACCAACACATGTGGAAGACAAAAAGATGACAGTACTAGGAATAGAAATCTATCTATGGGAGCTACCATTGTTGTCCACCAGGGAGCAGTATTGACTACAGAGAACAGTTATAAGGGAGGGGAGTGGAAAGAGTGTAATTTGAATGTGTGTCTGTGTACACGTGTGTGTGTATTTACTACAAGTGCGAGTAAACCACCAAGCTCCCGTTGACAACTTTCCATCTTTATCTGATTCCACTTGACGCCTCCCTTTCTCTCTCTGTCACACTGAAATTCATGTGTGTGTCTTAGTGCGTGTCTCACCTCCTCTGCCTTCGCTGTCAGCTGGTTTCACCTGGATTGGCCGATTCATCTGAGGAACAAACAAGAGGGAAGATTAACACAGATGGCCAACATAAACAAGTCTGTCTCTGTCTCTTCAAGATTGACTCACAGTAAACAGCCTCATGATATTTGTTACATAGTTAAAGATTCATTTAATCTATCTCTTTATGAGCACAACGCACATTAATCAGTCAATCATTTACATTTCTTTAAATGTGCTAGGGTTGGCCCATTGGGTAATTTCAACTGATAAGATATTCTGAAATCAGAAGAAGTGCCAAATGAAATGAGAAACTACTGACAGGTATTAATATTACTGTAGAAGTTTGTTAAAACTTTAATTATAGCACTGATGGTGTTTTTTGTGTGTGTGTGTGTGTGTGTGTTTTAAAGTCACTGATAAATCAAGGTTAGCAGGTGACAGGTGTGTCTGAACTCTTTCTGTGTCAAAACAAACACCAGCTTACTATCTCTGATCTCTCTCTCTACACACACACACACACACACACACACACACACACACACAGGGATGGAGGGGGGATTGAGAAGTGACGAGATTAAGAAAGCAGGCCAGCTGATCTGGATTACAGAAGAACTCTGGATTAGATGAGGGACAGGAGTAGATTGAGATAGAGAGAAGAGAGAGGAGGAGGAGGCTGAGGGTGTAGATATTGTAGTGGGACGAGATGACAAGTGTGTGAAGGGAACAGACGCAGTCAGCTAAAAATAAAAGGATGGAGAGAGAGAGGCCTGGGGGACCCCGACTGACTTCGACCGGCTGAAAGGGCAGGTGGAAGGCCGAGAGGAACCCAGGGAGTGAATGGAAACGCTTGAAAAAGAAGCTTTACACGGGGAGTGAGACGGAGAGGGACCGGGAGTGGGAGGATGAAAGCAAAGCTGCCCCTGAGAGGATGATTCAAAAAGAATAGAGAGAGAAAGAGGGGGAGGAGGGAGGGGAGTAGAGGGGCGTGATTCAGTCGTGACTCTGACTCTGTCAAAAAAATGTCACGACTGCAGAGATCCATCGCCTGGAGTCGCTAACACGTGCACACACACACACATTCTGAATGGCACTCCTATGCATGTACAGATGCATGGGTTTGTCTCTCAAACACTCACACACACACAGAAAAGCACACACATACACACACACACACACCCACACATACACAGTGCTTAGTCATAGCACAGAGGCAATGAGACAGAGAGTTAATGCCAGAGGGATGGGGTGGGGGAGGAGAAGGGCTGCAGAACAGTGGTGTTGAAAAGAGGGAAGGAAGAGAAGAAAATTGGATGGAGCAAGGAGAGCAAGGTAAAGGAGACAAGAGGGACGGATTGAAGAAGGGAGTGACATTGATACGCAAAGCGAAGCCAGAAAACAGCGTTCTTGGGGATAGATGCTCCGATTCTGAAATGTCGCAAAAGCACATCAAAACAACCATCTCACAGTTTTTAATGAACGCTGTTATCAGCTGGGCTCAGATTTAAAGTTCCTCACTCTGCTGCAACATGGCGTAAAATGTACTGATTAATGACTCATCTCATTGCCAGTCAAAATGTCACTTGCAGCAATGGTGGCTGAGTTAGATGTATTTTGCGTCTATGAGGAGTTATTCAAAGACAGTGAGGAGGCAAAACTCAGAAGGGAAGAATGGAGGATGATAAAAGGGACAGAGAGAAGGAGGAGGACGAGGGTGGAGAGAGGGAGGGGATGAGAAGGAAGAATGGAGAAAGGTCCCAGTGGGGTGTTAAGGCAATGTAATGAAGCTGGTAATTGAGGAGAGGGCAGAGCAGAGGGAGGCCGGTCCATACATTTGATTAATCAGCTCTTAGCTGTCACCACAAAGCTATTGATCTAAGGCAAGGCCATCACACAAAGTCAGAGACACAAACCCACACAGATGAAAACATATCTGCATGCACGTTCACATAAACATACACACACACACACACACACACACACAATGTCTGCAGAGGAAGGAGTAATGTACATTTTTAACCCCACACCTTTATTGATTGGAGCTGTCAGTGTAAACACACACTTACAGAGGACACACACACACACACTCCGCCCTCACACTTTTCACACAGCCTGTCCATCTGTCCATCCATCCATCCATCCATCCATCCATCCATCCATCCATCCATCCATATACCAGCCCTGGTGCTATTGCTGTCCATCGACGTTGCCATCCATCTTGCGCTATCAACTCATTGATCAGGCCCCGTCTTGTTCATTGATTTTGGGCTGTGTTGTAGAGCCGGCTGATTGTAGCAAGATTTGTGTCCACTAACCCTTTCTCTATCCTTCCATCCATCCATCACCTCTTCCATTTCTTCCCTCATTAGCCTTATTCAAGCTCATCCCTGCGACCATAAAACAGACTGAACAGAAGCCTAATGATTCCAAACTACGGCTTATCGATCAAGGTGTATCAATCTGTTTCTGACTGCGTCTATGTGTTTGCTTGAACTGTGCTGATCTTTTGACCATTTAAATCGAATGTAAATTCTATATAACGTCGAGAGGAAGGAGAAAAAAAGCAGAGAAACTGAACGAAGACAGCAGGTGAGAGGAGCACACTGCTGCCACAAAGACAACACAATGGCATCGGAAAATTGGCATGGCAACTGGCTTGTTGTCATGGCAATCATATGACGGCACACTGGGTAGGTAAACAAGGATGCTGGTTGCCAAGGGCGACTGCTGTGCTCTTTGGGTAAACAAAGAATTTGTTCTTCACGTGATTTCTTTCCTTGTCCCATTTAATCTCTTTGAGTTGAGGTAATGAGGGAGAAATGAGCACTGAAAATTAGTAAAAATGTATGAGAGTGCGAGGAAATGAACAGGACAGAAGATTTATGGGAATAATGTAGAAAGGTAGGCAGCACCCAGTGGGGGAAGTAAGTGTGAGTTGGCTCCGAGCAAGAGAAGGAGAGGGAGAAGGTGAAGGAACTGAATCTATATTGTAGTAGAGTAATTAAAATTCCCCTGAGCCTCAGAGAAAAATGCAAATAAAGTACAGTCCCTGCTAGTCAGTCCCACCGTACTCCACTCTGTCTGTCTCCCTTCCTTTACTCCAACACACATGAACAGCCACACATTCCTTTCAAGTCAAATTATCCTCTAATTACTCACGTTCCAATTAAGACTTAATCAACAGTAACCATCTGCAAACGTGCGCTCGTACGAGGAGCTGGCTTCGTACTGTAGTGCGGTTTGATCCGTCTTGCTGCATACTAAGGAGACCTCACTGAGAGACAGAGTTTCTGCATCTCAGAGGACAGTGGAGTCATATGTGACGGGTGAGATGTGCAATGTATGATTGTGTGTGAGCTTGCATGACGAGTCGCACTCAGCGGAGGCACGTCCACGCTTGGCCGAACCCCCGCATGCAAACACAGCTCCATTTGCATGCTGTGGTGCCAACACAAATACGCACATGCATGCGCACACACACACACACAGTACATGTCACTCACATATGCACACACACACAGCACACACTACACTTTCCCCCCAGAGCACCCACCCTTTTGCACACACAGAAACAAACACACGCTACACACATACAGTTAATCTTACTCCCTGCAGTAATGCAGAGAGGATTGTGCCAGGATTAGGGGATATTAAATCCTTGGATTATCCAATCAAATCGTATTCTACCCCCTCCCCCACCTACGCAAAAAATCAGTGGAACAAACCATCGCACCACATCATGAGGGTAGGGGGAAGTGTGTGTATGTAAATGTGTGTGTACATGCACTATTTGGAAGATGGATTAAACTACAGTGTTGAATGAATGTTATCATTTTGGTCTTTGTTTTTTTTTTGCCATCAAAACACTGGAGGGCAACACACCACAAACAGAAATATAAAACTGATTACAGCACACAGTATGACAACAGACACTGTGTGTGTGTGTGTGTGTGAGAGAGAGCGTGTGCAGATACACAAACACTCTCTCGTTATATCTCTCTTCCTCACACACACCCTTCCCCCCTTCAATTTCCCTCTGGAACGCTCCATCCACACAATTTCAGATGTCCATTTTCCAGAGTGCACAAGAAAGGAAAACTATTTTTATCCCCTCTCCACGATCTAGCATTATTTCTCCCCCATCCTCGATTCCCCTCTTTCCACTCTCAACTCCATAATCCCTCCATACCCTGCCTGATGACACGGGCATCTCTGCTTTTTTATCCTTTTCCATCCGCTCCCTCCCCTCTCTTTCTTTCTCTCTCTCTCATTCACTTCCTTCTCTCTTGTCGCTCCTACTCTGTCTCTCATTTTTCCCCCATCATTGCTGTAGCATGCCTTATGTTGACCTGACCAAAATTGAGCTAAATGGCAGTTCTGTTCACTCTGTACATGTATTTCCTTAAACACATCATTTTACATGCAGCTACATGTATGTTTTATAAAATACTGCCTTGACTACAAATTAGACAAAATACCTAAAATATTTTTCATGCTTTTGAGTGCTAAATCATGTAGAGACTGTATTGATTAGAAAAAGTCTATTGTTTCCAGTATAAGTAATGCAATGGCTCTTTGACAAATGGTTTTATGCTGGAGCTGGGCAATACTTACTAGATAAAGTATCATAATATATTTCAGATTGAATAGCTTGATAATAGAGGATACTTACACACAAGTTTGACAGACAATAATCTGTTGTAGTGATACGATGATTTTGCATCTATGTGCTTCTAAATGAATGTCTTTGCTCTTTGGACTGTAGGTTAGACAAGCTTAACTCTGGGAACTTGTGATGAGCATATTTCACCATTCATTTACTGAATTTCTACAAACAAGACAATAAATGAATTAATGGAAACGAAAAATTAGTATATCAATAAATCATGAAAATAATTACAAGTTGCAGCTGCACTTTCAATATTTTGCCATAATCTAGTAAGAGAATAACGCTACACACAAAATCGAGTCTTAAATCAAATTTTCAATGATTCATCTATGTATCAGCTCTATTGTGCGTGTGCTTTTATATACTCTGTTTTAGTGTTTACATTTCAGTAAAACTGGCTGACAGAAATTGAAGCGTACACCACACTGGCTCCCTGATGAAAGCGAGTTTACAGCTCTCATTCACAGCTGGCTGAGGACATTGAGATGTGAGAAATAGAGCGAGTGAGCGGGAAGGTGGAGCAGCCCAGCAGCACAGCTCCACCCCACCTCTCTCTGAGTCTCTCTATCGCACCACGTTAGGCTTTGCATCCCTCAGGTTACCTAGCAACCTGGCATCTCGCTCGGCTGCGTTGCCTGGCAACGGGGGCCTGCAACCATAATACAAGATCCTGCGCGGCCCATCCCCCTGCTCTCATCCCTCCTTCCTCTATCTCTCTCTCATTCCATTCTTCACACCTGAGAAGTCTGCCCTCCTTCTCCTCCACTCAATACTTTATCTGGCAGTTAACCCTTCATCCACTTCTCCACTGGAGCATGGATTACCAACACATTCTCTATTCTCTCGCCCTCTCTTTCTGTCTTTATCGCTCTCCATAGTAATGGCATCAAACCACGCATAAAGCAGAACTAACTATCCTGTTGATCCCTATAATATTATGCTGTTTTTTGTCAAACCCCACTGAGAACACTCTGCTTGCAGCAGCGGAGCACTCAGTGAAATTTGATCCTTTGGATTTAGTCCAACATAATCCAACAGCACTATAGCGGATAACTGTTAGACCTATGCACTTGAACCTTCTTTCTATTTTAGGGAGTGTAAGTCCTTTGGGAAATGAGCTGGTGAATTAAAAAGGCTGCTCAAAGCCATACAAATTCATGATTGCAAAAATCTCATATTCACTGAGATTACATTCAGCGCAGCGCCAGTGACACATTTTTGGATGCTCAGATAGTTACAGGCAGGATCCCATAAAATGTAGGCAAGGCAAATATACAAATAATCTGTTTGTTCTTATACAGGCCTAACTGTAATGTTTGTATGCACAATACATAAATGAAAAATAAATAAATAAATAAATACATTTTATCTTAAACAACTCACCTCTATTTCATTGGAGGATAACTCATAATGCATAGTTATAAAATAAAATAAACAATAATAATAATAAAAACTCACTTCACCATCATGATAGATATTTTGCTGACCAGGTCCAAGAAAGTAATTTTAGATCACTCTTTCTCTATTAAAGCAGTTTAGTTTACCTTGTAGATGTTGTTAAATGCTCCTGCTGATGTTTTCTACTAACCTGGATTTTACATCTTTACTTGTCCAGATGATATTTTCCAACCCTAACCCAAGAAAAGAGGCTTAACAAAGACATTTATTAGGATTCAGACTGAATCATGTTAAAGGAAACATTTGTTACTTATCAATCAGAAGTTAAACCCAACCCTATATCTCATGTGAAACCTTAAACTTTCCTTTCCATTAACTCTGTATATACACAAATTAATGCTTAAAAGAAGTGCATTATTACAACATGGCTTAATGCCCTGCTGTTCTCCTGTCCTCTGTTGTGGGCCCGAGCATTGTGAAGCTTGGTGATGTACAATAGTGTAATTTGGTGACATAAAGCTCAGTCTTTACCCTGTGGTCAGTGTGAAAAGGCCATTATCTAGACAGGTTGAAGTGTGGTCAGAGAGGAGACCTCAGAGCAGAGGTCACACCCCAGGTGCAACTTAAGTCCTGTCATCCCTTTGCCTGCCTAATCACACACACACACACACACACACACACACACACACACACACACACATACACACACACATATGCAGCAGACACACACCAGTGGCCCCCTCTGACAGATGTCTCTGTTTAAACTGACAGAAGTGCGCCCTGACTCCCCCCACTCCTCCACCACCCAGAAAAACCTCTTTCTTCCACACACCACCCGCCTGCTCCTCCCTCCACGCTCATTATGGCAAACTTTTGTCTTGTTTCCTCCTTCTCTCTAACCCGACCTCCTCTGCTCCTCCCCTGTCTCACCCTACCCCCTCCCTGTCTATACACCCCTATTCATGCCGAACCTCTTCGTAGCCCTCCTCCGGCACTCTTCACCCCCTACTTTTCATTCAGACCAATTCACACACTCATTCGGGCCCCTTGCATGGGCCCTGCTCTATACATCCTTCTCAGTGCAGACATATAAATTTACATGCTGAGATGAGGTGTCTGGATTTCAGGCTGTTGTTTTTAGTCCAACAGTTTCACGGTGACAGTATGAAATATGCCAACTTTTCATATTGTATATTGCAATGTTGCAAGATTTGTTTTGTTTTACTTGGAATCCAGATTCAAGAAACTATTACGTGTTGAGTAAGAGCTCATTTAAATAGAAAAATGTGTGTGTAAACGTACAAAAATATTTGATATATTTCAGTAAAATTAAATATAAGACGTTTTTAAACATCATCAAGGATATAATTCTGGCTGAAACATTATCTGGACGTAAGTCTGAGTCATCATTTATTGAATGTAAAATGTCATATTTTCCTGCACATATGCACTTTGGAGTTAACTATGGTTAACTCATTTCATTTGGTAGCTCCCATAGTGTACAAAGACAAGCACAATAAAATCTGTGATCTTGGGAATGGAAATGAAAGGATGAATGTTACAGTAACTGATGTAAAAACCGAGTTTGCTACATCATCTGGCACTGGAAATCAGTGACAAAGCTCTGCCCAAGTGCAAATGCTGAGATTTGGGCATCTGTTAAGGTCACTGCATTTAAGTGATTTTTTGGCATGCTCTGCTTTCTGGCGCTTGTTTTCTTCCTTAAAAACCCAAATACATAAATTAAAGACACACCCCGTTTGTGTGCTTACAATAATCAGTCAAATTAAACTATTCTGCCAATGTGCAGTATCTATTTTTAATGTATATTTTAAAGATGAAGACATGCCTTGATATCCAAATTGATCCCCTTAAGCATGCAGCTTGCAATAAGTTATGAGAACAAAGCATGTATCAGTCCAGCGTCAGATACAATGATGATGGCTGATAATTGCAACCAAACACGTCTTTTCATCCTATGAATGTGGAAAACCGGGCCCAGCAGATTTTTTGTTGCTGGCTGGATTTACAAAACAGATGGTGCGTGATGTGGATTCGACTCAACTTCGGGCTACTTTAGGGCTCAGCATCTGAGAGATGCAGATTTGGCAGTGAACAATAACATAACCTGGTAATCATGTGTCCACACAAACATAATTTCCAAACTGGCCAAGATACAAATGTTCCTGTGTGTGTGTGTGTGTGTGTGTGTGTGTGTGTGTGTGTGTGTGTGTGTTAAAGAGGCCTTAAAGAGGCAGGCGCTCTCCAGGGTCAGGCTTTTATGAGGCTATGATTAGATTCTACCTCAATTTTGTGGTGAAATATGAGACAGGCACTCTTTCTCTCTCCATGTTACATGCTCAAATGCACTGACATGCACACACACATACAAGCACACATATATATCACAAACACACACACACACACATCAGAGACTTTTATTTAAAAAAAACAAGATCTTGCACATGCACACACACACACACACACATACACACACTCAGCAGAGACTTTTGTTTAAAACAAACAATTTCTTACACACACACACATGGTTCTACACCTGTCCCTCTACTCCCTTCCCATCCCACACACAGTGAGGATAAAAATAGAGAAACAGCATGAGGGGGAGGAGGGAGCGATACACATCACAAACCCCATCAGGCGAGGAGAGATAGAGGCAGAGGGATGGCGAAGAAGGAAGAGACGGAGAGAAAATGAAAGAGAGAGAGAGTGAGAGAGAAAGAGAGAGAGCTGGGGTCTGTTCTAAATAAAAAGTGCAGCAGTAAGCAGTGAAGGGGAATAGTAAACAAGTAAAAAGTGCTGCTGACCACATAAATATGCTAAATTAGCCTACAAAGTCGCCCTAGTGGATAATTGCTCATCATAGCTTTGCCCCACAGGGAGGCAGCCTGCCAGACACCTTAGATTCCACATGGAAACACACACAGAATGTACACAACATGCACACATTACACGTCCTGAATGCATCAGATAAACACCAAGAGCTGGATGATGGACACGTGAAAACATGGCGCCCAACCTTACAGTCTCTTCTCTTAGCACTCTGCACATACTACAGGGATGAGCACTTCATGCGGCATATCTAGCTGTCCATTTAAGAAATAAGTAATATAACACTAATTATGAGTAGCAATGGTATCACTATGAAGCTGCTGCACCTTGCAAGTACCCAGCTAAGTTCATACTGTGCATGTAAATAAATATATGTTTTTTTTCAGCAGGGGACATAAATAACATAGTCACTCTTTCTCTGTTAATTTTCATTTCATTTTATTTCTGCCATGTTTGCATGATCCAGCTACACAGTGTGTTATTGGCTTAAGAACGCTGTCATATGTATTTAATCCATATTGCTGCAAACTTTCATTGTATATTTTTTCACAAGTGTATTGATCTTCTGCTGCATCAGTTATTGTTAACTACTTATCCTATGGCACTTCTTTTGCCTTTTTAATAATTCATTAGGCATCAAGTGCGTCATGGGAAGTACAGTGTGTCTGTGTTTGTATGTGTGTGTGCGCGTATGAGTGTGTGCAGGCTTTTGTTTGGTTCTAATCAAAGAACAGGGAGTGCTGCCTGGAGAGCAGTGAAGCATGACAACACACACCTGGTAAGCTGCTTATCACACTTTAATTTCACCTACACTGAGATCTACGGATGCTAGTGTGATCAGACACATGTGGTTGAGTGTGTTTACGCGCGTGTGTGAATGTGCACGTGTGTGTATGCGACCACTTGTGTTTGAAGTAGACCAAAGATGAAGGGAGTGATAAGCGCAGAGAGAAGATAGAGCAGATTAAATGGAGAGAGAGATATCAACAGAAAGAACAAAAGGGAATGATAAGGGGAAAGATAAGGGAGGAAATACAGCAGCAGTAGCCTTGGGAGAGATAGAGCGATAGACAGAGAGGGGAGGGGGGTGTGAGGTTAAAATCTAAACATGCCAGGAGTGAAGTGTGGCCCAAGAGAGGGAGAGAAAAGATGGACTGGGATGGGGGCGTTAGGGTTAGAAGTTAAAGCAAAGGACAGTTTTGTATGAATGATTACTGTAAGTTGTGTTAATTAAATTAAGTGTGTCAAACTAATTTTGTCGTAATAATGTTTAATCTAAAGGCAAGACCAAACTTTCATTTCAACATCTCAACCCCCCCCAGCACCACCCCCGTTACCCTTCTGTCAAATACATTGTGTTGCATAATGGTGGTCTGAACATTGGTGTGTCATGTCCCTCTAATGGAGGGAAAGATTTCCAGCTCTGAAACCAGTTAAGCTGAATTCATTGACCAGAGGCTGAGCCCTGACCTCTGACCTTGGACACATGCCGTCAGCCTACTGCCACCAACCCCTCTGTAATTACAAGACGACAGCCTAAGCGACAACATATATTCCTATGTGTCTCATGTACATAAATGTTGATGGATTCAACTGCTTAATGGCTGTAGATGGAGATTCTTTTTTGTATCCTTTACTTTATCATTTTTTTATCAAAAATTTCCCCCATTATTTCCATTCACCTGCATGCCAATGAGACATTCAATTTGCAAGTGTAAATTAGCACTGATACGTGACAGTTAAACATAAGTCCTTTCACGTGGATGTATTCCAAAGGGAATCTCTACACCATAACTAATACATCAAAACATCCGTGTGCTACAGTGGGACTTGCTGGTGCTTCAACTGTTACATTTCCGTCGTGGTGACTAACATAATGTAACTCTCTTCCACTGCCTCTCGTCATCTCGTGCTCCCTCTGTGCTTCTCTTTCCCTGTCTGTGTCCAATTTAAACACAAGGCACAGGACACTCTGATAAGGCCATCTGTTCATCTCTCTCTCTCTCTCTCTCTTTCAATCCCTCTGTCCTTTTCCTCATGTTCCAATCTGACAGTCTACTGCCCCTGCTTGAAGCTAAGAGGGAGGGAAACATTTGAGGTATGGTTTCTTTGCATGTCTCTGTTGGTTTGTCTTCCTTTCATTCCACCGCTGGCTGGTGGGAACTGTTAAATCTGCGTAAGAGCACTCTGTGGCACTGGACTCCTCACCGCACCTTTAATTGCTTGGTCACAGCATAAGAGAAACACATCTGTATGAGTGTGCGATGCTACGCTCTTATTAAAGTTGTATGAGGTGCCTGACGTTCCAGCAGTACCCGCAATGTAGAGCGATCTGGGGATTCAAGACCAGCACACACACACACACACACACCTCAACCCCCCCACCCCCCATTTGCCCCACAGTGAGACCAGGATCTGACTATGAAAATGAGTTTGTGAGAAACTAATCATGCAGTTTAACAAGTGGAGCCGGGGAAGAAGGGGAGAGGGGGTGTGTGTGTGTGAAACGGTCAAAAGGGTCAACTAATCAAGAGGAGGGGAAATGAGATGAGGGGTAGAGGAACTGTGAGGGTGGGGGTGGTGGATGGTGGGGGCGTTGGAGAGGGAGAGAGGGGCTGACGTTGAGAGGAGGACTTAGAAGAAGGGTTACAAAAATGACTGTGAAATGAGAATCCGAGGAGGAAGCGTGAGCATGCAGTGAGGGAAAAAAATGAGTAAAAGACAGCGGGAAGGGAAAAGGCGGTTGGGGGGGGGGGGGGTTAAAGAGGGATACCATGAAGCGATTTTAGCAAGGAAAAGAAGCGAGCAATGAAAGGTTTGGGGGGTAGTGAGGAGAACGTTCTGTAATATTCTAATGGTGCAGAGAAACTAGGGGATGTGAGGGGAGGAGTTGAACAGAGGACAGAGGGGATTTGAGGGAAAAAAATGGAACGAGGGAAAGCGTGGAGGGCTGGGGGGAATAAAGGAGGAATAAGGAAAAGATTCTTAGGGAGAGAAAAGAACGGGACAATGCGATGATGTGTGAAAGGGAGAGAAATCGTCTGAAGTCATTTCTAAATCCTGTCAAAGGAGGTGATAGGCAGGGAGGGGTAGGATGACACACGGGGAGAGAAAGGGTATAGACAGGTAGTGGAAAGTGATACAGGGGAGCTGTTGCACTATGCTGTGGCCTTTGAGCCAAATACAGCAACTAAGATAATGCTTTAAAATTATTTGGAAAAATTTGATTTCGATTTATCTTTTGAAGAACATGATTTCAAACTCAAGCAGTTGTCAAGCAGCGATTAACTGGGCTGTTATTGGGAATGAGTAAAAAACGATTGTAAATGCTTTTATCAAAACAAAGTGTGTATATAGTCACTATTTACTATAATTCACCGACCCAATTATTGAGCTCAGACACACACATTATATTAAGGTCTTAACTGAATAATTTCCCATATTCTTGTACTCGTTCTGAAGACTTTTGGCTCAAACTGTACATAATACCCCTGCGACCCTGTGGTCAGGATAAGCAGGTATAAAAGATGAATGAATGTACATAATACCGGACAGTATCACTTTCATATGAGCCTCAAAGTGGAAGCCGAGATCCTCCAAAACGAGGAATCGAGGACAGCCACATGCAGAAACAGTAATGTTGCTCATTAACAGTCCGGGCTTATTGAAAACCCAGCACACGACAGCCACACCCTTGTTTCAGCACTAGCCTTCCTCAGGGGAGTGGTGCTTCTGATTGTTGTGTGTTGGCTCTTTAGCAAATCTGTACCACTAATGAGTATCCTCCCTGTGAACGTTTCCTCTGTATGTCCAGAATATTTATCACAATTTATCTGGAAATTCACTGCTACTATTTTCTGCTGCTGTTTATTGTGGTCTTTAACAGGGAAGGATAAAGTAAAGTGGAGAGAGTTAGAGGGAAGAGTCAGAGGACAAAGGGCACCACCAGAGCGAGGAACAAGACGTAGCAGACAGCCGAAAGGTGATTTCTGCAGAAAGGTCAGACTCCTTAGTAGGCCCTAATTGGATTAATGTCATTATCAACATGTTGTGTTTGTATGTGTGAGCGTGCACGTACAAGTTCAGAGGCATTTCCCAGCTTCATGGAAAAGCATGTGAGGTTGCAATATGTATGTATGGAGGGATTTGTGTTCGTGTGTGTCAGAATATTTCCCCTCCCCCAAAGCCTTTTCTTCAGGCTCTCCTGCAACCATTTTCTCACAGAGATCTTATCAACACCCCAGCTTGCGGAGAAGGTGCGGGAACTGAAACTCTGATCAGTGGCAGAGCGACACAAAGAGAATGAGATATAGAAAGGCTCGCAGATGGCGAAGGTGCATTCAGTATTCTGTTAAAATGTCATCTCTACAAAACATGCTATACTTTCCCCAGGCTGGGTAGTAGAAAAATAAGGTAAAAATGCAAAATGTTCCAAAACAGATTCTGTAAAAAATCGTTTTTAAACTGCAGTGGAAACCAGGTCAGAGAAAAAAAAAAGGGGGGGGGGGGCAGAGCAACTGAGAGGTATAGCCTACGAGACAGACGCAGATCTCGCATGGTGCCCCATCCATAATGAACAGTGTCCTACCCCAGCCCAGCCGCAGCACACAATCCCTCACAAGAGAGACCAAGGGAGACTGGGATGAGACAAAGGGGAACGGCCACATTAATTACACACACTCTCCAGGCGGCAGCTATCACCGGAGGGTAACGGAGGGACCGACAGAGAGATGGAGAGACAGAGGAAGGTAGAGAAATGGAGATGATAATGCTCACGGAGTACCCTGTGTGTCTCCGGTGAGAGGGAGTGTTTGTCCTTAGCAGCAAGACGCCTGCTGGCTGCTGAGTTATGTCACACTGTTACTAATGGGAGCTGAACCTCCAGTGGCACACACACATATTTATCTGAGGCCACTTGTATGTGTGTACGTTTGTGTGTGTATACAAGGTAGAGTCTGTGTGTGTAGGCGGGGGGAGGTGTTGCTTGTGATATGAATATATATGCAAGTTTATGTGTATTGTTGCATAAGTGTGTACTGTCTGGGGATGTGTTTGTGTGTGTCTGTGTCTGTGTCTGTGCTGTGCACTTACCCCTGGTAGTGTTTTCTGCTCGTGTAGAGCGCTCTGGGCTTTCAGTGCTGACTCTCTCGCACAGTACGTCAGAAACGCACATCCTGCCAGATAGAGAGAGACAGAGAAGGAGTAAAGGTAGAAAAGGTCAGTGAGCAGCTCTAATATTTGTCATTCTCTATGTCTGTCTCTGTATCAGCTCCTACAAACACACACACAGTCACACACCATTTAAATCGTTTAAATGTCTCCTTTTCTGAAACCTTCCCTGACTGCTGGTCACCTGTCCAGAATTATCACCAGGTTAATGTGCGAGGCGATTTAAAAGTAATAAATATATATATATATATATATTCATGCACTGGAGCTAAACTTGACAACACCATGATGATGCACTCTAGAGCAGAGAAGGACACTCCACAGCACTGCACATTTCAGAACAGCACGGCACGAGTCAGCACACATGACAGCACCACAGACGTGTGCGCGGGGCTAACAAGGCCTTACAGGCTGGGCACAGTCAGGTTCCTGCCCTATACCAACCACTATGCATGCCTCACGATCACTCCAAATACACTCCCTCTGTTTTCCTATGTGCTGTACCTGTGTCTGTGTGTGTGAGGGAGGGGTAGGTAGTAGAGCTGGCTGGCCAGAGCTGTTTACTACACCTGTCACCAGCACTAAGACAACAAGATTAGCAGCAGGTTAGCATCCCGGTCACATCTCAGACAGACCAATGTAGATTCAGAGTAAAGAGAAGATTTGACCATTAGGGAGGACACATTCACACACACTGTACATTTGAAAAACTGAGAATGACTTGACATAATGCCATGAGATGAGAAAAAAAACACAAAAAGAAAAACACATGAACATACACACACACAGACACACATGCATCTTACTGTCCATCTCATTGCTTTTAAGAGGGGCTTACTGTGGCCGTGGGGATTCTCTAAACAACAGATTCCTTCCCCTGTGTCACCCTGGCTTACAGGTCCATTACACTGATTGGAGCATACAGTCTAATCTGGTTCATAACACACAGGACCCCAGGTCAGTGTGCACGTGTGTGTGCGTGAGAGAAAGAGAGTGTGTGTGTTTGCTTCAGTTTATTACTAATCTATTGTCAGAGGGGGCCATAATTAAAAGGATCCTAATCATTAACACCATTAGGAGACTCTGAACTCTATACATCATATACTATAAACCTATTCATCACACCTTTATATACTATTCTTCTTAGTAAATACTGGCACAATCTTAAGACCATTTTTACACGTACTAATTGAGTTTGTCTTCCTTTCGTCAGGATCTATTGCTGCGGCATTAATAGGAGACGGAGACGAGAGGAGGTGTGACAGTTTCCATGGCGACATGTGACACTCAGCGGAGGAAAATCCACCCACCTATCTGCCTTACTGTCACACGTCTACCTCTCTAGCATCTGGCTATCAGCCTATCGATCTATCTGTCGTTTGTTCTGTAAGTGTTCTGCGTTACAATGGGGAGACCTACCTTTGTGCATGCCAGTGTATTTGTCCTTAATCACAGTTAGCTCATAGATCTTGCCAAACTGCTCAAAGATAGGCTTGAGGTCCTTCTCCTCCAGATTCCGGGGGATCTGCCCCACGAACAGCTTGATGGCGTCGGCCTCCTTCATCAGGACAGAGTGGAGAGGACGACCGGGTACTGCAGGGGCTGAGGGGCAAACAGATCAGGAGCAGGTATCCCTGGAGAGGAGCAAACAGATCTGGATGAGTCTTTAGGTCAGACGGAGATGTGGACAATAATATTCACTATGAAATTCCACAAATATTCATTTAGTGGCTTACGGTATATAATAATGAGTTCATAAATACTTACACTACACTTATTGATTTACATACTTCTGTCACAATTATATTTGTGGTTTTCTCTCTGGTGTTTACGATATGAGTTTTACTACATTTAGTATAGAATTAAAATAACTGTAGTTTTTAAAAATGAAGAATGAAAAAAATATTGACAATAAATTCTTGACATATGACATAACAAAATATGATCTTAGGTTATAAAATGTGTGCCCCAATTATGTAGATAAATGTGAAGATTATTTTCGTGATCATTTTTAGTATTTATTGCCCTGCCTGATGACAAAGGACTCCAGTAGCTTCTGGTAAAACAATTATGCAAATGTTAATCAGCCAATCAAAAAACAATAATAGGACCCCTCTTTTTTTTGTCCTCCTCCTAATTAAATATAAATAAATCGAAAATATCTGTAAGCGTGCGTTACCTTGTTGGTGGAGAAAACGGCGCTCAGGATCCCTACACACAAGACAGAGAAGAAACAGCGTGATTGGGGGCAAATCATTGCAATAGAGCGGTTTCTTTGTTTAGCCAGCTGTAGGTTACAGCATACACACGGATGTCATGGGGCTCCCTTGCTCTTTGTCCGATCCCCCCTCCTCCACCTCACCTCCCCCCCCTCCCTCAATGTACTCATATACACACAGAGGCGCACACGCACCAGAACAAAACAACACAGTGAAATATAAATATACAGCCCGCATGCATCTCACCGTGTTCAGGAGGTGTTTGTGTGCCGATGGGAAATGAAAGAGGGATGCTCTCCGCCGGCTCCCCGTTGTTGTCCTCCTTCCTCCCCTTCTCTCTGGATGCTCTCCGCTCTTTGTGCCTGCCGTGCTCTCCCTCTCCTCCTCCTCCTTATCCTTCTCCTCCTCCTCCTCTTCTTCTGCTTCCTCCTCTCCGCACGCAGATGCAAGAGGCTCGACTCGTGTGTGTGTGTTTTTTTTGTTTTTGTTTTTTTTACATAAACAACAACAACAGCGGCAGCAGCAGAAAAAAACCCACTCGTGTTCCTCCCGGTGTGGAGTCTGGAGGAGAGTCCTGGCAGGTGAGTCCGAACAATCACAGCTTGTCACCGCTCCCCCCTTTTCCCCACTTAGGTACTCACTAAGAAAAAAATAAAAATAAAAACAGGAAATTTAACCCAAACTCTCAGAGTGCGACTGAGCTGGGCAGTTTCCACTTTCACCAAAGTCCACTCTTAATTCCTATTTAATTACACAAGTGATAACAAGCCGAGCAGCTGTTTAAATTCAGGCAACATCCAAACTCCCTCTCTGTCCTTCTTTCTCTTTCAGCAGCAGCAGCCTTTTTAGTCAAGCTGTTTTTCTTTACTTTTGCTCCGGTGGGCTACTCTAACTTACTAGTCTTGGTATTTTCTTGTGTCGTCTCACCCGTCCGACTGCTGGATGTATTTCCACGTCCTTCGCCGGTATCTCTTCTCCTCTTTCTCCTCCTCCTCTCCACGAAGCGGTTGCTAGCTTGTGACGTAACTCCCAGGGACCGTCGCTAAGTGTGCTCGCTTTACTCACACGAAAAAAAAAAGAAAATTAACAAACAACACACCTTTACTCTCTCGCTCACCTCCGCAGCTCCACTTATTGAACTCTTTCTGTCTTCACATTAACTATTTTTATTTGTTCAATTTTAAAAACGCAAATGTGAGATTTTTTTTTTCAACGCGTTGCCCGAGCAACGGTTCTGCGGGCGGAGACTTTGCGGACGTTGCCTAGGCGACACGAGTGCGCGGAGCCGCCTATTGTTCTCGCCACGAGCCCCTGGCCTTGGTGCTGAAACGAGGCGCGCCCCCGGCCACGTGCACGCGGTCACGACCGTACGCCACAGCTGTTCACGACCGAGCCCGAAAATGACGCTCACGCCCACTCAGAGTAAAATGTGTGACAGGGAGAGGAGGAGAGATAGCTCCGGGTCGGAGTTGGCCTACTTTGAGAGCCTGTACTTTATTTAAACAGGCCGACTTTGGGCTCGTTTCACCGAGATGTGCAAAGACAGGCGGCCTCCGGTGTTCTGGCAAAACAAACCAACGCGGCACCATTTTGTCCTCGTCTCTGAGGCGTGCGTGCGTGCGTGATTAGAGGAAGAGTGCGAGTCGACAGGGAGAGTCACAGGGTTCATGGTAATTTACTCCGAAAGGTCACCATCTGCCTGCCTTGCCTCGTGCCCTCTGTGAGCCAGCATCCCCCGCCACATTCATCCACCATACACATCCCACACACACACACACACACACACTCATATCACATACACACATATGCGCACGCTCACTTGCACGTCTGTAGCCACACTACGGGGACTTTGTTACAAACCCCAGCACCGGCACAGGAGGCACGCAACGCCCGATGTGAGCGGCGTGCAGCAGCTGTTAAGCCTCCCTGCATGACGAAGGAGACACGGCGAGAGCGGGATGCTGAGGAGGGAGAACTCAACTCTGTTACTCAGCTTCTTTCTGCAGCCAAAGCAGATTATTCCTACACCTTTGGGCCAAAGTTTCAGAGGGGACTGTCTGTTTCAAAGCAGCGGCAGAAACCATCAAAGACACAGATCGTAGTGTTTTATACAACTTTTAAAACATGTTTTATCTCTGGTCTGAACTATGCATGACAATATTCCCACTGTCTTAAAGATGCATCCTATCAAACAAGTGCAGTACACTAGATTCAGCTTTATTGGTCAACACTTTCCTAGTTTCTCTCAATTTAGGCCTACCTAATAGAAACATAACAATAAAACTGTTATGAACACACAAGTAGGTGAAGAAATATATACATACAGTATATAAGAAGTATGTATACAATAAACAATACTATACAACAGCATATACATTCTACACAAGTCAGACTGTAAACTGTAAAAAAGGAATGCATTCAATAAATATTGAATGATTTATGTAACAGATAACATACATGAAGTAGGTGGACATGACAGGAACACCCCAGTAATCTGTTACCATGAAGGACACAGGACTCTTCTCACTCAGAGTTTTTAGAAAGCGGGGAGTGTTTTACATTCAATTAAAAGCCCAACACATTGGATATTTTATTGACAGATTTCAATCTTTGGTGACTCCAAGAATCTCAGTTTTAAGGAGAAAAAATAATGCGGCACATTAAAATCAGAGTTTCTCTTGCCGAATTAGTATTTTCCCGTCAGATTTGTCTTCTTAAGAGTGTGGATAAAGATTTGAACCAGCACTAAGACCTTGTTGTGAAATAACCTCGACAGAAAATGTAACTGAGATGTAATTGCGAGACTTGGACCTGACTCCTGCTACTCCAGTATTCAACCACACCACTCTTGACCTGCACAGGCATGATTACATTATTATTATTATCATATTAAAATTATACTTTAATAAAGTTTCTGCGCCCTTTAAGCTTTCAAACTCTTCTTTTTTGTTTTAACTGTTTTAACTGTTCTACTGTTGGCTCTACTCAACCTCTTCCTCGAGCCACTGCCACTGCATTTACCCCTCAGGCAGTGAGACAAATCTGACTTCTCTGAACTTGGTAAATCATGCTCTTTCGTATTATGCATGGGCTTGGGAAAAATCTGCACAATAAACTTGAAATTGAAAATGCTGCCTTCATGGCAGACAGTGCAACTTCATATTTCATATCACAAAATAGGTCATGAAGGATTTATTTATTTCATTCAGGTCTAATCATTTTTATTGTGCTGTGTGAATGTTGTAAATCGACCGTGCGCATTTTCCTTTGACTACTCACCTGATGTCACGCAGCCATTTTTGGCCCAGTAACTGTAACAGTAACAGCCTCCTGATTATCAATATTCTTTCTCAATATTTAAAAACAAAAAAATTGCCCACAATGCAGACTTGGCACCAAAAATAGACATGTAGGATAGGATGTCCCTGTGTGGCGCGAAGTCACAGGCCACTTATTTCTGAGGAGAACTGGATCTGTTCAGAGACTCAACAACGCCACTGCTTGGAGAAAACTGGCTACATCGCCCTTATCCACTGGAGAAAAGCAAACATAACACACCACTTTAACTTGTCTGTTGTTTCAATTTATTTAAAATGAAGCTTTGAGATAATATTTTTTTCCACACTGTATTTTGTTGTTGCAAGATAAAAAAAAAAAAAGAAAAAAGAAATAGACCGTGTATCAGAAATAACAATCTCATAAACTCTGGTGGTAACAAAGAAAATTTGCTACAGCTTCTTAAAACAGAAAATAAATTACATGTTCTTTAGATAATAGATAAATTACTATACTTTTTTGTTTTTTTTATATAAAAAGAAATTTTTTTACTACGAGGGATTAGAGACAAGAATGACACATTCAAAGCCATGATTGCAAAACACAACCATACACGCACACAAACACACACAACACACACACAAACATCCAAACAACAGTAAAGTGACCACAATAAAGTCACTGATTTCTCATGTCAAATGCAAAATAAAATACTTATATGACAGTTAGATGTGAATAAATGCGGTCTACAACAACACTTCTGATAACTCTTATAAAACTTAAGCGCCTACTATGTTCAGAGAAATTGTAGACATTAAAACATATCTGACAAATATACAGACTCCTCTGAGTGGAATGTATGTACTATGTTTATATATATATATATATATATATATATATATATATATATATATATGTGTGTGTGTGTGTGTGTGTGTGTATATATATATATGTATGTATGTATGTATATATATATATATATATATATATATATATATATATATATACACACACACACACATATATGTTTCTTCTTCTGTGTGGGAAGAGAAAAGTAGAGTTACAAGAGAAAGAAAGAGAAAGCCTAAAGAGTACTTACACACATATACAGAGCTCGTCACTTCATTATGCAAAATATGTACTTTCAGGTCAAAGCAGAATGACTGCACTTGATCTACATCACCAACAGACTGTTGTACGAAAGCACCTTTAACAGCCGCCACAAAGTTTCCAAATTCTCGCTTCGCCAAGACAGATTAATTGTCCCCTTGCAAGAAGGTGATGATGGATGCGAATAAAAGGTATACTGAGGTGAGGTGACAAAACAGGGTGCTGGTCTTTTAACACCTCTGCACAGTCATCACGGTGCCGCAATACTAATGTGCAGAATTAGGTCAGCCAGGAGTGAATCATTCTACAGCTCCAAACCTGTGCGTCACCAAGTTCAAGATTAAAGGCGATATTCTATATTATTCTTACTGCCAACAAATTGCATGAAAAAAACACAGCCAACAATTAATTGCAACTAATGTATTGTTTGAGTAGCAAAAGCCTCACATAGCTCATTTGTCTGTGTCACAGAGGGTCATTGTTGATTTTTAATTCCACCCACATACACTGTCCTGGTGTCATAAATGCTAACAAATGCGTATTAATGTGCAGCTGAAAATACCTCTGGACAAATGCACCATTTTTTGTTGTTTGAGTAAGATATAAAAAAACAGTGCCCAGAAATTACCGAGCATTTTGAAAAAAAAAAAATCATCAGTAGTAACACAATCTCGGGACAGAGTGCAGAGAAATCAGAGAGTTTTGACAGCCATACTAACATGTTGTTGGTTTTGTCTTTTCCTGTATTGACAAGAAGAAAAATACAGAACAACACCAGTCTTAATGTGTGTTGTTTGGTGAGCAGCATCATCTTTAGTTTAGTAAAACATAAGTCTGAGCCTTCACACGTTCATATGTAACTGACATGAATGCTCTGTATTTAACATCCGGTCTAATCTCCTTCTTGTTTGGGAAGAATCTCACGTCTTCACATTCTGATATATTTGGTCACCATGTTCACCCCACACCTTTGGTTCATCTGTCCAAATACTGAACTGAACAATAAGATGGACACTTAAGCAAATATTTTTGGCAAACAGAAAAAGACATACGATATGTTAATGGAAATCCTTCTAGCTCAGTTGGGAGAGGGTGGGGAGGGGGGTCTGCAGAAACACAGTAGATCACTACAGTATACACATTATATCTAGCATACATGGTAATTATATGTTCAGCACATTTCTTTTCATAATTAGTGGTATGCATATCTGATTACGTCTGTTTTAAGAACCTTTGAAAAAGAAAAGGCTAAGTCTGCTGTTCAAACACAGGTGTGTGGGCACCTTCCATTATAATCTCTCAGCCACAGAAAAGGGTCAAAATCACAGCGCATGTATGATTCAGCCCTGTGTGACACATTATGAACCTGTTAATGCTAATGCACAGTAAACAGATGCAAGCTCAGTGGAATATGTGGTTCTAAATAACAAAATAAAACAGCTTACAGAGAACTGGAAATAAAAAAAGAGGAACCGGCTGCTTTCACAGTGTTTTACCTGAAGAATCAGGAGAAAAGAGCTAAATGTTTTCTGACAACCATGACGGGGATTATGTCTACTCTGGGCTGTCCTATTTCTACACACTTGGCATTTCAGGTGCCCTTTTGACCTAATCCTTGACTTCTCGCACACCTGGGCTGTCTGCCATTGGCTGGTCAGTGCCTCTTGGCCCGCTGAGCACTGTGGGTACATGAAGCACAGCAGGCGGTCTTGTAGTAGGAGTAGACGCACAGCCGGGCCTGAACCACCATCACGCAGTTGTGACGTCTGTCCCGGCAGTTTTCATCTGTGAACGGTGAGGAGGGGAGAGAGGTTGGTGTGGAGGAAAGACCAAGACACACACGAACACACTGTCACATCGTCACACACACCTGAGACTTGTGGACTGCAGGGAATCGTGTTGCAGATTTGCTCCTGTTCAGGTTTGGCGCTCAAATCGCAGTCTTGGCTGTGCTTCTTATCTTGTGTCAGACAGCGTACCTCTCTCATCTGTAAGCCTTTCCCACAAGAACGTGAGCACTGGAGAAAAAAAGGCAGAGAGAGCGTAAATAACGTGGATGTACAGCAAAGCCGTCCTGACCATCACTTCTCTTTCCAACATGATTCCCTCGCCTCCCGTCTCTCACCGCGCTCCACTCTGTTGTGAACCACTGTGGCTGACACTCTCCCATCTCGCACTCTTGGACCGCGGCAGGCTTGTCCAGATGAGCACACTCGCTGGCTGGAACGACGGCAAAATCATTCCCTGTCTTCTGGACACAGATGATGTCTCGTCGCTGAGTTCCATTCCCACAAGGGGCATTACACTGGAAAAAGAACAAAGATCTTCATATCAGGAATACAGTAACTACTTTCTCTGCCATATGAATGCCATTTTACTCCAAAACAAACTTCTGTGTACTATTTTATTTACAAAAAAAGAATTAAATGAAATCTAAGATGACAAGACAAGACATGACAAGAAGACTACAAACTGCTAATGAATTGTACTATAGGGGTCAATAAAAATGTCTTAAATGGTAGAAGCTCAAAGGAAAGTTTGAATTCCTGCACACTACAACTTTATCAAAAGTGCATAATTTCAGTCATGAACTTCAGTCAGACATCACATTCAAGATCATCATCACATTCACATTCATACAAGAGACTAAATAGCAAAATATACAAAAAAGAATTAAAAAAACCTTAAAAAACTTAACATTTTCAAATTATGATACAGTAAAAATATATGGATGCATTCTGTCCATATCGATGTCTTCTCCATTGGACTCTGGCATTTTAGTCATTTTATCTTTCCTACCTGTGTCCAGGGACTGCTGTACCACATGGTTGTTGGCACACAGGGACCACCATTGCAGGCCTTCATCTCTGCCGGTTTTTCCCCGACACAGTCCCCTCCTCCTCCACCCTCCCTGACGTCTCCTCGAGTCAGGCACACCACCTCCCTCCTTTGCACCCCGGGGCCACACTGCGCTGAACACTGAGGGACAAAGTGGAAGATCATGTTGAGGATTACCGCTAAGTGCTGTGAGTGCAGGTTCCTTTCCCTGGTGAGTACGTGTGTTACTCACAGTGTGGGACCAGCTAGTGAAGTACCAGTTGGTTACACAGGGCCCCATGTTGCACTCCTCGCTTCCCTGTGGGCGAGCCCTGGAGTTACACTCCTTGTCGTTCACGACGCTGCCTTGCTCGCTGACGCAGCGCACGCTCCTCGTCCTCCTCCCGACTCCACAGTCCACTGAGCACTGTGAGAAATGGGGAAAAACAAGAATGAGAATAAAAAGATGAAAGACAGGACATAATACTGTTTGACAAAAAGAGATTGACTGTTTACACACAGCAATAAAACAGAAACACATGATAAGCACATAAATACATCATATAAATACAAAATACAAATGAGTAACAGAGTGCACAAGTTAGAAATAAGTTACGAAAGTAGGAATGAAAATATGAAATCATATCTATAATAATTTATCTTGGTTGGAAGTGTGTACTTTTCTTATGATTAATATCTACTATAATTTTTCAGCTTACCCAAAATATGTAAAACAAAAACAAAGAACTTAAAAAATGATCTGGTGCAACCCTGCTCTGCAGCAGTCTCTGGCTTGAAAACTACATAAATAGTTTTGTGCAAACATAATAAAGAAAATTCTAAATTTATGACAGAGACGAGAAGACTATAATTTCAAAGAACCACACCAAAATTAAAAAGAACTCCAAGCACACAAACACTTGTGTTTATTTTAACCCAACTCCACCCACTCACTCTCTTTTCATCTGTGTTATGTTTATCCGCAGACGCATTTCCCGGGTCACACACTGGTGTTGTTGACCTACCGTGCTCCAGTCGGAGCTGACCTCCCAGTGGGAGCAGAGGCGGAGCTGACACGACTGTGTTGACTCCGGTGGGGTGAGGCTGGCACAGCGCTGAGGGTGGACCATGGTGGAGCGGTTCCCAAAGCTCTGCCTGCACTGGAGCTGCCTCTGCTGTGCCCCGGGGCCACAGGACACACTGCACTCTGACCATGGACTGGCCTCCCAGCTGAGAGAAACAAAGAGAAGGGGGGTAATGTTACTGGAAAATAACACAATATCTCATGCCTTCAGATATACAACTGTTTAAATAAAATATGCATTTTTCAGCACACTGCAGATCATGTCTGCATGCACTGACAATGAAGTCAGCCATCCTTCAAAAATGTATGGGTTTTTAGATTTGCATGTTGTGGTACCTTATAGGCATCCCCTGGTTTTTGTTCACAACAATCAGTTTGTTTTCTTCATCAACTTTAAATGGCGGAAACGACAACTTACGAAAAAGGCAACTAGCTCCTTTTTGCCTGCTTATTCATGCTTATTACTTCAGAAAGTCAAGTCTGCCTGTAACTGAAAATTATAGACAGAAAACTGTATTGTCTGTATCCTGAGACAAAAATAAATTAGGTTGCTGCACATGGATCAAGAAAAAAAATTCACTTGTTTTTTGAAAATACATGGAAACAAAGGTGATATGCTTTGGAAACAAATAAAAATGTTTATACCACACTGGCAGGACTTAAAGTCAGTCAGAAATAACTTGATAAGGAGATTTTGCAGTTTGGTTTTCTTACAGTAAATTATCAGTTGCATAAATTGCACTTGTCTTTGTTGGAAAATGTATTTTTCTTTTCACCTCTTAAAAAGATGAAGTTTTCGTACAGAATATAAATCTATAACGTCTATATAGTGTGTATCTCTTCATGGTAACTGTGGGTTTCCTCACAATGGTGGGCAGGGGTGTGTGTTACAGGGCTCTTCCTCTGGGACAGGTTTGGCTGCAGAGTCACATTTCCTCTCTGGGACTTCCTCATCTGTATGGCGGTCTATACACAGAATGACCCTGTAGTGAGAGCCTATGGAGAGAGAGAGAGAGAGAGAGAGAGAGATATTGATGCACTGAATGTGAAAGACACCATGTTCTTGTATTTGCATCTGCCAACCAGAGGAGGGAGGCATCATATCATCCAATGTAAGTCAAGCATAATTTTGTGTAAAAAGCATCAATTGTGAAATGACACGTGTATGGCGATCTACAAGGCTTATCAGAATTGAACCTTTGCCACAGGAAGCAGAGCACTCGGTGAATCCGCCTCTCCTCCACACAAAAGGTGGCTGAGTGTCCAGCGGCAGGTCAGTGCGAGGGGGGATCCGAGCATTCCTGTTGGGTGCGGAGCCTCGAGGACGTGACCTCTCAGGTGTCCACCGGTCCGAGACAGGAGGAGAAAACACAGATGAGGAGGAGGAAGAGGAAGAGGGGAAAGAAGGGACCAAAATTGGAGGAGGAGCGGGAGGAGGGTCTTCTACCGACACAGTGAAAGGACCTGGGAGAGAGGAAAAAAAAAGAGATGGACATATAGACAAATTAGAGAGGACAGGAAAGGCGGGAGGTAGATTGGGAAACATACAAAGGGGAGGAGAGAAGAGCGATAAAGAGGGAGGAAAGAGGCAAAGCATAAATGTTGAAATGTTGAGAATTGGAGGAAGGCAGTGAATCAGAGGTTAATGATGTCATTGATGAGGTCAGGGTCTCATGACAGCGAGCATGTGGACCAGATAGCCTCCCATCTAGGTCATACACCAACACACAAACACACTCATACAATAATCCCTCCCACTTGGCCCGCAACCACACCCATCTTAATCCATAAACACGTCAATCATCCTCCAAGGACATGGGTTACAGTTCCTTGAGTAATTTGGAAAGAATGAATGTTGAGATCTTCAATTTGATTTAGGGTTCAACTCTGTCACTGACAACATTCCTTATGCTACTGTGTGGAACATGCAGAAAACACGGCTGTCAAACTGAAGAGGGAAAATCTGAGAGTTCGAGTGCGGTGGACGTACTGCGAAGGGGCGCCCTCGCTGGCTCTCGTTCCCTCGGCCTCTCCCTGGATGCATCTCTGGGTGTCTCCCTCTCTCTCTCCACCAGCCTCTCCCTCTCTGCCTCCTTCTTCTCCACGGGGACATAAAACTCATAGTCGATGCCCGGGTTCTCCTTGTGGAAAATGATCTGTGGAGCAAAACAGGGTGAGAGAAGAGACAGAACTAAAGGTGAAAAGGAGCCAGCAACAAGGAACACCCTAAAACAGCTTTACGGATACAGAAATCCTTCACAGGGAGGTAAGGAGGTCAAAGCAGCCGCTTCGGCCCTGGCGGAGGAATCAGCGTCATGCTCAAAGATGCCTCAGCAGGGTGTATGCTTGTCACTATGTGTGTCCGTTCTTACTGTGAAACCCTGCAGCCCAGCTTAAAAGACTTAACATAGTTAAGGTCATCTAAATTTGATCTGGAGTCCCGTGGCAACGACATTTTGATCTGCTATTTTTTGATGGTAATGTAATGGTCAATGACAATTTAGGGACTAAAGGGACACACAACATGTAAGTTGTAACATGTTGATTGGTGAGCTTTAGAGGCGCTGGTAGTCAGATTTCGTTATATTTGGACAGAGTCAGAGTAACGCCCCCCCCCCTCGTAAAGTAGGATGCTGGTGGGAGCTGGTAACAAATCAAAGTACTGAGTAAACAATGGGTGTAACAGTGTAACTTGTGCTATACAGACATAACCCCTCGTCATCACAGACAGTCAAGCTGAGGTGTTCTAAAACAGCCAGCTTACAATCAATAAACATTTCTGACTTGGTCTTTTTCATTGTTTCCTCTGTGGCGCCACCCAAAAGCCAAACTTAATCATTTTGTCCCACCTGTGGCAAGGCTCTACAGCCTGCTACTGGCGTGGTTATGGACTTTTTCTTTGTATGTCTTATTTCAAAATCCCGTTAAGCCTTTAAAATGCAGGTGATTTCAGAGGATATCAAACTCTGGCTTTGGTGGATGCTTGCTATTTTTTCAGCCTTTTTTCTCTATAACAACTGGATGCAAAGCTGCAGATGACTCCTGTTCTTTAATAAGATCTCAGCATGAGGAGAGAGTTGTTAGTATTAAGCCCCGGATAGTCTGATGTGGCTCAGGCTAAGCTTCAATATAGCTGTCTTTATCCCAACATAATGCTAAAATAATGCTGCCTATCTGGAGGATGCTGACACTGAGCAGGGGAGTGTAGCCTAGGGCTTATGACAACGTTATAGACATATGATGTGCTCTTTGTATACATGTATGTCTATGTGCATGTGTGCGATTCCTATCATTAACTTAATTTTACCATGCCCTGGTTCATGTTTGCTTATAGGGTTAAAATAAATGCCTTCCTGTGCTCCAGTACTTACATATAGCTGAAGCTGTGTGGTGGTGGGCCCTGGAGCCCAGAGGGACTCGCCTTTCTCTTCCTCCCCCTCTGCCTGTGCTCTTGGTCGGGTGTACGTGAAGGTGGTCCCCCCGGCCTGGTACTCCCCAGGAGGGTCCACAGCCCAACGCCCGTTCACCACTGAAACCCCGGTGCCACTCCTCATGGCTGGAGAAAAGGGGGGTGGTGGTGTCAGGAATGGAGCAAAATTTGAGTCAAATTTTTTTTTTTCTAATTTGGACCTTGTTTAGTCTACATGATGGCGAATTCTCAGGAAACCCCCATGATCTCAAACACACTCTCAGACAGACAAACACAGACTTTGGAGTGCTGTCTTGTTACCAAACAGGGGGCTGGCAGGACAAACACACGCACACACTTGACTGGTTCCTTATGGGCTCTAACAATACTGGCTTTATCTGCTTGAAGGCTGTGAGGCCACAGAATTTACAGTCTTGGTCCGAGCCAGCACACACATGCACATGGGCCAAATCTAATCCCCACATCTGCAATTCCCTTGCCAACGTCTCACTTTTACTGGAGCAGCAAACAGAATTATTTAGGAAATCTTAAGTTGCACATGTGCATGTGTTTTAGATCTTACCCAGGTAATTAGGGCTGGCCCGTCTCTCCGTGATGTTAATGAATGTAGCTCCGGGTGGGATGTCCAGGATCTTGTGGTATCCAAGGGGAACCGTGACATTTTGGAAGTTTCCCGTCACCTTTCGACAGGAGCTCTCCCGGCCACCACACACTCCACACTTGTCAATCACAGAGCCGGAGCCCAGGACCCCATCGCAACCCTCGGTCTGGCAGGAGAAGATGGTGAAAAGATGTGAGTGATGGGTCAGACAATGAGGGAAAAAAGTGGGGTAGGGAAACAAGAAAGATGTGGGAGGAGGCGTGGGGACAGAGCAGAGAATAGCTATTCTAATCTTGCTGGCATTTCACGTCCACTGACAGTGTTGTTTGTGTAAATTGTTGCTGGTGAGATTCCTGCCAGAAACAGAAGGGTGGAATAAGGGCAAAATCAGAACGTGAGTTAGCGCAAATGAGAAAAAGAGGGAAAGATACAGAGAAAAGAGGCCCAGAGTAGGGGAATAAAAAAAACTGGAGACACTCTGAATCTGAATGCCAGGCTTAAATCAGCCTCCAGACGTGAGACTAAGAGGCCAGGTTCTGGACTTTGTCAACCATGGCTAGACAGGAGGGATTTGAAGCTAAAATCTCACACACAAGCACATTTAAATGCACTCACCAGACATTGTCCTTCTATGCACACATCGTTTGAGCTGCTGTTGAAGCAGGGGGTACCGTCTCTGACACGCTCTGCCTGGCGAACGTAGAACCGATAGCCGGCAGGTCTGCAGGTCAGCTCGCACTGCTTGTCCGCACCAACTGCAGAGGATAGGAGGATTATTGCATGACGTATGTGTTTGTGTTAAAAGTGTGCGAGATCTCTGGTGAGGTTTCTTTCTGCATCTGCCTGGCGTAGAGAAGACCCAGCTGGGTGATGAGCGTCTTTCCATGTGGTCAGGAAACCGAGGCAAAACCATATAACCCCTGACTGTCAGACAGCACTAGAGTGATAAGCTATTTCCCCTGCTGCTCACTTGTATGAGTGCACACACTGCCGCACCTTCCCAGGAGACACATACCCAGAGGAGAGGTGTAAACATAAGCCTGAGGAAGGGTTGATTTATGAGAGGAACCCAATGGGCACATTCAGCAGTAAGACTTTTACTTTACTTTTAAAGTCCTTCAGTACCGAGAGAATAGAAAGACAAACAGATGAGCAGAGATGTAGAGGCTCTTATAAGGGAACAGGGAAGGAGCGCAAGCAAAAAAATGTGGAGAAAGTAAGATGAGGAAAATACAATAAGCATGTTTTAAGGAATAGTTCCTAAAGGGAAATATTTACTTTCCTTCGATGAAAAGATATCAATCAAATGCATGTTTTAGTTGTACATATGACCTCTAAACTTCTACCTCCTGTTTTTATGCAAGGAAGAAAAAAAATATACACAACATGTTGTTTAACAAGCTTTAGAGGTGTTGGTAAGTGTATATGTCAACATTAGATAGAGCCAGGCTAGTTGTTTCCCAGTTTCCAGTGTCTGTGCTAAGCTAGGCTAACCACGTCCTACCACAGGTTTTTACTTGATGGGTCAGGGCTCCAAATTGAAACATCAAATTCTGTTTATGGGTGCTGGTGAGGACTATTGCATATGTGAAAAAAAAGTTGTATAAAACCTCCTGAGGCTCCAAAAGGAGCGGTGTGAAGTCTGACAGACTGCCTCAAGTGATGTCGCTTGAGTCTGCATCTGTTGTGGCTGAAGACTACGAGTTTGAAAGAGTGTGGATAACAAGGATAACACACCCGAATTTCCATCCAAACTGTCTGTGGCTGGGTTGCATTGTGGGTAATGTAGGCACCAAATTTTGATGAGATGGAAGAATATGTGGACTAAAAAAAAGACTATACAGGTTTGATAAAGCAATTTTTATAGCTAAAGAAAAAGTCCATCATGAGTCCAACAATGTTAAAGAAATGCATTGCTAAGTCAATGGAGAACGTTTTTAGCAAGGAGACATGAGGTGATCTTCCTGTCTCATTCTTGAAAAGGTGGGCATATATCCAGAAATGTTAAAAGTATTCCCTTGGAGAGGAGAGAAAGAAAGAAGGGATGGAAAAGGAAAACAGGAAGTGACAGTAAACGGCTCCATTCTTCGCCTTGTCTTTGATTGGGGATGTAACAGGGGTTAAAGGCCTTGGGCAGAGCTGTGTGTGTGTGTGTGTGTGTTTGCGAAATAGAGCTATAGCGATGAGCTCATAGCACGAGTAAGGGTCATAAATTTAGTTGTAGATGAGAAGGAGGAGTTTCTGTCACTGGGAAATCAGGGGTTAAAGGACAAACTCTGTGCTTCTGAAAATGTGACTTCTCACTGCAGTGTCATATTTCTCTCCCAAACTACGTCAGAAATTAATCCACTGTTGAATTATATATAATATGAACAGCATGACAACTTGCCCAAAGTGGTCAAAGACTATTGTAGTTATATTTTTCTGCCCTTGAAGCAGTTTGAAAAATAGACGTTTCACTCCAAAAGCCTGTCTTTTGTGAAATATTATAGACATTTTAAAGTAATCAATGTGTGGTTCTGATGTTACACCAATGCTGCTTGATTTTCATAACATAACACTTAAGATTGCTTCAGCATGGAGAGATTTTCTTTCCTAGTTCAATAAGCCATCATCAGCAAGTAACTCAAACTCCCTGCCATTTTCAAAATTTAAGGGGTTCATAGGCGATAGCCAAGAACAAAGACCAAGATCAACCAAGATCTAGATTTGATCTTGGTCAAGGTATTTGACCAAGATCAAATACCAGACCACTAGTTTCACCTTGTGTGTCCAAGAGAGGATCCAAAACCTGTGTAGTACGTCGTGGACTCAAAGTAACTCAATCTGTTCAACACAGCTTTGCCAGGGATAATATAAGAAGAACACAAGTCATCATCAATGAAAATAGTAACGCTCCAGATAGAAGAGAAGGATTAGTAAAACTGGACTGTTAATGATGCCATTTCACTGTATTGTTGGTTTCCATTTCAGCAGGTCACCAACTAAATATAAGGATAAGGTGCAAAGGAAGCCTTGAATGTTTCAGTGGGAGGGCAGAGTGAACCAAATATTATATAGGCATTCTTCAGTATATTTTCAAAATATATCAGCGTAAGGGATGAGCTACATTATGAGTCTCAACAAAAAGTTTGGACCGAGACACAACATAACGGTTTGTGTCTTTGCAAGTCAGACATCCTGATCTGTGGTTGTTTGCTTGACCATGTTAAGGATGCTAAGGAGTGTACTTTATCTCTCTGAGTGGTTGGAAGTGGTCAGGAAGTTGTACATGTGAAGCAAATAACCCAGACTGGATGTTTATCTTTCCGCAGCTTTCTAGGGAAATGAAGGCAATGCACAGGTAGAGCAATGTGCTTACAGATATGTAATGATAGTCTTTTAGCATATTTAAACATAGGCTCCACTTATGGGATAACTTTGCTGCTGGAAAAAGTGAATGACCTCTGTGAATGTTCCTACGATAGCATGAGAGAAAGAGCATATAAAACATAATAAAAGAAAGTGTTTTACCAAGATACAACAGGACATCATCCGCATATCTGCAAACTATGTGGAGGCTATCATAGAATGAAGAGGAAGGGACTAAAACTGTTTTCATTTAGAAAAAGCGTAGTATTAAAGTAATATAGTAGTATTAGTACTACTATAACAGTAGTAGTATTATTGAGTAAGTAAGTAAGTAAGTAATAAATAAATAAATAAGATTTTATATTCAAACTGTAATCTTCTTTACTTTTTCTTTCATTTACTTTTTCTTTTTATTATCATTAAACAACAGATTTTCTTAATTTAACTGTATTTGATTAACATAGGACTATCAGTCTTGTTAGTTGTGCAAGACTACTGTACAATAATGTGCATGAAAGCATCTGTCACTTTCCAAATGAGTATCTGTGCTTATGTGCTTCTTCTATCTTTTTGTTACTGCCTGATAACAGTAGAGAGACAGATATACAGTACATTTTTAGAAAGAAAGAGAAAGGGAGGCAGTGTTCCCACCCTCTCTCCCTCCACCCTGGTTCTCTCTTTCCGTCTGTCATAGTTATCTTTGAGAGATTAGACTGGAGACAGTGACAGAAAAGAGAGGGGGAGCTAAAAGTGGCATACGTGCTGCCACTCATGTACTCTCTCTGCATCCCCTCTCCTCATCTCCCTCATTCTCCATCTCCTCTTCCTCCTGCCCTCAAGTCATGTTCGAGCACTCTCCAGCTTCTAGTCACCTTGGATTTTTTTCTCTCTATTTTTGGTCTTTCATTTGTCTCTAGATTTTTTTCTCTCTACTTCTCTCCGCTGTCCTCTTTCTCTTCCACTTCTCTCTGTCTGTCTCTCTTTCTCTCTGTCTCTCTCTCCCTCTCTCCCTCTCTGAGCTTAGTGTTCAGACAGTGGAATATATGTTGTCTAAATATACTTCCCCACTATCTCTCCATCTAAACAAACTCCAACAGGGAGATAGAAAGAGAGAGGCAGTGGGACAGGAAGAGGGGAGGGTGGGTGCGCGAGAGGGGATAAGGCCTGGAAAAAAAAAAGGGAATATTCAAGTAAAACAACACCTGCACGTGCAGCGCTTACAAAACTAGAGAGGTCCTGCGACTCAGCTGAGCTTGTGGGGGGAAACATTACCACTAAAATGAATCAGGACGATCATTTCTGTGGTTTATAATGGCAGCTTTACAGTTTAAACTTCCAGTTCCAAACCATAGGCCATAACACTTTGCAGTATATACATAACAGGGCTGTCACCTAGGAGGCAAAAAAATCACACACTAAGTAGCGAGAGCTGACAGCAGAGTTTAACATAAATACCACCGGGAAGTATATGCGGCGCAGGGCAAAGTCCTAAACAGATGAGTGCAGCTGGAGAGAAATGACTAATACACCATTCAGTGTTGAAACACACACTCCTCTCAGCGTCCAGTGTGTTGATGGGAAGCTAGATATGAAGGTTTGGGTTGTGGCCAATGGGACCGGACTGGAATAAACACCGCCATACAGTTTACTTAGCAGAGTGGAAAAGGATCATCTCCAACGAAGTCTGAGTGTGTCTGACCCAGCTGACGTCACCTGTGAATGCTTTTGTCCCATAATTGTATCTAACCCCCCATCGGAGTCATACCACAGCCACCGATAAATGTGACATCCGCCATTTGGTGGCTTCTTTTATCTCCCAATCTTCACGGCAATATCACTAAGCTGTGTCTTTCTAATGTCAGAGCCATGAGTTACCTCCCTGTCAGAGGTTGTCTCTGTTTTTCTTTCCTCCTCCCTTCTCAGCAGATTTCAAGGACTTGGTTTAAAATAAGGCTGAGTCGAGCAGAGGGCAAGGACGCACAGCAGATAGAGAAAATTTAAGAGCAGCTCAATTCAGGATAAATACAGTAATCTCATGCTTTCCCCTCACAAACACACAGAGATGGGGGTGGTGGGTGAAAGGAAAGCCCCTGTGTGTTTACGCAGACAGTTTGACTCCAGCTGATACCCCAGCATTGACTCCTGGTGCACATGTGCAACATACAGTCTCTGCGTGCATACTCAAAACTGGCCTGAGGCTTCTCCGACAAGACCAAAATCAGTACAACTTTTAGGGTGCAAAGTCCACAAATGTACAAGCAGAGCACCTTTGACCTTTTACACATGTAATGGAAATACATTATGTAATCTGCCCATTAAATGTTCATCCTTTGCAGGGTTGCAGGGGGATGACTGGTTCATACTCGGTGAGAAGAGACCTGAGTCAGGGCAGAGTCGTGAGTCATTTTATGGCAACATAAGATTTTAGTTTAATGTATTTTTCAATTTGTCATTTGGCATTTCATTCACTGAATTACACATCATGATACCCATCAGCATACTTTATGCAAAAAAACCCTTTCTTGATTGATTTAGCAAAGAATGTGCTACATCGTCAAATATACTGTTGCGATGCAAAATTACACTGGTCAGAACTTTTATGTATATTGGAAACTCCTGATTGCATGTCTTTGGACTCGCAGGAAATCCATACATGCATGTGATAAACATTCAAAGTCCACACAGAAAGACCCAAAGTTGGGCAGTGGAACCAAGGACAACTGTCTTTATCCTGCGTCGTAACATCTTGTTTGTGTTATACGCTACTCTACTGTGTTTTCAGTTTGGTGTTTGTGTACATTTGGACAAGTGTGTATTGTTTTGAGACAGCATGAAACCAAACTAATGTGTGTGGCTGCTGATCTAGTGTGCCTGGCTCTACACCGAGGAGCTCTCTGATACAGTTATCACAAGTCACAGACACAAACATACATGCACCAACATTTTCACACACACTGTCTCAGATCCATTAAGACATTCATCCACTCTACAATAAGCTCATACTATAAATACACAGAGGCTTGTCCTCATACGTCTAATGACAAATACCGTTAATATAATCTCACAGCTGTTTCTGTCTCTCTCCTCTCTCTCTCTCACAGCTGTGTTTCTCTCTCTCTCTCTCTCTCTTTCTTTCCCTCCCCCAATTCTCTCACTCCCAAAATCCCCATGTTTGTAATATTCTCTCTATCAAAATTCCTCAAATATCTGTTTGGTGTTTTCTTCTGTTCTCTTTCTCTCCCTCCAGCATTGGAAAACAAAGAAAAATAGACACAATCTCCTCTGCGCTGAACTATTGCACACTTACCAAGAAAGTAAACAAACACACGCAACCACACACACACATACAGGGCAGGGAGAGAAAAGGCACACACACACGCGAATGCGAGCGAGCCACGTCGTAAACCCACATCCAGTCTCCCTTTGCTCCCAGTGGTCATGTGACAAAACACTTGCATCCCATCGCCTCTCACCTCCCTTTGTCTGCCTTTCCTTCTCTCTTTCTTTATCTCACTCAGAAGGAATCTGTGTGCTTAGTCAGAGCTGGGAGGAGAAGCTTGGCAAGAGAGGCAGGGAGATGCTGGACAAACGAGAGGAAAAAGAGAGGACTGTTTTGTGCAAAGAACGAAAGCAGATTGAGTTCCAGTCATTCTCTTTTCCCCTTGACTCTCACCACCCTCGATGTTACATGGTACTGTAGGCCTGCTCCAATGAGAGGAGGGATTGCGGTGGGCTGGGCTGACGGTGGAGGCCTGCCAACACACACTAATACCATAGCAACATTTAACTTACTTAAACACACATTTTAATGACACCCCCTTTTTCTCTCCTTGTGTTTAATTCTCTCTATAAGCCTATTATCACACTGAAGCCAAACCCATAACTGTGTGTGTGTGTGTGTGTGTGCCAGTGTTAACTCGGTCCTTACCCTCAGTAAAAGGTTCCCAGTTGTAGAGGCGACCCATGAACTCCTGGGTGTTAAAGGCTGCGCACTGCTCAGCTCTGGAGTCCGACGCACCTCCTCCACACACCTGGAGGACAGAAACAGAGAGGGAGACGTTTAGAGAAGTTTAAAAATGCAGTGCCACACATTGAACTAATACGAAATCACACAGCTATTAAACCGACGGTTGTTTCTCTCCTGCTCCCCAGAGGAGTGAGGGTGGAGTGGACTGTTGTGAATGAAAGGCGAGGGAAAACAGCTAATAAAGAAGGGCAGAATTAACTTAAGATCACAGAGGTAAGCGAGGACACGGCATACCCCAATACACAAACACACAAATACACACACACACACCGTCTCCATGCTGCTTTTGGCACTCAGCGAGTGTATTAGAACCATATGGAAATAATAGATTTTTTGGAAGCGGCTGCTCACATAAATCTACTGTGGCTTTCAGTGCATGACCACAGAATGTGAGTGTGTGAGCACGTGTATGTGTGTGTGTGCATGCGTGTATGAGCACATGTCCAGCTTGTGCTCGTTCATAAGAGTCCTTATGGAGCCATACAGTGGAAAGAGTTTCAGCATACCTGCACTTAAACAACAGCTGAAACATCAGGCAGACGCGACTCTGCTGGTTTATACCCTACTGACTATAACTCACCGAGCTTTGCCCCGGGCCTGTGGGACACACGCACACACTCACACACGCGCACACACCAGAATGTTTTCATTCACCACTACTAGCCTAAACCTAACTTTACCCTAGCATTAAAGCAAGTCTTCACCCTAAAACACAAAAATGTACATTATGGGGACTGTCATTTTGTCCCTGCAGTGTCAAAGCAAGATCCCACAATGTCAGTGTAAATGAAAGCAGGTTTATATCCTCACAACATAAGCCACACATACTTTTGATACTTCCAGTTTGTGTATTTACATCTTCAGTATTTCCATTTCGTGCTACTTTATACTTAAACTCCACTCCAGCTCAGAGGGAGACATCATACTTATCCATGCCAGCTGTGCAGTTCTATGGATGTCAATCTGTTGGTTGGTCGCGCCACCTCTTTGGCCCAGACTAAAGTATCTCAAAAACTATTGGCTGGATTGCCATAAAATTTTGTGCAGACATTTCACTGTTCCCAGAGGGTGAATGCTCATGATGCTGGTGATACAAGTAGCAGTAAAACACACACACACACACATGCTCAGCTTGGTCAGGTACCATTACTCTGGGAAGCCACAACCATCCTGTCTGGTGAAATAACCCAATGAGTTTACAGCCCTCTGATATACAGCTGGCACACACACACACACACCCATGAATGCTGCACACAGAGCTCTCAGATTTCCTTGTGACTCTAATCTCTGTCATCTCCACAATCTTCTTGTCTTTCACTCCCTTCTTTTTTTGATTCGTTCCTCCTTTCTTTCATTTTTCTCTTCACTCACACAGCTGTCACAAACAGCTGGAAAGATCCTCGTCACTCATCTGGGGAGACGACAGCAAGGGAATAATCAAGTTCATACACAGACACACACACACACACAGATCAACATTTCTCATGTGAACCAGCCTCTGCGACAAAGTGTAACTAAAAGAGTGTCATGGATAGACCGTCAAAGCATGCTCTGGATTTCACGCTTTCAGTGAGTTGTGTGAGTGCAGGAATGCAAGTGGCCGCCATGTCACAAGGCACTCATAAGGATCATCTGTTGTTTCTGTTCTGGCAAAGTGTGAAACCAGCTCATGAAACTTTATGTGGTGCACCCTGCCACAGTTTCACACTGTTGACTTATTTTTGTGTTATTTATGGGCAATATGTTAAAGACTGGTTTAAACCCCTTACATTAGAGCGTGCCTGGGATGCGTCCACGGAAGACGTGAGTGTATGCGGCTGTTTGAAGGTCAGCGTACATACATATGCGGTGTTTTCAAGTAACCGTGTAAATCTGCCCGGATGTGTGTGTGAAATGTGGTTGGTAACGGTTGTAAATATTTCTGCTGGACATAAACATGTTGGGCCCCATTTCAAACTGGATGGTTTCTGTGTGTGTGTGTGCACGCGCTTGTAAGACCGTAAACAATGAGGGGACAAGGACCCCCAAACACATGCAGACAGAAATAAACGGTGTGTGTTCATCTTTGAGACGCTTCGGTTCGGTAAAAGAGAAAAAAAGAGCTTCCAGGAACGACAAAAAGAGAGAGAAGGGGGAATGCAAGAAAAAGCCAAGTGGCAGGGCGGGTGGATTCTTCTCCTAAAAGAGTTAAGGGTGTGTAAAAACAGAGGGGGGCTAATGGACTGAAAGGAGGGAGGAGGGAAGGGAGGTGAAGTGAGAATAAACGTAGAGGAGAGAAGAGGTGCTCACTGGTGTTTCATGGTTCTGGCGGAGAATTTGTGTGTTATTGTAAGGACTTGTAAGCTACTGGTATACTTTCATTTACTGTGAGCCCAGGGTTAGGGGGTCTCCCCATAACCGCCGGGGGGGGGTGGCATTTACTGAATGGGCCAAGGAGGGGAGAGAAAAGACAGTGATGGCTTTTACAGAAGCAAAATACTTAAAGAGAAGAGAAAGGCCGCAAGGATGGGCCCGGGCCTGTGGATGAAATCAAAACAGTCAAGTTCAATCCAAGCAGAGTTGAAACCATTCAATCACTTAGCAACATTCAAAAACATCTTTTTGAATGTTTTAAAATGTTACTTTCCTCATGCCGGTTTATTGCTAATGGAAGTGAAGGTCCCTGACTTGAATCAGATCTCACCTTCCACAGAAAAGGATCAAGCCTTAGTATTTATTTTGGTACCAACTGCAATGTAGCGTAGCACAGGATATCAGTGACTGTTAAGCAGATCTCACATGTCCAGTCAAATTTTTTTATCTGGTTTATGTTTTCTTTCTTTACATCCAAATTTTTAGTTTTTTAGTTTCTGTACAGCATCATTTAACATTTGAGAATTTCAGTGTCTTCTGTTAAAAGCTTTTTATTTGAAAAAACATGTTAATATTTCTCGAAGTGATGCACTGAAAAAAAACTCAGGTATTGTACCCAGCCCTAACTGAGTGAATCATTAAATCACTGATGGACAGCTGATTACGTAATTAACAAGAATGTGTTTTAGTTTTCCTTGTACTACTGTGTACATTTTCTTTTTGGTTAATATTACCTAAAGGACCATTACAGACTTCTTGTTATCAGTTATACATGGCAATCAATCAGTTATGATAACATTAATAACTGAGGGAACACTGGGATTGCATGACTACAGACGGGACAAGAGGTGGGACAATCAGACCGGCTGACCTTAACCCATTGAAAAGTAAAACTGAAAGTGAGGATCAACAAAACAGTGGTTATAATCTTTCATTGATCGAAATTAAATCTGACTCCACTTGTTTCGTTGGATTTTTTTTTATGTCAGAGGGTTTCCAAATTCCAGAAATTATTTTGGTGAATATGATGATATCATTGTCAATAAGAATAAAGGATTAAACTATCACTATGTACCAAACTAAGACCTTAGTTTTAATTAAAAAAATAGCATTCCCTTCAACTACTCAATCTGCAAATACAATCAAAGCACCTGAAAAAGAACAACTTAAAGCCACCAAAAAGCTTCTTGATCCGTGTGTAAACATAAAAGAAGCCTGAAGTGAAAGATATAAAAACTGGCATCTAGTCAGTGTCAACTGACTAGAACTGTTATGTCAACTGGTGAACTGGCAACAGAGAGCAGGTGAAAGAAAACTGAATGCAGCTGGTGAAAGAGAGACAGTCGGTGTTTTTGTACGGGAGCTGTGAAAGTTATAGATGTATTTTACTGCCAGGGAGGGGGCAGGAGAGAAAAGGTCTGTGTGCAAGATATAGGAGCATGTGAAGGAGGGAGTTGGGGGGTGGGGGTTACTGCCTGAGGGCTCAGAGCTTTGTCCTGCACACACACACGTACACACAAGCCAAGGTCCTGATCACACATCACACGTATGTGAAACCCAAACACCCAGACGGACCGAGACAAGACTAATGAGTTTCGAGGAGGAGCGGATCATTGAGGAGAACGGGAATCTTTGACCACATGTGCGTTTCCGCAGGGAAAGCCCAGGTGACACATTGTCATCATCCTGCTCGGTGCTCACCCATTTTCCATGCAAGTCTTTGCCTGCACAGATGGCCACATCGTCTCCATAACTCACACAGGTTAAGGCTGGCCGGTCATTCCTCAAGCATTACTGCAACATTACACATACAAAGCAAGTGACCGCCGGCCCCTGCAGCCAAAAATCAGCACGCTCCTCACGGCAGGACTAATCACTGTATGCATGCACACAAATCCATGACATATGTGTTAATATGTGTGTGTGTATGCGGACGCCCATGTATGTGTTTGTCCACAGCGATTAACATTCTCTGGCTAATCTTGTGACCGAGGCCGTGTGTCGGCGCTTTGCAGGGCACCACCCAGCTTCAGGCCTTGACCTCTGGGTGAAAGTGGGGGCCAGAGTGCTCCAGAGGAAACACTGCTCATCTATTAAACAACAGGCAGCGACTGAAGGCAAGAAACTTTGCCGTTCTTCTCAGAGGAAAATTGAGTTCAGGGCTCAACTGTTGTGTGCAAAGAAAAGAGAAAAAAAAAAGAAAGAGATGAAAACACTAGATAAACACTGGGACCACAAGATCAATAAATGAAACCAGAATTTTGCTCGAAGCCACTGAAAATAACAATCTTTCCATGTTCCACTTTCCATTTAGCAGCTCTACAAACCCACATCATATTTCCACAGACCAAAGTGTTTTCATGCCCAGTGATAACTCTCGATTTGGTGCACACTTTCATTTTATCACATCGGTGTGTTTATTGTCAGAACTACATGGGCTTTCACTCTTCACAAGTACTGCTGTTTCTTCTGTCTGGAAGATTTGGACTCCTCTGGCTGCCAATATTTTGGGGCCTTTTATCTTGGTCTTATTTAGCTCTAACTTCATTTAGACTGCTCTTTTGTTGTTGTAAGGTGGCAATTTAGTTGTTTATCACATCACATTTCACTTCATTTTGGATATTTTGAGTTTTCTGTCTAATGTTCTGTTATTGCTGTCTGTCTTGGCTACTGCCAGCAGCTGGATAGCTTGGCTTAATAGAAAAGGTTTTTTAACTTACAACATATTGTGGTTTTACAGGCCTTTATGTGCCAGGCTATTTCCTGGCGTATCCTGGAGGTTCAGTTTTTGTACAGATTAAATAAACAACATACAACATGTTAATTAGTGAGCTTTAGAGGTGCTGTGTTGGGAGGATTTTGTTACCTTTGGACTGAGCCAGGGCTAGCTGTTCCCCTGTTTTAGTCATTGTGCTAAGCTAAGTTAACCAGCAGCTGGCTGTAACTTCATATCCACCATACAGACATCAATTTTTCCCATCTAACTCAAGGAAGCAAATATTATAAATAGCATATTTCCCAAAATGTAAAACTGCTAGTTTACATGCAGATTATGTTTAAAAAATAGGTAAGAGTAAGACATGACAGATGGGGTGGAAAGTGAGTGTGAAGAAAAGCAGAAAAGGATGGAAAAGAACATGAAAGAAGGATTTGAGGGGAACTCGAGGCACACAGGAGCTGATATGAACAGACCTTAACAAGCAGAAGTATCTGCTTTTCTACAAAAAACAGGTACCTCTGCTCATTAAAGTGTGGTCTGTGTGTGTGTGTGTGTGTGTCCAATAAACCAACACATCTGGGCCTATTTGTCACTTCATGAGAACAACAGTAAGCATGGCCGGATCTGCTCACAGTCATTAGAGCTGGGGACTGTGGCTCCGGGTCGTAACAACATATTTCCAGCGTAACGTTTGTGTAATGACAGACCCTGATTAGATCATCAGACTCGCGTCGCAGCAGCCTGAAGACACGTTAGTGTGTCGAGTAGGTACAACAAAAAGTCCTCATGTTACAGCTGCAGCAGCGATATCAATGACATTTTAGTGTGTGTGTCAACAAAAGTATTACGTGTGCACTTTAGCGGTGGTGTATTTTTGTGGTGTTAGGTCTGCTCGTAAGTGCACGTTTGAAGTGAGAGGTCCTTCAATAATACGTGAATGCTACATCCTGCATTTAGATAACACTGATCCAGAAAAAAAAAGCAGATTACCATGAGACTGATTATTGTGCACCTGCTGAACTTAAAACCATATTTAGTTTACTTGATAGAGACCTTGTGATAGATGTGTCATATTTGCATCTTAACTAAAAGTACTTTTTCTGAGTAGTGCCTGCAGCGACAGGCCAATCTCTAGTTGCGTCCACTCCAACGTAAAACAATTACTGCTTCTCCGTCTTGGATCAAATTAAACTGAATATTTTGGGGTTTTGGACAGTTTGGTTTGACAAAACGAGACATCTAAAATAGCCCGCAGAGCGCATTTACAGCTCACTGCATTGACTGAAGGCAATTCAGGTGAATTTATTTTCACCAACTCAGAGCTTTTCTCTATTGTATTTTGGCAGCTGGACAGTAAAGGTGCCTTCAAACAGTGAGGATTTTGTCCTCCCTGTTGCCGTCGCAGAGGCATGCACTGTTAGTGATTCTTGGTAAATATTGACTCTGAGGAGGAGGACATGAAGAGAAACTGAGGCATGGGGGAATGCTTAGAGAATCACTGAAATTTGGGTTAAAAGCCTTGAGAGAGGAATAGACAGGAAGAGGAGTGAGATGTCTGCTTCAAGCTGGTGTGTCTCTTCTCCTCAAATTCCACCTTTTCCTCCCCTCTCCCTCCCAAAGAATAACTTCTCCTCTTGTTACACTCTGCTGCTGCTCACACACTTCCATGAATCCCTCTGGTTCTCTGACAAAAACTTCCTCTTGTCTTCCTGCAGAATCTTTTTTCACTCCATCCTGCTCCTTCTGCTGCTGGCGCTGACCCCTCCTCGCCTCACCCTCGTCTTCCACCTGAACACCTCTTCTCACCAGCTTTCATCTCCACTTCTTTGCCTCCCTCCCTCCCTCCCCACCTCCTCTCTCCCCATGCCCTTTGGCTCGCCCTCCCACTACTGTGTGCAGATTTTCTAAAAACAGTGCTCTCTTTCACTACTACTTACTGCGTCACTTCCTTTAACCACCCTCCCTTCGTGCCCTCACTTACACACACATCTCAACACATGCTCGTTCCCTTTTTGCCCTTCTCATTTCCTCTGTCCCTCTCTTGGTTCCCCACTTGCTTCTACGCAACAGTAAAAACACACACATACACACAGTCTGTCACACTTGCGGTGGGCCTCAGGCGCCGTGTGTTATGACAAACACACCTAATAGATAATAGGATGTGTCACGCTCAGCCTGGCTCACTCCCTTAATCACACTCACACACACACATGCATGTATACAGTCCATACAAGCCTGTGCAAAGTCCTGCGTTCATCAGCACTTAAACCTATTTTTAAGCAATGAAAAGACATGTAAAAATGTGCACCAACAATGTACTGCAGGAGCAAACAAGGCTGAAGCAGAGGCTAGCATTGGGTAAATATGTAACCCAATGAGTCAGGCTCAGCCATCACACGACTGCTATTAGCGCTGCTGGCACACACACAGAGCGAGTTTTCTGCCAGCTACTAAATCTGTTTTAACATGGGGACTATCACACACAGCCGGGCGGAGACAGAGAGAAAGGCAGAGAGGGGGATGAAAGAGGGCAAGAGAGGCTGCCAAATTATCTAAAGAGAGGAAAGTCAAGGGCCCAAGAGTGCCAACGGGGCCCCAAATTCAAGTGTCTACTTCCACTCGATAAGAGTCAAAGTAGAAACAGAGTGTGAGAGTGAAAATGCATAAGTTGTGTATGTGTGTGTGTGTATGTGTTATTCAATTTAGTCTTATCATCTCACCCTACGCTCTCACTTAAAACAGACTTGCTACAAGTGGTCTGCTGGCACAAATAGCCCGGTCACACGCCACTCTGGCTATGTTTGTCCCCCCGTGATCAAATCTTAAAAGCAACTGTGGATCAGTTTTCATTCTGTGTGCCTCTTTCATTCAGGTTGATCGATTTTCAGGAAACTCAAGCAGGAATGGTAGCTTCTCTCTGCTGCATTTTGGCGTTTTTCTAAAATAGCACTCTGCTGAGGCAAAGAGTCTGAGAGAATATCTGGATCTTGGTATTATTTACAATTTTTGGATAGAGTACCAATATAAGTTTCATCCTGTCCTGATACCAAAACAATATATTTTTTGATAAAGTCAACCTGTAAAATGCAGCTGTACAGCGAGTTAAAGTGAAATACAGTCTTTTTTTTAAATTATGATTTGTTCAAAACAAACCAAAGATAACTAGTCAATTAGCTGGCTGACATCCACTGGTACATTTCCAGGAATGCTGATTAATGTACACTGCCCTTATAGATAAAGAAAATCAAATGAAAGAATGAGTAAACAAGGCAAGAAATTCACTGCCAACTCTCAGCACAGGACATTTTTAGATAGTTTGCGGCTTTCAAGAAAGTATTTAGATTCAATTACCAGCTCCGCAATCACAATCATGCATCCAGACAATGTTTATTTCTAAGAAATGCTTGCTGAAACAAACTTTTTGACCAAAAGCAGACCCTGCAGATGTTACTTTTTTTTTCTTGAAAAAAGAAATACACTGATGCTGAAACCTCTGACGTTCCACATGCTGTCGCTCTCTGTAGGGACAACTGTTTATTGATTAATGTGTGACAAATGGCAGAAGGTTGTGCGAACGGCTGCTATTCATTTTGAAGCAGCCATTGCCAACAGTGGAAAATGCATAAGCTAGCCAATTGTGAGGAGACTGATGCAGCTGATTTTGATCAACATACAGTATGTGAAATGTGTTGCCATATGTTTGCCAATACAGGTGCAATGGCTACTGCCCGTTTTTTATGCCTTGAAATATTCCACTCTAGCAGTAGAGTAGTAGTACATTGTGGCTGGGATCCGATCACTTTAAAGTCACTGTGTAATTGTAAAACTATTCATGACATTTACTCTCAATCTCACATTTAATTGAGTGAAATCAGGCGTGGAATTCCCGTCTCAGTGAAACCTGAGTCCCTGTGAGGGCGACCTCAGATTCTCACCTGTGTGTTGAGGGTGAGTTGGCCCATCTGACACAACCTGCTCGCCTGTGTCTCTGGCTGCTCTTTCTGGCAGCACGTACGCACGCTTTGCTACCGATAATGCCCGCGCTGTGAGAGGTATGGAGCAGGTTGCAACCCCAATCATCGCTGCAGGCCCCGAGCCAGACAGGACATCAATACACACCGCGCTGCTGACTCCCACGCACAATAACACACATGTATTCATACTCACACATATGTGCAGTCAGCAGCACACACAGATGCGTGTGGGCACGTGTACGGCGAGGTGTGTATTCTGGTTGTGGCCCAGAAAACACACACGCCTTGGAGCAGCGGAGGCACTAGCAGTTTCCATCTGAGCGCTCATAGACAACCAGCTAGTGTTGGATGCTGTGCAATGATCTACCTATCAAATACACTCTGCTGACCTTGAGCTCGTCAGTTTACGGCCGCCCAACTTCTCTTTTCAACACGTGGCATGCATATAAATCAAGCACGGCTGCAGGCTATATGCAGATGCAGGCTGAATAAAGCAGAGGTATAGGGAACACACACACTGAGGAGCTGGAATGAAAATTAATTACTGAGATTAAGGATGTGAAGCGAGCAAGTGGAACATTTACTTTCTTTCTTGGGTTTATGGGAGAAGATCATACCTGGGAGAAACACCTGCGGTACTCCTTCTCTGGCCCAGAGCATCTGTAGACCTGAGGAGCTCCCCTCCCTCCATCCCTGCCTGATTCGCCCCCCAGGTGGTGTGGTATGTGGGGGTGCTGCAGTGGGTAGATGTTGCTGGCAGGTGGGACCTGGGGGCCGAAGCCTGGGTGGAGCTCCCTGTCTCTGTGTGAGGAACTGGGGTGGTGGAGGGAAGAAGAAAAAGGTGAAGCGGCAGCGGCAGGGGAGTTTGGGCGAGAGAGAGGGGAGATGGGGGGCGACGGCGCAGTGATGGAGTGCCAGTCAAACCGGTGGCGGCTGGGGAGGAGGGATGGCGATGAGGAGTGAGAGGAGGTGTGAAAGGGGGTCACTCGCTCTCTGGCCCTTCCGGGCTCTGTGTTGCCTTGTGAGAGTCTGTCAGGGTGGCGGCGTGGGCTGCCAGTTGTGGTGGTTGTTGTGGGAAACTCCTCAGCAGCAGGTGCATCAGTGATCTCCTCTTCCTCACCTATCCTTGCCTCCTTGACTTCTCCATCACGCCTGACCTCCTCCGCCTCTTTCCTGTCATTGTCTTCAGCGGCTAGTCCGGGTGCGGGTGTAACAACATCAGTGCCGTTAACAGTGTGGCGAGCCTGCCGGTTGGGACGATGCAGAGGCAGAGAGAACGGGACTCTGCCATACCCAAACTGACCTGGACGGATGTTGGAGGACCTACAAACGAACGAGAAAGAGATAAAACAGAGGAAGATGAAATGGGGAGTATTTAGAGAGAAAGATTTATAGATTGGCAGAAAGAGCCAGAGGCGGTGACAGAGATAAAGAAAACAGAGAGACAGGATAAATTTAAGATACAGCTCATGTTAGCTTTCCAACATAATCACAACTGACATGGAGCCAGCAGGCTGCGGTCAGCGGGCGGAGTAATGCAGTGACAAAAAGCAGAAGCAATGATGTAATAACAAAGCAGATACCAGAGGCACAGATGGGCATAACTCCAACTCCCTGTGCTCAAAATATACCTAAACAATGTCAGCACTTTGACTAATGGCACCTGAATGAGTCCTAAGCATGTACTACATCAAATGGTTCTCTGAGGCGTCAGCGTTTTCCTTTGTTTTGGTGACGTCTTGGTGAACTCATCAGTCAGTTTCTTTTGCTGCTCATCCAAACAGCTGACTTCTTCAATTTATTCTAAACAAGCAACTGTTGCTACTGCCAACGAGGCAAAACTCACTTCCTGTATACTTGAATAATTTTCTTGGAAAAGACCAACTCGGGATGCTTAGCAAAGCACATTTAAATGCTTCTGTTTACTGATTGCATCTGCATTATCTGCCGACTTTTGACTTTGTTCTATAGGAAAACGTTGACAATAACTGTCCCTGTCTGACTACTCATATTGATATTTTAAACATGGAAACATCTGGTAATATTATAATGGCTGGAAAGGATTCCATAAATTAATAAATCAAGAATTATGACAACATTTTACAGATGAAAACCAAATTTTGAATTGCTTTCTGGTAATAACTGAGATTAAAACAGCAGTTGACAAAAATAATCTATCCACAAAGTCTATTCAGGAGCCATTCTGGAGCTTTCGATCAGATCAAACTATCTCTCTTAGCAAATACAGATGCACAGTTGTCATGGAAATTTCCATTTTTCAAGGACCTCTCATCGATGCTGGCACGAAAGTTAAAAAATTTACCAAGAAAAAGTATATTTTGCATGACTCCCTCCATTGAGAAAGATTATGTGATATGACTGAAAGCTCCAGAGTATCTACTGAGTGGACACTGTGGAGAGATTGATTTTTCAAAAACTAATAACACAGCTATTTCGACATTACCTCAAACATATCTTTCACATTTTTGTACTGAAATGTCTTATTATCAGAATGTTTGTAGATAATGACATATCTTTAATAAGCTAGGCTCTCATTCTCACTCACCTCCGCGCAGGCGAACCCTCTCTACTTGTGGAGACCGACCTTCTGCTCCCGCCTCCTCCAGCCCTCCCTGCTCCTGGATTGGTTGGCCTCCTGATGATCCGCGCTGGCTGGTTGTAGCCATGCGAGGAGGGCTGGTACGGCGATCGATACACTGACACATGGTCTTGATTGGTTGGGGAGAATTCTGACTGGTAGAAAGGAGGCGATGGGTTGGTTTGTCCCGGAACAGGAGCTCCTCCTCCCCCAGCGTTGTTATTCCGGTACAGCGACAATCCTGGGTTGTGATTGGTGGGGCTTGACGGGGAGTGGTAAGGCTGGTGTTGCCCGGGGTAACGAGGGGGATAGTAGGGGCGCACAGGTGAGATGACAGGACCTCCAATGCCACTGGGCAAATAACCTGCCCAGTTAGGTGGAGAGTGGGAGAGCGGAGGGGTGTGGGCAGGTGGAGGAGGTAAACACTTCCTGACTCTCTGTGAGACGCCCACGCCACAGGTCTGAGGACATTCGGACCACTCCCCCCAGATAGACCACACCCCCTCCACAGGCTCTGCCTCAAAAACCTGTCGGGACCGTCTGCCTGCCACCTAGAGCACACACACACACACACACACACACACAAGGGAAGAGACTCTTGATTATCTATTTGATCCGAATGTTCCCAACTTCCAATCAATACCCGGCCAAATAATATAATTCAGAAAAAATAATTTTACCATTTTTAGGTCTTTATTTTCATTATTTCATTGTTATTAATTGGTTAAATGTTAAGTCCATGAAACGGCAAAAATATGAAGTTTACAATAATATCTAACATTTTTTAAAACTATTTTTGCATGTAAAAGAACTGAAATGATTCACTGATTACACAAATAGTTCTGTTGCTTGATTAATTAATACACGGACAAATTGTTTAACTCTACTACATAATTTGCATGATTAATCCATTGATGGTTGGTAGAGCAAATGGCAGCACAAGTGAGCACATGGTGACTTCTTAAAATGTCTGTTTATCAAACCAACAGTTTATGAGCACAATTAACCAATAAATCCAGAAAATATTCACATTTGATAAACTGGAACCAGTTTTGCTTAAGAATACCATCAATTGATGAAGCAACATAATTCAGCTCTAGTTTTATGTGTCATTATGGGCTATTTTTTGTGGATATTACCATGGATCTCTCTGTGCTAGATTTTTGTTCACTGTTCCTCGTCATAACAATATACTAAGTTTTGTAAAAAGGCCTGTTCCTGAGGTCACCACTCCATCATCACCACTTTTTGGCATTCAGCAGTAAAAGACACCTGTGTGAGGCCATTATGTCTACCTCTGTGCTGTACCTGGGTTGTTTTTAAACGGTGACCACCATAAAGGTTTCTTAAAGAATGTGTGCTGTAGTGAAAAAGTTAGCAGTTACTGGTTGAATCCATTAGCTGTATTTCTTTTTGTTCCACTTTCAAACGAAAAGGTTAAAGGAAATTCAAAAGTCAGTTCTGAGTATGTATGTATGTATATAATTGTACTATTTTAAAGTTTCAGGGCAGTTATTCAGTCAGTGAATAAAGTAGTGAGTAAAAAGTTTGAGCATGCTACAACTGACTGTAACTATAACTCTGCTGTAAAAAGGTAAAAACTGCAAGCCATGGCAATATTTTAAAGAGATACACCACTTAGCAAAAAAAAGAATAGAAAAAGCATTGCCATCGTAAAATCAAAACTCTCTGGAAGAGCTTTTTCTTCATAGTCCACTGATGAGCTGCAGTCTCGTGAGTTTCCTTCCTTTGAGGCCAAAATATAAATCCTGAACTTTTCATAGTTCACTCGGGCTTAGAAGAGACTCGGTCACCTGCCAGCAGCTTATGAGCAGATGGATAAATTCACTACAGTTTGTGTTATCTAAATGTCCTGCAGAGAGGATAAGATTGGGACTGATCTGGCTGTGCATGTGTGTTTATTTGTATATATACACCGAATATGTGTGAGTGCATGTTTGTGGATGCCATGGCAGGCTTTGATGTCTTCTTCTGTGGCTGCAGATAAATGTTTCTCCTCTCATTTCATAACTGAAGCATTGCCCCGGTTGGCAGACCGGCGAACATGAGAGCTGAACAAAAGTTTCCATTCAGAAAGAACCAAAACATAAATCTGCGCTCCACTTCTCTCCTCTCGCTCACTCTGAATGTGTAAATGTGTGTGTGTGCGCGCGGGCAGAAATATGCAAGTAAACATACTGTACAAACTGTTTGTGGGTTTGTGGAGAGGGAGGACAGGTGTAAGCGGCATACTTGTGAGTGTGTGTGAGTGTTTCTACGCATGTGTGCTCTGATATGTATTATCCAGATTAAAGGAGTTCCTGTCTGAGGTAAAATGGTGGGAGGGTGGGAGGAAAGGAAAAAGAAAGTGGTGAGAGAAATGGGGGGTGGAGGGGAGGGGGGGCGTCGAGGCAAAAAGGCCTAATGACTCTGAGAGTGTGTGTCTGTGGTGTGTCTGTGGTGTGTGTGTGTGTGTTTCTGGAGGGGAGATGTGGTGTGTTGTAATGAGTGACATCAAACACACAGCTGCCACATAACTGGGACCATTAATGAGCTCCGGGCAGTGACCCCGCAGCAGCCACCGCTGACCTCTGGAGCTACTGGTTAAACTCCTGCGACACTGTACTGCCAGACAGGGTGTAGCTGGATGCACTGTTATTACAGCTTTTCATACTGGTATCAGTGTGGGCCGTCTCCAGCTGGGGGCCCCCTATAAGAATAGTTTCACATTTTGTAAATTATGTCTTAAAACAATACTGACAAGCTCATATTGAAATCTTTCCTCATTATTCCTTCTCTACATACTGGCAGTTAAGAGACCCCTTCTAGTGAAAGATTATTAAAGACATTTCTTCTTCTTTTACTTGTAGTAATAACAACAATGTTACAGTCAGAAAGACTCATTGAAATAAGAACAATTACATAAAAAATATCAAAAAGAGTTTAGAAACAAGTTAAAGCAAGTTGTGTTTACTTAAATAGGCTAATACTGTATGTCCAGTATGTACATGTGCAGTGCAGCACATCTGAAAACAGATTGAGAAGAAACACATTGAGAAGCACAACTAAGGAGTAAGTGTTCATTAATATGTTGAGGAACTGAGTCTTCTTCTTGCAGTAACAGATTTTTTCGGGCCACTTGAGGGCAGCGGGAACAAGTTGAGAAGACAACATCGATATGTCTTTATCTATTTAACTGATGTATGAGTCCAATATTGACTCTCTTTTAGCTCTGTTTTTGGTTTCCACCATCCTCTGAAGGAAATATTGGGCTCCTCTGCTGCTAAATGCTTCTCTGTGTTGACCAGCTAATAGCTAACTGCATACATCTGTTGTTTATTGCTGAGCAGGTGGTGTACACAGAGTTTTTAGGGCTTTTTTATTATAGTTGCTGGCCAGACACCTGAAACTCACAATAAATCTCAGTTAAGTAAATGGAGCTGTAGATCCATATAATTCTCTGTAGACTCATCACCATGAAAACCCTTTTCACATTGTCACTGGATACATTGTAATTATAAAAATATGGGTTCTAGCTGCATCAAACTAAATAAACCATTTAAAAACCCAAAGGGATCATCTGAAAAATGCACAAAGCTGAAAACAAATACAGTTGTTGTACAGTACAGTAGCTCCTAAAAAGATGAGGTTTCAGCAGTTTGATTTTGTGAAATTAAGAGGCTATCCTCCAAAAGTCTTTTAAGGAGGAGGAGTAACATTTACAACATCTGACAATTCTTTCCATCTAAACCTGGGCCTGTCAGGACTGTTTTAAGACACTCGGAGGGATGTGAATCCATGCTTTGTCAACTTTCACCCCTCTATAGAGATGCTGTTGCGTGTGGATCTCGCTTATAATGAGCTGATAACTCACCTTCCTCTTGGCAGACTTGGTCACGGAGGTGGTGACCACCACAAAGCCCCACAGCACATAGAGCCTGGAGGGAAGAAGAGCAGACGGTGAAAGACGTGGCACATATGCGGGATTTTAAACACCAGCAGGTTGAATGAGGTCCTTTATAAAGGCCACAACTGTTCCATGACCTAAATGTTAAACTGGTATATGCCCTGCGAACTCACAGAGACTTTCATTATTCTCTGTCCAATGGTCATCAGCTTTCTCGAACCTCATCCCTCAATGTACATTTACTTTAAAAAGCGGTGTCGAACGTGTTGAGTGAACACCCTATCAAATGTTCCAGTGACCTAATGTACTTTAGCAACCAATTAGGGTTGAGGGGGGGTGAACACAAGTTTCTTTTTCCCCTTCAGGGTTCACAGGAAAACATCTCAATCAATCTGCAGAAGCCTGGGAGGCCGTAACAAACTAATGGGTTTAAACAGCAAGTATGTTTTCCCTCCACATGCCTCTCTCTGGGACTATCACACCCTGAGGATGTGGTTTTAACACACACACAACAACCACACTCTCGGGCACAATCAGTCACAACATCCAAAATCATCATGTACTGCAAGGTAGTTTTTATTTGAGGTCTGATGATCAAATGGGGGGGGGGGGAGGGGGTGAAAGGTGAATTTTTTCAGACACATAAACGTGTTTAAAAGAAAATCTGAGTCTTCTGTCTTCACTTGTGGCCAAAACACAATAAAGTCCATAAACAGGCGAGACAAGTGCATTGGAAACAAGTGGAGCACCATCTCCTCGTGTGCCAAGGACGCAGTCTGGACGCGATGCTAAACGATCCGCTAAGATGGACCTTTCAGCGCTCACCACGACTACCAAACCATCACCGCAATCAGCAGTCCGCAGGCCACATGTAGGCAGAGTAATTGGTCCCTTCTTCCCAGTGTGGTGCACCGCCGCGGTCTCTGGAAGCTTCCCCACACCAGACTGCATAACTACCCCGAAAAACACAGACAAAGGTCCCGCACAGTCCGACACAACAGAGCCGCTCAGGCCGAAGTAACGACCCCCTACCCGGGTCCACGTTTCCCTGACCGCTACAGTGGCACATTGTAGGATAAACTCAGAGCCGCGGGGACACGGAAAGGGAGAGAGAGAGAGAGATAGAGAGATAGAGAAGGGGGGTGAAAACTCACAAAAAATCCACCCTGAGGAGACAGAGGGAAGTCTAACCTAAACCCAGATGCCTTCGGGTAAATTCCTGTCATGTATGCTGCGAGGCGCCCAGTGCGCAACGAGGAGGCGTCGTGCGTAAAAGCCAAAAACCTCGCCACAAAGCAAAACAACTACTTCTTTAAAAAAAAGAAAAAAAAAAAGAAAAAATATCTATTCCACACGCAACATAAATAACATACCCGCTCAAAGGGGGATGCCCCCCCACCCTCCCACGCGGTGTTGTGTACAAGCAGGTTGCAGCTGTGGAAGTCAAAGTTTTACCTGAATAGTGAGCTGAGCCGCATGCTCCTCCGAGAGTCTCCCTCCGCCGATAATCACCGCTATTGATCACCAGTCCTGGTCTAGTGATTGGTTAAGGGGTCCGTTCCGGTCCGTGCAGCCCTGAAAGAAACGTGATGAAGTCCTGCGGAGGCTTCTTTAGATCTCTCTCTCTCTCTCTCTCCCTGTCTGTCCCCTTCCTCCTGTCACACAGTCACTCCCCGTGATTTTTGGAGAGTGGGAAGGGTTCCGTTTTCTCTCTCTCTCACTCTCTCTCTCTCTCTCTCTCTCAGTCCGTTCACTCGACAACTTTTTTTTTGGGTCCTTATTATAAACTGGTGTTACGCCTGGCAGCCAGGGGGCCAGGGAGAGAGAGAGAGAGAGAGGAGACACAAAATGGACAGATTACACAACTCTTTCTCTCTCTCTCACACACACACACACACGCTTTCTCGCTTTTTCACACGCATGAACCATACAATCCCACTGCCCCCTCTCTCTCACACACACACACACACACACACACCACTATGGGCCCTGACTAAGCTATAATAACTCTCAGAGCCGCTTTCTTAGTTGCACAATCCAACATAAGAATGCTCCATTGTGCTAGGTCACACTGATCGGTAGTAATGATCTGCTCATTGTCGGAAACAGCCCTGAGCTGGCAGCATCTGCAGCAGGGACACTTTTTTTTGGGGAAGTACAAAGCCTGCTAAATCAAACACTAACTGTCCCATAACAAAGGAAAATGAGCAGGAATGATAACTCAGTGAAGATGTGTGTGTGTGTGTGTTTATATATATATATATATATATATATATTTATATGTGTGTGTGTGTGTGTGTGTGTGTGGCTGTGAACTCTTCTAGGTTGCGGTCCGAGCCAGATGTGAAAACTGAGTGATGCCAACTTGTTTAGACAATATTTGTTTAGTTGAAATCCACCAACCTTCCCGGACATTCGGCTGAGTTTTTCTAAAACAGGACAGCGGCGACCACAACACAACCCGCAGGGGACAGTGGGAGGTAAAGATCTCCATGGGATCAGGAGCTTTACACACTATTTTTAAAAAGGCTTACATGCTGTGTATCTGCTGGAGAGACTTCTGGTGTCATATTTCATAAGCCTTTATCTAAATCTGAAGAAAAGTGGTTTGAAAATTTATGGAACGTGTGCAAGTTTCGCACAAGGTTGTACAAATAAGCGCTAGTTTTCTTTCTCTGCATATTGAGGATGGCAGATTGAGTTAAGAGAAGTGGAAAGTGAGCCCCATTTTCTTCTGCATTGTACATACGATTTTGATTTGAGAATGTTCGTCTTTAATGAACTGGCTTGACAAAACCAGGAAAAAACAGAATGGTTGTTTAATTTTGATATGTTTACATCCAGCAACTCAAAAATGTGGAAAAGAAGGCAAGATGGACTAGTTTGTCTTCATGATGATTTCTCTAGTATAATTATAAGTAATTCAAGTAATTCACAAATTTAGTTGTAAATGCAAAGGTATGAAAATCTGATTTATAAAACCGTGTGACTTACTTTTTGTTATTTTTGTAGCATTGTTAAAAATGTATGTGTTGCGTTCTGCATCTGGTTTCTGTCCATTGGTGGTGTCATCTTTTAAACCCCATGAGGCACAGTTGTGTGCATGAGCAACAACAAAAACTTCATCGTCATCATGAAAAAAAAAAAAAAACAGAGCTGAGACGAGAACACTAGTGAAGACAAGAGAGGATGAAGAAAGGGAGAGCAGACAGACAGAAAAAGGATGAGATGAAATATAGACAGATTGGGAGAAAGGGAGGGATTTGTACTAACGTGATGCTAAAAACATCGCTCACTACTGATCCTCTGGAAGCTCGGAGTCCAGCTAATCAGCAGGACAACACCTCCAGAGTCAGTAGGTCTTGTTCAAGGGTATTTTCCGATCCTTCTTGAACCTCCTCATTAACATTTCCCACCCTGCTACCTCTGCGAGGAGAGGCAAGATGGTGGAAATGTGAGAGAGGCCTGCGAGTGGAAGGGAGGGTGGGTATGGAGTGAGTTACGGTCTAACGCATATTAACACACCCTGGGCTTGAGATGTCCCAGGGCCGAGCTGCTGCTTTTCTTGGACAGGCATCCTACAACATGGACACAGCGATGGTGACAGGGATTATCGCACTTCAAAGCCCGCAGCGAGCCAACAACTGAGGACTTAAACCACATTACAGAGCGGGTTTAAGATTTGATCTGTCAAAGTAAGAGAGTTAATGTTAAAGGCGTGCCAGGAATGATGTGGGTGGATTCCAGAGGTTAATGCACATGCATAGACACACATGCAGCAGCTCGGGGTGTGTGCGCGTGTTTTGTTTGTGATTAGTGAAATGGATATCTCTGTACTTTAAAGCAGCACGTCTATCAGTAACTACAATTAGCCAGAGGTCATTGCCATGGCCACCAGTGGTCCGTGACCACTTATATAGCCTTCTGCTCCCCTCCTCCCTCCCTCTTTCTCCCCATCTGCCTCTTTCTTCTCCTTCTTTTTCCCTGGGTCCCCAAGAAGCAATAACTTACGTGTTGGCCTGCTGACATGCACCACTAACCACACAAGTCTGATAAGCAAAATGTCTGTATCAACTAGCCACCACAGACGCGGCGGAGGTCCGGGGAGGTCCGTATGTACTAACAGCAGATCTGTTATTTGTCTCGGATGACTGATCTGAGTAATGGCACTCCAGATCAGTGTAGCCGTGCCCCGTGGGAGTGATATATCACTCGAAAAAACGTCTTGCATGTACACAGAGCTTGCCTCCAAGAAAACACACACACACCCCAGCCTCAGGGCCAGACACAGTAGGCCCGCGATCCATTTACTGTTAAAGTTAATGAGGCCTCCAGGCTTCTTCAGACCAGCATAAGGGTCATGGCACCTCTCCAGGCCGCCTCTCACGAAGACAGCAGCAAGACAGAGAGACTTAAAGAGGTCATACAGAGGGGACCAGTATGAAGACCTGTGTGATGGTTATCATTAACCATTTTCAGACGGGAAATCCAGTAATCCCTGTTCACGTAACACCTTTCCAGTAATGATGAGGCAGGGTCAAACATGCTGCAACAAAGATACGTGTAATTGTTTTATGTGCAGGAGGGAGGAGAAGTTGTTGCCATCAGCTTGTCTGCCAGTCTGTCTAGCACTTTGGTCCAGACTGAAATACCTCAACCACTGTGGGACGGATTGTGAAATTATGTACAGTGAATCATGAAATTTTGTACAGACATGCATGTTCTCCGGAGTTTGGTGATTCCCTGATCATGATGACATTTCAGGAAATGCTTTGACAAATCTTCTATGTACTGTCATGAAATGTTGTTCAGAGGTTAACTATGTCCAGAAGATGGATCATAATGACTTTGGTAATTCCCTGAATTTTTCTGCTACCAGCAGTCCAGTCTTTTTTTTCAAAGTTTTTACTTCTTCAGCAAAACATCTCAACATTTGTTTTGGTACAGATATACATGGTGCCCAGAGGATGAAGGCTATTGACTTTGGTAATTCTCCTTCTTTTCATTTTGCACAATAAATGCATTTGGACAGCTTGGCTAGACTCTTACGACTGAAACATGCCTCTTCAGGCTGCACATAGGCAAACGGACAGGGTTCAGTCAGAGATATTCACATGGCTGTTACACAGTTTGTTTGTAGTATAATATTAATATTTATATTCTTATCTTTCTCTGTTGCGAACCTGCCGTCCAACTAGAATTTCATTAATTGGTGATCTAGTTTGTCAACGCATAGTTGGGATTGTCTCTGCAACCTATGGTTACCCTTAATACTTCTCTGCATAGGTTTGTAGGAGCATTTACATGGATCTTTACAAAAGCTGGACTGAACTACTTTAGTCCTGTTGTGAAAATATAGCTCACACCAGGGCTGGTGTGCACACCTGTAGAATTACACACACTCCACATTGGTAGTCCAGTGCATCAAGCATGCATTGACTGGCTAGTTTGATACTAGCTAGCATAGGTGTTGTGCCCACATGGAAGCAAAACAAACAACCAAAGGGATGAGTTTGAAATTTAGGTTGAAATGTTTGGCTTTCCATTTACAGACTGGTTTTAATGTTTTCTTTGTAGTCTGGGCTCATAAATGTGGTGGCAGCACATATGAACATTACATAAAAGTATGTTAGCACATGCCTTCATGAACGTCTTCACACTTTGCCTGTGCATGTTTAGGACTCACACATACAAAAGTATGTTCCATGCTTTAGGCAGTAGCGTGCCATTCAACATACAGCTCATGAAGGTGACACATATTATTTTGGACACTGTGAAATCAAACCTCTGATTGATTTCTGTGAAGGCACCCAAATCAGCCGAGAAGAGAAGGAGAGTCCCGACCCAACAGTACAGACGGCCTGAGAGGCCTGAAGTAGAGAAGAGAGCGCGACTGACAGACGGGGACACAAAGGCAGTGAAAAGAAAGGCAGCGGCAGAAAGGGGATGAAAGGGAATGCGAGAGAAAGAGGTAATGGCAGATTAGACGGGAACTGAGCAAGAGTGAAAGAGAAAGAACGCAGGAAGGGGGAGCGATTTGTCTGGCTCAGATGGAGTCAATATTTGCTTCATTCCACCAATCCTGTGCCAGGGTCTGGATCAAAGCGGGGCGTGTGTGCTCTAAAGGCAGAGAGCCATAGAAGAAAACGGCTGACATCTTTACAGTCCGATTTTGGAAGTGGCAGAGAGATACAGAGAGATCCACTAAAAGCATATCGGTTTGAAGTGAAACAGTAAGCACACGCTCACATTGATGAATCTGAGGAGGGAAGATCATTACAGAGGAGAATAAAAAAGCTTTTAGAAAAAGGAGATAAGAAGATCGATGGGTGGAGCGCTGTAATGGGGAGGTACAGTCGTCACTGGTGACACACAGACGTGCGGGGGGGGGGGTGAGAGGTCAGCTCAGTTGGACCCTAATTGGCTGACAAAACTGCTGAAATGACCTTGTTCCAATTATTCACACAAAGCGCAATTGTTGCCCATTCAGAGAAGCCACTGGGCCACATATCTACAAATAACAACAACAAACAACAGGATTTATGCCTGTGTGAAGGAGCATGTATGGTATGGCTTGGCAAAGTGCAGCCGTGTTTGGCACTGGAGAGACTGGGCCACACGAGATAGAGCAGAATGATGCAGCTGGGTAGTAAGTGCTTCGGTATGTTTATGGTCGATTGATTATAGACTACCATTTGTTGTATCACGGCCTGCGTTTCAATTAACTGCTGCTGCTGCTGCATTCCTGTCCTCTTCATTCATGGAGGTCTTAGTCAGTGACAACATAAATGGTAGAAAGGACTTTATTTATCTCAGCAAAAATGAGGGTACATCTACATTCAGCATAAAATGGATCAAACCAGTACAATACATTTGGTCTTTTTGTTGCTAGGAGGAGTGGAAGAAGTACTGCATTCAAAATTTTACTTAAGCAAAAGTATACAAATATCTAAATATACTTAAAGACTCAAAGGTATTCAGTATACAGAGCGCCCATTTCAGAATAATGTATATCATCATTGTTTCATAGTTATTGATGCACTATCATCAGTTTAGTTTTGCAGCTGTTAAAGGTGGAGCTAATTTTAAACGCTTTATATGCTGCTGGGCAGCTCAATACATAATAATAATAATAATACCTTATTAGTTGATTTATATTTAAGTAGAAAAATATTGGCCTCCAAAATGTAATGAATTGGAAGTATAAAGTAGAATAAAATGTAAACACAAAAGCAAAGTGGCTCAAAGTTGTGCTTAACCACAGCACTTGAGTAAATGGACTTTATATTCACTAGTTAAAAAACACCAACAATAGCTCCTTTATATCTATTTACCTCTGCAAATAAAATCCTGGCCTAATTAGTCAACCGACCTAGAGCAGAAATAAAACTCCGACTAACTGTTGTGTGAAGGGGCCCAAATCTCTACACAACAGAGACACAAGACTGGATCATAATACAGGACGCTGAGGGAGGCCCCTACCAGTCCAGTCGATACTGTGCCTGAATTGTGCATATTCCCACACAAATTAGCATTTAATCAATTTACTGAATACCAAATGAAACAAGGTGAATTTGGGGAGTACAGGGCCCCTGGGTATTTGAGGCCCTGGTGCAGTGGGCTGCCTTTCTTGAATTGTAATCCAATCTCAATAGAAAGTATTCTCCCTAAATATTATCTGAGGTCTGAATGCTATGTGAGACATGCTCTTTATTACACACTCTGAGAGAAGAAAAAAAATGAGATCAGGGAATTTACTTCATGTGTGCATACAGAAAAAATATTGTTTAAAGGGATAGTTCAACATTTGGGGAAATATGATTATTTGCTTTCTCGGGGAACATTAGATGAGAAGATCGATACACTCTCATGCCTGTCACAACCCACCATGAAACTTATGGATCAGTAAAGATACATCTTTATCAGTGAACTTTAGAGGACAGGGCCAGGCTAGCTGTTTCCCTCCATTTCCAATCTTTATGCTAAGCTAAGATAAATGTCTCCTTACTGATATTTAATGGACAGATATGAAAGTAGAATCGATCTCTCTTCTAACTCTTTGCAACAAAGCAAATAAGCATATTTCCCAAAATACTGGATTCTTCCAATAATTTACAAGGCCATCAGATTTAGTTAAATTCATTTCAGAATAAGTAATCTTCGTATTTATGTCTATTTGTAATACATCTGTGATCCTAACACAATATGCGTACATATATATATATGTATGTATATATTGTATTCTGTTATGAAGTTTGCTGTCATCACAAAAACAAATATGCTGGTTGTTATGCAACAACAAATGAACTCTCTACCACACATATTTAGTTTCAAAGATATTGCAAAAAAAACAACACAACCATATATCAATCAAACACTGAAACCACTATGAAATAGTTGAGTTTCGTGATAAAGCCCTGCAACATTTCAAACATGCCCTCAGCCACATCTATGTCAAGGATTTGGCCGTGTACTCCCATCAACCCTTCCCTCCGTTAGCCTTGTATGAACTGACCGTTCTGTCTCGCCTTCGTTCAGCTAGTTTTAAGTTACACTACCCTCCAAGAGCAGGATTCCTGAAAACAACCTGAGGTCAAAGTCGGGGGTCAGCCTCTCCTCCTGTTACTCCCCAAGGCCTCACTAGTTTCTGCACAGCAAACTGAGATGAGGAAAGGGAGTGAGAGTTTGTTCACCGTGCACAGTGTATCATGTAGGTCTGAATTTCTGAATGAGCAACTTCTGATAGAAATGAAAAACAGGTTCAGCCTGTGGCTTCAATTACAGCTACAGCGTAGTTGGAAAAGAAACAATAATTTGATCAACTGATGAACTTCATTACCAAAATCCACTTGGATCAACTTTGTACCATAAATATTGTCTTTAATAACTTCTGGTTTGTGAATAATTTATTTCAATGATTGTGCAGAGACAGATGGCCATGTCTGCATTTGTGTATCATTTTGATTTAGGAAGCTCTTATGGCTATCATTTGTCAGTTTTAAATGGTTAACTTGCATCTTGGAAGTCTTTAAGTCTGGATTTATGTCCGCCCCAGCGCTTAGGTTTTCTGTCAGGTTCTCTTTACTGCTCCGTGAGTTCTTGGTTCTTTAGTGTCCTGCAAGATTTAAACAACCCAAGCAGCAGTGTTGGATATCAGAGCATGGGCGTCTTCCATATGAGCTGGCACAAAGTCACGCAAGCAAACTCAAAACTGATGCTTGCCTCCCGAGCCTTCCTTTCCTCGCTCCTCCTCATAAAAAAAAAAAAACAACCTTCTTTTACTGTGACTTGGAGAATGGCAAATGTAAATGTTTGCAAATTTGCAGAGGGATTGGTTTATTCGCCTTGCTTACTAAACTGGCCAGAGAGTCAACACGACCTCTGACCTTCCCCTGAACCCATAAACTCCACCCTCCTGAGAGCGATTCAACAGGTTGGCTAGAACAATAAACCGGGTGCCTCTTTCACGCAGAGGCCCTTGATTGGAGGGAGCCTCTTTCTCTGGCCTCTGTCTGCTCTCTCTCCTCTCTAGGTATCCCGCTCTGATGAGAGCAGGATAGGAAATCAGGTCAGCAGTGTGTTGAGCATAGCAGACATACTTGGGAGCAGACCGAGGCCAGGCAGAGACTGTACACTACTGTGCTGAGTTATGAGTTATCTATGTGTCTTTGTGAGTGTGACTTCCCCCGGTCTGGCACAGTCACCGGCTCAGCGTGAGTGCGCCGCATGCAGTGGCATCTATTGCTTTTAAACTCACCTAAAGCCGAGTGCAAGCACACGTCTAAATCAAAGGTGCAAAATGCACACTAGTGGATTAAAAGTGGAGACCGTCTGACTGGTTGAGGCAGCAGCCAGTACAAATAAGGAGCAACATACCCCGAAAACTCTCTGTATAAACTGTGAGCCGGAGCTGAGCTGAGCCGAGTCACTGGACCCAGACGAGTGAGGGGGAAAAGGAAAGGAGAGACGGAGAGGGAGTTGGCGAGGGGGAATAAAAACCGAGCCTTTCGGGCCAGGCAGTACGGGTGGGCTGAGGTTTTGGGGTCGAAGCAGAAAGCTCTTTGACAGCTTTATTCCGCTGTTTTACATTTAAAAGAAAGAATCTTTTTTTGTTTGATTGTTGCCCGGCACTATAAACAAGCCAGTGTGTCTCCACCCAGCTGCACAGAACTCCGTTTGTATGTGTGTGCTATAGTGCTGCAGAGCTGTCATGTATTTGCATGAAAAACATTTACCACCGGCGCACGTGTTGGACAAAGTAAACAGTCCAAATGATTCAGTGATATTCCCCCAGGTGGTAATTTACAAGCCCCTCTCCAAACATTACTGACTTGAACGTGTAAAGGAATGGACGCACGCACAGATGAGCTGGAATGAATGCAATATCAGAGAAGACATGTTAAGTGCAAATCAGTGTGTGTGTGAGAGTGTGTTGAGAAGAGGTCAGCGGAGGGCCTTGACCGCTCGGTCCCTGTCACAGTTTGGCTCTGAGCCCCACAGACCTCCTGTTATTGTTTTCAGTGGCTTCACTTTCTAAGGCTGCCTTGGCAATGATCACATTTCTCTCTCTCCACTCACACACTCCTTTTCTTTCTTGCCCCTAATACACACACATACACAAACATAAAATGCATAAACACAGGGCACAAACTCACACACACAGAGGGGGTTATTTATAACGGTGGAAGGGAAAGGCAGCCCAGCCTCACAGGGCCTATTTTGGGACGTTAAGCCTTCAATCAGTCAGGCTGTCAGTTTCTCAGTGATACCAGGAGAACAATACAGGGCAGCCTGTTTATCTTCCTCCGGTCATCCTGCCTGGGTCACCGTCACCCTGCCTCCCTCCAGGAAGACTGGACAGGACCACAGTGATCTCAAGATCTGTCACTTTACAACCGCTGGTGGGCTTCCAAAATGCTTTTTCTATTACGAAATACTTTCTCTGCTCAATTTTCTTCTACCACTGACAATATACATGCATTTCAAACCTGAAGTATTTCTCAAGAACTCAGATATTCATGACTAAATAAATTTTTAAAAAGTTTAAAATATTTTTTATTACATATTTTTTAAGGTAGTATTTTGATCAGATTTGAACAGCAGAGCTGCAACGATTAGTCAATTAACAGAAAATAAATCTGTTATGATAACCACATAAATCCAAACAGCTGCTGGTTCAAGCTGCTCAAATTTTATTTTTTTGTCATAAATGAATGTAAACTGGATGTATTTGGGTTTTGGACTGATAGTCACAAAAAAAAATTGAAGTCTTGGACGGTCTGAAACAATCCGTGGCCTTTATCTCCATTTTTCTATATAGACAGCAGCCTAACAACCACAAACTGCCCTCCGATTCTGATTCAGATGTTGCTGAATCCTGATTGGTGCATATAAGTATGTGGCATCCCCTTTCTTCAAACCAGTGGGAGGAGCAGAGTAAACAGGAAACACAGAACTCCATCACTCATACTAAAAAGCTGATTGAGAAAATATGTTTTCAGGGTCTTTAACTTTTAATAGACAGTTTTTTATGGTTTTCCCATGACTACTTCATAACTCTCTTTCTCTTATTACACTGCTGTAGATTTTCATCTATGCCTCCCTGAAAGAATTCTCTTTATTGTCTCAATATATACCATTTACTGCCCCCACAGCAGCTTTCTTTTACAGTAAACCCCTTTAGCTAAAAATAATTTCCTATGAACTCTGTGCGACTCCGCCAGTTCAATGAAGGATCGCTTTGTGTGTGTGTGTGTGTGCACAAAGAAAAGATAGCATGGGTAGAGGGTGGGAGCAGCAGGGAAGTGAAGTGGGCGAATGTTGTTATCTATTAAGTGAAGATTTCAGTGTTTACTGGAGCTAATGGTCTGTGTCATCACCACGCAACTACTGTGCAATGCTGGCTTGTAGCCGTACCGTATTTTATCTTCTCATTTGGCACAAACCCCAAAGCAGAGTGAGAGCACAAGGAGTACTATAAATACTAACATGGTAATTATATCAAGAAAAAATCAGTTAAGAAAGAACTCTGAAGGTCTTAAAGGGCCAATTCACCCAAATTACAAAACACATATTCTACTTTCATTTTGTAAGTATATTCATACTCCCCAGAGGATCAATCTCACTAACTTTAGCAGTCTCCTTACTTTTCTCCTGTATTTTTCCATAAACTAACAAGCAGGCTGGCTAGCAAGGGCTTACCTTACCTTAACAATGCAGACCATACATCCATAATTCAGACTCAATGCATTATCTAAATACATAGAGGAAGAGAAAATAGGGCACTGTGTGCATACTGGAAATTCTTCTTCTTTAGATTAGGCAGCCAATACGCTGCCAATACACAGTGTGTTACTGTCCTAAACATTTAAGGTCCATTCAATCTGAACTGAAGACTATTTAATACTTGTTCTATTGGTAAATTTGCATTTAAGGTATTTTATGACTTTTTAAGGATTCTTGGCCATGCTATGATGTGAGCATTTGGCTCAAAGCACTGCCGTGCATAAATCCAGTCTCAAATTAAATTTCTTCTATATTTTTATATTAAGATACCAGCAGGATATCTCAAAACCTCTGACATAATATTAAAAAATATGACTAATTATTTGGGTAACCTGACCCTTTAACACATTCTGTTGAGCCTTGGGTATTTAAATGGCCTTCTGTAATTTCACAATTTAGTATTACAAGCAGTTAGAGCCTGTCAAAATATTTGGGATTGAGTGGTATTTCTTGAGTTGTAATGTTAATAACAATTACATCTGAGTTTGAAACATGGATGTCACAACTTTGTTTTCATCAAATCTGAGCATGATTAAGATCTTTTTTTTTATCTGAAGTGACCTGTGTATAGCTTAAAGCAGAGAGATCATCATGAATCTTTCCTCTTGGGCCAATTAAATGACCTCCGGAAGAACTAAAAACACACAGTCCACCTGTTTTACTAACAGCTTTGTCGAAGCTCTTGTCCAGTTCTCTGGAAGCAGACGACCCCCTCCCTCCCTCCCCCTTTGTGTCACTGTTGTGACTGATGTCTTTTCCATCCTGCTGCCCTCTCTCAATTAAAAAGGAAAAACTTCCAATCCTTTTGACCTTTACCTTGACTTGGCTGTTTCCACTAAACACACATGAAAACACACAGCCCTGATACTGCTGCTCCCTCTCCTATTTTAGTCAAATCCCCCTCCGTATCCTCCCTTTCTTCCAGTCTTTTAAAGGTATGCCTGGCTTTCTATTCTGATATCATGATACAGACTTGCGTAAGTGGGAGGTTTGCATATTTAATGTGTTTTAGCGAACAAATTGCATTCGTAGCTGAGTACTGCTGATGTTAGACTGATAGCGATCTCAAAATAGCCTTAAATCTCTTCTCTGTACTTTTTAGGACACAGACCTATCAGAAAATGCCATTAATGGCCATATCAACAAACGGAGAACACGGACAACAATTCTTTACACACTTTTATTACAAATTGGCTATCTCTGAAGAGGCAGCTGCTACAAAGTATAACAGCTTGAACATTTAAATAGTATTTATTACATCAGTGACTCATTATTTCCAGGAGTTTTCCATCAAAACTCGTCGAGGTTGCTCCTGGTGTCTCGAAGCTGTGTGAGGGATGTCAGCACCTCCTCTGTCGGCCTCCTGCCCAGCTGTTTACCCCCTCTGCTCCTCAAGCTCACTGTTCCACTCTCGCTCTCCTTTTCGCCCACCACTGGACAAACGCAATAAAAAAAAGAGTCATAATCAGAGTGACATCAAGAGCAATGAATAAGGAGTTTGAGTTTGTGTCGTTAATTTAAAAGACCTTCATCCTATTATTAATCTTTACCAAATATGTAGTTGTACTGGGCCAGCTGAGCCGAGCGAATCTTCTTATTTAAGGTTGCTCCCTGATCGTCATTAAAGTCAACCATGAAGCCAGCTTCATGGAACTGCCGGACCACCTTAATAGAAGAAGAGGCACTTGTTTTACAACTGCATCTGCGCTGAGCTTCGCACATCTACAAGCTAAGTAATAGTGACAGCAAGAAGAAAAGTCAGCCAGAAAGTACACTCGGTTTGCTGGTGTACCGCAAGGAAATCATCACAGACCGACCTGTTTGCCGTATGACTCACTGTTGCCCCCCACAGGAATGACCATGACCTGCACTGGGGACAGCCACAAAGGCCTGGGTGGTGTAAAAGAAAAAAAAAAAAGTGATGCTGTATCCCATCAGTCTAATAAAATGCACTGGACTCAATGTAATTATTGACGTCTTCTCACCATTTGCCTCCAAAGTTTTCAGCCAGTATAGCGATCATTCTCTCCAGTGATCCCAGCACTGCTCTGTGGATCATCACTGGCCTGTGCAACTGTCCGTCTCGACTGAGAGAATCACAGAGGAGAAGAGGGTTATTAAAAGGGAGAAAAGGGAGATTAACAGAATTAATGGAGGGATGGGGTGGTATGAGAATATATAATGTCAGATAAAGTTTGACATCATATCCTTTAATATTTCTGAGATGATTGTTCTATGGCACAATGTTTCAAATCACCAGGCAGAATCAATTCTATGGTGATAATGTTTTATTAATTTATGTGATGAAGTACCTTAATTTGTAAAGTATCTGATGGATCAACCAAAAATAGACATTATTGTTTGGTTATTTTATACATAAATTGTTTCATAAAATGAACTACATGATGTTGCAATATAACATTATCTATATTGTGATAGAGGATTTTAACCTTGTTGTTCAAATCTCAAAAGAGGGGTCAAAAACACTTTGATATATGAAGATAAAGACAGAAGTAGGACAATCTAATAAGAGGCAAAAAGAGGTCACATGCTTGCCTGAACTGATACATTTAATTAAAGGACTAATCTTTCATGATCACATTAGACCGCTGTCATTTTACCTTGAGCAATCACAGGACATCACATACAGCGAGGTTTAGGGACAGTGTGCAGATTTCACTCTCTACAAACGCAGAAATTTACGACTCACCCAACATACTGAAGGTCAAATCTGATTGGCAGCTGGAAGTCCAACTGGATTGTGGCACACTGGTGTTGCCTGCCAATGGCGTCTTTGATCTGGATGTCAATCTGTGATGAGAACAAGTATTAGGCTTTGCTTCTCTATTCTACAAAAGTTAGTTCAGGGCTCTGACGCATCGCAGACGCTGCTGGGGACGAGCTGCATGTTTGTGGACAGGACCGGGTTTTCAAGAGAAGCTGATCTCATTAATTGTGGCTAACACACCCTAGCTAGATGGCTGCGAGGAATGCTTGTTTGTTTCACAGAGCGTGTTGGTGTGTATCTAACCCCACCCTGGCTTGACCTCTCTCGGCTCTCTGTGCCTCCACATGAGCTCCATCATGCAAATGTCTGCCTGAAGCTTACTTCCTCTCCATGTTGAGTGACTTCTTGCACAAATTAAAAGTGAAAAATCGCCTCAGTGAAAACCAAGGATATTCTCAAGTTAAGCCATTTTCTGTTTTCATTATAGAGAAGTAGTTTTCCATAAACAACCATCACATTTCTGTTTTACTGCTGTGGTCTGAGACAGTGTGAACTGTATCATTTAGCAGTTAAACTGTATCTCTGCAGGGCCAGAAGGAAAACAGCAACGTCTGTGGGACTCCGCGATCCGCGATTTAACACCAATAAACTGATCCTATAATTAGATAAGAGGGAAAACGAGATAGTGACTATTTCAAACAGTTCTGCAACTTGGAGGATATGCTTACTGCATGTGTCATCTTCAGAGAGTTACACAAAAGGATTGATTCACACCCTCATGTCTGTCCATTAAATAAGGCAATATAGCAGCCTATTAGCTTAAGTAACAAATCCACCTTTCAGCACCTTAAAAGCTCACTAATTAACATGTCACATCCCATCTGTTGAGCTTTGTCATCTCTGTGAAATTGCCAAAGAACAAGTGGGGAAGTCACTGTGCTCGGATGACATCACAATATCATCACGTATTTTTCATGCTTTGGTTTTTGTTCAGAGTAAACAAACACGAGATAGAATGTGATAAGTGAGCTGTTGAAATGCTCATCCTTATCTTTGGAAGAACCAGTTAGCTGTTTCTCCTTGTTCCCAGTCTTTGTGCCAAGCTAAGCTAACAGACTGCCGAGCACAGCTTCCTTATTTAACATACAGAGAGAACGAGTGTCCATCTTCTTATCCAGTTCTCGGAACGCAAAAAATTTCCCAAAATGCTGATCTATTCCTTGGCTTTCATTGGCTCTGAGTATGAACGACACTCAAACTGAATAAAGTGAGGGGAGGATCCGACAGTGTTTTGTCTGCTGTTAGCTGATACTGTAATAAGGAATATTTACACTTGTGTGTGGAAATCCATCTCCTTTGTGCACGTTGCCCTGCCCACTGACCTTTGGTCCGTAGAAGGCTCCGTCTCCAGGGTTCAACTCCCAAGGTTCATCAAACTGCTGCAGACTCCTCTCCAACTGCTACACACATACACACACGCGGCATAGAGCATAGAGTATATAAGAGTAAATAAGGAGCATAGCAGATAATGCAAGTACATTAATGCACATTATGACCGTCATGTCGGCCCTTCTGTGTGCGTTTGTGGGTCAGTGGGCTCTGGGAGCTTGGAACCATAATGTTCAATTACACTCAATTGAATCAGCTTAAATAGCTACTGTGCCTATTTAAGAAGGCATCCACTGGGATTTAGAGATATAGATCTACTCAGCAGGCTGACATTTACCACTCGTATAACTGACTGGTTAAGTACATGTCATTACACCATGTCATTTTGTTTTCTCCGTAGCTGGGATTAGCTGGATCCATTTTACAATGCACTTGAACAGCTGGGCCTATCTAGGAATACATACCACGACATGATAAAGTGTGTGTGAATGTGTGTGTGTGTTTACCTGCTCGGCGTTATCCCACTGTTCAGGCTCCCCTAGGCACGGGGTAGGACGCGTAGACAAGAGGCAGTGGAAGGAAAAACCAAACACTTGATACACACGCTTCACAAAGTCCAAACAGGCCACAATCTCTTCTTCCAGCTGGAGAGAAGGAATGAAAAAAGATTAAAGACAAAAGCAACAAGAGGCAATAATGTAAATATAAAGAGACCAAGAAAGGGGAGTTTAAATTCCAGCCAGGGTGGGAAAAGAAAAAAAAAAAAAAACTAGAAACGTGTCAGTGTGTTTACTGTAAAACCTGCACAGCTCCTGAAACTGAATTAGTATTTCAGAAACCAGCAGAGTGATGATTATCCTGTGACTATGATATCTGTGAGTTAACAGGATGTAAATAGAAAGTCTGCAGGGATCACTGTCATGGGAAGGTTTCAGGGCAACTATGTAGAGGGATCAGGATTACAGACCGTGCAGCCACACAGATGCACACATGGAGGTGTAATGTTTGAACAGGACAAAGACCTTCATTCATCCAGGCGGAGGCCTCCTGGAATGTCCCAGGATTTATTTGTACAGCCCATCTAATCATTGTAATATGGCTCCATGTGTGTCCTATTCACAGTTTCTACCCTACTTACAGCATCTTAAGAAGTATGAAGCTGTCTGGAAAAAAAAAATTTGCAGAACATCTGCTCACATGTGTCATGTGTTACCTGCTCAGGTGTGCAGAAGATGTGAGCGTCGTCCTGGCAGAACCTCCGAACGCGAGTGAGACCTCCCAGCGCTCCAGAGAGCTCATTGCGATGCAGCGCCCCGAAGTCGGCCCACCGCAGAGGAAGCTCCCTCCACGAGCGAACGCGTTGCTCGAACATGAGGCTGAAGACGAGAAAGGAGAATGAAGCACTGCGATGTCTCTGTGAAGACACAAAGGTACAGGATTGTGTGTGGTCGAGTGAGTGTTCACCAGTGTGCAGGACAGTTCATGGGCTTGAGAGCGTAGGTCTGAGAGCCCTCCGACGTCACCGTGAACATGTTTTCGCTGTAGTGCTCCCAGTGGCCCGAGCGCTCCCATAATGCAGTGCTGTACAGAGTCGGAGTCACGACCTCTGTGAAGCCTCGCCTTCGGTATTCACTCTGCAAAACGTCAGGAAGGAAGGATGTGTGTGACAACGAGAGCAGGAGAGGGTCAGACTTTCACAACAGCACAATAATTGGAGGCTAACAAGAGCAATATCCTGACGGATGACACGAACATGCAGAACCCCCCTGGACATAATCAACACACACATTTCTTGTTATGTTAATGTCTGTATGTGAGTGTGAGACATGTTAACGTGGACAATATCAAATTTTTAACCCAATGACGGAAATAGAGCATTTTCTATGACAAAGGTCATAGTTGGAGCTTGCATAATCAAATTAAAAACATGCCGGTATTTCGATTTTGGTTGCATAAGTAGTGTTGAAAAGGTTAATAAAACTTCCAGTGTAAGCTCAGATTGGAGTTTCAATGTGACAGAGAGTTTAGGTGAAGTTGTAACTGTGTAGAGTTTATTTTTTATTTAGTTATCCATTTTATTATTTAGTGAAAAATGAGGCAACACCTCACAATTCGCGCATCACAACAACAACGTAGTGGAATTTGTGTTTGGGAAGGCCGGAGTCGTTCTATCGTACAGCATGTTGATCCATTCACACTGACAGAATATGCAGATTTATCAAGGATCTTTGGTTTCATCCGTCCTCAACATTTGTAAGCTCTCTTTGCTAATTATAAGTACAAACAAATTTGTGCCTGTGTGGCCATTTGAGTGGTGTTTGTGTATGAGGCTCCATATTCTTTTCTATGTTAATCTATTTTGTATAACTGAAAAGAAAAATAAATATTCTGCATTTTGTAAAACTTCTGCAGTTTGCCACGTTAGCAACAAGACAGTAATGTTTCTGTGGGTGTGAGTTTCAGTATTAAGGGGTAAACACTTACAGACCATGAAGAAATGTAAAGGGAATATCCCAGAACTGATCTTTAGAATATATTGCAAACCATATTTTAGGTTTCTAACTTTTGCAGCAGAGCAATCAGCTGATATTTGTTTCTGACACCTCTACTGATCTGCTGATAATCATTTTGAAGAAAAAGCTCAAAACTGTAAATGTGCCCAAGTCTATTCCAAGTCTGTTTTTGAAGCATTTCTGCTCTCACAGCATAGTGAGCTCATAAAATTCTTTTATATAGAATAAAATCTACAGTCGGCTTATTGCAGGACATTTACACAGAGTCAGTGATGTTCAGAGTGTATGTTCACCTTGATGAAGTCAGTGAGGGTGTTGTAGATGTGGGCTCCTTTAGGCAGGAAAAAGCAACTGCCTGGACTTACATCATTAAAGAAGAACAGCTCCTGGTCCTGCACAAAAACATGCACACATGGCATTTAGGACCAGAAAACACTTCACTTACCATTTTACTTTTAGCCTTTTCCTCAACTCTCTTAATTTCCATTTTGTCTTACCGTCCCGATGCGTCTGTGGTCCCTCCTCTTCGCCTCCTCCTGCTCCTTCTCCCACTCCTCCTTGTCCTTCTCTCCTGGAAAGGCCACACCCAAAAGACGCATCAAACCCGAGGACTCTGTCTGATTGGCCAGCGTCACGGTAGAAAGCTGGGATGTTGCAGACAACGGGTGAGGAGAGACCGGGAGGGAAGAGGGAGAAAATAATGAGTGAACAAAGAGGTCGCAAAAGAGAAAGGGAGAGTGAGGGTCAGCCAGAAGAGGAAGGGTGACAGCGCGTCTGATGGATAGCAGTGTGTTTGTAAAGGCCGAGAACAGGAAACTGGCCTCTGACAAACAACATCCTGCTGCTGATATTTCCAGCCAGGCTGTAATGGAATCCCAGTCTGGCCAGTGAGCCCATTATGGAAACTCCTACCTCTCCCTGGATCAATACAGACCAGGGAAATTCCATTTGCCCGGCATGTGTCCCACAGGACGGGCGGTGCCAGGTGGGTCCAAATAAAACATATTTTAGCGATAAAATGAGGTTAACCCATCATCTTTGATTAACAGTGAGATTGTTTGAATTTCTCTTTATAAGATCATTATCAAAGCAGCAAAAAAAGAGAGGTATGATAGATGAATAAGTGGTTAGCTTTCAAGGGACTGGACAACAATGCGTGAGCTGATATTGGATAACATAAAACATTTGGGAGCGGTTGTGCAATAAAATATGCCAGAAATCAAGAGAACAGAGAGAATTCATTAAAAAAAAAAAAAAAAAAAACAGAATACAGGATAATTACACAAAGACAAAAACACACCTGGAGTATCTTGAAGACCTTGAGGAGGCCAGTGTGTGGGAGGAGGGGACCGTTACAGACCGCTATGCTGTCCCCACACCTGAGTCACACGGAGAGGATGAAACAGGTTTAATGTTTTGTGAGGCTGGTTGGTAACATCAGGTTTTTGTATGCATGTGTTAATACTTGCCTGTATACTGTGATCGTGGGGCCATTCATCTGCTCCTCAACAAGCTGCAGTCTCAGCTTACTGTTCTATAAGAAACAGCAGGTCAATAAGAAAGTGCCTGACCTCAATAAGTAAACACTCTTAAAAAATATTACACAATAAACCACTCCTACACAGTGAGTAATATCACTGCTGTTATCAAAGGCAACATACATAAAAACTCAGTTACACAAGTTGCTACAGGTACAGTTCAGCCTGGCAGAATGATGACCTGCAATAAGAAGCAATAACAAGGAAACACATTGCCGGTGTTTTCTTTTTATCTTGATAAAACATTCTTTTAATTCTTTGTCTCACTGTGATTTACAAAGACTGTTATGCTTGAGGAGAAGAAATTCACCAGCTCTACATAAAGATATTTATTCTACATAACATAGTAACACCAGAGAAGCAGTATTAGCAAGACGGAAACCAATTAACTATTCAGCACTTTGTATTGATCGATTATACTGTTAGAATAAAGGGCTTGTCATTTTAAGTAAAGCGCAATAAACAACAATGACAGCAGTCCATGGCAGTTCCAGGAACAATGGTTTAGGCCTTTTAGTTGTGCTGTTCCTGCACCTGACAAGTCAAACTGTCTGCTGTACAAATGGAGCGCTGCTGAGACGTTGGTATTGCTGACCTGGAAGAGTTCTCGGACCTCTTCTGTGTTCAGCTCCAGACTGGACAGGGGAAGTTTGAGGGCTGCAACCTGTTTACATTTCTCCTCCACGTCGCTCAGAGACAGGGCACTGCATTTGAAAAAAAAAACAAAACAAAACAAAACAGCAGCTTCAAGATGATAGTGAGGAAGAGATCAGGGATTCTGTTGATTGTTTTTATAATAACTTGTAAGGGGAAAAAGCGGGTCATTCTAGCAACACAGAAGAATGTATAGATAAAGTATAGATAAAGATGGAAAATCATAATGTTAACAGCTGGTAAAGATGTAAAGAAGCTTTCTAAGAAAAAAAAAAGTTCAGGATGGATTCTCTTCAAGGAGGAGATTCAACAGATTTCACAGACTTCACTGTTATGACTAAAAACCCGACATGTTTCCAGAACATACTGCACCTGTATGAACATCTCACCTGTTGTCCAGCAGATGGTCACAGTAAAGCCCGAGCTCTGATGCTCCCTCTCTGCACACCTCAGCACCAAAGATCCCTTCCAACACTCCACCAAGGACACATGCCCCTGTTCTCCATGCTGCCTAAGAAAGGGTGGATGGTGCAGGGTGGGTTGGGTGTAGAGGTCACAGTCATTTTGGATTAGAAATGTCGCACGAACTAACTGACCTGGAAACATCTTAATAACAGTGAGTGAAATCTCCAACTATTTTAACCATTTGTGAGAGTTACAAAGGCACATAACATAGCCAGGTGTAAGTTTATTTATCTTCTCTTGGTGACAATTTTGTCTTTTACTGACATATGTTTCATTCTACAAATCTGTCCTTCATTGATCTCAGGATGTTTTCAGCTGAAGGTAAGGAACGATAGAATATTGAGAACCACCTTGAAAGTAACGTCAGAAAAAAAGCACATGCAACTATGGTGTATTCTGGACAAACTGAAAGGACACAAAAGCATTGCAAAGAAATTTGATTACCTGTTTTCCTTCAACTGTGTCATATCCCAGAAGTTGTAATTCACAGTCTGCCTCTAGGGGCCGTCCGAGCTCCCACAACTCCCCATTCACCTTGCTGACCAGCGTCCCTTTTGCTCTGCAGGGACAGAGGCAATAACCCTGTTATAGCACTTAAGTAAGAACACAATATGAGAACACATTTCTGTGTGCCTTATGAATTTACCGAACACTCTGAGCTACTAAGAGAGGCGTGGTGACACCAGCCGTTCCCTTCACTGTCCGTCCGTCAGCCAATTGGATACTGAGAGGTGTTTCTGCAGCTTCAGCTCTCCTCTTACTGCCTTGTTTTTCCCTGAGGGACTCAAAGAGCCGCAGTCGCTCAGATAGAGCTTGGCTCACCTGAAGTCGGACAGGAAAGATGTAGATCAGGATTACAAGGGTAATGGGTGAGAGGGTGGCAAAAGTACAAAACTATTCAAGAGCCCTATTCCACCCCACTACACACACACACACACACACACACACATAGACAGCCTCTAAAATGACCATAAAGTAAAAACACCTCTTTACTTCCAACAAAAACTGAACATCATAACCTTCATGACAGTGCGAGTTACTGCGAGGCTGCATTAGATTGAACTGGGTCTACTTAATAAACTGATCTCTCAGCATATATCGATTCACTGATATTAACACCGTGATGAAATATGATAAATCTTCAGTAATTAAGTCTCCTCAGCTCTGTGGCTGCATTATGGTGAAGTGATGCCACATCCCAAAGTGTAACTACCATTAGACCTGAAAGTGTATAATGACTCCTCATTAGCTTGATTTTTCTAAACACTAACTCATTTAACATTAAAATGAATACTGAAGACTAACAACTAAACTCCAAATGATTAATTAGGAGGTACTCACTCAAATATTGTGAGTTTTTTGTGTTTTACTAAGGGCAAAAAACAAAAACAAATGAGAGAGAGAGAGAGAGTGGAAAGTATGTTTGTGTCCATGTCACTCATCACTACTTCATAAATATACTGCTAAAACAAAGTGTCCTTGTCCTGTATGAATGAGAAAGGCAGGCATTACAACTAGATATGTAACAGTACTACTGTTAATAGTATTATTAATCAAAGTATCAATAACATAATCAGCCGCACAGTTTGGTCGTTAAAGAGAAAGACTCCACAGCAGAGCAGTCAGACCAGCCGCAGCTCTGCACACAGAGCACATCTCATCCTGTAGCTAACGCTAGCTGCTCTCTGTCCACCACCACCCTGGCGCACCTTGCTGTACCTCCTGTGCGCGCGAAGTGTCGTTCGTGCTGCCGACCGACCGACGAGCAGCCGCAGCAGCTGCGTCACCGCCATCCTACAAACACCACGCGCCCTCACTCCCAAATACCCCACATTACTGTCACCCTTCTGTGCGAGCGGCCATTACACCGGAAGCACAGATTAGGACAGCAGTGATGACGTCGTGACGCTGCTGTGAGGGGGACGTGCGCGCTCTCGAGCGCACGCAACCTGAGTACCTGCACGCGCGGTACACCTGCATCAGATAGAGGGCTCGTTACTAATATCCTGATTTAAAGAGCAGCAAACACACTGAAAACCAGACAGGGTTTTTAAAAAATGTGCTGAAATGTCTGACGACACATTCATAGTTTGGGAGTTGGCGACACGTGAAGCACACAAACACACCCAATGTCACAGCAGATAAACTGCGTGTGCAACCCCCCCCCCCCAGTTTCCACACACACAGACCGACACACCGACCAACACACCGAGAGAGGGAGAGCAGCGAGCTGCACCTGCACTCTGCGGGTTAGCGCCCGAGGCATTACTGTCTCTGATATCCCGAGGTCAACCGAGACAATCAAACTTTTCATATTTTACCGTCACGAAAACCATCCTCACTGCAGCTACTCTTCAAATACTGGACACATTTTACGGCCTGCCCCGTGGAGACTATTACAACAAACACGCAGTTAAGAAAACATTTTGAAAAGTGTTCAACCTCACACCTGAATCATATTTATAACAAATAATATCTTTCTGATGGACTGCTGTGACCAACTTTACGACCAGCTGTTAATTCTGACCAGGGACGTGAATGTATTTTCGTTTGCTTGATTTTCAATTGGCCAACAGAAGCACTGGAGTTTCTCTACTGCATAATGGAGACTGGAGACTCGAGAACTGCAGTGCCACTGAACTTCCACGTGGGGGAGCTACCGCACTATCGGAAAGAGCAGTGTCCATCTGCATAGTACAGAAATTAAATGTGTCCTCAATTTACCTAACCCTGAGCATCTGATTGTATCAATACTGTGCATTCAGTTTTCACCAATCCCTCATCTAGACCAATTCACTGTGGTTGGACCCAATTATTGATAAACCCTGTGTGGATATTTAAAATGTGGGACCACTTTCAGTACTTGATAACTCACTTAACTATGTCCATGCTGTAATGTAGTGGAAAGTACATTTGTACGTAGGAACTTGGAGGAGAAACAAGCACGATGTTTACAAGCTAGAATTCCAGCTTGGTAAGAAAATGTCCTAAACAAGGAGAGCTGGTAGTTTTTCCTAATAATGGTGCAGCATTAGTATTAAATATTAGGGACCTAACAATTTGGCTGTACAGTTAATAAAATCACAATTAATCAACTGTAGAATAATGGCTATAATGAAACACTTTAAAATGTCCACTGGTGCTGAAAGAACAAAAAGCACAATGAATGTGTTTAGTGATTCCATCCTTATATCATGTTCACTAACAACAATTTCAATGAGTTATTATTTAGAACTATACAGCCATTGTTGTGACTGACATTAAGGCTGGTCCACTTAAACCAGGTCATTAACCAGTCTTTACATCACAAATAATTCAGTGTGTATTCATTCTGCAAATGTGGCCCATGTATTGATTAATACCTTGGTATAGTCGACATCTTTGGTATTACAAAGGTTTTAAATTGCACTTCTAAAATGTGGCTTTTCACCAACGGTGTGCATTTTAGGTAAAAAACAAACAAAACAAAAAAAAAACGTTAAAAAAAGTGAGAAATGAAACAATCAGTCTTCTCAAGGAGGTTATGAGAGAAAAATCAAGGCATTTGCAGGAAGAAAAAAGGTAATAGAAAACATCAAGTCACTTCCCTCGTTAGATTAGGATAGAGCACAGACTGCTTACAGTCAATGGTGCAAACAAACTAAATGAAATATATTAAATATTGGAGAAAATGGATGCAAATCACTCCATTAGCAGTAAAAAAAAGAAAAAATGTAGTCTTATAATTCTGCAATATGCTTTGTGTAAAAAAAAAAAAAAAAAAATGTAGAGCTGTATTCACGTTGTAAATTATGCATATATATACTGTGACAATAGAATGTGTGCATGTTCATCACACCAGAAAGGATTGGACACTCAAAGACCAGTGATATAGCATCATTCATGAAAACAGCAGTAAGAGCAATTTAACGTATCAAATGTACATGAAATGACCAAATGAGCATCAGCTTTGTCACAAGTTCAGTCAGTCTCAAAATCAATTTGTCAAAGTAGAGGTGAAGGGATAACGGAAAGACGTTATTTACAAAGACAATTAACTTGAACTTGATAGGTGCTTAGTAAATAGGAAGATGTTCATAACAATAAATGTAGCTTTCTCTCTGTGCAACACAAAGAACTGATTTGGGCTGATATTTAGCTGTTTTGCAGAGAAACAATCATTTAAAAGACATACAGTTTACAGAGGGTGGTAACAGACGTGTTTAACATTCTGTAAAACATCAGAACCCTGATGGCGTGCCGACACCGTAGTGACAAAGACACTCTTTTTTTTTTTTTTTTTTTTTTAAGTCGTTACATTTTCACAATGTATCACCAACTTTATGCTGAGTGTTTCTTAATGAACTGTGCTTTCAACTCAACCTGTAAATGAGCACAGGAGACAACACGACACACACTCCATGATCAGACAAACACAGGAGTCTTTGAACAGCCATGCCCATCATGCACCTCTCACAGCGTAGGTACACTACATCAGGGGAAGCACTGTGGCAATAATTCCCGCACGAGGGGGAGGTTCACTGCCACTGTGCAGACCCTTACATACCCTCAGAGGTGTTGAGAGGTGCACAAGTGTTTCTGGACAAAGCCATGTGAGCATAAGGTAAGCATAAGGGCTTGAGGGCAAAAGAATGAAATTAGCAAAGAAACAAAACAGAGGAAAGGGCCAAAACAACTGGAGTATTTAAATAAACTATTTCCAAAACAATACTAATTAGCTCAAATGTCTTCGCCCCACCATACCATACCATCCCATCTGTGGTTACTGCTGAAAATTGCCAAATCTATTAGTCGAAAAACACAGCGCAAAAAAAGAGAAAGAAAAGGCATTAGATGTTAATGCAATATGAAAATGACAGCAGCTGTGTAAATATATGAAAACACTTTCTCTGAAAACAGGCAGAAAAATCAGCTGAATGGCGCAAATTACAACAGCGCAATTCAAGTGATAAATAGTGACCAAATAAAATACCTTCCCCCCCAGTTGAATTGAAACTCTGGATTTTATTCAAGTCAGTACAGGGTGAAGCCTAGCAAGTGGTTCAGCTGAACCCCCCCCCGCCTGCCTGCCTGCCTGCCATCCACTACTGAGTATCTTCATGACTCAGTCTGACTTGAAGCGCGCACAGGCAGACATTTATGTTGGAAATAAAAATACATAATTATCTTTACCCTCCTCTTCTGCGTGGTGGTTTCAAAAAGAAAAAAAAAAAAAAAAAAAAGGAGGACAGAAAGGTGCGACAGATTCTGCAGAGAAATTCTTCTGGAGCTAAAGCTTATCCAAGGCCTCAATCACAGTAAAGACGAGCTGCGTGAGTCACGGTCATTGTCCTCATTCACAGAAACAAAAGAGCTTGGAGAGAAAGAAGCTGTATCATCTCAGTTTTTATATTTACAAGCTTAGAGATATACAGTGGGAGAGATGGAAGGGTGGGAAAGGTTGAGAAAGAAGAGAATATTATTTACAGCAGGTGCTCCGGATATAGGGACAATAGGAAGTGTTAACCTCAGCTGCAACACAGATCTCATCACTTCAAATGAGAAATACCATTTTAGGGACACAGCACACACACACACTAATGGAAGGAGAGACTACTTTGGAACATACTTTCATCTCTTCGGTCAAACATTTTTAAAGTGATAGTTTGGTATTTTAGAAAATGTAGTTACTGGCTTTCTTGCAGAGTAAGAGGAAATATCTGTCTGTTAAATATAAAGCTGGGGATGGGACACCTTCAGCTTAACTCAGCATAAAGACTTGAAACAGAGGCCGACAGCTAGCCTGGTTCTTCATAAGGGTAAGAATGTCAGCATGCATTTTGTGGTCAGGACAGCCAGACAGGAAAGCACGACCTGTGATTTCTGCACTTCAGTTTTTGTGGAAGTTAAACAAGATATAATAATTAATAATACAGATAATACAGATAGATCCAGGGTAGTGGTTCCTTTGTTTCCAGTTTATGCTAAGATATCTGGCTTCATATTTAGTTGACTAATATGAAAATGGTGTTAATATTCTCATATAACTCGGTAATAAAACAAATAAGCTTATTTCTCAAAATGTCAAACTACTGCTTTTAGATTCTTTCCTCTATATCCCACAAGACCCACTCCTGTCCTTTCACTCCTCTGCTCTCTCTCTCTCTCTCTCTCTGGTAAAGTTACCCAACAATCACACAGGTAGGCAAACTCTAGATAAAGTATAGTTTAATCTCTGCTTGAACTATCTGTTTTCCTTCTCAGGTTATGTCACTTTATACCAGACCTAATGAAACTTTTATCTACTGTATATGGAGAGATGGAAGAAAGTGATATATTGAGTGTTGTTACACAACACTCTGCACTACGTAACTGATAACCTCAAAGCTGTACTGTACAGTGTAAGGTGACTGGCTGGCTACCTAGCTGAAGCATGAAGGTTTAATCAGCTATTTACACACAACCTAAGGTAGTTTTAATTCAAGCTAATTAACAGAGTAAAGATATCTGGGCTCATACCAGCAGGGCTAACACACACACTGCACTTCAGCGCAGGGCCCTTGCACTTCTTGTTCAGCATGTCATAGATGACCACTTCAGTAGCGTGGGGGTAGGAAGGGTCTCTTCTGCGCATGAAAGGGACCACCTGTGAATGGAGGCCCGGGCCGCTTGCCCCCGCGAAACCCCCCTACGGAGAGATCTTGGTTAAGGTGCTGAGAGGGGGTTCGGCCTCGCAGCAGAGGTCTCTGTGGGATGGGCACCGAGAGGATTGGAGGTCGAGAACTGGGTAAGTTAAGGAGGGGAACGGGGTTAGAGGTTTGGTTACGGGGCTGAGCTGGAGGACTAGCAGGGGGCTTGTGGAGAGGCGGGTTAGCAGACTGACCAGGGAGGCGAGCGGGGACAGTGTCGACCGCAGGGGAATTAGGAGTGGAGGGAGAGGTTGTGGAGGATGTGGGGGAGGGGGGTGGAAGAGGTAGACTCAGAGGCTCCTTCACTCTGCCCAGTAAGGGTAGAGGAACACCAGGGGTACCTGGGCGGTGGAGGGGGGCTGCATGGCGGGGGACGAAAGGCTCTTTAACTGTACCAGGACGGGGCAGCTTAGGGGGCTCGCCTAGCAATGATGACATGAGGGGTGGGGGGGCCACTTTGCTTCCTCTGGGGCCCATCCCACCTCGATCTCCACCTTCAGGTCTGACTTGTGGAGGAAGAGAAAGGGGGCGGTCAACTGGTACCAGCACTCCCCCCACCATGACTGCAGAGGGCACAACGGGATGGTTAGCTGGAGGGGAAGGGCGCTGCGGTACGGGAGGGGGAGGGGGTCGAGGGATCGGAGGAGGAGCGCTGAAGAAAGGGGATGTGGGAGGAGGATGCTGGTGGAGGAGCGATGGAGGAGGAGTCTGCATGTTCTCCGTGTGGTAGGGCATTTGGAACTGAGCTTGAGGAGGAGGATGTGAGTGAGGATGGGACAGAGGAGGGTGGAGATGTGGGGGGAGGAGGAGATGAGGGGGAGGAGGGGGCATGGAGGGGGTCATGTCTTCTGTGCCTCCCTGGACAATGTTAAGAGGAGGGGGGACAGAATGGGGAGAGGGAGGCTGAGCTTCCATGTATTCCTCCTCTTCATACCACATGACTCCCCCTGCCCGCCCACCTGCCCCTCCCCCTCGCCGAGAGCCTTGGCCAATCACGCGGATGCTCTCCACTGTCTTGATGCGCTCTCCAGCGAGCGGGCGGTTGGAGTAGCCTAGAGTTTGGATGGGTGCCCCTTCAGTGCAGGGTGACACTAGTGTCTCAATACGATGGTACTGGCCCCCCTTCCCACCCGGAGACTCTTGACCTTTCCCCTTGTCCTCCCTTTTCCCACTCAGACCTCCATCATCTGAACCAGTGCTCGTCTTACGAGAGCCTGCAGAGAGTCTCCTTTCTCCAGTTCCTCTGTTTCCCATCATCCTTAACTGGCCGTGTTGTCCATCTTTCCTACCCTTCATGTCGTTACTGGGGGAAGAGGAGATCTGCTTCCTCACATTCATCACTTCATCGTCCTTTAATTTTGAGCCACTCTTTTTCCCACTTCCATACCGGGAAGAGGAGGAAGACCCTAGAAAGTCTCCATTGCTACTGCTTCCCGACGGTGTGATCACAGCATCCCAGGGGTCGCTGCGGTAAGCTGTGGGCGAGAGGTTATGACCTCCAGATGACCCTAGGGACTCTTGCACACTCCCCGGTGTGTCCATGATCTCATCCTGAGTTGGGGTGCCAGCAGCCTCATCTCTTACAGGGGTCCCATCCACCCCATCGGGACTGGCGTCACCTAGAGCAAGACTAAAACCTGGATTACCCTGCAAGAAACTGTTGATTTTTGATTCTAAGCTAGGGGGAGAGACAGAAGGAGCTGAGGGACGAGGAGGGGGTGGAGGTGGAGGGGACAGCTGTCTCTCTTTCTCCCAGTCTCTGGTTCTCCCAGGTGTATCTCGTTTCAGGCTGTTCCCCAGAGCAAGCTTTGTTTTTGGGGTGGTTGGGCTGAGAAGGGCTTTAACTGCTGATGATTCTGGGGAGGTTCGGTTGGGAGGAGCAGAGGTGGTGTTTGTCACACTTTGCAGGAGAGACGACAAACCTGCACCAACACAGAAATGGGGTGGGGAAGTCAAAGAAAAACAGGCGACTTCACAAAAAACAAATTATTTGTAATAAAGTATAAGTGCTGTATTTGATTAAAAATGTAAGTAACTTTTCTGTATGTGTGTCTTACCTGGTGTGTTTGTTTTAGACAGAGCATTGAGTATGCCTTCAGGTGTGATGTCAACGCGTGAGAGGATGCTGGCCAGAGCTGGGCTCGAAGGGGTCACTTTGGAGGCTGCTGATTGGCCAGAGGGAGTGGTGGGTGTACCTGGAGACGGTCGAGCAGGGCTAGCTGCTGAAAAAATGTCAAAAGACAGATTTTAGAGGGAGGCTCTATTACTTAAAATTGTTAAATTCATCTTAAACATGAAACCTCCATTTTCCTGGGCATTATTCATTATTAATGTCTTTCAACTCTCCACTCTTTTTAATCCGACCATCTGATTCAAAATGTCTCAATTTTTTAAATAGTCAGAAACCAATTTTTAGACTCCGACATTTAAAGTACATTAATACAATATTTAATACTTGATATAAAATGCATTAATAGTTTTATAATACTTTTATAATAATTAATAATTTCACATCCATTCATTTTTCAGTTTCATACTTAACATTTTAAAGTGACTGCATTGAGGCCTGTCCAGTAAAAAAAATAACTACTCAAATAGGCCATAACCTAATGCTCGCACACTACACACTCGCTCACACACACACACGCTCACATGCTCTCTCACACACACACACACACAGACACACACGTGTGTAGTAGCTGGCCCAAGGCTGCATCAACAGTAGATGACCCCTGACGTCTGAACACACCTGTATTCTTCATGGCAGAAGTCAGTGAGCTCAGAATGGAGCTGATCTTTCCCAGGTCCACCTTCTCCAGATTGACTCCCAGAGGGGTTGCTGGAACACTTTGAGCAGTGGCAGAGGTGGGAGTCACTGGGGTGGCCGTGGCAACAGCAGCAGCAGCAGCAGCGTTGGTCTTGGTCTTAGAAGCTTTCGTAGGTGTAGTGGGAGGCTTTGATGCTGCCTCCGACTTTGTAGTCTTGGCAACAGCAATGGACGCCTTGTCTTTCTTGTCATCTGCTAGTAAAAATAATTCAAAGAGCTGATACATTTTCAAATCTGAATCACCACACTACAACTGGGCAGCCTACTACACAGAAAAATAAAATTAATACATGGAAAAGACAATTATCACCCCCACTACAACACTCTGTAGCCACTAACCCCCTGCTGTGGCAGCTTCAGCCTCTTCATCAGACATATCCATGTCCTCCATGTCTCGGTTGTCACTGGGTATTTCTCCATCATCCATGGCCTTGCCATCCAGCTCTGGATCCACCTGGGCTCTGCTACCCCCGAGTCCAAGGAAGGGTGAGTCAGAGCCAGTGGGAGAGGGGGCATCTTCAGAGGGTGAGGGGATGGGAGAGTCCTCAGGTCCAGGTAGAGTTGACTTGAGGGAATCCAATTTCCTTTTTAGACTGGCCACACGATTAGCAAAAGCATTGTATGCCTGAGCAGATTGGCAGAAAGAGAATAAAGAAAACAGATTTCAGTGGGAGCAATATAAAGAAGATCCTGCTAATTTTAGTAAAAACAGTATCACTTAACATAAATTACCAAATAATTGTCTGCTAAACCATTTTTAATTTCTCTCTGGAAAACAAATTAAATCTTGATGTCTCTAGTTTTTGTCACAGTACTCACATTGGCCACAATCTTAACCTCCTTGTACTGCATCTCGTAAAAAATGTCTGCGTTTCCCAAAGCTTCCAGCAGGGGAGGCCCTGTTTTCAACTCTTTGTCCAGGAAGCCAACAAACTCCTGCAGCTTCAGACTGCCATCCTCAAAGTCTTTAGCAAACTTGTTCCCTCCGGCCTTGTCTGGAAGAGGAGACAAGTGACAAATAAGCAGAAAAAAAATTAAAGACACGTTAATATGGTTTAATATGAGAAACTTTTCAACGTAAAAACGAAATACAAATTGCATTTCACAGTTAAGACAGAGACACGTGAATATTCAACTAATCGGTGAAAAAAAAAACAAGACCTCTGAAACTGAAATTGGACTGAAGGATTTTTAAGTGTGCGGAGAAGGAAAGTGTCTTCTAAAAAGGATTCTCCTGATAATATGGCTCCAATCACTTCTGAATCTTCATATTGTCTATTCATTTCACCTTTCAATGATAATTACCTAAAATAAAGCTGCACAAATGTTGTGTCTACAGGAAATACGTGTATTAATTTATCAATTAACACGGAAAAAAAACATTCACACTCGGGGTGGGAATCATCAGTCACCTCACAATTCAATTATGATTCTATTTTGGATTTGTACATATGGTTTATTTTTCCCTGTCTATATTAAAAATATAAGTGTGCCCAAACATCTGCCTTTAAAAAAGCCGGTGGTGGTTTTATTTCCTTTTTTCGCTTGCAGCTGCTTTGCCATCTTCGCACGGTCTAGAATGTAAACACGGCAAACACAGACTACCTAGCAGTTTTAACCAAACTCCCAAAATGTCAGTCTATTAACAATTGTGCTGATAAATTGTGCATTAATGCAGAATCAATCAACAAAGCATTGCGCTGCATTGTAGAATTGATCATTTCCGCCAACCCTTATTCACACTGGGTGTAATACTCCATTTTTAAATCTAAACCACAACACACATATTGAACCAGCAGTTTGAGGGTCAGTGCTGTGATCAAAACATCAGAAAATTAAAAACCCATCAATAGAAACAATATCCTGCTGAATCAAGAATTAACAGACTTTATTGTGAACAGATTTCATCTAAACTACTTTCTACTGAAGATATATTAGCAGACGCTAATATACATCTCCACGAGTGGTGTGTAAAATCTTGCGTTGTGATGCGGTTTGAAGAGGACACAAACATCAAGTGTAATGTGTCTTCACACACACACACACACAGAGTACACAGGTTAACAAGCGTGTGATGATGCAGAACTAAGCTCAGTGACATCTTACCTTTAAGTCTCTTAAGAGCCTCCGTGCTGCAGACGTCAACCCTGAGAGCTGCCAGCTGCTTCTCCCTGAACTCCTCCTCTGCAACTGCTTGCTTATATCTTGACAGCTGTTCAATGAGGGAGTTGGGCTGGAAAAAGAAACAGAGTGTAAATAAAATGACAACAGTTAAAATACTTAGAATGCTTTCGAGACATTTTCATTCAACAAGTAAGACAAAGTAATGCAAGACAACAGTAATAAACAAGACTTACTGTAAACTCTGCTACAATCTTGGACTTGAGGGCAGCTTTGGTGGTGGCTGGGGGGGGGGGACAAAAATTAAACATCAACTTGATCACAGTGTCAGAGTTGCAAATGTAAATAATTTGAAATAAATTATTATTTGGTTCATATCACACTGAGGTGTGTTTATTATGATTACTTTAGGGTTAAGAGTGAAAACTCTTCACCAGAAGCACCAAACTGACCATTTGCCAGTGGAGTCTCCTTCTTCTCTCTCTCCTTTTCTTTCTCCCTCTCTTTCTCCTTTTCTTTCTCCTTTTCTTTTTCCTTTTGCTTTTCTCGCTCCTTTTCCTTTTTATTGAGACCGGCTCTGAACTGGGCAATGACCTCCTCAGGATACACACTCCTCTCCTCCCAGATCACAAAAATCCTTTCCACTGACTTGCGCACCTTCCCATCTCTGACAATGATGCAAAAACAAAATACACATCTCAGTAACAGCAAAAAGGAAATGAAAGAAAGGCATAGCAGTAATGTAATTAAAAAAGATAAAAACATATTTAATGTAGAAAAATTAAGTTGAATAAAAACTCACTTAATGAGTTGTGCAGCATTGGGAAGGACTTCTGCGAAGGCTGAACGAAAGACAATGGCGTTCTTCCGTTTACAATTCTGTATCACATCATTGGCAAGGTAGAAGAGATTCAAGCGGTGATTGTTGTCAGCTGAAAAAACAGAAACAAAGAAGGGCGGATAAGATTACGAGTCCATGCGTTCAGGTATTGAAATCGTGAAGCTGATATTTGACTTCTCATGATAATGTACATTTTTTGAGCCAAGAATTTATATCAATAACATTATTTTATAGCTGAAACAAGATAAATTGATCAGGTTATGCCTGTCAGTGACGCCACCACTTCAACTGTCCAATGTTCACAGTTCTTTAGGATTGTATTCAAAAAGGTTACATGTTTTGGTAAAATACAAATCTATATTATATAATCTCAAATATCAAAATCTGTATCAGGCTACAATATTTAATATTTCTAATGTAATGAATGAATGATACAATGACACTAATACATATGTCACACAGATCAATGCCATGTGTGCTTCATCCAGAACCCTTTAAAGGCCTTCGGTTTCATTAAAATTACTGTCAGTAAATAAAGCTTTTGCTGCTATGATTAGTTCAGTCATAGATCCGGAAATCTGCCTCCATCGTCAGTGAACTTTAGTATCTGTCATACACTTCAATTTCCAAAAGAAATACAATATTGGCGAGGACACAATGATTTCTACTGCTTCCTAAAATAGATTATTTGGTAGCCTGATTTTTCCAGGCAAAATCCAATAACAGCCTGTAAACAGGATTTACAGATAATGTTAAATAAACCTCAAAAAGGCCTATTTCGATTCAATATATCATATTTGTTTTGTTTGTAAAAAGATTAGCATCTCATTTATTCTAAAAGACACAGTTAATCTTAAGATACATCAGAAAATTGTTATAGTCTATACAAAGGTGCTGTCTGTGTGTCTGTGTGTGTCTGGGTTCACTTAATCTAAAGATACGGTGCTACAATTATCAAAAGAAGTTAATAACAGATTAAATACATCATATCAAAATATACCAACAATGTGCAAATATGCTCTTTACATTTTCTTGATAATAACAGTATTAGAAGCTTTCAAAACAAATAACTATTTAAAAAAAAATAATTAAAAACCCACATTGAAGGACAGTAATCACTAGTACCTGGGTTGACTTAATTACTTTCAACCAAACATATAAATATTAACAATAATTCCTAGTCATTGGGTCACATGAGTTGTACCTACAGACCCCTTGAGTTTCTACATAGCTTTGAAAACCAACAGCAATTCCCGACTCAATGTCAACACCCACTCATGCACAAAATAAAGCCAAACATGCAATCACTTGAAAGTACAGTTTTGACATCCAAACAGTAAAACTAAATACCTCATATTACAATATCTATACGAGAATTCAACATCAATCCAACTCAGAAACTAAGTTAAATAAAACAGTTTTCAAAAGAATAAAAAGTGTAACTTGAATGAGCCTCTTCATCTAAAAAAATAATTCACAGACCGCAGTACCGACTTAATTTAGAACAAGCGCTAAAGAATGAAACATTTTAAAAAGGGACAACTCAAAGTATTACTCATCCCAAAAACGTAGATGCATGCCAAAACTTTACATTTTAGTTTCACATGGGTGTATGATTAGTTTGACATCAAAGAACATTTGCTATTTTGCATTTCTTTTTTTACTGAAATAAAACATGTTGGGAAAAATCATCATTTATCAAAGTCAATATGTCACACCAAAGTGTCCTGGGCAGAAAACTGTGGAGGCTTTATTAAATATAAACTACATATGACAACACAAAAATCTGAGATTATGTTTAAGACTGTTCTACTCAAGTTCAACATTGTGTATTTTCTGTGTCAAGTATTTAAAAAAAGTAAAATACCTAAAAAGATCAAATCAATACATAATTTAGGCAAACTTACATCTTTATATGGCATACATTCACGGAAGAATTCACAAAAGACAAGAAACTATTTTCCTGTCTCTTCCTCCCTTTTAGTATTGTATATACATGATTTAATTCAGATCCATCACAACTACAAACTACATTATTCTTATCATCATACATAGTTTCTTATCCTAAAACACTTTCCACAGAGCACAAAGTAAAGTTTCCTCACTGAAAGTAAATAATCTTCAGTCAGGTAATATCTCTAACAATAGAGAATGTTTAATGTACCCTGTAATAAATTAAGTAAAACCAAGTGCTGCTACAGTTTCTTTAATCACAGAAAAGCTTTTCAGTCTCTTTTCTCAAATACCATTCATAAATAAGGAAGCCCAACTTTTAAATTAAATAAAAGATGAAATGAATGAAAACTAACGGACTCTTGAAGGGTAAGAAAAAAATGTCAAAAGCTCTTCTCTGCTTTGAAACCATCTACTTTACAACTTTACAGATATTTGTAGACTTCTTTTTAGACTGAACCCGACATGTCGTAGTCTATCCAGCAATAAATGATGATCAGTAGATTTCCTCTTGGATAGCTGGCACTGCTTTCCATCAGGAAACAATGGCTCAGCCAGCGTACAGCAGTTCACCATGTGCTGTCAGCATAAGCTTTTATCGCGCTTTGCTCTGTGGGCAGCGATGCAGGAGGCTATAAAAAAAATGCCTACACAATAATTTGCCTCAGACACTGGCAATTTAACTAGGAACTGCCTGATAAAATTATTAAAAGACTTTAATACTGAGGCCTAGAAAAAACTGGGCAGGTCTGCAACACAAAGTTTTTCAGGGTACTAATAAATTCTGACACAAAAGCTGCCAGATTTGAAAGACTCTGGAAATTCCACATTAAAGAGGGAACGGTTTATTTTCTCCACAGTGACGACCATATTATGTAGATTCTTTATTCAGCCTTACAATATTTGTACTAAAGTGTGGAAAATAATCCATCATCACTTCTATGTTTGAACGTTGCCTAGCATCAGGATTTTTGTCAATTTTCCAATAAAGAGTTAGGATAAAAATGTTTTTATATATACATGTTAGCTTCCATGCTTATAAACATTCAAATTAGCATCATGTTACAAAATGTAAACAACTGCTAGCCAAAAAAAATCTGTTAAATCCTTTTGAAACAAACTGACTACAAATATTTGATTTGGTACGACGGCTTCCAGATACAGATTTCATGATAATTGGTCGTCAACCCACACACACAAAAATATGAATCGACTGGCATTTCTTCACAAAATCAGACTGGAAACAACAATATTTGAAACCAGCAACAAAGATTTCTCTGATAACGCTGTCAATAAAATCAAAGCCTAAGTAGTGAACATGATATTATTCACAAACAAACAGAAAAAAACACAAATTCCTGGAGAGATTATAGTAAAAATCAAACAACAAACAACATTTTCCAACATTTGAATTTTGAATTTCACCAAGTAATCGCTACCAAATAATTTAAGCTATAATCATACATTATACCCTTATCAAGCACTAGCAGCATCCATGCCATTTATTCCAGCATTTACCATAGTCAACAGCCAAAACACAACATATGTGGTTTACTCTGTTTCCTTCTCGATCTGCCCAAACTGAAAATCAGTGAAGGAATTAATCATGTCAGGTACTGGAAACCACCTTACACCACAATAATGTCTCTACGGATGTTTATGACTCCTGCTGTGAGGTGACAGTAGAGACTAAGCACATCTCTGCACACCTGAAGAAAGCCAACTACATACTCAAGCTGCAAATCACAAGATGATAAGGACATAATTTCAGAATAGCAAAATCAGAAATAGTATTCATGAGTAAGGCAGCAGATTCTTCAGAGTGCACAGAGATTAAAACAACAGACAAAGTGAGCTGTGATTTCATTAAAAAAAGTGAAGACATAACCAACAAACTGACGATACTGTAGTCTGTCTAAGAGTACAAACTAAAGAAGAGAGAGCTTTTCATTAACTCGTCAGGTCAGATGCTGCACGGGTCTTTTGGGATTACAGCCAAGTAATAAATGCAGTCAGACATCTTATCTCCATTGTGGTATTTCAAATGCCGTACGCAAGACTCGCAATATACCTCACAACACAGAGTTATATGGAGGAAAATGTTTGACACCGCTGTAAGGTGGGTTCAGACTGATGTGCTGTAATGTCCATTTAACGTATCATTGATCACAATACTGGGCTAAAACTACTAAGACTAATGTTGTCAATAGGTGCGCTAATCAAAGTACGCAGACAAACAGTGAGCTCCAACATAAAGCAGAATAATTTGCATGACCAATCACCCTGGATTAGAAACTGAGTCAAACACTTGTCAGACTCTGGTCATGCTAGTTTGCCTGGATTACCTGGAGACACTCAATTTATGATGCTTCATTGCGAAGGGACATATATGAAACACATCAAAACCAACCAGAGCCTCCAACCGAGCTGAATGTGCAAACCTGATAAGATGGACTTAAGGACTTTAAGTAGAGCTGCAAAGATAAGATGATTAATGAATTAACTGTCAACTACTTTTAATAATCTAATATTTATGTTCTAATAGTTTAATAATCTATTACTCCTTTGAGTCAGTCTTTAAAGAAAAAGTGTCCAACATCTAGTTTCAGCTTTTTAATTGTAAATATTTTATGGTTTCTTTCCTCCTCAGTAAGCTGAATATCTTTGAGTTGTGGAATAAACAAATCATTTGAGGACATCACTTTGATCAACGTCATTCAACACTTGAGGGACCAAACAACTGGTTAAGCAAGAAAATGACTGACTGATTAATCAACGCTGGAAATAATCAGATAATAATCAAATAATCTATTGTGATGCTTCACTGACAAATATCCTAAACTCTTGATTTTGGTTCAGGTTTGACAAAGCCCTCCAGGTCCATCAAACCTGTGCAAACCTGCTTGGTCAAAATAAGATGGACTTGAGGACTTAAACGACAACCACCTTGATATTTTACAGATATACAGAAGGTATATTTAAATACGAAGAAACAAATGTGAGACAACGATCATTTTGTGTTTGTCATTCATTTATAATGTGACACTGACATAAGGTTTTAACCCGTGTGTGCGTATCCTGGCACCTTCTTCTGCGCCTGTCATGCTCAATAAAAAAAAAAAACTGGAACATATAATTTAGTTTAAAGCGGACTTTCCCTCTCATTTGTTCAACTATAAACTCCACAGTAATAATGAGCCGCCGCACCACATCAATGTTTACCGCCAGCCACAAGTCAACTACCAAATACTCGAACACCAAAACACTCTTCCGTCATAACTCAAACTGAACACGTTTTAAACACATGGATTTCAAGACGTAATTCTTTACAGATAAGCAGCAGAGTGCATGATAATTTACCTTGAAAAGGGCAGATAATTTATCCTGAAAGGTTGAAATCAGTGAAGCCAGACCACGAAGCTCGAGGAGGCCCAACGGTAAACAGTTAGCACCGACAGCGTCACGAGCAGCGAACGTTGAGCTAACGTTAGCACCGACGGCTAACTCCAGACAGTGATAACAGCGCCGACCGTGCAAAGATGAGGTCGATTAAAAACTAAAATTCACTTTTAAAAATACCTAGCGGTGTTTTGCAAATGCGCCGAACTGCTTTGCACGCAACGCAGAACGATAGGCGACTTTGCAATCCGGTCACGGTGAACGCAGAGATGCATCCGAGTTAGCTAAAGTAAGCTAGCGAGTTAGCGCTCAGAGGCGAGCTACTCACATTTCTTGAGCCACTTCATCCAGTAGCGAACGATGAGGCCGTGGTGCTTTTTATTTTCAATGCACCAGGTCGAAAGTCCCTGTATCGACTCCATAGTGTTGGATACTCCTTGAAACCGCCGGTCCAACGATGCCTCCAGGGCCGATGTGGAGCTGCGGGCTCCGTGGCCGCTCGCAGCCGCAGAACCGGCCGCCATCTTCGCAGCTCTCTCTGCTGATCGCTGGCTGCTGCTGCTGCTGCGGATGAAGCGGCTAATGTAATGAGGACGACTCCGAACACGCCCCCGTGTTTTTCTTTAGCTTTAAGGATATGAACTATATTTACAAGTGCCAGTCACGCAGAATTAAAATTAACTAAACTAGAACAACAGTGTGTGTTTAATGTTAAAGCAAGTTAAACATCGAAAAAAAGACAAAAGTCGGTTAAGTTTGTTGTTTATTTAAGGCTATGACTGTAATGTTAAAGAGAAAGATAGCTACAAGCGAGACAAAGCTTTTCCACGTTTCTACGATGGAAAAGAAATATGGATTTGTGAACTTCAAATTTTGTGACATAAACCTGCTGTGCTTACAATAGGTTTTATAAAAAAATGTAACATTAACCAGGAGTCCTTTCAGGTTTGCTGCAAATATGTTAGCACAGTAGAAGTGCAGTCATTCATTGTTGGGATGGTTTTTATTAACTGCTGGACTCAAACAGGGATTATTATCAGTGTACATGGAGGATTTCATCACAAAAGTTAAGTCATAGCATCATCCGTCATCTCTTCTCTTCATCACATAAAGCCTTGATGCGAGTGATTTACATCGCAGTGCAGTCTGCCAGATTCAATAAAAGATACCACAATATCTGACAGGGGAGCCTATCACCAATAAGATGGACACTGATGCAGGCATACACACACATTTTGTCCAACACACACCCTGATCTGTCACACATTCTCGCAAAACAAAATAAAACAAAAAACATTCACACAAGTTTATTGTTCCTCCTTTTTTATGTTTGAGTCTCTCGAGTAAGTCTGTTCATCCCCATTAGGCAGCCAGTCAGCAGTGAGGACCAACTGGCTGCGAGGCCGTTTGGTCTGTCCAGGGGCCTGTTGAAGGGGGAGGCTGTCTGAAACAACGTGCTCTACAGGCAGCCTTCAGTCATCTGTGGTGTCCAACACACTCTGGCTGAGAGCCAGATCCCAGTAGTGTTCTGTGCCGTGTTTCTTGAAATGTTCTCGGGCCATGCTCTCCGTGGGGCACTGCTTGAACTTCATATCCCCAAAACTACGCTCTTTAGCTGTGCCCTGGGGAACCAAGAGCAATCATTAGACTTGAGTGAGATCACAAAATGATTCAATAACTCTTTTTTATTTAATATGATAGTACATGAGACGAAAGAAGAAAGCAGAGTGCGTGGACACTCACCTCCCAAATCAACCAGCACTTGTTGTTCCTCTTTGTATCATCATCGCCATCTGGATCTAATTGAGAATCAATGGTGAAGAGTTTAGAATGCCTGAGATAAGCACAAAGGCGTGACAACTAGCACAAGACTCAAAAGTCAAGCCACTCTTACCGTCTCTTTTACTGTTGTGTTCCTCCCATTTGATTCTGTGCATCATCAGCTTCTTAAACTTTTTCTGGGATTTAGGTCCTAAAAGGGAGAGGTGTGGATTTTAAGCGTGACTTTGAATATCCTGCTATTATTTCTCAAGGGGTAGCAGAGAGGATAAACGTTGGCCACTTAAGACTGACTGCAGCCATACAATTTTTTAATAAGACAAAGTACCCTGGAGTTGTTTAAATCAGTTTATTAATATTCAAATTCTCTAAATCGGTTCTCTAAATCAGTTGGTAAACCATTATAACCTATAAAATCATACTGACAAAGGGATATAAATTTATATAGATAGATGTGTGTTTATTAAGTTTGGACCTTTTTTCTGCGCTCCTCCTGTTCCAAACAAACACTTGCTATGTACCTTTTCTTTAACAGTGACTTTTGTTGGATCCATCTTTGTTTTATTTAGTTCATACTGTCAGGTCTCTTATGGGTTGTGTTGAGCCTTTCTGTACTTTTCATTTTTTAAATAATAGACCATCAATTTTATATTTTTGGAAGCATACACACATCAAGGTGCAGACCAGTAAACACTTAACATAGGTAGAACAGGGGATGACATTTCTTAACATTTGGGGGATGAAAGAGTTATGACACCCGTTTATTAAGTCCATGAGAACAAATTTAATGTAGAAAAGTTGCCATTTTATAAAATGAAGACCAGTTAATGATTAGTGTTATACATTCATACCACAGACATTTCTTCCTGTCACAGAAATGTTTATTACAATTCACGTCATGTCAGGTGCCAGCTGTGGTATGTGTTGTCCCTTACCTCCTTCCACCACGACAAGGTTGACATCTCTGTGCAGAACCACTGTTCCCGTCAGGTACAGCTGGTTCGCGTTAGCCTCCACTTTAAACTTCTTTGCGGGATTTTGCAGGTTACGGATCCTGTACAGGGAAGGTAAGGTGCTTTAATTAGACACACTTCTAATTAGACACACACTGTGCTATAAGTTTGAACTACAATGTGTGTTCTCTGGCCCTACAAATGCACACCTGTAAACTGCAATGTGAACACCATTAGTGAGGTCTTCTTTTAACTTCTTGACCTTCTTTTCTTTCCTCTGCTCTGCCGTGAGCTTGCGGGCTGCATTGGCCTCCTCATGAGCCCTGCAAAGAGGGGGACAGGATTAGAAAAACCTTAAAGAAAGCCTTTGTTATTCATGGGTTATCATGCATTGAACGGAAAAGTCAGAACTGTGCCACCCTGAAACAAAGGGTGTAGAGGTTGCATTACTAACTTCTGTCTCTTGGCCATCTGCGCTCTGACGTGGGCCTCAACCTTCGTGGGGTCCTGAACTGCCTCCGTTCCCAGCACTCTCATCAGGTTTGAGATCCGTACTGAGGAAATGAAAGCAAACATTTGTTATATTCCATTTAATATTTTTTGTAGTAGTTAGTAGTAATAATCGTCCTTTGAGCATTGGGTACCTTTGGGTTCTGGTGGAGGCATCAGGCCCAGACGAACCTTCTCTTGAACTTCTTTTTGTCCTTCCCTTCGTGTCTGTCTTCTCAGTTTCTTCTGTTCTTTCTTTGTCAGGTATACACCCAGCGTTACTGGCTTATCCGTGTCAACTGAGGAAAAGAGGATAAAGGATAAAGATTTACCATTGTTTTTAAAAAAATTAGAGCATGCACATACAACATACTGCATACTGTCAGTACTGCTCAGGGGCATTACTGACAGCGCAAAAAATAACCATAGAGAAGTATGTTAAGTTTGCACATAGTTGCTGCACAAATTTTAAAATCATCTATTTAGTACTACTGAAACAATTCCATAAGCGTGCAACCAACATAACTTAGGTTCAAGGTCTAAGTGACTCGGCAACTCTTTCTGAAGAAGATCTTTATGAAGATACCACTGACAGCTCCAGTTACCGACAGGCCTTGTGGTGAAATATGTCAGCTACACAGAGATATTGCTTCCTACACCTAAACTCCACATTTCTGAATTAAGGAAGCACACAGACACAAGGGGACTATCTTTGCTCCACCTGTCAATGCAATTTTATTTTCTGTTGCCTATTGTTGAGTTTTTGTGCTTTTTTAGTTAAACCCTGACAATTTCACCAGCAATTTGCGTTTCTCTTTTACCTTTTAAGATCTCGAAGGTACATGTGTACATGTGAATGTTCATTTTTTTAACACGTGTGTAACATGCACCTTTGACAATGTGCAGACTTTTTACCGTTAATACACTCACCTGGAGGGCTTATTTGCGCAGGATGTTCAACTAAGTTGGTTACGCCAAAGAGCTCCACATCATCAAATGTTGTGTCAGGTGTTCTTCATAAATTAAGAGAAAAAGATATCCATTAATCACTGTAAATTGACTGTACAAACTGCATTATTATGTTGCGATAAAAGATTGTGCTACTTATTCTACATTTTCACTAAGGCAAAGAGAACAAGATGACTGAAAGTTCCTGGGTTTGCTGTAGTTTCTTACATTTCTATGTTGTTGGGCAGGATGAAAGAGTCCCACCACTCAATGTTGGGCACCTCCCCTTCTCCAATCTCTTTCTTGGGGGCAATCAGTGCCAGCTTTGTGGACGCCTGGATTCCTGTCTTCTTTGCTGCCTGTGCAATCTCACTCTGCAACCGTTCCAACTGGGCCTGATTGAGGTCAGATCAACACAGGAAGGACAAAGGACAAGTTGCTGTGAACCATGTTTTAATTTTATGTCCGTTCCAAAGAACCAGGCTGAAACAACATGTTAAAGTTTCAACGTTAAACCCAACCTTAGTTCTAATTCTCTGAGCAATCTTCTCAAAGCGCCCTTGGTCGTGGAATTTGAAACTCCTGCGAGGGCGCTGAGCTGGTGTAATAAACACGCGCTGGTCGAAGTAGGACGTGGACTCCAAGTCATCCCCGGGCTTCTCCTTCAGCTGTTGACGGAACTGCTCCCTCTTTACTGCTCGAATGTTCGCTACACAGACGAAAGAAAATTCATTAAGGAACACCAAAATGAAAACTGAAAAGTGTGTGTTTATACAAGTACTGGACCACTGTACACATACCTTTCAATGTGGGCATGCGGTGAGTGAGTTCAACCTCTTTACCAGTCGCATCTACAGTTCTACCCTTGTCATCCAGAATGAGAGGTGTTGGTTTGTTCACCTCCTTGACTTCTACTTTCCTATAAAGAAACACACAGAGAAAGCAGTTTATTTCCACACTGTCACAACAACAAATACAACAAATCACACCCATATTTTTATATTTTAAAATTCCATTGACTGTGGCAATACTCACGGTGGCGCAATTCCCATGGCATGCAGATTAGCTAGTGCCACTAGGTTGTGAGGCCCAGTATTCCCCAAAGCTCCAAGGATACCAGGTTTCATGGCTAACTGTGACTGAATGCGGGCCTGTAGCTCAGCAGCCTTGCGGGCCTTCTCGATAGCATCATTCATGAAGCTGGCAGCCTGTGAAGGGGCAATGGATGAGGCACCCCCTGCAGCTGCAGCAGCTGCATTGCCGAGAAGCCGTGACACTGGAGGGCTATCCATTTGCGACTGTTGTGTGGGAAGGGGCACCCGCTTAAATCAGGGAGAAATAAAAACAGTGTTATACTAAATGCACTGTCCAAATGGCCAAAGCTTATATTTAAGGACATTATCTCTTAAAAAATTGAGGGAAAAAATATTTTTCTTACTGGTGGAGGGGCCGAAGAAGAAAAGCTCAATTGTTTCTTCCTCTCTTCTATTTGTTTTGTGGCTGCCTCCATCATCTGTTTTATCTGATAATGCAGACAAAAAGAGTATTAGTAAATGCATAATAAAAAATGAAACAACAACCTTATTTACAACTAACAAAATTAACTAATAATCTCATACCTGCATTTTGGTGAGCATTCCAGGGCTCTCAGATGGAGGTCCAGGTATGACTTCTGGCTCCTCCACCTCCTCAAAGCGAGGGACCCGTTTCCGCTTTGCAACAGTTCCACCAACTGACTCTGCAGTTTCTCGCACTGCAGCTGTTTCAACCTCATCACCAAACACATCCTGAAACCAACCAGCCAAAACAGAAACGCCAGCAGCAAATATTACCATTACGCAAAATATGCATGCAAATACACATTGTCTAATAATATGATTAAACATATCATTATCTAAATAGTTTTTCTGCTTTTGTCGATGATCTTCACACTGCGTGTACACAACTTAATCAGACTACACATGCATGACAGGCTGTGTCTAATTCCCCCACTTCCTCGCTTTTGTAATGGTGCATGTAATTGTGGTCACTAATCTATGGTCAATCAACTGATTAGTTTAAAGTCTAATTATTCATCTCTGCAGTGGCAAAGTTTGCTTACCTTAAGATCTCTTTTGCGGTTCTTTTCTCCCGCTCCTTTGTTGCCGCGGGCAGTGCGGCTTTCCTCCAAAGCTTCAAAAAGGCGCTCCACAAAACCTCCAGCAGAATCATCAAGGAAGGGACGCAGCTGGTCTGAAGTGGAAATGAGTGTGAAATAATTTGTACTTTTTTACATTTAAATGATCCTCTCTTGTTGACCTCACCATAGAGTCCCTTTACATGTAGAGAAAAACCATAAGCTCTGTGAATATCTACATCAATTGGATATTGTAACTTAAGTATTTACGTGATTCCCACCAACCTGACAGGTGCAATAACCTAACCTAACTCAGTGATTTTGAAAACCACTGCCTAACAATTGAGTCTACAAGTTTATACAGAGCACTGCAGCCAGTCACAGGGTTCCTACACCTTTTCTACGGTCTAATGTAAGCACCTTATGGTTGTGGTAAATTATATGCAATCAATTACACTTATATCATTACTTTATCTAAGAGGTGAACAAGTGAGTCAGGTAATTATATATTGCAATTGCATATAACTGCAGTTTGAAATGCTTGATTCAAAATCCAAGCACTTTTCAAACCTACAAAACACCCACATTAAGTTAAAAAAAATGACAAGGATTTCCAGCACCCATACAAACCTTGCCAGTGCTGAAAAGTAAAATTACGGAAATGAGGACCTTTGTTTGGGCTTATCTTTCCCATTGAATAATTTACAGAACATGTGAATATGAACATTAATCGTTAAATGCAATATGAACTTGGCTCTCTTCTGGTGCAAAAATCACTGCTAATGGCTAAAAGCAGTGGCAGGGAATATTAATACTTACATATGACAACTTGATATCACTAATGACCTCATTGTAAAATGGTAGTCTACTTGAAAGTGGTGAGCTTACAACTGGACAATCATCCCATACACTTATTTAACCAAATAATTAGGACAACTCTCTGAAGTTGCTTCAGGGGCAAAATGCCTTTTGATTGTGACTAAATCTGGCATGTATATGAATCACAGTAGGTCTCAAATGGTTAATACAGTTACCTATGGTCTTCCTTTTGTCCAGTCCCTTTCCAACACAATGCAGAGCCGCGGTAACCACAGTTGGCTCTGAGAAACCAAGCACCTTCTTCACGGTGCGCTCCACCCATGGCCTCAACTCCTCCACCTCCCGCTTAGGAAGAGACATCCTCCAAACCTGCAAAACATCAGATCATTTACCACACGTCAACATAATGCTTGATTCATGTTGACGCAACTCATTATCTTATATTTGAGACTGTGCATAAACAACACACGTGTGACAATCAGAAACACTGATGTGACAGTCATGTTCGGAGCTACATGTGCACACACCTCCCGCTGTTTAACTCACTTACAGACGCATATACACAAAAGTCCACTTATTTAACTCATGAAAAACTGTCAATCCAACACTTGCTATCTTTTTTTCAATCGATGGCTGCAGCATTCGACTGTGCTAACCATAGCAACGCACAAGCTAAATCAATTACATCCGCCAAAACTCCCCGGCTGCCCGCTAGTTATCGTTAGCACCCTGCTATCTGCCAGCCACCAACATCAGCGAAAAAAACGCCTCATTAAACATAACAAACCTTCCGATTCTGCCGCTGTCCCTGCTCGGGCCGCTCACGTAGCAAGAGTCTAAAAGAAATGAGCTAATTTAAGCGACGTAAACCACACAGACAGCTAAGTTTTCTGTGAAACTTTCTGTTTGGTCGCGCCGTTCGCACGACGTTTCTAATGCACGACCCGGAACCGGAAACGGGGAGACGCTGCTTCTTCTTCTTTTTCTTCTTCTTCTTCTTCTTCATGGCAACTTTCACGCACTTAAATGTTCGTTGGCGCCACCCAACTGAGCTCAAGGCAACTCTGGTTTACTTACTGAACATTATTAAAAGTCAGGTTTTTACAATAGTCAACCACATTTGAAAGCTTGTGTTTGACCCTGCGCCCCCCCCCCCCGCAGCAAACGTGCTCTTTTGGATGCTCCATGGTAGATAAAAGTGTCCAAGACAACATTATAAAATGCCCTTTCAATGGAGATAATGGGATACAGTGCCACATACTAAACCGCATAAAGCTGGTGCCCCTTAGTGATTTTTTTTCCTAAGCAATACTGGGCCATGATGAAATCTCAATGCATCGATATTTGAGATTTTCAGCACATGTATGCAACAGAATGAAGACATTTAATGGATGTCCATACATGATATGACCAGTTTTTGTATTTCAGCTTAACCTTTATTTAAACAAGTGGGCACTGAAAGCAAGCTCTCTTTCACAAGGAAGCCCTGTAAGTTTCAGCAAAAGAAACTTACAGGAAACAACAAATCAAATTATAAACAAATACAACAAACAGACTACATACATTCAGGTTGTTCTGTGTCAATCAAAACACAGATTTAAATTGATTAAAAGGGACTGTCTGATTTTATGGCCCCCTGCAGATTCTTCTACTTGTGTGGACCTTTGTATTTAAGAGCCATTTTACCAGTCTCTGTATTAACATGGTGATTTTCAAAGACCAAATAGTCTTTGGACCTAGTGCAGTGTGAACTTGATCTTTGGTGAAAAAGACATGAGCGATAACCAGGAAGTTTGCCAAGAAGTGCTTTGTCGATGAATAGAGTGCATGTCGTTCTTTTCTCCCTGCTAACGACACCACCCAGCTTTCTCACATAGATTACAGTGATACATCCTAAAGCCTTCCCCAGTTATTAACCTAAGGGTGATAAACTGCATCGATAGGTTTAAGAGTAGAGTCAGGAGAGTGCATATGAACTACATCACCATAGCTCATAATGAATAAAGGACTTGACTTTACAGTTTTACAGCACCCTATTTCTATAAAATAATGCCAGTTTGACTTTCAAGAACTTAGTCCGTTGATTAATATGCTTTTTGAAGCAGCTTGTCATTGTGCCAGACACCAAGATATTTATAGGAACAGACAATTAGTGTCCCATTAAAAGTAATTATATTCACTGCAGTGGAACTGTTGCTGCCAATGTTGGTCATCATAAATGACCATGTTTAGATAAAGAGTCAATATGGACCAATAAATATTATCTGCTGTAACTAGTAATTACATCTAATTATCATCCTAGCAAACAAAAAGTCATTGTTTGATCTGTATCACAAATTTAATATGTTAAATGTATTTGAATTCAGTGTAAAAAGCAGTAGTATTAACAGAAATGAATGGAGAATCAGTAGTGAACTGTCCACAGTATTGATTTTTATCATTACTCTGTATGGAGTGAAACATTGCTAAACAGTTGCCCAATTAACTACTGAGTTGTCATGAAGCTAGTCCCTTAGTAAAAAAAAAAAAGGATTATTAGTCGATCTCTGTTTCCTTCCATTGTAGGCCCACCCCCTCATTTTTTTCTCTATCTTTGCATGATGTGGGTCAGCTGCAGTTGTAGTAGTGTGAGCATGAATGCAGCAGTAGTAAGCCTGAGGCTACACCAGTCTGTCAGACTCCGCCCCCCCTCCAACAATCCACGTCCATGCTTCCACTTACAGAGGTAATGCTGCTTGCTACTTTTCAGTTGGGCTAAACTGTTTATACATTATATTATAGTTTGCCAGACGTGTTCTTTCTGCAGAGTTATAATAGTCATTGAGATGCCAGTCATTCATTATACATTCAGTTACTCTTACTGAACAGCACAACTCCTCATCAGCGCAGACATATGCTGATTCATCAAGGATACATCCACCACAGTTTATCTTCTGGCTTTCACTCACTCACCCACTTACTGACTGTTTACATCAATGTTTACATGCAGACTACAGCCTCTTTTATGTGAATAACCAGACTAAGCTTTTACAGGGTTTGCAGTACACCAATTTGGTATCTGGCAGGATGTCTCTCATTAGCACCAAATAAAGGAAATTTGAGAAACTTTCATTGTATATGCTTTCTTTTTAGGATTATGAAATGTGAGATTTTTCTACCACCCCATACCTCTTTGTGGAACTTTGGATCCAGTTCACTGTGTGACCTTTCTGGTGTTTGTGCAGAGTCAAAATACCATAAGATGTGTATGTACTCAAAAAACAAAACAATAGGGCTGCAGCTATTCTGGTTTTTACCAATTTACCAATTGTTTAAAAAAATGAGAATATTTCCCATCATAGTTTCCCAGTGCAGGTCAGTTGTTTAAAAGTTTTCGAGAGCTAAAACATTTAGTTGATTAATTGATGTAATTTGCCTGAAAATTAATCAGCAGTGTATTTTAAAAAGTATTTATTAAAGCAAAAATGGGTGGGTTGCTTTTCTCTGTCTTCTGTGGTAATAAATTGAATATCCTTGGTTTCAGTCTGGTTTTGTTGGTTGGACAAGACAACAATGTTTTGAGATGTCATCAGCTATGAGAACCTGTGACTTGTAAAGAATGAATCTATTAGTCAAGAAAATAATTGGAAGATTAATAAATAATCAATCTGAAAATAATTGTTAGATGTTGTAGCCCTAGTGAAATCTTTAGATGTTTTTTTTTCGTTCCATCAGATGTGCAAAATCCAAAAATTATCCACTTTACAATTAAAGAAAAAGAAAAAAAATCTAGCAAACCTTCAGATAAAAATTGTTTGGTACTTTTGTTGTTGATAAACAAAACAACTGATTAGTCATTTTTAGCATCATATAAGGGAGTAATTGTAAAATTAATATATAAAGCTGGTCTCTTGGTCAATTTTTGACCTACATTTTGGTAAAACAACGTTGTTAAATATACATTTATATGAGTAATGCCTTAATCTGGTTGTAATCAAATGATTAGCAGGTCAGCAAACAACATATTTACACACCCAGCAACCTTCGCCACCACAATCATCAACCTGAATTCCACGCTGGCACCTCACATGTGCTGCCTTCCCCCCCACCCAACCTCTCTCTCTCTCTAGCCAACTCTATTATGTAATGACACCTCAGCACATAATGTCACAATAGAACAGATACAGAACAGATATTTCTATACAAATACACACAGAAAAACAAAACACACAGGATTCACACACACTACATGCTCTTACCCATGGTGGCAATCAGTGACTTCCACTTGTCTGTGCAGCTAAAACAAGTATAATAAAGCACCATGGAGGCGTGTGGTGAGAGCTGTATGAATTCATCCATTGTATTACTGGAATGTCGTACATTTAGTTAATCCTGGTCCAATACTGGCAGAGCACTAATTGTTTAATCTTGCACAAGTGTTTCCTTTCATTTGCTGAACATTTCCTCCAATATTCTCAACATTTTGAATCACGTGATGTCAGCTGACTCTATTAATCTGCATTATAGCGACGCTATAAATATTACATAAGTGAATAATTTCTGACTTTATTGAAGATGTTCCCTGTGTTCCTTCACACAGAAGTTTGATTCATCAAGTTCGTGTCCATGGTATATTTCATCATGCTGACCCAGTTTTATTTCACTGTATCTGACAGGGGCTGTAAATCATCGTAGATGGTACAATCTCAAGGGACCCCACTGTCTTTACTTCACACATGGGCAGCGAGGACCTTAGCGTGAGTATTGGTGTTAGTGCATCGTCTAGTGTAGTGAGTGTATTTTGTCTCCCACTTTTTCCTCTCATTCATATCCCCCCTGTTTGCCAACTCCTTCCTTTTCCTGTCCTCTGTATATTCTGCATGGTGTTTCCCCTCTCACTTGCTGAACCTGAATAATTGAGCAGTCGCGTAAGATGGCGTCACCTCGAGCAGGCTCCCGAGAACACATTCAGGCCAAAGAAACTGATGAGGATGTTATTTGCCTGAAGCCTCGGCCGTGCCCCAAATATCACACCACAATGTCATGAGATACACGTGCGTCCTTGAAAATGTAGTCCCGGTGTCTCTGCCTTTACCATGTCCCCTGTTGGTGACATCACAGTGATGGGGACCACAGATGGTGGGAAGACCAGCATCTCCAACCCCACACTCACGCCAAGGCCTGTCATCCCAGCGAGCTCCAGCAAACCAGAAATGACTTCGAAGTAGCTCAGATTTCCATCGCAGGGCTGGCCACTGTGCAATTTTAATGAGCATCGAGGCTGTTTTGGGACTAGTCGGCACTAAAACCCCCTGAGGACTTTGGGTGAGTAAGAGCAAGTGTGTGAGTGTGCTCCTATCATATCTTTGTGTGAACACAGGAGTGCGTGTGTGTGTAGTTGTAAAGTCACAGTGTGGCTTCACCTCACGTGAGGTTTACTGGAGTGCAGGGAGTGCTTTATGGGGGAGGGGAGTTTGGAATAAGTGAATAAGCACCTCATTGTGTCAGTCCCTTCATTACTCACTCAGCACAGGCAGCAGAACTGGACAGACACCCTTAAATCATTAACTTGTTAAAACCAATAAGGGGATGTGGAACCTCAATTAAAACCTACACAACCAGGGATAAGAGGGGTAGTAAGGTCATTATGTGCAATCCTATTGATGCACAGACACGTGCTCAATTAATCCAACACACGCTTGCTGGATTCTCAGAGAAGTGAAAATAACTTACCACATTTATGATGCAATAACTGATTTTCTTTATCCTTCTGCTATGTGGTTTAATAGAGACTGTTACAAATGCAGCATGATACATTGGTATAATGTATTATAAGGTGTATAAAACTTCCTTCAAAACAAAATTGTAGGAGGCAAAATAAAAAACCCATAAACACAAGTCAAATGGCTGGGGAAAAAAAAAAATCATTATTGTTGAAAACAAGTGAAAAAAAACAACAAATGCCCTCCAAGCTCCCCAAAACTGAGTGAGGTCAGGTCTCCTCCCTCTGCCCTCCACACATCCTCTTCTCGTCCTTTTCCTCCTGCCCCTCGTTTCCCTCCTCCAGAGGAGGAAGGGGGTGAGTAGCGGCGGAGGGGGGAGATGGAGGGCAAGGGCTTCTCTGCTAAAAACTGCATGGATACAAGGGGGGGCCAAGAGGGAGGGAGGGGGCGGGCGGTCTCTGTTGTTGTAACGTAGCAGAGTCAGTGTGTCAGAGACAGGCCCATCACAAAATCAGCCAGTCAGTGTGTCAGAGCGTGTGGAGGGGAGTGGCACACGCGTGTGCATCTGTGTTTACGACTCTGGGTATGTTTGTGCGTGTGTGTGCGTGCGGCATGGCTGATTTCATCCCGTCTGAGCAGGGAGAAATCAAACCACACCCTCTTAAAATTTGTCACTCTCGTGCCCATGTTCATGCTGTATCCATGGGTGTGATGCTGCTGGAGTGGAGAGAAAATGGTGAATGTTCCACCTTTTTAATTCAGGAATTTGGGATATTTAAGATTTAATGAAATATATGAAACCAGACCTGCGACCAACATTGATATTCATTGAAGTAATCTGTCTATTATTTTCTCGATTAAATTATAACCATTGTCTGTAAAAAAGGTCAAATAACTATAGTAAAAATATCCATCCCAATTTCCTAGAGCCCAAATTGTTTGTTTTGTCTGACCATCAGTCCAAATATAAAAAAATGTTAAGTTCACTATTCTAAAAAAATATCAGAATTTTTTTCCAAAATCATCTCTTGTGCATTCTACAGAAAATCATCACTGGCAAGTTTAATGGTTTTTAGCAGGAGCACAGGGCACTTTGGCAAGTGATCAGTAAGGTTAACTTTTGACTCTCACCTTTGATTTTTTTAGAGGGACTGAAATCAGCATGCCCCTGTGCAGACGCCGAGACCTGAGCCCATCTGACTGTCACGGTACTCAGAAAGCACAACAAACACACAAGCATGCCAGGCTCTTCTCGACACCTATAGGACGTATTAACTCACTGTGATCTCATGAAATAAACAACCAAACCACACAAACACTCTGTAATGTTTGCGCTCTGGAGAAGCAGCTGGTTGGAGGATCAGCCAGCCCCCCCACTGCCAGTGAGATTACCGAGGCTGTAGTCTCACACCCCGCCACCCCTCCTTCTCACTACCCTCGCCTTCCCTTCATCACCCCCCCGCCACCCAATCCCCGTCCCACCCACACATGCACACTTCAAAATGTACAGTCTGTAAATCTGCACCCCATTGAGTCGCACATCTGTTTAGAGTGAGCTGCTTTTCCAAAACACCAGTCTCACATTGTCACATATTAGGTCAAAAATAAAATAACAAATAAATGAATAATTAATTTCCTCCCCAAAAAACAGGCACAAAATTACAAGCAGTAAGTTCAGCTTTCAAAAAATGTGTCCTTTATTAAAAGATTTTTTTTCTTTTCATCATTATTGAAAAAGTAGCCAGAAGAGTAATATCACGTAAAGATGGTGTGAGGGAAAGACAGCGTTTAGTTTAGAAAGAAAAGATACTAACAGGATTGAGGGAGATGAAGGAGAGAGAGCAAGGGCAGACGAATGCAGCAGAGTGGGGGAGGGGAGGCGAGGGTGAGGAGGGTTGGGGGGGACTACAGTCAGCTTTTACAGTTTCAGAAAAAAAAGGCAGCTAAAATAAATGAGAAATATCATTTCTGACCAATCAGCAGTGGTCGCTGCAGTAGAAAACATACATGAAAAAGAGGAGATAAACAGTGAAGAATAAGTGCAATTGGTTTCTCTGTCATACCACAACTGTATATAAAAAACAGGAGTCAGTGGAGGACACCCCCAGCCTCAGGAGTCAGCGTCTGGCACATCCTGCCTGCACACTTGAAGACGGGGATGGGTTAAGACCGCCTGACTCTGAGATTTGCGACTGAGGGGGTTGTTCGTTCCATAACCCGCAAACATAGGCAGTAACATGGAAGCTGCCAGTGGCTCTGTGTTCACATGTGGTGGGTTTTTTTTTGGAGGAGTCTGGTACGTGGGTATCCCTCCTCTATATTCATGTAAATAGTGTATGAACCGCTCATACCAATTTAAAAATATTTTAGTCTAAATATTTACAATACTTCTGCAATATAGGTAAATCCAATCACATCGCTAACCCCTCTTATATTTAGAAGAATATTGTGAGCAGATTTCCAAATACAGCGAGAGCCTCATATTGGACGTGAATTAGAACTGGAATTAGAACAATAGCAGCAGAGGAGGGTGGTGCAAATAAAGGTTTCCTCCCTTACATTTATATTTTCTCTGTTTTTTTCAAGTTTTCAAGAGCACCGGCTACAAGTGCAGTTCAGTCCGTCCCCCTGTTGAACAGAACTAAAAGGAAAGCCTCAGAAGAAGGCTACACTTTAATACGACATGACATAATAGTAGCCACTGCTGTTGTTGTGTGTGAAAGCTGGAGATGTAGGCAGTTTGGATTAACTGTAGATATCAGAATACTAGAGCTGGACACCGGTTTTTAAGCTGTAGAGAGATAGTTGATGATACTGTCGGTTCTGATGCTGTGTGTAACTCTTGAAGCAAGATGAAAATGACTACATGTTGGCTTTCATGATTGAATTTGTACTGCTTTTGTGAAATAAAAGCAAACAATCACAACGCAGTCATGAATGCACTGAAAGCACCAAATGCTTTCCTGAACACATCCTATTTGGTAAAAAGGCACAGTAGTCCATTCATAAGATTTCACTTCCTTTCGATTTTCGTTCTCCCCATGATAGCAATAAAAACCACAAACAATCTATTAACACCATCTTCCCTGTCGCCTCAAAACAACTGTAGGCCAAACTATGCAAATGCACAGTTTTGGCGATATTCAGCTGCCCAATAAATAAATACAAACAATAAATAAATGCAGTGTCTGATCTACACATGAATAAATTAACTGCTGGACTAGAGAGACAGATGTCTTTGAGTGGTCCTTGTTTTGTGTTTTTTTTTTTTTCGCCTCGAGGACTGGTCTTCCTTGGATTTTCATGACAGTAATTGCCGGTCGGCTTGTAGTCGAAGACCAGGCAGACACATCTGATCCACAGCGTGACAAGAAAAGTTGTGCGACCTCTGATCGCTGTGATGTCACCCCTCTTGATGCCCTGCTGCAGATCTGCCAGCCAAGCGTCCAAACAGCTCTTGGATTACAATCGTGAGTTGATGACATCATTTTTTCCACAGTTTCCGATAACTCTAAGCACACCACAAGTACAGTATAATGCTGCATTCTGTACACTGTATTTCTCACATCACTAGTCACAAGATGACTTCAATGTCACTTATTTCAAACCAGATGCCTTAAGTCTATCTACAAGTGAATGTAAGGTCAAATGTGTCTCCTGCCGAGAGACTAGAATCAGATTCTGTTCACCCTGCGTCACTCACGCTGGATTAAATCCTAACTAGAGTTACTTTATCACACTAAACTTCCACTCTGAATATTGACATCAGCTTTTCTAGTTTCAGATTGAGTGTGTCCTTCAAGTTAAATTCCTGCCGAAACAGTCATCTGAATTAATTAATTGCTTTCATATTGACGAGAAACTATTGTCTGCTCCACGGAATTCCTCAAAATCTCTCCTATTGACCATTACTCAGTAAGCTTTAGATAGCCTTTGAGCTTTACGAGTCCATTCCTGTCCCCCTCAACCACAACTGCTTTTGTGGAAATGTTCAGATTATTATGTCACTGAATTGAATCATTTGTTGTAATTGGTGATCAGCTGCAATGGATTTGATTCATTTAAACACATTACATCCTGTTGTTTGAAATAACTGCTGTAGTTGTGGTCTTGATGGGGGGCTGTGTATGATCTTCATTTGTCTTCAACGTCGATCACCTGCAGTTCTTTGCTCCCCTTCCTCTCGCTAATACATCTGTAATGACAGGCCTTTAGCCTCTTCCCTTCTTCCTCTCACAGCAGCTCTTAGCCTGGCGGTGTAACAAAGTGAGGCTGCCGGCTCTTTGCTCGTTCAATGCATCAGGTCTCTAAGGGAGTGGGACAGACTCTGGGCAAAGGCTTGAGTGTGACAGAAGGAGATTGATTTTTATTCTGACAGCTCTCGATGGTCTCATTATCACTCTGTTGTCCAGCAACAGGCTGGCTTTGGCACCTGACTGGCTTCTTCAGATTTTTTGGGTGCTTGTGGGGCGTGGTAGAGGAGACGGAGCTGTCTTGTGTAGCCAGACTGCCCCTCTGTCTGGATGAAATGACGGCAGCGTCAGGCTTGTTTTCACTGTTGCCTGATGCTGTTGTGCCTTCATGTGAAGGACAGGCCTTTCGAGGGGACAGGATGGGGGCGACGTGAACCCACGTCAGGCTTGGTTCAGAGCTCTGACCTGCTTTGTACGCAGATATCTTGCCCACTTCCTCGCTGTCACCGTCTTTTCCCTTTGTGCCCTCACTTAGCTGGCTGTTACCAGCCACATCTGCTGAGTTTTGGTCTGCATCAGATGCCAGTAATGGATGAGGAGGGCCGTCCCTTTCATCGCCATCTTGCTTCACCCTCTTTTCTGCACTGACACGAGGGCACTTAAGAACAGGGGAAGGCGTGGGGGAGTCCGTACCTGTCCAGCTGAGTCTGCGCTTCTGGAGAAAGAGCAGGAGAGTAATTTAAAGTGAGTATAGAACTTAATTTTTGGTAGTGGCTGTGTGTAGTGGGGGGTGGGATGCGTGTGTTGTTACCTTAACGGGAATATGTAACTGATCTCTGTGCTTGTGCGGCGGGGTGGTGCTGGAAGTTTCTCGGAGGGCGCAAACCGGGGATGCGGTGACGCTGGAGGCTGTGGAGATGGGCTGAGTGGGGATCTGAGGAAACCAAAGCTTCAGCATCATCTCCACCTGGAGAAGGGTGTTCAGGTATTTCTCCCTACAAAACCCAAAAAGTCAAAAAAGAAGAAATAAAGAAATAAAAGTGAGGATCAGACAGCAATGCATTTGTGTTTCTGCACAGAGAAACAGCTGGACGTTTAAGGCCCTGTATGACAAATCCTCCTCTATCTTTGGTGTCTGTCTGCACTGTGAATGCTGTAACTCTACCTCCCCCAAGAACTGTTCAATTAAACATGGACCTGGAGATGAGGCTTGAAATGGAAGACTACCTCGCTGGTTCTGTCTTGTTATAACTCCAATTTAATAATCAGTCACATGCTAAAGCTCATCTGAGATGCGGTGTCTAATGATTAGAACAAGCAACAAATAGTTACACTAGACACTGAGGGTGGATGGTGGGACAATGTGGATGATATCTTACCCGCTGTTAGGTCTCTGTAAAACCCCCACGATCCTCTGGATTCGGTCCATGGCAACGCTCTGCTGGAAACTACTCAAACCTGTCAATCAAAAACATAATCCCAGAGTCAGCATTTGCCCTCCATAGTCACGGAAAATGCATGCACATGTGAACATGCACAGTCGCACACACACACCACTTTCACTCTGTGATATCGGTAAACTCTCATGAGCTGATGAGTCAGCCACAAGACTGTCGCTTCACACACACTGCACTTTGGACTACATCAATAGGCTGCGTCAATACAGGCTGCTGCACAAGGGAACACTCTCTATCGCAAATGAATGAGGCCGCTCAGATCATATAAACCTGCGTTCAGCATTCACGACTTCAGCTGCTAGTCCCCACGCTTGCTTATCTGGAAGCAGTGATGTAAGGATGCTTACCACGGTCAAATCGGCCCCTCTTCAGTCCATTTAGCAGTTCCAGCAGGGGCCTGACAAAACCCTGTAGCTCAGCACACTGACAGAGGAAGAGGGAGAGAAGATAGATTACCACTGAGTGTCGGTTTGGCCTCTCTGTCTGAATCAGTCTGCTGGGCATTCCTCTGCACACACATTGCTCTGTCATCCCTCTTATCATCACTGTCTCTACCTGGACCCAGTCTTCTTACCTTTTGAGCGAACAGCAGGTCTCCCTGTGATTTCGGGATCTGGTTTGTAGGATCCGTCTCGCCCAAGCCGATACGAGAGGCTGGCTTGCCGGCGCTCCCCGACCTGTACGACTCCTCCTCTTCCTCTTTATCAGTGAAGCCGTCACACGTCCACTGGGACCCGGGGCTCTCTGGTCCTCTGTCTCCGCTGGCCGAAGCCCCGCCTATGCCCCCGATGATGACAGAGGAAGAGCCGTCCGTCAGGAAGACATCTGTGTCGTCCTCCGCCTGCTCCGAGTCGCTGAACAAGAGGCTGTCGCTTGAGCTCAGGGAATCGAAGGAGGGCTGGGAGGAGGTGCTGCCCTGGGACTGCATTGCTGTTGGGGCAGGAGCAGCAGAGGATTAGGGTTATCGTGACATTCAATTGAGCTTAGAAACACACGTAAAAAGAAGAAGGCTCGGCTGAAAACTCAAAACCAGCATGTTTTACGTTCACACTACAGTGAATGGAGATAGTCAAGAAGTCACAAGACACCCAAAAACTAAATCATAGCAAAGAACTGCTTTCCACTTAGCAACAAACCATTTTCCCTGTCTCTCTCCCAAAAATAATAACCCCAATTACTCAAAATGGTGGGTATACCAGTGCCCTAGTTTAACATGGTGCAGAGTGGGACTGGGGGTAGGCAGTAGGCACACAATGGTAGTGCATGTCTGGCTCCCATTGAGGAGATTGGAGACTGGAGAGGAGAGTAAAATGTGAGGGGGATGGGAGCTTGTAGAGTAGTGAAATCAGAATAGGCAGTCTCTCTCTCTCTCTCTACCTCCCCCCCCACTGCCTCTGGTGCTCTCTCTAGCCCCTCCTCTCTGTCTCAGGCTTGCTCTCCATCCCCCCTTGGATTCAAACACACACACATACAGGGAGACACACACAGACAAACCTCTCTCTTTCCTCCACTGCTGCTTTTCTGTATGCCTCTCATCTCTCTCTGCTCTCCCCTTCAGCTCATCCTGTTCGTTATGCACACAAGCCTGGTGCTCCTCTTCCTTTCTTCTTCCACAGACCAGCCCTCCCTCCCCCTCTTCTTCTTCTACCTCTCTTACTCACATTTTACATTTTGCATCTCTGGCCATGTGCCTCTCTCCCTCATCAGTCTTTCCCTTTCTTTCTGCCTCAGTGTAATCTCCCAGTGCCTGCTGGTCTCTGATCCCACCAACACAGAGGGGGGGAATTAAGACGGGTCACAGGAATACTCTCAACTAGTCCACACACCGATACAGCCTTTATCAATAATAAGAAATAAAAGTCCAAACTCGCTCACAAAATAAAAGGAGGGTGGTACAGATATTGTGCAGTTACAAAAAAGAACCAGAGCCACCCACCAAGTCCACACACTGTGTTAATTTGCCCAATTTCATGACTACAGAAACATTTTTAAACAAGCCTCTCGAGCTTTTTTTTTTTTTTTTTTTTCAAAAAACACCACCAAAATGCCTCACCATCCACATTTGATCTGTGTCTGATGCCTGGCTTCCCCTCAGGCTACTTGTTCCCTCTTAGCAGCTAAATGTCACGTTGTTGACATGCAACTGAAACAAACAGCACAACAGAAACAAAATCATCAAACCCAATCCTAATCCTAATTTTGTCGTCTTCCTCCACCTCCTCCTCCTTCTTCTTTTTTTTCTTCTTCTTCTTCCCAACCTCGACCCCACGCCCTCTGAGATTTAGTTCACGGTGGATGTGGACGGAGGTGTGGTGGGTGGGATGTGGTGGCGGTGCATGTGTCGGGAGTCTGTCCAGGTAGACGCGGGCTGAGTGAGGCTGCGGCTCAGGTGTTGGCTGCCCGTCTGCGTGTCTGCGCACCACGATGCCCACAACAGGAACTAACACGCCGCATACCCTTTGCACTAAATGTTCCCAAAGCTTTTCATCATTAAAAAAAACTAACAAATCCATTACATTAAAAAAAAATCAGACTTATGTTGTACACAGCAAAGTAAATGTCTAATAGGAGAGAAAATATGATTTATCGATGTAATGATATAGTGATTTTTAAAGCAACCGCGCGGCATTATAAAGATCTATTAATAAGAAATAGACCCTGCAAAGCCACATGAGGAGAAATGGGTTTTGGGTGTATTAACAGATGATACCGGACACACACACACAGGATAACAGCGGGACAGGACATTCCTTTAGGCTGGCCTGCCAACTTCGGGGAGCCATCATTAAATACAATAAATAAAAAAAAGCGTTAGAGATACTCACCTTCAGTAATTTGAGATTCAAAAACCAGCAGCTGCCACAATCAAACGTGAAGCTCTCTCTCTCTCTCTCTCTCTCTCTCTCTCTCTCCCACTTTGATACGTTTCGGGTCCGTCAGCACACACTCCGTGTCTGGAGCAGCATCGGGGCGCCCTGCCTCAGCTCTCGGCTCTCACTGTCTCTCACACACACTCTCCGCCCGGCTCGTTCATAGGTTTGTGTCTCTGCTGGCTCTTTCTCTCGGCAGTTTACGAGCGTCAACATGTGCGCGGATCCACGTGCCCACGTTTTGCGCGCATCCCATTGGCCGCCGGCCCGACCGTGGCGCGCGCCATTGGCCGACCCTTCCAGCCAGTGATTGCTTTACTCGCCGCTGATTGGACGGCGGCCCGGGCACTCACGGTCCTGCCCACTCATGTGTCGCCCGTGTGCGTGTGTGTGTGTGTGTGTGTGTTTGTGTAAAACGTCGGGCAAGGCTGCTCTACTACGGCGAGCGCAGGTGTAAACACACGCACGCACTACGGTGCCGGTGCCGAGAGACGCACAGTATGTTCAATTCAATGTATTTGATGTACACAGTATTTTATTATGACCACGCCCCTGACATTCAACCACCCCCCCTTCAAAAAACAAAAAACAAAACAAAACAAAAAAAAAAAACGCGGAAGCTTTGCACGAGCATAACGAACGCGCCAGAAAATACGAAACCTTATGCAACCCATCACACACTGATTTGGGTTTTATTGAATAAACGCATGCAGAACTAATGAACAGCAACGATGCATAAAATAATTTCCTTCCTCACTGTTAACGGAGCTTGTCAGAGGACAAGAACTTGTTCATTCTGAAGAATACATGAGGATGTTTGTCTGGATTGCTGGGATGCAACAATCCACTCATCATCTGGGTCCTTCATACGGATTTATACAAGAAAAACAGGACAGTAACCTGTGCATCAATAGAAAATATAATTTAAAGGCCATTAGAATAGAAGGTAGACATATTACACAAACCATGCCATTATCAGCTTTTACATAACAGTGGACTACAACACATTGGGCGAATTTTATGGTACAGAAAGCCAGTCTTCAGGCAACATCAATAACCTCCTATAGAACTCAATGACATGATTCACAACCAAGTAATGTTAATACATATATATATATATAAATATATATGCCTCATTGGCGTCCTTCGGCCTTTCTAATAAAGCCCTTCGTGAGTCAGCCATCAAAAGGCCTATGGCTTTCTCTGAGGATCCTATGGGAGCAAGTACCTTAAAAATGTGACATTTCCAGGAGAAGGCAGGTCAAAAATATGTTTTAATGTCCGAAGGCACACACCATTGCCAAGAATAGGTCAACCTGTTACTCCAACACAATTCTTTAACCCTATCTGAGATATCTTAGAAATCTTGTAACTGTTTTACATTATTCATTTGTTATCCATTTCTTGACCTTGAAAAGCCTGTATTGCAACCTGAACAATGAGAACACTTAAGAATACAATGTTTAGGGATTTTGTGACACTAAATATTTGAGTCCCAGAGTCTGCTTGTCAAGTTAACTTATAACACTACTAAAGAAACTACAAAAGATTCACATCTCTTGAAGTGAAACTGCAAGAAATATACAAAGAATCTGATTTTATTAGAAATGTCATATCTTATTCTATAAGATAAGATGAGATAACCCTTTATTAGTCCCACAGGGGGAAATTTACATTGACACAGTTTACAAGACACAGTGGGAATGACGGTAGGAAAAATATACATGCAGCAAGAAAATAAAGTAACATAAAATATCAACATAAAATAATTATACAGTACAATACAATATATGATACAATATTTTGTATTAGTATGTTATGTTGTTTCATCCAATTAAGATCAGTAATACATCAGAATCTAAGTTAGGGATTTGACAGTAAGTCATGGCCATGTAGCAGCCTGCATTTTTCCTAGGTTACTACATTGTGAACTCAGTAACCTTCTCTTGAAACACATAGTGCAGTGCATGTATGGACCACACACACACACACACACACACATCTGTCCCATACCCATCATACGTGTTGGTGTTTTCTCTCCTCACAAGACTTTACTTTGGGTGTCTTGTTAATTTAATAAATGGGCAGTTAATACACTGGCTTTTACTGGTATTTTTAGATGTCAAATGCAAGGTTAAGGCACGAGGAGTGGTGGATGCCTCTAAATGCTTTGCATGTCAGGGTTGAAGGGGCCTTACTTCTCTATACATACAACATACGAATGAACCCGATGAACCTGTTTCTTAACACACACACACACAACATACAGTATCCCTATGTGATTGACAACACCTGTCATTGAGCCTTGTGACTATGCACAGTCACCTCAACACCAAGTGAGCTAGCCACCCTATTTATTGTTAAAACACAATAATGGTTAACCTTTAGTAATAGTAAACTAAGGGAAAAGCTCTTCTTTATGTGTGCGTAGCAGGGACCAGGTCAATAGAAAAAGCTTTCCATCCCCCCACAGCATTCCTCTGTGGCACATGAACCCAGTGAACCTACTTTGAGTTCATGGGGACTGAAGACCACTCCCATCATTTCCATCCTTCTACCTCCCTTCCCCCTTCCGTCCCTTCCCCCACCTGGTTTCTGTGTTTTTTTTTCTCTCTCTCCATCCCCTTCTCATTATCGTCCCTGGTATTGACATTTTTGAGACTTCAATAGGAGTGACTATGTTAAACCCATGGGTGGTGTCAGTGGAGTGGGTCAAAGTACAATGTGGCAAATTGGACCCTAATATGGAAAATACATCTTTCCTCAGTTGGATCACTAAAGAAGGAAGTGGAGTAATTCACATCTGGAATAAAATCAGTTATGTTCCTTCTGAAGCTACAAAACAGCGTTAGCGATTTGTAGACTTCCTCAGGTGTCACACAGCCCAAGAGAACTTGATTACACTCAGTCATATTAGATATCATATTGTTAATATGCCCACCATGGAGAGGTATTTTTTGCTCACTGTATAAGCATGCAGGCGTTCAGGTGGTGCAAGCATTGCAAGAGTTCCTGCACGGCCAAATGCAGGAGAAGGCGTGGTGAGAGCCAGACACCACACGAGAAATCTGACCTGCCTGAGGGAATACAGAGGCCTAAAGAGAGGCTAAACTGTAAACTGTCTCCACTCTTGTTGAAGAGGCTGAGCAACATCTCACGTTTCACCTGAAAACCAGGACAGCTGGGGCACCATTACAAATCGCTGCTGTGTCCTCACTGGCCCTGCATCTGTCAGCCTGTCTTCCTCTTAAGAAATTGCTAACATTATTGGGATGTTGCAGCAAAAGAAAGGAAGAAGTTGAAGTATATATTGCCCCGCTATAGTTTTTGCATATGGCAGCATACACCTTCACAGTGCAGTGCATATTTAATGTCATGACAAGCAGAATCAGTGTGGTTAAATGATTGTTTATCAAATGTAAAGCATGAATTATTTAGTTTGAAGCAGCCCAGTCCAATTGTAATGATTTAGTTCAGCAATATTATCAACTGCTATCTCTGATTCAGTCTCACTTTGGTGCCTTTGCATTGACATTGGTATATAAACACGTTCATAGCCACCACTTCTGATAAGTAAACGGTGCTCTAGCCCCAGAGGACTTTACATATTAACGGCCTTTTTTTCCGCCGCTCACATTTGCGGAGCCGGGACATGTGTTCATCAGTATAAACACAGGGATACTCACATGTCGGAGGGACTCTCCGCTGCTAGATTTGTGAATGAAGTCAGCTGACACGCCCCCTGCAAAGACGCGGCCAATGGTGTGTAAAAACATGTTAACCACGCCCCCACGATGGAGCGCTAAGCGACCAATGGGAGGCCGGCAAAGGTTATGGCTGTTGCATAATTTGGGCCGAAGCGCTTCACGTTTGAGCGGTCCGGTATACAGTGTGAAAAGATGGAGCGGAGACACAGACCGAGGAGAGGAAGGCAGATAAAACATTTAGTGCCGGAGATTAGAGCTCATGTGGGAAGTATCTGTCGCCTCTGAAACTGCACGAAACTGTCATTAATTTATTACAGCTAGTACAAACTAAAACGTGCATAGGTAATAAATAGGTTTCTGATTATGGTGCTCACAGAAAATGATCCACATAACAGATGATCTACTCAGGATGACACAAGAGATCTTATTCGTGTTAGATATCTCACAATCTTGATCACATCTCAAGTGGAAGTAACAATTTTCTACACATTGTTCTACATAATTTCTGGACTTTGACATTTAAAGTTTGGCAGTAAGTTGTACTCTAATAATGATCAATGGCCAATCAGTATTTAATCATTTTACTACTGATTTTACTTATTACTAGATATGAAAGAATAAACAATACAATATATTATGGGTTATGGAAAAAATAGTGATACAAAGGCTTATCAATTTATCTATTTGTCTGTCTTATCTGTCTGTCTGTCTATCTCTTCTAGGGTTGCCATGTTCAATGCAGTAGGTGATGTAACCTTTGCAGTTTTATTTTAATGTTTAAGTTTATCCTTGACGTGATGTAATCTAGATCAAAAGTCTCTTGGCTGGATTGCCTTTGATTTTTTTAAAGGGAAAATCCACCTTAAAAACACAAATTGAATCGATATTCCAGTGAAAAGAAATGTAAAGTGTGTTTTAGGGTGGATTTCCTGCCAAGGAGTCAGCCCAAAACATGTCACGTGGAGAGAGCGCCCCCTGGTGTTCACTGCTGATCAAGTTCATTAGATCTTCGAGTACAGTATGTTCAGTTTATGTAACCTTTTTAACAGAGACACATGGTAAACGTGCAATATGATGTTTTTAAACACAATTCATACCCACTCTTTGTTCAGACTGCAACAAATAACATATAAAACATTAAATATTTTCCTACACAGAATGATGCAAGTTGATGCAATCCTCCCAGACCATTAAATGTTTAATATTCAGTGACTGCATTTCAGTTTAAGGAGTTAGGCCATTTTTGACTGTGCAGTGAGAGCAGGCTTTTTGAACAGCAGACATTTTGACTTGTCAGAATAGTTAAAGCACAGGTGATAATATTAATATTAATATGATATCATATTAAATTATTCTAAAAACATCAGTGATGACTCTGTTCTATTGAAGTGTTTCAGTAAGCAATGACAGTGGGACAGTGAGCCAGCGCAAATGACACCAGGAATCTTGGTCTCTTACATCACATTTTTAATGTATTACAAAATATCCTTATATAACATACTATGTCATATTACATATGGTATACATGGTAGCCTACGTGATGTGATAGATAATATAATATATAATAAAAATCATACACACACACACACACACACACAGAGAGAGATATAAATGTATTTTTTGTGATAGAGGTTTACAGCAATGATAAAATTAATTAATGAATGTATGAAACTATAATGTAAACTAGTGTATGTAGGAAATGCAGGTACCTATAATATACAGCTGGGTAACAAATTCAAGGAAAAACCAACATAAAGTGTCTCAGTAAGGTGTTGGACCATCATGTGCTGCCAGAACAGCTTCAGTGCTTCTTGTAAGTGATTCTGCAAGTCTCTGAACTCCACTGGAGGGATGAGCACCATTCTTAGATATTCCCATTCCCTTTTTTGGTATTTAATGATGATGGTGGAGAGCGCTGTCTAACATATTGGTCCAAAATCTCCAACAGGTGTTCAGTTGCAAAGAACATAGCGTATGATTCACATAATTTTCATCCTCATCAAACCATTCAGTGACCCCTCGTGCCATATCAATGGATACATTGTCATCCTGGAGGAGACAATTCCTAACAGGATTGAAATGTTTTGTTTAAGTATAAAAGTGATCACTCAGTATAACTTCTTTGTGATTTGCATTGATCCTTCCCTCTAAGTGGACAATGGATCCAAACCATGCCAGCAAAATACTTTTGACCTCTGTGGAAGCATCTGCGTTTGATATGTTTCTCCACTCTTATTCAGATTTTTCCTTTAATTTGTTCCCTGTCTGTATATATGCTATATATACTGTGATGATGCTGTGATGTGTGCAGGTATAAACAGATACTGATCTAAGTAAATGTGTTTTTTTTTGTTTAAAATCAGCCTTTGTAACCCCAGTGACTCCAATCCTTGGGTTTGCAAAAAATGCCAAATACTGTATAGTTTTACCCCTTCAGATTTAAGTTTTTTTTGTCTTCTGTATGAGACCCACAATATATTCCCATACCAAGGCACTCTCAATTAAAAACACAACAATCTCAGATTAAAATATATAATGATGAATGTAAGATGTACAATATATAAAAGATGTCTCTCATATATTCTAAAAACTTTGTTTCTCCCAGCTCTTATTCTCAGATCAATAAAGTTATGAGGACAAGATCAGATGAAATTTATTGTTTCTTCCCTCCACCCAGAAATCATTCAGAAACACCTTTTAGGAACGTTTAGTCAGTCAGACTTTCACGAGATTTTCACATGCTCATTTCTCCCCTGTGATCTGCGCATCATATAGCACCTCTTTCCCTCTTTTATTCACTCTCACTCTCCTACTGCCATTGTTTTGCACCACATTGTTTCCATGCAGTAACCTCCTTTTCTCAGCTCTGCGTTCTCCACCCTCCTCCTTTTCACCAACTAACACTGAATTAATTCTCACTCACTGGTCCCCCTCAGCGGTCCCATCTCTCCCTGATTTCTCTCCACCTCTGCCCGCTCTTTCTCTTTCTACTCTCTCTTTTTTCTTTGTACTTTCTCTCTGCCTGTCTGTTTCTGAGACTTGATCTGGTGCCCTGTAATGCCAGAGTGGAGCGAGCATGCAGTATCCACTCTGTTAAACAGAGCTGTGGCAGGGGGGATCGCTGGACCCAGTCAGTCCCCCCCTCCTCCTATTCTCTCTCTCTCTCTTTCTCTCTCACTTTCACTGTATCTCTCTCTCTCTCACACTTGCTCCTCATCTCTCCGTCCACTTTTATTCATTTCTGTGTATGGGCAAGGGCTAACATGGACTCTTGGGGTCTTTTTATCCTTCTGATGCCTCTGTGTTTCCAGTGGACAGCTGCCCCTGCTGCTGGTAAGGTCTTAATTAACATAATAATCAGCATCATGTGAGATTTTTTGTGCTCTGATATAGTTGTTGCAGATTGTTTGGGTGTTTCAGCGAGCGCTTTAGTTCAGGAGCTGTATTAAAATCCAGAAATAACAATTGGATTTGAGTAGTATTTGAGAACTTTAGGTACCGTTGGAGTTAGGTATTAACGACTGGAATGATAAGCATTAGTTTTAGATTAGAAGTGATGGAAACACAACATATTATAGAGTAAAGTAAAATCTAATATTAAATCACACAGATATGATGCTTTAATCATCAAAGTTAGAACTTATGCAGACATAAAGAACAATAACTGGCCAGAATAAGAGTTTTAGGAGTTTATTTTTCCTCTTCCATTCTTTTTCAGAGGACATTGCCTGGACCTACACTGGTAAGTTCAAGTTTATTTGTAGAGAAAAGTCTCATGCAGAAGCTATTCAAAGTGGAGCAGAGAATGATGAAAAACGATACATACACAGAGGGTGGATGATATCCACTTGATCTTGAGAAGTCATGTGTATAGTATGAGCAAAATAGCATATAGTCTGGTGCTAGACTATTAAGAGTCCAGGGGAAAAAAAATCTGAAGTCAGGTGTGTAGGTCAGGTCTAATATAGTACTACAATAAAACCTCTAAAACATTGAAACTACCATAAAAGCTTCTGTAAGTTTTTGCAAGATTTGCTCTCCCCCTCCCTCTCATATTTCCCAGCCCTTCTCCCTCTGTTTTCCTCTACATCCCTCTCTGTCTGTATTAGTTACAGCTCAGCAAGCTGGCATGAGCACAGCAGTCACACAGAGATGATGAAGGGGTGGTGGGAGATAGAGAGGAAGAAAGCAAGAAAAAAAGGCCGATAGAGAGGCAGGCGAAGAGAGAAGAGAGGCAGGTGCACAAGGATGAGGGTGTTGGATGGAGAGAGAGAGAGAGAGAGAGGGAGATGGGGACGGGATGAAGCAAAAGCATACCAAATTGTGCCCTTATTGTTGCGGGGCACAATAACCTATGTGTTTATTGTGTTGTGGACGCACACTGGCTGCCTATGCCGTGGACAATGACATTCTGGGAATGAATGGGGCACAAAGACCACCACTCTCTGCATGTATTCAGGAGAGCAACACAGATTTACAGTACATGCAGAATACATAGTAAATGTAGAGGCTGTACCTAGAGCAAACTGGTATCTATACATGGGCCATTTAGGCAAAGTTACTGGGATTCATCCACAGTTCATATGGAGCTTGAATGAGCGGTACTATGTGGGAGTGTGTGTGTGGCATGTTGTGTGACACAGCATTGTAAGACGTGGCCGTGAGCTGAGCTGTTAGTTGAAGTGGAAAGACAGTTTTGTTTTGCACAAGATTTTGCCACACAAAAGAGCAGACATGCACGCTCTCAGAGCCGCTTCTTCTTGCCACAAGAGACGAGAGACGAACAGCTGGCTAAAGTAATCGAGGAAAAGTCGGCCTCACGTTCCATCGTTTCCTCATCATGTTCTGAGTCTGTGAATCTGCATGTGTGTGAGTATGTGTGTGTCTTTGTTTCCCGGCTGTGTTCAGCACAGGGGTAGCATGATAGGGAGAGGCAGAGCAGGCACAGAGGAGGGTCAGAATTTTCGGCCTCCGGTTGTCATGGAGACCTCCATGACGACCAATGGCGGGTCGGGGGACTCACTTTTGAAGTTGGGTCGTGGTGCAGGGCTTTGCTGTGGAGAGAAGTGAGGGGCAGTGGGCAAAGAACAGATTAGAGGTGCGAGGTGGGGGTTGCAGGCAGTGAGAGAGGAGATGTGGTATGTGTTTACATCCCTCATGTTACATTGTGTGTGTGCAGCAGAGAGAGAGATGATGGACTGGGTCTATGTCCTTACTGTACTCATGTAGAAGGAGCTGTTGATTTGAATGGTTGTGTTACAGAACTTATATGCATTGTGGCGTTCATTCAGCTTGAACTTCTTTTTTAATAAACATACATGCTTGTTATGAACAATGTTAGCATTTGCAAAACCTAAAACCACATTGGTCCTTTTTGTTTTGCACACTCCCGACACCTTTTTGTGTGTGTAAGTGTCAGTGGTTGGCCTGTTTTCTAAAGCATTCCTCTCCTTGCAATTGAAATTCAGATTCTTCGACTCACATGTCACTCTCTTTTTCTTTCAGACTCCTTTTTCTTACTTTCTTTTATTATGCAGTTTGGGAGACCAGCTCCTTTTTTATTCAGGGAAGCAGGGCCTCAATCACTCTCTTCTCCTCCATCGTTTAATGACATTCTTCTTCATTTTTTCTCGTCAGTTGTTGTGTGATTTCCACGAATTTTTTCAGAATTTGAAATACAGAGCATATGAGTATACACATAAGCACACTAGCTGATGTCGTCTATCTTCCTAAAAATGCACATTTATTCAGCATTAACATAATTTTATTGCTAATCAGGTTTTAATTACGTTAAAATGCTTAATTTGTTACTTGAGAATAGAAAAGTCCTCATTTGACATTTTTTCCCTTGGTTTTCAGCAGGGTGGTGATGAGAGGTCAATCTTCTGTATTATAACCACAAAAATTCAGCTATATGTTTTTGCCTCCCATGAAAAAAAAATGTAACCAGGTAATACTTTAAGTTGTAAATCTTAAAAACCTGTCTATGATAATTCTCTTTGCATGTCTAAAGGAATTTGCTCTAAACACCACTCGCATTTATATGTTAAAAAATAAATCATTCTACTTGCATAAAGAAATTAACACTTAATTAAAAAATCATAGAAAATATTTATTTATATGGGGCAAAGATTTTTTTATTTTCTTATCTAAGTGTCAGGCTTAGAAACAACATTTCATAGTACTACTACTATAGATATTGATGAAATGATAAAATGATCATTTTATTAAAAAAACCATTATTTTGTAACTTTGTAGCATTAATTGTCTCCAAATGTTGCAGGCGTTTATTAAACATTTTATATGATTGTTTACCATTTACTGGTACCTTTTGGATCAATACTTTATATGGTTTATCTATTTCTGTAATTTAACTACAATGGTCTGAAAGATATCAGGACAACTGGATCATACCATACAACTGAGATTGAAAGAGGTAATATAATGCTGAAGTGACAATATTGATTATGGTGTGGTTGTTATCAATTGATATTACTTAGCCAGAGAAGCACCTCGATCACCTGCTTTTGTTGGCTTGTTGGTTTAAGTTGCCTGCATTTGAGTTTGATTTCAGAGCAGCATTCATTCAGCACAACAAAGGGTTTCAGCTCAAACGCTGACTGTGGTATCTGTGCTTGTGGAAGTCTGCACCCCTCCACATGTTCTCTAAATGAGACCAGCGCTGACTGACAAAATGTACATGTATAGCTCAACGTAACTGTAAGTCATATAGGAAAGATAGCACCTTCTATATCACTGAAGGAAAAACCTCGCCAAGAAAAGACGTAACCAAAATTTTTACTGAATAGTGAGATCTAAATCTCTCGTTGGTTTCAGTAAATCAACTTGTTGTCAACCCAGGTTCAGGGAAAGGTATTCAAATCGCAAATAGAGCATTGTTTTATAATCCTGAAAATGCCTTGTGTGGTGACATATGAAAGGCTTAACGATAGTGCAACCCTAAAACCTTACACCGTGCATAGTGTTTTGTTTTTTTTAAATGTATCACAAGTTTTATTAATGTTAGCACTGTGAGGTTGTGAACCTCGAGGAATAATTGTCTGGTATAATCAGAGACTGATCAAGAGCTTTTCCCTGGATGACTGGGAACCAGTGGTCTGTGTGGTCGGGTGACATCATTGTTTCTCTCTTTTCTGCTGTCAAAGGCTTGGTGGGTCAGGCTGAGTGGTCACAGTATTTCCCTGACTGCGGTGGTACTTCTCAGTCCCCTGTTGATGTGGCGACCACCCAGACCAAATACGACCCCAGTCTGATCCCTCTGACCCCTCTGGGCTACAGTCAGCATGGCGACAAGCCCTTCAGTCTATACAATAATGGACACACAGGTAACTTTGACAACCAGGTGATTTCCAGCTCCTAACATCACTCTCTCCCAGGTATCCGAGCAGCTTTCCGGTTGATCTGTTTATACTGCACCATCCTCGGTTGTAACCTAGCAGCAAATGTTGCTCCTTGTAAATTAACTCAGGGGCAAACATTTTTAAAATATTCTAATTGCACTTTCTGATCATATTCCTACCTCGTATTTCTTGTTCAGTTATCTTTCCCCGGGTTTGTTGAATCAACTCATGTTTTGCTCTTCTCTCCATCAGTGGTGATCGAGCTACCAGAGTGGATGGGACTGGGGGGGCTGCCCTGGCTCTTTAATGCTGTGCAGATGCACCTCCACTGGGGCAGCGGCGGCCCGAGCCAAGGGGGCAGTGAACACACCATCAATGGACAGGGTGCAGAGGCAGAGGTACGTTTAAACACAGTAAGAAAATCCACAGAAGGGTGCGAAACAAGCTGAGTCATGGCCGGAGTGAAGGGTGGTTAAGGTCAGTGTGATAATAATAGTTTTACAAAAAAGAATTAATACAAAAGGATGAAGAAGAGGTAACATATGTGCGAAGAATTGGGATGCTGATTGCTGAAATATTTAGTAATATTTTGTGGAATGAGATTAAACATAAATGGAAAGAAGGAAAAATACAGTAAGAGAGACTTAGAACCATATATTTTTAGGTTGCCAATTATATGTTTACACAATTAACTTTTAGAGATATGTGAGATTTAATTAAGCCTTTATAATAATAAAACATATTAACAGCAGATTAAAAATGGATTACACAGCAGATTTTAGCAGTGTATGAATACATTTCTACAGGACAAACATACCTACACACAAGGTGGAGGAAAAATATCTTGGCTTTCATGCTTTTGACATGAAAACAACATGCAAAACTGTGTCAAAGCTTTTGTTCGCATTATTGAGAACACAATATGTGATTGATCACATACATGCACCAAATATATTAATCTGCTGCTGAAAATCGTCACCAACAAATGACAGAATACTGTTTACACCTTTATTGTTTGCTAAAAACTACCACGCCCAGCTGTTTTAAGGAAATACGTTTTTACAAATCAACTAAATATTTTGAGTATTGTGCAGTCCAGACCATGTCCGTCCGTCTTGTGAACACAATATCTCCTTGTGGGAATTTCTTCAAATTTGGAGGATGAAAGGATGAAGTGATTAAAAATTGATGGTCCATGGTCAAAGGCCACCTCACAAAACACAGTTGTGGTCACAATTTAACTATTCATATGGTAATTACATTACATTTCATACAAAAGTCAGATAGTACATAATGATGAATACCTAAAAGCTCAACCTAAACAACTTGGAAAAAATATATATATATTGATTTGGACCCAGAGGTACCTGTATGAGTCCACCACAAGGTCACTGATTTTGCTGATATTGATCATCAGTACCCTCTGTAAAAGTCTCTAAATGAAGACAGCATGATTCTCACTGGAAATTGTACTGGACTCATAAATGTCGATATATCGATAACTTCCATTTTGCACTTTTAAGTCAGCACTAGATATATTTTATGAGTCTGGACAGACATGGATGTAAACTGCAACTTGATTATTTGGCAGAGGCATACAAACGCAGGTTAGCAATTCTAACTTATGATTTTTTAGCATCGAGAAAATAATGTGCAGATTATCGTATAATGAAAATAGTAGTTAGTTATGGCCCAAGTAACTCGTCTTTTTCAGGATTTATGTGTTCACTGTTGGTTTTTGTCTAGAACTTAAGGAAGTTTGAGTCTCTTTCATTCTTTTTTCTTGCTATTCTTCTCCTCTGTGACTATATCCCTATTTTTACTCTTACTCTTACACTTTCTTTCTCACACACAAATTGTCATCTGGAGGGTGGGGGGAGACAGAGGAGCAACAGATGAGAAACCTTTGGGATAAATTGCTGTTGGCTAAAGAAAAAAGAATATGTAAGAGACTGAAAAACCTTTGGAAGGAGAGGAAAAGATGGACAGAGAATATAGAACTGAGCGAAGGTAAGCCGTCTCAGCACCTCAGTTCCTGTCCATCTGTCACTGTCCAGGTATGCCAACACACCAGTTCCTTCAGGAGTGAGGAAACCTAAGCAGATTAAAAAGACAAAAATCATGCAGAGTTGATGAAATGAAGGAGAGGATGAATATTAGTGGGGAAAAAAATGGAAGCTGTCATGCGTGAGTGGACTTTATTACATAATGGGACAATTAAGCTCTTTCTCCTTCACATCAGTCTTCTCATCGCTCTTTGTTTTTCTTTGGTCTTTCTCTCAGAAGGAAAACTTTGCATGCAGCTCTCCCTCTCTTCTGCTTTTTTAACCCTCAGCTGCCAGGGTGTCTTTTTTTCTGTCTTTATAAGTGGCAAACTAATGGTGTTCTTCCTCTCTCCAGCTGCATGTGGTGCACTACAACTCTGAGCTCTACCCCAACATGTCAGCAGCCATGACACAGAGGGACGGCTTGGCTGTTTTAGGAGTTCTAATTGTGGTATTAAAAAAATACTAATAAGTGGTAGCAATACACAACTCTATGAAAGAACAGGAAGTCCATTTTAATCGATGTAATAAACATTTAAGCCTGAATTTTGGTTTTCCCCAGACAGGTGAGGAGACCAATCCGGCATTTAACAACATCATCAACTACCTGAGCCGCATCAGACATGCTGGTACGTCTGCTTGAAATTTTTTAAAAACACATCTTGTGGTTTGGAATCCACGTCCTTATTTATTTTAAATGAGTGATGTGTGAAAGAATGTTTTCTCCGAATCAAGCAAAGATTTAAAAGGCAAGTGAATGCTTTTTTTTTTTCTTCTGTCACTACTTTTCTTTTCCATTTTTTTTCTGATTAAAATAAATTTAAATGGATTCTCCAGCTTCACAGTCAAAGTTCATTGAATAAATACGATGAGGACTACCTGTCTGAAAATAGGGGGGTTTGTGACTATAAAAATATGTGTGCTGCTACAACCAACTCTTTGAATCTGATTTTATTTTGCTCCAGCAGCAGCACCTATAAGAACTTCTATATTGATTTTTTTCTCCTCTTTTTTCCCCACTGGTAGATCAGAGGGCATTAATACCAGCCTTTGACATCCAATCTCTGTTACCGAAGGATCTGGGACGTTACTATCGCTATAATGGCTCCCTAACGACACCACCCTGTTACCAGAGTGTGATCTGGACATTGTTTCATGAGAGGGTCCAAATCTCGAAGGCACAGGTGATGTCAATCCCACATCCCTTGACTCAAAGCTGACCTTTTATACAGACACAGACCTCTGATATTGATCCATGTTGGATCCTCTGTCAGACTTTCTTATCCAACATGTGTTTAATTGGTTTTTAATGCCTAATTAAAGGACTGATGATGATTGATTTGATTTGTACATCCAATAGTGATCACAATGAGATAATTGATAACCATGAATCTATCTATAAATGAATCTAATCACAACCCCAAACCACCGTTAAGTGTTAAAGTCCTAGATTATATATGTGAAGGAACTTCTTCAATCAGCCAACAATGTAAGACATCTTGTAACAGCTGGTATTTAAATTACCCTTATTTGTACCAGAGAAGAATAAAACTAGAGTGCAATTTACTCACCAGACACTCATTGATTGACAATTGACTAATAATTTTTTACTCCATTTGAGCTGCTGATAAAGAGTTTTCACTGCGACGTCAATCAACTCACTTAACTGTTTTGTTTGTTTCACCCCCCCAACACCCCTTTCCCTTCCACTCCAGCTGCTGAAGATGGAGACGATACTTTACTCGAGTAAAGCTGAAGATCCAGACAGGATGATGCTGCAGGACAACTACCGCATGACTCAGCCGCTCAACCACAGGGTCATCTTCAGCTCCTTCAGCGCAGGTCAGACATTCATCATGACGTGCTTTTTTGTTTTTTTGAAATATTACCTGATAAACAGCAGCAATTAGTAACATGTGATTGGTATATTCTTAGAGTTTATACTTTAACATTACAAAAGGTCAAAGACAACTGCTGTGAACTCCAGTGTTTTAACTCAACAGCACTTCTACGTTGTCAAGTTATAATGCCAGCACGCTGCTCATAATACAAACCACAAAAACAAGCCAGCGGGTGGCCATTTAGACCAAAGCTAGCAATTAGTAAAATCCATGCAGCGAGTGAAAAGAGGAATGTGGAGAGAAATGTGGGAATATTAAGGATTACCAGTGACTTTGTCTGAGCGAAAGAGTCTTTGGAAGGCAGGAATAGAGAGTGAGAGGGACAGAAATAAAGGGGAAGTGGTGAAAAAGCAAAGGGGGTTGCAGTGTTTGTTTGCGAGCTGATTAGAGAAAAGGATTTGCAAAAACGAAACACTGACTCCATTGTTATCACGCGAGTCTAACTGAGAAAAAAGGGAGAGGAAAAAAGAGACACAGAGAAGTGAACGAGGGAGACAGAGTGGTAGACAAAGACAAAGGAGAAAGAATTTGTGTAAAGTGCTCATTGTAGTGAGTGACTGAACTGGAAGGCCTGTGATATCAGCAGTGCTGTCAAAGGCAGCAACACTGACTAGACAACATTTTCAAACAGCCAAACAGCAGATTCTGTTGAGATAAACTCACAAATACATGTTTTTGAACTGTGAAACAGAAAGGACTACTGTGATATTTCTAATGATTTTTTTTGATTTTTATTTGTTGTAGAATCGGGGAAGGAGCTCTCCTCTGGTAAAACGTCACGTTATTATCCTCTTCATCTTTTGCCAAAAACGCAGTAACCAATGCTACTGATGATCACAGCAATGCTTTAAATAATTAACTACTCTGGTTTATATCTGTATTGTTGGAAGTCTCCCTTCATGTGTTGTGCCTTTTTGTGTTTTCTCCCTGCTGCAGGTGAAGTCACAGCCATAGTAATAGGAGTGATGTGTGGCTGCGTAGGTCTGGCAGTAATCGTTCGCTTCATCGTGAAGACGATACGGTAAGCAGAGCTCATGTCAGAGGCCTGTCTGCCGCCCTTGTTGGCTGCAGCAGACGCTGGCACGCCAGTATGGTGTTGTTCTGGTTTAACTGAGCCATCTGCAGAACCAGTGGGAGCTATCACTGTGGAAGCATCCGGTCTCTTCTCATTCTCCATCTTCTATCTCCTGGCAGATTTTTTACTCTCCTCCACCGTGAAACAGTTGCGGTAAACAGGTGGTTTACCTGATCTCAGTACTGACAAAGGATGCACGACTGACAGTGTTGTTTGTTTGACTTCTTCTTCTCCTTCATGTGCATGGCAGGTGTCCTTAAGCGCAGATCTTGGATTAGTACCAATACAATATTTTAGAAAACTGGAAATATAATACAAATCATTTTATTTTACAAGATCAATACACTGGCATAACTGTTGTTACTGGCTGATGACAGATACTGGTATTGGCCTTGGAACCATGTTGGTTGGGCTCTAATGGCAATCTCACATTAATAATCTTCTTTGTAAGGTTTTGCAATAAAAGTTAAAAGCAACTCTAAGATCAGCGCTAAGGATAATCTGATTCTCTGACCCCTGCTGCAATAACGTGGCTGTTTTCCAACATGATTTTTGCTCATAATCTCATAATAATTAAGTGGTGGGTCACCCATTGTGCCCCACAACTCAGTGATTTACCCATCCCACTGCTTTGATCAGGGGTTCCCAAAGTTCCCACAAATATGTGTCATCTCAGAGTCTCGAGTCTTAAAGACAAAAGTATGATTTTCAATGTCAGACATGTTGTTGAACTCATGTTTAAAGTGGAGATGAGTCACTCCTGTAATCTCTGTCTGTGTAATCTTCAACTGAGATAACAGTGAAATCACTTCCTAGTATCTCTGTGTGCCCCTTGAATCCTTGTCTTGTCACTTTGGGAACCAACTGGCTCTTATAATGTCAATCAGCTGTATGAAACTACTTAAAAATGTCACCTCCAAGAGCCAGTGAGTCTCTTTGAATTGTTGAATGCAAGATTTTCTCTCTCTGTTCTCGGTCATGTGATTCTGTCTTTTGATCTGCGACAGCTCTACCTCTAGCTGGGACGTCCTGCCCAGTAACCGGCCTGCTCCCATGCCAAGGTCACAATTCAAAATGATCGCCTTTGACCTCAAAATATTAACTCTGACCTCTGAGAGTTAGATTCCTGACCACATTTCTCTGCTCTAACCACCCATCCATAGTGACTTATCCCCCTGGGCTAGACTTTAACACCTCTATTAGAGTATTAAGGAAAGTCCACAGAATTATAGATAATTATACATATTATAAACATTCGGGAATGTGGCCTGTGTATTAGACTAACCATAACATCAGTCTATACTAAGAAGAATAATCCTTTACTCTTGAGGTTTTACGTGTTTTGTCACCTGACTAAAACAATGTTAATACATGCAAAATGGCAATAAACAACTCAAAAACTATATTGCAAAAGGGGCTGCTGAAGAACACATGCTCTACTTGCCTCCACTGTGCAATGTGCTGAAGCCATGTTTATTATATAGTGACTGTGCTGATTTTTATATATAATTATCATCTCACGGTGGAGTTTAATTGAAGCATATAGCATACTAGAGCCCTGATGTTGTGCGCAGCCTGCCACACATTCTTTAGCAAATAAGGACCTCTGCTGGATAACATAACAAACTACACCGATGGCACACTTGCAGCTCATAAAATGACTGAGTCGGAATGACTCTTCCCTTTTGGTGTTTCAGGGTGAAGGAGTCAGAGAAAGCGAAAGAGAAAAAACAAGACATGGCACTGAACTCGACCTCTGAAGGAGAAAAGAAAGAAGAGCCCTCACCATCGCCTCAGACGGAGCCTTAGCCGAGAGCCTCTCCAGATGCTCGCGAACACTCCACGTCTCCTCAGAAGACAGAAACAAATGTGTTATCAGTCATAAATGCACCAGGAAACAAAAGATTATAAATAGCAGACTGGACACAGGACAAATCACCTGCTGCCCTGATCACTTAACCGTTTTCAGTATTATTTTCCAGTCTTGGGACATTTTTTTCCAGTTTAAAGCACTTGGTTTAAACATTTGCTGGCTACAAGTTGTATGTTTTTTCTCTTGCAATGCTTGGGATGCACGATAAGTTCATGTAAATACATTGTAAAATGCCTTTGGTCGTTCTTTTTTTTGTTTCACATGTTATTTCACCCTGTTCATCCTGCCTCGAAACACAAGCACACTGCACTGTATGTGATATAATAGACTTATGTTTACTTTTGAATTGATATTATCTGATGTAATATCGTTATTTTCTTTTGCCCCAAATTTGAGCATTGATACAAAGCAGACAAAATCTTAAGTGGAGGTCTTTTAAGGGATTTAAAGTGTTTAGTATAAATTGATGCTGTCCATACTTTACGGCGTAATTTAGCACATTCGTGTTGTAAATGGATGAGTTATATTTATGTACATGTGTTCACTCTGTTGGAAACAATGACTTTTGGTGCAATTTATTATCTCTGTCCGATTTTTTTTTTTGTTGCTGTATATAACTTGTCAACATGGGCACCTCATTAAAATACTTGAACAGCAACGTCACCTGCTTTGATTACTTCACTGTGTGCATGAGAATATGTGGATCATAAAGCCAAATTAAATAGCTTGAATGATGCAACTTTAAGAAGCTTTTTGCCAAGCAGCTGTAGCGATGCACAGATTTATTCCGTGTGTGTGTGTTTTGTTCGGACCACATTTTGTATTATATTTATTTAAAAGTGGGGAAATATTGGACGGCAACAATGCAACATTACATCTGATATGCATAGAGAGCCAGCGATCTTACAAAAACCTTAATAGCAATTTAACTGAACAAACTGCTGACAGAGCCACAAAGCATTAAACACAGAGAAGGAAACAATAAACCGCTAAGCTCTGGAGATCCTGCCTTCTTCTTGTGGTGCACTGTGGCGACAATGTCCTCAGAACTTCTGCCAAAAATCTGTCCAGTCGATCCTGTTGAGATCTGAACGATCTCAAACAAACAGTCCAGTTAGGTAATCTAGTAAACACATCGGGTAAACAATCTGGGTAACAATCCTAAAGCTTCAACACAGTTAATTCCTCTAATCTTGTTTCTGTTTGCAGCACACTGGAAGTTAGTTATACTGTAGTGAAGATTAATTTGATTAGGTTGTTTCATAAGACTTCCAAATCCACTGTGACTCAGAGACCAATAAGCTGGGATGTTTGGACATGAGACTTTTGACTGATTCGTACTTCATGCCAGAATTTCATGAAGTAAATAGAGGAAAGAGAGAGAAAGTAGAGGGATGAGTTGGGATATTTGAGTGAGAATTAGCCGTACAGAGGATGGATGGATGATTTTGTTGGTACAAGTGGACAAAGGTGGTAGTGTTTCATCGAACGTTAAGGTTATAAGTTCTCTCCATTTCATTCCTTGATGCGTGGTTCATACTTCACCGGGAGAGACGGACCTTCAGTTAGGGGCTGAAACAACTTGAATTCAGTCATAGCAAACCACAGCACTGTCTCATTGGCAATAAAATCCGACCTGATGGCAGGTATTAAGAATAACTATTAGAGACTAATATTATTAGCAAATTTTCTCGCTGTTGGTCTTGTTTGCTTAAGTAAATCACACAGAGGAAGAGGTATTAAATTGACACTCTTTCACGGCTGTTTAAAAACTCCATTGAGCTGGTTTAAAGGAAATATTTTCATCCTTTTGGGAGTGCTCTCTTCCAGGATGACAGTGCTTATTATTATTATATTATTATTATTATTATTATTTTTTGCTCCAGAGGACTGATGGTTGTCTCATATCACAAAGATCTGCACAGACTGAGCAAGTTTAAGAGAGATGGATAGGGAAATCAGAAATGAGACTAGACAATGAGGAAGCTCTCTACTTATATTTTACTTATGAAAGCACTTTTTTAAATCACTGAAGCTGACTGCAGTACTTTCACCTGTTCTAATGATGACTTTATGACGCCACTTAGCTCATTTTTAATTTATTTTGATTAAATATCATGTTAACATTTGCCTAATAGAATCAATCAGAAATGGAGATATGTTTTTCCACATTTACTCAGATTGATCTGAATAAAATACCATGTGAACAGTATCTATGCATGTATCTAAACTGCTGGTCAAATATCTTTGATCAATTTATATTTTGGCCCTGTTAATTAAATCTCAAGCAAGTACAAGTATCCTTAATATTAGAGAATAAATACAGAAGTGGTATAACAAGATGAATTCCTGTAGATTTAACTGGTAATTATCAAGATTTTGATCTTTTTAGGCATATTAAGCAGACAACACATTGTTTTTTTTTTGTTTGTTTGTTTTACTGTACAGCTCATAATCTAATTCAATGGCCTAATTCAATCAACAAGTACACCATTTTCTACCACAATTAGATTTTTCTCACTTCAATAATACCCATCTCACATGTGGATGTGAGAGCAAAAAAAATCCCACAATCATATTTACTCAAATATATATTAAATGTTATTCTACAGATATGTTAAAAGAAAACACAGCGAGCATCCAAAAATAACTCACTGGACCTATGTCGAACTGTAACTGGATCACCATGACCTCTACTCTAAAGCACAGCTGTGTGGACGCATTGAGGTAATGCACCCGCAGTTTAAGCCACTCCCACTCACACTAACGGGAAATGAAATGTGGAACCGTGACTGAAGGACAGAAAAAGGATCTCACACCTGGAGCTTTTAGGTCACTAGACTCGGACGACTGCTGCAGCAACTGCTGCCAAAACAAGGTAAGTGAGATCTTTGATCAAGCAGCTGTGTGCACATCCTCTCCTGGTTTTATGTTTTAAAAAATACTGCAAAGACAGATAGCTGTGGCTTTGTAATCTGCAGACACTGCTTACCTACGTGTCATGTCACTTACTTGGCAAAATAGAAAAAGCCTCTAGTGAAAAGCTGTAAAGTGAAGTGTTTGTTCATGCTGTTGAGACCTTATTGTCTTTGCTTCTGTCTGGGACAGCTTGGTAATGGCTGCACTCAGGGCATTGCTCACTCTCGCCGTCTGTCTCCTGCTGGGTCATCAAACGTTCGCTAAAAATGAAGCTCCCTGCCAGCTCTCCAAATATAACAACGGCTACAGCACCTTCCTCAAGCGCCACATTCGCTCTGGCACTCCCAGGACTCTCAATCATAACGAATGGCAGAATTACATCAAAGAGAACGGGGGCTGTGAAAGGCCCACCCAGTCCTTCCTCCCTCCTAAGGACCAGGACAGGGTGAAGGACGTGTGCACAAAAAAAGGCGGAAAGGTCTTCGAGGGGAACCTTTGCATCAGCCAGCAGCTCTTCACATTTGTCACGGTGAGGAGCGAAAAGGGGACGTGCGGAATCAAGAGCGTCAAAGAGGAAACCAAACATCTGATCCTGGCCTGTGAACAGCTGGGCAATCAGTGCCTACCGGTCCATTTCGAGGGGAACCCTGGAAATTTAACGCCAAACAACAACGCCAAAGGCTGCCAATACCCACAAACTAAAGACCACGCTCCCAGCTATAAAATGACATGGCTCTGGTTGCTCCTTGTGTTATTATTTGTGGCTGTTAACTTTTTTTAATTTGGGACACTAGATGAGGCAATGAATATTTTTTTAATCAGAGAACATTTTGCTCTTTGGAGTCTCCCCCTGAGCACATTTAAAGTTGGTATTATACACAAAAAACAGAATCTGAGAGAAATTCCATTTTTTTTAAATGTATTTTTGTAACAAAAAATTCTACTGTTATATTCTTGTGTCTGTTTGCTTTTGATAGCTGTGCATGAATAAAGTGATTAATTGATCTTTCAATAAATTGACTGTATGATATAATAAACAGGATTAAGACAAACACATTTATACTAACACTTGAAGATGTGATACAGATTACTGTGAGAACTTAACTCCAGCTATAAAGCATGATGTGTTAAAGGGTAAAATCCTTAATAGACAAACAAGATGCTAATCTGCAAAAATGTCAAGACAAAACTCTCAAGCTGCCATCTATAATCAGCGTAAGACTAAATCTGTGAACAGTATCTACAGATTATCATGCAATTGTTGGCGTAATCTGTGGTTCATACATTTGAAACTAGGAGGTTGCACGAATAGCTTGGTGAGATCTAAACTAAAAACCACTTCTTCATCTAGCATGTCAAAATTTCTAGAGCAAAACCACGACCGGGAAGCAATGATTCATATTTGCTTACAGTGAGCAACTCCTGCAAACAAAAGGAAACACCTTCTTTCAGAGATTATTTTTGATATAGATACAGTCACGCTACACCAGAAACTGATAAAATCTTTTGTTTCCAAACCAAAACCAATACCATTAAGCTGCTGGTGGTTTTGATCAGTAATTAGTGCACAGTATAGATGAAGAGATGTAATGGCATGACTTGACAGCACCTTAAGAATCAGAGTTGTGAGTCAAAGGCATGTCCAATGTGGCTGATGTTGAATCACACATATTCATCTACACGTGCTGGAGGCCCACATTGGCTGGTGCTCTATTCCTTAAACTTCACTTTTAAATGTTAAATGATTTAACCTCTTAACCCACGGTGCATCCCAGGCAACTATGAGCTACCCCGACTGCCGATTGTTTCTCTGAACACTGAATGTTTGTTAAGTCGATCGAGCTCAGCCGTTTAGTTAAATGCACCATGAGGGTTCTAAAACTATTAATTAAAATTAAAACTATTCTAAAACTACTAATTTGATTCAAGATTATATAATTATGATCGATTCAGTTTATGATGTGCTTTAGTCCTGGATGCAGTGTGGCTGTCACTATGGAGCAAAATCTTTTCACGTCTTAAAATTTCATTCGAAAGGTTTGGAGATTTAAAACAGTATTAAAGTTGAAGTAAGTAACTTATTCAAAATTACTTTTAGTCATATTTGGTTAAACTGTCACTATAACCTGACAGTAGTACATTAGACAGATAATCTGTGATAAAAATCAGACTCCTCCTACTCCACCTGATGCCTCCTCTAAGGCCATTTAACAAGAACCCACCGCACTGTGGTCAAAACAACCGATCAGAACAGAGTATCTGAAAGGTTCAATCGCTGCTCCTTCAAAGGCTCAGCTCCACTGCACATGCACTAACTAGGAGAGGACTGAACGGTGGATAAACAACAAGCAATGACAAAACAACAGTTTACACGATCGATAAGACACAGGGAAATGAAGAAAAGTGAGTTAAAAAAGTTAAAAAGAAAGAAATGGATAGAGCATCGCTGTGGAAAGGAGCTTTGAAGGTGAGCAGCTGCACACCGTAGTAAGAGGAGCTGGAAATATATGCCTGGAACATATATACACTCTGATTTCCAAAATGAGAGCACTTTCAGTGGGTAAAATTGGGAGATTCTCCTAATCTTACAGACTGGCGCTTTAAATATTAAATCATTAATACATCAGCCATATATTTTTAACAGAATTTCAATTTCTCTAAAAAAAATACTTTTGTAACTATATGCCTATGTTCACTTCTGATAGTTGTTCATGCATCTCTGTGTTGGTGCTCTAAATTCTGCATTTCATGTGCAGTACAGCTTGAGCTTCCGAGTTGTGATGAATTTACTGTGTGGTGTGTATTTTATATCATTGCTGGGAATGGGAATGCATGAAATTACGCTACAAAAGGGACTTATTATGTGATTTTTGCTTCAGTGTTGTGATTCAGCATGGCTTTGCTCGCAAGTGTCCTCCTCCAGTTTTATTTCTTAACCTCGTTCATTGATAGGTCAACAATGCATACGTTAGGCCAAGCAGAGCCCCCTCTGCTGGACCACAAGACAAATCACCTGGTGAGCTTGGATATTTAAGTTTCACAAGTTCATTTTAGTTTAATTATTTTTTCCCTTGTTTTATCATAAAAAAGTGACAGTCCTAAGATAAAGTATAAACTACTAAACACGGTGAAGCTGAAGCCTTTGGCCCCTGATAGCCCCGGCAGTTACCTTAGCCTGTTTGCTAACCTTGACCTCTGTCTTTTCCACTGTCTACACTTTACCACTTTACACTTTAACCTTGATCTGACCTTGTTTCTAAAGAAAGTCCTGAACCCTGGAGGTCTGTACTGAAATGCTGTAGTCACTCTGCAGGTCTCACAGTAAAACTGGTTCTCATGGAAACCAAAACACACAAACACAGATACACACACAGTTTTCTGGACAAACCTGCGTGTCTTCTGACTCTACCTGTCCCTGCGGGGTTTCAGTGTCTCTCTCTGCACACCAAATAGACATAAACACTAAGAACAATGGTTTGATTAGTTACAGACACTCACCTGTGCTGCACATGCCCAGACACCTCCCAGACAAACGATCAAAAAAGTCTGAGTCTGTGACAACTCCTCTTTTTCACCACTAGATGGCAGAAGAGTCCCTTAATACTCAGGACCAGAGTGAAGCCTGAGCAACTTGACCTATGATGGGACATCTGGGTCCATCTGTCCAACAACTTTCTGCACTTGCATTGCTGCGGTATTGCAGTTTTTGAAAAATTCACCACAGATCACCAGGACATGGGCAGAAATCGGATCATCTGTCTTCTGAAAACACTTTTTCTGAGCAGTCAAAACTGATAGCGGTCCATCTGTCTGAGGTTCACTGGCCTGGTGGGGACATGATCTGTGTCTGTGTTGTGGAGAGAAGGTCGAGTGGCCCAGAGCTCCATATGAGGACTTCTAGAGATACACCTTGGAACTCAATGGACTCCTTTTCCATTACCTGCAATACTTTCACACATGGACTAAACCCATGAACTCAGTATATTGATGATGATGTTCTCTGTACATGTGGCATCTATTGCACGTCTGTCTGTCCCAGGGAGAGGGATCCCTCATCTGTGGCTCTTCCTCAGGTTTCTTCTTTTTCCCATAAAGGGTTTTTTGAAGTTTTTCCTGACCCGGTTCGAGGGTCTAAGGACAGAGGGTGTCACAACTGTACAGATTGTAAAGCCCTCTGAGGCAAACGATGTTTGTGATTTTGGGCTTTAAATAAATAAATTTGATTTGTTTTTTTATTTGATAATATTCTCAGTGTAAACAACTCAAGACACTGTCATCAGTTAGTTTCACTAAAGTAGAAAATGAGCGATGAAACCTAAGTGTCCAAATCCACCAACAAGCTCTTATTTTTGCTCCTAGGTCTCAGAGAAAAAAAGAGAAACTAAGTGTTCAGCACAACTGAATGTTTTTTAAGTTGTTTTTATGGTGCACATTGAAGCTCAAGGCATCAGCTGCCTTGGGAAAGAAATTCAGCCCTGGTTTTGTAAAACTTACAGAACTTTCCATTCCCACAGAGGAACAATTTATTGTTGTAAACTAAAATATTTTTTTATTTTATGATTCAGCTTTCATTTTCTCACAGGCTGCTGGCAAAGTCATTGGATCATGAAGAAGTTAAAGGACGCACCTAAACTTGATATTACTTTTCTGTTTTCTGCCTGGAGGCACCGGGGAGCGATATCTGTTGAGTGCTGTATTCAAGACCATTTAAAAAAACACAAAACAATAAAACACATAAATATGTTACCATTTCTTCAGGTGAGGGTCCCACACTGGTCACATACAGTAGCAGTGACCAGACATTGACCTCCAGTGAAGTATTTAACTATGCCCATTCCTAATCTATGACCTCATCACAGAGTCTCACACACGCACATGTAGTCATGCATAGTCACACACACGCTGACTGCTGACACACACAGTCATGGCGGAGGAAAAAGCAAAAGCGAACAACAATCGTTAACTCAGGTCAAAGAGGAAAGGCTACGGGGGAATAAAAGAATGAGTGCGGAGTGAGAGGCGGTGTGAGGGTGGAGGGGCAGTGCAGTGGGATGCGAGAAGAAGGGGGAGTAACACGATGAAAAAAAACAGAGCTGCACTTTTATTGAACTTTTTTGGGGGGTTTTGAGAAAAACAAAACACGTGGACATATAATGAGGTGAAAAGCGGTGACAGTATGGGAACCGGCGCTTGTTTTCCTTCTCAGCTTTCCCTTCATTTTACCATCTTCTCCCATTGACCTCGCCTCACTGTAACTTCACACAACCTTTCTCGCAAACGCCTCCATCTACTTTCCTTCCACTCCTCACATATCTGACCTCTCCTTTTCTCCCCTCCTCTCCTCAGCCCCTCCCTTCTGTTGTCCTCCGTCTTCCTGTCAAGCATAAAGCAATTCCAGAATCATTCAGCCCCACACAATGCTGTTTTACAGTGCCGTTGTCATGTAGCACCTCGAAGGGGCCCGTTAAACTGTAGGAGGTGGCGGCAGAGTGGACAAACTGCAAAAACAGAAGGGAGGTTTGGAAGAGATGGATGTGTGAAAGGGACCAAATTGAACATAACTTGGAAACATAAACATTTATTTCAAATCGGATTAAATTCAGCAGATGTTCAGCTCTGCGCCCTCCTAATATAACTTCGCTCTGCCCCTGCTGAGACCAGCTCATAACAAATGAGCGCGATAATTAGAACCACAAAGACTCGAGGGGGAGGGAAGAAAGATTTAAGGAGTTGGGGGGGGGGACTGAAGGACAAAAGGAATAGAGTGTGAGTAATTCAGGCGTCTGGGTGCAACTGCCCAGGCATCTGGGATACACACACACTCACACACACACTGTCCACTCTGATATGCTCTGCAGACAAAGATTTCTGGGTATGGTGACGCGATGTGTGTGGGCAGGAAAGTGAGCAATAATTTGCGTCTGAGTCCTCCTGTTTGATTCCTGTAAAATCCCATTTTACCCAAGAAGAGAAGAAGAAGAATAAATGAGCAACACATGCCTGCTAGAGGGAGATTTCAACACACAACACAAACATGCAGCTGTTCGGCATGCACAAGCAGGCATACATACACACAGCAAAGGGCTCGTCCTGCCGTGAAAAAAATAACTTTATCTGCAGTTTCTGTGACGACACACATCACTCTACATGCACAATATCACAAGCACATCTTCTCTCTCTCTCTCTCTCTCTCTCTCTCTCTCTCTCTTTCTTATCTTTTCCTCTCTGCCCCCTTTTGGTCTCCCTCATTCCCTGCCTCTCATTTTCACATGCGTAGTTAACCGCTGCCATCTCCTCCTAATCAAACCCACATGGTTTGCCGGGTCAGCGTGCCAGCAGCCCCGCACACACTGTTTGGCTGCGAGTGCGCGCATTGCTACGGCTGTTTGTTGTGCAACTGCTGTGAATGAAACGTCCCTCTTGACTCGGCGTCTCGCTGTATGTGCCTCTGAGTGATCGTTGCATGTCGGACTGTAATTTTCAGAGGCCGAAGGAAGCATGGCTATCCAGCAATTTAAGAGGAGAGCAAGGATGAAAGAAAAGGACACCACTTTGTGTCACGCAGCAGTTTTTTTTCTTTTTCCTGTCCAGTTACTCTTTGCTCAAGCCTTCAGATTTATTTTATGGCCCCTTGGGGAAGTCCAAACTCCTCCGTTGACACTGGAGTAAATCACAAAAGAAAGATACTGTAATTTGTGGCACTTTTGTCTGTGTGCATGTGCACATTCTGCCCACTGGCTTCCTCTGAGGGTAAAGGCCAGTGATAATGACTTCCAGGAGTTGGCGGTGGGGAAGGCCAGGGTCAAGTTCACATCTGGGATTACCGGGGTTAGTGGGGGTGAGCGTTTTTTTTTTTTTTTTTTTTTTTTTACTGCAGGTCATCTGGATGATAGAGAATTCCACTGAAGTGTGACTTAACTATCGGCTGATCACACACACGTTCACACGCACAAGCTCCAACTTGTGCAGACAAGTTTCTCAATGACAAAAAAAAAAACACAAACAAAAAGAAACAGCGAATGCAACATGTACACCACTGTAAATGTTGCATGAGGTGGAACTTGGTGCTTGTAGTTTCCCATTCCACTCCCAGATAAGCTCTCTTTGGGACAATAAATAGTCTGTAGACAGTCCTGATGTTGCACAGATATGGTTCAAATCTGTGTCATTTGAATAAGAAGAGGAAATAGGAAACAATAAGCAGCACAGGAGGAAGTGAGCTTGGAGTTATTGTACGGTTCACCCCGGTGAGTGTTGATACAAGGCTCAGTCTGATTTGAATGAATGAGGCCCCATAAAACCAAAGAGACACAGAGGGAAACACACATACTTATGGTCACTGCTGCTGCGACTGATACAACTGCTTTTTTAAATCGACTTGTGATTGTCTGTTTGAATTATATCAACAGAAAAACACGAAATAGATGGATATGAACAATTAGAACAGGAATTAATGACTATTTTCATTACTGACAAATATTTTGATCATTTTTTTATTCATAGATTAATCATCAGTCTATAAAATGCAGTGAGAAATGTCCAAGGTGGCATCTTTAAACGGCTTGTTTTGTTTTTAGTTTAAAACGAAAATATACTCAATTTAAAATAATATCAAAGTAAAGTAGAAAATCCTCACATCAAATGATTAATTATCATAAATACTGCTGATTAATTTTCCAGAATAGCATTAGGTCATTTTCTGCACTAATACTGCTGTTTATTTCTCTCCTCCTCTCTAGTATCATCAGTTGCATTTCTGCTGTGAACTCGGGCTGACAAGAGTCAAACATCACTGTAAACAGGTCCCAGTTCTGTTTGTTTTGCTCGCTCGTGGCACATCCTGTGAATCTCTGCGTTGGCAGCTGGCGATATCAGTTACCAACAAGATTTTCAGTGTGAGACCGAGCGCAGAAAGATGAGGACAGAACAAAAGATGTCAGCAGTACGAAGGCAAATAATGGTTGGAAGGGGAACATGAGGAAATAAAGATGATTGAAATAAAGTTGGCACCTGAGGGGCAAACTAATACTTCTTACCCCTCCGAAGACAGAGGAGTCTCTCTTTACATATCTGTCTCCTTCATTCTTTCGCTGTTCTCAACCTCTCCATCTCTGTCACTGTCTGTTTGCCTTTGATCTCCTCTCTCAGTATCTGTCTCCCTTTGCTGACTCACTCTCCCTCTCTTTTTCTCCACAACAATGGGATAACAAATGACCTGCACTTCAGTCTCTAACTTTCTCACTAACTTTTACCCCCCCTTTTTTTTCTTCCCCTCTCCATCCTCTCCCCTTCTGTTTTCCCCTTCTCCCTCACTTCAACGTGCTTGAGGAATGTGTCAGAACAGCACAAAAGAACAAAAGCTTGACAGGAGGAGGAGGAAGAAAAGGAGAAAGAGGGGAGAGGAGAAGGGGGTGGTGGCGGTGAAGAGAAAGTTGCGTGAAGTAAAGGCAGAAAGGAAAAATGGGGGGAATGGAGGGAAGGAATGAGTAGAGAGAGAGAAAGGTTGAGAGGAGCAGAGCATGGTCGAATGGACCTGAATGCAGACCGGTGCTTTGTCATCACGTGCTGACATGCAGCATCACACACATTTCAGAGCTCTTTATCAAGCCGCCCCCGCCTAAACAGCACGCACACAAGATGGGTGAGGCCGTCGCTGTGCTGCGCTGCATGGCTGCCTGTCCCATTCAAAGGCCTTTGATGCATTTTCTTGTTGTGTCATGGTAATACGCTAATGGCCTTAAGCTGAAGATGAATATTCCTTAACACTAGACAGCTCTCTATTGTGACCTTTGTGTTTGCAGCAGTCACTTTCAAACCCGGGGGCATGATCAATTCCCCTCTTTCTGAGCAGGCTGTGTTCATCGGACCACCATAGCAGCAGTGAGGCAGACCAATGCTGTGCTTAAATATCTATGAACTTGTATGAAATGTGGATCTATGTTGTCCTTTAAAAAGCACTTTTCTTATCAACCTGAACTTCAGTATCCTTAGAGTTAACGACTGCAAAAAGTGAATGACAGGAAAGAAAAGGGGATGATGGGAGATTGGAAAGGAAATCACAGTCTGATGTGGCTATCTAATGGCTCACCTCTGTTATTTGGACCAGGAGGAGACTTGTGAGGACATGCTGTGATTGTGGCACAGTGTGTGGCCAAAGAGGAGTGTGTGCGTGTGTGTGGAATCAATGTGAGGGAGCTTTGTTCTCAACAAGCAGAGCCGCCGGGCCCGATGCGAGGCGCTGGATTTGGACGCAGGTCTGTGCGTAAAAGCGCATATCGCGTTACCATCTGAGGCTGTTTCTCACCTTTGTTAGTCAGGGTGTCTTTGTTATACGTCTGACACTGAGCCGGTGTATTAGCAGGGTGTGCACGTGTGGCCTGTGGTTTGATGCGGTGGGGGGGGTGGGTGTGGGGAGGGATGTGCTCTCCTGAGGCCCTCCTCTCCTCTTCCTCCTCCTTCTTCTTACCTCGCGCTAATTCGCCGTGCAGTGTGGCGGATGGGATCATCCATCAAGAGTCAATAGTTAACGTCGGCTTTGTCCCTTTGCCATCCATCATCAGCGTGTGCGCGAGTGTGTGTGTGTGACTGTGCGTGTTCTTTATAGGACTACCTCCGACCCCGCGGGCCCCTGACCCCGCAGCACTGGCCCGTCTGGCGCACTGTTCCAAATGCCCCCCGTCTCCTCCTCCTCTCTCCCCTTTCTTCCGTCCGAGCAGCGGGGGGCGAGAGGCTCTGAGGAGACACCGCCGACCTGCGCCAATCAAGCCTCTTATTTTAATCTCTGCCCGCTCTCTCTCTCTCTCTCTCTCTCCTCTCTCTCTCTCTTTGCCTCCCTCACGGGTTCGGGGTGTTTTTTCCTCTGACGCAGGCCCCGTTAAATGGATAGCCCACCGGTCGAGGCCAGAAGCTGTATCCCATTACCACCGCTTTTATTTTTATGACACAGCGTCGAGCCGCACAGGAGGCTGGGGGACAACTTGGCCTCTCTCTCTCTCTCTGTCTATCTCCTCGCAAACACACACACACACACAGCAGCTCTGCCATCCATTCAGTCTGGCAGTTGACTGGCTCTTCCTTCGCACCGCCCTGCCAAGACGACATGTTCTGTCAACAGACCGGCCTGGCTGACATCCTCTCTGTTGTGCGCTTCTAATGTTCACACTGGAGTCACTCCTTCAGCCATAACTGGCTGCATTTCAACGTGGCAAAGCACAAAATACACCTTAGTGTCATATATAAGATTACATCCAGTCTGCAGAGGTGTCTCCGGAGCGCCGGGGTGCGGTCAACGTGGCTGATTCAAGATGCGCGCCCGGATGAGAGGCGTCTCCAAACTGCTACCCGGCTGTGCGGGCAGCTCTGGAGGGCGCATGTAGCCTGCAGGGGCGTGGTCAGGTTGCGGCACAGCGGACCTGTTGGCCTGCGGGGCGTGCCCGGACAGAAAGGGGCGTGCGAATCCCCACACAACTATCTTTGCCGTCCGTGCCATTCATTTGTAGCGCAGCCGCTTTGAACGCGCACAGGTACATCAGCTCTCTGTATCAGACAGTCGCTCACTCATCCAAGAGGGGAGAGGGCAGAAGTAAGTGGACAGGCAGAGTTAAAACCACCGGGCGCAGAAGGGACAGCTGGAGCAGTTTTGGCTCCAGAAGCTCAGACACAGACGCAGAGCGCACTTGGACCTGACAGTTCACATTAATCCGCAGCTACCTGTAGCCGAACATGGAGCGCAAAATCCCTGATTTCGCCGGAACCTGGGAGATGAAGAGTTCTGAGAACTTCGAGGAACTCTTGAAAGAGTTGAGTAAGTGACAGAAATTATGATTTCCATTTTTTTACCATGACCTAATGTTGCAACTTCACTCAATTTTGCGCAAGAGCGGTTTCTGATGAGGCTTTTATTTGTCCCCGTGATGACACAGATCCGATGTGTCAGCTCAAACTGTAGCTTTCTCAGCACATTGTAGGTCAAATCTTCCTCTGTGTCCGCGCACCAGTGAGGATCACCCTCTGTACCGCATGGGTGGGGGGTCTTTGTCATTCTGCAAAACCTAAAATTCAGAGCTTGGCCCCCAGCCAGCCTCACCCCTCTTCCTCTCATCTCCCCCTCAGGCCTCCCCTGCTAACACAATAGAGACAAACGGCGGCACATCTGTCTGTGCCACATGTGTGTGTGTGTGTGGAAGATGACCGTTATGACTGGATATAGTGCGGGACAGTCACATCATTATCTGAAGTGACAGTCGGGGAAAAACTACAAACACCTGCTGCTGAGTTTCACACTGTTTTGGTGCGTTTGGACTCTGGACTGTGTGTGTGTGTGTACGTGCGCGCACGTGCACGAGCCGTCTGTCGTTTGTAGCCAATTGTCATTAGATGACTTGCCAATGCACACCTGGAATTCATATTATCATGTTACATACAGGGAGATGACTGTATGTGATGAATGCACCGAACAGCGCTGCTTTCATCTCTCTCTCTCTTCTCTCTCTCTCACACACACACAGTCTTCTGCATTGGGTTATTGGAATATCTGTCAAATGGCACTATTGTTCTGACAATAGACAACATCACCACAGGGCGGGAGCGCGAATTCCGACTTCCCTGTTATACTGGCGCACTAATTAGCGTCTAATGTGTCCCAACTTTCTGTTTATCTCCACCTCCTTATTTTCACGCGTGTGTGTGTGTGTGCGTGTCAGGCGGAAAGTGGGGTGGGTGGCTATAACAAAGGGAGAGATGGCAATACGATGATATGGCACCGTGCGCAATAATAGGAGGACGTGTTTTTGCATGCATGCACACTAATGCTTGTGTGCACTTTCTTGCAAAGTGTGCAGAGAAGACTGCAAAGAGAAAGACGGGTATTCATCAAGGAGGAACTGCAGCAGGAATGCAGGTTGAACTCCACTAAGTGACACTGCTGAACCCGAGCCAATACTCTGTCTTTCTCCCACACACACACACACACACACACACACACACACACTGTACAGTACTGTCCCTCTGCCTGGGCATGACTGACGGAGAGGAATGGTCCTTGGTTTCGTTGAGTGCCAAAGCGCAGCTGTATGCAGCCTGTCAGCACTTAGTACCCTCCTCCTTCCCTCCATCCTCTCTTCCTTTCCTCACTCCTGCTCTCCTCCCCTCTTCCCTCATCTCCCCTCGTCCCAAATGCTTCCTCTGCCCTCTGCCCTTTGACCCCTGACCCTGACCATCTGTCTATCTGTCTATCTGTGTACGTGTGAGTCCCCGTGTGGTCAGGTCTGTGTGAATTTGAACATTTTGGTCACAGGTTTGTCTGTTCAGGTAATTTCTAAAGTCTAACAACTGGCAGTCACTTTAGAAGCCCCCTCCGTGGCTCCCAAATGGTCCGCAAGACGGCTCTCAACTCAGAGCCAACAGAGGTCAACCAGTGTCTGCAGGTCTGTTTGTTGCCTGAAATAATCTAAACCTTTAAGAAGGAGCAGAGTTTTATTTATAAAGTTCCTGGAGCTACATATCCATTTACCCATCTTTTAAATCTGACATTATTCTTTAATGATGTAGAGCCATTTTATACATACATCATGGGAAGTGGAACCAAATTAATTTGTTTTTTCATTTGTCTATTTGAGTTTATTTGTGTTTTAAGACGTAATCTATACATTCATTGATCTTGGGTAATTTTTTGTTGGTTCTCAGTAGTCTCCCACAAGAAATCATGGTTCAACTACCTTTAAAGATGCAACAAATTATACCTTCCATTATAAAGTATTTATAGTGTAATGTGTTGTGGTACTTTTTAAAATAAGTAATCACTTAGTAAATCTTCTTAAAATGTTGGATTATTAAAACTGAAAAATGTCAATACCAAAGATTGTACTTAAGTATAGTACTCTTGAGTACTTGAATCCATGACTGCATATGAGAGAAACAATATCTGTAACCTAATATATAAAAATAAACAACATGTGATTTAGACAATTCTGTATGTACAATGTATAGACTGATGTTGTGGTTCAACTATAACTTGAAATATATATTAAATGATCTGTTCCTGTCTGATGGGTGAGAAAGCTTCTGCTGCCAAAAGGTGAAAATGTTTCCTGCACAGTGACGTCCTTGATCTGATTTTACACAGTGCCACTTAAAAAGTCCATTTGCAGCCCCTGAAACAATGACCGCGCACATACACACAGTGTGTGCAGTACATACAGTGCGTACAGTGAAGAGCCTGGTCATCTCCATGCAGGCTGAATGACATTTCTGAGTGTGTATATATTTACCCTTGGTGACAGGTGGGAATGTGTGAGAGGTGAGAAGTGCGAAACCCAATTCGACGGCACATACAGACTTGACGAAGTACACACACTTCCCCTCGCACTTGGGCAGAGATCTTCACACACCACACACAGACCACTGGCCCCTCATCTGTCTGAGTCCCCCACTCCTCCTCCTCTCTTCTCCCCTGCCTCCAGCCACACCGGTCTGCTTCCCTCTCTTTTCCCACGCTGTATCATCAGTTTAAGAGCGACGCACTCTACAAACATGAATGTGCTACCTCTCAGTGGTAGTAAGAGTAGAGAATAATGCAAAAAGTACTAATCACCATATAAGTCAGAGTGCTTGAGTCTGGGATTGTTTGTGTGCGTGTGTCTTTGTGTGTATGTGGGTGTGTGTGCACGTGCACTTAAAGATGATTTAGTGAGGGGGGAATGCAGATGTGCTGGGCATGCTTTGTCATATGACCTCATTGTTTCCTCTGTCATCATTACTGGACAGAGCTACCGAGTGCTCGGCTTTTACTTTTACCCTGAGTGTGCAGGAGAACAGTGAACAAGCAGCAACACTATGGAGCTTTATTCCTAACTTTATTCATTCAGTTTGAGAGCATGACTTGAACTTGAGCTTGATATTGACCTCAGATTATGTAACGCTTTCCCTCAAAACCCTGTTATCGCACTCAAAAAGCCCCTGCTTACTCTTAGCTCTGCTTCTGCTCAGACTGTATGCTGTTGCTTGCACAGCTTCAGCCCTTCTCCTCGCGCTTAGTCTGCTTGTGTGTGCTTGTCAAATGTCTGCCCCCAGATTTCTGCTTTCCTATTGGATTTTTGTACAACAACCCTGTCAAAATAAATAGACTGCCACGTATACTGTTGACTAACGAAATGATCCCTGCCTCAATGTGGGCACGTTTGCTTTACTTCTTAGAGCGTCGCAAATGGGTGGTAACTCTTTAACTGGGCTCCTCCATTTCTGTCCTCCACGTCTTTATTATATGTACTTGGAATAAAATGATAGTCACTGTATACACCAGCACCTGTACTCTTTGACTATATTAGCCACATACAGTGTTAATAGCTATTATACCAGCCTCCCATTGGTGTGCTAGAGGAGAAAACTTCACCTTCATGACTTAGGAGATCGCATGTATGTAGCTACTATAGTAAAAAAGTACAGGGTACATGCAACAATGTGAGTATAGCATACAGTTTGAGCAGCAGGGGCAAATCTAATATATAGGGGCTATTTGGGTGTGAGGGTGGGGTTTTGAGGGAAAGCATTACAAAATCTTGAACTTGAAATCAACAAGTCATGCTCTCAATTTGAAAGACCATGCTCTTGAATAAAGATAGCAAAAAAACACCACAACACTACAAAAACACACACACACACATAGACACATACGTACAAACAAACACACACACAGGGCTTAAGGCCAGCGGTTATGCATAATGTGGTTAAAATGGTTTTAAATTGCCTTGTTCCTTAGGGCTGTATCCTATAAACCAAAACCATGTGACACAAGAAACATTCATGAACTGGGTTTACTTGTTGTAGATGTGTACTGCTTGCATGGCAATATTCATTCAAAGTAGTCTCAACATTTGCAACAGTAAGTGTTCATTTGTGTCTTTATATGCACGCCACATCTCATCTTCTGCATACTCTTTTATGTTTCTCTGTCTTATGTGTGCATGTGTTTGTGTTTTTCCAGATGTGAACGTGATGCTGCGTAAGATCGCGGTGAAGGCGGCCTCCAAGCCCCAGGTGGAGATCACGCAGGACGGAGAGACTCTGTCCATCAAAACCTCAACCACAGTCCGCACCACCCACATCACCTTCACTGTGGGACAGGAGTTCAATGAGGCCACGGTGGACGGACGTGCCTGCACGGTACACTCACTTACATGCACACACACACATAGGCAAATGCACACACTCACACACACACACACACAAGAAATGGGCGTATGGGGAAGGAGCTGTCCAGATTACATCAATCTGTTTAATTTGGCTTTTCATCATATTTGGACTGATACCATATCTTTGCCCCTCCCTTGGTCTCTGAAGGCCTATTATGCTACACTGTGCTCACTCACACTCATAACAACCCCTTTCAATTTCCCGTCTTCCCTCCGTTCCCCCTTCTTGCCCTTTCCTGCCCTCTGTCCGTCCCTAATTCTCCCCGTTGCTTTCCCCGTTTTCCCATAGATGGCCTCTGTCCATCCATCTCCAAAGCAAACACATGCAACCAGCCAGCGCTTTACTCTAGTAGCGATGAGTGCATCATAAGTTATCAGCTCTCAGTGATCGCCTGTCTCTGCCTTTCTTGTTTTCCCTCTACATCTCTCCATTAGCCATGCTCTCATTATCTATCTTTCCCTCTGAATGGCATTCTGTACATCTGTGCACCCGTTCATCCAACACTTAATGCGATCTGTCTAACGGTTTCTTTGTCTGTTCTCAGAGTTTCCCACGTTGGGAAACCGACAGTAAGATCAGCTGTGAGCAGACTCTGCAGAAAGGAGAAGGGCCAAAGACGTCCTGGACCCGAGAGATCACTAATGATGGCAAACTGATCCTGGTAAAGCAAACGAACCATCCACCAAGCCAGAGCCAGAATTAAGAAACACCAAGGGTTTACTGTTAATAACACAGGGCACAAATTACAGTGTAATTTTCCTGTACATATGAGGTTTCAATAAAATTCTTAATCGTATCTACCTGTAGAAGTGGGCACTGATGTCACATGACTTGAGTTAAAATAGCTTTTAATTACTAGTGAATCAAATGGGACTTCTGCATTTGACTTGAAATGACTTGATTTCTAAAAAATGAAGTGTGAAAGTTCAACCTTCGTATTAAAGTAGCAGTTTAACACCAAAAGAAAATCTGGAGCCCTTCCTCACAGCCTCCATCAGCAGAATATACTATAGTACGGTAGAGTTATCATCACATGACCTAGTATTGTTAGTAAGTAGCTCTATAGTACACTTATATAGTACACAAAATATACTGCGCAACGAAATGAACGTAACTTTTTGTTATTTAACATCCAGTGCATAACATTCAAAAACTTTACTCCAGGATTCCTTGTAAGCATATCATACATTTAAAATTAATTATACCAAAATTGCATCATATATTCCTCAGAAAATCTGTATTGTTACTCAGTGTTCCTCACAACAATTTGTCCCCTCAAAATGTCATTATTGCATATCATATTCATTAAGTACCTGATAATGAAAAAAATAGCAGGGTATTTTCTCTTACACTACTCCTTTTTTTGGTCTGGTCTTCCTCTCTTGTACTGACACTTTTATACTGGTAGCTACTGGTATGCGTTTTATTGGTACCCCATTTGTACAACAAAATTGCACTGTAATTTCCAGGCTACAATTTAAGTGATGCCTTTTAATTATAAATGACATAACTGTGCCATAACATAGATCAAATTATTCTCCTGGCAGCAGAAGAAAGAGCTTCTGTCAAGATTGCAAATGTACAGGTATCAGCTTGAAGTCAAAACAGATCAGGATAGAACGACACGGATGTAGAAATAATTTTCTGTGTCTGTTGTTTCTGTTTCTGTTCCACAAACAGAACTATATTTAATAAGAAACTGCACCTAGAAGCTTCAGGTTAACTATGACACATTTTGATAACCATTTCAAACAGTTACTTAAGTCTACCGGTAAACCAGTCCAACCAGAGATGACATAGGCATCCTCCACAGTCCTGAATTGAACAAACTGTAAACAGAACGAGTATTTACAGGGCATTCGTTGCTTGAAGGTTGGCAGCACTACCTCAAATCTGAGACTCCTGATGTGCTCTTAAAAACCAAACCCCTAATGGCTTTTTGAGAAGTCAGCAGTAACAGAACTGTGTAAGTGTTTTGCACAGAGTTGCTAAGTAGAACATCTTTAAAAGTTTTCGGTAAATAATTTTCTGTTTGTTCCACATTACTGGAGATAATAAAAATAGCTCAGTTTGTTTAATTGTTCGTCATATAATATACTTTTAATATGAATTCACACTGAATTGTAGAAAATCGTGCCAGTATAGTTGCCTGAATGCATGTGAGTGTCCATGTTAAACATCTACTCTCACCTTTCTTTTCAGACCATGAGAGCAAATGATGTGATATGCACCCGAGTCTACGAACGACAATGAACGACAATGAAAGAGCACTTCTCACTTTTCGTCCTTCCAGTCCACCCCTCTCTCCTGCATCACCACTTGCATTGCTGCTGCCTTTGGTTAAGGCAGTGCTGGGAGATCGTAGTCTGTAGTTGTATTCCAGTATCCCTGCTAGCTTCACTATCTATAAGTGTAACTCTATCTATCTATCTAGTATGTGGCATATCTACACAATGGTGTTAGCTCCTAAGTGATCCACGTGTCTCTCCAGCTCCATCAAATGTGGCCAGCTGATTTTTAAACATTAAAAATGTATTTTGAATGACAGCTCAATTTGGCATTGTATGTTTGCGTGTGCAATTGTTTGCACGTGTGGCAGCAGAAGAGGTGTGAGACTGTATTTGTAGATGTGTAAACCAATCTATGATGTGTTGATGTGTTGCTCCTCTCTGTTTCTATCTTTTCTATGTCATGACAACCTTTTATATTTATTACTACACTAGGAGTCTGATACAGTACTGCTAAAGGTTTTTACTTTGTGTCTCTTTTATATGAAATGTGATCATAGAAAACAACACTTTCTGTGGTGAAAACAATAAAGCACGGTATTAACTCAGCCTCACGTGGACTTTTGGCCCTCCTGTACTAAAAACCATTAGGCGCATAAAAGCATTTAACAGCAAATATCTTTTATGGTTTGTGAGTGTAGCTGCAGAATATGTGCACATTAGATGGCTCCATCTTATTTTAGGCTTTCTGTCAGCTGTCTGCAACTAGAATAACTTGTCTGTCCCCTCCCTTCCAGTCTCCCTTGCTCCCTCTCAGTTTTTTTGTCTTTCTCATCCCTCCCTCCCGTCTCTTTCTGTCAGTCATTTCTCTGCCACATGCCTTCGTTATTTCTTCCTTTCCGTGCTTCAAGGCCGAAAATGTTTCCATTTGACTTTTTTTCCCCTCCATCTGCTCACTTTTATCACACATTTCACATGGATCTGCTCATCCTGCAGTTTTCCCTGACATGTGAAGCGACACACACATAGAGATCCAGCTGTGGTAATGCCACTATTAAACTCTATTCTGTTTCCATTTCATTTGCCAAAGTTTGGTTCGCATTTCTCTAGAAAGCTTTTAAAAGGCTGCTTGACTTACAGTCGGCAGCATTTTGGGAACATTAGATGAAAGGACTGACACCATGCTGACGTCTATATGGTAAATTTGAAGCTATAGCCAAAAATTGGCCTGCCAGCATCTAATTAATGCTTTATGTCTTGTTTGTATAATTCTTGCAAAAACCAAAGTGTAAAAATGACAAAATGACTCTTTCTTGGCAGAGACCAGTAACTTCCTAAGGTTTCTGCTGGTTGCCTAGGGAACTTTTCCTGGTTAAGTGTGAACCGCCCCCCCCCAAACACTTTAATTTATCGAAGACAAAATATAATGTAATGTAATGTAATATAATGTTTTCATTTTGGGAGCTTTAATGTTCCTGGTAGTCAGATTTTGAGCCAGGCTAGCTGTTTCCTCCTGTTCCAATCTTCATTCTAAGCTAAGCTAACTAACGCTTGCTACATATTCACCGTAGTGAATGTATAAATTTTCTCACTTATGTTTTGGCAAGAAAGCTAATCAAAATATTTCCCTAAATGTTTAACTATTAAACTAGATGTCCTAGTTTATGGGACATCTGTTGTTACTGTAACCCAGGAGGGCAATGAGACAAATTTTGGGTCGGACAGTGAACTAACTGACCAATCATCAAATGGTCAGAAAGTGAAGGTCAGTGGGTGTGTCACTAACAGCAGGAAATGCCAGTTGGATTACAGGGTACAGCTGATTGACAGCAGATGTGCTTAACGAGGAGTGGGCTGTTAAGGGACCTGGAAATGAAAAAGGGGCTGGGGAGAAAGATGCATGACCCCTGGGTTCACACACACACAGTTATACAACAAGTAAAAACTAGATAGGGAGGGATTCCTGAGAGAGGAATTTAGTGATGCTAAAACTGCTCTTTTTTCTTTTACAAAAAACTTTGTTCTTTATTGCCCTTCTTGCCCTGCAGCTGTGTGTAGTTACAGTGTGACCTCAATAAAGTGCCCTCCTCCACCTCCTGCCCTAATAAAAGGGGTAAATAACTATGCTCACACTGTACACGCAACTCATAAAACACTGCTGTGGCCCGCCCAAAAGGTGAACAGACAAACTGCCTGTTGCACAAAAACCCTGTGAAAACTCCTCAAAGACGACCACAAGAAGGTATGAAAAGCAAGAACAAACTGAATGCACCCCCCGTGCTTGTGGCAGACATCCTGACTGCATCGTTATCCCTGCAGGTTGTTGGCTTTGCAGAAAATGTAACAAGGAACAGAAAACAATTTGGAAACATTACATGGACAAACATACCTCACTCCTACACTCCCCGTAAGTCAAGAAATAAACAGGGACAAACTGCAGAAAAAGTACGAACACACATGCATACATACCCACAAAATAAAAAACACCTGTGATAAATGAATACACCCACATTTAGCTAATGCACTTCATCCATCTGAATTAAGTGGAAATCAAATACCTGCTCAACATGTCTAACAAGGTAACCATAGGCAATTAGTATGTATCTAAATAAAAAGCAAACGTTGGTGCTCCGGACACTTATGTGGGAGCAGGTTAGTTTAGGTGCCCAGAGGCCACGGCTGAGTCAGGTTGCAGCTTTGACAGATGACTTATGTGCAGGGAGGAGCACAGTGTGTGTACTTGTCTGCATACTTCAGAGTATGTCACAAAAGTCAAGATGGGTGATTTGTGATCTGGTTGAGAAAATTATTGCCACACAGGTCAAGCACTCTCCGGGTTAGATAGTAAAGGAGTGGGAGGGCTCTTGGAAAAATGCCCTGGAGGTGGCTGAGCGAAAAAAAAAGGAAGCAAAAGGCCCCATTTCTTTGTGATATGACGCACACAAATTCATAGAAAGAGAACGCATGTGACAGTGTGTTGATGGGTGAGTGTCATTTAAACACCCTCACATACTGTACTGTCTATGTCAGGGATATTGATTTATGCCCACACACACCTGCAAAGCCTGCGCGAACTGATACACACATCCAATGGTCACCGTTGTAAAGCATACCAATCTCCTGTGGCAAACGCAATTAGACCACCCAGGAACCTTTAAGGCCTCTTGTAAAACATTGGTCAAGAATAGTACACATGAGGGCATGCCACACACACACACACACAGCTGCTCAACAGTTTTAATGTTTACTGGAGAGAGAGCAGAAAAAAGGAGTCACCAAAACCACACTGGCCTGCTTGACACGGATGTAAACTCAAAATTTGCAGAAAATAAGTTATAAATATGATCTTAAATTATCTTAAAAAATGTCCTTCTCTCTGTCAAGATGCAGTGTTAACAAGCCACAGGAGAGACATGAGAGAGTGGGGAAGGTATTCAGTAAAAGGTCATGGGAGGAAGTCTGGAAATCAAGAGTATATGGTTGGCACCTTGGCCCACCGAGCCTCACAGGACACTCAAACCAACAACCTTCAAAAACTCTCTTTAATGTCCTGGCATAGAGGCCTTCCATTAGGGAAAATAAAATCAGAGAGGAGAGGAATGGAGAGACATGGAGATGTTGAGTCAGAGACTCAGAAAGAAGGGTGAGGTAAGGGCAAAAGCATCCTTTTAACTTCCTCGACTAATTTTATAAAGGATGATTCATTTCACTTACGCAGAAAAGGGGCCAAAGGTTTATGATCTTTATTTACTGTCTGCTCAGTGGGTAGTATCATCATCCAAAACAATGCTCTTATAGTATACCAGAGGTAAGCTGAATGAAGTCTTTGTGGAGATTTTTAGATTATTAAATCTGATTACAGACTCTGACAGTGACCTCTGGGTGAGGGGGGGGAGATGAAGGAAAGACAGAAGATAGTGTTTGAAGACAGATTAAGAGCAAGAGGCAGATTGTGGGAGAGATGAGGAGCAATATGACTTCTGTATTGATATTATTATTATTATCGGATAGACATGCTCTCTCTGGCTGAAAGTATGTGGACGTCCAAACAAACACTGCAAAGCAAAGTAAGTGGACAGAATGTACTTTCAAACCTTGTTGGGTACAAGTGCAGGACAAAAGCAGCATATAAAGGAAGAAGACGCATAAAATCTATTACAATACAATACAAGATTCAAGATTCAAGATTTATATTGTCATTTGCAAAGATAAAAACATGTTTCTCTGTACAATGAAATTCTTACTTTGCCCTTTCCGTCTACAATGCCAGATAAATAGAAAAAATAGAAAAATATAAATACAAAAATACAGGTAAATAATATATAAGTAAATAATATACAATAAGTGTGCAAGGAACTTATATACTGTTCTGCCATAATTTCTATCTTTGAGAAGTTGTTCCATTTTGGTTGACCTGGCCAAAATGTGTAAATTCAATTACATGTCTATTATTGAGGTCATTGTTAAAGATGATCTCATACTGGATTATGTTATGTTTCTACTCTCTGTCATTCCTATTTCCGTGCAGTTTATGAGAATAGAAACACTTCTGAATATGATGTAGTTCAGTACAGCACCACCGCTAACCATGACCTCAGTGGTGAAACATATCACTCTGTGACAGTGTCAAAAAAGTACATTAATCACATCATAAAAGTAGACTTTTTGGAAGAACAGATGTATTGGATTGCATTAGACTGCTGTAATTAAGAAAAAAACTAAATATATACTGTACACATTTTCTTATCTTTGCTTGTATCTTTCTTGTTGTATACATTGATATTTGCTTTATGAAGCCCTTGAAAATAAAAATAAAAAAATGCATCATTTAATCTTTGGACAGCATGCCTCTTCTTTCTCCCTGCAACAGTCCACCTATATGTGAACATATCATTCTGAAACCACCGTGCTGCTGGGACAGAGTCTGTTCTTCTAGTTTCAGGCTTTTTTTTTTTCCACAACATGTCGGTGGATAAGGCCTAGCTCACAGTCTGGCTTCCAGTTCATCCCAGAGGTGTTGAATGTCAGTGCCGGCCAGTCAAGTTCTTCCACACCAAACTCAGAAAACTATTCCTGCATGGACCTCGCTTTGTGCGTGCTGAAACAGGAAAGGGCCTTCCCCAAACCTCTGCCAAAAAAGTCGGAAGCATACTTTTGTCCAAAATATAACTAGATTCTGTACAAAAATGCAGATGGGCAGGTGTGTCCACATATGTTGATCATACAGTGAAGCACTTGCACATGTAGCCAGCAACATAAGAGTTAGATGTAGATGAGGAGAGAGTGAGATATTAAGGGTGCAAAGAGAGGCGCCCAAGAAGCTCATCAGATATTACAGGGTGATCAACTGTCAGAAGTACATGAGTCACTACTTTTTTTATAGGATCAGCTCACTGTAGAACACACACACACACACACACACACGCAGGCATATGCCCATTTCACCCATGACTTGTTTTGTTTGGATAAATGTTTCAACCACAGCTAGTGTGCTTTTGTTATGAACACTTTCTTCATTCCAAAAAACCTGGAAATAAATGTATTAAACACACTGTGCTTGAAGTGATCAAAATCAAAGAGAAGGTCTAAATACGTGGGTGATTAAGACATCTTTAAAGGAAAACTAATAGCTGGGGTTAGAACCTGCATTTGATTACTGCATACATGAGGTTCAGCTTATCACCCTCTTTCTTTTTTTTTCTCCCCCTCCCTCTCTCCCACCATCTCTTTCCTCTTTACACCAGCTGCAGACGGCAGGCCAGGCCAAAGCATACCGGAGACGGGCATGTCATAGCTGGACACAGCGTAAAGCTGGCTGGGGTGCGCTGTGGTGTCGTTTGATCGGTTGCAGAGGACTGTGATTTGGTGAAACAGGGGTGGAGGAAGTACACCTTGTTAAAATAAAGAAAAAAAAAGAAACACTTACTGACTTCTGCACATGCACGCAACACACATACACACACTGCAACATGTGTGCAAATGAAAGGAAATAAACCTGCTGCCCACAAGCTGCTGTATATGGGAAAGGACCATGTTTTCTGAGACAGCAAACACTCTTCATCGGGGTAAGTTAAGAAACAATGGGAATCGTCATGACAACTACAGATGTAAAATGTTGGCATGGCTCCTGCCAAACCAAACAGGAGTGACATTGCAGGAGCTCCTAATGACGGACAGAAAAGAGGCTTGTCTACTAACACTGCACTGTCACTACTGTCTAATTTATCCACAAATCACAGCTACTGTGCTGCACTGCTAATATGTAACACACTGCTGCTATGCTCTGCCTCTGCCCTCCATCTATCCCATCTATCCATCCACCCAGCTAGGCTCTGTGTCTGACATTGATTTACTGATCGTCCAACAGGCAAAATATCCCACGGACCTGCCAACTAATGTAGTTCGCTCAGCAGGCATTCCTTTAGCTCCTCATCCTAAAATGTTCTTGTGCTTTAAAAAAAAAAAAAGTTGGCACACTGAACATCAGACGTCAGTCTGATGTCTAGTTTGAGCTGCTGTCTCTGATATAGCTCAAATGTGCGTCAGAGAATTACTCTAAATCACTTATGCTATAAAGTCTGTTTAGGAAATCTTAAAATCACCCTCAGTATTCACTGTACTGTGCAGCACTGGTTTGTAAAAGCTGTAATAAGTAATCTACTCTACATTGATTCAAGTTGTGTTGTTACAGCAGCGTGACTCTGCAAAGTTCGATTTTACGCCTGATGTTAATGGGCTCTTGCATAGCTCTCACTGGTGTGAAAGTCTGTGTGTGTGTGTGTGTGTGTTTTGGCGCTCACTCCAGTTCCACCTCTGTGCAGGAATCTGGTTGTGTGGTTGTGTACAGTGACGTTCGGATGTACGTGAGTCTGTGCATCTGACTTTACGTACGGCTGCCAGTCGAGTTACAGTGTAACAGTCATCTGCCAAAAAAAAAAAAAAAAGCACTCGTCTGCAAATGAAAAAAATGTATGTGTTTTTTGGGACTATACTATACAAAAATGCTTCTCACACAATTACCTGTGGTTGCAGTAAAGGAGAATATGAGATGAGAACTGGAACAACTAAGATCCAAGATAGAAGAAGATGAAGGCAATAAAGGCAAGGACACTGATGAAGACCAATGTCAATTAGGCAGTAACTGTAACAGTAGTGATGGAGAGATTGAGGTCAATTATCTCATAATCATTATCTTTTCCCCCACTGGATTCATAAATCAGAGTTAATGAAGCTCTTCTAATTTCAAGATGTGTTGGGTTTACTCTACAACCCCACTGCTCTCTCTCTCTCTCTTCTAGCCCCCAAAGTAATTCATCAACACATGATCAGTCTCAGCTGACTGAGGTGACTTGCAAGAGACAAAAAAAATACATTCAGTAGCTCTGCAACAGATGTGAAAGGAAGAATCTGGCATAATATGAATCCATCATCAGCTGACCATCATGAGTTACAGCACTGAAAAATAGAGAGCACACTGACCTTGGATGATCTTTGTAATTTGCTGTAAAGGGAAATTCCAACCATTCTGACAAGCTGTTACAGCATTCAAGCTCTCCATAGGGCTGCTGGGCCAAGTTTTCAGACTACTTTTGTTGAGACAGATCCCCACCAAGTGGTGACAAGTGGAAATTGTCTTAGCAGCCGCCAATGGTAGCTTAAAAAAGTAGAATTGCAGTTTTAAAAAAACAAAAAATGTAAAGAAATACTCAAAATCTTGGGCTTGAAAATTATTTTATCTCCAAAAGGGGGGTGCTGCAAAAAAAAGTTTGGGAACCACTGCAGTAAATCTTGCCTTCAGATGATACATGACCACCATCAACCATGTGAAATGTTGCTAAATACCATTACAAACAGAGACAGATATATTGAAAAACACCAATGCAGACTACCAAAGAAGTTTTCAGAGAAGTTTCTCCACCTTTCAAATTGTGACACAGTGGTACTGTAAACGGTACTAGATTTAAGGAACTTTATTTACTGATTGTTGTATTAGGCGAATTCACAACACATATATCCTCAAATGTTTTTGCTGATACACCTGATGCGCTGTGGGCAAATTAAAGCTCAGCTGCAATGTAATGACAAATATGTTGTATATTTTACCTTGATTTTGAGTGTGTTTATTTGCAAAAGAGGTTAAATTACTTTGACTTCTGGGTGAAAAGACACAAATACTATGTATAGATCTTCTTAAAATGTCATTTTTGAGGACTCAGTCCCAATTATATATTCTCCTACATTGAGTGAGTTGATTCCCTAATCAACATACTATAACAAACTACTTGTTTAAATGCATGTAGTTTAGTACTCCCAAACACTGGAAATGTGCAGGACATACAGAGGATTGAAATTAAGTTTCTCTCATGGTGCAAACAACAAAAACAAGCTAAACGAATACAACTAAATTAAGACATGGCATTAAATAACACATGGCAAAATCACAGACAGTGCAAATATATGTAGTAGTAGTGCAAAATGGACTCAGCTTATAGACTGGTTAAAGTGGTTAAATGTTGAATACTCTTATGTCCCATGTAAAGAATACTCTTATGTCCCGTAAATGTTACATGTTACTGCCTGGAGCCCCTGGTCCTCCCTGTTCTCTCTAGTCTTGCAGGTTTCTCAGTCCTCCCTGTTCTCTCTAGTCTTGCAGGTTCCTCCATTCTGGTTGTGGTCCATCTGTCTGAGGTTCACAGACCTGGTGGGGACATGATCTGTGTCTGTGTTGTGGGAGAGAAGGTCAGGTCGAGTGGCCCAGAGCTCCATATGAGGACAATCTACAATTTATTAAGACATGTGTATAATTCCATATATGATTGATGATAATGTGTTCTCCATACATGTGGCATCTATTGCAGGGAGAGGGATCACTCATCTGTGGTTCTTCCTCAGGTTTCTTCATTTTTCCAAGAAAGGGTTTTTTGAAGTTTTTCCTGACCCGGTTTGAGGGTCTAAGAACAGAGTACTGTACAGACTGTAAAGCCCTCCGAGGCAAACAATGTTTTGTAATTTTGGGCTTTAAATAAATACATTTTAATTTTTAAAATTTGGAAATGACTAACTTTCCCTTTAAAATAAAAAAACGACATGAACTCCAAAACTGATTTTTGAGACCCTCATGTGTCCCATCTAGAATTTATTGACTGCTTTAGTGATTGTTGGTCATTGGGGGTCAGAAGAGACAAACTGCCACAGAAACAGGAGGACAGTGTCAAAACCTTCAAGTCCTCCCACTGGCCACCTGAGGAACGTTAGTCCAGTATTACCAGATGTTTTAGACCTTGTTTGGTCGGCCAGTTCTGCAGAAAAACATCATAAATGTTCAGCTTGGTTCACCTGTCACTCACCTGTGCGTTGCAGGAGTAGCACACAGGCAGATAGCCAAGAGTCGTAGATAGATGTCATTGGAAACCAAACACTTCTGGCATTTATATATTAGTTTAATTCGTTATGGGAATAATGTTGTAAATCTGAGTCCATCAAAGGAAAGTTTGTTGGACTCAGGATTTCTTCCTCACTCACTAACTACAGCTGTTGCTGAGTAGTGCATCATGGAAGGAGCGATGTTATCAAGCCACAATACTGTGTAGCTTCCATTACAACAAGACTAAGTTTGTAGCCTCTAATTTACACACAGTACCTCTGTGTGACACATTAGGTATTATGTTCCTTAATGCTTTGGCTGAATTAGTAAATACATCACTGACTTAGTGAACAAAATAAACATCTTTCCACTTGAACACTTGCTGCTGTACTTTGATGTATAATAAATGGCATCTGTAAAGCAACACGTTTCATATAATCACATGTTGTGATAAAGAAACACTCTTTATGTAAGAGTTCAAATCCTGTTGTTACAGAAGAACATAAAGCAGGCTTTTGCCTTTTCAAATTTGCATTTGTGTGTAAAGTATTTGTCAAAAGGGATAGTTAGGGTTCAGCTACATGACAACTTCCACCAAGCGTACATTCCTATTCTTATTATAGCTATAAAAACAACAGAAACTGACTCTGTATACTACTTTTTATCTATTCGTATCCATATTTTAGTTTCAAGGTTAGTGTTACCTTAGTAGTTAGTTTTACATTAGTACATGACAGTGAGGGCGCTCAGATCCTTAACATGTACTTAATAAGCACTTATATACTACAGTTTAAAAAATACTGTGACACAAGCAAACGTTCAGCTTTAAAAATCTAGTAAAAGGTACAGAAGTATTTATAGATGCAGAATGGCTCCTTTCAGTGATTAAGTCTACTTGATTGGATTATTTCTCATGCATCAAGGTGTTGTTCTTGGTTAAGATGGAGCTAATTGTTACTCAAATACTCATACTTGAGTTAATCTAATTTGTACCTTTCAGTCTGTTTTAGTAGAAACATTATGCCACTGCGGACGTGGAGGAGTAACTCAAGAGGCCTGAGGGTGGCGCCCAAGAGCTTTACAAGAGCATGCAGGACAGGAGAGTCTCTGTATCAAGAGAAATTCATGTAACCTTATCCCTCCGGCCTCTTTCTTTCTTCCTTTTAATAACAAAAAACTATTAACAAAAAATTTAAAACACATTGGCATTATTTTTGACTGCTAAAAGGATGACTAAATGTGATTTTAGTTTAACTCTCCCTCCCTAGGCGACCTTCCTCCGTCACCTTGAAGGCAGACATTAGACCCAGAAAGTACCCGTAACTCTGGAACTAACCATGTGTAATCTAAAACATTTGACTGACCAGCAGAGCTCACTGAGGGGTTTTACACACATGACAGAGGTGCTGCTTGTAAAGTTATGGTTCAGGGCAAAATGCACTGAAGCTACTTTGATGGTGTTTCCCTTTTTTTCATGTTAACACCAGTACAGAGACGCTTTCATCTTATAAAGACAGTGGTCCAAACCAAATCTAACAATAGGGATCAGGGGACTGATGCTAATTTGAGGGTGAGGTTAAGTTGGAAAGTCTCAAGCTATTGAAACAAAATGGGCATTTTCATGTGGTCGAACAACACAGCTGAGACATCCATTCATTATGTACATTTAATACATGCCCTTTATTTTTGATCAGTTACTTACCAGAAGCCTCATTATGATACCATTTCAAACTATGATAAAAAAGGGATGTAATATTATACAACTTACTTTTTTGCACCACTGCACAGCCATTCATGCTCTTTTAGACTAGACTTGTATTCAGTGGCCCCTCGTACCTCGTATTTAGATGGGGGTACCGTCATCTTGAAAGAGGCACCCGTCAGGATAAAAATATTTCATTAAAGAATGGAAAAATCTAATTAGAAATGACATAAGTTTGATATTTCTTTTATAAAATGTTTTTCATTACTTTCTGTTTTGAAAATGAAAAATACAAGCACATTTGTAGCTCAAACTGCTGTTTTCAGAGTTGTTACACACAACAGTTTTGTCACTATTGAGAACAAAGTGTTTCTGTTTGCTCTGTGAACATCATTCAGTTTTTTCTTTTCTCCCATCTTGTACATCTGAATGAATTTGGCTGACCTGAATCTTGACATCCATGACAATATCAGAGCTTTAGTTCCTCCATCATTCCCACATGAATCAGATTCATAGACCTCTCTCACAGCAGATGTGTTGGCCCGTCACAACAGGAAAAGCACAGATGAACAATACTTTCCAGCAATTACTGCAAAAGAAAGCAGCTTTCAATTGTGTTATCAGGTACACCTGTGTTTGAATTGGTGGACCCACACCAAGCCAGGAAAATGCCACTGCCTAAGTAGAGCTTGATAAATGAATATTTTACTAATTTTATATGGATCTATTGTGAGCCACTAATGAGAAAAACTTGGGAGTTGTCAAGTTGTGGAAAATCTTCAGTATATGACTCTTGCTTTTACTCCATCAGGAACTAGATTAATTCCTGGAACTCATCAGGGACACCCCTCCTGGACCTCTTACTGACCTCCCACAAAAGGCCAACAGAACATCTCAACAGAAATCAGGCTTGATGGATTGTTGTAAAAAAAAAAAAAAAAAACTTTTTATGAATGATTTATTAATATATATCACTGCAGACTGACTCACTTTTGCTCGTTGCTCAGTGAGAAACAGTTTTCTCATCAGCTTAGAAGTTGGTGGCTTAAAACTGATCTCAATGATTTATTGACCAGTAATCAAGTCATCAGTCACAGCTTACGGACCTTTAATAATGGGGGCCTCAGTAGAAAGTGATGGGAAGCAAAGTGAAAGATTTTGAAAGAAAAATATGAGCGAGAGGGGGAGATGTGGGTTTGAGGCTTGTCAGTGTTGCTCGGAGAGAAGTCTGGTGGATGGAGGAGGACGGATGGAGGGAGGGCGGCTCTGAGGATAAATGCGCTCTTTCATTTCAAACTCAGCCGCTCCCGGAGGCGCGCGTTGACACCGGCAGGAGCTCACGGGAAAACGACCTTTTGTGTTTTTTAAATGGAGGATGATGGATAACAAGCTGTCAGGGGATCAGCCTCGCGTCAAACTCCTGGCTTGATGAGCGGAGTTTGTGTCCGGATCTTCAAAACACGCGCTCCGGACTCGGGATTGAAGAAGCGCTGTTTGGGAAGGTGTTACGCATTAGTGATGGTCTGAACTGCGGCTTCTTGTTGGATGGGACAGGTGCGGGGTTTTCACGCCCAAAAAAACATGGGTCACTGAGGTGTCAGTGAAGTTGTTTTTTTTTCATTAACCCGAAGATCTCAAATGTTCCTGCGAGACTTTAAGACTTTAAGAAGCCCCCAAAAGCCAAAATCACGGACAATAATAGTAGGTTTATGTTATTGTGATCCACATTTAACAACCCGGGGGCTGCTTTTGTAAAGGAGCAGGTCCTGAAATGAGCCCCCCACACGCGCAACAGACATGCCACTGCAGCACAGTTTGACCGGATTTTACGCATCTCTTGGGGAAAGAGGGAGCTGAAAAAGCGCGTCTGTGTGTGTGTGTCTGTGTAAGTGTGTGTGTGTGTGTGTGTGTGGGTTCCGGACGCCGATGCACTACATTTCCAACAGCTCAGGGGAGACCACTTTGTAAACAGAAAAAAAGTGGGGGGAAAATAGACGTTTTCATTCGGTTTCATAAATGGAGCTGCGTAAATACCTGTTGTGCCTGGAGTTCATCCTCCTTCTTAAAGGTAAGAACTACTTTATAGTCATTTTTTTTGCGTATTCGCTTTGGAAGTCAACTGTTTTACACGCTTGCTGTTTTTAAAATGAGATTAAACTTATTAGGGGGAATTATTCAGTTGCTGCTCTAAATTGTGAACTTGAGTGAAGTCAACCTCTTGTCCATGATTGATGCCTCCTCGCAGCCCAGTTGCTCTTGTGTCCTCCAGCACTGTCTTACCGGTTGATATGCTCATTAACGTCCTCAACTTTTGCACTTTTACAGACAACATGTGGGAATAATTGCGTCACACATGCCTCCCTGAGTGCCAAAGAGCTTTATTCTGTGTGACAGCAAACGACTGGCCATGAAGACATTCCTAACATGATTGTGTGCATGAGAGTAGAGGAGCAGGAATATTAAAGCATATGGCCACACTCCATTTGCCAAACAGATCAAAGGTATAGTAAGTTGTGCGTGAGTCCAAAGAAGTAATTGTTCCTGGTTCAAAGAGTGGTCCTTTAGTAAATCTGTCAGTTATATCAGTGCTGAGGAAATATTGCATTAACACTGGAGGCCTCCAGCTACCAGAAGATGTTTGGAGCAATTAGACATATTTGTCCTCCGCTAAAAGGTTACTGGATCATCTCCTCTTACAGCTGACAGCTTCTGACCCTAGCAGCTGTGTAACTCGAACTCCGTAGCCATATCGGCCATTCTCGTCACTTGGACTCGATGTCTAAAGTTCCCCCTAATAAGGCGTCTGTGCCATGTATGTTTTCTCCATAGACCATGAACATCAGCTCCCCTCCTGTACTCATGTTCGCCGTGGCAGAGCAGCCTCACACACCTGATTGACCAATTCCGGCTCTCCAGCAAACTGAAGAAAAAGACCATTGTTGTCTACTAAAACGAAGTGTTTATGCAGCTGATAAGCAGCGGTTTAGCTGCTGCATTGTAGCATGCATCCGTGTAGCAAGATGAGATCCATAGGCTGAGATATTACATGGTGCAAGGCATGTTAAGTTTGTTCTGGATCACACACACACATAGTCTCTTAAGTTAATGTGGGGGAGTTTGTTCCAAATTTGAACATGTAGATTTAAGAATGATTAATCACGCGGTCAACTTTAATGCTAGGCAAAAGGCCTCTAATCCAGAAGCTGAGGAATGAAGGAGGAATGCATTAAGGCCATTCACACCACATATTTATACACACATATGCGCACACACCTATTTACACACGCCAGCAGCCAGATGTTGCTTGTGGTTAGGTTTTACACATTGCCCTCCATTATATGTTTGAATCAAGCATGCACTGGGTAATTTTCCCCATTTTCTGAGTGTGTAAACTTTGACTTAATTTGTACTGGAGCTCATGCGATATAAGTGAAAGTGTTCTTGCATGTGTGAGGGTTTGCCAGTTAGTTCATGTGTCATACATGAGCATGTAGGTGAGCGAGCATGTGTGTAATGTTAATGGCTTCAGCAGAGCTCCCCCTGATGCGGGCTGCAGGCATCCCATGTCTGTTACACTCTGTTATGCTTTACAGAGATGTCGAACACAGGTGTGTGCGTGCATGTGTTTGACTCAGTTTCGCCGGTCATTCATAAATTTTTGCTATTATTCTCCCAGATATCTCCTTACGTTTTTTTTTTTTTAATCTTCCCATCATCTGCTGACTTTCATTCCTGTGTACTCCCCCTCTTCTTCCACCCCCATTCCCCACGAGAGGGTGACAGAGATGAGAACAGAACATGGTGGAGATAATGGAGAGAAAATCTGTTAAATAGGGTGAGAGGAGGTGAAACAGGGGGATGCATGGGAAACACTAAGAGCCAGTTAAATGAAAATGATAGAAGCAGACAGCGGAGCAGACTTCTCTACTGCAGGACGTTTCACAGGGGCGGTGTAAGTCAGGGATGTAAATGAAAGGGACAGAGAAACAGACAAGGAGGGAGGGAAAGTTAAATAAAACAACACACATCAATGTCTCTATAAGTGCTGGCATGCCTCCATAGTATCCAAAACACTGTAGTGTCGAGTTCCTCCACACATATATTACACAGTCACAACCATACACATCCAGCAGCAGTAGCGCCCAGAGCCGAACGTGCGGTTGAGAGAATCTGGACCCAGTTTGGCTTGATAAATGTTTGCCGCCAGTTGTCATGGCGATGGGTGGTCAGACAGGCTGCGGTACTGTGTCATATATAAACCTCCAATGAAAATGGAACCAGAGGAGGGAGGACAGGACAGGGAAAACAGGGAGCGATGGTACAGTTTTGTGGGAGTTGGAGGAGTTGGGATGGAAGAAGGGGCCTTATGGTAGGGTTACACTGTCTGTGTGTTTGTTATAGGAGAGGGACTAAAAGAGAGGAGCAATTTATGGTTTATGAGAGAATGAGTGAAAGACGGAGAAAATCAGTAGCAGGGGTTGTTATCAGAGGCCTGGTTTGTTGTGGAAAGAAACTTGGAATCGCAGAGGGTGGAGTGGTGTTGCCACAAGAAAAGACAGAAACATTTTACTACATTGTGTTTAACAGGGGTGGTGGGGAAGAATAGGAGAGAATAACTTGTTGCAACAAGGCTGAATAGAGAGTTTTTTTTTTTTTATTCTGGCAATGAAAATGGAAGGTTTAGTATTAAGGAGTTTCTCTATCCTTGCCTACGCATATTTCCACTGATGAAGTGTATTAAACATTTGTGCAGAATAGGATAGATGGCTGAATTTCATCAAAGTCACTGGAGGTTTGGAAGTTCAGATTTTGGGAGTCTGCTGCTACAGTAGCAGCTCTGTTTGGCTCTGCATAAACACAGTGGTGCTTTGAGTTAAATGCTAGTATTGGCACGTTCACAGTGACAACACTAACATCCTGATGCTAAGCAGGTATTACGCTTACCATGTTCGCCATCATAGTTTAGCATGGTAGAACGCTGACAATTCGCTATTTATCTCTAAACACAAAAGAAGAAGGTGATATTCTTGTTAGTTTTGAAGGTGCTTGGTCATAAACAAAAGGTCTAGTCAAAATTAAATTATAGATTTTTGATATTATTATTTTAAAATGACTTTTCGTCATATTTGCAAAAAAAAAAAATCATTAATAGTACATTAACAGATAATCTGTCTCCTATTGCTCCACCTGACAAGAATCCACAGCGCTTGGTCAATCAGAACAAAGTACCTAATGGAGCTTCAATCACTGCTCCTGGACAGGCTCTGCTCCACCGCATATGTGTTAACTGGGACTGGTCATAATGTTACATAAATGACAACTGAATGATCAACATTGAGAAAACAACAGTTAACACGAAAGACAAGTAAAGAGAAGAAGATGGTGGAGAGAGTGACTGAATGACATTCCCATCCTTGGAGGCACGCTGCTGGCATGGCTATAAAAATCTACATCTCTGTAACTATGGATGATGTCCAGTGTGTAAATCTAGGCACAAGAAAAAGTAATGAATTGCCTGAAGTGCAGCTACACAGGGAAACATATGTGCAAAATAGAGCAGGTACAATAGTCTGTGAGAAAGGCAGGAGCAGAGATGGAAGAGAAACAGTGAGCATATCTAGTCTCCCTGTCAAAACCGAGTGGAATCCCCCTCTGATTGACCTGGTCAAGCAAACTGTTTGTGTGTATCAGTGTGTATTTGTGGGGAATTATCTGTGTACCAGTGCGTGAGTGGCCGGTGTGTAATCACAGCAACAGTGTTCTGGTCTCGTACCCTGGACTGGACTACTTTTCTTCAATGGAATCACTGAGTTATGTACAGTAGGAGAGTTGCCGAAGATGGTCCCGGATGCTGCTAAATTGCATGTCGAGTCAAATTTACTTTGACAAAGCACAACGAATGCACTTTGTTTCTCAGGGATACAAGTAGCAAAAGTAACAGACACACAAGTGGGACAAGTTAAACACTAACTGTGAGGACTAGCAAACTGTTTCTGAGACAAATGCTACATAATGATGTTGTTTAGTTTCACTGTGGATTGACTTGTGTTTTCGAAGTAGCAAATGTTTATTTCCTGTCGGCTAATGATGACAGCAAATATTTTTTTTACTCAAAGCAGGAATTTTCATGATTTTATTCAAGCTTGTTTGAAAGTGTAAAGTGGTCTGTAATGTGTGTTTTTATACATGTTATACGAAGTGTGAACCAAAAGCCTGTGCGAGCTCAGTCTGCAGGAGGAGGTTGGGATGGTGGAGGGAGCTGCAGCAGCAAACGGCCTCGATATAAGTGTATCAGCAGAGTATTAGAAAAAACAGGTTATAATGGCCATGCTCAACATCTGCATGATGGTGCTAGTCTGATGGCTAAAAAAGCTGATGAGTTAGCCAGTGAATGAATCAGCTGATGCCAATATCCATTAATGTCATTCATTTATATTTTACATGTAAACTTATTTTTCGCCTTGCTTGCATCATGGCTCCATGACTGGCATTGTCGCTCTACCCACTTCTGGCCACTTCAGTCTGGACTGAAATATCTCGACAACCATTGAATGAATTGTCGTTAAACAAAACAAATTAGCATGCTTAACATTTAGTTCAAAGCATTGTTGTAATACAATACAGCAATACAATAACTCTAATACAGCCTTGTGGAGCTGCTAGCACGGCTGTAGGCTTGTTATCCATTAAAAATATCTTATTGGGTAATAACAATTAAGTAAAAAAATACACGAGTTGCATCTTTCTTGTTAAAAATCACATTACCAGTTGTTAGACTATATATAAAGAAACCAGAGACCACCAAGCGGGAGACTTATTAAATTATTTTTGAGAAACCTTTGAATTCCTGGATGCACCAAAACTCATGATAAAACCCATGACTCACTTTTACATCTTTTTCTGCTGTTGGAAAATCATGTTTAGACTTTTCCCTTCAGTGAAAAACTTGTCTCGCCTTTTGCCAGTTGTAACTATGTTTTCGTGCTTCTGTTTACACCTAAACATTCACAGCTCACAATGACCTGTCTGACTGTCATCTTGTTGCTCTCTGTCTTCGCTGTGTCTCCCTCACAACTCGCTCTCGTTGTATGAAGGGCAGGCTTGTGTGTCATAACAGGGGGCTTACTATACTCCATAGTTTTTTTAACCCACACCCTTCCCTGCCTTGCCTCTTCTCTCCCCTCTCGTCTCCCTCTTTCCCCTCAGACTGAACTCCCTTTTTCCTCAGAGGTTGCCTTTGGTCACTCTGTTTATCCATCTTTCTCACCCCCACCTCCCCAATCCTCTCCCCAAAGGCCAAGAGGGAAAATAATAATCTGACTCTGCACTGTCGATGTACAGTTGTGTGCACACGGTTTCTAGTTCTATGTTTTGCATGTTTAGCTTTTAAGAACTAAAGATTATCGTTCATGTCAACTCATATTCTCAATGCTTTAAAGCCTTTAAAAGTTTGAGATTTTGGGAAATATGTTCATTCACTATTTTGCTGAGAGTTAGATGAGAAGAATGATACCACTCTATTGTCTGTATGTTAAGTATGAATTTACTTTGGATGTGCTGGTGGGCTCTGGGACTTATATTTGACTTTGGTTCCCCCTGTTTTCTGTCTTCATCTAAACTAAATTAGCTATAGCTGCTGACTGTAACTTCATATTTAACAGACAGATTTAATAGAGGTATCAGTCCTCTCATATAACTCTTGGCAAGACAGCAAATAAACCTGTATCAAACTTTTCTTTTATCATTTAGTTTTCTCCAACTATTTCCTTTCAAGTTGCCCTAAGGTTGGAAAAATAATGTTATGCCACACTGTCTGACAGTACCAAATCTATATTTTGTATATCGGCTTGTTCCAACTCAGAGTGAACTATTGAATCCCAACTCCTCTTTTTCTTTTTATGGCTGCACCATTTCATCAAATGGAAATATTCTTGATATCATGTGAATTATTTTGTATTTTTTTCAAAATCCAGCCTGACGTATTTGGTATCTTTGGAAACTTTGGCATCTTCACTAGAATTTGCAATGGAGTTTTGTGGGACTGAACAAAGTTTGGCTTAACACCGTGAATGAGTGATGTCCCAACAGCTAATGGGGTTTAAGTGGTTAAGGGAATGCCAGTTAAAAGAAATAAAGAGAAAAAAGTCTTTTGTTACTGTGTCATCTATGTAATAATCTCTTGTGTTATCTCTTTCAGAGTTTTGTCAGTGTTTCAACATAGACGTAAAGCATCCACGCATCTTTACCGGCCCAGAGGACGCTCTGTTTGGCTTCTCTGTTTTACAGCATGAATCAGACGGCGAGAAATCGTAAGTGTGTGTGGGTGTGTGCTGAAAGATGGGGAAAGAGAAACAAACAATTAAACTGTCAGAATTCCCACACAGGGAGGATGTACGATGATGTCTTGATGACCAAGTGTGTTATTGTGTTGAAGGATGCTGGTCGGGGCTCCCTGGGATGGGCCGCCCAACAACAGGAAAGGAGATGTGTACAAATGCATTGTGGGAGAGGAGAAAAACTCCAACTGCAGCAAAGTGAATCTAGGTGAGAGAAACTAAATGTACTATACAAATAAACTCTCCCCGAAAAAAAAAAAACATCAGTAAAGTTTAGATAATTCCCAGATGTGGACTGACCCGTCTCTCTGTCTCAGGTGAGACGGCTCTACAGAATGTTTCTAAAAACCTGAGGAATTCTCACCTGGGAATGACGCTCACTCCAGAATCACCTGATGGCTTCCTGGTATGTGGTTTTACTGCTGAGAAACAACCCTTTGTATTTTTGCTACATGGGCATTTGGGTCGTGTGTGGGAGCCTGAAGGGATGTGGTGAGACCAGTTTGTGTTTGTTTGACAGAATTTTAATGAATCAGGTTTGCTGGGGTGTTTGGATTTGAATTTAGATGTGACCATGTGCGGTTCACTGATTCCCCACCTCCTTACTACCTTTTGGGAGATTCATATGCAAATTAAAAAAGTTAAACAGGGATTGATCTCTACATTCAGTACATTATACATGGTATATGAGTCAAGAAGCAAGTCTTTCAGGTCTGAAAAATGACAATTAAAATGCAGACATTTTCCTTTCGAAACTGTTTCGAAAAATATTTGTTTTGTTGTTAGATGAATGAATCTGTTATGCTGCTATTGCAACAATTATTATTTAGCAATGAATATATAGATTATTCATTTTGATTAATCAGTTAATCAAATAAAACTGTAACATGTCAGAAAAATGTGCAAAACAGCTTCCCAGGTGAAATCTTCAGATTTATCATTTTATCCAACTAACAACCCTAATGCCAAATATATCTAATTAACAATCAAATAAATGGATAAAAGCAACAAGTCTTCACTTTTGAGAGGCTTTTTGCTTCATAAAGGGTTACTTATTTAACTTTTTCAGCTGTAATTCATATAATGTTTCAAAAGCTACCTCCACCCCAGAACAACTGTTATTATGCGAGGTGTGGAGTTATGCAAAGCCGGCCTTTCTCTGGCTACTCTCTCTTCTGTGTTTGCTGTAAAAGGTACAAGTTTGAGACTGATGTTGTTTTTGTTCTCAAGTCAAAGTCAGATTTTTAGGTAGTCAAGTCTCGAGAAAGTCAAATCTCATAGCAGTCAAGTACGAGAACAAATTTTTGTGACTTAATCATTTAATTTGAGTCTCACATCTCAAGTGTTTAACTCTGAAACACACATCTCATTGCTCTCCGGTCCTTACTCCTGCCAGGGCGAGCAATCAGAAGTGTGTCTTTTGTTTGTGTGTTTGTATGTTAGTTACTGTGTCTATGGCCCTATGTCTGTTTTGTGTGTTTAGATATGTGTGTGTGTGTGTGTGTGTGCAGCAAGTTTGCGTGCGGGTTTGGTGTCTGCCGGGTTTTTACTGCTGCTTCGGGTGTGGAGTCGCGTACAGTTCATGAACACCATCCAGCTTAGCCCATTTTTCAGTGTGCGTGTGCATGTGCGTGTGTGTGTTTATCTTAACCCCAGTGGTCAGGTCTATAACAGGATCGGAATGCGTCTCCGGCCCTTTGTTAATGACAGACCTACCAAAAGCCATAGCACCTCTCCTACTTTTCTCCTTCTTCTCCCTCCTTCCTTTCTGTCATCCCTCTCTCCATCCCGTCTTCTGTGCCTGTCTGTGTGCCTGAGGAGGAACCCGTGCATAATGACAGGGCGCGCAAAACCAGGATGTTTCTCTTTTTCTCATTCTCCCCCCATTTCACCCCTTTTTCTGTCTCTCCCTTTTGTCTCACTGCCGTGTGAGTTTCTCTTTCATCTCCTCCTTCCGCACTTTCCCCTTTATTCCTCCCTCTGGAATGGAATGAAAGCCAAATAAACGGCATGCTTTGAAGACAGAAATATTTTTATATGATGCCCCCCCTCCCCACACACACACACACACACACACACACACACACACACACACACACACACACACACACACACACACACACACATACACACATACACACATACACACACTCAACCCTCTACATTTAACACAATCACATTTAAATTGCTCTACTGGTCTGGTGTTCCAGCTCTGTTAAACCACTCATGACAACAGTGACTGCCAACATGTCAACAATAGTCTCTCTCTGCCTCTCCCTCAGTTTTTATCCCCCAAACCATGCTATTGTAGTTTTTCCATGACTTATTCCCTCTCATGACTTGTTTTTTTTTTGTTCCCCGTCTGCCCTCATTTAGCCTCTTTTTTTTTCAGTGTTTATTCGCAGGTCACTCGACCACATTTGTCTACGTGTTTAAACCCTTTGATAAAGACAAAAAAAAAAAACCTACACATCTTGTGAGTGGAACACAAACACTTAAGGATATAAACCGTACAAATTGACTGCAGAGGCTACCAAAATTGCTTCACCTGTAAAACAGATGTTGATGTGTGTGTTTGCGTTTGTTTGGCAGGCATGTGCCCCTCTGTGGTCTCAGGAGTGCGGCACATCTATGTTCAGCACCGGCATCTGTGCCTCTGTCAGCGATGACCTAGTACCAAGAGAGACCATCGCTCCAACAGCGCAAAGTAACCACAGCATTTGCACGTACGCACATTGAGGCAGAGAAACATGCTACACAGGCCTGCCTCAGCTAACCAAATGTTTTTAAACCCCCACATGTGGCAGGGTGCTCTACATACATGGACATAGTTATCGTGCTGGATGGCTCCAACAGTATCTACCCTTGGTACGAGGTCCAGAACTTCCTCAGTAACATCCTCAGCAAGTTCCACATCAGCTCCGACCAGATGCAGGTAAAAGTGCAAGTCGATGTCTAGTTGCTCTGCCTATAAATATTATTTACATTGGTAATGGAAAGTTGTGGGTTTGAGTTTGAGTGAGGCTCCCCCCTTAAACCTCTGGAACCCCTTAGCTGTTGCCCAGAACAGTAAGGCAAGCTAGTCCCTTGAGTGAAAACATGCATAGAGTGACACATCTAAAGAACCAGTTTGGCAAAATATGACCAGAATGAATTGCTTTAGTAATGTAAAGGGACATGAGCCGAGCTAGCTTGAGGTTGAGGGAAGAATGAAAGTTGATGGTTGGCGGCGGGATCTGGGGACATTATTCTGAGCTAAACAACAAGAGGAGTGAGAGGAGGTTTGGCTTTTGAAAGGGGAGGGTGGGGGGTAAGGGGTAGCAGGCAATGTGAGGTGAAGAGGAAATACCTCTGGTTTTTGAATGAATTCAAAAATTCCCCAAGTGCACTGTTTGCTTTAAGAACTGGTACTTAAAGAGATAGTTCACCCCAGAAACAAGAGTCTCAGATGTTGCTTTCCACAACTATGTGCCAGCATGACCATGAACATGTGGCACTGTTGAAGTACTGTGCTGTGAATTGTAGAAATAATAGTGTATGTGTGCCTCTGTGTATGTGTGTGTGCGTGTGTATTCAGGTTGGTATTCTGCAGTATGGAGAAGTAGCAGTTCACGAGTGGTCTCTGAAGGACTACCAGACCACACAGGAGGTTGTAGAGGCTGCCAAGAACATCAGCAGACAGGAGGGACGAGAGACACGCACTGCATATGCCATCCACATGGCGTGGTAGGCCTGTCGATCACTATCACTTCACTCTTATTGGCTGATGTTGCTTGTACTAAAACACACTCCAGATTTGGCGGGCTAGCTGGAAACTGAGTGTTTAGATTTTGGTATAACATTTTTGGGGTTTTCTCTAAACATATTACTATATAATTTGTAGATAATATGACAATCAGGTCTATTTTCTCATGTTTTTATTCTGGTTTACCGAGCTATCAGATGAGGATTAGATTAAATGGTATAAAATGGGCTACTTAAATCTGCTTCAATCAATATTTTGATTTTAACAGTCGATCAAATGACTATGGAGTTGCTCATAGTGGCAAACCCATACATAATTACAGTTAATCCTCAACTCTGTCTAGTGTTTTAACATCTTTCAGTTCATTGTTTTAGTTTTAGAGCCCACTGAAAAGCCCCCACTCACTGTGCCCAGCATGAAACAACAGACAGACAAAATTAGTGACTAGATGGGGAAAGTCGCGGATGATTTAGCAGCTACGGAGCCATGTATTTCTTTCAGGAGTTGGTGGAGACCAAAAACAGAGATAAAAATATTGGACTGTCTGGTGAACAGAATCACGACTCTACATGAATGATAATGTTGCTGTTTGTCAGATGGATGAGCGGATACTGTTTGATAAAACATTTGCCATAAAAACTATATGAGAAGATAAAGTGTCAATGCTGTGTTTATTGCTATTTGTGCTGCCTTAAAGAGGACAAAAGCAATAATGCAGATTTAAATCAAATTAAGTTGTTTTAGCTCATAATATTATTTTTATCTTGATATATTTTTTGAAAGCATGTAAAATAACCAGTCATAACCTGAACACCTTCAAAATGCTTTCCTTGAATTTACTACTGAAAGTATTGTTCTGCAGTCTCTTATCGCCTTCATGACTTTTCTTCGTGGAATTATGTTTGGACTATTTAAGCTGGTAACCCAAGTCTAAAGAAACAGCTCTATAGGTTGAGGGTCAGTGGCTGAACGAAAACCTCTCAGTCTTAAAATATCTCTTTCTTTTCAAAATAAAATTCCTGCTTTATTAAAGTCATACCCACATAGTGCACCACACCCAGACCTGATGTGTGTGTGGCAACCACTTCCATTTTGGGAAGTGTGTCTTGGAGAGGTGTTATACTTCTACACACACACACACACACACGCACACATTACAGAAATACATACATGCACACAGGTAATTGGAGAGTTCCTGTTTTCTGGTACATTTAAAGGTAAAAGTTTAGGAGGCACATTTTAAAGGTAGTTGAAAAGCAGTGAATGGAAAATGGAGCCAGTAAAAAAGTGTAACTGTTGCATTAAAACACCAGTGACGGGAAATACAGACACTACTATACATTTTTTACCTTTCACTGTCACCCCCTCTCCTTCTCTGTCAGATGGTGAAAACACTATCAGTAGACTCATCAGTACTCATTACAAAAAAAATATAAAACTTGTTACTCAGACATAATTTTTATTTTATCAGATTTAAAAAAAAAAGCTTGAACTTACATAAACATACACATTTCTGCTCACACACAAACATACAGTTGGACAGATAGCAGTGCTGGCACTGGGCAGAAAAGTGACGGGGTAGAAAAACAGCGAGATTAGCTGAGCTGGACTAGTTGGCTGCTGGCTCAGCACGGCTGCAGGTGTGGCACTGCCTGACCCAGCCTAGTCAGCCAAGTAGTGCTCCTGCAGCTGTATAAATACCCACACAGACACTTACAGTACACACACGCACGGATGACCAGCTACACACATAATAAGGGCTCACACCATACACTCAGATCCACGTACACACACTGTATTGTATTTATCACTATACCTGTATTGACTGCATACATTCCTTGGCCTGCGCTTAACCCTAGAACACTAACGTATCAGTTAGTGACCACCATCTCTCCAACGTTGGGTATATTTTACCCAATATAAGAAATACTTTACATCAAAATATATTCAATAATACATACATTGTTTTCCCCTATGCAATGTCTGATAAAAAAAAAAGGTATCATGGGGGACCCTATAAAAACTATAAAGACTACAATCGTGTGGGTGAAAATCACCCTGGCGTTAGTGTTCTAGGGTTAACCTCAACATTTACTCTCTTCCCTGCATATTTGACCTTTGACCTTTACCCTAACCTCAGCCTTATTAGACATCTAACCTTAAACACAGCTCCTAAATATATCTGCCTGGAGGCTTTGATGATTTTATTTTTGTGTGGACAATTAGTACTCACTTCAAAAGTCGATTTAAGCACTTACTGGGATTTGACAAAGACCAGACTTACTTGAGACTTAACTGGAGCTTACGGGCAGATGGGAGAATAACTGGTTCTTTAATTGTTGTAATTGCTCACCCAAGTCAGAAGAAATAAATTCACCACATCTTCTGTGTATAACTACATGCATAAATGCTATTAAAATGTAGTGACTGGGGGAGAAACCAACAAGAGCACAAACAGATCTCCAACCACGATCGAGCCTCATGTTTTATACCTGAAATTCCACACAAAAAAAAAAGAAGTGAAAAAAGTGTTAACTGGTTTGTTTTCAAGGTGCTGTGCTGGAAGGTGGACTTTGTTTCCGTTGGAAAGAACCAGTCTAGCTGTTTCCAGTCTTTATGCTAAGCTAAGCTAAGCTTTGCAATAAAGCAAAACAACGAATTTACCAAAAAGTCAAACTAATCCTTTGACGTCTTTCAGCTTTAAAAAGACAGGCATTAATGCAGTTTTAAAAGGAAAACTTTGAGCAAGACACAGACTCCCAAATTACTCCCAAGATGCACTGTGTGAAATGAAGGGAAAAAGTTGCTTTGGACCTGCACACACTGGAACATTGACATGTAAATAACAGTAATGGAGCGCACCAGGGACTGTTTGAATGCAGAGTAGATGACAGACTGATGTTTGAACATCAAACAGCCCTCTACAATTGGATTAGCCACTAATTTTTATATCGCTCCACCCGTCTGAGGCTCACTCACCCACACACATACACACAAAAGTACACTCACAGACCGCCTGGGCCGTGTCATTACTACACTGCTGTGACTCCATAAAATGGGTTGTAAATACAGCCATGCCTCTACCAATTAGCTCCACTCACTTTCTCTCCTCTTTCATCCCTCCTTACCTTTTGTCATCTCCTTGTTTCTTTCATCCTAATTTTTCTGTGCTTTCCTTTCTCCTTATGATGCTTCTTTTCCTTCTTACCTGTTTCTATCCATCTTGTCTCTTCAGTTCTTTCTCTCTCTCTCTCTTTTCTCCTCTACCACATTTCTCCCTCCTTTTATATGTCTACCAGTTTTATTTCACTATATACATCACACAATCTGAATACCACATCAGAGCGGGATTTGTATGTCTCTGTTATAATATTTGACTTCATTTGACCGACTCTTTTTGACTCTTTTATCATCCTTTTAATTGGGATTCCTAATCCCTTTCTCCCCCTTCTGTAGTTTTTATCTGTTCCTCTCTTTCCAGGCCTAATATTTATCTGCCATCTTTTTATTCTCATCTTCTTCTGTCTTTTACTTATCTATTTCTTCCTCTCCCTTATTTTTCTTCCACATCTCTCTCCTGTTTTCTCCTTTTTCTCTCCTCTACAGCCTATGTAATTTGCAGACTGCATAGGAGAAATGGTTGTTTTTAACTCTGAGTTTCTTGCGGCTGGCCACAATGTTATATTTAGGCCAGGGCTGGAGTTAAGCCTGAAAATGACTGAGTTCACTAGGAGTGACTACTCTCCCCAGTTCACTGTGTGTGTGTGTGTGTGTGTGTGTCGTGTGTGTGTGTGTTGGTCTGAGGCTTACCAACCCTATTGAATGCTTGAAGCAGGTCCCACTGAGAACAGGTTTTCTGCAGACAAACAGGGTGCGGCTTGGTTCTGTTAGTGTGTGTTTGTCATTTAGGTTTCCTCTCTGGATCATGGCACAACTGGATGGGAATGCACAGATGCGGTAGCTGTGTGCGAGGACACATTTGATGACCGACTTGAGTCAACTGGCAGCTAATGGATGTGTGTCAAGTATGACTAATATAGTTGTGGAGAGGTTTGCTTGTTATTTGGACCATTTATATCTGCCTTGATGGGAAGGAACTTAAATCGAATTTCTGTGTTTCACTGGCTATTCATTTTGTTAGAGAAGCACTTGAAGTTGTATATTATCTTATAGGGGCTGTTTATTTGAGATTTTAGGAGACCAAGTGACTGATACTCCCTGGTATTTTCCCTCTCTCTCCTTGAACTTTCCTTCTGTTTTCATTCTCTTTCTTTCTAGTATCTTGATTTAAGATAAGTTTCTGCAAACTAGCATGACATTCCTTATCTCAGCCTGGTCTTTCTTTCTTTCTTTGTAGCACAGAGGCGTTCAGTGCCGAGCGTGCGGCGTGGAGCAAGGGAGGGCGCCACCAAGGTGATGATTGTGGTGACGGACGGGGAGTCACATGACGGGGAGGAGCTAGGCGACGCTCTGAACGAGTGCGATGACAGAAACATCACCAGATACGCAATTGCTGTGAGTACATCTCATCAAGTGTCAATGGGTCATTCTGATTTATGGAAAAAGCAGAAAAACCCATTGACCCAGAAATGACCTAGAAAATTCTGGGTTTCATTTGAGAGTTTTAGTGTCTCATGATGCTCAAAATGTTGATTCAGGAGCTTTTTTGCTACCATGATAAAAGTGAAGCTATTGTAAGAAACCCACAAACATCCATCCTACATTATCAGCAGGGCCTGAAGAGCATCCCTGACATTCCTCACACATTGTGTGAAAGTGGTATGAAGACTATCTACACCCTCATCCAACCACACAATACCACCACCACTAGCCCAGAAATAACATCTCCAAAATACCAAATGTACCCCTTGGGTCTATTAAAATAGCCAAGTGGGAACAAAAACTCTTCCTTTCTAGCCCCACCCGACCGCCTCAACACACAGAAACATGCTGAGTGGTGGCATGTCAGAGGGGCAGACAGACTTTAGTGGCAAGACTGGTTGCAGACCCCTCCCTTTGCCACAGAACCACAGAAGAGGAGAATTTGAGCCAACATGGAGAAGGAATGGCAAAGTGCCACTATAGAAAAATGTGTAGATGGTAAAGATCAGATACACCTACAGTAGTAATCTAGGGATGGAGAAATTCAGTTGATTTGTTTAGACAGAGCTGAGGTTTGGATTATTGTAAAGTTTGGTCAGTTTATGCTGGGCTAAAAATCAGTTTAGAAGATTTACAGTTCAGTGGGAAAAAAAAGATATGTTTTCAATGCATTTGCCTCGCTGCTTTAGACCATAGTTTTGTTAAGCTATTCATATGGATCTGTTGTGCCTCTGGTAAAACGGGTCCTGCTGATCAGACTGAGATCTTATTAAAAGGTTCTGCAGTATCTTTCTGAATCTGTCTCTCATCCTCTCTCTCTGATGGAAGACATAAAAGAAAGCAGCAGTTGGCAGGCTGAGTGGAATTTCTCTATAAGATCGTAATGTACATATTTATATGGAGGCACTCTTCGTGTTACACACTACAGAATACCCCTCTCCATGCTATGTCTTTCAAGCATTTAGTTCAGAGAGCTAAGGAGAGTTAATGCTGATGAGGGCTGAAATGAATTAGTTTCACATTAAATGTTTTCTTATTCGACAAGTGTCGCTGGAGTTTTATCCTCTTCTTCTAGTGGTATTGAAACATGTAGATAGTTTGTGGTTTTAGTTGCCCAGCTTTCTTCCTGCCACATTAATACAACAGAGGTGAGACATTTAGTTTGCAGTGACCAAAGTAATGAAAATGGTGGTGGGCAGTGGTGGGCAGACAGACCAACAATGCCATCCCTTCGAAAATTAAACAGTGCCATCCCAGTAGACACAGGGAGAGGATTGAGGTTTGTAAACCATAAATTGTGTTAAAACATGGGACCTACTTAAATAACAACTCTACCTGACATGTGCACAGCCTAATGCTAGGTCAACAGGTCTAATTTGAAGAGAAGCAAATGGACAGCCAGAGACAGAGAGTCAGGTTATGGGGCAGAAATTGTGCAAAAAGAAACACAAAACTGGAAGCAAGAAAGAATAAGGCAGAGTGGAGGGTGGGGGATATGGTCGAGCGTTTGCCCAAAATGTCAAGGTGATGACAGGTAAGTACTTCTCGTAACAGCAGCCATGTTTTGATGTTGCTCTCTGTGCTGCTGCCCATGTCTGTGTGTGTGCTGTGTGTGTGTATATGCGTGCTCAGTGAAAATGGCTCACAGGGGACGGCAGAGCTTTCAAAACAAGAGCACGGTCACTACAGGCTGTGTTTTATACATCAGTGCAGGTCAGGGGCTGGATTATGGGTGAGCGTTTTGTGCGGAGACATGCATGTACAATTTAGACACTTTTCATACATTGCACATTGCAACGCCATTGTTACCCAAATGTACCCAAATCCATTAAATCCCGAAATGTGCTTTTAATTTTAACAAGACTTCCTCTTTTCTGTCTGTATTCTTCTCCTCCTCTGCCCATGACTGTGTAAAAGAAAGCAAGAGTTGGCAGGCTGAGTGGAATTTCTCTATAAGATCTTAATGTACATATTTATATGGAGGCACCCTTCGTGTTACACACTACAGTATACCCCTCTCCATCCCCTACCCTTTGAAAACAGAGGATTTCCTTAGTTTGCTTGGCAGCTGGAGTCACAGGGGGAGATTCTTGGGTTTGGTTTCTCTTATGGAATTTTCTCATTTGTGCTTCAGGCGTTAAGCCATTGGCCACTGCCTCTACAGTATATCTTCTGCATCAGTCATCTCTTCACCTCACAGCTAGGCCTGTGCTCCTCATTACAGATCTCTGGTGGGGAACATTTCCTCCATTCTTATGTTCTCCAGTCAATTTGTTGCCCTTATGTATTGCTTAATTACTTGTAAATTACACAGGCTATGAAGTGTGTTTATTTTCATTTTATTTACAGTTCAGTCCTGTAGCTCTGGGTGGAAGAGGTATTCTGATCCTTTACTTACATAAAAGTAATAATACGACACTGAAAACCACTCCACTACAAGTAAACAAGCCTGCATTCAAAACCTTAATAAAGTTAAAGTATATAAGTATTATCAGCAAGATGTGCTTAAAGTATCAAATGTTGCATTAATTTGTATGATGAATTTGACTGCTGTAGCTGTTTAAGGTTGAGGTAATTGGAACTCCTCATATATTTGTAGTGTCACTGTCCTGTGAGAACCGCACATCTCTAAAAAGTTCAACTTTTTATGACCTCAGAAAAGCTTGTTTTCATCTTTGTGACAATGCATTTTCCAGCTAATCAAAGGGAGATTTTGATAGTTTATTTAGTTTAAGAAGTAGGAGAATTGTCTCAGCCTACAAATGAACACAAAATCCTTCAATTTATCAGAAAGAAATCTAAATAATCAAATTTGAGATATGTAGTTTTTACTGGACAGAAAGGGTATGAAAGATTATAATCTGAAAAAGCTGTCAGATGAAGATAGTGGAGTAAGAAGTACAGTATTTGTAGAGTGGAAGTACAAAATTACATAAAAAGGAAATTATTAATTAAAGTACAAGTATTAATTACAGTACCTTGAAATTGTACTTGTGTAAATGTACATTACATTCAGCCACTGGTTCCAAGTCACTGCTGCTTTAGAGTATGTAGGGGTGGTGTTGGATGTTTCTGCTCTTCCCTCAGAAAGATGGAGAAGCAATTGCTCTCAGACATGCACTGCCTGTTTGTCCTGTCTGTTTTTCACCTCCTTTCTCTGCTTCCAGCTTAATCCCTCAAAGTTTTATTGAGCTTATGTTATCTGCTTATTCATTCACTGTATTTTTTCTTTTTTTCTCTTTCTCTCATGCTGGTCTGCAGGTTCTGGGTCATTACATTCGTCGGCAGCAGGATCCTGAGACGTTCATTAGTGAGATTAAGTCTATCGCCAGCGACCCTGATGAAAAATACTTTTTCAATGTGACCGATGAAGCTGCGCTCAATGACATTGTGGACGCTCTAGGCGATCGCATCTTCACTCTGGAAGGTTTGTGGATGAATGAAAGACGGAGCATTGTTGCAGTTTTTAAGTTCTTTTGTATATAAATACAGATATCTGATGTCCCTTTTAAAAGTTTAACATGTAAAACACCCATTTATTAAAATTATAATTCAGCTCCCTGTTTAAAAAGTAATTCACATGTTTTATACTAAAGGGAACACGTGAGTAGGCAAAGCCTGATTGTGGAGTGTAAGGAAGAAGAGGAAGAATGAAATACAAGAATATCAGACAGAAGTAGAGAAAGAATATTGAAATGGGAGGAAGAAAGAGAAGAAGGGTTGGATTCATGTGAGAAAATAAACAGTAGTCCTGCAGAGAAAGCACAAAAAGGAAAGGAAGGTAGAGGGAGTGTAAGGGTATCACAACAGCTGCGGGAACATGAGAGGACGGCTGATGAAAAGCGATGCCACCCTTAAATGTTTTGGGAAATCAGAGAGGAAAGGATGGGGGGGAAAGGAAGGGCTGAGGCACGTCTGCCACCTGTGGTCTTCATGGTGAGTGAGGGTGCTAATGATACCATCTAGACCAGACCGTGAGAGATAGAGGAAGGAAGGGAGGAGAAGTGTAAAGAAACATGGCAGGGGAGAATAGTGACTTGCCTGTCTCTGTCCACTTATAGGCACGCTGGGCTACAACGAGAGCTCATTCCACATGGAGATGTCTCAGATCGGTTTCTCAACACACACTCTGGATGTAAGTTCGGTAGCTGTTTATCTGTGTCTGAGGTGCAGGCATTTTACCTGTAAATCTCATCCATGCTCTTCTCCATTGTTCAGGATGGGATTCTCTTTGGGATGGTGGGTGCCTACGACTGGGATGGTGGAGTGCTGAAGGAAGGGACCAATGGACGCATCATGCCACCCAGAGAGGCTTTTGAAAGCGAGTTTCCACTGGAGCTAAAAAATCATGCAGCTTATTTAGGTACCCACATATTGGTTATAATCTGAGTTGAACTGCAAGTAACAATTATATACACTATAATTTTATCTGCAGATTATTTTCTCAATTAATTGATTCATCGTTTAGCCTGTAAGGTATCTGAAAACAGTGAAATTATTCTGTTAATCTCAGACGTGACATCTTCAAATAGCATCTGACTAAAAAAGATATTTAATTTAATATCACACACAAAATAATTGCAAAGGCAGTGAACCAGTGGATGTGGGGCAGTTACCTGTTTTGGCCAATTAATAATTTAGCTTTTGATAACTAATAAACAGAAACTTCTTTCAATGTAATAAGCTAAACAAATTCCGGTGATACGTCCTGGTTTGCTTATTGTTTATGTTTCTGGTTAATTTTCTTCAAACCTAACTGGTGAATAGACTCCTGTTCTGGAGCCAATGTTCAAATCACATGTCAGAGCTTTCCACCAGCATGTAAAAACACACCTTGTCAGAATACGTTGACAGATCACACTTTCAACTGAACAAAGATGTAACATGATGTAAAGATTGACAAAAATCCTAGGGCAAGCACATTTATTGGCAAGTCAAAGTAGTCAACAACAGTGAAAGTGTACTTGATTATTCATATTGGATTAAAACACAACACAATAGTTCCAGCTGTTTAACTCCTTATTTAAGGCCATAGAGTTTATTACAGTGTTTGTTGATGTGTATTTATATGTGTTTACAGGTTACACAGTGTCATCTGTGATAGTTGGTGACTGGAGGAGGCTGTATGTCGCTGGGGCTCCCCGATTCAAACACAAAGGCAAAGTCATCCTGTTTCAACTCAGCGACGATGGCGATGTCAACATTGTGCAGGCCCTAAATGGAGAACAGGTAAAGCTTTTTTTATGAGTTTCTCTTCTCAGTCCAGTTGCTTTTATTTGATTATTTATTGTAGGAGGAAGCAGCAGGGATGTCATTTGTCAGGGGTTAAAGCAAGGACTCCACCTAGTGGTAGTAGGCTGAACACTTATGTTTCTGTCTGTAGATTGGATCTTACTATGGCAGTGAGGTGTGTGGGCTGGATATCGACCAGGATGGCATCACTGATGTCCTGCTGGTGGCAGCTCCAATGTACCTGGGCTCAGGAAACAAAGAGGCTGGTAGAGTCTACATCTACACACTCAGTGGGGTAAGGCGGCAGTGGCACTGATCATTCTCTTCCTTAGAGATTATTATGCAGTCATTATGAGAATACACAGCATTTGTGTAATATACACAGCAAATTATTGCTGGGTTGCTATTACACTTTTCTGAAAAGACTAACAATAATATCTATTTTTCTATCCCCTGCAATCCATCCTGTTACCTCTAACTCTTTCATCTCTCTTCCCTCCAATTATTTGTCTCCCAGGAGGATGTGTTTGTATCTAATGGTACTCTGAAGTCGGAAGAAAAGTCCCAGGATGCCAGGTTCGGTTATGCTCTGGCAGCTGCTCCAGACCTCAACCACGATGGCTTCACTGACCTGCTGGTGGGAGCCCCACTGGAGGATGAACACAGGGGGGCCATCTACGTCTACCACGGAGACGGTATTCACATCATCCACGATTATAAACAGGTACTTGTAATTTTTTTCCACAAATACATTTTCACTTTTGTATTTCAGGGTTCAGTCAAACTTATTTCTGCCTCTTCCACCCTCTCAGCGTATTCCAGGGTCATCAATTTCCCCCTCCCTGCAGTATTTTGGCCGCAGTGTGAGTGCTCGGTTGGACTTGGATGGAGATGAGCTAATAGACTTGGCAGTGGGAGCACAGGGCAACGCTGTGCTGCTCAGGTAGGTAGAGGCAGAGTTGGGGAAGGAAGGGATGGGCATTGCCAGAACAGATTTTCTTTTATAGCTGCGAGCACTAAGAGACAATGAATCAAGACGACACATTAAAATGTATCACCTTTTAACAGCTAGTCTCCACATTAAAAAAACAATATTTAATTTGCTGTGTAGATTCAAATCTTTTACTGACTTGTACATTTTTACAAATTAAATCATGTTTTATCTTCCACTGTCCCCTCTGTGCCCAGCTCTCGAAGCATAGTCCAGATCAATGTGAGACTGTCCTTCCAGCCACACTCCATCAACGTCATTCAGAAGACCTGCCAGAGGGGAGGCAGAGAATCCGCCTGCCTCAATGCCACCGCCTGCTTCACAACTGTCTCCCGCTCCCCTGGACCACACAGCAACAGCTTTGGTGTGACACTTTATTTTTTCATAAACCCCAAAATTGACAGGCTTTCCCTCTCTAACCTAATTACAAGAGCTGGAGGTGTTGTGAATTGGCCAGGCACACGAATGATTACAAGGGGACTTTTCCAACACTCACCATCTGTCCCAATTGCCTGCTCCCTTCTCAGATCTGTGGGTGTCGGCCATGCTGGATGACAGGAAGTTGTCTGCGCGGGCGCTGTTTGACGACAGCTCCCACCGACAGACCCAGCTGGCCGTCCGAGTTCACACAGGACAAACTCTCTGCCACAAACTGCCCTTCCATGTCTATGTGAGTGTTGGTGTACAGACGTCAGAGTTTGACATTTAAACTTGCTTCATGCATTTCATTCCATCACTGACATTTGTTTCTGTGTTTGTTGTAGGACACAGCAGATTACATCCGTCCTATTAGTTTCTCACTGCGGTTTAAGATCAACGATACAGAGAGTGGTCCAGTGTTGGATGAAGGCTGGCCAACAACTGTTAAGAAATCTGTGAGTGGCACAACATTGACTCTTATTAATACTATGGCATTTCCTGCTGCTTTTCTCTATCTAACATGCTGCCTGTTTCACTTGTACCTCTCTAGATCCAGTTTTTCAAAGACTGCGGTGAGGATGATGTGTGCACAACAGACCTGGTGCTGCAGGCTCATATGGACGTCTCAGGAACAAGGTACACATTTGAAATATTACCCACTTCTCTTTTCTTTCTATGTAAGTTTGACTATAACAGATATCCACTAAGTTGTTAGGTTTCAGTGAGTTCCCATTGTTTTCTCCACAGACAGAAGCCCTATGTGATTCGCAGCCCTCGTAGGCGTCTGGCGGTGGAGGTGCAGCTTCAGAACAGACTGGAAAACGCCTACAACACCAGCCTGACGCTGCACTATTCACGCAACCTGCACTTCTCCAGCCTCAGCATTAGGGTAAACCACACACATATAGTGCAAAACACATGCAGCACAATGTGTAGCTCACCGTACACGCTTATACAGATCTACATGTGCAAACTACCGCCCATTTTCTGTTTCTCACTTTCTTTTCTTTTTGCTGTAGGAGGATGCCCACTTTAAGATTGAGTGTACAGCACTTGGTGCCAACAGCCACTCGTGTAATGTCAGCTATCCAGTATTTCGCTCCCAGTCAAAAGTATGTCCACGGCAAGGAAATAGCTCCATCGCTCTCTCTCTCTCTTGACTCAGCCCACTCATACTTCACTTCCTCCAGGTGAACTGTGTCACTTCAGCAGCCTGTACTCCGTTTTGTTTGCAGGTTAACTTCATGTTGGAGTTTGAGTTCAGCTGCACATCTCTACATAACCGAGTGCAGATGAAGCTTCATGCTGCCAGGTAGTTAACTAAAGTAACACATTCTGCATGTACAGAATTCACAAATACTAGGAAAAAAAAACAGAAGGTTTTTAATTTTGTACCAGAGCTTATGTAACCCTCTGCTTCTTTTACAGTGACAGTGTAGAAAGAGAGGATACTTTGGGGGACAACAGTGTTCAACTGCAGAGTTTTGTTCAGTATGAACCAGACTTGTTTGTTAGCAGGTGTGTGCAGCACACTGTATTTATTGTTCAAAATGAACATAAAGCATTTTAGCTTATGCAAATAAACGTTTGTATTTATTTGTTTGTTTCCTGTCTTTCGGTGCAGTGACTCTAATTTGAACCGATACGAGGTCCACCCTACTCGGACAGCGTCAGAGGCTATTGGACCAGAGTTCTACACACACCTCAGGGTAAATGTATGGCCTATTGTATAAACTTGTAAAGCAACCCATGGTTTTAAGTTATTGTTAAGCTCCCAGTGAAAAATTTATAATTATTTTAAAGTATTTTTTCTGTTTGCGTTTGCAGCTGCAAAACCTCGGCTGTTACTCAGTGAGTAATTTGGAGCTGAGGCTGCATCTGCCCTCTGTTGCTGCAGGAGACAGAGTCTTCATGACTGTCACTGATGTCTTTTCATACAACGTGAGTACTGCTGCTGCGAGTGTTTTTGTCTCTCTTTTAGATCATATCTGACATATTTAAATTTCCCCGTAGGCCACGGGGGTGAACTGCAGCGTGCTGAGTGATGTGGCCCAGCTCAAGGCCAGACAGAGAGATGTGCGCTCCCTTCATCCAGAAGACATGATGCAGAATGACATACTGGTGAGGCCCTTGGTAGCGCAGCAGCTACTGAACAATGTGCAGCATCATTATACATGTTAACGTGTTTGATGGTGTGTTTGTATGTTCAGAACTGCAGCCGATCGTGGTGCACCGAGGTCGTGTGTGAGGTTCAGCAGCTTTTGAGAGGTCAGGCTGCCGTCATTCGTGTCAGCCGGAGAGTTCATGATGACTTTTTCAGAAAAGTGAGTGACACGACTGCACGCAGATGCTCAAGTTTTCTGTCCTGTGACACAAACATTGGTCATCACCTTTGTATCTCTTCTTGTAGGCCAAATATAAGTCAGTGAGGATAATAGGAGCCTATCGCCTTGCAGTTCAAGAGACCAACCTCATCACTCTGGGCACAGGAACAGTCTGGAGGGAGGTAAGAAAACTGTGCCAGGGCTTTGAGTGGTAAAATGGGAAAGGCACTCGCTTTGTCTTACCCCTCCTTTCTTTTGTCTTAATGCAGACTGTACTGGAGGTGCTAAAGGGCCGAGCTATCCCCATCTCCCTGTGGATTCTGATCGGTAGCATCATTGGAGGTTTGCTGCTACTGGCCCTTATCATTTTCATCCTATGGAAGGTAATTTCATGTTTCATTTACCTTCAGGTTATTTCAGCAAAATGGGTATGTTGTGGACAGAAATTTTAAATTTCTATCTCACTTCTCGTCAGCTGGGATTCTTCGCACGAAAACAGAGAGGAGAGGATGAAAACCACGAAGACTGAGCCCAGATTTTGCTGCCGTGACAGCAGTCCTTTGCCAAGACGACTACCAAACGAGCAGAGTCCACCTCTTGCCAGGCACAGAGATGGTCCTGGAATTGGACTCAATACACAGACGCAACAGGGACCTCCAGGACCAAAAGAGAGCATTTTGAGGGTCCAACAGAAATACACTACCCACTATTTTCAGGGTTGGGAGCACTTATGTAAATAATCTTTTTCTAATTTCAAGGAAAAAAACCAAAGTGTATTAAACCACAATTCTTCTATTTAATATACAGACATCTTCAAGGTTTCACATTTCAAACAATCACTTCGTCTTATGTTTGTCTCACAGTTTTGTGTTTGTTCTTAAATGAAATTAAAACTGTTGAAAAGTATCCTTGTGTGAAGTTTAGTCATTTGCTGATGTGTCCAATAAAAACAAGGAAAAAAGCATCCATACACAAAAAGGAACAGCAACATTTTTATAAGTACGATGTGTAAAGCTCATATCCGCTCTCAACTTGCGGACGTGGCAGTGGAGTTGATGTACGATTCTAGTAGGAAGATGGTTTCATCAACCTGGTTCTCAGCTGAATCCAATCTGCAGGGGAAAGAGAACAACAGTGAGAACAGAAACACCAACAAAGGTTCTTCAAAAATGTGACCTGTAGATATGGGAATTGAACTTTATTTTAGTGCTCCTACTTGTTGATGTGAAGCCGTAAAGCCTCCAGCTGTTGCTTTTCAGGAGCGGTGATCATTTCCTCAACCTCCGTCAGCTGCTCGGGCTCGGCCCCGCTGGCCTGCAGAGATGCCAGAATAGCCTCAATTCGTTGGGATTTCTCCAGCAGACGCCTGTCAGTCAAGCAGAAAACTAATCAGCCATTTCATGTAGCGGGCATGCAGTGTGTGAGCCAGACAACTTTTATTATTCGATGTTGTGAAATAATCAGGCTGGAAAACATCACAGTTATGATGAACTCACTTGCTCTCTCTGGACTCAAACAGGCGTCGCTCCACAAGGTTGGCTACTGTCTGCATAGAGAAAAATACCCAGAGACATGACATTACAGAAAGCAAAAAAAAAACATGTCACTGATATGCCTCGCATATGTAGAGCCCTGAACATTGCAGTATGTTCATTGTTTCACCTTGTAGCAGTTCTGAAGCAGCATTCTTGCAGTGGGGAGCTGGTTGACAGTGTAAAGATAGAAGGTACGAGAGGGAGCGTAGTCAGGAGTCTTTGGGATTTCCTGAAGAATAAAAATATCATGGCTGTTTAGAGAGAATGAGTAGGTAGATTAAAGAATAGGAATCAAATTTAAGGAGTCAAATCATCTAAGTGTGCCCATTCAAACTATCATTATGTGACAAAACCTAATGGTCACTTTGATTAAATTCCTCCTCCGTCATTGTCATCAGAATGACACAGAATAAAAGATTAGGCGATGGTGCTTTGCAAGTCTAGTTTTAATATGTCTCATTCCCATAGTGCATCTTTAAAAAAGTGTGCCAAATAATTTTCTAAGTAGGTTTTTGGATTAGATTCTTTTTTGGAAAACTTATTCTTTCCAGGCAGTCACTCGTGTTAATACACTAAGAAAATTGGCTTGCTGACTTGAGTGAACCGTTATTTGTACCGTTATTTAAGATAAAAAAATAAAAAAGAGGAAGATCTTCTCTGTCTAGTTTCAGTGAAACAGCACTCAAACCTGCAGCACGCTTTAGAAACAGTTTACCATCCATCATCATCTCATATTGGCCTGATTAGTGTTTAAAAGTTTGGTGCCATCTAATAGCTTAGTAAGAACACGTGAATCTTCACAGGCTGGGCATGTACCTGTAGCTGAACCAGGTTCTGTGAGAGCAGCGTGTAGAGCATGTCTTTAGCCTCTTTGGCTGGAATCATGGCAAAATCCTCCACCTGCTTCTGCTCCAGATGACGTTTCCTCAGCAACAGACGGAAGATGCGCGCCGATCGAGAGCCGAATCTGATGGTGAATTAATTAAACAAATAATAAGTTGCTGATGAAAGGATGAAAGTGTGTATATACATTTAAAAGAACACTCACCTCTCCTGTACTACAGACTCAAGTGTGGCCCGAGCCAGATTGGCCAACGCTCTGTGCAGATCTGAGAGGCTGAGAGTTAAGGAAAGATTCGGCGAAGGCGTTTCGTGAAATAAATGACACAAAACATGTGTGTTGGTTCTTAACGATGAGCATCTAAATAAAAAAGGATACTGACAACGTACATCCCTCCTCCACTTTCACCAGCCTTCCCCACGAACTCCATCTAGGAAAAGAAACAGAGTGGATCTAGAAAAAAAAAAATCTTGTCGAAAAAATTAAGATAGGAAAATGTGACGTGTGACTTGCAGAGGTCATACCGGGTCATCAACCAGTAGTGTGAGGTATTGGTCTAAGATTGGTCTCGCGATGTTGTAACTGGTCGGGAGGGACCTGAAGATCTCGTTGGCTGAGAGGGGCTTTGTGCAGGTGGCTATGGGCGAGGTCGTCACCTCACTCATCCTGAGCATCGTCCTCACTATCTCACTGCTGGTCTGTTATAAAATGAATGGTTATTAAAATGAAATGAGGAAGACAATTGCCATAATGATAAAAAATATAACAACAACAACAACAACAATAATAATAATAATAATAATAATAATAATAATAATAATAATATTATTATTATTATTATTATTATTATTATTATTATTATTATGTTGCTTAATTAGTTGTTGCTAGTTGTTGCTTAGTTGGGAAACTTTAATTCTCCTTGTTTGTGGGAAACAAGCTTTCTGAAAAATATCCTGAATAAATTGATGCCACTCTCACGCTTAGCTTAGCATAAGTGGAAACTGCTAGCCTGACTCAGTCCAGTGGTAGTAAAATCCTCATTTCACCACCTCTAAAGCTTAAGTAATTAAGACAGTACATCTTATTCCTTTAACCTGTTTTGCTTAAGACTAAATTTTGTCATGTCCTCACTGTGAGGTTGTCAGGCAAACACTGGATCAATTATTTCACGTTTATAAGGGAGCTTTAAATATGTAGGTAGGTAGATTTAGTTATTTTTGCACTGACCTGGGCTAGCTGTTTCCCCCCTTTTTCCAGTCATTATGATAAGATAAAGATAAACTAACCAGCTGATGGCTGCTTCAAATAAAAAAAAGAGTGGTATCAATCCTCTCAATTAACTCAAAACAAAAACAAAACAAATAAAAAAACAAGTAAGTCTTGAATAATATATTTTAGCTTGTGTAAACCTGACCTGGTCTAGTTTATTGGCTACAGCACTGATGATGGCCTGGTCTCTGAAGTGGAGATGGAACCTCTCAAAATTCACCTGCCAATAAATCCCCTCATCACCATGTGTCTGAGCAGAAGAGATGAGAGACACACAGAGTTATATGTAAGGGATGGGGAAGTAAAGAGGTCATTGGAATTTTAAAAGAGCAGCAAATGCAATAAAAGTATAACAACATGTTCCAGACGCTCACCTCTGAATCCATTCTAGCTTTCTTTGCATTCCTTTGGTCCTCTCCATCCTCACTGGAGAGTTGGCGCTTGCCTCGCCCGATAAGTGTCACATGAGGTACCTTGTAACAGTCGGGGAAGCTCTCTGGTGTGGGAGGGGCGGTGCTGACAGGGGCAGCAGGAGTACCGGCGGGGGTTCCAGGGGTCGCTGGAGTGGCACTTTTTGTTGTTCCTGCTCCTGCCATTGGAGGGCAGCGCTGAAGAAAATGTGTCTCCACCAGTTTGGAGAAGGCAGAAGACACTTCGCTGTAGTCCATGCTGCGGCCCTCTACAAGAGCACAGAAGACAAAGAGAAAACTGTTGTGTGTTGAACCACCAACCATTGCACCTGAGTGGTTAACCCAGTGCAGATGTGCCTTAAGCTGCTTTAAAGACCACTAAATGCTGAGAGCAGATGTTTCAGGAGCACACAGAAGCAGCCTGAGTAAGGAGAGGGGGTATAGCTGGAGCGCAGGAAATCTGTACAAGCAACAATATATCTGAGTACAAGCATACAGTTTGAGCAGAAGCACAGCAAATCTAAGCAGAAGCAGGGGCCTATCTGAGCGTGAGGTGGGGTTTTGAGGCAAAGCATTACAAGATCTGAACTCAATAAGACATGCTCTTAAATTGAAAGGAATAGGAATAATAAATGATAGGAATAAAGCTACATACTAGTTCTGCACTGACTGTAAAAGAGGGCATTTGAAAAAATACCTCTCTCTCTATTATTCTCTCACTCTTCTAACACAAAGCCATACATCAACAAGAGCACAAGATTTAAAAGATACTGACCCTCCATGTTCTGTGTGAGGCGGTCAGCGACGGTCTTCACTGTGCTACTCATGGTCATTTCACCTCTCTGTAGTAACTCCTCAATGATTAACTCTCCAGTGTCACCGTACAGGGTTTTGGCGGTGTAGATGTAGCGTGGGAATCGCAGAATTCTCAGAATCCGATCGCAGCTGGTCTGATACTCCATGGGGCTCCCGGGTCCTTTACGACCTGAGCTGAACATGCAGATCCCGTGCTGCACAAGCACACACAAGGACCTCCTAATCTACAGTGAAATCAGAAAGAGAAGGAAGGTATGCTTTATTATCATGATTCCCAACAAACAGATTACTTGTCAAATGAAGGTAGAAAAGGTATTTGTATATTGTATGTGATCTATTAGCATTTATTGTACTACTCTCACCACTTTAACAAGCCCAGTAAACAGCACTATCGTCAGTAAACATATTTTTCTGTACTGAAAGAATCTAACATTACTTTCCAACATTGTGTTAAAAATATGCCAATATAATCAGGTTTCTGGAGCAGAAAACCTAACTATTATGTAAAGCGTTTTCCATTTAAATGGATGGTGCAAAAAACTTGTACATCTGCTGCAAGTGTGTGATAATAATAATCAGGTAGGTAAATGTACTGAATGTTACACCTACAATGGCTTGACTGTCCACGAATGTAACCACAAAGGCTGGACTGCTAAACTCTGCTTGAAAATGCTGAGAAGCGGAGTAAATAATGCTCAATATCTAATGTATAATAATATTGCCAAGGTGTGAAGCGGACACAGTGGCAGCCTAAAAGCGTAGGAGTGGTACCAGGTCTAGTGAGATGCCAGTCTCATGAATGATGGTTCTTAAATTCTGCGCTCCACTTTTGAGCAGGTGTGTTCCCACTTTCTCCACCACTTCTCCAAAGTGCTCCCGAAGCAAGAGGCCACAGAGACGCACCTCCTGGGCTGTCATCTGCACAGACACAGACAAACATACACAGAAACACACAGATGAAGAAAGGACAAGGCTAGTTTTCCTCATAATCCATATTAAACCCCTGCATCAACACAACGCTATACAACCCAGTCTATGTTCTATCAATATACAATATATACACTAGCTTGACCTTTCCAGAGCACTTGACTCTAATATAGCACTTATTAGGTGTATCACCACTAAGTGCCTTTTGCACAATGTGTGAAATGAATTATCTTGGCGGAGGCATACTGTTGCTAAGTACAAAGCATCGGTTGCTATGTATTCCTATATGAAAAACATATGAACTGCAATGATAAATTTGTAATAATATTGCAAAAACAAGGAGCGAAACAACAGTCACACCATGCTTTTGTGATGCATTATCTTCAGCTTGCATTTTCTTTTCATAGTGGCTACCACCAAATGAGGGAATGTCTTTTGCAAAAATAGACATATTTCGCAGCACAGGTACTTCTAATAATACAAACAATTAAGGATGGCTCAGTTTTATTTAACTGTCGTAGTAAGCAATGACAGTGTATCAGCAATTTCAGGTCAGTTCAGTGTAATTCAACCATCATTAATTTAATAATTAAAAAAAAATTAATAATGTCATCATTTAGACCTGAGCTTTTCCATCTCTCCAGCAGAGACTCAGATCATCAATGTCAAGTACACTGCAGCTGCCTTTGATCACTGTGGCCCAAGGTATCAAAAACATCCAGAAGATTAGGAGACAGAAAGGTTCTCTCTCTCAGCCTTATGCATAGCAAAACTGGTGGCTGCTAATGATTATTTTACATATTGATTCATCTAATTATTACTTAATCAATTCATTTTGCCAAAGAGACCTTGATCTAAATGACATTCTCTGAATAAATAAAGCTTAACAACAATTTTTGGGTCCATAAAATGTCAGCAAACAGTGAAAAATATCTGGCAGTTTCTCAGTGTAACGTGATGTCTTTAAGTGTCACAAACCAAAGATATTTACTTTACAATGCTATAACACAGACAGGCAGCAAATCCTCACATTTGAGAAGCTTGACCCAAAAGTTTTATCAAATTTTCCAAAAAAGAAAGGCAATGAATCAATTATCAAAAGACCTGCAACATACAGCATTTTATGAGCCTGACCCGTACTAACTGAACTGACTAAAAATCAATATACACTCAATGGCCACTTCATTACAACTGGACAATCTAATGCAATTCAGTACAACATCTCTCCTATAAATTCTACCTTTACCAACTTTATAATGTTCAGTTTGTGTTGACTTTATCTGAAATATGTAAACTGAATTTAATGTTTTAGCACTAAGGTGATAGAAGGGGTACGGTTGTACTGGACTGCATTATATTCAGAGTTGTTTCTAATATTCTGACCTGCTTGTGTTTGTAAATAGATGGGACAAAACAACACCTCTCAGCATAATGTAGATACGTACAACAGCACCTTTAAAAATGTCAGTTCTAGTCATCAGTGTTGGAATATGCATTTAATCAAGTATAATTCTGACATACTTTACTTGATATTTGTACACAACATATCTCTCTACATTGATAAACGATTAAATTAAAGTATTTTTTGCATGTCTGTTAGTTATAAAAACAGAATAATAACTTATCCTATAATAAGATGATCACTTTAAAGACGTGCCACTCTGCACACTGAGTAGTTTTCCTTCTTATACTTTAAGTTAAAGCTAAAAATAACAATTATTTTCATTGTCCATTAATCTATCGATCATTCTCTTGAATAATTGATTAGTTCTGTGGTCTATAAGATGTCTGAAACAGTGAAACTTGTTGATCATTGTTTCCCAGTGCCAAAGGTGACAAATGTCTTGTTTTGTCCACAACCTAAAGATACTCAGTTTCCTGACTGAAGAAACCAGAGAATATTTACGTTTGAGAGGCTGAAATCAGAGAATCTGGACACTTTAAAAAAAGACTTACAATTAATCATGATTAAAATGACGATTAGTAAATCAAACGAATTGACAACTAATCAATTAACCGACTAATCTTTGCAGCTCTACTTCAAGTACATGTTGCTGATAATGCTTGTGTTAGTGACACTTTGGATTCACTTCTCTTACTCTTAATTGAGTATTTGTAGACTATGGCACTTTTACTTAAGTAAAGTATCTTTGGGTTCTTCCACCAGCGCTGCCCATCATTCACAGTGACAATAGAAAAAGCCTACACAGACACACTTTCAGAGCACACACACACACAGACAACAGCTCATAGCTTCACGATAGTCATTTCAATTTGGCACAAACCTTTCAGTCGGTCAGGTTTCTGGACAGAGGATAATCTCGCCTTTAATCATCCATCCTAACACACACACACACACACATGCGGCTTCTTGTTGTCTACACACGCACACTTCCGCTCTCTGGCTCCGCTCGCCTGGCTTTGCCCTGACGGTGCCGCGGTGCATGCCGGGCTGGAGGCGGCCGGCTGCCCTAGGTCTGTGGAGGACCGACGTCAGTGTTTGTGCTGCTCTGGGGAAGATGGCGGAGGCTGCGGCTGTTCCACCGCATCGCTTTTTCTGTCACTGCTGTAAGGGAGAAGTCAACCCCAAACTCCCGGTAAGACGGACTCTTCCTTCCTCTTTCTCCCTCGAGCGGTCTCTCGGTTAAAATGTGCGGTTGTCAGGACGACCCGTCTCCGAAATGACCGTTTGTTTCGGCTGCTCGCGGCGGCTACAACTAAGCTAACCAGCCAACTAGCAGTTAGCAGCCTTTCTGTTGTTGTTGTTGTTGTTGTTAACAACTCACTGAATAAAGCCGTGACAGCTGCTGATGTCTTCGTCCAAAACTTAGATACCCAAACCTGGGTTTTATCAGGTTCCGTTTGTTTTAGGACACTTTTTTTGTGAAAAGGAGCTGCCCTTTGCTTTGACAGCTTGGGGGGGACATTGTGCTCAAAACAACACAAAACAGCTGTGACAAAAAGGAGTGTGTTGCTATCGTTACATTTTATAGACTGAGTTAACATTAATCTTTCGTTTTAAGGTTTTATCTCTGATTTAAACGGTCTTTTCTGTGATTGTGACGAGTGGGGGATTTTTCTGTTCCGCAAAGACAAACATGTCGCTTTTAGTTTCAGTTTAAAGTCAAAAGTGAGAGTGGCAGAGAAATAATACATGACCCACATCTTCACAGACTTTTACTGTCCTCGGGATATACTAAATGTACATTTTCTACATCGTACACAACTGTGGGTTTCCTATTTACACTCAGTTGCCAGTTTATGAGGACCAAAGCGCTGAAGTAATACAGCAGCCGAGCATAGATGCCATTAGGTGACATTGATTTAGTTAAAACAGATTTAGAGAGGAATAAATTCAACGTATTTGTTATTCTTGAAGCTTTTGTTTGTAGTGCTGTTGACTTATTTTGCGTTAAATTGATCGTTAAATGAGTCTCAATCAGTGAGTTGATTGACTGAAAATTTACCTCGAACAAAAGTCATCATTAAGCAAAATGGTTGGTGGGACAAAATTGCTTTAATTTGAATTTCTCAGGCCACCACAGCTGCTGATGATTAATTTCCCTTTAATTACTGGAGGCTGATGATGGTTTCCTGTTGTCACTTTTTTGTCACTTTTTTTTATTAAGTTAAGACATCAGCTTGTATTTTGGGTAATTGAGATGGGCTTTTTAATTTTTTTATTATTGCATTCACCATATTATTTATCCATTAAACAATAAAGTGACTGGTAGATTAACTTAAATTTTAACTAAACATTAGTTGCTTCCCTAATACTTTTTTATATTAAGTCTTGCTTTATTAAGTTAAATGTGGTGGTCAACATTTACTTAAATAAACTGAGTGTGTGTTGTCTTTGTGGCTCATAATAATTGTTAGTCCAGCAGATTATTGTGCTGTCAGGTGAATCCTTATTTTTATGGTTTGGTTGAGGGTAATTCCAGCCGGCTCTGTCACCAACTCTAAACTGGCCTGCTTATCCCAGGCACACTCAATCCTGTGGCATGTCTTGACTGAGCCAGCTGACTGCAACACCCGCCTTTATTACCCTACACTACTACGGCATGTCCTGAGCTCCATCACGTATCCATTTATACAACAGATACGATTAAGCAAATGTCAGAAAATGACACACAGCTTAAACAGTTATTTCCTCTCTGCGGGGCTCCTCAACCAATCCTTACTCTGCTTGTAGATCATGAGCATGCCATTTATTTATACTCTGTATTAGAAAGCATTTAACGAGCTTCAAGTTAATATGAATATAAAGCATGAAAAGTTGCTATTTTTCTGACCTAGTTTCCTCCTGAACCCATCTTATAAAACTAACGTATCAGCCTCATCTTCAGCCTCATCAAGTCTAGTCTATATATTGAATGACCCCACTCCTGTCCTGTTCCCATGGTGGAGAAACCTTGGCTTATGCTGAAGGGACATCATTATAGTCCAGTGCCGCAAACTGGCAGTGGTGTTTTTCCTCATTCTGTCACAGCGGTTTCTAAAACACTCCGATCTTTAGGTGTGGTTGGCAGACCAGCTCTACCTCTTGAACTACATTCATAAAACAGTGGCCTTCATACAATTCTGACTGACTATTATCCTTACAAGGACAAAGTGTTGTTTTGTTGATCAAACCAGTCTGCATAACGCCTTTACAATGTTTTGATTAGGGTTCCCTTGCAGCACTTGATAGAATACAGAAGAAAATATAATAATTTAATTGTTGTTCTTTTAAGCGGTAACAGAATACATTTTTTCTCACAGAAAATTAATCAGTAACTACTTTGACTACTACTACTACTACTACTTTGTTCCCTTCATTTTTAAAGCAGAGATCAAGCATCTATTGATTACAACTTCTATGGTGTGAGAATTTTTCTTTTTTTTTTTTTTTTTTCTTTTGCTTTATATCGTTTTATGCTGAACATCTGTGAGTTGTGGACTTCTGGTCACACAAAACAAGACATTTGAACATTTCTTCTTGGGTTCTTAGAAATCATAATGAGCATTTGTCCTTCACTGTGTGCCTCTTTTCAGGAGTACATCTGTCCAAGATGTGATTCAGGGTTCATTGAGGAAGTAACAGAAGACTCCAGGTAAGAGACATATATTATTCCAGGTATCTGCCTCACTTTAGACAACATGGGACATTACAGCCTTTTGGTGTTTAGTCTGATACAAAGCAGGTACTTGGGCTGTCAGATGTTTGTGCTTGTTTACACAAAAACCCACATTTTAGGCTTATCGTGCAGTTTCAGTACTGAACCTGAACGTGTGTGTAAGGTTCAGTAGGTGTTGCTAATAATGTGTCTTTTGTCCCCTTGTGCGCTGTTTCCCTCAGTCTCCTAGAGGGTGGCGCTAACGGGATAGATGACACAGCCACACAGTTTGCAGAGGTACGAGCTGATCTGAGGGATTTTGGGGAAAAGAGGGCAGGGAAGGGGGGCAAAGAGGATTGACTGCAATTCTTTAATGTATTTTGATTAACTTTGTCTTCGTCTCTCTCCGCCTTCTTCTTTTCTCACTTTTTTTGACTCCCCTCTTTTATTTTTCTACTTTATGTTGGCTTCCTCTCTGTTCCCTTCATGTTTTCTGCTCTCCTACCTGTCCCACTGTCTTCTTTTAAAACCGCTCTTTCTCTTAACCCTTACCTGTTTCCTCCCCTGTCCAATCCCGACGTCCCTGTAGCTATGGCACTTGTTGTTACTGGAGAGGCCATTTACGACAGACAGTGACACACCTGACTCAGAACCTCGGCTCCCCGGGGGGCGCCTGGGGGGTCTCAGTGACCTGGGGGGGTTGGGCGGTGGTCCAATTGGTGGGTCGGTCCCAGCAGGCCTAGGAGGACCAATGGGGGGTCTACTAGGAGCCGCGGACCACTGGCGACCAGGTCGTCCCCCACGTCTGCACAGCCAGAGGAGATTCCGGTCCAGAGGAAGCAGTAGGCCAGACCGCTCACCTGCTGTGGAGGGGTGAGTAACTGACCAGTCTTGTCCTCTTTGCATATTCCCACTTGTAATAATGACAGTACTTTTCATTCTCTCACAATCTAGTTACTCTACTTCTTATTTTTGGTGACAATGTTAATGGCTGTATATTTTCTCTCTGTGTCAGGATTGTACAACAGTTTCTTGCCGGCCTCTTTGCCAACTCCGGAGTCCCTGGCTCACCTCCTCTCTCATGGTAAGATGACATTTCAGTAGCGTTACCGTGGTATAACTGCTGTCACAGGGTTGGTACACTTTCATATCAACTTGTGGTGTCTGTGTCTCTCTCAGGACAGGGATGTTGCACTCTAACCCGGGAGACTACGCCTGGGGACAAGGAGGTTTAGACGCCGTGATAACACAGGTAAACCAAACCTAACAGAACTTCACTCCGGCTTTATGTCCCGCAAACCCCTCTTAATTTTTTAAGTTTACCACACATTTGTGTCTGTTTGTAGTTACTAGGTCAGTTGGAGAACACCGGACCACCTCCAGCAGAAAAAGAGAAGATCTCTTCTCTCCCAACTGTCACTATCTCTCAGGAACAAGCAGGTCAGTAATTCCTTGTTTTCTCATTAATCTCCCTTGATCGTTCCGTGTTTCTCTTATCGCATCCCTGAAGAATTGCAAATATTAAGTGTGTTGAGGCCTCTCTTGTTCTCTGTAACTTCTGGCTATTCATAGAATAGTTTAAAATGGGGTTGCACTGTTAAATCCTGTCTTGCCTATTAATTGTGTTCTGTAACATAATGTGCAAAAATAAAATGTTCAAAGGGCCAAGCAAGAAACTCATATGCTAATCCTCTATAAAGTAAGGTTTTACTTTGTCTTGGTTATATGTATGTGTCCTCTGTAAATGGTGATAACACATCTGTCATTATCTAAGCAAGTACTTGTTTGTTTATAAGTCTGTGCTGCAGTTAGAAGCAGCGTTCAAAGGCCCTTGTGTTTATATGCTGTCGCTGGCTGCCAAGATAACCTTCTGAAACTGTGTCCATTTGGGACAAAATGCCTATTAACCTTAAGAGCATCAACAATTTGTTCCAGAAATTACTTTAAGATGACGTCTTTTTGCTCGCTGGTCTTTCGCCTCCCCTGTTTTTGTTCCAATTCCTAATGTGGATCTGTTCTCTTTGACTTCCTCTTCTGTGTATCCTGTCCTATTTTACCACTCAGCTGTAACTATGTGGTTAGTTATGCAGCCTGACTTTTGCAGGGCTGTTGAAAGCTGACTTATTTTTACTCAAGCCTTTAAGCGTCAGGCTAATGTCTTTTTGTTTCATTGTGTTTAGTAATTATTAAAAAAGAAATAGTATGACCTTGCTAACTTCAAGATGGAAACATAGTTTTGGTGCTAACAATCTAATGCATGTTCCGTCAGCAAATGTAGCAAGTCATTACCAAATGACTGAAAATTAACACCAGAAATCACAGGGGTATTGATAGTGAGTGAATGGTAGCAGCCACATTTCTTCTGTTTCCCCTGTAGACTGCTGTATGGAGTGTCCGGTGTGCAAAGAGGACTTTGCGGTTGGAGAGCCAGTCAGACAGCTACCCTGCAACCACTTCTTTCACTCAGACTGTATAGTACCATGGCTGGAAATGGTGAGTCACAACTAGAAATAAAGTCATGAAATAGATCTTTAATGACATGTGATACTGTATATGAGATATTCACCGCGCTCATGCGGGTATTAAAATCTGAAGTAAATTTGAATGCATCCTTTGGTCTTTACATGAAATCTGGCGACAACAAGAAAATAGAATGTAGAATGACCATCCTTACCCTTTCAATTACTTCCTTTTTAAAGGAATGTATATAGGGTAATGCTTTGTTCATGTTGATAGTAAGTTAGTTGTTTAAATGCAAAATGCAGAATTACTTTACCTTACTTTACCAGTCATTTAGCATTAGCAGTGGGGAATTTACCATGGTATGTCAAACAGTAAGATCATAGCAATCAAAGTCAAAAAAACAGCAGTACCGTCTTGTAGAATGGTAAAATGGCGAGAAAACTGCCCGGAGCTTATGTTATCTATATTCTGCTCTCTGGCCACACAGCATGACACATGTCCAGTGTGTAGGAAGAGTTTGAACGGAGAAGACAGCAGCAGTCAGCCCCCATCAGAGTCCCCCTCCCTCTCCATGGACCCCCGCACACAGGAGAGATGGTCCTTCTGAGACACCCACCTGTCTCATCCCTCGGTTCTCCTCGCCTACATCCAACAACACACCGAGAAGACAGAACGCTTCTCACTCTCCTCTTTTCATCTCTGTTGCAGTCATAATCATCTCATTTTTTTGTATTTTTATTTTCTATTTTAATGCCTTTCCTCCTCAACCATGTATACAGATACATACACATGTCTTAACAGTCACCTGAGGTCTGCTAGATCTCTTTTTTTTTTTTTTTTTTTTTGCCTAATAACAAACCAGCCTCTTCTACTTCCACCCCTCAACCAAACTTTTCCATCTCTTGAAATGCACTGCTGCAATACACTATTGTGGGGAAATGCCATACTTTATATCATACACCATGCCCTCTTTACATCAAGGAAAACTAGCTAAATCCTGCAACTGAGCCCGTTACAGCACATGGGAATACCATAGGGGTTACTTTAAAGTTTGGCATTTACAAGGTCTGCACCTGACAACACGAACCAACAGCCCTGCAATAAATGTATGTTTATGAAGGGTATTTTTTTGTTGAGCTAGTGTCAAGAAAATGGTCATTGAACTCTGGGTCACTGCTGTTTAACAGACACCGATGGAAAGCTGTGACACTCAGTGAAAGCAAGGGACTCCTTACACCTTTGAGGACTCTTTAAAAAACATTAAAAGACCAGTTAGGGAGTAAAAATTAAAATCTACGGAGCTCAGCCCATCATCTAATGCTTTAGACTTAAACAGACTCTTCTTGGTGTATATATTATAAACAGATGGCATCCCTCTGTCATATTATTCCTGTCTTTTGTTTCACATTTTTATCACTTTTTTCTTTTTGATGTAAATAATTTTAGTCCAACAACTTTGATTTGCAGAAGAAGAAAAGAACATTGAGAATGGAGACTCAAATGTGAAATACCTGGTTATCGAACTGTATATTATATATATGAAAAAAATGTCTATGATGTATTAATAAATTGACAAAAAAAAGTCTTAGTGTTGTCATTGATGACAACCCAATGATAACCAACAGGCAATAAAATTGGATTTGATATGCAGTATTTAAAAAAATGTTTAATTTAAAATGAGATGGTTAAATAGCAACAAGACATTTACAAATTATGTACATTATTTATATGATTGCTTCAGAGACACTTCAAGCATCTTATAAGCTGGAAATTAAGGCACCGTTTACAACTTAAGTCACCGGTAAATTAATTCTTTCATTACTCTCAGGTACCATTCCTCACAAGAATATGTGCATTAAGAAAGCATTTTAGGATTCTGAATGTAAATCAAACAAGCTGAAGTTATTTTTGTATTGTGTACCAATTTATAAGTTGTGCCTGTGAGTGGCTTGGTAATGAGAAAATACCAACATGAACAATGCTTCCTTGAATACTAAATGAAATTAAAGTAGGCACAAGTGCATTCATCATAATTCATCAGCGTGTGTTCCAAGCAAGCGTGAGCAAAGAATGAGCCGGAGCAGTGGAGGGGATGTAGCCCACGGCGGGATCCCAGACCTCAAACTGGATCTCTGATGGTGACCTACAAAACAAAAACACACAGTTCAGAAGAATGAATGTTCTGTCATTTGCACCTAAAAACGCATTTCACGTACCTGTTGAGTACAATGAGCACTACAGAGCCATCCGGTCTGATGAAGGCAGAGTATTCCAGGCCTGTTTCCTGACTGGTGGATACGCCCACCCTCTGAGACCCCTCCCACAGGAACTTGCTGTGTAAAAAAGGTGATTTGTGTGGATCTCATTTAAGTGCCTCCATGTTATAATGGAACAGGTGAAATGTGCCACTCATTGTGAACAGAGATCACACTGAAGTCCAGTTTGCTACCTGAAATGGGCCATGCTGTAAAAGGTTGGCTGCTTATAGAAGACATCATGTTGTGCATCCACTATAACAGGGCTGTCAACAAAGTTTTTAACCCAGTTTGGTCCACCAGTCTGGTCCAGGGCCAGATTCCAGTCAGTCCAACCCACCACATAATGATTTAAGTCCTGCCATGGAGAAAACACCCACAGTTTAGTATCTAGTATGTGCTTTGTAACTTTGTAGTACGAAGTGTTGTTTTTCTTCAAATGAATCCATTGGACCAGTGCCTGGTGTTTTGTTTAAATGTCATGAGGACAGCACATCTACATAAACAAATCCTTCCTGATTCTCAAGATGTCCAGAGTCTGAATGCACCCATGCAAAATGGATAGAATGGAGGAAGTCCAATTTCCTTTGAGAGAGAGTGAAGACAGAAAAAAACAAAACACCAGTTCCAGCTTGCTTTGATGGCCTGCAGGCAGTTACTGAGGAGTGAGTGCAGCACAGTGCAGCTCGTAAACCTGCACTGCAGCATCGAGGGAGCTGATTCACCTTTCAGGAACAAGCTTGCAGCCTGTCAGCCTGTCACATCTTGACAGCTGTTGAGAGCGGATCTGACTGAACAAGCACAACCTTCGTGCATAAGCCGAGGTGATCTTACCTCTATAATGTCATGCGCGTACTGTTCAGCCCTGTCCCAGCTCCCGAGCTTCACCCCTCTGTCTACTGGGTTCCAGCCAGCGCAGGCCTCTGTGCCAAACAGGTAGTATTCTGGGTAGAGATGATGAGTGGTTCCAATGCTTATCTCAGCTGGGACAAGGCTGTCCATGTACCAGTGAACTGCCACACCATGAATGTACCTTCCTGCATGAACATCATTTAAGACCTGGAGTGACATGGGAAAAAATAGTTTCCACAGAAAATTATTGACAAAATGACACTGATGTTTTTTTCAGGGTCTCTGCAGGTATTGAAAAGTCTTGAAAATATTGATTTTAGTTTAATAAATGACATACCTTATAAGGTCTTAAATTTAATTTAGAATAGTGGTAAATATTTCCTCTTGCATGCAGTAGACTGTAGTTAAAATGTTTCAGTAACTAAACTCTGTACTGTCAGGAAAACTACAAGCAGGATTGGTAGTAATAAAGGAATATTGCTTATATGAAGGTAACAGAATATTATAGGAAAATAATGGAAGCTCACTGTATCATTTTTGATTGGTTAATCAATCCATACATTTTATGCTTTTCAATCGGGTCCAGGTTGCATTATTATAATTGATCATATCGTTAGGAATTATACACTGCTGGGAAGTAATGAAAGAAATGTGATATGATAATAACAATTAATTCTAACCCATACAGTCCTGAATGGTTTTCAATCATACTTTGATCATTTTAACTGTGAAACAGGTATTAAATTGTGCCTATGGGGAAATAAAAATGTCTTTAAAAATTCAGTTTAACTTGGTGAACCCTGCCGGAATCTGTTGTTAGACAGAGCCTTGCTTAATTTGGTCTTTGACTCTTGCAGCACAGGCTTAGGAGCTTCCCCTGAAAAAAAAAAACTATCTGGAAGCCTTTCTTTGGGTTGATTGCTATCTGATACGCTGGTAGTTTAAGACTCTTTCCTCCAGAGGACAATTTGGAGCCCAAAGATGTGAGACTGGAAGATGTAAGAAGTCCTTTATAGCTAACACTTACTTTAACTTTCCCCCAGAATCTAATCACTTATATCTAACTTTATATCTTCTTTATTGTTGACTTTTTGACTTTAACATGTTATATTTTAGGTTATCACATTGAGATCTTTTAGTATTGTTTCATCTATTCTATTCTTTTATACTGATTTATTCCTGATTTCCTGTCTGCAACACCAGTGTAGCTGCAATTACAACAAAGTCTCCCAATGACTGTTCCTCTATCTTTCCGTCCTTGGACTCACCACTTTAGCCCAGTAAGGCAGCAGCAGGCGGCTGTCATCCAGTATGAGGATGTGCGTGTGTGGGTGTGATGAAGCGTGCAGGGCAGGGCCCAGGTCCAGGGCCACCCAGTCCCTCTGCTCCTCAGGAGTGAAGCCCAGAGCCTGGAAACTGTGGAGAGACAAAGATACTTCTCAGTCTGGAGTGAAATTTAGAGCCATGATGATGGTTACTTCTGCGCAATACAATATGAGGAGAGACCTGTAGTTTGTCATCCGTCCTGCAGAGGGCTCATTCCCAGTGGTCAGTGCCCAGAAGGTCAAGTTATATTTAGCATATTCCTCAAGGAACCTGAGAGAGAAGAAAAATTGCAAGCAGCAGAATAAGTTTCCCTTCTCTCATGCGTTAGCAACAACTAATACGACATTCAGGCAAAGCGCCACGTTACCTGATGTAGTACTGAGCCCAGGTTTTATGCTCCTTGCCTCCAGGCTGGCCCTTCAGGGAACCCTTTCCTGTGAGTGCACCATTAGTTTTCATCCAGGCGGGGGCGCTCCAAGCACTGGCCAGCAGAGCCAAGGGGCGAGGAGACAAGGCCTGAGCACGCTGCAGGAGAGGAATCTGAGAAAAGGAGGAAGAGGAGGAGAACAGATTAGAGGGGCGAAGTGATGGGCGTGCTTGTGAGTGAGTAGGAGAATAGAGAGACCTTCATGTTGACGTCCTCGGGGGCCAGAGTGAAGTTGTCCAGATTGTAGTCTCCAGGTGTGTCAGCATACGTGTACAGACGGGTGGAGAAGTCGCAGCTGGCCATGGGCACACGCACCACGCTGTAGCCGATACCTGGCGGACACAGCATCAATAACAACTCAGAGACTGTGTGTCTTTACATTTATATGTTTCCCTTTGGCTGTCTGAACAAAATAAGAAATAGTAATAGTTAATCCCCAAAAACATGTACATTTTAAACACTATCATGTTATTTTTATTTTATTTTTTATTATTATTATTATTATTTTATTTATTTTTTTTACAAATGTCTATTGTCCAAATTAATTTTCCTGGTAAAGTTGTAACCGCACTGAAACCCCTTACCATTTACTTACCATTTACACAGTATATAAGCAGTTAATAAATGTTTTATTACATGCTGAATTAATCATCAATGTACTTCTCAATAACTATGACTTCCCCTACAGGCACCCATCCTGGTGTATAAAACAGAAGATGAATGAACTATACTATATGTATAAATTTACTTGAATAGAGTTGTAACATTATGAACTACATTAAAAACAGCTGTCAAATACTGTACATTATCACTTGTCCATATATCTGCTTACAACTACAATATAGAGTTAAAAATTATTTGTTAGATGTTTATACAGGAGTTTCTGTTAAAGTTTTACCCAGAATCAGATACTGAGGTTTTTGTTTTATGTCTAAAGAGTTTGGTTTTATGTAGCAGAGGAATATAGTTGAACATCAGCCTAAATGTTGTCAAAGTGATTCTGCACACATTAGCCAAACCATAATATCTGTGTATATCTGTGTTAACATCATCATGTTTTAGCCTTGATAACAGCTGGTATGAGTGATGATGATTCTGTTGATGTGTGAAACAAAATAACCTGCACATACAGACACCTCTCGCAGAACGTCTGAAATGTATTTTTCATTATTCTGCAGCAGGACAACCGTTGCCATGTGGAAAACACTGGTTGCTAAGTGCCTTTACATTAAAAACAGACAAACAAGTATAATAAATGTTTCCTGGAAATTATGCTTTTCTGATCCATTGCCCTACTATTTCACTAAAAGTGGGCATTTTTGTTCTGATAGAGGCTTCCAGCAGTTACCGGCTTTTACCTCTGTGTACCTTCAGGGGAAAAGTACTGTCGTAGCAGCTGGTCCTGCGCACCAACAGAAAGAGACAGGATGTTCATGGCTGCCGCGTCTGTCATGGCCCCGCCGAATCCCCTGATCCTCTGGTACTTCTGGTATGGAACGACAGTCAACCTGAGGCCTGGAAGAGACACGCAAATGAAATAGAGACACTCAGCACCTGCTCTAACACACCTTCAGGTGTCCCAGTGCAAGCTTGACACCACTCACCTGCCCCGGTGCTGTTCCCCTGGACCAGACCCTGGCCTGCCTCCAGTCTGCTGCCGGCCATGCTGCTCAGGTGGGAGGAGTACTGGCCCAGCGGAGGCAAGGTGGCTGACCCGACACTGTCACAGTAGGTTGAATTACACTCACACACCACAGAGCCATGGCTAAAGTCTCTGGCAACACATTCACTGCTTCCTGGAAGGTGAAGAAGTCATAGAAAAATGATCACATGGCGAATTTTATATGCAAGCAGCAAAAAAGTACACAAGCACCAGCAAGCACCAGGGGCCATTGGCCAAAGGCAGCTGTTGTGTGTGTTACCTGTAGAGAGGGCCACTTCTGCTGACAGGAACCCAAGGGCCAGAAGCACAGAGGACGGCAACAACAACACCATTTTCATCTAGAAACAGGAACTATACAGATTAGACTACAAATCAGCGTCAGGCTCCAAACGCACCCACCTGCTGCCTTCATTTAGCTGACACACACACATTTGATTGTCATGTCATTCAGAGCTCTTCAGAGGAGATCATCTCACCTCAGAAGGGTCCCGGTAGAAACTCTGGCATGTCCTGCAGGTCGCCTCAGATATTTCACACTCGACCGTCACCTCAACTTTGTCCAAGCTGTCATTCCTGCCACTTCCTTTGGTTTTAGGTCCACTGTAATGCGACTTTCAGCCGGTCATGTGACTTTTTCAAGCGATCACGTGAACAACCGCGCAATGACCCAGCCCGCCGCCAGGTGGTGCTGTCAACAACCACACTGAATAAAAATGACCTCATGTTTGTTTTGACTTGTTTCGTGGCGTTTCTGGGTGATGAGAAAGCCTAACACACAACTGAACAGCGCTTCGGGATATATTTGAGTAATGTTGTCTTTATACAAATTGCAGCAGCTCTGCCAAACTAAGAGATGGCACTTCTCACATTGGTGTTAAGACACATCCCATTTTTTGCATCCATTTTCCTGTTTGCCATCCCAATGCACAGAAATTGTCATAGCTAAGTGGCAAATAAATAATATCCCCTTCATAAATAATGCTTTTCAGAGTAAGTGGCAAATAAATACTATTCCAATCATAAGTAACGCTTTTCAGATTCCCACAGCAATCAATTTGAATAAATCTATTTCCAAGGTATCTGGGATCTTTTGCCACTACAAAGGGTGAACCACTTGCAATTATACACTGCATGTTGAATTTCAAATTCAATTAAATCATTTTTAAACAAACAATTAATTAATAGCAATAACTGTTTTGCATGTTTTCACGAGACAAAAGAGGATTTTTGTTTTATTAATTCAACATTTTATTATGAAAGTAACACATGCATAATTTACAGAGGGACATATTATAGACATGGACGTTGAATGTTTATGTATTTCTGGAAAACTGATATTTGTGATATTTATGTGTGTGTATGTGTGTGATATAAGTCTTTATGTAACTTCAGAGGAAGGCACAAAGTCTTTCCAACATCGATGGATTTCTGTTGCTCAAAAAGACAAGTTCTTTCTTTCCATCCTCTGTTTGACCTGATGAGGGAGGGAAAAAAAAGAATTCAAAATTACTGAAACATCCTTTAGGCGTGACTTAAATGTCTTTTTAATGAAGAAAATCATCCACAGTATCATCACTTACTCTGTGGATGCTGCAGCCAGTGGCGGTCCATATAATAGAGGTAACAGCTCTCAAATTCCTTCTCGCTGTAGTTGGGCACTGACACTGGGATGAACGGGTCCATGCTGTCAAATCCCCTCTGATGAACAAAACACAGACAAGACATTCACTTGCTAAACATCAAATATGTCTTTTTACAACCATGCCATCTCTTCAAATAGCACGTTCGGACAAGAAAAGAAAAAGACAAACTTCATCAGTAACATTGAAATGCATTAAATTACAAACTCTAAACACATTTATTAAAAACATACAGACATGCATCTACAAATAACAACAAAACCTGTTACAATGTATAAACACAGATATGAATACTTTTATCTAATTTTAATACAGAGAAATTCAGTATAATAATGCATACTTAATGCATACTGAATAACAATACGGCCTATATTTCTATAATGTATGTTCATATATATATATATATATATATATATATATATATATATATATATATATATATATATATATATATATATATTACTTTTACAAATTAGTCAGTCAGTCAATAGTGAAGAGCATAAGTCTAAATGATTTATATTATACAATTATAACATCATCATTTTTTTATTTGGTGAGACAAGAATGATATATGACCCTACTTTGAGTTTGCTCCATTAGGAAATTGATCTTATGACATGCAGACAGACAAATACCAACCAGTGTAAATAATTTTACAACCCTCTGCAAACAGGTGAAGCTTAAGGCATAAAACAAGGTACACAGGATGGGGGCAGTACTGACACATCCATGACGCGTTGCTTGTTTGTTAAACAGTCAAGTAAGTACAGAGGGAATGCTAGTGTGTGCAAAGTGAATGTCACAAGTACATTGTATTTGGTATCTACACTGGCCATTTTATTGTTAACAAAAAGGTGAGATGCTCACCACAAAGCAACAACAAAGCATAACCATTATGTCTTGTGATTACGTCAGGTTCGCCATTTCCTGACTAATGATGGAAGTAAAAAAAAAAAAAAGAAGGAAAGACTCAGCTGCTGTGAGAGCTTTAGGCCAAGTGCAGCAGATTATAAAGTACTCTAAAATGACCACTGACCTCTCCCAGCAGCTCTTGAGGCAGGTAGGCAGACTTTGAAGTGTAGAGAGACCCCGTCTGAGACAGAGTGGTGATGATGGCGCCTCCAGTCTGAGAAAAATAGAGTAAATGACAGTGGGGGAAAAAAAAAAACATCTGAAATATTCTCATACAACTGTGGCCATCGCATTCAGTGTGTTTTTCTCACCCAGTCATTCTTCATCAGCTTTCTCAGGTTATAAACCAAAGTGAGTTCTTCTGGATCCACCTGATGATGGCAGAAAAGAGAAACACATAAGACTTCCTGTCAGTGGAAACTGAAATAGAAGCATGAAGAAGCATGGCAGGATTGTGAATATGTTTCCTCACAGCACTCTTATTCTCCTTCTTGATGGTGGATCTTCCCCACAGGGCGTTGACACCATCCACGGCCACGGCCAGACGGAAGCTTGACTCTGGTTGCCCGCTCTGCAGCCTCAGCTCCTTCATCACCGCCCCCACCACATCGCTGCTGCTCTTTACACGAGTGATACCCTACGGCAAAGGAAACACCAACAGAAACATGATGATTATGTCTTATGAAGGGAAATATAAAACGAGTAAAGTGGAGCTCTGCAGAGCTCTCCCATCAAAGTCTGTTTACAGGGCTTGAGGATGAATGCTTTTGTGAACAAAGTCACATAAAACCTTTTGGGGGAGCTGTGTAGAGTAGATTGCCCTAAGTGATGTCACTTGAGTCGATGTCAGTTTAGTCTGAAGATGACTACAAGTTTAAAAAACCAAAAAAAAAATCACCTTCTGTAGCCCACTCCTCATCTCTGCTCTGCGTCTACATTAACTGCTATGATCGTAACACACCCAAATCTCAAAACAAACTGTCAGGGGGGGTGTTGCATTGTGGGTAATGTGGAGAACTGTCTAACAATTAATCTAACAATGTTACAGGAGTGCAATGCCAAATTTACAGAGTACTCTTTTAAATCATAATAACACATCACTTTGTAGAAGCAACTGAGTTGGTCAAGTGTCAGTAACAGTCATTTCATACAACACTTTAATACAGATGCTTCAGCAGGAGGTTTGAAACTGATTTCTTTTTGTCTTACAATGTGCCATCAGATGGATGGCTATTAATATCAGATCTAACTGTACCTTATAACAATATCACAGTACACAGTGACCAAATTTTTTTTTGTATGAAAAAGCAGACAAAACAGGGCAGCACTGATTCAAAGTGAAATGACGCCTTGAATAGCAGAGCAAGATGACTGACTGAAAAAGGTGAAAAATTCACATGCTGAACATAAATCCACGACTCTGTTCCACCTTTGTAGTACAAAAATATTGTGCTGATCCATCACTGTGTTCAGTTCATTGGCTATTGATCACCACTAAGGACAGGCAAGGTGAAAGATGAAACTTTAATGACCCCTGTGGGGGAATGGGAAAGGCAGATAAAGTCGGTAGAAGACAGAAAATACAACAAAATGATGAAAATGTCTAAGAGGAACAAATAAAACACATCTCTGATGAATGGAAATAAATACCTACAGTCAGAAAAAAAAAATCAAGAGGAAAAGATCCAAACTCCCACTCATTTGTGAGTGAGGACTCACCTGATCCACCAGCTCTCCAAGCAGACTTCCCTCCTCAGTGAACTCTCTCTTTGTCCACACATAGCGCTGCTTTGTCTTTATCTGGGCAAGACACAACATAGTTTCACTTCACATGTTTATGTGGGCAGTCTCCACATTTTAATTCATGCTTTCATTCAGCTTTCCAGTGTTATTTCACATAAATTAAAATTGTTTTAGTTTGTTTCATCACAGAAATTATATTTACTTATGACTAGTATTTCAACTATACATGTTAATGTCAAACATTATACAGCTTAACAGCATTAAAGACTGAGTTGCTGTATGGGGATTATCTCTCTTTTTTGCCTTATTTCCTATCAAGACAATGTAAAAATCCACTAGAAATTTGCCTTCCTAGAGGGTCTATAAAAGAAAAATTGCCATTTCTATTTGAATTCTATTGAGCACAACCTTAAAAAGAAAAAATTAAATCGGTTTCCCTCAAAATATAAACCTCAAACCTCATCATGCTGTTATACTGCTAATGTGTGATGCAAAGACCCTTCACAACCTTCCTTTTATTGTGGTACATTTGGGTAAATTCAGGTGGCGCCATCATGCAGTTTAACTGCTTTACGTGTATCAGCATGTGACCACTGTGAAGACACAGTCAAGCCTCAATTAATCTCTATAAATGCCTTCATGCTTGTTAATGATATGACAAATGTTGTAATACTTCACAAGCTTAATCTGACTGTGCATACTCATCACTACATTGTAAAATTGCAGCACATGTAAATATCCCCTAATGACTGGTGTTCATAAGGGCACACTGCATAAAGGCCAGTACCTTTGAAAGGAAGTGCTCATTGGTGATTCTGAAGTTGCGTAACCATTCAGTGGCTTGTAATGGCTGATCATAACGAGACGAGTTAAAGGACGAGGGCAGCAGCTCCTTACAGTTCTTCACCCAGAGGTGAGCTGTATTATAAAACAAACACACAACACACACACACACACACACACACACACACACACAGAAGAAGTAGGAGGGTCACTGATCTGGTCACAAATTCTGTACTTCTGCCATTGGCCACCTGGCAGGTGTGATTGTGTTTGTCTCACCATCAGGAATATGCAGCACCAGCCATCCCTGTGTGTAGCAGTAGTGGACTGTGTGACAGAGAGACATAGTCTTCCCACTGCCCTTCAACCCATCTGAACAGCTTCATAAGGTTGACAACAGGTTTATGCAGGAGCATCAAGAGCAGATGAGTGTGTTTATCTGAGTGTGTGAATGTCACCGTATGTTTTAAAGGATACAGAATAAATAACGCACTGCAGGTTTGCTGGTGTCTGCTTGCTTCAGACAAGAGATGACCTCTAGAGCCGGCTGCCTCACCATCACACAGGCTTCATTAAACGTCTTTGCCTGAAACCATACAAGACAATTTGTCTTCCTGGCAGACAATTTTCTATTTCAGAGAGATATATAAAATATTATCCATGAGCCAGTAAGTTTAGAATAATGTGAATGCAGTCATAGACATACCTGCTGCTGAAAGCGCCAAGGGAGGCCGTGAGGGAACAAAGTGCGGACGTGTGCAGAGGGCACTGTGTAATACTGTCCCATATGCTTCTCTGATTGACATGCCTGGAAAGAGACAAATCGTGAGCTAAAATTAAATAAAATGAACAGACAAGTGCTGCTACAAACACAAATCTGTTGTGAATAGGCCGCCGTACTTGTTTTCCCCGTGCCTGTTGATGACATGATGACAATATTTGAATTGGTCAGATTCTCTTACCGGATCATTCTCCTGCGTTCTGAAAACTGAGAAGCGCTCAGGGTCTGAATCTACAGCGACAGCCTCCTGCTGCTGCCCAGATGCACTGGTATGAAGGGACCTTACATGCGTTACCTGCAAAAGCACACCAATGTAACGTGTACTCCTTAATACATCGATGTAAAAAAGCTTCAACTGACTTGTATGTAAACATGTACTGTAATCTTTCCTGTTGATCAGACTTTGATATCTTATGGGCATTTTCCGAAATGTTTACCTCAAACAATATCATTAATAAAAAACAAAATAAAATGTATCAATCTCGAATCACACAGGTAATACCTTATGTCCTCCACTGACACTAAATGAAAGTATTTAGTATCTACACAAAAAGATTAATGCTGAATCTATTATGAGGTTTCACATAGACACATCTAGGATTTGATCAGATTTGACATACAATACTACTCTGGATTGTACATGTGTTTTATAACAGAGTATAACAGAGATTTTCAAAGTGGGAGGTGGGCGTCCCCAGCGAGGCCCCAAAAGGAGATCACATAGATAGATCAATAGATTGATATAGATATTAGTAGTTGTTTAATGAATTTTACTGTCAAGTTACTAAATACTTGATAATAGTATTTTTTTCTTTACATTATCTTTAATGGAAGTATAAAGTATACATAAGCAGATCTGTGACTGTGTGACACAGATTAAGAACAATAAAAACTGAACAAAAAAGTTTTGTTTCTTAAAATATCTCTTCTCTTTCCACCCACATTAACTTATATGGAAAATAATACTATATTCTTTACTTTAATCATAAAGTACAGTGATATTTTGATAAACAGAAACATTATAAATAAATAAAAACATTAACACAAAACAAAAATAATGATAACAATCTTCAAATGAAGTAGGTAATAATAACAAGATATGACCACATGCATATCTAAAAGTAACTTTGATGCAACACACACAGTTAAATCTGGTAACACTTCCACATAAAGTTGTTCCTAATCAAATTCATCCCTGGTCTCATATACAGGAAGTACTGTGAGCTGTCAATCATGTTAGCAATGTTAGAATTCATTTATTTTTACATTGATGCTGTACATTTAAGAACCGTGTAATTCACACACCTAATAAACTACAGAGTTGTGTTTCGCACCAGTTTCACACCACGTGAAAAAAGAGCTGATCCAGTCACAAATATTAACAGAGGGATTCCTCTTCATAATAACAGTCTCATTAATAAACTGTGCTCTTACCGTCTGCCGCAGTCTGAAGGACAGTCTGTGGAGCGCCATGACCTGAAAAATAGAAATGAACATATTTCATGGGCTTCATGTGCCAGTGAGGTGAGCAGAGTGTGAAAACTAACCGGTGTCCTGTAACCTTGCGTAAACACTTAGCTAACAGCTAGCTGCGGGAGCTGACGGGCTGCAGTGATAACGTAGCGCTGTTTGGGCACCCAAAGTTGTTTACCTGCGGCTCACCGCATCAAATATTCAGCGACGTGGATTTCGGTGAATTTCGTCCACTGACAAACGTCCCCGGACCAGTTTGAGGGAGGAAAAGCAGACCTGCGGCCGAAGTCAATGTGCCATGTCTGTCATGGACACCGCCATCATGTTGCACTAAACCGGACGTGACGTCACCAAATCACAATGCTCTGCAGCCAATGAGAAGGCGCGAGCCAGCCAGGCGACGACGGCTGAGGAAAATGGAGTTTATCAGAGTTAGACTCATTTCACCTGTTATGATCATTAATACAGTCAGACGTCTGTAAACACACTGTGGCGGTGTTTTATAAACAATTACCTGTCTGGAGCAGGACCGTGCTCTTTTAAAACACTTACAATCAGTAGTGGTGGCTGCAGGGAGATTAAGAAAAAAGTTACCAACCTCTTGTACAAAGCAGGTATCTATAATGAAAAACAAAGCTGCATAACTGTATTTATTTCTGCTTGCATGAGACTCATTATATGTTTCATATTATAAAATGTAAATAACCTAATTTTCTTCCTCATTTTCATGTCACATTGTATCATATCAGAATCAGCTATCTGTACCCAGACAAGGAATCTGACTCAGTTTTTACAACGCTCCCACTATACATACAGAAATAGATATGCATACAGTTAAACATAAGGACAACAGCTAAACAAGGTAAAAATAAACATTAAACTGCTTTGTACAGGTATAAATGTGTGTATGTTTTTTTTTTTGTAAATTCCATATGTTATGTTGACACAGGCCTTTCTGTGTGGAGTCTCCCTGTGTAGGTTCTCTCTGGGTCCTCCAGCTTCCTCCCTATCCAACCTGCATGTCCAAAAGACATTTTGGACATTGCCAATTAATCTATACATGCAGGTTGCAGGTTAAGACATGCAGGTTAATTGGCAACTCAAAATTGCCCCTAGGTATGAATGTGAGTATGTCAGCCCTGTGACTGACTGGCGTCCAGTCCAGGGTGTACCCTGCCTCTTGCCCAAGATAGCTGAGATAAGCTCCAGCATCCCCTGCGACCCTGTGTGTCAGGATAAAGTGGGAATAGAAAATGGATGGATGCATGTTCCATATCCACCTTTTAACTACTCACCCTGTACATAGTTGCTCTCACACCTTATTTTTCTAATGTCTCAAGCCTAAATTTTCTCTTCATAATGTTCCTATTTGAAATTAATACAATTGAGATTATCTGTGTCATTTCTTGCATTATGCACATCCTATGGAGGTGGTAACTTTTCTTTTAATTTACCAAATTACCTAATTGCATGAACCTGAAATAGGAGCAATGTAACCAACAGGAAATAGTATCTAAAAATGTACTGTGTGTGAAAGCCAGTGTTGGATTAACAACCATGACAAGGGGGACATTGCCTCTAAAAGGCCCTGGTTCACTATATATGAATTGTTTGTGTGTAATATAGTTAAAATTGCAATATTGCACATTGGTCCTTGTAAAATGCATGCTAAGCTATAATATCAACAAAGAAGTCCTACATTATTACCATTAGGACTGTAATTACTTTGATATATACTGCCCGTGAGAAAGAAAGGCTCTACACACTTAGGTCAAATGCAGGTGTTTAATGAAAAAGTCAAACTTTCAGTCTTTAAACTTTCTAAAAGCTGAACTTCTGGATGAGATATATAAGCTATATTTGGTTTGTGTGCAGCCCCAAGTTCAATATTTGTCATTTGGTTTTAAGTCATTCAATTAATTGCCTATTTGTTCGTTGGATTTTAGAATATGCACCACCATATATGGCACGACTGAAATGGGAAAGCCCTTATGACAAGTCCTGCATCATGACCATCATAACCTAAAGGCTCAGTCTTATAGATGGGCCCTACATCTAGTTTAAAAAAAAACAACTTTGTTTTTATGTAATACTGTCTTCACATATATTATATACATATTCTGATAAAAAAAAAATCCTGTTAATACTTGTTGTTTACTGGATGCAGGTGAAATAGTTAATGGGTATTATGGAGGTTGCAGTGTACAATTGGGACAGAGGGCAGGAGGAATAGGGGGCCAACTGGGGCCTAAAAGCTAAAATCTGTGTCTCAGGGACCCAATAGTGGGATAATCTGGTCCTGTATAGATGTATAAACAACATTAAAAATAGGGATGATGGTTTAAAACTTAACTAAATAAAACTAAAATAAACAATATAGATGTAATTGCGCATGGTTGTAATGGTTATTATTGTGAGTTTGTATTATTGATAGTTATTACATTGTGTCATACTTGAACAATAATCTAAAATGTCTCAGCATGTAACAAATCTGTTCAGTTGTGTGTAACACAGATTTTGTGTTCCTCCTCCTGCATGAGTCACTCCCAGTTTTCTACGTCTTCAGTTTTACAGATGCATGATAAACAGCTGTCACATATTAACTTTTTACCAAGCGCTCAGCCCAGCCTGCTTTTCTTTCCTCCCCCACTCCTCGAAGCTGGATCACATATTACATTACGCGACACAACTTTTGAGCTGCACCCCCCACCACCACAAAAAAAACAACCTTCTTCCAGCAGCTTACTTTGGCCAAGTCGTCGCCATTTTATTAAGCGTCTAAATAGCCCTCCCCAGTCGCCTGTTATGAACCACAATGAGATCCCCGTGCTGTGCTGTGCCCGCCGTTTCTTCTCCTCTGGCCACATGAAAATGGCCACGCAATTGCATTCCCGCACAGCCCAGCAGCCCCTCTCCGCACACGCACACGCCGCCGCAGTTCCGCGCCGCGCTGACACGTTAACAGCCCGTGCGCGACACGAGAGCGCGATCCGACCCATTATTACTGGCGGGAGAGATCTAACTTTCCCCGAGAGAAGTGGCCACGAAATAAGCTCCGGCGTAACCAGTCCGCCACCTAGCTGCGGAGACGCGCCGACGGAGGATCTGTCGACTGTGCGATTATAAAAACACCCGCGCCAATGTTGTTGCGCGGCGCTGCGCTCCGATGAGACCGAAACTCGGTTTTTGGAGGTGTTTTAACCTCCACCGGCCTCACTTATGTAATCAAAGCCACATCTAATGCGCCAAGAAGCGGCTGATCGGTGGTGGCGAGAAGGGGAGAGCGGGACAGCGGCACCTTCACCTCCTGCCTAAACGCAGTTGGCTCCGGGACGCGCTCTCGGGTAAGTAGCCTACGTAGCCTTATTACAGATTTTCATGGCAGTCCGTATTAATGTGTGCAGGCCTGTCATCAGCAGCGAGCTCGCAGCACAGCGGGGGTTACTGTGCGTTTTCTGCATCCGCTTTGCGCTAATTTTATCCCTTGTTGCCGAGTATGTTGCCCCCCCATCACCACCACCACCACTACCCCCCTCCACCACCTCTCTTTGCGTGGTGATATTTCTTATTACAATGTTGCTGACTCCAGCAGAAGGAGAAGGGCTGGCAGAGGACACATAGAAGAGAGAGAGAGAGAGAGAGGGAGAGAGAGAGAGAGAGAGGGAGGAGGAGAAGGGGGCGGAAAAGGTGGCAGGGGACTAATCCACATCACAAACACCAGCGGCAAGCACATTTTGATGCTACGTAGCACCCCCACTTCCATGTTGAGTTTCGAGTCGCAGCTGTGCGTCGCGCCTCGGGACGCCGCTGATGTGGGCCACATTTTCGACGCGGACGGGAGTGACGACAACAACAACACGTGCGCGTGTGTATCATTTGTAAGTGCGACAGAGGCGGGCGGACGGTGATTTTCGGAGGTGCGCAAAGTCATTATGGAAGAAGGAAGCCCCCTCCCCCGTCCTCCCCTCCCCTTCCAACTCCACCCCCCCTTTTTTTTTTTTTTTAGTTGACGTCCTCTGTAAACCAGCGATAGGTTGCTCCAGTGCGGTAACACCCCCACTGCCCGTACTGTATCTACAGTAGCAACATCAGTCAGCCTACGCAGCTGCGACCTGGGTACACAATGTACGACCAACACGCTTCCAATACACCAAGTAGGAGAAAGTGTGTGTGTGTGTGTGTGTGTGTGTGAGGAGGGGGGAGACTCACGTGAGAAACTTCCCTGTGTGTGTGTGAGGAGTCAAAGCTGCACTGGCTGTGTGTGTGTGTGTGTGTGTGTGTGTGTTTGAGATGCCATCACAGGGAGCCCTAATTTCCAGCTGTGCCCGTGCTGTTGTCAGGCAGATGATAATGGTGTTGTAGTTGTATTGATGATAACACCGTCACGGGCTGCTGATGATGGCTGGAAATATGGTGGGCCATTATCATGATTTAATCGTCGCCTCGCCGCTGCCGAGGAACCGCACCGACTACAGTGTCAAGTCCACCCATCATCCTGTCACTGGAAATAGCTTCTGGTCTAATGTTAGAATAATTTTGAGTTATGTCTGAGAGGTATAGCTCTGGAGAGTATAAAAAGCTATTAGTATGCACTTTGACTGGTGCTGAATGGGCTTGCCCTTTTAAGTTTGCAAACCTGCCACTCTTATTCTCTCCTCATAGTCACTTTGCACAAACAGGACGGTGGCCCCCACATGACTCCAGCTCCTCCTCGCCGACTGTATCCTCTTCACTTTGCTCCTCTCCAGTCAGGTTGGGCTTCTGAAGCAGAGGTCGCGATAAAAGTGGCTGCAGTTATTTAAGAGCGCCACTGTCCATCTCTGTGCTCCCTTTTTTTATTTTATTGTAAGGAGGTTTGGCCTTGGAAATTCTTTCCAAAACTGTTACATAACAGCAGTTACTGGAACAGATGTTGATTCGAGCTCAGTGTGATTCAAGGAAAGGGTTTGGGTGTGGAGGGACCGAGAGGCAAAAGAGATAGCCCACTGAGCTCTTAAATGAAAACATTATCTGAGATGCTCTTGTAAGTTTAAGGGGGCAGCTCAGTGCGTTGAGAGACAGAAGAGCTATTTCATAAGAGGCTCTCAGGAGAGAGCTGCAAGAATGCTTGGCAGGGTGTGTTTTATTAGAAAATGGACGAGTGTCTCCCTTAATGAGAGACGGGGAATAATGAAGGAAGCATGACAGAAGATGCTGTTTCTCCTCGATGGGTTAAAAACGGGGCTGAACACAGCGGTGAGTGAGAGTGAAAGTTTTTTTTTCTAGTGAGGAGAAAGTTATTTTAGGGTGTGTTACTCGCTCTAATGTCACATTAAAAGTCAATTTACAATGGGGTCAATGAAAAGCTTACTTGACTTAAGAGGAAGCAATGGGAGGAGGAGGAATTTGCGCTCGTTTCCAAAAATAAGTTTTTACCCTTTCCTACGGATTTGTGTTACCACTACTGAAAGGGGAGGAGGGGAATGGTCCGACCGTGAATGGAGGGATTTAGGCTGGAGAGGAGGAAAAGAACGAAGTGGAGGAGGAAATATGGTTCTGATTAAGTTGGATACAGTGTATGAGTTGACCATTTTACTGTGTGGTCTACAGAGAGAGAGAGAGGGGGGGAGGGGGAGGGAGAGAGAGAGTGGATGGGGCTAATAGAGAATGCATGCAAACGCTTACTGCCAAACATGAAAAGGGGAGTCTCAGAGAGAAAAGAAAGTACGGCAGAGGGAAGGGTGGGAGGAGATGTGCTTGTGGGAGTAGCTGAGAACAGAAGGCGCAAAGACAGTGGGGAGAAGAGGGGAGGAGACTGGATCAAGTGTTTGAATTAGTCAGGAGCTGATTGATTGATATATTGATTGTGAAGGGGAGGGCAGAGTAAGGATTAGAAGACAAGTAAAAGTGTGGAGGTTTAGGGAGCCTTTGCTGCCTCTCACAGCTGCCGTTATTTACAGATTGTCAGAGAAAAGTAGCCGAGGCTGTTTTTGAAGAATGTGAGTAGGTCTGTCTTCCAGTTAGTGTCGACATTCTGGGAATCGGTGGCGTTGATTGGCCCCCTGGGTTTTCTGTATGATGAGATCATCTCTGTGGACACAGACTTTAGCACCTCTCTACAGCTGCCTGCAGGAAGGGGACTTTCCTCTCAATGCCTGTGCTGCTGCTACTCAGCATCTGAGCTCACTGAAATGACTAATCACTGGCCTCTCTATCTTTCTGTCTGTGTCTGTCTGTCTGTCTTTTCTTCCCTTCTCTCTCTGCCTCAAGCTTTCTCTATCTTAGCTAAAGTCTAAAGGACACAAGAGAGAGAGATCTTCCTTCGCTGGATGAAGGAGCCCAGCTGTATTTGGACTGCTTGGACTTATATTACAGGATACTCCTCATTCTTCACTCTGTGCTTCGCCCCCAACTCCACCAACCCGACATTTAACAGTGTTATACTGGGAACCTCACAGCATCTTACTTCTCCCCCCTGACTTCTCTGATGGACCAGAGAGTGAAGGGGGGAACCCCTCCAAACACAAACTCCACTGTGGACCCCACCTCTGCCCCTGAAGACCCTGAGCAGGGCCAAGTGGCAGAGAAAAATAGGAGAGGTGATGGGGAGAATGGAGACATAGCGGAAAAGGAGGAGGAGAGAAGAGGAGCGGGGAGAAAGAGAGAGGGAGACAAGGGGGCAGTTCTGGAGTTGCTCATTGAGGGGCGCTGTGGAAGCGCAGGGCAGCAACAGCTCCAGATATCTGGCAGAGAGACCAGCTGCCCTGAGGGGAATGTGCGACTCCGGATTGGACTCCAGGCCAAGCGCACCAAGAAGCCGCCCAAGATCTTGGAGAGCTACGTCTGCAAGCCCACCATCAGGACCTATCAGAGACAAGGCAGAGGGGGGCTGCTGAGGGGGGATGGAGAAGGAGGAGCGGCCCAGCAGAGCAAAACCAGCACTGCTCCAGACGAGGCGACCAGAGATCAACGCTCAGGCTTGGATGCCGTCCAGCCTACATCCAAACAAACTGCATCTGCTGCCTCGCCACCACTTGCATCATCGTCATTATCATCGTTGTCTTCGTCATCGCAGCCACCATCATTATCATCGACATTTACTGCAGCTTCCACCCCGGCCCCGGTCCCCTCTGTAACCAGCCACGGGACCAAATCTGCCAAACAGGTAAGTTGAGGACAATATGCCTCACACACACGCACACACATTCCCTCGTGGCAGCTACCAATACTAAACCATCTGTTAGCTTAAAATGGAAATAAAAACCTAAGGCTCACAGTGACTGAAGGTATTCATACATTATTAATGACACACATGTGCTGTACGTCTGTTTTGTTTTTTGCAGGTAAAAATAAATTGCCCAGCTTTGTATCTCACTTGTAATAAGGTCAAATGAGCTATTGTCTCAATACTGAAACCTAAGCAGCCCATTTAAATAAACAGGCCTAAAAATAGGACAACAGCTCGGCAACCACTTGGAGCTATTACAGACATTGGTCCATCAGTCCCTGTGACAATCACCCAAGAGGAAGCTTATTGCTTTAGCTGCGCAAACGCCACTCAAGCTGCAGCATACCAAAATTACAGGACAAGTACGAAATGTCAAACCTTCTCATCTGTATTAGTGGCAATTTATAGCTACCAATAGCACAGCTTTCTCTCTCTCTCTTGCTTTTGGTCTCTGCCTGGCTCTCTATATCTGTCCCTCTCTTCTATTTTTACATCCCCTCTTTTCTCTACCTGCTCTCATTTATCTTTCACTCCCCCTCTATCCCTGTCCCACTCTCTTCCTCTCTGTTTCTCTGCCTTTGTATTTCTCCTTTCTGTGTCAACCCCATTCCTGTTTCCATCACCTCACTCTCTCCTTCTCCTCAGTATGCCCTCTTTTCTCTGCCTGATTGAGTCATTTTGTCCTCACTCTCTCTTTTAATGGGCGGACAAAAACAAAAGCATTTCAGTTATTGTCTCTTCCCCATTGTCCTTTACCATCGTCAACAGCAAACTAATGGATGTCCCAGGCATTGTTGTCTATGACAGAGATTTCGTGTTTGCATTCCCCAGGTTTCTATCAAACTGGCCGATAAGACTGAGGTGAATTCAAATGGCTCGTCCGAGAGAGTGAAGAAAGAGAAGCTTCCTGGTGTCAATGGTCAGCCTGTCCCTGCGGGCCACAAACCCTGCGCGCCCACAACAGACCAGACAGCTTCAGCTACTCCTGCCACCACATGCATCCAAGCCCTGTCTGCGTCAGAAACCAGGAACGAAGGAAAGACCTCCAAGAAACATAATGGTTTGGTACAGACAACAAAACAGAAGGGACTATCGAATGGGAAAGGCTCCGCCGACATCCTTGGCACTTCCACATCCTCGAGAATCAAGGCTGGAAAACACAGCAGTTCCTCATCTGCTTCTTCCACAGACTCCTCGACAAGACCTCCAGTCTCCACCAACTCACATAAAGAACTTAGCCTGTCAAGTAAGAGTAGGCCAGACTCTCCTTCCTCTCCTGCAGTCCCCCCTAAACCACAGTCCTCCCCCACTGTGGATTGCTCCTCTACCCAATCCCAGGATCATGATCCCTCCCTACAGGCCTCACTAGAGAAAAAGAGAGAGAAAGAGAAGAAATCAAAGAAGGAGAAACGGAAAGACAAAAAATCCAAGCGAGATAGGCTGGAGGCTGAAAGAGCCAAGAGCGAGAGCAGAAAGGAGGAAGGCAAGAAGAAGAAAAAGGAGAAAGGGAAGGATGGAAAATCGAGACATGGCAAAGAAAAGGATGAAAGGCATAGGACTGATGATACATGGAGGGATGAACTAAAGATTGAAAGAGGAAAGGCTGAGAAAAAGAGGGATAAGCTCAGCCCGGACAGACAAAGAGCAGAGGATAATAATGCGAAATGTGGTGAAACCGCCGATAGTTCTAAACTCGATAAAACCAGTAAAGTAGCGAATCCAGGCAGGCAAGATGAGATAGAGAAGAAGGATGACGGTTGCAAGCCAGTTAAACAAGCTGAGCCGGCAGCAGCAACAGGTGACACCAGTAAATCAAAAGAACAAGACGTCTCAAGACATTCAACTGTGCCTCCAAGCCACCCCTCTTCTTCTGGTCCTCCCACTCTGCCCACTCCCTCTGCCCGTGCCCCTGTTTCCCCCCCTTCTTCCCCCCAAGAGCAGGACAGCCGGCCGCTCAAGAAACGTAAAGCCAGAAGGCCCAGCTGGACCAAGCTGGTGCACCGTGCTCAGAGGGCGGAAAATCAGGAAGCCCCTTCAGATTCCCAACACAATCCCTTACTAAGTTTCCCCCAGAACCCCAAGACGTCCCTGCCTGCCAAGGCCACTATTCAGCAGACTGATGAGTCACACCCAGCTCCGTCTGGCTCCTTAACCAGCAGCTCCTCCCCTCTCTCTTCTGCAACCAAACCTCCATCCCCAAAGCAGAGTCACCCCACATCAGACCCCAGCCCCACTGCTTCCAGATGCCCAGCGACCCCTGCCCGAAAAAGGGGCCGTCCTAAATCCCATAGCTCAAGCTTAGACGAGCCTCCCCCTAGACTTCCACCAAACGCTATCCAAGCTGAGGTGCCTCATCTGGGGTGTGACGGAATTCAGAAAGCCCCTGTGCCAGAGCCAAGTCCAGTACTGCAGTGTGCAGCTCTGTCTAAATCCAGCCCCAAGAAGCGTGGCCGTCCTCCCAAACGGCCCCTCCCCGAGGACCAGAGTAAAGATGCACTGAATCGCACTGATACGGATACAGACAGGAGTAAAGATTTTCATCCTCCTGAAAAGGGGAACAGGCAGCTAAAGATCAGAAGGCTGATTAATGAGATGAAGAAGAGAAAGAAGAGGAGACTTCACAAGGTGATGCTGTCGGGGTATGTAGGAAAGGAGGGAAGGGGAGGCGAGGCAGCAGATGGCGAGGCCTCTTTGAGAATGAGTAAATCGATAGAGGCTACAACAGTACACACGCTCTCAGCCCTGTCGTCCTCCTTTGGGAGTAAGCTGGGCCCTCAGATCAATGTGAGCAAGAGAGGGACCATCTACATGGGCAAGAGGCGAGGACGCAAGCCTAAAGCCCAAATGGCTCAGGCAGCCCAAACCAACTCCCAGAGCTCCACTCAGTCGTCTCTGTTTGCCAACCCCTCTGAAACGTCTCTCTTCTCGTCTAACCAGTCCCAGCCTCCCCCCTCTCACCCATTTCCCTCCCCATCCCTTACCCACTCCAGTGGGGCGCAGAGCCCTTATAGTGAAGGCAGCCTCACAGAACCAACATCCTCTCTGCTTTTTTCCCACCCCTTCTCCCTCCCTTCCCCATCATCCTCCTGTACCTCCCCACGTCCTCCCTCCTCCTCATCCCTCTCTCCCTTTGTGAAAAAGAGTTGCCCATGTCAGGGAAGGCACCACTTCCCCTTCCACCAGTCTTCATGTAAGCTCTCCTGCCCCACCCCTCCGCTGCACCACACACCCGGCTCTCCCGGCCACCTGAAAGAGGCCACGCCATCCCCCAGGAGCGAGTCACACAGCGAGGAGACGCTACCCAGTGACAGCGGGATTGGAACAGATAACAACAGTGTTTCCGAGCGAGGGGAAATGAGGGGAGCACGAGGTATGCTCAGGTTGGGTCAGGGGTCAGGAGTGATTCTGGGGGGTCAAAGGCATCCCTCCTCTCTCACAGACCGTCCCTCTCCTGTCTCTTCACCCCTCTCTCACATGCCCAGACACACAAACCCCATCACCAGCTCAACTACCATGGAGCGCCACAGAGACCGACACCGACACAGGCGGAGGGATTACGACTGTTCCTCTACCTGTACCTGCTTGTGCCCGTGCCCCTGCCCAGGACACAACAAGTGCACCCACACGGACTATTACCCCTGCCTTGGGCACAATGCCCTGAAGAGACAGAAAACTAAACATAAGAAGAAGCACCAGCAGCTGCACATGCAGGATCCCGAGTTTCTAGCTGAACTAGAAGATCTGATCAGTCAGTTCAGTGAGGTCCATATCGGACGGCGAAGCTGGGCGAGGACAGGACTGGGACAGGGCTTTGATGGGAGCGGGAACGCTGCTGGAGGAAGGCGCCACCACTCCTCCTCCCATTCCCTCCGCTCCAACATCTTCAGGATCAATCTGAATGGCTTCTACTCGCCTCACCCTTCATCATACTCTGCTAATCCTTCCTTCTCCCCTCAGCCTTTCTACCCCTGCCAGCCTGTGCATTGTAACAGGAAGCCCGACCGCAGGCAGTGTGGTTGCCCGTCAAAGTTCCAGGAGACTATTGAAAATATGGGCTTTTACAGCAGCTATCCACCAGCCTCAACACTTTACCACCATCTCCCCAGCTCGTACCCACTTCCGTCCCCACACCAGTACACCCCTCACCAGCCCCATCATCCCCACTTCCTTCTCAACCCCGCCAGATTTCACAGGCGGAGGAGCAGGTTGCTGAGGGAGGGAGCGTTAGGTGGAGAGGTCGAGGGAGATATAGGAGGAGGCGGTGGAGGAGGCCCACACCTCAGCTCAGGGTTCACATCCAGCCTCTCCTGCGGCTGTGGGAGAAGCGAACACAAACACAAGCATAAACACCGCCACAGGCACTGCGAGCGAGACATGGACGACGACGAGGAGTTACACGAGGACGAGGAGGAAGATGGACTGGAGAGAGAGGGTTTGGCCGCTTCAAAGCCTAGGACAGGGTTCATATTGGGGCAAGGAGAAGTTGGAAGGAAAGGGACAAGAGCAATGGGGAGTATGCTGTCTAAGGAAACGCCTTGGTTATGTGAGAACGGAAACGATTCCTTCTCCTCTGCCACTGCCACCACATCATCCTCATCTTTGGCAGAGAGGTACAAACACACGTCTCTCACCTCGCTGGGGCTCGGCTCCTCTCACCTGTCTTCATTTGGAGGAAGCTGGGGTGGCCTGGGCCAGAGCTGGTCAAAGTTTGGGGGTCTGGGAGGGACAGGATTTGGAAAGTCAAACCCCAGCTGGCGAGGCTTCACTGGGGAGCAACACACAGGCCGACTGATTGCATCAGATGGAGAGGATGAAGACGGCGAGGACATGCAAGAGTCACACCTGTACAGGACGTCCCCGTCCCCGACACACACCAACCTGTTCACATCTGCTGCCATGGCAACAGGGGGACAGGGACTGAGGAGCGGATTGGCTGGGAAGAATTCAGGAAGTGGAGACAGGTCATGGAGGAGAGATGAGCCAGCATGGACAGAGAGGAGAGAAGCAGGTGAGCATGCATGAATGATCTGATAAAAAAAAAGTCTGAATGAATAGTCATATCTGTGCTTCTGTTTGATGCCTCAATATACTTGGACATTTTGCAATGTTAGTATATTTCTGGCTGGAAACTGATAACATTACAAAGATCTTCATTGTTAACTTTCCTTCTTGGGTTGTGTGCATGCACAGTATTATGCTATTATTTCATTGGCAAAAAATATGAATACATAGAATACAAACAATAATTAGATAATATGGGAACTCTAACATCAACTGTGGTCATCATTGAAATACATGAATAGCACCCACATCATGACAGCGAGCTGAGTGAATAGGTTTTATGCCAAGAGGCTGTTTTCGCTTGCAGAGATATGACAGATTTTTATTTTTGCACACTGTGGAGATGAGATTGGGGAACAAATAGTTTGCCCAATGCAGTGACACCATTGCTTTTTCTCAGGTGTTGTTGAGCCACACATCAAAGGCTGGAGAGTGTTTGAGGGGAAATCAGACTCCGTTCTTTTTATAGCCAATTTCAGACTCCCTCCGCTGTGTAGGGGACGTGCCCAACATGCACACACACACAAATGCAGGCACTCAGCAGCCACTCTGTTGGAATTTTTAAGAAGTGTTATAGCAGTAGGGCATCATCTTGATGGGAGTCTTCCAGAAAATCTTTGAAATCTTCCCGGTCTGCAGTGAACCGCACGCTGTTGCAGCCTGGGGCTACCCAGTGAACACAGTCATTAGTTAACCACCAGATTGGCTATTTAAAGCCCGGCCTATCCCTCACTGCTGGCCAACAGGGCCTATTTGACTTGGAAAAATCCAATAAGGAAAGAGTGGTCAGTCTTGTCAGGGACTGTGGAAAATGGAACAAAAAGATAAATGACCTCAGGAGTGATTGATGAAGAAATAGCATGGAGGTCAGAGTAGGGGCAAAAGTGAGGGAAAATGTTGTTTTTGAAAGAGATGGAACACATTTGACATCAGTTCATCATCTAACTAAACACATGTGTTTTGAAGTGTGGCACGCTAGCAAAGGCACACTCACACACTTTGTTCTCTCTGTCTTTGTCTGCTCAGCGTTTTGACATCGTGTTCCACATTAACTGAACGTGCGAAAACAATTTGTGTGCATACGTGAGCGCACTCATATTGACAAGTATGCATTCTGCGCAGTGTTTGTGCTCATTCTTGTGGTTTTTTGCTGCGTGTGTGTGTTCATAAATCACCTCTTAATGCATTTCCCAGAAGTGATCTGGTCAGAGGAAATGTTGTGACTCACCTAATCTGTGGCCCATCCGCATGACTCAGCCTAGACTGGCCTCACCTCACACCTCCTGCTGGCTCAATCACTGATCCACATCTGTCTCATTTCCTCTCTGCCACTTACACCCCACCCTTCCCTCCTGCCTCCCTCTGCCTCAACCCCTCCCTCCCTGGTTCTGTTTCAATGACTGCAGGTTTACAAGGTGACTCAAGAAGCCGGGGGCAGCAGAAAAGTGTGCCAGCACCAGACAGTGTGGCAGGGAAAAACAAGAGAAGGCCAGGACGGCCCAGAAAGCACCCACTGCCCTCCACCGTACCCTCCCCCACACACTCATCTGCTGCTCCCTCCATGTCGTCACCCAGCCTCTTGCCGGGACATGGCCACAGCAGAGATGGGATAGAAGTGGGAGGGAGAAAAGACGAAAGAGGGCCTGAGAGAGATCGAGGAGGCGACACGGTGCCGCAGGTGACAAAGTTGGAGCTGCAGGCCAGGAGGAAGAGAGGACGCAAGAGAAAACATGGTGACTCTCCTTGTCATCAGAGGTAAACACTCACAACTGTATTATAAAGTACCTGAGCTGGTTGACTTGAAAATTAAATACAACCACTCACTACTGCTATATTAACCCATCGTTTTCAGCACTGTGTGCTAAACCAGTGCCTTTTCTCTCTTTCTCTTTTTCCTCTCTATCGTTCTATCTCTCTCTTCATGCTTTCCTTTTAGTGTCGCTGAGGATAAACCCGAGTGCGACGCCCTCCCTGAATGTTTTAGCCAATCAGATGTCGACCAGGCTCCATCCCAGCCAGCAACCATCCAAAGAGAGGAGAGAGCAGATGGTCCTCCCAGGAAGAAGTTTCTGAGGGCTGGCCTTTACTCTGATGATTACAAAACGATAGAGTGAGTTGGATTCATAAACAAACTATTATAACATTATTGTTGCTATCAGGGTTTTTGTTTATGTATTTAATGTGTCTATTCCCTAGTCCTCCCTCCCAAGCCCAGCAGTTGTGCAGAGAGAGTATTGAATACAAACCAGGGGAGAATGACTATAGCCTTTTACCTGCTCCCATACACGTTGGTGAGTATAAGAAGAGATGCAAATGCTGCTGCAGTTTCTTGTCTCTGTGATACTGAATCCAAACTCCCTCTGTGTCCCCCAGGGAAGTACCTCAGGCTGAAGCGGATTCATTTCCAGTTACCTTATGATGTTATGTGGCTGTGGCAGCACAATCAGGTACAGTTGCGCCCCAAAACACAGGATCCTGAAGTTAGAAGAGGCTGAGGTAGTTTTGTAGATTTGTGTTGTGAATTAATCGTTACATATAATTCTCACATTGTGTTGCCATAGCTTCAAAGGCAGCCTGCTGTCCCCCTGAAGAGGAAGCGGCGTTACTGTGAGTTCCCACTGTTGGATGTGTTATCTTCAGGTTTAGATGGTTGAACAGATCAATACTCCCATGCTGCGTTTTACTGTGTTCTCTCTCTTTGTTTAACTCAGGCCGGCTGAAGGAGAGGACTGTATCCTCTCACCAGACAGCGGTGAGTTCATGCGGCTTTAGGTTGTTACATTCCAGTGAGGAATGCCGCCTTGATAACTGTTTAAAACCTGGATGCATCCCTCCATTTTCTTTTCATCATACAGGAGGAGAGCTCGAGCGACATTACCAGCCTGTTTCCTCACCTCGACATGGAGCCCTTGACCGGCAGTGAGAGGTACGGAAAGAGCACAGCGATTCCCATTTCAAGACAAACTACTTGATGCACTGTTTCTGAACTAACATCAGCATGGACGACTTATGTTTCTCCCCATGTGCCGGGCCAGGAGCTTTGTGGTGAAGCACCACGTGTTCCTTGTGAGGAACTGGGAGCTCGTCAGAGACAGACAGATCCGGCTGAGGATAGAGAGGGAGAGGGAGAGAGACGCAGAGGGCGAGGAGGGGGACTCGCAACGTCTGTCCTGTGATAGAGCCAATGGGGACGACAGCCACATCAAGTCAGGTCCATGAAGCAAGTGTGTGTGTTAGTTTTTGTTTCTGTAGGTGTTTGTGTATGCTTACGTGTATGTGGTTGATCCCTATACATTTTCATTTTTTCTGTACATCTCTATCAATTTCCTCTGGTGTCTCGTGTCTTTTACTTTATGTGTGCATGTATGTGTGTGTGTGTGTGTGTGTGCTCTGCTTACAGCCCGGTGTCCTCATATTTGGCTTGTCTCTCCATATCATACTGAGCAGCACAACTAAGTGGTTTTCCAACCACAGAATTTCAGCCTGCAGAAAAGTTTCCCCATTTCTGTCATCCACTGCTGGTGTCCAAGAACCCAGCAGGCACCAGCTTTCCCCATTAGCAGCGAAACCACACAGTTTCCATCAAAGACTCACTGACTGATTGCAGATAGGAATCAAGAGGAAATAAGGATACTTGCATAATTACAAATAGATCTGTTAAAGAAATTATGTGCTGTTATCATTCCCCTCCACAACGCCTGTACTAACATACAAAACATGGTTTGACCTCTGACCCTCAGATCAACCAGTGGGGGAGGAGGTGACGGTTATCAGTAGTGACCCCCACCATCAGAGTCAGGACACCTCCAGCTCGCTCACTGCCAGCCCCTGCGTGAGTGATCAAATTCATCACTACCCACGCCAACACAAAGAAAAAAGAAAAGATCTTTTCTTTTAAGAATGCAAATTTCCACAAGGATAAAAATCTGCTTTTGCAATTAGTTGTGCATGCTTGTTCACCACAGCCCACCAAAACCCAGAACAGGCTAGAGGAGGAGGGAGAGGAAGAAAAACGAGGGGAAGAAGAGGTCTGCAGCAGAGAACAGAGGAGGAAACGGCTGAATGATTTACTTTTGACCCTGCAGCATTCATAAGCTAACAGAGAGAGGTAAGTAGAGCATCAGACACAGAAACAGGAGGGACGCAGAGAGGTATATGTGTTGTTTTGTTGATAGTATCTTGCCTTTGTGTAGGTGGGACCACTCTGAGAAGGGGACCAGGCCCACCACTGGACAGATGGACAGGAACTGATGTCATAACACTGCTATTAACAGTAGTAGTGCCACAGAGAACAAGTGAGAAGAGGAGGAGAGCTGGAGAATTATAGCGGCTGAAACTGCAAGAAAGACATCTCACACACTGACAGATGAGTGTGTTGAACTTAGCGCTCTGAAGGGCATCACACCAAGGATGAAACCATGGCAACACATCTTTTGTCCAAGCGGCGCGGGATGAGAGAAACTGAGATCGACTGTCCCGGATGAAAGAGAGAAACAGACCAGCTGAAATGAATTTGCACTAGTGCTGGATGAACAAGCACACTAAAGACTGTATGTATGCTGAGTGGACACACTATAAACACACACACATACACTTTGATTGCTCTTACTTCAGCACCTTAAGCAAACTGGGAAAGACAGATATTGCTCGGAGACTGAAAGTGGACATATATGGTACCCAGCATTTCGGCTCTGAAGTTTCCAAGAGACGAGGAGTTCACAAGCTGCCCGGGGGAACAAAAATGTAGCCTGGGCCCTAAGTAGGTCAAAATTGAACCCTCATTTAATCGTTAAGCTTTCAAAGTCACATTGCACCTTTGGGAAATGACACGAGGAGAAGTGAACCAGTTACAAGCTGTAGAGACAGTGTTAGGGTTTTTCTTCACTTCACCAAGACAGTGTCTGCTATGTACCAGTGAATAGGCAGGGGAGGGGGTGGGCTTAGTGATAGGAATTTTGGCATCGCTGCAAGAGAATTTCTAATGAGGTTTTAAGAAAGAAGTTATTTTTGAAAAACAGACAGCTTGAGTACTGTCTACTAAAGAGATGGATAAAATATATTCATGATAGGGATGTTTATTGTGGACTATTTTCAGTATTGCTTCCTGGGGAAGGGAGGGAGAGGGGGCGAAACGTGTTTTGTTTACTTCAGACTGCCTTTGAGAATGTTTCGCTCTTTGCTCCAGAGCACTGACAATCAGAATGTCCTCGGGGTGGGGGGTTGGTTGGGGGGGGGGAGAGAGAGGAAGGGGAATGAAAACTAGAATTGATCTGCCCCAAATGCTCTGTAGAAGTGCCATGTCGTCTCGTGTACGTACCTAAGCGAACTCATGCAGTCTTTAAAAGCAATATCTCCACCGATAAGGACTATATAAGGACTTCCTTTGTCTTGTTTTTTTTTTTCGTTTGTTTTCTTTTGTTTCTTAAAGTTGTGAATATTTGAGGATTGGAGGTCATTTTTCTGTACAGTTGCATAGTAGATTGTTCTCATTTTAGGAGCATCGGGCTAATCCACTTAGTGGAAGTAACCATAAGCGTTTAGTTTCATGTGAATGTACATAGAAAGAGAGACCTGTTTTCCTTCTATCGGCAGTAGTGTGTAAAATTAGTATTATACATCAATACTATTGGGATTATACATACAACCTAATAATCAAGTCTTTCATTTTACTAACATGTTTTTAACAGATTATACAACTGACCAATATATCAGTCTTTTCTCCTTAAAATGGACAATGATTGTATATGATTTTTTTTGTAGTATTACATAATTTGTCTTTTTTTAGCTAAGCGTACGTTGTTTTGTTTTTTGTTTTGTTTTTTATTGGTCAGACAATCAGTGACAGTGAATTAGTTTTTCCAGTGTTAAATTTCTGCTCTCTTTCAGTAGTGTGGCCTGTAAAGTACAAGCCAAGAAAGTGCAATTTCTTTGACTGTTTACATACTGTATGTATATTTTTCCTCTTTCCTTTTTTATCTAAGAGCACTACATTATTGCCAGTGGATGATTAACTTTATAGCAAAGGTACACATAAAGAGTTATTTATCTAGTTTGCATGACATGTAACCTTTGCCTGTTGCCTCTGATAATGTGCATCTGAAAAACAAAACATCAAAAACAGTTATAACTCAATGCCATAGAATGTCAGCTCAGACTTTTTGCCTCTATAACCATAATAATAAAAGCATTTTATGTCTACTAGTACTAAACCCTGCAGGCTTTTGGTGTGTCAGTTATATATAGGCCCTCTTCTTGCGTGTGTGTTTTGGGAGGTGACTGCAGTGATTTTAATCAGCTTGAGCTAACAGTGCTATCTAGTGGTGTTAAATTGTATATCTCATGCTGTGTTGTCCTCCATAATGACCCACAATGGAGGACGCTATCAAAGGAACACGGTTACAAGATGGGGGGAGGGCGGCAGCTCACTCTGGAGATTTATTCTCCTCTTTCTGCCCTTCACAACGTCCGAGGGCATTGGAGGATCTTAAGATATGAGGAAAGGAGTGAGAGAAGCGCTCCCCATGAATTTAAAAGGGATGGAGTGTGTAGTTAGGTATTAAAAGTGTTTTACAGAAGGCCTAATTGTGAGGCTTCATTTCCTTTACAATCTGACTCATGCAGGTAGTTTCCTGTCACATTTAAGACCGAAACGAATACAGAAATATAATGCCGTGTGGGCAAATTATTTCCTACAATTTCCTAGGAGTAAAAGTATTTTTATATGAACTTAAGTGTAAAATTATGACACAAATAGCTGCACAGGTTTGGTTTATACTGATCATTTTATTTGGTGTATTTACAAACAAGCACATGCAGGAGGTGGACCATGACTGACACTATAGGGGCACTGAACTATATGCAATAGTGGGACACAGGGGGATGTCTACAGGCTACATGACACCAGAGAGAGAAAGAGGAGGAGGAGGAGAGAGAGGGAGGTACAGAAGTCATTGTTACACTTACACACACACACACATACACACAGATGTGTTCACACTCATCTCTGCTTTCACTGCCACATGTACCGCCATGTGCACACTCACCCACACTCTCACACACACGTTCATAATGAACCCAGATAGATAGAGAGACACTTGATGGGTCAGATAGAGCTATTCCTTTCAGAAACCTCAAGATCAACAAATAGTACATCCAATAAATTAACAGCTTCCAAACAAATGATTACAAATTAAATACAAAAACAAAAATGATCAACACAATGTGTCATGATAATTTCTCTTTATCGAAACATTTTTTCTTGTAAACATCTATCCATTATCCATTTGATGTTATTTTATTGTGATCATAAGTTACAAGTTTTGAACACTGGCTTAACTTAATGCTACTGGACAGTTGCCATAGTGACAGTAATGTCATGCTACATGGCATTGACACAATAACATGAGGAAACTTTGAGGAACTAAGCTTTCCCTGATTGATAGATAGCAACAAAGCTTTCCTGCAGAACTAAAATGGAGGTCCTTTAGTGTCATCCTTTCCTTACCAGTTCCAATCAGTTTTGTATGAACTATTATAAGCTGTTGTTTTAGGCTTCAGGTGCATGAAAACATCAAATCAGAACCATGACTTTAACACCAACAGAAAAAAAGGCTTTTAGTTGTACATTTAACCATATGCATAGTCATCAATACAGAATCTAGAGAATAAATATATGACACAAAGCAATGTGTTTCAAATGAACGACATCAGAATGAACACATCACTTCCACCAATACCACTTCTACCACCACTATCATTACTACCAGTGATTATGAGAAGCAAACATGGCAGGAAAGGTTAAGATAAATACAAACGCTGAGGTACAAGGTGAAGACCAGCCACCAAAACCTACAGACTTTACAGTAGCATTTATGGATTACATACGTCTGGGATTTTCTCACCGTGTTCATTTGAAGGTCAGATAGTGCTGAACAAGAGCTGAGCATAGTTTTTGTGAGATGTTCACTCACATGTTGGCCGCAGTGAGGTTTTGGACGAGTAGAGAGATTGGCTACAGATTGCTGTTGTTTGATATTATCTTCTATAACTGCGTGGGATAGATAGATAGATATTTTCTGGTATCCATTCAAAGCATTCATGGCACATTACAATGCATACAGTGTTTAAGGTATGAGGCTAAATCTAATAATTTTGTGAATATGATGTCAAGGCAATGGCAATACATAAAGCACACAGGAGGGAAGATATTGGATTTCATACTTTAAGCAAACACAGTCTTTTTTTTTTTTGCATGTATGACAACCACTTAATGTGTGTGTGTGTGTGTGTAAAGTTATAGATGTAAAGGTAAAGAAAGACTCCACTCATTTTGAATCATCCACTTCCTCAGTGTGGCCACAGTATTAAGCTGCTGCTTGTGTTTCACTATCTGCTTTCTCTTGTTCATCTATCTTTCTATCTATCTTGGTAATATCAATCAATTTATATACCTATATATATATATTTTTTTTTATGTATATTTTATACAGTCAAATATAGTAGCGGAAACATGTCAAACACACATGAACCAGGAGATAAAGGTGAGAGGTCAATAGGGATGAAAGGTCAATAGAACACAGATCTACACAGCTACAGTTCACTACATTACTACGCAGTATGCAACAGGAGCTACGGCCCAGTACTCTAACGTGCTTTCTCCACTTAACAGCCTGTGAGCCCTGAATCTCTAAAGCTGACGGCAAGAGATATTGGCGTGGCTACAACCAGGCTGTTGGCTGTTGCCTCAGGTAGCCGCTGATCTGACAGCACTTGAATCTGCTAGTGGTTGATTGCACAGATTTTCCCCTGTGATCCTTTTCAAATCAGTGGCTGACAAGGAGGGCAGACACTGAAAAAAAGCCGTTTTAAGGGATACTTCACTCCGAGATCAAAGGTCTTCCAGTATGAAATGATCTAAATTTGACATGTCATTATTTCACACCATCTGCTGTATTCCTGCTGTTAAAATCCATTAGTTTAATGCTACCAAACTGGATGGATTGTGATGGGAAAGAAACTCCCATATCTTCATAAAGGGAGAGGGCTGCAGACTGCTCCTGATGTGCGTAAAGCAGAGCAGATGGTGTTATGCTCTCAAACTCTAATGGTGCAAGCATGAAATATCCCTTTCAGAGTAGTGGAGTCTCACCATAACCTTTCAATACTCGCCTAAAATATATATATATTTATTTATTTATTTATTTTTTCATTGATTCAGTGCAGCAGTTATGGCGCCGAAGTCACATGATGAGAGAGGTGTAGCCAATAGGTACCAGCCCCTCTTTGTCTCCCTGACGACAGCGAATCCAGTCTTGATCGACTCCCCCTAACACCACGAGTTCCTCCCCTTTGGAGAAGCTGAGCTCTGGACCTTTTCCAGAGTGGTCGCACAGCGTTCGTACTGACCTGAGGACAGACAGACAGTGGACAACTTCTCAGCCAAAATTATCTACATGTACACCAACTACACACAATAACGTCATCCACAACATATGATGTAGCCGAAACTTGGATGAGTCACAATGTAGACTGGTGAGTCACCAATGATAGTCTGTCAAAGACAGAAATGATGACAGGACCGCTTCTTGTGTCCCGTACACCCACCCGTGTTCTTAGAGGTGGAAAGAAATCATTTATATTTAGTATAAAAACATACAGCTAGAGTCTACTAATGAGTGCATTGATGGTACATTTTTATAATGTACTGGCTCATATTTATTATAGTGTTCTTTTTTTTTTATTATGACCATCTACCTGAACTAGGAAAGCGATTCTTGAACAAGTACATGACTCCTCTCCTTGAAGCACACAAGGGATGGTTTAAGACTGTTCATTGTGTCCATTAAGAAAATATCAAATTATCCAAAATACATCCATATTTACAGCCTAAGTCTGACAGATGTAAACTGTCTCTTTAACAAGTAATTTTTTGTGCAAAACCAGGTAATGCTGCTGTGTCTAAGATACTAACAGAGCTGTTGCATTTACCTGCCTGTTAGCCTGTTATCTTAGTCTATTTAACAACCTCAGTTTTCATTTAAAACTACAGAAAATTAAATATCATATCATACCAGAATATCTGATAATTATAGAAAAATCACCTTTTATATCCTATTTTTCATTGGTTTCAGAACGCAGAACAATGGTGTACAAGTGTATAGTATGGTGTACTGCTTTTGTATTCAACTAAATTGGACCATGGATAATAGCACCACCATCTGGTGTTGTCAAAATTAGACTACTGTTGTCTGAAATGTCACGATTTTAAAATAAATAAATGTAAATATTTTAAAACCTCTAAAATGTGCCAAAATGTACCACCATTTCCAAGTCTCGTGTCAGATATCAAGTGTGAGTTAACTATGGAGAGATTTATCCATCTCTCCCTACCCAAATTTACTGGCCCAAAAACAAAATTTAAAAATCCACCCGCTATAACCATCTGATGTCTATTGTACCTGAGTGGCCTGGGTTTGTCCATCATCTCCAGTGCGTCAACCTCTTTCTCCGACTCTCCCTGGGGCTCCGCAGACCTCTTTATTATTGGGGTGGAGCCACTGCTCACCATTCGGGTCAGTGCAGTGACACCAGGAGCCAGCCACTGAGAGGGACGCCTGCCCAGACAGACAGAAAGATGATGAGAGGAACAGGAAGAACAGAGGGTGAGTGTGGAACAGATGGGCGGAGGAAAACATCAGGACGTTAGCATTCATGAACTTGACAACTTTTACTTAAGAAATCTTAAAGTGACAAAAGAATTTTTTTCTCTCTAGCTAAAGATATGCACATCAGTATATGTGTGAAAATCATTTGCTAACCTGGTTGGTGGTGTGTGACCTGGTGGACTGTTGGGGCTTTTAGAGGCTCCAAAGAGCCGCCCCAAACCCCAAGGAACCTGAACAACACTGTTGACCGGAGCAAAGTCACTCTCTGCACGGGCCTGGAGATCTGACAGATCTGTCTTCATGTCCTCCTTTTTCAGGCTCAGCTCAGCCAGGTTCTGGCTCAGTCTGCCTCCCCAGCGCATCACAGCTCCCCATCCCTGCTGGATCACCTGTGATTTAAAAAAAAAAAAAAAAAAACTCAACATGACAGGATCACATGAACATATCTGACTACAAACAGTGAACATCCAAACAAAGGTGAGTACCTGTCCTGCCTGCTGAGCAAGGCTGTCCTCCTCAATATTAGGAGGAGGTAACTCTCCAATTTCCTTCTCCTGTACCCACAACAGCTGAGGACTTGTCTGTCCGAGAGGGGCTGCAGCCTTTGTGGGTGCAGAACTGCTGTGTGTCGACTCCCCTGACCCTCCGTTCTTTGGATTAGCCAATAGTGATGGTTTCTCTTTGGCTACCTGTTGTTCAGGGCTTCCAAAGTCTACTTCTGACAGGCTTTCAATATATCTGTGGCCTTTGACTTTGGATTGGGACCCCTCTGTTGAAAACCTGGATCCAGCATCCTGACTGGGTGGACTGGGGATCTCAGGATTGTGGCTGTCTGGTTCTAAATGGTGGTGCTGGAAGAGCAGGTCAAGGTTGAAGGTCAGCAGGCTGAGAGGCTGCAACACAAGGAGGAGCTCCTCGAACAAAGGCTGACAGGCAGTCAGTGACAGGCGCATAAAGGAGAAGGGATGGTAATATGTCTCCAGTACATCTGAGAGAAAGAGAGACCGCGGTTTATGTACATACACGACCACAAAAATGAAATGAGACAGAAGTGAAGGTAACTTACCACTGCAAGACTGAAGGTGAGACAGCCAGAAATCAAGAAACTTTGTACTAGAAAACAGAGAGAAGAAGAAAACTGAGGATACAAACAGGACATGCACAGGAATATTAAAATATAGTGTGAGGATATTAAAATATAGTGCATGAGGCCGTGAGGGTTCTTCAGCTCATGAACTAAAGAAGCCTCTTGGAGAAGAGGTGAAACGCGTAAAGAACTTCAAGCAAATCCAGTTGACTTTCTTCAAAGTCTTAGGAATTACCATGACCTGCATGATGTGATTAGTATTTATAACATGGTGTGAAAATGAATTCTATATGTACTGATTCAATCACTGTTCATGTGACTAATGAAGACGAGGAGCCTGTACTTACTTCAGTAGGCCAAGGAGGAATGCGTTGAACTTGTGTTTGCTCTGTCTGAGCTGGGGCAACTCTCCAACTCGAACTTGTAGATTGAACAAGGCCTGTGTTTTTGGACCTTGAAAAACAGTTGGAGAGGAAGAGGAGAGGGGGAGTGGGAGAAAGGGAACTTACAGAGGTGTGCAAAAAATTGCAAAGAAACTTGGCACTCATAGGCTAATCAATGTCTGCATCCTGTTGTTCGCTTAATTCAGCATTTTAGACACTTAAATCAACAAGTATTGATTGATGTGTGGGAAAATAAGAGACAGACAAAGTCAAGGCTTTATTATTATAATCCATGAGAATAATTCCCACAGAAATAATAGCCTGTGAATAGCAAAATCCTTTATATCCTACTCCAGTGCTCATTTTCCTACGTTCCTTGCTGCATTACCTGGCCTGGTTGAAGCCTGGACCAAGCCCCAGGCAGAGTTTGGCCTCCTGCCTGCTATCAGGTCACTCTGGTGGGGTTTCAAGCCATCGGTCAGCAAACTGTGCAGGGCAGGGCAGAGGCACTGCAGCACCAGACGGCCCAGAGATGGATTTATAGTGCTGTCTCCTGATAAGGCCTGAGAGAAGAGGAGGAGAGAGGAGAGGAAAATGGAATAGAGCGAGGAGAAAGATGTGCAGTGATAGGGAGAGACAAGGGGAATAGATCACAGAGGGTGACTCAAGAGAGAGGGAGGCGAGGGAAGTGGGACATACAGATGGGGGTGAGACGGGGGTGATGGGGAGAGGTATGATGTGATGGGAGATGATTTTGGGGGTGGGGAGGGGTGGAGTTAATTTACAAAGAAATTCTTAATACTATGAGATTGGGTTATCTAAAGATATTCTAGTACCTTGTTAACTGAGAGAGACTGAGGAGAGACGGAACAAAATATGTAGAGTCAGATCAAGAAGGAAGAGAGGGAAAGCAATTTCACAGATAAACAAAAACTTCAACACAATATTAGATTTTGTTTCTCAATACAAAGGTGTGTTATCAAGAGTGATGTGTGACAAAACCCCTTCTCGACAGTGAAACAAACAAAAAAACAACAGATTCATTGAGTCATTTAAAATCCTTCTAGTGATGGACACCCGGCAGCGACTGACCTTCTGAACTACAGTCCGAGAAGTGCTGAACTGGGCCAAGATGGCTTCCACTGCCACACTGACTGCGCTGACCAGAGCTGGAGGGAAGAACAGTGGTCTACAGTTAAACTGTAAGAGGAACAGACAATGGGGACAAAGACAGACATCTGGACAAGTGAATATGCACATTTTCATGCACACACACACGCACAGAGGTGAGATGCACACCTTTTTTCTCCTGCAGGCACAGAGAGGACAGGCCCAGACCTCTCACTGGATGCTTCACATCTTCGCCCATCCAGGATGTCTCTGTTCTCTGTACAGAGCCAGCGAATGAGACACTGCGAACAGCTAACAGTGACAATAAAAGAGAAATTACTTACTGTGCAAGTATATATATATATATATATATATATATATATATATAAAGATTATTCAACAGAGGCAAAATGAATCACCACAGACAGAAATACCATAACTAAAATATTAGCATTATTAGCAGAAGCAATTAAGCAATGAGAAGCACTGAGTAGGCAGATAGAAGCAGATGGTACTACTGACAACAGACAGTGTGCGAAGACGCCCTGTAAATATTGGTTTACTGTGGTGAGCTTTCAACATCTGGATCTGTGAAGACAACTTTCTGTACACAGAGATAAACAAGATACCATGCATTAATCTTGACTCGCACTCAAAGAGACAAATACATTCATACATACTGAATATCAGCAAATACAGGAGAAACTGAAGAGCTACATGTAGGGAGGGGACAATTGTGTAAGCTACCAGATCAGTCACGTCAGATATAACTGCACACATGTGCATGTGCAGGTGTTGTGTACAGTGTGATGTTTATATAAATGGATTTATATAGACTAGGTATATAAATACAGACATACATGTAATGAAAAAGATGCAGTGGTTCTTAATTGCTTTGAAATTGCCCTAAATGTACACATACACACAGAAAGATTAAAAAAGGTTAACTTAAAAAAAACCCTTATATTACAAGATCATTGACAAACTACTTGGGTTGTGCTTGGCATGAAATGTATGTGTCCATTTCAACACACCGTGCAAAACCAAAAAGAAAACAAAAACAACGGGGAGACAGACCAGACAGGACCGACACAAAGACAGACAGATAGAGGAAGACAAGGAGAGAGAGAGAGTGATGAGACTGACTCTGGGCACCCTCTGACATGAACAGCTGTTACCCCTCTGAAGGCCCTTTGCAGATATGAAAGGACAGTGTAGATAAGATGTATCAGGTGACCTGCAGGGAGCTGCCGTCTGATACATAAAACGTCTACAGTTACCCAGTTCTTTCAAATCTGCAAATCCCCCAGGTTGAAAAAGTGACAAAAGTGTGAGGGCCACCTTATCCAGAGCAGAGAACAAAGACAGAACAGACAGTAAGAAAGACAGATAGGCAGGCATGCAAGCAAAGAGAGAGAGTGTAGATGTAGAGAGAAAGAAGAGAGAGAGAAATCTTACTCGCCACACGTGACTGCGGAGGAGCCTGGTAGAGTTTTGGGGGTAGGGGGGGCGCCCTGGGCAGTATAGGAGGGTAGAGGTTTGGATAGTAGAGGGGAGCAGTGAGGGCAGGCAAGGTGTGAGAGCGGGGGAAAAGCGGGGAGCTGAGGCAGGAGCCTGCTGTGCCCGGAGGGGGCACTCCAGAGCGCTGGGGAGGGGAGAGGGCTCCGATAGGAGAGAGGCGGGGAGGGGCACCCCTGTGCAAAGGGCAGTTTTTAGGGTGGTACAGGTAATACGTGGGAAGGGGAGGAAGCTCTTTAGAGGTCCTGGCCTTGTAAGTGTTGTGGTCTGTGTGCGAGCGTGTGCGCTTTTCTGAATACAGAGAATCTGTAGCACTAATACTGTTGGAATATGTCATCATGACATCAATGTTCTTGTAGGGGGTGGTGCAACCTGGAGCCTCTGTGGTGCCACTAACAAATGTGTCTGACTTAGTGTGAGTGTCGCTCTGCTTCTCTGAGTAACTACAGTAGATGGAGTCCAAATTACAGATGGAGTCAGATGCAAAGTCCCTGTGTGTATTAAAGATATTTCCATAATCACAAGGAGAGTCTACATCAAAATCAGGAAGGGATTCGTAGTTAAACACAGAGTTTTTATCAATGCTGGAAACATCTTTGTGGACACAAGATGAGCTGGCAGCAGGGGCCCACTGTGTGTTGCTGTGCTCATCTGTGGACTCTCTGCCTACATGGCTGTGGGGTCTGGGATCTGCAAAGGGCTGGGAGGTACAGTAGTCTGGGCGATAGGAAGGGAGGGCAGTGTGGAGGAAGTAGGGTTGGGAGGACTGAGTGAGGGACAGTGGGGGGGAGGAAACTGCTTATTGGAAAGGGTAAAAAGGCCAAAAATTGTAAGTTGAGGGATTCAGGATGGAGAGGACGGGCGCACAAGCAGAGTGGGAGCAAAGCGGAGCCATGGACAAATGATGTAAACAACAGAATGGGATGGATGGTTGAGAAGGAAAAAGGAAGATTAAAGTCAAAAAACAAAAAGTGACAAAGAAATGGGAAGGAAAGAGAGATGCAGAAAATGTTAGAGTCTGTTGAGAGAGAAAATGCACATTCATGAGTGTATTCCAGCAGAAATCATCATCATGTAACATCATGCAGTAATGCAGCATTTAAACAAGTCAAACAGTTGATTGACAGTTACACACTGACAGTGTATGAGAGTCAATGGAGTTGATCTATGAAGAGCAATAACCACCGTCTGCCATCTAAGAGGGTTTACACAACAGGAAATGATGCAGAGGCCATAAAAGAATAACTGTTGAGCAGTCCCACAGCTGCATGGTAGAAATAATCTGTCAATCAGCCACTCATTCATCACTGACACCATAATTAAAATGCCACCATCAATTGCTAAGATTCATCATATTATCATCCAAGTTTTCTTTACGGCATCTGTTTTTACTTTCACTTCATGCTGAGAGCAATGAATATTAAGAGACCACAGTCAGTGAGTGCCAATCTTTATTCGAACTGTACTTCACTGCAGTGCGTGCCATCATCACCTCTGGATCACCTTCTCTCTCCCTCTCTGCCTTTGTTTTCTGACTCTCTCAAGCTCCCTCCGCACCACCACCACCAACCCACCCCTCCCCTCTCCACTGGCACAGCATACAGTTTATGCTGAGTCAGTCAACAGAGAGCAGACCTCTGTCCGCTCCTGCTCAATCACCATGTCTGGGAGGATTTACAGTCTGTGGCAACAAAACTTTCATTACATCTGTCACAGGCCGGCAAGGCTATGGGCTACAAAATGAGCTAGAGAGCAACCATACCTTGGTTGGACTTGAGCTGCCTCTGAACTGTAACCAGCACATGATACTTCCTATTTTTCTGACACTACCTCCCAGCAATTGGTTCATGTACTAAGATCCACCCCCATGGACTCTTAAAGGTGTACACACCTATTTCTGGCTCGCCACCCCCCAGCTAGTTGCAGCATATAATTCATTAGTAATTCATTTGACATTTCTAATCAAAAATCATAGGTAAAACCATGAAGTGATGACAGTAATCAGAGAATCAGAGAATCTAGAGAACTAGTTTTTGGGAGGGTACCAGCGATTTAAACTAAACAGACATCCTTTACATATAGACAATCTAATCCTTAGTGTCTATGTAGCCTACTGCAGTGCTGTATGAGATAAGTAACTTGATCTTAGCTATCTGTAACACTCTAGGGAGCAAGGGTGGGGAAAGTAGAGAGACAGGATAGACAGCAAGAGAAAAGCATGATAACATCCCACGTTGATGGGATTTAAAACCATCTGCTGTGTATAGGTATAAATATATAGTGTATATACATATATATGTATATACAGTACATAACTGTATATCTTCCTTGTAAATGTAGTTTCATTTTCCTTCAATGTCTTCCTCCAGTTCTACTTTTCTATTTTTTGTTCTATTTTATTGCCTATTTAAATTTAATTTAAATTTTTACCCAATTTATAATGGGTAAGATTTGTCAGTTGTTGTTTGGAAAAACAACATTCAGAGTTGACCCCTCCACCCCGGCTCAAAGCGCACAAGCTTTATAGCTTCATCTCCACGTTTTTATAGAGTCCTGCACCTCATGTACTCTTTCCTTTAATTGAAATAATCCAATAATTGTTTGAAAATTGTTGCAGGAGGGAGCTAAAACAGCATTTAATTATGAGATGTCATATTGTATAATGACAATAAAGCTCAACCTTGAACCTCGAGATGTGAGGACACAGATGAAGTATAAAAGAGTCGAGCTGAGAGTTCGCGTTAGAAAGAAGGGAGAGAAAGGTACTGAGTGCTCAGTGGGCGCTCCATTATCCCCCTCCCCTTGGCCTGAAGAGTGGATGAATAATTTAATAAGGCAGTGATGACATCACACTTTGTGCACAACCAGTGCAGGAAATACTGGCTGGAAAGTTTCCAACCTCCTCTTTCTCCTCATATTACCTTCACTCCCTTCACTGTCTTTATCCCTCCATCCCTTACTGTTGCTCATGTTCCCTCTCCAGCTTCCACTGTCTTATTCTGTTTTCCCTGTCTGTGAAATCATTCTGTCTATTCCCGTCATTGCTTATCCATCGTATCATGCATCATCCTTTTCTGTGACTCATGCTCGTCCTCCATCTCTTTGTTCTCATTCCATATATTATCTCCATAAATGAGTAAACATTTTCACCTCCCTTGGTTTTGTTTCTTTCTATCGTACTGCCCAAGGATATTATTTGTGTATCAGAGAGTGAACAACCTGACTAGTTTTCCCCATCTGTCCCTTTCAATCATCTGCCCATCCTAGATTTGTTGTGCTGTCCAAATTACACTGAGTTACTTTGATGTGTTTATTTTCTCCCATACACATCCACAGAATACACACACACTTACTCCCCTTCCGCTCTGTCATCAACTTCAGCTTTCTCCTCATTAGCATCATTACAGAACTAAATTCTCACCTGTAATTCTTGATTCCAAAGTCCTTCCTCCATCGGCTCGACCTCTCACCTCCACCTCCTCCTCTTCTTTTTCTTCTTCTTTCCCTTCCTTTTCCTCCCTGTTAACTTCCTCACACTCCCACTCTCTGCCCATGGTCCATAGGCTGCTGTCACTGACTGAGCAGCCAATCTTCTGTGATGGGCACAGCTCTGGTTGTCCACCCTCCTTATCAGCTCTCTGGAGCATTTCCTTCAGGGCAGCCATTGAGGTGAGGGCTGGTGGTGGCTGCATGAAGAAGGCCTGAGCCTGAGAGGTGTACTCCCATTGGTTGCCATCTCCGCCTTTCGTCTCTCTCCTCCACCTCAGGTTGTACAGTATATCTGGATCTGGAGTGATAACCGTTGGGTCAGGGTCTGGTTCAGTGATAACCTTTGTTGGCGGTGAGGCGTTCTTGTTGCGGAAACGCATCTCTTTAAAGGTTGTGACCTTTGGAGCTGACCCTGGGGATGACCCCAACGAACTGAGCTTCTTTTGAGATTCCACTTGAGATTTTCTCATTTCCGGGGATGGGGGCTGGGGTGGGGCATCGCAATCAGGTGTGAATGCTATGAGCCAATCAAATCGCTCAGGTTGTGCAGAGTTAGCTGGGAGAGTGCTGACTTTGAGGGATGGCAAAGATGGGGGGATTGGAGGTAAGGGACGAGGAGGAGGAGGAGGGGGAGGTGAATCTGGTAACTCAGCAGAATACCGGAAAGTCTCAAAGCTCATATTCTTCACATTAGTTTCATGTATATATTGCTAACACCGGTGCTGTAGTAGGGGTCAGAAGTCAGACCGCTGTTCCTCTTCCTTCTCCTTGCCATCTCGGTGAACGAGGTGGTCCTTTGTGTGTCTTTGCTCTCCTCTTTCTTTTTGCCGTCTTCAGCCATATCTAGTCTTCGATCTTCATCCGACTTGCTTCTGCTGCTCCATCCATCTCTGGCCATCAACTTGGCAACACATTCCTTCTCCTCTTCCCTCTCATTTAGTCTGAACCCATGTGGCTCTGCAGACCTGGACGAGACAACATCATCTCCATCTGCCTCGTCCTCTAACCCTCCAACACACACACTGAGCTCCGGGCTGAGTTTGAGAAGCTCAGCTTGGGTCAATCCAGCAAGCATCAGTAGCTTACGAATCTCTACATCAAGTGCATGGAAGGAGGGGGGAGGAGGCAGGGCAGGTGGAGGTGGAATGGCAGGGGGAGATGAGGAAGAGACTGAGATTACCGGGGGAGGAGGCAGGGGTGGGGGACGTGTTGTGGGAGGAGGAAGGGAAAGCGGGGTCTTTTCCTGTTCAGCCTGCAGAGCAGCAAGCCGCTGTGCCTCCTTCCTGGCAAGGTGCCGCCTCCGAGGGGGAGGAATGGGAGGAGTCAGGGTGGGGATAGATGGAGGTGGAGAAGGCGCGGTATAGAGGGTGAGGTAAGGGACCGGTTTAGAGGTGGGGAGAGGGGGAACGGATGGTGGAGATGGAGGCAGGGGTTTCTCACACCTAAAAGTGGTGAATGTGGGCGATGAGGAGTTAGGGGAGAAAGTAGACAATGTGGGGGAGGTGGAGACAGCCATGGAGGTGGTCTCCCTGCTGATATTGATGTAGGTGTGAAGGTCGGAGCTCACACTGGCATGACGCGCTGGTGGTTTGGGAGGTCTTGGAGGCGGCTCCACGGGTGAAGGGGTGAGGGAATCAGGAGCGAGAGGGTCTTCGGAGTCTGATGGAGCAGTGAGATCAACCCCTGCATCTGAAAACTCCTGAGAGTCTCCCATGGATCCTCCATGGCTTTTATACAGCTTCCAGGGAATGTCAATGTTGCCCATCTCATCCATGACATCTGAGAGATCCTGCTCCTCTAGGTCTCCAAGATCAAATCCCTTCTCGTGGAGTCTAGCGACATAGGACAGTTTCACTTCTCTGTTCACCTTCTCCAAGCGATCCAGGTGGTCCAGACGATCCCTCAGAACATCCCAGTGTTGTTCCCCCTCCAGATCCCAACGAGCCACCTGGATCACCTGGCTGAAGCGCTCCATTTTCCCAAACTCCCCTACAGATTCTAGAAAGTCGAGCAATCCTAGTTTGGTAACCTCAGAATCTCCTTTGACTCCCAAATAGTCAGGAGATGGGGAATCCAGGGCAGAGGGGTAGCCCTCATCTGGGGAGCAAGGGGGAATTGGGGAATGTGATGTTACAGAGAAGGGATTGCAGCTAAGAGGAAGGGAAGGGGGTGAACGCGCAGGAGGCTGGCATTCGGGGGCCTGCGGAAGAGAGTGGTCTTTGGGGGAGAAAGCGACTGAGAGATTATCTTGGTCGTGGGAAGAGGAGATGGAGGTCGATTGATCTGCACAGTCAGAATCCAGATCAGAGCAGGAGCTGATGGAAGTTGAGGACGAGGAGGTCGAGGAGGAGAGCGAGAACTCCAGCGGTGAGGGCGGGCAGTCACAGCACGAGGGGACCAAGGTGTCATCATCGTCATCATCATCATCATCATCATTATCAGCCTCCTCTTCATCATCATCAATATCAATATCCCCGCTGCTCTCTTCCTCATCGTCTTCTTCCTCCACATTTATATTTTTCTTGTTATCCAGAACGATGCTTTCATCTGCATTCTTGCCTTCATTTTCCAGACCGGCTGCAGGGCAGGGAGAAGGTTCCAGCTGGGCCTGTGCTTGCAATGGAGGCCGAGGCTGCTCCTCGGCCCCTTTCCCATCTTGCTTCTGGGGCAATGGGGCTGGAGGAAGCGGTAGCTGCAGTTGCTGTCTGAGAGAGATGGTGTTGTTGTTGTTGTGGTTGTGGTTGAACATGCTGTTGTTGTCCTGTGGGGAGCGGCCATCGCAGCACAGACACGGGAGGCTTGGTTCGTTGCAATTTGGGTCAAGAGGGAGAACAGAAGGGAGTGGGGGAGTGGGGGAGGAGCGGCCGCTGGTGCAATTCGCGTTGCTGCCGATGCACGAGCACTCTTCGGTTTGGGTTTGGCCAATTTGGAGTTTGTGGGACCCTGTTTTTGTGAGCCAAACCTTGACTGGCTTACCGGCGCCCGAGGCTGCACTCCTACCCTGGTCCTGGTGGGTGCGGTGGGGCCTTTAGTAGCCCGACGTGGAGAGGACGAGGTGATCGTGTTCATGTTTTTATCCTCCCTCTGAAAACCTGGGCCATGAGGCTTTGGTCCAGGTAAGGTATTGGGACGCCTGCTGGTGTCGAAACGCCGTGGCTTTGGAGGCTGAGAGGAACAGCTAGAGGACTGCATTGTGGAAATGGGACTTTTTAGGATAGTCGGATATTTCTGTTGCTATAGAAACAAGTGTTGTAAAGGCTGGATAGATCCAAACTATGACGCGCCGTGACGGTCACATCTTGGCTTAACTCCCAAGATCCTGTAACATCAAAGGAGACACACAGTGAATAACGACTACGAGCGAATTCTCCTCCTCCTAGACCATTTTCTTGCTCTACACATGTTTGCACATTAAGTCTTCAAAATTAAACCCATTATCTTAACTATTCATTAAAACTCAATTGCTTTTGGGCTGTTTTAAAATTATCACAGCTGAGGTCCTAGGAGGACACAGCAGTGCTATGAACATGAAAGCTGTCTCTCATACAGTCCTGTTACATTACATTACAAATTACATTATCATACATCACATCTTGAGTAAAGTAGTTCAAATTGAAACAATTATTCAATTAGTAAATTGAAAGAAATGATTCAGCAACTATTTTGATAATCTCAAGTATGGAGATTTACTTGTTTTTGTTCACTTTTATAATCATAATCTGAATATACTTGACAGACGAAACATTGAAAGACATCACAATAGGAAAGTGTGAAGATCATCTTAAACTTTGTTCTGACATTATATGACAAAATGCTTATTTGATTAATCAAGAAAATAATGTGACAGATAAGTTATGATAAAAAGAACTATTGCTGACAGCAGCCCTTAAATAATGTTGCATCTCCTGTTGGGTGGTACGGTAGCTGGATTCCTCTAATGCAGTAGGAAGTGGCTTCTCTACAGCATCTCTGCATTATTGTTTAACGTGTTCAGTTAACACTTGGAAATGTATCAGAGCGAGAACAGCCACCATTTGCAAGCATCTGACGTACTGTCTCTTTTGGTTTTCAGATGCCATCAATCCACCTATTCAAATTCAAACACTCACCTCCCCACACACACACACACACACACACACACATCACATGAAATGACCCCCATGGTAATGATTATCAGCTAATTTAGAGCTTAATAACTGACAGTGATGTTCAGCTCCACTCTCAGCTCTGATATTCATGAGTTTACAGTAGTCGAGCCTGTCTCCATCTGTGCCAGTCCATCCTCGCAAGCTGACAGCAGGCAGTGAAATAAAAAGATGTTGTTTAATAAAAAAAAAAAAAAAAAAAAAGAAAGAAAGCAAACAGTACTTAAAGCAATGTCTGAACATAATGCACATTTAACTGGAGCATGAAATAATCAGGCAGCGGCACTGAACAGCACCAAGTCTGCCTTTTTTAAAGCCCACCCACCGAAGGCTATTACTCACATATCCCTGCACAGTGCCCTTCACATCACTAAGGAATATAAATCACTCCAGTGCTTGCTTACACTGGGCCTCTTTTTTATCATTAAAGCCAAGAAAGCCTTGAAGTAAACAAACCAAAAAAAATAATCAAAAACAGCATACCATCTCATGAAATGTAACCCATGCTTTGCTCAGTGTTTACCCCTGCAAATATTGATCCCTGGAGCTGATGGAGACTGGGAGGATGAAGAGAAGAGGAGAGAGGAGGGGGGAGGAGGGGGTACCACAAACCGCATCGCCCTGATATACAGGCCCATCCGCCCCTATTATAACTCAAATATTACACATAATATTCACATGCCGACTAAATCAGATCATAATAAGGCATCTGACCTCAAAATCAGTCAAGACACATCGCTGTTAAAAGCGGGCTTGCACGTCTCCTGATGTACGCAGGCTCCTGTGTGAGGTTTTTTTTTTTCCTTTCCCGGATTAGACTGTGCAGGTTTATTTGAAAAGACAAAAAAAAAAAAAAAAGACAATGAAACAGGCCACACACATAGAAAGAGAATAAATTAGGAGTCGACTCACGATCAGATTCAGGTGAAGATGGATGAAGGTCTCCATCTCGCTCACATCCGAGTCCGTGTGAATGTGAATCTGCCTCTCCGACGTGAACTGCCTCAGCATCTGTCTTCTCGCGAGCATCCGACAACCCCCCCCTCCTCCTCCTCCACCGACCCAAACCACACCCCTTGCTTACCTTATCATCACTGGTGCAAAGTAACTAAATACATTTACTCATATGTTGTACTTTTCACTCCACTCCCTCTATCTGTAAGCTGTATTTGCTTGTTACTTTGCAGATTATACATTATAGATTATACAGTAAATTAAGCCACAGACATCTTCTAAAGTCAGCCAAAACAGCTGCAATATTCAGATATTGATTGCATATTATTGCATCTGTGATAATAATAATAAAAAGAATAACACATAACAATGTGACACTGACAGAGCCTGTTTTGGTATATGTAATAAGTATATTACTGATAATACTTTTACATCAGTAAGGTTTGAAATGCAGGACTTTGACTTGTAGTGAATTATTCTTAAATAAGGTTCCATTTAAGTTCTGAATACCCCCTCCCACCACCGCCTGTCATCACATCCACTTTATCTTGAGACATTTTCAGCTTCACCTCCTCAAAATAATTAGTTCTGAGCCCTGTGTTAAGAGTCTTTCTCTTAAATCATCCTATCTGCAGCTCATTCATGCATTATTCAGTCTGCCTTTGAGAAAATTAACAAACAAACCTCACATGCAGACAACCACGGGTTATACTATCATACTTATACTATACTGATTATTTATTAATCTGACTATATTCTTGACACATCAATTATTTGTTTAGTTTATACCAAAAATTACAAATATAGGTGGATTGATGGCATCTGAAAACCAAGAGTCCTAAATCCAAAGCTATTCAGTTTACTATCATATATAGCATACAAAGGCATCAAATACACATTAGAAGAACTACAGAGATATGTTTTGTGCCTTTTTGCTTGATAAATGACTGAAACAGTGATAACCTTTGAAAATAGTTTATTTTTTGTCATTTTAATAAACTAATCGTTGCTTCTTTACAGCCAACACACAAAAAAGAAGAAAACGATGAAAAAGAGCTAAGATCTTGGTCATACATTATTTATTAAAAGAAATAATTATCATGCCAGTGCAGACTTTGTAGCAGCAATATAAAAATATATGGAATTAGAAAGCTGATCTGGTTTGACCCTGTGTTAGGACACAACTACTGTCATATATGTACTGCCCCTTTAAGCCCGCAATCAGCTAATCCATCTATTCTAAAAAAATCTAAACTATTTCAACTCTGACTTGATCTGTGTCTTCATCCTGCCATGCTTCCCTTAGGGCAGACAGATACGCAAACTGGACTAGTCCATGTGTGATTCATTTCAATGTGATTCTTATGTCCATGGGATTCTGCTGTGCAGAAGTGACTGGACAACATGCACTGGGTTCAATAAATAGTTGTCAAAAGAGGCTGTTTGATGACATTCACAGCCAAATATGTACAAATCATTGCAAAGTAAAGAAGCATGTCAATATCAAGGTCCTGTTCGGGTCATGCTGTTAGGAGTCTCATCTCCGGCAAACCCTCCTTAAAAAAGGGAGGAGACAATTTGTGCGTCATGATGAAAGTCAAAAAGTAAATCAGGCTGGTGCCCCTGACACGGTTCACCCCTCTCATTTGTTCCTCTTGTAGATCTTCTTGGCGAAGTTGAGGAAGACTGGGTGAGGAAGGTTTTGTGCGTGACAAGCGATGAGGTTCTGTAGTCGCTGGTAGCTCTCATCTTCATACTTGTGGTACAGTGTTGGCATTTGCAGGGCGTTGTACAGGGCTTTGACCTTTTCCACACAGGCATCGTCGTGCCGTGCGTAACATGCCTGAGGAGGAAGATGAAGATGAAATTTTGCTAATGTACTAGCGAGCAACTCTAGTGGATCTGGTGGGCTCAGAAGCCACCGCATGCAGTAAGTGGAGTAGTCGAAGAATTATAAAGACATGGACACCTTGGGCTTGCAAACTAATTATTACCTTAAATAAATACATTTTATGTTGCTGCGAAACATTTTTATGAGTATATTATCATAGTATATTAGTATGAAAAGTGACACTTCTTTCTTCACTTTTTCTGCACCACCTTATACAATTATCACAATTCCTTGGTGTGGTAATGCGATTAAAAAAAACAAAGATACATTATCCTTTGCCTAAATGATTCTGTTGCGAGCACTAATGTTTTAATATGTAGGCATCTCTGATGCTTTTGTGAGGGAAACAGTGGAAAAAAGGCAGTATAAAAACAATAAAAACAAGATCTGTACACATAACTACACATGGTCTTCAGCCTGATAATATTGTTAAGTTCAAGGTGTTAAAATGAAAAAGGGTTGTTATCTGAAGTCCTACCTCCAGTTCTGCTCTCTGCTCAGGAGTCATGATTTCCAGGGCCCTCACTACAAGCCAGCTGCATTTGTTGTCCTGGATGTCTGTACCAATCTTCCCAGTCACAGCAGGGTCTCCGTAACAGTCCAAGTAGTCGTCCTGCAAACCAAACACACTGGGTGGTTATTAACTTTGTATAGTTGGCAGCATGTTATTCAGCATGTGGCCTGTGAAAGTAATTACCTGTATTTGAAAGAACTCTCCCATCTCGAGTAAGATGTGCTTGGCGTTATTGTGTTCCTCTTCACTCTCAATTCCTGCCTGCAAAAATAGAGTATAAAAGTTATGAGAAAGAGTATGACATCGTGTCAGCTAGTCTTACCTAACCACCTTTCAATATCATCACCGTCATGTTCATTCTTTCCTGTGTATACAATATAAAACACACTCACCATGTACATTGCAGCTGCCACTGGGAGGTAGAAAGAGTAAAAGGCAGTCTTGTATTTTACAATAGTTTTATACCTGAAAGATAAGAAGAAAAATAATTTCAAGACAATTATGTGTTACTTATCTCAATATTGGTTGGTAAACAATTTACTGCTACATGTCCAAGTTCATTACCTCTTCATGGTGAATCTGTTGAGGTCAATCTGACCAGGGGGAGCTGTCATCAGGTCCAGAGCTTGGCCCAGCTCTGTCTTATAAGATGTCTGAAACCAGCAGAGATGCAACAAGAACCCTGTGTTAGTACGTGTGTGTGTGTGTGTGACTGTGATCAATCAGGATGTATAGTACCTCAGTAAATAGCTCCAGTAGGTGGACGTAATAGGACTGATCCCTGCAATGTCTGCGAAGCAGTCTGTAGATTGCTCCCTCTAAGAGAAATGAATCATTGATGGCATCCAGACCAATTCCATCCTTAAAGACAAACAGACAGAAAACACATTAGAAACTGAGCACACCAGTAATGGTTCAAAATGTTTTTTTTATGTTTTAATTTTGCCTCTTTGTCTGGAATGTATCATGTCTCACCTTTTTGTACCAGCAGGGCTGTCCTCTCCGAGTCACAGACCCATCCATGATATCATCTGCCACAAGGAAAAATGCCTGAAGCTGCAAGTGACAGAGACGCAGTTGTAACACGTGTGACTTAGAGAACGTAACACCCTTCCAAAGCGTCATTATAACAGTCAGTTTGGATCTGTGCTTGTCAAGAGGAGTTTCAGCAGAACATTGGGCAACACATAAACAAAGTACAATAGTTCCTATACAAACAACCCCCCATAAGAGATCCAAGTCTCCAAGTGTTAAATAAATTATTATGGTTAAGATATCAATAGGTATGAGCTCAGTGTGATTTTTTTTTTTTCTAAATAAAGGTACCACTGTATCTCTGTTCTGTTTGTGAGCTTGGCAAGAGAGGTTTGACCATGAATTGTCACAAAAAAGCCCACATAAAAAAAATACATTGACAAACTCAGTTTTGAAGCATAAGTCTGACATTATTCTGTATATTTCTTTTTCTCACAAAAAGACCAAAACCAACGATGCATCCTCTCTTTCTGTGGCACTTGATGACAATCCTGTTGGTTCCTACTGAAGAAATGTTTCTACAGTAGCCCAGAACAGGCTAACGACACACTCTGTAGAGCTCTGGAGAGGGCATTTAATCTTTTTTATGCTGTGAAATCCACCATAGTTTCTCAAACATGCTAAGGATTTGGTGCATTAGTATTGAATGAGTATTACTCATAGACTGTAAAGATGGATGATGTGACAGCTCCCAAAAAGTAAAGCCAAAATATCTCGATCACACTGGTGGCTGATTGGTTGATAGGTCATAAATGCTGCCCACTCCATGTTAGCAGATGGGATGTGGGTCCCAAAAAAAAAAAAAAAAAAAAAAAAAAAAATCGAAGTATACACCAAATACATTTTACATAGTTCTTATCGTGCTGATGTTTGTTCAGTGTTTATTTGTCTTAATTACTTGATGCTATAGAAACAGGGTGAAAAATCATGATTGACAGCTGTCAGTCAAAGTGAAATAATCAAGGAAGCACCTGCAGACATCTTTTCAGGAATTGCATGCTGAGTAGGAACGCCAACAGGAGTAACTATAACTTTAGCAGGTGACTGATATCTAACAGTTACTAATTATTGGCTCATATTCATAATTGTTATCAGCACAAGATGGCAGTGAGATATTTTGCTTTCACTTTTACAGAGTGGGAGGAAGTGGAGATGCGTCGTCCATCTTTATACACAGTCAGTCGTTTTTATGTTGAAATGGCAGCCAATGCAAGTTCTCCTATACACCTAAAAAACAAACTGATCCTTTAAGGATTTGGTGTACTCATGAGTATAACTGGGTGGCATCAGGATGGTGTATGAGGGACTCATTAAAAATAAACTGCAGTGGCTCACCAGCATTGGCTACACAGGCAGTAACAGTTTTGGTGATTTAATTAGATTTGTTGACAATAAGCGGACATGTAGGATATTTTCAGACTTTGCTTATGATGTATCTTACCAACTCAATGCACCAGCCAACCAACAGGGCCCTCTGCACTGCGTCCTGTGTGAGCTGAGAGGGCGGGACAAACTCCCTCAGCGAGCCAATCACAGACAGGCCTCGGTTCCTCTTCCCACCTGGGGAGTTGTACACCAGCACCTGAGAGGAAAAGAAAAAAAAAGCATGCAGATGGTCACATCAGCGGTTCCACGCTTGTCAGACCCGGCAAAGGACAAGACAGCACCCATCCATACCTCCCTCAGCCTGCTCAGAGCATCAGCCAGTGCAGGGTCGGTGATGTCCTCCTCTGACAGCTCCGTCACCAGCTGCTCAAACTGGGCGTCAAACAGCTGCGGGTCCGACAGCAGCTCCTGTTTGCTGTGCGTCCCATTGCAGATGTTGTCTCCCTGGAAAGACGAGGTGCACAGCATAAGGGGTGTGTGTTTAAACTTAGGCGTGGACAGGGCCAGCCACGTGGTCCGGATTACTGCAGGGGCATTAATGACCAAACTCAGCAGACGCCTCATTCCCGAGCTGCCGGGGAAGTCAAACTTTCACCTGACTCTACCTGCGACCGCTTAATCACATCGCGCCGGTTTACTTGCCCAAGGTGAGCAGGAACAATATCAAAATAGTGAGCTCCTTGGTGTCAAAGCCCTCTCAGCTCAGTGAACAAGGATTAGCAATGTCAGGAGAATCACTATTATTAGCTCAAGCTTCTTTGTCGTGAAAAGGAACGTTAGCTGACATTAGCTTACATCGTTTAGCTCCATCCAGCCGGCTAATGGGGCCGGCTGTAGCCTTACCCAATAAAGATATTTTTTATTCAGACGCATTGCTGTACATACCATAATTACACTGTCCTCTTATCCCAAATTGCTCAGCGAAACAGAGCCAAAGCGCTTATCTTCTATTTCTTGGTGTTGCTGTCAACCTGGAGTCTGTGAACGTCTCCTGAAACCAGGAGGTGTCGGTTGTAGTTCGCAGCGACGTCTCAGTCTGTTTTAATACCGAGCAGCAGGACTAGATTTCCCATCATCCATTGCAGGTGGTGCACTTGGGCGGGGATTTTCGAAGGCTCCATTTGACATTGAAGGCTTTGATTGGCTCACGGTATCGAACCAGGATGGGCTCTCACGCTGCCTGACCAATGGGAATCGAGAAGAGGCAGGGTTTATGTGGAGTGGGGAGATTTGTGTGGCCAAGGATGAGGCTCAGCTAAAATGAGTTAAACTGGTAAAGAAAAGATAAAATGACTTAAAGAATATTAACTTTACAACATTATTTTGGATTTTGCCCTTCATTATATGTACAAATCATCAACATTGGTATCTTTTTTTGATGTCTATCATTTATTTCATATTTTGAAATACATAACTTGCATTGAAAGTTTTGCCATTGACACTGCATTTAAAATCTGGAATAGGTGTCATATTTAGATACAATTATTATTCAGGTTTCAAGGCTCTATCCTGTTTAGCCTGCCATACAGATATACATTTCTTAAAATAAATAATGTTTGATGCAAGACAGGAGGTAGAAATACAGCTCAGTGCCTTAACAAGGGAGTGTATGTGTGCACCTGAATCTGTGTGCAGGCTAAGTGTGTATGCGTGTAAATTTTTTTAAATTAGTTACATACATATGGGTGTATCCAAAAATGTGCCTTTACTGGTATGGAGTCAACATCACCACTTTGTGAGCACTTAAAAAAAAGACTTTCGAAAGAAAAATATATAAACATTGTTCCACTTCAAAGTCCACTATCCCGAGCTGCCAGACCCATCATATGTTCACAGAACTGTCAGCAGCCAAATGCTTTTTTTTTTCATTTCACCACCCATCTGCACCCCCTGCCAAGTCCAAAGAGAGTCGTGCCAAAACCAAGTGTGATGCCCAACCTCGTAACAATTCTGTCTGTACATTTATTGCAAGAGACTCAGCTCGTCATGTCCTCAGAGTCACAGTGCAATTAACATCTCTTTATCTTACAGGATCAGGCCGCTTTAGCCAGCTTCACAGATACGCCTGTGCACTTTTTCAAACCTTATCAAAATCAAATTAGGATGCAGAGGCATGTTTGGAGCCATCTGGCAGGAAAACTTTTTTGAGGCGCTGCACATCTTTGACACTGACCTTCCCCCCTCAGCTATCTATTAATACAAACACATTTCAAATGGCTACTATCATAGGTCTTGGGTGCCAGAGGAAATAAAGTAAGAAGCATTGTCAAAACATGCAGATAAAGACATTCTGAGGACGTGTTACTTAGTTACACAGACGGTCAGGACTGAATGCACAAGGTTCCTGCTGTACTTGGGAGGTTGTAGCAAAAACATGCACATATGCAAATCAAACAACCCTGTCCAGGGGCCACCCACAGCGAATACATTTCAATGGCTGTGGCTGTGGCGTGCATCAATGTCAGTGTTAAAAATGCTGGATGCCTTTTTTTGTTTTTTTTTTGAAGGCCAGTGTGAAGGTGGAAAGCCGTGGAGAAAGGGGAAATCTGAATTGCAAAAGTGAAGACAAAATTAGCAACTCAAAGTGTTTCTCATGTAAGAGCATTTGCCCTCATGTGCAACCTCATCTGTGTATCTTACATTGTACTCGGCTTAATATGTTTATTGAGATGCTTTTGTTGTTTTTTTTAAGTATGGAAGACAAAGTAAGGATTTTCATGATCACTTCACCTGAGTGATTCTGTGGATGAATAGCAATGTACAAAAGGGACAGAAGCATATTGCAAACCCATAGTTATGTAATTGACTGAATGTACATATGAGTAAGTGGTTGTTGTAGCATGGATGCTCATCGAGTTCTGTCTCCAATCTTGAGGAAATTTTGTTTCCACATGAGTTTTGAGAGAGGGGAGAATACAGCAGAACAGATGCCTCTGTTTGGTTGTCTTGGCCAGTTGTGGATTTATTCTGTTAGAGGTACCATGCTGTCCAGGAATAAGCATCTCCTGACCCTTTCACTGATGGTGAACAGTAAAACAGTGCGAGCTGTAGGCTGATGTTCAGAGTGATAAAGAGCACCACTGAATAAGGCCATTTGCACAATTGGCTTCAGGAAATGGACAAAGAGGAAAAGGAGGGAAGACTCTCAAAAGTTCAGCACAAGCTATCTCCACTAAACTGCCTTACATGCTCCTTTTCATCAAACCTGCCTTATTTCCTCACATCCCCGTTTTCCCTACAACTCAACTGGTGTGCCTCCTCTACCCCTCCTTCACCCTCCTATCCTCCTCACAGTGCAGACTCTGAGTAGAGAGCTCCCGATGAACCGTGCGGTGGATTGGGTGTCACTAATCGACGTAGTGACGCCGAGGAGGAGCTTAAATCTCCACAGCTGCGCAGGTGGATCCCCTCCGGCACGCGGCTGCTGTAGTGCCGGTTGTGTCGACTGTCACTATGGGAATGGTGGTGTCCACGGCGATGGGGGTGATGGGAGTGGTGGTTGGGGTGTCCTCTGCTGGTGTTCCAAGGGGTCAGCAACACCTAAGGGTGATTTTAGAGAGCAAAAATGTATTTACTATGCAGTGAGCTGCAGATGGAGGGAAATAAATGAGTTTAATCAGAACTTGTCGTACTTGTTCCAAGGGCAGGTGGTTGGTGGCAGCGCCCTCAGCTCCACTCCTCCTTTTAGGCCCCTGCCCTGTGCTCCCAGCATGTTCAGAGGGGGGCGCTAGGTTGCGTTTGGAGCGCTGCAGGAAGCGAGCCACCAGACCCCGAGTCACCTGAGGGAAGTGTTAAAAAATGAGTGAAGGGGAAGATGAAATGAGACAGTCAAACAACAGCCCAGACTTCAAGACTCACACCCATAAATAACTTTGTTTGTTGCTTCTCTTCCATCGGACGAACACTTTTATAGACTAACCTTAAGGTCTCCAAGGGAACGGTGGCAGTCTTTAGGTAAACGCAGTGGTGAGGTGGGGGGAGGTTTGTAGGGGACCTGCACGCCCGTGGCTGCTGATTTCATGCTGCCTTTCCTCGGCAGAGCTGCAGCAGGAGGCAAAGCGGTACGGGGCAACAGACATGCCTCAGAGGACGGACCTTTGAGAGATGGAGTCATAAAAAAACTGAGCGATATTGGCCCTAAGTTATAAAGTTATAATACTGTTACAACCCAAAATTGCTCCAGGGGAAAAGGCAATAACATAAAGCTAGATGAAGAACATCAGGGGTCCCATTTTCTCGTTATTTATTGCTAGATACAAAAACTTAAATTGAACTTTGGGGAGAGCAAAGGCTAAAATAACAAACCAACGAGCTGTGACTAGAAATAAAACACATTACTGAATAAACTGCCCAAAAAGAAAAAAAGCGTAACCGTCCTCCCTAACACATAAAAAAGGGACAAAGAGAACAAAACACGATGGCAGCTCTCCCACAGAGCTCCATGGCAAGAAAAGAATGAACTCATTAACTGAAACTGAACAGCAGCATCACTCCATACTCCATACTCCATACAATATCATGCAAAAGAGCTACGGACAAAATCCTGGAAAAAATAGCTAAGAGTACTGAAATATTCTGAGTTTAAGCAGGCAGCAGAGAATAGTCAAGAGGTCCAGAAGTGCTTCATATGATCCTGATCTGTATTATTCAATAAAATCTTTGTTATAGCAGTAAGAGACATTTCTGCCTGGAAAAAGTGTAGCCTTGATTCAAAGACATATACTTTACATGAGTATGGAACACTTCTAATGACAGTATATGCCTTGTCCTCATTTGCTGCAAGAAAAATAGAAGCATATGATTTGGTGTTGAAAAGTAGTAGTTGAGACTATAAGTCTACCTTAAAAAATACAAATTTAAACTTCATGAATTCACAAAGCTGCTGTTTCATACTACAACCCTGGATATCTTTCACTATGTTCCATTTCATATCCAATGTTCATAAATCATGATGTATGATTTGAAAATAATGATATGTAAATGAGGAACTGGTGAGAGACATTATTGTTTCCACACCAGAATCTAATTTTGCAAACTTCAATCAAATCACTGCTAATTTAGATGTTGTGGGAGAGTTTCATAAATCACATGCACATGGGAGCAGATTTTCAACCTCCAGTGTTAAAATTGTCATTAGTTTCTAAAAGGCCATTAGCTGCAAATTATTATTTTAATGTGTGAATTTTATCTCATCGAAAGAACTTAGACGTGTTTCCGTTTTCTGCCTTTAATTGGACAATGAAATATGAAAACAAAACAGTAAAGAAAAGAGAGGTGGTGATAACATGCAGCAAAGGATCTGAGCCAGGTTTGAACCCAGGATGCAATGTGGTTTAGGCCACTGAGCTACCACAGCTCTTACCCGTGTCTGTAGATGCTTTGCTGCCTGGAGAGCCAAAGTCAACTAGAGAAGAGGAGATACAAGGTCAGGTTTTGGATATCAAACTAGTAATGTAAGAGATGGACTCATTTTCATGTCTGACTTACCTGTATCAGTCGAGGATCCGAGGCCTGGCTCACTGTGCGACCTCACAAGATGAAGAATCCCTTCACTATCCCGTCTTACGCCTTCTCCGTCCTTCTCAATCTTCCCAGCCCTTCGTCGAAGGAACAGTGGTTGGCTTGGGAGAGGTGACCCGGTACCTTGACCACCGCTCTGCTCGCTCGCAGCTGAGGAGGTGGAAGTGGGAGGAACAGTGAAAGGTGGGGGTGCTCCTTGTCGGGAGGGACTGGAGGGGCAAACTCGAAATTCTGGGATGGAGGATCGCTGTTGAGAGTTAGACCCCCCTATTACTTCCAGCTGTGAGCAGCTGCTAGCTAGCATAGCCTGGCGACGCAGCACAGGAGACCTGCAGGAGAGCATGAAATAATCATATAATATCCATCCATTATCTATGTATACCTTATTCTATCAGAGTTGCAACTGTAGAAACCTCACATCAGTAAACTGTATGTCTGTATGTGCGTGTTTGTGTGCTTGTCCTCACCTGTATGTGGTGGTCGCTGTGCTGGGTGAAGAGCAGGAGTTGGACCTCTCTCCTCTGAGGAAGCGTCTGGCTCTCGGGCCCCCAGCCAGAGGACTCTCTGGTGTCAGAGAAGGGGGACCGCGAAAGCTGATGTACTCTCCACTGTCTCCCCCATCCCCCACCTCACCAGTGGTCCTGTTTCCCCTCTCCCCCTGGTTCCTCAGCCCTACTTCCATGAGACAGGAGTCATCAGAGGGGGAGGAATCATCTGGGATGTCCACAATCTCTGACATCAGCAGAGATGCACTGTCCATGGACACTGACAACAAAGATATTTCTTTATTATGGAGGGAGAAATGTATCTTTTATAAAGCTTAAATCACAGTTTAAAAGATTCAGCATTTCTGCATCCAATTCCTTCTAAAACTTTTAATTATAGCTATATATATATATATATATATATATATATATATATATATATAGAGATAGAGAGAGAGAGAGAGAGTTTCCTTTCAGAAAATGGTTGACATTTTAAAGCACTGACTGACAGCTGAGGTCAGGAGTTAAATTAGGTCTAAACAATTACTTTCATTATCAATACATACATTGGTTATTTTGTAGATTTGTTAATATTTTAAAAAACAATATTGGAGAATTAGTGAGTGTTGCTTTATAAATGATTAAGCAATTGTAACTTTTTTTATACTTTCTGGTTTATTGATTTATCATTGATTGTCACATTCTCCCAAATACTTCAAATTACAATCAAATTTTTTTTAAACACAATCATAATGCCACTCCTAATCTGCGACAACATGTGATGGTTTCTCACCTTCTCCACTGAAAGCTGTTGACGTTCCTCTCTCTACAGACAGCTCTGTGCCATGGGGATCATACACTGTTGCCTTGACAGTCAACATATACAAAGATCAGCATGGGCAGTGGGTACATCACACACACACACACACATACAAACACACACACACGTACAGCTACACACACATATACGCATGGCTCACCTGGCTTGCAGCTCTTTGTCCCATCACAGCTTCATAAGGAGGGGGGCAGTCAGTGGGATAGAGAGGAACAGGACTCTCCATGGAGCCATTGTAGGTGATGCTAGACGTGAATAGAAAAATATCAATCACACTGTCCAATGTGTGTGTATTCTAATTGATACTTAATATATAAATACCTCTGAGCATCTGTTTCAGAGCTACATGTGTACTCAGGAGGATAGTAGGGGGGCGGAGGAATGGGTGGGACAAACTCATCAAAGTCCATGATGTTGGTCAGGAAGGCATCCTGAGGAGTGGTGCATTCTGGGTTGACAGAACGAGAGCGATGTGGTGCCAGCTGGGCAGGGAGAAAGGGAAACACATCACTATCATTTAGACAAATAATGGGCTGCAACACTCATATAAAGTCTGTTTTCAAATGTAAACCCTAATCCCTGAATGCAGCAGTGTAGTTTACTGCTGGGTGGCAGAAAAAGTCAGTCTGGTGTGAAATGTGCTGTGTCTGCACTCACCAGGTGCACAAGGTCCAGAGAGAATATGTGGATACTGCAGGTCACAGTGGACAGAGTGCAGATGATGGTGGAGAGAATGCTGAGACCACATGCACTGAACAAAAGGTCCTGCAGAGAAATACACATAAAGATGCTTAAATGTAAAGATGTTTTATGGGCGTATTTAAAGGATATGTTCACAATTTTCAGGTCTGTGTTAAAACACTAGTCAGGTTTCTTCCTCCTGTTCATACTGGCCCTTAAAAAATCCTGTCTTGTTCCACTTTCTATGTGAGGAACAAAATCCACTGTGCCAATGCAAAAATGGATTCAAAAGTTAAATTTCAAGCTAATTTGAAGCTGAATCTACAGTTTGTTCTAAAATGACTAACTTTGGAAAATATTCACTTAATTTACCTAAGTCTGAAGTTGAAGCCCTCATTTTAACTTCAAATGAATGTGCACAAGAGGAGATACAAGGCCTGTAATAATGGATTCTGTTCCCCATTACTTACAGTGAAAGTGGATCAAGAAGGATTACCCAGATTAACATAGTGAACAAGTACCAAAAAAAACTAAGTTTTCATGAGCTCCTGACTTGTTTTAATACAGACTTTAAAACTTCAGTGGTTAACTTTGGCACTAAAATGATAATTTCTTGATAATATTAATCCTACCTACCTTCAGCTGATGTCTGACTGAGTGACAGTCTGCATTCAGGTAGAGGACCAGGGTCTCCTCCTCTGTGATGGAGCAGGAGTGAGTGGGCGCGCAGCACACGCACAGGCCATTCTCCACCTACGCACACACAGAGGGTTGGTGAGAAGCACTGAAGTGCACACTGAAAACATATTCAGTTATCCCTGCCACATTCCCCATGCATCTGGCTAGCAAGGCATTTCAGCATGAGGCGGAGAACAGCACTTTCATAATGTTGCGTACCTGGCAGGTGAGCATAGACTTGACCATCTGTGCATTCTGACAGGAGAGCATTGAGCCGGCCAGGCTCAGGATCACACACACTGCTGACAGCAGCATGAACAGTGACACCTGCGGGGGGGAACACAGAGCCATGTTTTGATTTGGAGCAGGGTATCAAAACTTGTGCAGTGCATGGTGCCAAGAATGTGCTATGTTTTATTCTTTCAACCAAACACTTTGGCAGGTAATTTCACTGATAAACATACCTTCAGTAAGAGAGGAGGAACTCACAAGTGAAGTTCCCAGTTTGATTTTTGGATGGACTGAAACCCTCTATGTTATAGACAGATCAACCACTCCCAAATTTGCTGTGGGTTTCTTAGTTTGTAGTAATTTTAACTGACTTAATACAAACATCTACATATAAGTATTGTTTTTATATAAATGTATACAAACATTTTACAACTCTACTTGGACACAGGGCCGTTTGACGAGACCTGAAGGTAAATGTGCAGGACTGACCTTACTGCTCTTTTACATTTCACCTTTTAACGTCCAAAGTCAAGAATAATCTATAAACATTTTTTTTCAGTACTTATAAGAAATGGAAACTTGAACATCTACAATTCCATAACATTGGACAAACTTCATCTGCCGATGAAGATCATGTTCTGTGGTCAAAAGCTCATGGGGTTTACGGGGGCCCCTGTGGGTCTAGGCCTCAGGGTCCTCTTTACTCCCTTGGTAATCTAGCATTGCTCCATGGCACACAGTTTTACACCAGCAGCTAAGAGACATGATTGCTCCTTTTATCAGATGGAAATATACATACCACCAGCGTCAGAGGTCTTCTCCATGAGATTATTCCAACTATTCCTGATGCCACTACCTGCAAACACACACCACATACATCAAAAAACACAAGCTTCATACAGGATCTGTTGTTATATTCTGAATTCTGTCAGTCAGATTTAAACTTACAAAGAATCCAGCCCAGAATGGACAGGACTGCCTCACACGAGCTGAGGACGTGAAGGCCATGCTGGTGAAGGAGAAGGCCAGGACCATGGCCCCCAGGCCCAGGTGGCATAGTCCCAGGTACAGGAGTAGCCGTGCGCCGCCGGGCCCCCGGCCGGACATCCCCCTGCGGCTGTCCGACCAGCCTCGAGACCCCGAGGCCGAAGCCACGCTGCTGGAGTCTGACGGCGAAGGCATGTCAGGCTTGTTGGCACGTGGAGGAGGCTGGACAAGAGGCGTCACGCTCACTCTGGGTTCATAAAACAAAGTTTGGCTGTGTGGGTAGAAGTGCAGCAGAGTGGGAGAGGGAGAGACATAAATGCTGGCTTCGGAGCTCCACTCTGTCAAAATTATGCACCAAGCTCTCCACTGGCAAGTGCCACGGGTTCTGCGCAATGCCCCATGGTGCGCACTATAGTCCAGTCAGGGAGTCCAAGAACTTTGTCAGCAGAAAGTGGAGAATTGAGCAGCCACTACACACTCACAGCTGCCGTACTCGCCCCATTTGACGTTTCAGCCATGATACTAAGATTGCTTCAGTCAATACAGTGTCTGTTTCACCCCATGCAGCTCACAGGCCACTGTAGCCCAGCGAGTACAGTCTATTTCATCCTCGTCATCAAAACACTATCACACAAATGGGACTGGATTTTCTGCAATCTACACATCACTGCTGAGCCTGTTTACCTTTTGCGGCTGCCTCCTCTCCATCTTCTGCCTTCCACCTCTGCCTCCTCTCGCCAAAGGCATTGCAGTAACTGGAGACCCGAGCAGGCCGCATTTTTTCTTTTTAAATTTTTTTTTTTTTTTTTAAGCAGCAGCCCAAAGAAACCAGCTGATCCCTCGCTGGTTTCACCCCCTATCCTGGCAGAGACGACAGCGAGCCGATCAGTCCGTGGGTCCGGTCAGGAGGAGACACCATCCGAACATGTGCGCTCCCCTCCCGCGACCTTACCTTAGGTCCTCATCCTGTCACGGAGCGGAAAAGACGGCGTGGAAATCAAAAGCCCCAAGATCACATCGGCTCGAGCGGGAAGCGGGGACTAATTACCTCGACATGAACAGGAAATAAATATCCTCCATCGATTTTCAAACTGCACCAAAAATAGCAGCCAGGCCCGGGATGGATCTTTCCTCACAGGTTTCAGTCTTTGAGAACTCCACCTCGGGGGTTTTGCGGTGGTCCACACACATGCACCTACATCGCCCCCCCCCCCCACCTCCTCCTCCTCCTCCTCCTCCTCGGCCGCTTCTTTCCTCCCTGCAGTCACGCGGGCATCCCTGTTCAGCCCGTGTGTGTGTGTTTTAGTGTGTGTGTGTGTGTGCGCATACCGGACGTTTACCTCGTTGCCTCCCACAAGGCGTCACATGAACATAACAACATAGCCTATCTTACCTATGTGCGCGATTACATGTTTAAATCCATCAAGATAATTAGTCATCCTTTCGCTCGCCCCTCCTTCCGCTGCCCTCGCGTCCTTCCCCCCGGTACAGCTCCGGCACCGGGAGAGAGATGTATCGTGTTTGCAAACCGAAACCTGCCCTGCGTGATGACAAAGCACGCAGAGGAACGTGCAGGCAACTTGAAGATGCGGCAGAGCGCGCGCACACCGTCCTGGTGCTGATGCTGGGAAGGAGGGGCGGTTGCCTAGCGACAGGCTCTCTCTCCCGCTGCTGCAGTAATGAGGGGGGAGAAAGCTCTCACCGTGCTGGCTGCTGCACTGGGATGACAGTAGTTAAAAAGAAGGCAGCAGGGGGTCCTAATAGTGAGAGTGAGTGTCCCAAATAGGTGCCTGGTTTCATTCAGGCCCATATATTCACCGGCGACATATTTCCTCTCGGTGTCCTTGAGACACAAAACCACCTTCTGCTCTTTAACTGTCAGCTGCCTCGCTATTTGAATTATATTTACTTTTATTTCAGTCTTAAGTAATAGAATTTAATGAAACTGCATAAATTAAAAGAACATAGATCATAGCAGAAAATAGATCATAGCAACACAGAAGTTGAAGGCTGAAGCCAAAAAAAGTCAAAAAAGTAAAAAAGAAGTCTTCTTCGATCCATATTGTTCTTATGCACGTATGTATCTACCTCATATTCTTATTCTTCTTACTTCCATATTGTAATTTTACAATTGTCATTTGTCTTCATTTTTAATTTACACTTTCATTTAACTATCATTATTACTATTATCTTCATACACAATCAAATTTTAAAATCTGTAATCTTTAAAATCTGTACCTTTAAATCATACCCTCTGTTAGTTACGTGTAACTCTTTTGTGTTCAGTTCTGTTTATTTCATTACACCTACATCTGATTTGTCATCTTATTTGTAGTTTGCACAAATAAAAAACAAAATAAAATTGACTTTACTTCTCACAAGAAGACATTCAGAAAATCCATGAATGAGCCACTAAAATCTACAACACACTCATAATTTTTTTTTATTTGGCAAGCGGCAGCTCTGTTAATAACATACAAAGTCTTATGAAGGATGTGAAAGCAATGCATAAAAAGTAGATACAGGAAATACAGTCTGTGTGCCTGACAGGATCAGATGAGCATCCCATTTAAATTTTTTTAAACTGCCTGACCACAGAGACCGTCTTGTCAGATGTGGCTTATGTGTGCTAGTGTTTAGTAAGAGATTTACCAGGCACTTCAGATAAAACACAAGACCCACGAAATCAATCCAAAATGAGGGATGTGTGAGCGTCTGCTGCTTCCATCACATCCTGTCCATTCACTTGCATTACCCATCATTATTTCATCTCCCCACTCATCTTCTCATATTGCACTTATCTCTGTTCCTGCCGTCCACATTCTCAATCCATTCATCTGTTAAAACAATGCTTGTTTACTGCCAGTGTTTGTTTCATATTCAGCTCAATACAACTAGCTTCTTTAATTCAATAACGTGAAGCGCCTATTTTCCACTTGTTCGTAGGATGTAAGCAGAAAATGTCCATGTTACAGTATTGAATACTCAATTCAATTCAATACCTGTTACTGTAGATTCTGTTGAATGCATTATAATACTGTACACTACTGAAACATTTCATAAATTCTTAAAAGGGCCAGCACAACATAAACATAATGAAACGTAACCATACATTTTCCAACATTTGAAACTTAATGTCTAAGATTGTAATGTCAGCTTGTCTGTGCCGCTGATGTAATAAACTTGTTCAATTAAAAACAGGGAACTGGCAAAACTGAAAGTGCTTTGGTACATCAGGATGTTTTGTGACTTGTACATGAATCCATTTGCCGATTATGTCCAGTATTTAAACCATCTAACAGAATCTAGGATATGCCTCTGGGTCTCTAGGCCTTTTGGATGTGGATCAAAACACTTCCCATTAAACTGCCCCTCTGCCACTGAGCTCCTTAAAGCTACTACTGTTTGTACTCACACATAAGAAATTAATGGAATGGTGCCATTAAACTGCTACCCAGTCCTCCAAAAAAGATTTAAAAACATACCTTAAGTTCTTTTAAGACATTAAGCGGTGCTGGTGTAGGGATAATAATAACGTGGTGGGAACACACATTTATAGCTTGAATCAAGGCTGGAACTGCTTGGTGAAATGCTGTGTCAGTTTTCTGTTGAGAGTCAATATTTTCATAACAGAACCATCACAGGAAATGCAAGAGAACATATGTTCAGCATGACATACAGGCATGGTCACCTTGATAAAATTTCAGCTCAATGGAGGAATCTATAAATTATTTTTCTGACGAAAGTTTGGGGGAACAAAAGTAGAAACATCGGTAGTTTGGTAGTTTGGATAAAAAAAAACAAAAAAAAAAAAAAAACATACTTCTTGTATGTATTTGCCCACCAGATGGAGACAGAAAACCTGCTGTGCTGTTTTTCTCCAGTAATACTGATGTGTTTTGAGTTTGTATGGCGTGTTTTTTTTTTCTTATGTGTGTGCTGGCCTGCGTCGTATCTAAAGAAGAACACATTTGGAGGTCTTTTTCTCTGTGTTGCTTGTGATCTTCACCTCTCGACCCGTGGGGCCCTGTCGAACACAGAAATGCATACAAAGAGAGGATATTACAGACACGTGTAGTACGACATTAGGTTTTGTGATAAACTGGGACCAAATGCTCTGTGGTTGGTCTGTTTTGACTTACTGGTTTCTTGTTGGATTTCTGTAGTATGTCTCGTGCCAGAGCCAGAAAAGACTAAAGATAAAAAAGAGTGAGAGAAAATGACAGTCAATGCATTTTTGGCATATCAACACATTACCATCATAAAGGGACACGCCCACGAGCTCATGTTTACTGAGGCATGAAGAAAGTGTTTTGTAAGTCAGTGACTGCGTTCCAGCTCACCTCCTCCACGTTAATGCTGGACTTTGCACTGGTCTCAAAGAACCTGATGCCATGATCTTTTGCCAACTGTCAACAGACACCAGACCAGATTACAGCGGGTCAGGATATGGGTAATAACAACTTCCTGCTTCTTATCTCGCACATGCTCAATTTCTCCCTTGAACACTCACTCCTTCTTATATTAAAAAAAATGCTTATTACATTTTATGTTGTCTCACCTTTTCTCCGGTCTCCTTGGAAACTTTCCGCTTTGCTTCGATGTCACACTTATTGCCTAGTAACATTCGGCTGACCCCAGCTGATGCATTCTGGGAGAGAGGGAATTAAAGGAAGTTGAGTACTTGCCCACAGGAATGCGTAGTTTGATGAGACAGATCAAATTATCAGATCATTGGATCAGTGCAGAGGAACCAGAATAAGCTGCCTTTGACTGTACAGCAGGAAAAATGTCTTTATTTCAGACCAAGATATCCTCAAATAAATGATTAAGTTAGAAATAGGAAAATGAGTATTTGCATTTTTTCTATATTAATATCCTGGATTTAACATAATTTCATTCTAACTAAATAACAAATGGAAAGATTTATTTAAAATCCTCTAAGTATAAAAGTATTAAAGTATCTAAAGTATTAATTTGCCTGGTTGTATTGAGCCTTGCTGTGAGTTTTGATTTTTTTTTGTTTTTGAAATATTTGCCTCTGGATAACTATCCCGACAAAGTTTTTCACACATAATTAAATGTTAATGACAGTTGCCCACAATCAAAAGCTGTTTAATGAGAATGAACTACTGAAGGACACTCCTCCCTGTGCCATTAATGACATTTCAGTTCTTGAACTGTGATCTGGATTATTTTATCTGTCCAAAAATCCTGGTAGAATAGTATGTTAGCAGTTTGATTTGAAAGGTGGAAACCTTTGCTGTACATCATTCGCCTCGTCTCTGCTTTAATGTCACTACTCAATTATAGCCAGAAATACCTTAAGATACAATAATACTATAAAAATCAAATGACAATTTTCCTTCTCAGTCGAGAGACATTATCTCTCCTTAAATAGACATGTCCCAGTTCCTCGTGATAATACACAAACTTGAATGTTTTCACTGGGGATATTAACTCTAGGACTGAGGACTGGTTGACTGATTGATCAGCTGATTGATAGAATGTTAATCTGGGACTACTCAGATCATCAATATATCATTTTTATATATCATATCATATCATATCATATCATATCATATCATATCATTTTTCAATGCATATTCAAGTTCAAATTTCTAACCTTCCAATGTGAGTAGTTGCTGCTTTTTTACCTTTTATATATTATTATGAATTGAATCTATTTGGGGGTATAAACTGCTAAATCAAGATATCTGAAGACATCGTAATGGGCTCAAAGAATTTATGCAGGGGGGGTTTCATTGTTTTCAGATATTTTTCTTACAATTCATTAATCAAGAAATAACCGTCAGATCAATTGAAAATAATGGTAGTTTCAGTTTTCATTTGTTCAGGAGAAAGACGTTCTAGGGGTTGTAATTTGGCTGAAGGGACCCTTTAAAAAAAATCACTGTTTGCTGCTGCAGAGAATAAAGACCCATGCTTACGACCAACATGCTGTCATTGACCAAACACTACTTTTAGGCTGAGCGTAAAACAGTCTCACTTCTTTGATGCTCTTCATCCAGTTCTGAATGTTTTCAAAGGACTTCTCGTCTGTGATATCGTACACCAGGATGATGCCCTGCGACAGAGACAAAGAGCGAGATTTGAAGAGGAGAGGATTTAAGGAGTCAGTCAAAAAAAAAAAAAAAAAAAAGGTACAGAGCGAGAGCACAAAGCGGCGGTGATGTCAGCCTGATTATCCAGTCTGCTTGTTCTGCAGGCGTCCCGTGCTCACATGGCATGGCTCCTCTGTAGTAGGCTGTTGTAATGGTCTTGAACCTCTCCTGGCCTGCTGTGTCCCTGCACACACACACACACACACACAAAGTAAAGATATGTGCACCGATGCATCCTGCGAGAAAATACAACCGTAATCAAAGGGATGTTGCAGATGTAGCAGGCTGCAGTGCAGGTCAAATGTGCTTTTACACTGCTGCAGAGAGCTGAATCTATGTGGCTTCAGGTCCCTCTGTGAAATGGATTGACTCTCTGCGGCAGCCATGTGTGATGGACAATAAACCATCATAAAGTGCTGATTTGGAGAAGAAGAGGGAGGTTCCTCTTTCCTCTCAGGAAAGTGAGTCAGTGAAGAGAAGGACACGACATATCAGCGTTATTTGGAACACCGAATCACAAAACAGGACGTTTCCAGAGAAGTGACCCCGACTGTCATCTCTCACCAGACTTGTAGCTTCACTTTCTTTCCATCCACTTCAATGGTCTTTACTTTAAAGTCGATGCCTGGGAGACAACAAGGGGGACAGGAAAAGGGACAGAGAATGAGTTAAATGCCTCAGATATGAACTAAAAACACACCCGCCCACATTGCAGAATATATAGGTCACCCTCATCCCGGGTGGGGACTGATTCATGGGCACTCTGATCCTGACCCCTCAGTGCACTCATAAAGGAAAGACGCACAGCCCTGCAGGACATGCCGTCTTTCCTGCTGGATGGACAGACAGACAGAGAGAGAATAGAAAGAGAGAAAGAGAGAGAGAGAAAAAAAACAGTGCATGCCAAAGAGCCAGCCATTCTTCTGGGAAGGCAGAGATGGTAAAAAGAGATAGGAATGAGGGTGGGTGGACCTTCACAGAGAGATCTGAGGGGGAGATGTGGGAGAGAGGGGGTCAGGGAAGAGACACATGCATTCAACAGGAGCAAAAGAAAGAAAGAAAGAAAGAAAGAAAGAAAGAAAGAAAGAAAAGGGGAAGAATGTGAGACAGAATGAAAATGAGAGGGCCCGGACTAGTTCAGGCATGAAAGCAGTCTGAGAAACCAGTCTGTGCAGTGTCGGGCATCAGATAGAGGAAAGGCTGAAATGTCAGCAACCATTTGCTCTCACTCATGTGTCAGATCGCAATGTCGGCGCAGCGTTTCACTTCCCAGCAACAACGTACCGATGGTGGAAATGTACGTGGAGTTGAAATTGTCCTCAGCAAAGCGAATGATGAGACACGTTTTGCCCACTCCGCTGTCCCCGATGAGCAGCAATTTGAAAAGGAAATCATACTTTTTCGCCATGGCTGCTTCTCCAAAGTTAAAGCACAATTTAAAAAAAGGAGGGGAGAAGCTTGGGTTGTCCCTCCCTGGGAGTACTTTTCATCAACTTTAAATCCTGATTTTGATTATATTGTTTGTAAAAGTTGTTCCACGTAACGAGTGGATCCTCTTTTTTTTGTTTTTTTGTTTTTTTTCCTTTTTCCCCCTCCTCCTCTCAGACTTGTCACCGGTAAATTCCGATCCCCCTCAGTCCCTCTGTGCTCTGTTTGGATAAAGAAATCACTCCATCCAAAGTTACTCCAGCTGCGGGTCGGTCTTCATCACCAAGTCTGGTAAACTTTCATTTTGTTTCCCCTCCCTCCGGATTCAATATCACTCCGTTTACAAACGCACCGGGGTGGCTACGTGTGTTTTTTTCTGTCTCCCACGAAAAAAAAAGTTGCCGTCGGCCTAAATCCCAGATCCGCTGAAAGGCTACGTAGTGTGGGAGTGTTTTCATGAGAGAGACGGCTCAGGCCTGCAGTGACCCGGAGCGGACACAAGGGGGCGCCGTTTGATCAGAAAACAAACTGGAGACAACATGACATCAACCACAGGGAGGAAGGGAGGAGGTTTTTAATTTACTTTATTTCAAACTGTCATCAAAATAAAACATATACATAAGATTAAGGGCAATGTCAACAGCAAAAGATATCAGAACCAAAAACAAAACTAATGTAATTCAAACAAACCATGATTTAAGTAGAAGTAATAAAGAGAGTTTGAGGGTAAAAACTTTGATGGTTTTGCATAGAACCATCGTTTTGATGGCTTTTCAGTTTCGTGAGGAAGAAAGTGTGTGTTATTCGTGTATTGTTTCCTTCATAAATACAAAAAACAGAGGTTTCTTGTTTGGAATTTGGCAAGAAGTAAGATTAGATTAACAAGGACCAATGCATTAACATCTTTGTCACTGTCACCAAAGCCACCGAATATGAGGTTTCATATGACAGAAAATAGAAAATACAAAATTTGAGAACATGATATGAACGACCTGAAGTCGAGGCTGTTCAACAACTTGTCATTTGTTGTGTGACAAAATGTAAGTGGGTAGTTTTGACAGAAAGTTTGTATAATCTGATGCTTAGTGCCAACTAGCTTGTTTAATGTTATTATGTAAGACATCAGTAGGCATTTGCATGTTTTGGATTAAACAATATTTGAATTTATTAAATGTGTGATGTTTCAGTGACCCTACAAGATCATCAACTATGCATGAAAGTACTCAGATTTACTTTTAAAGATACAATCACATGGATTTTCACTCACTTCACTTAAAATGAGTGAGGCCTATGTTACAATCACTGAATGAGGTAAAATGGTAGAGACTGAGCCTATGGACCACTGATGAAGGCCTGCAGCATTATGACCCGGTTTGTTTTTAAACAAGATTTTTAACTGAGCAGACTCACTCTTAAATTCACCAGTGTGAAGCAGCAGTCTCCAGTCTCTGTCAGCACTGTGAATAAACAGTTACTCTGGCGAACAAAGAAAGAAAACACTAAAATGAAACTTAAACTGTCCAAAAGCACACCTGCAATTACAGGTTATCGCCACAGGTGGCGCGAAAGACAAGGAAATGGAAATCTGTGAGAATATAACTAAACTTAATTACTTGAAATCCACAATCTACGGTGGATAGTATGTGCGCACATGGATTACTTGATCTCAGCTGAACATGTGTAATCCAAAATCATATTCGTCTTAACCCAAAGTACACAAAATGTGTAGACCGGTCAGGAGAGTCTACGTAAATGTGATATATAAATAAAGCTTGCCTTGGCCAAGTATAGCTCCAAGTAACAAAACAAAAAAAAAAAAAAAAACAAACAAACAAACAAAAACAAGCAAAAAACACACTTATGAAGTCTTTGACTGAATCTATCTATCTATCTATCTATCTATCTATCTATCTATCTATCTATCTATCTATCTATCTATCTAAAATATACCGGTAGTGTTTTATGTATTTATATAATAAATGCAACTTGTATTTCGTCTTATTGTACCGTAGTTGAACAGATACAAATACCCCAAAGAAAAAAATGATTATTAAAAATCTAAAACATATTAAAGAAAACAATGATTATTAAAATCTAAAATATGTTTTAAAAAAATTATTTTTCAAATCTAAAATATATTAAAGAAAACAATGATTATTAAAAATATAAAATATATTTTCAGTCTCTTTTCCGGCGGGTCTTCTTCCATCATCCAGAAGTTTCCGGTCTGTAGGAGCGAGAACTTCCGGTGAGCGCCCAGACCCGCAGACATGCCTGTGAGTATCTCCACCGTTTATTTAGTTGACATCAACAGGTTAAAGGTTTATTTTTCTGAAGGAGTCATTTAATGTGATTTAAAACAGAGTTTTGTTTCTGTCGGAGCCATGTGTTTTTTTCTGTCGCTGTAAACGTAACGACGTGAAAACGGACACAATATGGCGAAACACGTGCTGCTCGCCTCATGGCCACCGGGCACATGTTGACTTGTTTAACGCGTAAAAAAATACACTTTCTAAAACACATTTGATTTCTCTACAAGTATTTAGTCCACTTCTTCTTCTACTTTCCTTTTCTCGCATGTCCTTTCGTTTAAAAGCTGTAAAGAGATCTCGACCTTTGCTTCCTGTAACCATGTTGTAAAGTTGTGACTGCAGTGACCACGACTGTAGTTTTATTATTATTATTGCGGCCATGTCAACGCTGTGTGATTGATTTTAAAAGTAGAGTAATACTCTTTGGTCTGTGGTTTCCTTTCAGCTCGCAAAAGATCTGTTGCACCCCAGTCCCGAGCTGGAGAAGAGGAGACACAAGAAGAAACGTCTCGTACAGAGTCCCAACTCTTATTTCATGGATGTCAAATGTCCAGGTCAGTTTGTTTACGTGGCCAAACCCTCCTTTATATGTGATGGAGAGGAAACAAATGTGCCAAATAACAATACACAGAAGTAATGTCTAACTACATCCTTGTATCTCAACAGTAGCATTTGATTATTTAGACTCCAGACTTGAAGAAAATGTACTTTTATGCCGTTACATTGGAGTAAAAAGTACAACCAGTGGATTTAGTTTCAATAGTTAAATATTTTTACAACATCATTAATTTCAGGGATGTTAACATTTAAAATAAAAGACTCAATACAGGACCTGTACTGTAAACTAATGTCAGGAACGTTTGCCTTTATGTGTTGCCCTTTCATTGTTTCCTTAGTGATCGGGGTGTCAAATAAGGCATACAGTGACACTTGCGACTGTCTGTTGAATGAGTTTCTTGTGACTCCTTCACGCAAACAGCTGCACGGACACATCAGTAATCAACAGTACACATTATTGTGTAGGCTGTTTTTGCAGTGTAACAGTTTCATCGCTGTCCCATTAAGTGATTTTGTGTGTGTGTTGTCTGCAGGTTGCTACAAAATCACCACAGTGTTCAGTCACGCCCAGACTGTAGTGCTGTGTGTCGGCTGCTCCACGGTCCTCTGTCAGCCAACAGGAGGGAAAGCTCGCCTTACAGAAGGTACGGGGGAAAAATCAGCATGCACAGTGAAGAAATGGTGTACTCGCTTATCTCAAATATTCTCACAGCTCTAGACATCCATGTCAGAGCTTTTAAGGTGCATACAGACACATGCTGTAGCTCTGTTTATATTTGTGTAAGTGTGCCTGTTCTTATAATAGTTCAATAATTATAACCGTAGGTTTCTCTAAATCTTTAACTGATCCACATAACAGAGGTACAGTGTCCCTGTATAATACACTTCTGCACAGGCTTGAAGCTGAGGTCTGAACCTGCCAGCCCGTTCCCGTGTCTGTAAGACCACCCCGGCTGAACCTGACTTCAGGGCACTAAAAACCCAGCTTCACTGTGTTAATTGGCTTTTGCTGATCAAATGTAAATTTTGATTTTTCAATTTTCACTGCAAAAGTTCAATATAAATACGGGCATCTTTTGATCTTATTGCCCCTTATTATACGGTGACACAAACTGTTTTAACACCTTATTTATTGTAGAACAACATTGTATGTACATTTTATACATTCTTGAATAAAGTTGTGTTTGAACAACTTACCTCTAACTGACACACAGAAAACCTGGCAGTATTTTAAAATACAGAAGCATAGTAATATTTTGCTGTACAATGCACCACCTGACACCCAGATATATGCCTTTGTGTTGCCCTTTCATTGTGCTCTTCATGAACAGGGTGTCAACTAAGGCATACAGTGATTGTTTGTGGTTGTGACAGAAATTCTTCAGCCATGATTTATTTCTACACAGTCAACTGCAAGGACAAATACTTTTTCATTAATCTGTTTGCTTAGAAATCTTTGAGCAGCAGGAAATAGTTTCAGACTGGTGAATCTGTTGTCTCTGATAAAAGATGGCTCAGAATTGCTTTACCGGTCAAAGTACATTGAAGAAATGATATGCTGTATACAGTATATTGAATTGGTTGAGCTTAAGGTCAAGGTTAAGGTTTTTTTTTTTAATTAATTTATTTTTTTATTACTATCCCACCCACTATCATATCCTGTGCTGTGCTGCCGTGGTAACCAAATGCTTCTCAATGTACTCTGCTTTGAGTTACTATGGGTGCAGCTGCAGCCATGGGCACTGTTTGTTTTGAGGTGATTCAGTCTTTGAAAAGGTGGATATCAACATTAGTTTTCATCCTGTCTTGTATGTCAGTCAGTTTATACACTTCCCCTGCCGTATTGACTGGCTTTGTACTCTTAATCCCCATTTATTGATCGCGTCTAACTTGATCTTTCTGTGAATGTGACAAGAATATACAGTTTATAAGGTAGACCTTTTTAAAAATCAATTCAGTCTAATACAGTAGCCCTGCCACATATCCAATAAGTACGAAGGTAATATTTTTTAAACATTTAAAAATAATTTAGCATTAAAGAAAAATTAAATTGTAGTTTTACAAAATTAGAACAAATCAAACACCCAAACTTATCAAACTTTCCTGTGTTTTCAGTTGCTTCTTAGTGGTGATTCAACATTATGGCATTTTAGAGGCTGTTTTCTTGAGTCTTGTCCAATAGTAAAGTCATTTTTGGGTTTTGGACTGATACACAAAACATTTGAAGATGTTACCTAAAGCTTTTGGAAACTGTGATGGGCATTTTCACAGTGTTCTGATAGGTCATGTAATTATTGATTTATCAAGATTATTAATCATTAATGAAGATAATTTTTGTTGCATCTACAATTGGTATCACTAATATTTGGTCTATTCTCAGTGATACAAACAGAACGGGCAAAACATTCGTTACAATACAATCAGCACCTCTCTAAAACAGTCAATACAAACTGAACGAAATATTCAGTTTAATATATTGAAGAGTTTTTGTTATTTTACTCTTAAATTAAATGAGTCTTCCTCCATCTTTCCTCAGGATGCTCATTCAGGAGGAAACAGCACTAGTTTGACCGGATGGGGTTGGACACAGTTGAGGAGGAGAACAGACGGAGCTTGATGGACATCAAGTACACTGCCTTGGAGCTGATGCAGCAATGAGGAAATGGAGAGTGGGAATTCAAATAATGTAATATAAGAAGTCTATCGATAGAATATGCACCGCCAACACCACATTTCCATTAATTTTTCTCTCTTAATAAATGTAGGTTGTTTTTTGGTAAAATAATTGTGCATGTTTGTCATCCACTTTGTTCTTTTTATATCTTGAACATTCTTGGATGTCATTTGTCTGATAAAAGACAGCTCAGGAGCCCTTACAGTAAAGATTTGCTGGCTAAGGTCAGGGCCTTTGAGGACTCTGGCATTTGGTATCCTTGACGTGTACAGATGTGCAGCCTTTTGTGACGAGTGATATGCTTTTTTTTTTTTTTTTTTTTTGCATTTCACCCTTACTGAGGAAGCACAAACATGTAGAGGAAGCTGGGGGTGTACCTATAGATCTAGGAACTATACATTTATGCAAATTTCCTTCGAAAACACTAGACCAGTGCTAGAAAAAGAGAACCTCTGTGGCTGAAATTGCAAATTATATCTAATAAACTCTCTTTTACTACAGAGTTTTGCAGTAAAAGCTGCACTCTACATAATTGAATGCTGACTGGCATGTGTTGGAGCTGGTAATAAATCCAGACACTAAAAAATATATTTCGACTATATATGCCGACTCAATGCCACAATGAAGTCAACATTTTAACATAGTCAATGATGTCGTCAGTGCCTGCTCCAAAGTCAGTGGTGTTGGTGTAGGGCCTGCTCTCGGCCTGAACGAGGGTTGATTCAGGGAAAGTCATTGCTGGCTCTGCTTCCATTTTCCTGATGCATGTAAAACACAAACACAGTACACAGTGATGCGAGACTAAATCATGAAATCATGATGAACATTGTGGCTGTGAATTTACATGTGCTTGTGAGCTTCCTGTGAAAATGATAATGTGGGATGAATTCTTGTGAAGTTGTCACACTCCGCTTTTGAAAGAGTGAGTAAAAGCGCAAGAGATAAATTGGATAAAATCAGCATTTGTGTGCTACATTTATATGCAGCTTGTGGGGATGTGGGCCATTTGCACAGTTTCTATATGCGACATTGAGTTGTACACTCAATACAGAAACTAAATCAGGACAGCAAGTGTCTGGTAACCTTCCTGTTGCTATGGTGATGTCTTGCTTGTATAATGGACACAGCTTACAAATAAATGGGAACATGATTCTGATGTGGCTCGTGGTTATTGAATGACTAATACAGGATAAACCTCTTACTCTATATCCATTCATTTTTCACACTATGCTCTGCTGCAGCTATTTTAAACAACAGAATTTACCCCATAGTTGCTGATGTTTTCCACTAACAAGTGTTGTAATGGTTATACACATTCATTCATACAGACACTGCTCGCTGTATGACTTAGTTTTTAAGACAAGGTAACCGCAGTTCTTAAAGTCTTAAAGCACTTTGTTTAAAAAGGCAAGACGTTAAAATCTCAAAAGTTTTAAACATTTACTCTTTCTTGCTGTAGCCTAAGGATAATTGTATGCTGGCTGATGTTAAATTTGACTAAAGTGGGATTGTTGCGACCGTGGATTATGTGCGCAGGAGTTTGGCGTTTCAGTCAGGACCGTCAGACAGTCACTGACAGCTACAGAAGCAAGGAAGCTCCTCATCTCAATAAACAAATGACTATTGTAATCAATCATTTCTGTCTGGTTACGTCATCCATCCATTTTCTATCATGCTTTCCTACTTTAGCTGGTGAAATGCAGAATAAATTGCATTGTTTGTGGTCTGAGCCCTGACAGCACTTCATCCAAGTTACGGATGTGGGAATAAACCCAACAGAAATATGGTGGTCACAAGACATGAATTTTCAAAGCAGATATCCGAAAGATTTCCAGGTAACAATTTCTGCGGGGTGTTCAAATCACCTAAAACAGACCAGTGCCAATTTAGTTTGATCTCTCCCCCTTGTTTCCTGTTGTTATACTGTCTACTAAATTGAGTATTAAGATTGAACAATCCAACTTTTTTTCCACTTTCAAAATGAGGTGGGAGCAGATGGCAGCAGATAAAGTAACAGCTTGTTGGGTCTGTAAGCACTCATGAGACCTAAAATACACTCTGAGGCTCATTAAAGAGTTTTAAAAGGTTGCGTAACAAACTGTGTATGCTTGCGCTGTGGCACATCTTGAGGGACGAGAGCGTGTCCTTGTTACCCATCACAGTGAGCTCAAGCCCAGGCTGTGGGCCAGTTAGTGACGGGGCTGACAAAAAGCTGTGGAACGCTGGCAGGAAGGGCAGCGTCTTTGGGACACCTGAGAGCAGATATGACAGAGAGAGGACTGACCCTGCAGAGACACTCAGAAAGAGCAATGAGGGGGTCAATGGAAAGAAGCTGGAAAACCGAGAGTGGACAGACACTCGACATCTGGACACACCTGCAGGGAATGAAAGATCGAGGAAGAGCACACTTTGTTAATACAGTGAAACCATAGGGAGCCAAGGATTATACAGAGCTGCATGCTTTGTTTATTACTGGTGTTGTACTCACAGTATATTCAGCACTGGCTGTAAAATGAGAAATTGTAAGTAGGGGTTGCTACAGTGCAGCGTTACTCTCTCTAACTTTCTTTTTTGATTGCTGGTTGATGTTGATTTATTCTCTTTTTCACCCGCTTTACTTCAATGTGTGACAAAATGTGACGTGTGTGTTTACACGACAAAAAGGTGAGATTTTTTTGGAGGGTATTTTAGCTTGGTGTTGAATTCCTTTGGCTTTAACTTCAACATGGAGACACGACACAGTTTCATAGATACACAATCAATCTTAGGCATAAACTATCCCTCCATTTGTGTGTGTCTCCATACATCTATAAATGAGGACTCTCAGGACATACTGTTCTTCCTCTTGTCTGTAGCAGACCATCACTGTTTCAAGATGCTTAAATGTATTATGAGTAGGATTTTCTTAAAAAAAAAAAAAAAAACTATATAAATAATAAATAATATAATAAAACAATACAAATAACCCCTCTTAATCATCACTTATGCTTTATGACAACAGAAGTGAATGCCATGTCTTAGCCCTCTGCCTGTATTTTCTTATTTTGCTGTGTTCGGAACTTTTCTGGGCATCAACCAGCTACGACCAGGTGCCAGATTGTAAGCACATGACACCACTAGAAAACCAAATCCACTGGCTGCTCTTAACTTCATTTGCAATTCATCGTGCCCAAGTCAAAACAACTAATCATGGCTAGGAGGAGTGTCTGACAGAGTGTCAGTCACTGCTCAGCCCACCTCCTAAGAATGGTTTCACTGGCAGACAAACAACCACCAAGCTGCCCATCCCTCCTTTGTCAACAACAGCAGAGACAAGTAAACAGAAGAAGAGCATTGAAGAAAAGTGAGTTAAAAAGAAATAATTAGACCAAGCTGTCTTGTTGGGAGGAGGCGGCGGAGGTGCTGGAAGTTGTACTTGTTCAAATTTTCAAACTAAGTCAACTCTCGCAGTCCTACCAATCTCAGCGTTAACAGCTGCTGTGACACACTTGATTGAACGCCTGCCTGATCTGAGACAGTGTGGTTTGCTGTATGCTCTCCTGTTTGTGTGCTACCTAAGCTACAGAGCAGTTTCCTGTCTGAATGGATGCAGGGAAGCACAGATCGCAGGAAGAAAATGGATTGCAGGTATTGGCATTGCTTAAACTCTTCGTACTGCAGACAAAGTCTGGACACCAAAAAAAGAGGTTGTCAAAACTTGAAGTCATCTGTAGCAGGTCATCTGAGTGGGAGGCAGAGACGAGGATGGGACAGAAGGATCGATAGCAAAGGGCAGAAAAATCATTCTGAGACATGCCAGATGAGTTTTTACTTTGGTATTGATCTTAGTAGTTTGCATTCTCTGACAAAATGAAAGTTGTGGAATGAAAAAGTGATATCAAAGAGGATCGCTGAGAAAGACAGAAAGAAAAAGAAACCAGAAATTTAGTAGAGATACAGGCAAGGGTGAGGGGGTGAGTTAGTGAGTAGGTGTGTTATGAATGTGGGACATTTGCACAAGAAGAAGAGCAACCTACGACAAAGGATGCGAAAATAGACTGGCTTGCTCCCTACCACACTGTACAGGGACAAAACCTTAAACAGAATCATGAATTACACACACAGACGCACACACATACAGACAGACAGACAGACAAACAGAAACACACGCATTCACACACAGCACTTTGTTTCTTTGAGTTTCTCCTTTGCCAAGGACGGAGCCATTACACATCATTAGCATCCAGTGCACAATTAACTGACCTGAACACTGAAGAGCAGGGTCTGGCTGACCCCGCATGTCTCCATGGAGACAACCTCCAGCAGAGCAGAGCCAGCGTCTGGCTTGTCTGAACCCCCTTGGAGCCCGCAGCAACAAGCCGTGTCCTGTCGCACACTGACACAGAGCGCGGTGCACAGGGCAGATGGCATCTCTAGTACACAAGACAACAACACACAGTGGTTATGACAGACTCTAAACAGGCTCTTGATCTCTGAGCAAAATTTATCTTCCATTGCTAGAATTTAATGAATTTCAAGCCCCTCCATCGGTACAGGCAAACAGTGTCTTACTGCAACAGGAATCTTTCTGCTGTTAGTAAACATAAAATATGAGTGAAAATCTGTTTAAACTGACCTACTAAAGTCACATTGTGCCAGTGAGGGACTGGAGGAAAGACAGGCAGCAAAAGACAGTTTTTTTGCTTGGACAGGTTTTACACCTTTCATGTCTAGGTAAAAGGAGATAAAAGTGATGAAATACGAGTGTAAGTGTGGGTCCATCATGGGTTGCATCACGGTGGTTGTAAAGGTTTAAGGTGGGTCTGCTTGCTGCAAATCTTTCACCACCTCACAGAGGCAGCCAGAGTAGTAGCCACTGAGCTCTATAGTCAGAGTTGATGAATTAGTCAACATATGCTTAGAGACACACAGATATCTGTGCCGTGCACATGCACACATGGTATGTGCACATATACACAAAACTTTGAATGCACGCACATAGAAACAGACAGGCACACGCACACTACACACACCTCTGCAGGAGGGAGGGTCACTGTGATGGATGCTGTCCCTGAATGGCCGTGAGTATTAAAAGCCTGGCGACCTGGTGAAAACAATCAGTCATGTCAGTTTGTCACAGCTTGAAATTAATCATTCCTGTGTCTGTGATAATTTCCTGCATTAATTATTCTGACCGTGTAGCTTAAATAGTCTGCGCGCTGTGAGTGTGTCTGCCAGCGCCATGTGTGAAAGAACATTTAGGGAGATGAAGAGGAGTTTGAGGAGTCATTGGGAGGGAAAAGTGAGGTTGTCAAACTGCACCCCCTTCTGGTCAAACCCTGTGAAATGCAACTCTACACTTGATACGTGACAATGAAGAGTAAAGAGAGGAGAAAGTTCCAGTAGGAATGTGGACATAGAAATTAATCATTTCCAGTGCAGTTATTTTCGGTGGTAAAATACAAAGTACCAAAATATTTGTTCAGATCATTAGTGAAGCAGTGATTGAAGGAAATGAGTTGGATGGAGAAAAACAGGGTGGCAGAAAGAAGATGTAAACACAGGCTGTTCCAACCTACTGAGAATGTTTGAGCACACTGCGTTGTGCTGGCTAATTGCAGCCCAGCTACTAATGGAGGAGACAGATAATGTGTTAGGGCTGCTGTCAAAAGTTTGCATGGATGAGAGGCTCAGGAAATGTAAATATATAATCACTAGCCAGATGCTCAGTTGTTTTGGTTAGCCAAGTTGTTTCCGAGTGTGTTTGCACACATGCGGCAAATGGATTATTTCCCCTGTCAGAGAAGTTCTGCAGTCAGAAAGAAGTCTTTGATGAGTATACTCATTCATATTTCAACTGGTAGTTTACACGAAAAACAAGTAAATAAATTCTGTATTTGAGCAATAATTTATAAATGATGTGTTTGGGAAATACATAAACAATACGTGCAAAAATGTGAATATGATGAAAGCGGATGGCTGTGATCTTCACACAAGCGATACAAATTCCAGTTATCTATCCATCCATCCATGCATACTATTCATTCATTGCCTATTCCCAAAGACTCATTCTTAAGGTCATAGCAATCTAGGATCTATCCATGCATACATTTTGTTGAAGGAAGGGAACACACAAACACACTCTTAAAAACCTCCCACCCACTTGACCTCTGGAAATTGAGAGAGCATCACAGCAACACATAGAGACAGACACAAACATGTCAGGGAGTATAAGAAATTCCTTAACTCTTAACTCTTATTAATATAACACAAATATCCCTATTTGTGTTACATAATAACATCTATTAGACACCAAACAGTCATGCTGTAAATTGTTAACTGCTGAAAAGAGCGATATCATGCAATGACTAAAATATACTGTATGCATATATGTATCCATCCTGAAAAACAATGTAAAACACTGCAGAATTGTTGATCAATACAGCACATACATTACACCACTACACACTCAATTAAAACCATCAACAATCACTGCTCTCAGAGATTGTACTTCATTGCAGTATAAAATAAAAGAAAAAAACAAAAAAAAACCACAAAAAAAATGTTTAGGGATCATGTCCCACTGAATCAATTTGACTTGAATGTCCAATTTGTGATATACTCAAGCCTGTTCCTGCTGGAATCACCCAATCAACAGCTTTCTCTGGCTCATTAAAAATAAACAGTCAATGTGAAGAACATGCTGATTGCTAATCAACAGTTTCACAAATGCATGCATGTGAGTGTCTGAGTGTGTGTGTGAGTTTGTGTGTGTGTGCATGTGTGTGACTCCCCTTGCACAGCATCGTTTCTAGTATGTGTGAGGAAACTCCCGTCAGATACAGACACAGGCCGTTGCTATGGAAACCCACATCACTTTTCAGGCAAGTAAATGGGGAGGGATGGAAGGAGGTAAAAAGAGAGGGAGGTGGGTAAAAGCACAGAGTTCAAATGAAAATGAAATTCTAATGTAATCCTCTTTGTGTGTGTGTGTGGTTAAGTCTCAGCATCTGTCTATGAGTGCATGAGTGTGATAAGCAGAAGGTATAGCAGCAGGGAGGCAAGACAGAAAAGAGCAGAAGACATAAAATTGACGAAACTTTCTTTGCTTATGTGGGAGTGGGACTGACAGGCTTTGGACCGGATGGAGGAAGAGGAGGAGGAAGAGGGACAAAGACAAAAAAGCAGAGGAGCTACAGGCCACTTCCAGCCTTTATTCCTTCTTTGATGGCTGATGATTTGGGGCCTGAAGTTTTAATACTGACAAACACCAGCCACTGAACACACACACACACACACAAAGTTAATAAACTGCTTGCTGATGTCAACAGACAACTGCAGGGTGGGGTGACCATGCTCAAAAATATCTCATTTGACTTGAACCACATACCAGAGTCCCACCTGGATGCTTAGAGACACACAAGTAACGCTGCTGGCATGCTGCTGATCGTTCCTTGGCTCTAATTGGCTGCCAGTCTCCACGTTCAGCCTGTCCGCATCGTTCTCCAAGGGGCCAGAGGCCACAACTTGGGACATGTCTTTTGTACTATGAGGCATGACACTCTGACAGGAGGGCACTGCCTCAGAAACACAAACCTAGAAAGAGAGAGAGAGAAAGAAAAAGTAAACAGTGAACTGGGATTTAAATATATGAGTGGAAATGGGCCTTGGTTGTGACTATAGCATGCAGAGGAGTTACAGGTAGCAGAGTTGGAGTGGCAACAGTTGACGTCCTGTCAGGGGAGGAATCAAAGCACAACTCCCCTGTGGCATCATTAAAAACCCCATCGTCTCTCCCCTTCATCCCGATTCAACTGAACAGCCTGAAAAATAGGTCAATTAACAACCTCTGCTCTCTCTGCTCCCTCTCTCTGTCTCTCTCTCACACACACATATAGGCACATCCCCTGCACGTAGCCTAAGGGAAGTGTGGGTGGCCGACGTTGCCATGGAGCTGACATTGTACCGGTCAGCTTCTGTGTTGATGGTGTCAAGGGTATGTCCTGGACCCACTGCTTCTACCTGCGCAATAACCTGGATCGTGATCAACAAGGTCCACAAACAAGTCCACATATAGAGGATGCAGTTAAAATCAACAAATTAAAACTAAATCTCTGATGGAAAAAGAAAAACAACGATGAATTTACTGGTGTTCAGCAGCTGGCTCCCTGGGGACCATGTGAGTAACACTTCACCAACTGTAACAGCACTTTCAAGGAATGATTCCCTTTCATTAATCTGCCTGGCTGAAAATATATGTACAGTCCTCTTTACTGTGTAAATTCCTGTTTGGCTGCTGGCAAACCTCCTTATCTCTTGGCATTAAAACTACATAAAACATTTATAGATTTAAAAAAATTAAGGGACTGCAGTGCAGTGAGGATGTGCTATATTTTAATGCCCAGGAAGCTGACTGTACAATAAACTAAAGCGTGAATGGATCGGGTAGACATTTAAGAGCCCGTAATCTGATCTGTTATATCAACAAAGGCGCACTTTAATAATTCTACCCAGTATCACTAATGGAACGTCAACATTACTTCCATGATTGTGTACGTGTCAGAGAACAAGGTAATCTAATCATGACTCTAATGGACTTAGCATGAGAAAAGTTAATTGAACAGAAAAGTCAGAAAGCATATTGCTATAAATGCCTAAGCCACTTACTGTATGCATCCAGTCCCATTAAATGAAAATGTCTAGGTAGGTGTCTGTGAAAGGAGGAGTCGGCAGTAAGTAAGTGAGGAATGTTGATGTGCTCCACTCTGACTTACTTGGGCCATGCCGGGAAGAGCTGAAGACCAGCCAGTCACATGCATACACATCACTTATATAAAATGCTTAAATGCTGAGGTTGTTATAAATTATATGAGAGTGGGAACATGGTTGGTGGTTACTCTGGGACTAAATGAGGGACAGGTGTGCAGGAGAGATGAGAATCAGGTGACTGACAAAGGATAGGGACTGACAGGGTCACAAAGAATACAGGGACTAGGGGGCTGGAGCAAGAGAGAAAGGGCAGGGGTCACACAAGAGGTCACTGAATATTTACTTTCTGTTTGAGATGTGTTTTGCAATGTGTGTGTGTGTGCACTCACCTTTTGTGGCAGTGTGTGGAGATTGTATCAGTTAAGTGTATCAGCAAAGTGAATGCCAACCTGTGTTTCCTGATATAATTTCTCCTTTCATCATCACCACAGCAACATCAGTCACTCTCTGACCAGCTTCCCTTTTTCTACCTGCTCAGCGTGCACACACACACACTTATAAACACACCAGCGCACAACAAATACAATCTTCTCAATTCAATATTGCCTCTCATCATCCATACATAAACACACAAATGCATGTACTCACACATACAAGCCTGTATGTGTGGGTAGATCTGCCCCTCTGGTTGCCAGGGAAACACCGGGACATAAGGCATTAGAGTGAGGGGTTCATAGATTTCCACTTCCTGTTGAACTGTGACTGATCAGAAGGGTTTTACTGTTATGAAAAGGATGGGAGAGTAAGCAGTTTGTGTGCATGTGTGTGCTGTCCCACTGCAACAATGTGGCAGAGCTGCAAATCTCCAAAACACAATATGTCTCTTGGTAGAAGCTCCCAGTACATCACTCATATCTGCTGTCAGCACAATGAGAAGTTAGAGATAAAAGATCCTGTTGCGATGGGAACAGTCTCCCACTGACAGAGCCTGGTGACATTTGGGATGCTTGTTATGATGATATTGTAGTTGACAGGTGTACCACGTGATCGTGGACCAGCAGAGGCAGGTGATAATGGTGGCCGACCTTCAGCATCCATCTGTCTGCCTCCTCTTCCCCTGACACATGCGCACACACATACACAAAAACACGAGCCATACTTGCCAACACAGGAGTGTGGGGTTAGGTCTCTGTTTTAAAGCTTAATGAGGCAGCTGGACTCCACCATGCAGACGGAGCAGCAGGGCACATGGAGTTCAGCTGAATCAACCATGCCTGGGGAATAACATGTTGTTGTATGCTCTATGTGAATACAATATATGTGTTTTTTATAAATCCCATGGTCAAACTGACCTTGAGAGAATAAACATTTAGCAAAAATCTTTTGTGAAGTATTTATTTTTAGAGAAAAAGGAGATGATTAAAAGTCACCTTAATGAGGTTGGGATAAAGGGTCAACCTTATAATATTTCTACAGTGGGTCACTGTAGGATTCCTATAGAATAAGCAGCAGGACCAAAGAACAAAAAGGAGGAGTGTTGCATGAAGGTTGAGCATTAGGATGGATACTACAATGTGAAAAAGAGAGTAGCACATGTTGTGTGAACACCTGCCATAGATCACATTGATGATCTGTTGTCTAGGTGTTGTTTTGTCACATCTGGGCAGTCAGAGGGACGAACAGTATTAAAAAAATCAGATAAAGAAAAGACTATGCTTATTGTTTCATTTATACCATGGAACACACAATGCCTGATGTTCCTGTTCAAAGTGATTTGTAATTTTATAAATGGACTACATTTATATAATGCTTTTATCCAAAGCATATTTGATCCTAAGTCAACCATTTACAGTCAAGCCCAAAATTATTCATACCCCTGGCAAATTTTGACTTAAAGTTACTTTTATTCAACCAGCTATTTTTAGTTTTTTTTACCAGAAATGACGCAGGCTTCTCCCTAAAAGATAATAAGACGATGTACAAGAGGCATCATTGTGGAAAAAAATATTTCTCAGCTTTTATTTACATTTGAACAAAAAGTGGCATGTCCAAAATTATTCATACCCATTGCAAACTGTCACAGTCTATGGGAAAGTCCAAGGTTCTAACCATTTCAAATAGTCCAAGCTGTTCTAAAGCATCCTAATTACCCTGATTCATTGGGAACAGCTGTTTTAATCAACTCAACAGGTGAAAAACAGGTGGTAGCGTGTGTGTGTGTGTGTGTGTGTGTGTGTGTGTGTGTGTGTGTGTGTGTGTGTGTGTGTGTGTGTGTGTGTGTGTGTGTGTGTGTGTGTGTGTGTGTGTGTGTGTGTGTGTGTGTGTGTGTGTGTGTGTGTGTGTGTGTGTGTGTGTGTGTGTGTGTGTGTGTGTGTGTGTGTGTGTGTGTGTGTGTGTGTGGCTGTGTGTGGCTGTGTGTGTGCTGTGTGTGTGTGTGCTGTGTGTGTGTGTGGCTGTGTGTGTGTGTGTGTGGCTGTGTGTGTGTGTGTGTACACACATGTGTGTGTATGTGTGTGTGTGTGTGGCTGTGTGTGGCTGTGTGTGGCTGTGTGTGTGTGTGTGTGGGGCTGTGTGTGTGTGTGTGTGTGTGTGTGTGTGTGGGGCTGTGTGTGTGTGTGTGTGTGTGTGTGTGTGTGGGGCTGTGTGTGTGTGTGGGGCTGTGTGTGTGTGTGTGTGTGTGTGTGTGTGGCTGTGTGTGTGTGTGTGGCTGTGTGTGTGTGTGTGTGTGTGTGTGTGTGTGTGTGTGGCTGTGTGTGTGTGTGTGTGTGTGTGTGTGTGTGTGTGTGTGGGGTGTGTGTGGGCTGTGTGTGTGTGTGTGGCTGTGTGTGTGTGGCTGTGTGTGTGTGTGGCTGTGTGTGTGTGTGTGTGTGTGTGTGTGTGTGTGTGTGTGTGTATGTGTGTGTGGCTGTGTGTGTGTGTGTGTGGCTGTGTGTGTGTGTGTGTGTGTGGCTGTGTGTGTGTGTGTGTGTGTGTGTGTGTGTGGCTGTGTGTGTGTGTGTGTGTGTGTGTGTGTGTGTGTGGCTGTGTGTGTGTGTGTGTGTGTGTGCTGTGTGTGGCTGCCATGCATTGTGGCTGCTCACAAGTCAGGAAAGGGCTATAAGGCCATATCTAAATGTTTTCAAAGTTCCAGTGGCTACAGTGCAAAGCATTACTAAAAAAATACAAGACGTTCTGCACTGTGGAAAATCTCAGATGACGTGGTCGGAAGCCAAAAGTGACACCTGTGTTGGCCAGGAGGGTAGTGAGAGAGGTGAAAAAGAATTCAAGGATCACCACCAAGGCCATCCTGGTCTTCTGTTTTATGGTCAGATGAAACAAAAATTGAATTGTTCGGCCACAATAATGTATAATGTATAATGTTCATGTGGCGTAAAAAATGAGAGGCTTTCAACCTTAAGAACACCATCCCCACTGTCAAACATGGTGGTGGGAACCTAATGCTTTGGGGATGTTTTTCAGACAATGGACCAGGGAACCTAATCACAGTAAACAGCACCATGAAAAAAGAGGAATACATCAAGATTCTCAACAACAACATCAGGCAGTCCCTGCAGAGAAACTTGGCCTTAGGCACCACTGGACATTTCAGCATGACAATGACACAAAACACACAGCAAAAGTGGTGCATAAATGGGTTAGCGGACAAAAACATTAACGTTTTGGAGTGGCCTAGCCAGAGTCCTGACTTGAATCCAATTGAGAATCTGTGGAGGGAGCTAAAGATCAGGGTGATGGCAGGGAGATCCTCCAACCTGAAAGAGTTGGAGCTCATCGCAAAAGATGAATGGGCAAAAATACCAGTATATTATGCCAGGAGACATGCAAAACGCTGGTCAGCAATTATAGGATGCGTTTGATTGCTGTAATAGCCCAGTAAAGGATTTTCTATTGATTATTGAGAAGGGTATGAATAATTTTGGACATGCCACTTTTTGTTCAAATGTAAATAAAAGCTGAGAAATAATTTTTTTCCACAATGATGCCTCTTGTACATTGTCTTATCTTTTGGGAGAAGCCTAGCAACAAGATACTGTGCAATGCCCACTCTACCTCCTGAGCCACAGCTATGGATTCCTTAAAGACTAAGCACACATGCTTAACTTTGTAAAGTGAAGCATTAAGTATTTTGTATTCTAATAAATGGTTTCAAACCTGCAAAAACATGTGCTTTGATTATTCTGCTGTCCATTTCTATCTTTTTCTTTTTCTAAAATGTTTTTTTAAATTATATGATAGTGATTCTTTTGACTACAGCTAGAGTAAGAGTAAAAACATATCCCAATTTCCTTTGCTACCCTGAGCTCAAACAGCAATCCTGAAAGACTAAAATCCAAGAAACAGGTGGAGAAAACGAAGCCATTAACATTAGCCTTAAAATAATAGCACACAATCATGAAAAAGCACATAGCCCAAGAGACATGATGAACACCCTCCCTGGGAGCAGAGGAGCCCACCAGTAAATAACACAGATAACAAGCTCATCACATTTGGGTTATGTGCTGTGCCCTGGGCAGAACACTGCCTCAGGCTGCCTGGCTTTCACACCTCTGTTACTCTGTTTTATTTTCACCCTGGGCTAGTCACACAACAGGCTGGGTTTACATGAAGCCTATTTTATGAAAAAAATAAAAATAAATTTCCGCTGTTAAGGAGAGATTGTGTGAATGCTGTGACTGCCTTCATGCTCAAGGAAATTAACGTACAATGATAAGCCATGAGAAGACTAGTGTGCTCACACCATATGGCATGGCCAGTGAAGGATGATACATTTGTTTTGTTTGGCACATTTTGTGAATCCACACACAAATAATGCGATATTACAAATATCAAGTACTTAGGGTGTGGCTTCTTTTTTATACTATTCTGAACAGAGGTGTCTGCAGTACTCTGATGCAGGTTTCCCATTGGTAATCACACATTATTTAAAAACCTTTTACAATAGCAATGATAGTTGTAAATGTAGTTGTAAATGAACAAACAAAAGGTCAAAGAGAGACACGAAAAAAGGAAGTTCATCTTATTTCCGTGGCTCCCTATTGTGAACAGTTTTCACTGTTAAAAAGTTTCTCCAAACCCACACTATGCCTGCTACGGTGAGATTATAAACCTAACAAAGGAATACATCCAATTAGAATGAGGATGTCTGACAAACATGCAAATCCTAAAACAAAAAATCTCTCACTGGCAAGAAACACTTCCAACCACAATTTAAATGCCAAAAAATAGGACAAACAATCTTTCAGTATCACTGAGTGACCTGAAAAGTTGTCACCATAGGCATTTCACACCAAATCAGTTAAGCAAGGAACTAATTGAAAATCAGTTCTGTGGCCACATTAGTCATTGTAGTAAATCTAAACACAAAATATAATTTTTCATGTTTCAATCATGTTTTGCTACAAGTACATTTGATAATTCTTCCTGGCTTTTAGTCTAGTGAAGGTTTAGCAATATACTAACGGATACAAGCTTTTAATTTTAACATTTTACACCTGATTTTACTCTTAATTTTTTGCGCCAGGACAGAGTCACACACGGTTCAACTGCATTATGTACTTTATATTGACTGGTGTTGGACTCACTCACATGTAAGGCAAAAGTTGTAGGGGTGTTACTGAAAAATTAAAGCAGCTCAATGGAACTTTTCTTTTTGTGTTGACTTTGGCGCAGTCCCAGTGGACAAAGGCAGTAGTGTTTCGCCTAAGATTAGGTTACATGCTCCTTCCACTTCACTCTCTACGTGGTGAGGAAACTGCTTCCCCTTGTGGAGAGCAGGTGGCATCTCCAGAGATGGACCTTTACCTATTAACTGAAGAGCCTCAAATTCAACCAAAGCAAACTCCAGCACCGTTTCGCCTGATTTCATGGAAAAATCGAACCCGGTGGCAGGCCTTAAGTATAACTATTAGAAACTAATAGAAATAGCCAATCTTCTCGTTGCTGATCTTGTTTGCTGATGTACGTCATATAGAGGTGCTGGTATTAAATTGAGATGACCTGTTAAAAAGTACTTTTGATCATAACATACACATATGCAATACAAACTTGACATTTTCACTAACTGTGACTAATCATTTCTGCTTGTGCTGAATGTAGATGCAGTAAAAATGAATTGAGCATTAAAGTTTTATCCTTATTTAGACAGCCCTCTCTAACACGTCTCCACTCCGTGTGCTCCTGTATGTTGGTGGTAGTCGGTGCCAGTGTGGAGGACACAGAGAAAGTGGGATGTGCTGGCTGCCGGTGGAGGACTGATGAACAGAGGGAGGCTTGGACATGAACAGAGGCTGGACATGGACAGTCTCAGGTCTGGATGATTTCCTGAAGCCACACACACATGGATTAGCACAAGCACAAAGCCACACACACACACCCAGCAAATACAGCATTGTTTCATCACTTTAACTTTTCTAAAAAAAAACATTTTTTTCATTTGCATAATTAACAAGCAGTGGAGAACATATTTGCACTTTGCTATTTCTCATAAAACCATATGTACCTTACCCTCTTCTTACTGTGGATACTGTTCATGTGAGCCACAGGAAAGGTACATCTCCGTTGTCTTGTGGGGGAAAACACTGATTTTTTCACTGATTATGAAAAGCTTACATTGGCTAGCTTGCTAACATTGTGACTATAAGTTACATTATTTCACCATTTCCTTCTCGGCTACCTCTCTGAAATTAATTTAGACAATTTAACGCTAACTATAAAAAAGCTAAAGTTATTGTAATATACTGAAATTTTCTGTTAAGTTTTTAATTGTTAACTAACTTTACTCATGTATAGTAAAATTTAAAATTTAATTTTGTAAAAAAACTCTTTAACAGCTTTATGCCACCGATAATTAATAATTTATATAATTCAACCGACTAATTTGAATTACCTAAAGCTAAGCTAATTAGTTAACTGTTACATTCGGGTTTCTCCAAATATCGCGAGAGGAAGAGCTTGTGAAAATCAGGGTCAGTGACGTAAGAAGTTGGACACACAGACAAAGAGGTAATCACTTTGCATATGAGAACAATGAAAAAATAGGATTAGATTGATAGATTGACTGACAAAATAAGTAAAATGGCCTATAGAAACAAACAAAAAATTGTTTGTGACAGTATGTTTGTGAGTATGTGAAATGGTAATTGTTCGGCGGAAAGACGCACAAAATGAACCGCAAATATGCTTATTGTTATCACACGTTAAGGGAAATTGATTAGACCCAATGAAAGGTATTGTGTAACGCATGAATTAACTCAGTGTTTTATTTTTGTAGCACCGTCACAAAATAAAACAAAATAAAAGGAAATTTGGATTTAAAAAAAAATACAGCCTTAGAGAAAAACATGGAAGCTATGATGTTATAGATATATACTTTATTAATTCTCTCTGATAAAATAAAATTACAAAATAATTTCAACCTCAAACGGCACTTTCCTTGTTCATAATTATTTAACGTATTGTTAATACATATATCATAATTGTCATGACGAATGAGAAGAATACTATAGTTTAGTAATATTAGATATCAGCTATAACTGCGTTTAATCATAATGGTAGAAAAGACTAAGCAATACAAAGCTAGATTTCGTTAACAGCATACTATACAATAGTCCAAGCGTATGTAATTCAGTATTCCGGCCACAGCGTGTCGCTATAAGACAGTTTTCGATATTGTCTCCAATGCAAGGGTAGGCTTGTCTCTTTTCCCATCACACCATTAGAATTCCTCTCAGATGTACCTTAGTCTCTCTTCCTATGTCTTAGCCTATCTACTTCATAAACAGCTGTTCCTTCATGGCCATTTATCCTTTGTAAGGTTTATTTGTGTTCCCTTGTGTTCATCCATAGTCCACCTTGATCTGTTTTAAAGCAGTGAAGAGCAGTCCATGTAAAGCACTGTAACAAGTCCATGCCCAGATTTTCACAGTTATTCCCTCAGAAATATTGTCAAGATATCTGCAACGCCTCCTGCTATCTTTTGTCCCCAGTGACAGCAGCGTTCCCTGCCTCTTATTGAAGTCCATTTAAGAGAGAGCACTTTGGTTGTCGAGGTGTGTGTATATCTGTGTGTACGTGCGTGTGGGTGTCTGTTCCTGTGTCTGCATGGCAGTTTAAGTGATCGAGCAAGCAAGAGTGTTTGAGTGTATTTCTTTACACAGAATACATTCATGACATTCATGATAACAGTGCATCATTTTGGGACTGCAAGCCTGAAAAAGAATGGCAGTATATAAGGTCTTCTTCCCTTCTTTAAAGAGCCGTAGACACAACCGTACACTGTGAAAAAATATTAATCACATCAACTCATAATCACACAGCTAAATATTTGTTGGCTTTTTTTTAAAAAGAAAAAAAGTCAGTTAAATTACTAATGTAAAAATCTATATTTTTGTAATTCAAAGCAATACATTTCTTCAGAGAATGAAAGCACAACAGTAGGTACTCTCAGTCAATCTGACTCCACTGAGTTAAGCCACATCTAAGTAAAACAATAAGCAGATAATTTATTATTGATGGATAACATTTTGACTGATATTTTAACTGTCTGCAGCAGACCTCTGGGTAGATCGACAGTAAATTTAACAACATAAAATGAGAACACTTACCAAACGTGGAGCATTAAGTTTGTGCAAAGCTCTGTCTTGCAGAGACATAAATAGGTGTGATATCACCCTCCAAATTAACCAACCAGATTGAAATGCCAGTATAATAAATGTTGTGATCTATTCTTTCTCCTGACAACCTTCCCAGTAGTAATGCACTTGATTACAACTATAATTTCTCAATTTTTTGAGGTTTTTCATAAAAATTAAAAAAAAAAAAAAATCACAGAAATTAACCAAAATCAAACTTTTTTTAAAGTCTCATTTTGGTACAGCAAACTTACAAATACACATAAACATCAGTTCAACTTATCTATAATCCAGTGAATACAGTAATTAATTCCTGTTGTAGTTGTGTTAGGTTGTCTCAACACATGCTACTGTCTTCCCCATCACAAACAGAAGCTGTGACAACTCACGTCCCCCAATGTCATACCAACTTATTTCAACTTGGTCTGTAATTTGCTTAGTTCAGTGAACGGTGACGATTCTCCCAACTGAGTAGCTAAAATGTCACAACTATGCATTGTAAGTCTAAACTACACCATTAGCTCACACCCACAAAAGACAAGTCGTTTGGATGAACATTTTTTACAGTGTGTCTACTTTGCTTGGCAGTGCTCTGTGGAGATTGACAGTGCATTGAGTGCTTGGCAGTATAGGCTTTAGTTTTATATTGTGGGTTACGGTATTCAATTCTTTGTGTGAATTTAAATAGGGCCTGCATTGTGAGAGATTGCGTATTTATGTTTGTGCTGTGTTAACTTGTATTGCGTGGATTAGACAGTGTGTGTGTGTGTGTGTGTGTGTGGTGCATATGCCACTAGTTTTTTTTTTTTTTTTTTTTTGTCGTGGTCGTATTGATCAGAACCTTCGGTTAAAGGGATGCTCGTTAACACACAATTAGCATTCAGATAGAAAATACATCATAAGGATAAAAAGTCATGGTCATTAATTCCTGATGAAGGGAGAGAGAGCTTGGGGGGGAGAAAAAGACAGAGAGATAGAGAGAGAATAAAAGGCCTTTTTCAGTAATTGGAGTGGATTCCATTTAGGAGCTCTGAGTTCATATAATTATTCCTAGTTATTTCTCCTCCCCTCTCCCTCCCCTCCCCCTCATCTTCTCTACGTCCGTTTCTCACCCTCTTGACATCCTTCCTCCCCCTCACACCTTTTAGAGTCTCCATTTTGGCTCCATTTTTCTTCTCCTTCCCTCGTCAAGGAAAGCGCCCCAAAGTCCCTAACATGTCTCATCATTCATACTGGCCCTCCATCTTAATCCCATTATTTCTCCTCATAGTCCCGTCTTCATCCCTCCCTCACGGAGTGTTAGTTTCAAAGGATCACCTCACATTTCTCTTCTCCTCCCTCCTTATTCCCCTCCTTTAGTCTGAAGTGAGAGGACTAGCACGGCTGCACCCACCCCTCCTTCTCTCTCCCTGTTTTCTTGCCATGTTTGTCCTCTCCTGGTCCTCAGAGCTGTCTTCAGCAGCTAGAAGTGCAGGTGTTGAGGTTGGGACTAGCCTCCAGGCTCCCCTCTGGGCTCAGTGGTGGAGGCGACAGAGGGGACTCCAAGGCCAAAGTAGGAACATGTGATGGGGGCTGCACTGGAGATGTGACCTGGACCGGAGAGACTGATGCAGGAACAGTGGTTAAAGAGGAGGCTGGGGACAGTGGGACCACGGCACCTCCTCCACTGCCTCCTCTACCATCCCTTGCATCCCTCTCTCGGAGCAAGTGGACGAGGGCAGCATGCTGGGCGCTGAGTGTGGCCGAGAGGTGCGCCGGTAGAGTGTTAAAGCCGGCGGTGAGCTGCTCCACCCGCTGCTCCAGGGACAGCATCTGTCGCTCCAAGTCCTCGCTGCGGTCGTTGAGCTCCGACATGAGCTCATACATGACACTCTGCATCTATGGGAAGAGAGAAGCAAAGAGGAGAGGAGAGGAGAGTGGGAGATGAGTCAGTGCACACAGAGTACTTTGATGGAGGGAGACAGATTGGAAATACGTAAACAGGAGCATAATGAGGATTGCTTTATTAAAGCTTGTTTAAAGAAAATTCTTTTGATTGAATGAGTAGAGACACTGAAAGGGGTTTAGAGTGTGAAGTGGAAAGAGGGCAAGCACTACAGTAGGGGAGGAGTGAGTAAGACACTGAGCAAGAGGAAAAAATGTCCAAGAGGGAGCAGAGACTGAAATGAAGAAGAGGCTGGAGGGAAGTCTCTATGTGGGCGTTATAACATTGTGAAGAAAGAGAGAATAAGAGAGAGAATTAAAGGAAGGTGGCAGAGTGTCCCTGCCTAACACATTCTGGCCCCCGTAACCATGGTGAACGCACAAGTGGCCGATTGAGATGGAGTCATTGAGATGGCATGATTGCAAAATATTTGGTGCCAGAGGCATTGCCTCCTGGAAAGATACAAATGCACACACCCTGGCTTGATCTTTTTCTCCCTTTGATTCAAGTCTCCATCTCTCTCTCTCTCTCTCTCACACACACACACACGTGTGCGTTCACATTCTCACCCACACAAAAACATGAGCGCTCCCCTCCCTCCTCTCATTTCCTCCTCGCTCTCTCACTCAGTCATCCCTGTTTTAACACTCGTTCCGGTTGCTAGGAGACACAAAGCCACAGAAACGGGCAGGTCAGCATTGAAACGGAGGAATGTTGTGGTATATTTTTGGGGGCAAAGGTATGCTAGGTATGAGTTACTAACCTGCATGATGGTTATGTATCTGTCAAGTGTGTGCCCTACTTAAATGGAGAGCGGAGATGTGTGTACCGACTGTGTGTCTCACCTTTGAGAGGTCCACTAGTGTGTTGGCCTGATCACTGAGTTTCCTCTGCTCCATTTTCACACTGCGTAATCTGCAAACAGATGTACACACATACAGACATCAAATACACAGACACACATGCAAAGTTGAAACTCAGTAAATACACAGTGGTCGGTCCAGAGAGCTTATCCCTGCGGGTCCAAACAGCAACACTATTGAGCGGTCACCTTGCCTGGTTCACCTTCATTTCTACCTGCAGTGTGTTGCTGGATTTTAATGTCCAAACATAGCAAGCACACAGTGTGCTCTGAAACATTGTTATTTTGTAATGCAGGTGAAAATTTACATACATTTAATTTTGATATAGGACCTTATACTCTAGAGTACTCTGGACAGGCCAGTTTTATTTATAAGAAGGCCTACAGGGAAATAAACTAAGGGGAGAGAAATAAGATAAGAAATTCAGGGAAAATTCAGTCCAATTAAAAATAGGACCTGGCTGACTCAAAAAACACAATACAATAATTAGTGACCTGCAGGTCTAATCTGTCTTTTCATAAAACAAACCTGGTGTCTTCCTCTGTTATAACAGAGTGGGGACCGATTTTATGATGCTGCACCTCCAGATGAACCTGTCTGCCTGTTACGCTAACAGGTTTGAACCAGAAAAAGTACTCACATCCCCATGAAATTACTCTGTTTCTGTGTTCACAGAGTCAGCCTCTCATCCACGGTCCACATGCTTCAGGATTAGCTTTTCTATGTTACAATTAAAGAGAGTCTCAGCTCCCTTGACTCTGGCTTTTGAAGACACTTGTTAATGTTCTCAAGTCTAGACGGAACTGTTCAAGATCAAAGGGACAAGAAACATTAAAGGGCCACTTAATTTGGATGCTAGACAAAGGATATACAAAAATCTCTGAGTAAAACAACCTTTAACAAGACAACCACCCCTATGGCCACTCAAATATAACTAAACAATAATATGGAAGAAATTAATTACAATCCTCTGTAATGTTCTTCTGTATATATTTGTATCATCACCCCTAAGTACAAATAATATAATGATCAGAGTGTCTCTAATAGTACACAATGCACTGATTATCCAGTCCCACAGCTGTATTTGCCTGGAGTGAACCTGCCCTTTAGTGGATGATGATTCATTTTGTGTGTGTGCAGGGATTCGTGCACTTTATCTGATTATCAGCGTTGATTCAACTTGTGGGTGGATAGAAAGTACAGCTGATTTCAAAGGCTTCATCAGCTCAGCGGCACTGTTGTGTGCATGTGCTTGCGTGCATGTGTGTGTTTTTGAGTCTGTTTGTATGTGTGGGTGCATGCGAGGCGTGGTCTCACTGATGTATGGCCTGTAGGAACTTCCGCTGGTGCTTGCGGACCCTGGAGTGGTCGATCTTCTTCATCAGCTTAGTGTGTTTGTAGATGAGCCAGGTTTCCCTTAGCACGTTAGCTGCTGCATTCTTTATCTGCTCGCAGACAATAAACACACATACACACACATTGTTAGCAACAGGTAGCCCTTGGCAACTGAGGCAGGCAACAGGTTTGCCCATGCCTGCTCTCTTTCTCTTTTTCCTTCCATTCTCCATTGTCTTCTTGCAAAGAAAAAAAAACGAAACCATCGTTCTCTTCTTAGAGGCTGCCCTCATTCTCTCTGTCTCTCTCTACACACACCGGCTGGCTTGCCAATGCTTTTCATAAACAGCTCTCTCCTTGGGGAGATTTGGCAATGAGAACCAACAGGAGTCTCTCCCTCACACACACTTCTCTCTTCTCTCGGCCTGTGTATATGCCACATTATATCGTAGACTAACTCAAATGGGCTGCATTATCTTGGCTGGTTGGAAGTAATTCACTACAGTACCATGGCAGTTCATTAAAACCAGTGATCTTACATTTAATTATGACAGCAACTGAAAGAAACAATAGCGGCATGAGCTGCTGCTCTTAAACTAGCCGTCAAAGACAATTCTCATCCCTCCAGGAGAGGCACATTAGAGAAATAACCTGTGTAATGATGCTCACTTATGGAAAGCCTGATAGCCATCAGAATCAATGGCAAGTTGATTATTTTTCTCCACTTTACAGGTCAGAGATAGGCTTTAGTTGTCATTAGTTTGTACCATCTGAATGTGAGATTGCTGTGATTTAATAAAACATTTGTTCAAAATGTCAGTGCAGGCTTCAGATCAGTTTCTGTGGACAAGGATCAGGATTCTGTTACATTACTTTACACCTATCTGCTCCTGTATGTTTCATGCACTGTATGTCCCTATAGGTTGCTATGTAATTACAACACAGGGGTCTGACACCCAGCAAAAGGCGCGGGTGGATACCATATAAAAGGGAGAAGGGAGAGAGAATCTGTAAGGACATAAATTGAATGAGAGACTTCAAAGAGATGCTGAGCACTGAACAAAGAACAATTATACCCCCGTCTGAGGAGCACAAAAGACCCCGGCAGCTTGGCTAATCAGCACCTATCCACCGCAGTCAAGGACTGCTCACACACATACACGCCTACACATATACACATGCAGACAAACACACACTATTGGCTCCAGATGAAGAGAGTAGGAGGCCCTGGGCCTTGTAGATGTGTCTTCAATGACACAGAGGAAGTCAAACCAAAATGTGCTAATCCAACATGCTATAGATAATATATAAGGCACCTCCCGGGGGATTGAGTCATACATCTAACTTGCCATGTTAGCACTCACTCTTAACAATGTATTAACTGTTAACTTTATATGATCTGTTTACTTACATGATATTCAAAGATAGTATGTAATTTGAATAACCTACCAACATTTAAAAAAAAAGTGCCATGACAAATAGGATTTGGATGTAAATCTAGGGCTGGAATATGAGGTTAACCCTGCTATCCCATGTTTCTCCCCCTGAGCCTCATGTCCCAGTGTGTAACAATAGGATTACAGAACTTCCATCCATGTAGCAGGGACAGGCATGGTCAGAGCAGCAAAGATCCTGAAGCGGCATCGTCAAAATGAATGTTGTTGGTGGGTCTGCAGCACTAATGTCTACATCATTGCCAATATCTTAACTATTGCCTTTTTCAGATGGATTCAGATTAAATTTAACAACACAACTGTTTACACTGTTGGAAATGATATTTGTAACCAAATGTTACTGACACTCAGTAAAAAGTAAATTTATCTGTATTATGTTTGAACAAAACACAGTTTCTCCAGTTTTAATCTCATTGCACATTTAATGCCTCTCTTATCTACAGGCCCATTGGTAAATTGATATGTCAAGTCCTATTCGTCAGTTGATTAATCACTGCAGGGTAAGTGAAATATGATGAATAATGACATGTTGTGTCTGTTTGGCTGGCTTGCTGGGGAAGTTTTCACACAAACCTCCAACATCTGTCCAGCAGTGCAGAGGGAGCCTGTTGCACTGCTTCAGGCCATTTAATTAGATGGTGCTAAAGCGTCATCCCTCATTTAAACCCTGGGAACTGCTCCACATGCAAATAACGGGGATTGATAATGCCACACTGTTTGTATCTTACAGTTAATTCTGCCTCACCGCCCACTTTATTTTCGTTTCTACTGCTACCTTGGAGTTGACATAGAAGGTGAAAAGATACCAACTTGGTAAAAAAAAAAAATCAATGAAAGACTCAACATGAACTGCTAAGATTACTCCACAAGAAACCAAACGACAGCAGCAGCAGTCATTCCTGGACCATATGGCCTGTACTTGGGCAACAACGATGTGGCCATATGGCTGGTTTGGGTCAAAGATCTGTTCTGGCTGCTCCCCTACATAGCACACCTTCTGGTAGGTACATGACAAATCTGTTAAAACAAGGGGTTCCCACACCTCAGCATGTTGGGCAGTTGATGACATATTGTGGAGTATAAATCAATCAGTATAAGTAGAAATATTTTAGAAATGTAATTTCATACAATAATATTAATAATAACAGCATCTCAAATATTTAGATGTTGGAATAAGACACAAATAAGAATGACACTGATGCATTATTTTCTGCTTATACTTAATAAAGAAAACACATCCTGGATTGTTTTCTCCTTCACTTTTTGTAGCGATGGAGTCTAACATCAGAGGAAAAGCCAAGGCGTCTGGCCCCTCCAACCCAGGACAGCATTAATGACCTATGTATGTAATTAGTAATTATATGCTGTGGTACTAGGGGTACAATGGTGTTTTCTAAGAGAGCAGAAAACAAAAACAAACAGGCCTATTACCTTGGAAACAACCCCCCACCTCATACATGTGCCATGACGACACGTGTCCTACCTGCTCTGACCTTCGCCTCACAGCCACGGTGACAAAGAGAAGAGACAAGTCCCTCACAGGCACAAAACACAAAACACACCCATGAATGCACACAAACATAGAAAAGGAGCTCAAATAAATAAACAAAAGTTCAGCACACCATAGAGAGCACTCATCAATTTAGACAGCGAACCATTAAAAAGAAGAGTAGCTACACTCTGGTTCTATTGGTAAAAAAGTGAAAAACACCAGAGACATGTGCAAATAAGTGTCAAATACATTTTTGTAGCTGTCACAATAAGTCCGCACAATAATGATCCATCTGTCTTGCACTGTGAATTAAAGGGCTGTCAGAAAGTTAGTTATTTTTAATGTGTGGAGTGAAAGATAGCTTAGTGGAGATCTTTGGGGGTTAGATTGCTCCCGTTTGGCTAGTGGTGTAAACATTGGAAGGCACTGCAGCACCTCCTCCTTGGCCAGAGCCCAGAGTGCACTCTGAATATTCAAAGAGGGCGAAGCTCTGAATATGCCACAGGGACCTCTAAAAGTGCTCTGAATTAACCGATGGTGGAGGCAGAATGCACATTCTGAGTGCAAATTTATAGAAACACCTGGCATTTTCAACTTTGCATCAAGACTTAAAAAGCTTGAAATAAAAGTATTGACCTCGGAAACAGACTCTGCCGTGTTTACACCATCATTTGGCTTCTTGTGTCAGTGAGTGCCATTTAGTTGACATGGTAGTGCCGTAACCCCACTGCACTGACTTAGCGTCAACAGGAAGCGTGCCCTGCATTTTTGGTGTTGAGAGATCTCTTTGAACTATCGGGGCATCGTTCTGACCAGATGGACTTTCAGAAGCGCTCTGATTGAACCAATACTTCAAAATGGAACCACAGTACACCGAGTGTCAGCCTTTTAAACACATATTTAACACAAGACAACAAGTCCTGACATCAAACGTGAGCACTTACAACCTCACACATGTGGTTGACTCAAGAGCTATGTTAACTGTTAATTAATTAACATCCGTTTTAATCCTATCAAAGGGAGAGGAACACTTCACTGAACACTGCATAAGAATTAATCCTGTGCATTGAACTTTGAATGATGCTTTTAAAGCACAGCATCCTCACTGGTTAGGTTATAAAATCTTTTGCCCCCAATCTGCACTACACAAGATTTCAAGATTTCAACTCAGTCAGTCATGTCGGGTGCATCTAAAGAAAAAAAAAAAAAAAAAATCAGATCTGAGGATGAAAGCACAGAACACCCAAATGACGGAAAGTGAAAATATTCTGAAGTACGTGTCAGAAAGTGTCAAAATACCACACACTGTTGGACTAAAAATGATCTGTGTGGTACATAGATGTCTTAGGAAAAGTTTATTTTACCATGCGGTGAAGTTTGTTTGCTTTTTGCTCTTTTTACTCAACACACATGTTAAAGGCTTTACCCGCAACACAGTCACTGGTTAAGAGCTTCCCTGATTGGCATTTAATTGACATTCTTTGTAATCCTTCAAAGGGAAGGGAACACCATTTCACTGGGGTGGAAAGCCAGTGTGTGTGCTTTTGTGTGTTTGTGCACGTATGGTGATGGCAGGGTATAGAGTGTATCGTTGCATTATTCATTATAAAGCCTTCAGTGATTGTACTCTCTTGTTACGTTGATATGGCAGAGAATTGCCCCAGCCATGTAAATCAATGTGCATACAACAGCTTCAATCATTGGTCTCTCAGTAATAGAGGGCAGAAGACAATTACCACCACATAAACCGAAGACCCTTTGAAGGAAATGTCACCAAGGAGCATGCTGTGTTGTGTTGAATGACACTGCTGTAAGGCACCTCCCTTACCTGATGGCTTTGTTAAGACTGTGATTAACTGGACAGACATTCATTTTAAAATGAAACACTTGGCTCTGAGAGGCTTAGGCTTTCTGTGCTGAGTTAAATGCAAATGTGAACATGCCAAAGCTGACATGCTGATGTCAAGTAGGCATAATGTTTCCCTTAGTATCATTAAGAAAATGAGCTTTGTTATCTTATGATAACGAGACAGTCAGCCCATTATCACAAAAAAAAACAAAGTTTTTTTTTCTCTTATTAATTACAATGTTTTTTGTTTGTTTACAGTCAGCAGGTGTCTGTAGGCTATGTGGAGATGCTCTAGGAATCATTATGTACAGTGGGACGGTACAAGTCTCCATTGTAAAAGGCTTTATTTGAGCAGGTGTTGGCTGGCGCAGAGAGATGAGAGTTGGTCAAACTCTCAGCTTCAGCATGACTGCAGCAAAGACAATACACACTGCTGTTCTTGATGGATGAAATCAGGTGTGATCAAATGAACCTGGCACTCTTTAATTTTTATTCTCCATAACTCTCCCGTGGTCTTGAGAAAATAAAAGTCTTTTTGTTGTGATGAATGATTTCGTTATGTCAAGAAAATGGCCTTTTGTTTTCTTCAGAGAACAAGATAAATGAACTTGTGATCTTTGAAATAATGGCATTAAAAAATAATTGCATGCACGGCCGCTCTTTGCTTCCTGTGTGATAGCATGCTGACATTTGTTAATCAGCACAGAACACAAAGTCATTAGGATTCATCCTCTGGGAACCAAAAATGTCTGTACAAAAATCACGGCAATCCATACACGTTCCTGAGATATTTCAGTCTGGGCTAAAGTGGTGGACAGACTGACTCAGCACTAGCTAAAACATTTTTTTAAAAGAGACCAGGCCTAAATATGCTATCTAAGCATAGTCTTGTATTGAAAGTATTACGATATTGACTTTTATATGGTTAATAGCGTTAAATAACATCCATTTTAAAATTCCTTCAGCTGCTTTCAATGGTCAGCTAAATGCCAGATTGTAATACAAACACACACACAGACACACATACACGGTTCGAGGTGTTAAACATCTTGTGAAAACAGAGTCTGGTTGACGTGGCCAGAGCCTGCAGGAAGATGAGGTGAGAGCCCGGCTCCGACTGTCTACTCGTCTTCTCTGTCGATATTTTATTGCTGAAATTATTGATCACCCCACCCCGTTCAGTCACCCAGATACCCCGCTGCCATAATGTACCCTACATATTTGATATGGGAGCTATTTTTAAAACTTGGGTCTTTCAACTGTATGAAAAATTGAAAAGGACCGGGGGAGGGAGGGCGTGAGAGATGGAGGGAAGGAGGGAGGGAGGAGGCCAGGACGATGAGAGGGCAAATGAGAGGGGAGAGACGGTGACAAATGAGAGAGGGAGAGAGAGAGAAAGAAAAAGAGAGAGAGAGGGAAAGAAAGAAAGGGATTTACTGTAAAAGAGACAAATGTCAGAGTAGAGGGAGGCGGCCGGGTGGAGGGACGGTCGAGTGGGAGGATAAAGATTGGAGACACAGTGAAAGAGAGAGACGGTAAGTGAGGTGAGCAGAACAGAGAGGGCGAGAAAGAGATGACCTTTTATTACCTTCACTCACTCAAATAACATGGCACTCTGTCACAACAATACAAGGTGATAGTGTGATGTGGTAGTAGGGGAGGGTGAAGGAGGGGCAGCGAAAGGACAAGCTGTTTCGCCGGGCTCTTAAACCCAATATAGTACCGGATGGATGATCACACATAAAAACTGTTCTTTCATAAATGACAGTTCTGGTGAGAGTCCCGGTCATGGTGCTTACTTTTGAAAATGACTGCTTTATTTATGCGAGACACACTCATTCACACCACCGACACCACGCAAGCCTACACACCCTCTTGGTGAGTTGCGTGTCCATCATGAAGTTGTGTACGTGCTTCTCGGCCTTGGTCAGCTCCAGCTTCCTGGCTACCACGGCAACCACCAGAGCCGTGCAGCCCGCACCCTGAGAGAGAGGAGGAGGAGAAAACAGAGCACTGAGTCAGTCAGTAAAGAGGAGGAATTGGTAAATCGGTGGCTTTTGGACGGGGTATTAGCCCAGATGATTGAAGGGAGCGAGGACAAATATGAGGAAGGGAGCCGCGCGACAGAAGGAGAAGTGAATGGGAGAGAGGAGAGGATTAAGAGGGATAGCTCTGTTCCAGATCCACATTTCCTCATGTCGAGAGGCAAGCCAAGTCTATTTTCACTTCCAATCCATCTGGTGTGAGATCCCTTCTATATCGCCTGTATACGTAGCTGAAAAATATCCCGCTTATAGATCAAAAAAACACTTTAAAGATTGACACCAGCTAATTTCATTTAATTAGATGCTGTCAATCTGAACTACATGGCGTCAGATTTCTCCAGCCACCGGGGGCTTGAGGCCTGCAGGAAGTGTAAAAGCGTAAAATGCAGACCGGTTTGTCTGAATTCCAGCTCGACCCACATGGGACATATGGCAAATTCATTTGGGAGAGAGTGACAGCAGTCTCTCATCCAGAAAGACATGCTTGAAAGGAGAAGAGGAACGGGAACACGGGGAGGAAGACAGACTTAATTAACTTTCAGATTAGACACTGTTTTCAATGGGGCTGTTGAATGCTCACAGGTTCCTCTGAAGGGGCAGGCACCGAGAGGAAAAAAAGAGAGAAGGGAAGAAAAGATAAAGAAAGTGAAGAGCTTTGAGTAAATATAAGTGGGGAGGGAAGCAAACAGAGTGGGAGCGGGTGGAGAGGGGGATGAATGCAGGGTGGCGAGGGCGTGTGCAGAGAATGGGAGGAAAGAAAGATGGAGAAGAAGGCAATGTTAATGAGGTCACATATCTCCTGATAAGTAATGAATTAAGATTAAGAACGTTTAATGAAAATGTATGAGCACTCTTCCTTCCTGCTTGTGAGTGTGTGCATCTCACAGTGGGAGAGAGAGGGAGAAAATAAAAGAGATATAAGGAGAGTAACACAGTGAGTTTGAGAGCGAGAGCGAAGGGAGCTTGCAACATTTTGCAGCATGTAGGAAATAGCCAAGACTTCATTGTGCACCCTCTTGAGCGATAAGACAGGTTTACCAAAAATAACTTTGGCTGGGTTCAGTTAAAATGTAACGCACAAACAGGCATTAGTGCCCACGTCTATACACTCATCCACTCTATTTGTGTTTATTCAAAAACTATGAATAAAATATGATGAGAGCCAATGGAAAACCCTTAGAGCATACAAAAGTACATGTCTGCGCTTTAGGTAAAAGAGTCCAAGCAGAACAGTATGTACTGTGTGTGTGTGTGTGTGTGTGTGTGTGTGTTCAAAATTGTACTTCTTGGTCAGAAGCAGTGGGGTGCTGATTGGTTTGTCAAGGCAGGATACTTGTGTATGTGCATGCATGCAACAGTGAGTGCAAGCGTGTGTGTATATGTTTGTGTGTGCATGCACCCGAATAAGAGTTTGTTTGTGTATACGCCTGCATCCATTTGATTTCAGCAGGGTTCCCTGTGCAATCTCCACAGACTGACATGGCTGATGATGGCTGTGCTGCTGTGATTTATTTTATACGCCCGGGTGTTTCCCTCGCTTCCTTCGCTACAGCACAGCCATTGACGTAGATGTGAGAAAACAGGGGGAATCACCCATCTATGATTTTGTGTATCATCCACACGTTCCAGGTGAAAAAAGGCATCTCTTCAGCTTCATGCAAAAACAAAAGCAAGTTTCTCAAACAGGTCAGCAGAACACATGGAGGAAACAGGGCAAGATGTTCAACACACAAAAAATGTGACATTTAATTTGCTCAATTAGTGTGCACAATAGAGGCACTTAGAGGCAGACAAAAGCACAAAATAGGTTTGTAATGGCAACTACTCTGCATCTCTTTAACCTGAAGACCCATTCAGAACTACTGTATATCAAGGAGCTGTAATAAATGGAAGACAAACAGAAACACAAAAGCATGCATTGAGTAACACTGTTCTTCACCTACCCAGCGATTAGACATTTAGCTAACACTTGATAAATGGTTTATGACACAAAATAATATATTTGTTTTAGAGAGTTAATTAATGTACAGTATTTGTCAATAATTCATCTCCACTGTCATAGTGTTATAAATAATGTATGAAATATTTATAAACTACTATAAATGCTAAATAGAGTAAATAATAAGTGGATATCAACATGCATGAAAATAAGAATGCAAATACACCATGCGCACAAACATTGAACATTATTATCTGATATGAGTAATAATTTTGACAACATACACCTTAGTTCACTGTATTTATGTCTGTTATGGTACTCAGCCCGCCCCCAAACAACACACACACCAATACCTGGCACACCCCCAGGTAGCCTCGGGGCAGTGGTATATTCCAACACTGATGCCTTTCATGTGTTGTCATAGAAACGGCGGCGAGAATTTCTCCTATAGAAATTCATTTTAATAATTCTCAACCAGGAAACAACAACCTGTTCTGGACCTTTTACCCCCGTCCCTGTCAGAAGCCCCGTTTCCTTCTGCCTGCATCCTCACTACTTTTCTGATGACCAACGAAAATAAACCACTCTGAACCCCCTGAAGAGTGCAGTGAGAGTGTGTTTGTGTGTGACAGAAGAGGAGAGTGTATGTGGGAGTCATACTAAGAGGCTATGTCAAGCTCTGTGTCAGTGTTTGTGTGGAGGATGCAGTCTGTAACAGTGGGCCTGGGACGTTCTGTTTCCACCCCCTGTTTTGTGTGTTAGCATTATAGTAAGAGTTGTGCTCTCTCTAAAACACTGACTGCATGATTCACCCAGCAAATGGGGTCTTTGTGTGTGAGTGTCTTTGTGCGTGAGTGTGTTTATTCACACTTTTAATCGACTATACAGTAAAGAAAGTAGGTGAGTTGGCAAAAACAGAGAGGCTGGACAGACACAGTGAAAATGACAGAATGCACATGCGGGTTTTGCGGTTTCACCGAAGTAGTTAGTAAGAAAAACACACCAAAATCATCAATTTGACTGTAGTAGATAATTGCAGGCAGTGCTGCACACTTGCACTTCAACATCGTGTAACCCTAGTCTTTAAATCAAAGGCTAGTAGTGCAATATTTTCCAAAACAGCACTAGGAAGCACAATAAAGTGCAGTAAGTTACATGTTGTGAAAAACATTATACCCTTTTGTTTTTGAGAAATATGTTGAAGGCTTTTTAATTTGCTCTCTTGGATTTTCTTTCATCATCATCCAGCAGTCATCAAACTGCATCTAAAGGCTCTTCTACACTGGCTTCAACATCTGCTGTTTGTTTTCGCTGTATCGCTGAGCCAGTGGTCAATGTAACTCTATTGTTTAGAGGATTTTAAAATGCTTTATAAAATGTTAAGTGGTGTACCACTTTTGTATGAGCACACTGCCTTTGCTTTTCATCTATTTTAACTGGTTCAACTACGCTGCTAGCATTTATTTCTATGAATAAAAGGTTATGCGCAAACATCCCCTCAGGTTTTACAAACAGAAAAATTAAGTGGCATCTATGTCATCAGTTCGTTACTAGAAAATGACATTTCAAATGTCTCATCCAGACATTCTCCTCTTTTTGTAGAAATGCCAGTTTGAGAAACACATTGATAATGTAGTGCTTAATGCATGATACAAACCTGCAATCCAGAGAAGTTAAATCATTACATAATTTATTTTAAAAATCGGCATTATCCGCGACTCAGGTGTGCAGTGACTTTCATTTTTTTAGCTGCACGTACTCTTCTATTATTCATTGTGCTCTCCCCTTTGGCAACATAAAACATGTGGAACACTGTGTCCAATGAGATAATAATTTCTTAGTAACATATTATTATTCCTATTTTTTTCTTTCCTGACCTTCTGAAAATCAACAAAAGCCTCCATACTTATTTGCATGTTTAATTTGAGATAACATTACATTTAGCTGTACAGTCATTAAGAAATTCTAATTTTCTTACATTTGAAAAGACGCTAATTTCTTCCAGTCATTCAAGACAGCGTACGTTAAAGAGATACCACTGGAAAAAAAAACGAATAGTGTCTTCAATCCAGTCACTAAATTAGATGCCTGATTAGACCAATCTAAAAAAAAAAAAAAAAACTTGTCATTATTCTTCTAAAAAAATGGAAGTTAGAAGAAAATAAGAAAGAAAAGGGCAACTTGGACAAAACAAAGATAGGAAATGAAAAAAGAAAGGAAGTACGCAAGAAGGACAGAAGAGAAAGAAATAGTTTGGGGAGGGAAGAACACCTGTGAGGGGAAGCAAATAGAAGAGCAGTCGGCAGCTTAAACACTGATACTAACAGATGGACAGTAGATAGAAATAAACACATGGCCACGGGGAAGGAGAGATGGACACAGAGGAAAAGAGTGCTACTGGGATAAATAGAAAGAGACAGAACGACAGAGAGGTAGTGATACAGAAAGAAAATTAAAGACAGAAAGAAAGAGAGAGAGAGAGAGAGAGAGAGAGAGAGAGAGAGAGAGAGATGGAGGACATGGCACACTGAAAGGTGGGACCTTCATTATGCAATGAGGACAGACCAGGGAATAACACACACACACACACACAAACCACTAACGTGCTCTTGTTTGCACGCCTACACACTCAAAACACACAGAAGCACAGATGCAGGCTAATTCAGGGAGGATTGCCCAAATTACACAAATGGCAGAATTTCTCTCACAAATGACAGCATGCTCTCTAATCTGATGACCTTTGAACGAGGAGAGGACAGCGCCGAGGGGAGGGAGAGTGCCAGAGAGACGACAGAAAGAGAGAGGAGAGGGGGAGGAAATGTACTGACCATGATTCCTGTGAGCAGACAGACTCCTTTGCCACAGTAGGTGTGAGGAACCATGTCTCCATAGCCAATAGACAAAAAAGTGATGGAGATAAGCCACATGGCTCCCAAGAAGTTACTGGTCACATCCTGGGCATCATGATACCTGAAGAAAAATACCGGTCGTGGATTAAGTCAGTTGATAGTGTGTGTGTGTGTGTGTGTGTGTGTGTGTGTGTGTGTGTGTGTGTATATATATATATAAATATATAAACAAAACAAATAGCATAACTGGCCCACTGGTACTGTCTGCAAATGTGGGCGTAAAACCTCAAACACGCGTCCTTCAATTTCGCCTGACACAGAACATAACACATAACTGTAGCACTTGCCTCCATCATTTCTGCCCTATGCACAACACTGTTGCTGTAGCAACCAAACCTGGTGCAGATCTGTGACAAAGTTGTTTTCTCAAAAACTATTCAACAGCAAACGTACATTTTAGCCTTGGGTGTGAGCAATAGATATATTTCTCTGAGCTCTCTATTATCCAGTTGTGACACACTCCCCAGATTCTTGTACTTACACCTTATTTGAAGCTGTTTAATTGAATTGAGAGGGTCTTTTTCTCTCAATAATTTGGTTTGGGGAGGAAATGCCAATTTAACTTGGATGTAGAGCAAACAACTTCCTAGCAGCCGGGCAATGATGCTTCAAATCAAGCTTATTAACCAATTGATGTTTTCCCATATTTCCTTGATAATCTCCAAAAGTGTTTTAAACACACCAAAACAGATGTTCACTTTTTTCTCTCCTCTTGATGGTAAATCAGTCTCACTACATAACTTGTAAAAACAAATAATCTCTCTTTACATGCAAGTGGACAATTTGATTTACTGTTTGCAACAGTGATCCCCAGAAAAAACAAGATGGCTATGTCAGTAGCTATTTCATAATTGAGCCTCTGCCTGCTGCTTTAAACTAATGTCAAATAAATAAACTAGTCTGCACAATCATATGTTGCAGCCGTTAATTATGTAAGTACAACAACATTTTTTCTACATATGAATGTATGAAAAAAACATAAACAGTCCATAAACAGAAAAAAGAAAAAATATGTTCAGCAAGATGCTTAAAGGATGCATCCCCCAATTTAACATTTTATAAGCATTAAATAAACAATTAATACACAGTTTTGACACATTATCCTCTGGCTGCATATTAGATTTAAGGACAAATACTTATTATGAAATATGAAGACTGGGAATAGAGAAAAACAGCTAGATTGATTCTGGCTATGTACATTTCTAAATTTCACTAATAAATGTTTTATTTGTTGTGTAAAATTCCTGTTTCTGGTCTTTGAACATGTTAAAAAAACAGTTAAGAAAACCTTTAAGGCTTTTGGGGCCATAAAAAGCGGCTGATGGTATGACACTAGTGGTTCAACTGCATGTGCCAATCCCTTAAGTGGTATGGCACTTGTGTTCCAATGACACATACAATTTGTAAAGGTGTGCTCAGGTCAACACACCTTCAGGTTCAGTGGTACATGCTGATCCCTTGCGTGGTATGTCACTCATCTTCCAATCACTGCACATACAGTTCCTTAAGGTGTGTGTGAAAGCGGCTGATGGTACACAACTTTTTATTAATCGGCCCATGCTGATCCCTTAAGTGGTATGGCACTGTTCCAATGACGCATACAATTTGTAAAGATGTGCCCAGGTCAACACACCTTTGGGTTCAGTGGCACATGCTGATCCCTTGAGTGGTATGTCGCTCATCTTCCAATCATTGAACATACAGTTCCTTAAGGTGCGTGTGAAAGTGGCTGCCTTTTTATTAATTGGCCCATGCCGATCCCTTAAGTGGTATGCAACTCGTGTTCAAATCATGGCACATACAGTTCCTCAGTTCCTACAGTGTTTGGTATGAACGCCACTCCTCATTTAGCGGCACATACCAAACTGTAGAGTGGTATGCCGCCCATGTTCCAGTGGCACATAAAGGTGTGTTTAGTCTGATCACACTTTGTTGTGTTAAGTGGTGTGGTGCTTGTGTATATACCACACTAGTGATTGGCATATGCCACTAGTGGCACAACATGAACCTTTTTTTATGTCAGTGCCACTTGCACTTTTTGCAATAAACTCATTTGAGTGACTTTTTTGTGCTTGCATGGGACTTTTTTGTAAATTTTGTTATAATTTCATAATCACATATACATTTTTTAGTTCGATAATTTTAGTAGTTTTGCTGTAGTTTAACTTCTTCCAGTTTACAGTAATTGGTGGCCTGCAAAGCTATGCTTTCAGAATAGCGTCCCCAACACTGACTACCATATTGAGACAAAATGGACAAATGAAGTAACAACTCCATTGCCTGGATCAAATTAAGTGTGCAACTGGTGAGAAAGCCTCATAAACTGAAGTCTAAAGAGGGATTATGTTGCACACATGTCCCAGATTATATTTCCTGCCAATTGAATTTAATTGCTCAGTTGAAGCCCATTGCTCTGCCTCATGCACACACACAATACAAAACACACACACCAAATGAACCAGCTTTGTTACTGACCTCTCGCAAACTCGCACTGTCCAGGCAGCAATGATCCACAGAGAGATGCTGAAGACCAGCAGCACCGTCCCGGGGCAGATAGTCATGAGGGTTTTCATTACAAACCGTGTGTTAAAATGCACCTGCAATACACATACACACACTCAGTATAGCAGAGCTGATAAATGATGGTGTAATACGCAGCTTTTTCAGGGGTTAGTATTTGCGTAATGTTGAATCCTCATCCTGTACATCCTGTTCCCACACAGACTTGATGTTTTACTAATTAGTCTTCTGAGTAGCTTTTGATAGCGGCAACACTCGGAGAATCTCCACTGTAATTGGAGTCGAGATCGGGTTTGCCCTCTGACACGGGGTCAAACTACACACTGTCTTTGAGTAATTGGCCTATTTCAGTGTAGTTTTTATCCGTGGCTCATTTGTCATCAACTTCTGGCAGATGGATGATCTGAGAGCAACGGTTGAGCCCTGGAAGGGTTAAGCAGCTGATAAATGAGTTGTCATGTCACAGCTGAACTTTAATGGCGGCTTCACCTTGCCTCCCCATTGCTGTAACCCGAGGGTCAGAATAGTACCATCACAGATACACTCACAACCTGCTAAATTACTCGTCTAAAATCTACTCCATCTCTCCTGCTGTCCTCCTCTCCTCCACCACACAGTGTTCGTCCTATGATAATAATTCTTTAAAGTCATTACAAGCCTGAAACCAACCATTTATTGCATGGCTTGTACATGCTTCTCAGCACTCCTTTTGCAATCTCATTCGAGTTCTTTCTTTTCATGCCCCATTTGAGACGTATGCAACATCTTGTTCCCATTTCACGCTCCCATCTCATATTGTATTATGAAAGATCCACTACAGCTTACATCTAAGTCTTCATGCACTGCGTTAATAAAAGGAGAGGAAGGGAATTTGAACTGATAGATGAACAGAAACAGGGTGACTACAAGGACGGAGCATAAGGAAGGACTTGAGATAGTTGGAGAGATGGAGGCCGGGGATGAAAGTGACAGTGCAGACACAGATTTAATTCAGAGGAGTGAGCTCTTGACCTTAATATGCTTACAACTCCATCACCTCTTTCTGGCTGAAGCTTTGACCCCACTCTCTTGAATACATACTGCAAATACACACATCTGCGATCACAAAACCATTCTGACCTTATTTAGGGCACCTATACTCCTAGAGGAGGCGTCGGTGAAGAGTTTACTGTGCAGAAGCATGACTCTGGCGATGAGGTAGAGGCGTAGAAACATGGGCACACTCAGCACCATGTCTAGGTCAGCCTCGGCCTGCGATGGCGCATACGAGAAGGCCAGCCGCGCCCGCCACTGAAATTTAAAGTCCCCGGGCACTGGATGCACCGCAGACACCAGCAGCTCCAGAGCGATGAGCAGAACCCTCTCCATCGTCATGGCGATTCGCCAGTCGTCCGCTCCGTTGTCGATGACGAACAGCTGCAGGGACAGGAAGGACAGGAAGAGAGTTAAAAGAGGGAAGAAGTTACACTTGCTTTAATGTGTCAATGTGCAAACTTTTCATCATGACTGCTGGCACAGTCCACTCATCAGTACAGCTGACTGATCTGATGATTAAAGGAACCAGCAGCAATTTAGAATAAATGTCTCTTTTCCTGAGATGTAAAACACCATCCATCCAATCAGTAATCTATTCAGTCTCCACACAGTGCCTTGGCTCATTTTCATATAACCTACAACTTTTACTAAAATTAAACCCAAGATGCCAAGTCATCTGAGGCTCTTAAGCAAAACAGGTTCCTAATTATCACAATCACAATATTTTTCTAGAAAAAAAAAAATCCCCACTATGCCGGAATTTCTACCAGTCTCACAAGCACATGCCTTATAGTGTTACTTTAATTGCAGTTTTCTCTCCCTGTATGTTGATGTTTTGTGCTCGTAATTGCTGTGGTTACTCTTGATATCTTTGCCAAAGGCCGTTGTTATAAGGAAGTGGTAAAAGCAGGTTTCATTACAGGGGCCCTCCTCCAGACGGTGCTGACAGGAACTGGCGGACTGGGGAGGTGTTGGTTGGTGGGTGGAGGTGGGGTGGATGAGAGGAGAAGGCGGTGGAAAGAGATGGATGAAAAGCAGAGGAAATGGAGAGACAAAGGAAGGAGGAAGTATCTGGGGAAAGGAGGAAAAAAAAGAAACCCTCCATCTTTTTCAAGTCAAGTTGGTCTGAGTTCCTTAAAGAGGCTATATGTAACAGCCTTTCAGGTCATTCAGGTCATGGTAATTTCTAAGAATTGAAAGGTCAAACGTCTTCAAGAACTTCGAGCAAGACCTGTTGACTTTCCTCAAACTCCTAGGAATTTAAATGAACGTCAATGGAGCAGCTACGATCTCAGCAGCCCTGATCAATACAAAGCAAGCACTTTAAAAGTTCGCGTCTTGCAACAGACCTGATGGAGCACGAAATCAGAATTTTACAAATCACCACCATTTGTTATTTTAGCATAATTTTGATGTGGTTATTCAATTGTTTTTTTTATTATCATTTATAAGGTCAAAGCAAAATCTGTCTCATTTTGGGATCATACCAGTGTTGTAAGTGGAGTCCAGGAAGCCAACATCAATAAAAGATCAGCACAAACCACAACGCAGGCTCATAATTTGGGGAATTTGCCAGTGCAGTAAAATTCTTTTAAGCTGTGCATAACACAAAGAACGTGTCTCAAGAAAGTTTTAGAAATGTACGTAAACAAAACAAAATGCCTCACAAAATCAAAATAATTTGCATCCGATTGTGCAATACTGAAGCATGTTGATTTGCTTTGGAAGCAGGTTGGAATCCTGCAATTTAGTTGTGCAATTGCATATACAATATTTATATTGTATAATGTATATTTATATATTATAATATTATATTTTAATTTATTAAAATGTTTTTTTTTTTTATGAAGAGAAAATGTTTTGAGGAGATTCTCACAGAACACAGAAAATATTACAGAGAAAGAGACAGACCAACATAGTGCCTAGAAAGAAAGACTGGGGCCAGGGAGAGAACCGAGGAACTCCCCTGCTGTAAATCAACAGAGTTTACCAGATTCTGTACTGCCTCGAGAAACAGCCAGTACTAACAATTGCTCTTTATCACATGATTCATCTCAAGGGCTTTTAGCCCACACAAACATTTATTTAGGAAAACAAAAAAATAAAATAACGGGTCAAACATCGGAACAAGAGATCATGACAGTCAGCTGGTCGCTGTCATGATGAAGACAGGCTGAAGCTCTGCCACTTTCTCAGCCATCTATGGATACACACACTTCATCGTTATCTATATCTAGCTCAGCAGGATGTGTGTTTTCCTGTTCTAGTGTTGTAACATGTGTGTACACATGTAGCCAACATGTGTGCATACACATGTGCAGCCTATGCACACGCCTGAGTCATTGTGTAAGCCATCATTTGAACCAAGGGTCAAACGCTGGCTGTATTCTTTAATGATTTCAGTGAATGCACGTGCGTGTTTGCGCGTGCAATGTGTGCGTATACTGTACTTGTGTGTATTTGTGTATGCCTGAGTGAGTTTGAGAGAGAGTGTGCAGACCCAGCCTCGTCATGGTGACTGTTGCCAAGGCGACAACATCAAAGAGCAGCCAAGCTTAATTAGGATCCCCAGCGAGAGAGAGAGAGAGAGAGAGCAGGAGGAAGAGGGAGGAGGAGAGTCAAAAAAGAGAGAAACGCAGTGAGAGACGAGACAAGAAAAAAGGAGAAGGAGACAGGAAAAAAGGCCGAGAGGCGTGTGACAGCAAGTGAGGAGGTACAGAGAGGAAAGCACAGACAGGTTGTCGAACACTCATGTTCTCTGCAGAGACTTGCAAAGGTTTGTGTGTGTGTGTGTGCACTCACATTTTGGGAACATAAATTTAATCGCTGTCACACTACAGGGACTCGCCTCCCATTTGGGGACAAAAAGCTGGTTCCCATAAGAAAAAACACTGAATGTCAGGTTTGGGTCTTCTTTCTGAGTAAAGTTAGGCTGAGGACTGAAGCATGTAAGTCGATGCAATGTCCACCTAAGTGGCAAAAATAAGTTTCTGCCTGTATGTGAGTACAGCACCAAACTCACTGTCTGTGTTGTCATTCGTTCTTTTTTCTCAGTGTGTGTGTGAGAGACACTTCCCATCAGCCCTGTCTTTCTCTTTTTCTCCATCTACCTCTTTTTTCCCTCTATCCAACAACCCTCACTCCCCTTCCTTCTCTCTCTGAATGACATCTCTCCAAATCAAAACGGAGGTGATCCAGTTTCTTGCCACTGGAGGAAATGAGCGCCTCTCCCTTCCTCTTCCCTCCGCCCTCCCCTCCTGTCCTGTCCTCCCTTGCTCTCCTGCTGTCGGTCTTTTCCTGGCTAAATTGCCATGAGGAAGGGATAAATAATTAAATTCCATTAGGAAAGTAATCTGTCAATGGGAGTGAGTGAGTGCCACTGCCCCTACATGACCAGGACAGAGGGAGGGAATGAGGGATGAGCGGTTGGGAAAAGGAAAAGTAGGTAGGGATTGTCCGTGTGTGTGTAAGAGGGTGTTCAAACACAAACTGTCAACTCTATCAGGAGAGAAACAGTGAGGAAGGTCAGAGAAGAGCAAAGCTAAATAAACTTGGACACAAAGAATAGGCCCATTGGGAAAATTGAACAAGATCAAAAGGGGAAAAAAAGAGTCCTCTGTTGTTTTCTTAATTCTAACAAAACATGGCATCACTGGGCAGGGGGCAAGGGACACAGCAAGGCAACAGAAAGCAGACAGGACAGAAGGAGGGCAAAGCAAAAGAGAAAAAAAAAACAAAGAGCAGGAGAAATGAGAGGCAAAAAAGAAATGGTAGAAATGTGTGAAAATGACAGCACCAAATGTAAGCCGAGGTCTCTTCACAGATGAAGGTGTGAAGTCTCAGAAGACACTCTCCACCTCAAGTCTCCCCCACTGCTACATCTGCAACCTGCTGGAGGAGTTTCCCACCCCTCTATCTTAGCCATCCATCCATCCTTCCATGCCTCGACCCCTTACAGTCCCTGCGGCCATTGTACCTTGGTAATTGTGTTAAACCCCTGATTGCAGATGTCTCTCATCATGGAACCAGACGCAGCGCTGGGCAGACTCTGCCAAGCAAAGCAAGCGAGACATGCAGGGACAATTTTGCACACATGCACGCACACACTCACACACACAGACATACATACACACATCCAGACGGCCCTGTCAAATGCAGCACACACTCAAAAAACAAGACGTAGATGCGGGGAAATCAGCCCTAAGTCGTCAAATCAGGCTCAAGTTGGCATTTCCCATGGGGGGAAAAAGACTAAACCTCAGTCTGGGACAGAGAAGGCCCTAATCTCTGAAGGAGACGGTGGCAGAGCAAACACTGAAAAGCGTGCACGCATGCTTTTACATACATAGTCACACCTCTGGGAAATGTCTGGGTCCTGCAGCATGGAAATCCCAGGAACAGGCAGAAAATAACTAGGGCGAGCCAAGCATGCACACAAGCACAGACTTACACACCCAGATATATGTGAATATGCAGAGAGGATAACACGCTTTCCTTGACTGTAATTGCAGCTCTGAGGGAACACCTCCGTGGCTGCTTCTACATCGTCGACAGAGGAAAAGGAGGAGTGAGAGTGTCATAGAAGTGAAATAGCGGTGTTGGAAAGTGTGAGAGATGAGGAAAGGTTCACGGTTTCGTGCATGAGCGATGTTGCCTAGTTTGCCACTAGAAAGTCTAAAAACAGCAACTAGGAGAGAGTAAAAAAGGATTCCACCAGTGGTGTCTTGAGACCAGGAATCTCCTTCATTCAGTGCAAATATGAAAAACAAATTAAAAATGGCCAGAGGCTAGTGGAACACAAATGGCATCTGATAAATTAACATTCTTGGAGCTAAGTGGGGGAAAGTCTTCTTTCATGTCTACAGTCTAAGGAGGATGCTGCGGTTTGCCTTACTCTCATTTTCTCCTCCATTGTAGTTCCCAAGGCAGATGTACATTATACAGAATCTGCAGAGTATGACAACATGAAATGGCTGTCCACGCATGAGACATCTCAGGAATTTAAGGAAGACAATCCCCTTTTTTGGAAGACCTGCTCTCTTTATTTTCCTAATGCCATCTGCTTGGCTTTGAGCAGCTGTGAGTGCCAAGTCGGTGTCTTCTTGATCAATGGACTGCTTCTAAAAATCCTCTGAAAGTAACTGAATAACGCAGTTCACTAATGCTTTAAGTGCACTAATGGACTGGAGAAATATCTCTTTCTCACACAATCTCTTAGAGTTTCTATTTGATTAATCTCAAAAACAATTCAATTTCTTCCTTTCAAGTCGGGATTTCTTGCAAGTTTATGAGCTAAAATGAATCCTTTTGTTTTAGAGTAGTCTGTTTCTTGTTGCTGGCCATGTAAAAGTTTGTGTGTGTACGTGTATGTGTGAAGAAAAGCGGAGAAGGCCACTGGTGAGCTGGCAGATTAGTGAGTCACGCAACAGACCACAACTTCAAATACATGAACATGCACGCGTAGAAATGCACGCATGAAAGAAATGTTGCCAACTTCCTAAATGTGCAGATATTCAGATTTCTTAAGCAAACATTTAGCCTGGTTTTGGTTTTTGGAATCATTGATCTTTCCGATTATCCAAAAGACCGCATGAAAGCTGTGGTTCATATAACAGCTGTCCTCAGAGTTTTTTCTTGATTCATCATTTGCTAGGCCATTGGTAAATCAATCCTCAGTCTCCATTATTCCTGACCAAGCTCTGTTAATCGGGTACAATTTTAACTCAAACTAATGGCGTGTGGCTGCACAGATAGAACAGTCAATCACAGCACTCAGAATGTCTCCTGAGCTTGTGATGTTGATAACCATCTCAGCTCAAATTCTAATAATATCTGTGCGATAATGGTCTTCATCTGTTTGTCTAAACACAGTTACAAAGAATGAGTGAATGAGTCTGAGCGAGAAAGAAGTGCACAGAGAGCAAGGCTGAACTCAATTGGGAAAAAAATGAAAGTGATTGAGGAAAGATACACACTGTTTGGGAAAGTGATGAAACCACGTTTAAATCAAACAGTACTGCTTTATGTTGATGTTGCAGTGTTAAGTTTCAGTCTATTTCACTTGCTCAGTTCAATTACCAGATGAGTGTCCAGTGACTCAGGCAGCAAGCATGAATGAGCTTTCTCCTTGACATTTCTGTCAAGATGTTAACTTTTGCTTACATGAGTATGATGCTTGCAAGAAAATTCTCAAATGGATGACCAGTAAACAGGGTGAACCAGCTCAGTACTAAATGATTTGTCACAGTCCAGTGGGAATATGGCATTGTTACCATGGTAACACTATCTAAGCCTGTACAATCTTGATTGTAATAACAGTGGTTCTTCCTGTTGGTGTTTATATAATGTGGTTATTAAAAAGGGGAGAAAGGGACAGAGGAAAATGACAAATGTGCTTTCAGTGTTTACAATGTTACACAATGTATATTGCACAATAAGTGATGTGAAATCCAGCATCTAAAACCAAGACTGACAAATGGTACAAAAAACAACGACATTAAAGCCCAAATATCATATAATGTGTGTAAGTATATTTTTTAGGATGAACCAACTCAGTGTTGCACTCCTACAACAGACTACAGACTGGACAGTTTGATTAAAAGCTTAAAATCAGAACCAGGGCTATTATGATTTTTCCCCCTCATGAATTGTTCAAAACTTGGTGATTACGTTACCCACAGTGAAACACCTCAGAGAATTAGGTGCATTATGATTGTAGTAGCTAATGTAGCCTCAAGCCACTAGCCTGTACTATAGACTTTGACTTTGACAGGGGTCTGCAGAGGTCTCACTTCTTTCTAACTTGATGACCCCAGATATTTTTCATTTTCAAACTTGTAGCCTTCAGATCCAACACACTCACGAGTCGAGTGACATCACTTCAATCAATTTATCAGACTTCATGCAGCTCCCTCAGCAGCCACAAAAGGTTTTCTACTATATTATCCAGTAGACCTGGTGACCAATGTTGTGAAAAATCGGTGGACACAACATAGTTTCAGATAAATCTGTGAAGCTCATTGTTTTCTTAATAAATAAATAAATAAATACATTTCTAAATATCTTTTAAAAATAATTATATGACAAAATATTTCTTAAGATACTTGATGCAAGACTATATTGCACACATCTGAACTGAGCAGAAGTACCTTTGTAGATCTGTAGGAACAAACAGCTCTAGTATGAGATGAAATCTTTCCAGACCGCTTTAAGATAAAAGTCAATAACTTCTTCACTGAGCCAGAGCCAGCAGGGTCTGATAGCCACTTGCCGTCCAGTCTTGTGCTTTTATGCAAATTGCACAGCAATTGCTAGAAATACCAGACATGACACACAATAATCACCTAAGCAAGCACTTGGAATTGTAGCTTTTTGCAAAGGCCTAAGACATTATCAGACCACAGGAGAGAACACACAGAAGTGCTCAAACATCCTTGGAGAAATCACACAAATTTGAGGCATTTTTAACTTCAAGCTCTGTTCTAGACCATCAGCATTTCAGTCATTTGTATGTCTTATTGTAATATTAGCACTTGGATCAGTGTATTGTTGTCGCTATTTTTTAACAGGCTGATGATCAAAATGAACATTGATAAAATGATAGCAATGAAGATCATGCTTATTATGGAACACTAAAACATCTACAGTATAATTATAAGTATAATAATAAGCAAATATAATTAGGCCTTAACTAATTTACTAAAGGTAGAGAGGAAACCATGCATTTTATTTTTCAGGAATTATAAATATGATGAAGATGATGAGATGGTATTTCATGGATAATGTCCTTGGTGTCCAGTTAGAATCCTTGCTGCATTTTGTACAAGTTTAAGAGAGATCAGACAGGTCAGAAGATGTCATGACAGACTAGATTAAATTAGCCAAGAAAAGAGGCCCAGAAAAATGTTGGAACATGAGTAATGACATTAAGGTATTTCTACAGCAAATATCACGCTATAAAAATGATACGGGAATTTTTTGTGCCAATCTAAACATACGGTGAACAAATAAAGTTTTTTGGTTTAAGTTTGCATTTGGTTTAGTTTTTGGCTGCAATTTCAAGTTACCAGTCTGGTGGATTAAACATGAAAGAAACACACCCAGAAGTGCCAGGGTGTTTCTGCTGATGAAGCACAACACAAAACTGCAATGTTTTCACTTCAAATCAAAATTTTCTCATGTCAGCTTCCCATCTCTGTCATCTTTCACTGCAACACTGGAAGGGCAGCTTGAAAACCTTTAAATCACACACACTTTCGACATGACCATGTCGGTTATAGCGTACTTTTGCGGAAAACAATTATCTCTCTCCCGTAGCTAGCTAATTAGCACCAATAGTTACTAAGAACTCAAATTATTTTCTTTGATGGCAGTGAAAAAGGGAGAAATCTGCAATGATTACCAATGAATTGCGCTGTAGTCTAGATTGACTGTTTTCCTTATTTCATGCTGAGCACAATTGGTTTGGGCTGTCCCCTGACAGATTAGAAGAGACAGTGAAGGTGGAGAGAGAGGAGGAAGAGGAGAGAAACATCCACAAGAGGAAGGCAGACAGGAAAGATGCCAAAGATGACTACAGCAGAGAAACACCGAATGAAAAAGGGACATGGATGAAAGGCAAAAGAGCGTGAGTGTTTGTAGAGGGAGAGAAATGCAGGCAAGTGTCTAAGTACAACAAGAAAAGGGTAAATAGGTGAGAAGTTGAATGCTGAGTAACGTGGGAGGAGAGGAGTCAGGAAGAAAGGAAACTCAACAACAAAATTGAATTGAGGCCCAGTGGAGGAGAAGGGAGACAGATCTAATCTGATAAGCAGGAGGAGAAAGAAGGAAAAGGGAAAGAAAAGAGAGAAGCACACTGATGGTGGTAAAGAAAAAGTACTGAGAGATAAAAGACATGCAGAGGGAGAGTGAAATGGAGATCAGTATGAGAGACAGAGGGAGAGAGAGAGAAAGAGAGGAGGGTGGAATAAATGCCAGCTAAACCTGATAACATCATCCTGATCTCCTGCGACTCTGCCTCTTCAACCCTCTGTGCAAATCTACGATATACACACGTGTGTGCCTGTTGTGTGTGCACGTGCATGTAATATCCTGTTACATTCTGGGCAAAATGCTCCGACAGTGTGTCATAATCTGAGAACAAAATCTTTATTGAACAATGCCTTTCATTTTGCACAGCATTACTTCTCATGGTACGGTACGTATCTGTGCGTGTTTGTGTTTAAACCATCCAACAGTAAAAAAAAAAAAAAAAAAGAAAAAGGGACAAACTGACACTTTTTATGCTGCTCATGCACATAAGCAAACAGGCTTGGTGCCATCAGATAGGTGCTGAATAATAAAGTTAACATGCATTTAATAGTACGTGTCTGGTTTCAGGTGTAGCCTACATTTATGAAAGCCTCACTCATCTGTTCGCCAAGTAACAGTGATATATGTAACTCCCCCTGCAATTCTTGTACAAATTATTGTTTTAACGTTTCTATTCATGTAAGGGTATGGCAAACATGATTCATTTGTTAGCTTAGAGTTGTGAGTTGTAATTTTGACAGAGTTGGATTACCTGTTTACAGCTGGTGAAGACCACTGGCAGCGAACAAGTTATGAAACACTGCCTCCGCCACTTCTTGCTTATTGCTGTAGACATGTCAACTCTCACAAGCTACATAGCAAGTAGGTTTCACCTATAACATTGGAGGTGAGTGGCATTCAAAATAAACTACAATACTGATCTCCTCCACAGACGTGAACCAGTTTGATCCAGTGATTTTTAAACATCCCATCCCACTGCTATATTTCAGTGGAACCAGCATTTAAATTTTGCCCCCATTTGCATAAAGTAAAACTTTCGATCCATCCCATTTTTGATAATTAAGACAATTATTTGAAAGCTGTTTTAGTCAATATTTTGTACTTAAGATAGGTTGCTGGTAGGGATGAACCCACAGAGGTTATCATGTATAGATCCCCTCAGCACACAAACAAAGTTAGTGACTGGTGAACATTGTGCAGCATCACCAGCTAAACAGCTACATATTTCCCCTAGGAGTTGATGAAGAGTGAAACAGAGGTAGAGATAGAATAAATATTGGGCTTACAGCCACCAGGTGGCCAGAAACACAATTCAAAATAGGCAACTTTTTGCTAACAAGTTTGTCACATCAACTTAAAAGTTTTTATAATATGTCAGTGTTGTCTCTCCTAAGTAGCCAAAAAAGTCACACAGCTTTAAGAAAAATTCCCTTGTTATTCAGTAACAATGCCAGTAATTTGATAATTACAGTTTATTACAATTTGGGATCTATTTTTACTATTTTGGCCATCATTCCTATTGCTAATCATAAAATTGTACTCACAAAGTTCTTTACTGAATTGTGGGAATGTGGCAAAATTGCTAAATAGGACATGGACACAAATCATAAGTCAGCTAAATTTATATGGAAGAGAAACTACAAAATTACAAAACTTCTGTTTCAATTTTGACCAAAACACAATTTTCCTGTGTAATGACAAACCACTATCAGCATTTCAGGTCATTTCCCCTTTGGTTTTATTTTCTAATAATAAACTGTCAAATCTGACTGTAATGTCAATGCCACTGTGTTCCCATATTTCAGCTATTTTAATGAGTGTTAATAATAACCAATAGAAATGAAGTCCAAAACTACAAAAATAATACTCAAATTGTCATACACCAGGATTATCCTTTAAAGCCTTGCTGATAAATTATCACCATTCACACTCAAGTCATTATCAAAAGTGATTCTGAGTTAAATCCCAACATCACCTCCACCAACCTGCTGCAATACCCACTCATACTTCACAGCACCCTCCCCAAACACCAAACTTCATTTAATCAAAAGAATGATTTCAAAAAGAGATTAACAGAAAGCCATTTTTTCTCTCTCTTTCTCTCTTTCTCTCTCTCTCTCTCTCGACCTTACAGTAGCTACTCTCAATCTCTGCTTTTCCTGACGGTATTAGTGTTCCTGTCACGTGCGGCAGCCACAGTGTGCGTGGGCGGATGACTGACTCTGTATGTGAATGTGACATCAAACTTGCGAGCAGAAATGAAGGTTCTTTTATCAATGAATGCTTCGCTACATATGCAAACACACTCATGCACGTGCACCGCATATGCACGCGCAGAGTTCACTCCTTTCTGTCGTGAATCTTAAAAACGCAGCAGCTGCCTATTACAGACTGATTACCAGTCTATCAGTCCCTGTATATGAAAGAATAAGAAATGGCCCGTCTAGTTATTGATGCACACACGTAGAGCCTGAACATCAGAGTGGAATGCATCAGGGTCCCCATCAAAGGCCCGCCTGACATTTCCAGCAACATCCATGCTGTGATGTAATGAAAAAAAAAGTCACAGCATTAAACTAATATGTGGTTAGATGGATGAGTGTTTCTCCGTGGTTTAGCTGGTGGGAGTAATAGCTGGTGTGGGGGCACTCATTGGGTCTGATTCCCGCAAGGCTCCCATAAATAGTCAATGTGCATCGATTGCAAATGGCTTCAGATGAAAACCCTGGCTAAATGACCGTGATACCATTATATTAGTGAAATGACAAACAGCAAAACAGATATCATGAAGCATGAAAGCACAACTGATTGATTGTTTCAGCCTTACAAGGGGTCGAAGCTATGTGGTTGTGTGCCTTACGTGTGTGTGTATTTGCAAGTGTAGGTGTGTTCTCTACGTGCATCTATTGAATGACAGGGTTGTTATTTAACATTCGGTGTGCAGCTACTCGATGCAAAGCCATGCAGACTGATTCGTCGATCCCACTACGACTCTCATTAATGACATTAATTGGCTGGAGCCGACGCACACCTGGGTCCCTTGGTCTATCTCAGGAGCCTGAGGGACGACAACATTCGTGTGCACCGTGGACAGAGCTCAGATGTGCCTCTGCTTACGTCTGAAGAAAGCCGCTCCTATTTTGGGAAATACACTTTCTTGCCAAGAGTTAGATGAGATGATTGATACTACTCATGTCTGTCTACTAAATATGAATATGCAACCAGCATTTGGTTAGCTTAGCTTAGCATAGAGACTAGAAACAAGAGGAAACGGCTTGTTTACCCGTGTCCTAGGGTAACGAAGTCTGCCCCCCAGTACCTCTATTGCTCACTGATTAAAATCTGTGCTTTCCGAGTGGGCTATGTACATGACTTTTCCTTGGCCAGGTGCAGTGACGTCCTCTCTTGAAATAGTCCCACACACAACCTCTTGTAAAACTACAACTGTTACAACTTCTTACTTTTTGTACTGATTAAATAAGCGAGATATAGCATGTTGATCAGTGAGCTTTACAGGTTCTGGTAGGCTGTTTAGTTACATTTGAACAGAGCTGGAACAGCTGTTCCCACCTGATACCATTTTTATTCTAAGCCACACTGATTACCTCATGGCCCTGGCTTCATACTTAACTTACAAAAAGAGAGTGGTAGGGATCCTCCTCTCTAACCCACAGCAAAACTATTAAAGCTACCAAAATGTCAAACATCTGCCTGTGAATGTATGTGTGTGTGTGTGTGTGTGTGCAGGTATGTGTGCCTGTCGGTGCATGTGCATGTGTTTTACCTGAACTTCCCGTGCATGGTAGGCTATGATGAGGCCCAGCAGTATGACTGTGGACAGACTGATCAGACACTTCAGGGCCAGAGAATACATGGAGCTCTGTAGAGAGAAAATGGATACACACACCCTTAGAAACATGCCACACAAACATGATACATATTTCAGGCAGACTTTGCCACAGCGCTCGGTTTAATATTCAGAGAGCAATGACAAAAAACATTTTTGAAAGATCCCACACTCTTAAATACTCATGATTGTCCACATTCTGTCACAAGTCTGATTCAACTTGGAGCAAGTCCCAGATGTCACATGATGTCTTCTGTCACTCTTCTGCTAAAAAGTACTACAATAGCCCTGCCTCAGCATAGACAAGAAGAACTAACATTTAAAAAAACAGACTTTTCAAACGCTGAGCAAAAGTAGAATGGTAGTATTCCACCCGTCAATATTGCTCTGCAGTCGAGCTTTAAATCCTCTGCTTGTCTGGTTTCATAGGGCTTATAATCAATGCACTGGGGAACTTCCGATCAATACAACTCATAGCACTTCAGCGGCTTCTTTAACCCCCTCACCTCACATGCTCGGAGCATGGCAACACTGACTGCAGTTCTAATACGCATGTGCACGCACACATACATCAAAGCATCGGCACATTTACTCAAGAAACACACAACTATGCACTCCAGATCTACATTAAGATATACAGATGGATCAAACGGGGGAAAAAAAAAAACTTCTTTTGTTTTCTCTAGTGAGTTTATATGTTCATTTCAGAATATGTGTTTACTTGTAACAGCATGTTTGGTCATGTGTAAGCCAAATGTGCAGTGGGAATGAATGGATGAATGAATGAATCTTTTCAGGTGCCATGATATCATCATAAAGGAGTACTTATCACAGGCATGTGAACTAATGCCCTCTTAAGCTTCTCGGTATACCAAAAAAAAAAAAAAAAAAAAAAAAAAAGATTCAGGAGAGGAAATGTTACTCTGCTTCACTTTCTGTTTTCTGAATTCTTCTTTCACCTCATCCATGACTGTCATGCATCAGGAAACCTTGTTAGCCATGCCATGGCTCAAGGCAATGTCAGTCTGTGTGTTGGTTGGTCCACCAGTTTGGTTCATACTGAAATATCTAAGTATTAAGTAATATCTAAGTATTAGATGGATTGTTGAGATATTTTCTACATACATTCATGTTGGAGCACAGCATGGTCAAAGTTTTCACTTGTTCGATGTAATATCCCAACATCTACTTGGTGAACTGGCAATGTATTTTGTACAGACATTTGTGTTTTCTAGAAGATGAATTCTGATAAATTTGATGTTTCCTTGACTTTCCCTGTAGCACTGCCAGCAGGTTGACAGTTTGTGTTTTAACTGAAATATATTCTATAATATAAAATAACTATTAAATGGGTCATTATAATATTTGGCACAGGTATTCATGGACCCTACGGGATGAACTGTAGGAACTTTTATCTTCTGACCTTTCATCTTGCACCATCATCATGTTCACATTTCTGTTTACCCAGTGCTTGTATTTAGGACCAAGTACTTTTTAAACCATTCCCACCACCTTCAGGTTACAGTAAACTTTATATCTGCTAAACATCAGCATCAATATCACTTGGAACATGTTAACATTTTTCTCAAAGCACAGCTATGTTTAAAGACAGCCTCACAGAACCCCTAGCATAGCTGTAGACTTGGTTTTCATTTCATTTTACCACACTATCATCAAAGCATGCTTTTGAGTGTGTTTGAAATTAAATTCATTTCAAAAATACAGGACACTTTATCTGAGAGCCTTGATTCAGATAAGGTAAAAAAATCACAGAACTAGATACTGTAGGACTGCAATATAAGGACACATAATTACAAGATTAAATGAATAAATTGAATTTCGGTGATAAGTAACTAGTAAGTGCACTTAATCAATTAAAGTACTTATAATATAAGTCATCAGGAGCACAGCAGTGTTATGCTAGTAAAATAACTCACTTTGTGTTCTGTTGATATTGCCTTGCTTAGCCTTTATCAGAAAATTGATTTTGTCAGTGTAGTCCACCAGGTTGCAGGTGTCACTCATTGATTTCAGATTGAGTATTTTGGTGTCAGTATTCAGTATTAGCTGCTTTCCAACTGCTGAAATAAAAAGATTCGTCATAAAGGTGCAAAATGTCAGAAATCAGCAGTCAGTCAAATAAAGCAAAACATTTAGTTTGACTAATTTTCCTTGCTTTATAAATAAAATTAGCTCCATTCAGTGTTTTGGTTTCTAAAAGCCACACTCTCTAAATTGATTTATTTGTCTACATCAGCTCAAGGACGATGTTTTGAATTGCAGAGTATAATACATAAAAACCCAAAGTTAATTCTTGAGTTTGCCAGGGTCATGTACTGAACACATCAGCCTACGGTCTTCTTCAAGAGAAGAGCTGAGCCACCTTAAGACTGCACCAACTCAGATCAGATATTTCAGCACTTAAGTAGGATGCTGTTAAGCATTCATCACCAATCACTCTCTTAATCTGAGTGTGCACTCTGAGTTTAGACACATTACCCAGCCTTCCCTTCATGACATTATTAAGCAGAATTGCATACATTCATTCAATCATACATTGCATTTTGGGTTCATGAATATATATTGCAAGTCAGCCTTCTGGAAAATAGAGTGTGTTAGTGTGTTTCTGTGTCTATTTAGGGTCTCTGTAGATGGAGGGGAGTCGACCTTTTGAGAATGATATATATATATATATATATATATATATATATATATACATATATATTTTTTTTCCTTTTTATGAGCGTGTGTTTTAACTTTATCTTTATCTTTTTTCAAATAAGAGAAATCTCTCTATGCTCAGAATATAAGGAAACAAAAACAAGGGGGAGAAAGAGAGAAAATAATATTTTAAGTAAATTTTTTTTCCCCATATGTCTGCTCGAGGGAAGACATGTTATGAAAAGATGCAGCAATAATGTAACAACCAGTTTTACACTAGAGCCTTGCAGCTCCACAAACTGTATGTACATAACTACAAGAAGGTAAGAGATGAGGAATCACCAAGGGGTCCCTGTCCCTTAAATAAGAGCCCCGCTGCAACAAAACGCCTTGATGATGGCCTTAATGATATTAATTCAGCATCACACTGTGACAATCTGAATTTCATTCACCTGATTGCACCACCTGTTCAACTCCTGGGAATGCCCAGAACTCACCGATTGGTCCACAGTTCGCGCCACAGTGCCGTTTCCGGTTGATTTCATTTCAACAGAGCAGCATGCGCGGTAGAAAAGCAAAGTGAGGTCGTAAATGCCTGGATCGACTGACTGACCGGCTTGCTGTAAAGCAACATTCCTTTTTTTATTTGAGGGTTGTTTTTTAGGGTTTTCTTTGCTGTGGCCACATACGGACCAAATATAACTTCTCTCACTCCACTTGAGAACTTTAACTGTGTTTATTTTTTCTTTTTTTTTCCTATGGAGTTTTGCCAGGTGTAAGAAAAACCCGTACCTGAGTTTTTGAGATGGATTGAATATTACTTTGGGGACTTTGGGACTGTGGGGATTTGAGTTTATTGAAAATATATTGACATTTTTGGTTTGAACAAACATTTTCTGTTTGTGTTGTTATTCTTCGTATTATTATTATTATTGTTCATTGTGTCAAGTCATTTAATGTGTAGGGGGTTCATTTTTATGGTGTGCTCCCTTGTGATATGTTTGTTGAAAAAAAATCTTAAATGCCATAGGAGAGAGACCTGGCTGGCACCCCTGACTAATTAACACAAAAGGCAAACTGTCACAACACAAACACTCGGATACACACACACAGTCCAGTTTATTAATCCTCACTGACACCCTCCTCTGCTGGGTCTTAATTTTTTCACATAATTATCTAAATCTGAGAGGATTGAATATGAGATTGGTGTCCTTTCTACCATTTAACACGCACTAACAGACACACGCACAGAGAGAGAGAGTATTAAGTGTTGTTCATTTGTTGCTCATATCAGTGTGGTTATGGGCCACTGCACAACACCGGGAAATTGCCATCTAGCTATGGCTCTCCAGTGATTTCTCCTATCGGCTTGCCCAAAGCTTTGGCTGTCTTTTGGTCTTTATTTGCTTGCGCTCTTTTTTCCTGTCTCGGTCTGTCTGTCTTCTGCTAACATCTCATTTGTACTCGCTGAGGCAAAGTAGGTGCAAAGGAACATTGTTGTGCTAATGAGAAAAATGGAGACTTGGATTTCAGCAGCGTATCTGTTTAAACACACGGTCACACTGGCATGCTGAAATGTGATTTCATTTGGAGTTTACTAACCCTCCCTCCTGCTACTCTCTCACCTCTCTTGCTGCGTTTACCTTCAGCCGTCTGCTGGCCGTTCAGGTTTTTTTTTCCAGTTCTGCCCATTGCGCTATCAAGAGCATTTTGTTTTTGCTTTTGTTTCCACTTCACTAGCTCTGCCTGTATAGTGAATGACTCGACTGTGAAGGAGATGTATGTGTGTGCCTGTTCATTTCTGTTTTTCTTTTATACCATGACCACTGAGGATTTTAATGGTCAGCAGGGGTAAATTAATTTCTAGTAACTGGACACCTCTGACACAGGTATTTGCCTTTCTAACTGAATGCATCTGTATTAAAGTCTAGATAAAGGCAGCAACAGTGGGACTAAAGGTTTGATCATACTTCAGTACAGACGTGGACAGCTGCAGACTGGTGCCAAACAGACACACACGCACTTCAATTCATAATACACTCTGTGGCACAAGAAAACATGACGGATGGTGACTTCACAAAAGCGGGAAGGAGAAAAGCTTCTTCGTTGGATTTGGATGAACAACAAGAAAAAAACAACACAAAAATAACAAAAGCAATTTGTGTGTCTTTGTACTTAGTTAAAGATGAACTATGAAGATGCAGATGGGAACGGATCTCCTTGCACAGCCCCTCTTTGAAACAAGCATCCACACGGACTTTGTAGACGACAAAACTTCCATCCAGTGGACCCTTGAACCCAACAGGCATGATTTAGGTTTTGGTTAAAAAGTTTTGAAATTGTCAAGTTTGTGTTCTATTTTGGGAAATAAGCTTACTCGCCTTCATCCAAAGGAGTTAGACAAGTAGGTCGACAGCACTTTCATGTCCTTGTGTTTAGTGCTGAGGTACAGATTGCTGGCTTAGCTTATAGTGTTGGGGAGTAGTGAACTGCAGCTAATTAAACTAGTGGTTTAACTACATTTTGCAGTAGCTTGCTGGATAGCTAGTTCAACTTCAATCATATTTTCTTATAGTGATTTGACTAGCTTTATTACTTCCCATACTTGACCTTTGTGCAATGGATCATCCTTGCACTTTCCCATTTCCCATGGGGTATTTTTTCTTTTTGGTTTATGTATGAGGTGTGAACAAGTGGGCATTTTTTAGTAGTGCCAACATGGAAAAGTTGTTGGTGCGCCACTAGTGTTTCAGTGGCATATGCCGATCCCCAGAGTGTACTAGGTATCGACCTATGCTGTTGGATCACTGGTGGCTCACCATCAGCCACTTTTCGATGGCAACATCACTTTTTGTAATAAACCCAATTGAGTGCCATTTTATGCTGGCATGTGACTTTTTTGTATTATATTTGTTATAATTTTGTAAATATATCTAAACTCTCAGTGAGCTGCAGTCAGTTTTTTAGTTCTAAGTAGCTTTGCTGTAGGTCATCTCCTTCCAGTTTTAAGTCATTGGTACCTTGCAAAGCTATATTTTTAAAGTAGCTTCCGCAACACTGAGAGTTTAGCATAAAGACCGGAGGCAGGTTGAAACAGCCCACCTGCTCTGTCCAAAGTAAAAAAGTACACCTATCAGCACCTCTAAAGCTCACTAATGAATGAATGAATGAAAGTTGTGGTTTCACAGGAAGGTTATATGTTTCTATATTTCTTGGCCAGACACAGTGACTTACTTCCTTCTCATTTGTTTAATCCATTTACAACATGTCACTATTTATTGTTGAACAACAGGTGAGCAGCGTACCCTCCTGAAATCTTGCGGCACAGTGAGGTTGCCAAGCAACCAGCAGTGTACAGGTACAAGCACAGGTGTAAACAGTCAAATCAACAATGACTGAATTTCATTTATCTGCGTCATCTTCATGGTTCTGGTATTGTGCATGCTGTCACACTGTCATGGTTTAATGGAGCACTAGAATGACGGCTCCCATCGTGAATGATGTTAATAACACCTGTGCTTTTCCCACTATGACAAGTCAAAATGTCTGCTATGAAAAGGGCTTAGTGCAAATCAGACAGGCCAGCTGTCAGCTTGAAGTTGATGGCTTGTGTACGACATTACAGGTAAGATGTGGAATGTACAGCTTGTTGGATACTATCTCTGACATACACTGTATTGCACTTGTGTGCGTTTGCAATATGTGCGTCTAAGTGCACTTCTTTTCATGTTTCTCTTTGTCTAGCTGTGCATAAGTGTGTGATTAGTGTGTACTGATCAATGGCTTGGTGGAGAGCATGCAGAGATAATGAGTTTTTTGAGCTTCTTTAGTTCGACCAGGAGACAGACACATATACACACACACACACACACACACATAACCACGCATATACCAAACTAAGTGGTATCTAGATGAGGGTTTCCCCCAATTGTCCCAGCCTCACCCTTACTGACACAGATAGGAAAGCAAATACACATCTCTTAACAACACATTACTCTCGTAGTGATAAGTCACTCACTACATGTGTTGGTAATGCATATGAATCTGTGTGTATGTGCGTGTGTGTGAGTTTGTTGTAATGAGTTCGCCTTGGGGGTCTCTCCCTGTCAGTGCAATGCCATCTTGCAATCAGTCTCCAGGGAAACAGGCAGTAGACAGAGGAGCGATGTCACCTTAGCAGGCTAAACACACACACACACACACACACACACACAACTGCACATTGACAAACACTATTACGGCCCTACACACTCAATTAAATCCAGACAAAGGTAGGTGTGGATGCACACACATGTGCGCACACACACACATAAGCAGGTACATCCATGAGCATATGACAGAACTGAATACATAGAGACGTAAAGACACACACGCCAAAGGTGTGTATACATAGAGGAGACGACTCAGTGACATGAATGTTTACGTTACCGGCCGGATGATGCAAGTTATAACACACCCATGTGTACCAACACCCTCACACCTACAGAGAGTGGTAGCCTAGCCTTGTTACACTGAAATAAATGAGCATATTTGTACCTGTTAGTAGCAAGACCTGTGGGATCTACCGTCCCTTAGAAGCCTGTGATCTAGAAGATGAAGAGAATGTGGCGGAGAAGAGAAGAGGAGGAGGTGGAGGAGAGGAGAGGTGAGAGGAGAGGAGAGGGTGGCGGGGGTGGGGAAGCAGCGCAGAAGTGCTGAGATGGCTGATAGCTCCTTTAGAGAATATGGTGGCAGTTGGTGACTAATTCCCTGATGATCCTCATGTACTGTCTGAAAAGCAGCACGCAGCCACTGTAAGTGGCCTTGCAGAGAAAAGGTCTGGAAAGGTCTCCCAGTAAATGTCTGAGAGAAATGTCATCGATAGCAGAGCGAGGGCGGGGAGGGAGAGACGGAGGTAGTGAGATGTTGCAAGCCTGCTGAGATGGCGATGACCCCCTCGGGGAAATGGAGGTGCATGTAAGACTCGCCAGGGGAGGAATATAAACACTTCTTGTAAGTGAGAAAAAGGAGGGAAGGCAAGGGAGACTGGGGGTGAGTACTGCTGCTAATCTATGAGATCATCAATGCTTGTGGTGAGAAATGGACAGTAGGTGGGTGCATGTTCACAGATACCCTGTCCCCTCTGCCTCACACACACACACTCACCCATGTGTATGTTGAGGTGTCAAGTGTGTGTATTATGACAGGTGCAGTTGACAACAGCTGTGTGTTCCCTCAGAATAGCCATGTTCCATTGCAGGGCTGAAACGCCCCAAGGAGCCACATGGGCCTTGAAAAGATCTATTGATCTGACAGTGACAGGCCACATGCTAAGGTCCCAGGTGTCTGAGGGCCTCAGTTATTCTCAGATAGAGACACATGTCAGACTGGGACCCGCTACCTTTTAACCTGTTTCTAATAAAATCAATAATAAAAGCTCATAAAGGTGTTTTTAAGAGGAACTGTCCTCATACTGCTGTCAACATTTGAAGTGTCAAAGTCCTGGGTCAGTGGCAAACTGGTGATACCGAACATGAAAAGAGATGCACAGTTAAAAATACAGTGTGACACTCTGAAGATGTACAGTATAGACCAGGGTTCATGATAAGTTATGAGGGAAATTTGAAAGGCTCAGTTTTGCTTTTTTCTTGGATGCTTTTTTATTTTTTGTAGCAAAACTCACAATTTCGCCTGAGAGCAAATTAAATTATTTCAAATTCATGAATTATTTCATCATCCAATATTCTCTCTGCATAATCTATCTTGGCTCAACAACTGTGATTGGACATTTACAGTACAGGAATTCACTGCCACTGCCTGGAGCTCAGAATATCAACAGTGGAAGAAGTATTCACATTTTTAATTAAGTAAAAGTGGTTGAATATACAAACATAAGAGCAGTTTTAGCTGCATTTAAACTCATCGATTAACAACTTCTTGAGCTTGACTGAATTTAGATGGAATAATAACTGAGGATAGAGCTTATAATACAATGAATGGAAAATGTCAGCTGTAGCCACAGTATGTGCTGACGGGGTTTGAAATCTGTTTCTGCACATGAGTATACATATGCTTACTCACTATACCCACAGTCACGAACACTATGTCCTCTTCTGTTAACCTCTCTCCCTTTATCTTTCCACACACACACACACACACACACACACACAATCCAACCCACCATGTTTAGTTCCATTCTTATTCTTCATTTCTATTTTTGGGAGCACGATAGAGCAGCCGGTAAAGTAGAAACACATAGACGGCAGTATTAAGTGACATTTAGTTTACAGCTATTGCCATATGGTAGACACAAAGTCTTACAGTATATTATATATATACACACACACACATCACATTTCCCCACAAGCTCTTACACCACCTCTTAGGGATGGCTGTCAATAAACAGCACACGAGCTAGCACCTCTGAGAGGCAGCATCCATTTTCAACCTGTGAGTTTGTACGACATGTGTGCGCCGGAGTGGGCATTGCATGTGTGGGTGAGTGATTATCAGTAATCAATGGAAGAAATCATTTAGGGCTCCCTTTTCCTAGACTGGTTTAAAGAACCGCATGAACCTCTCCACTTCTCCCTTTACTATCCATCTTCCTTTCCATTCTCTCCTTTATCCCCATGATCTCTATCTATCTCTCTATCTATTTTTCACAACAACCAGCAGGCTTCTTTCCACCTCAATTATCTAAGTGAGGGCTTGAACGATCTGATGGAACTCCAATAACTGTTGGAGCCACACCAAATCTACGACCATAAAAACAGAAAAAAAGATGGAATATATATATATATATATATATATATATATATATATATATATATATATATATATATATATATATATACACACACACACACACACATTTAACCTTGTTTTTAATGTGAATGGAGTCCATGACGTGCAAGGATATTTTACATATACTATTTTCCTCAACTTCCTGTCTTTAATGGGATATGTTAATGAATATAGATTAACTCAAAGAGAGTAAAAACCCTTCTCGGATTCCCAGTTGTCCATCAGTCCTTATTGATAGACAATTCTGCCAGATTCAGATAAGGACTGTATTGGTTGTAGCTTAAGAACCTAAATCAGGCTTTTCATTATCGCCTTTCCTTCTTTCTCTCCTTCTACAGCCTTTCATTTCTCGCCCAGCTGCTTCTCTCTTCCGATCACACTCCCCCAGTTTGACGCCCACTAGAAGAGCAGCGGAGCACAGGGAGAGAAAAAGTGAGGGGAAAAAAATGAAAGAAAGAAGGAAAGAAGGAAAAACGAAAGCAGGATAAAGAGACAGGCGTGGAGTTGAAATAGAAAAGAGACAGTGAAAAAAGAGAGCTAAAAAAGAGCCGTCCGTCTCCTTCAGGGAGGGGAATAGGTCGACAGAAAGGAAGAAAAGAGACAAGGAAGGATTGAGAGAGAGAGAGAGAAACCATGAATTTCCATTAATAAAAAAGCACAGCTTCTAAAACACTGATTTTCATAAAGTAATGAGTGGGAGACAGATGCAGAGAGAAAAAGAAGCACAGACAGACATGGCCGGCAATAAACCACACAGGCCGATTTTTCTAGCAATGACAATAACAGAGAGAGACCAAGTATCAACTGGAGACCACAGACTATAAACAGACACAGAGAGGGAGGGAGATGGAGATGAGAGACACACCCAGCTGCCCTATTATAACAGGCTACCTGTAAATCTGTGCTCTTACATGATCTCATATCATCCTTCACATGACCAGTGATCCATACATGACATGCTACGTAAGGCAGAAATAATGTTTCTACCTTATTAGCTAAAGAAAACCAATCCTCTGTGACAAGACACACGGCTTAAAGACAGGATGGAATGAGGACACAAGTGTCTTTGCATTGGGAAGGTGAGTGCAACATGCTCAAAGCCTCACTGGGACTCGGTGGCACACACACACATACACACACAACCAAAATAAACACAATAGCAGCCAGGGGCCGATTCAGCTTATTACACTCCCCATTACACAGACAAATGAGATCCTGGCCTCCCACTGATAATCTGTCCCCCCACGTCCTCTGCATCGTTGTATTACATCACCCAGAAGCAGCGACTGTCAAGCCTGGTCATCACAGTACACAACCTCCAACAACATAAGCATTGTGTTGGTCAGACTGAGTGGGGTGTAACAGTGAATTTGGTGATTAACTAGCAAAAGCTGACTACTTTTCTGGCCACTGACCCGTCCAGAACTGCCAAAGATTAGGCGTCCTGGTGAGCAGGGGGTTGAAGACATGTGCCCTTAACATCCCCAGTTCAAATCTGGCTACATCTGTTACTTGTAATGCTGACTTTCTTCTGTACATTTCCAGTCTCTGAGCTCAAGCCAAGATGACCTCAATGCCATCAGTATGACATTATCAGGGCTATTTTTTCACACATGAGAAAGCAGAATATACAACTGTGTTAGTGCTAAACAGGACTAGTAAACTCATCTTTATGTGTGAAATTAGTGGAGTTATCACTGGTATCACTGGTTTGTCCCCTCACCTTGTTGTACACGCCCCATGACAGCTCCGTCTCAATCACCATGACGACGATGCCAAACATCCCGAAGATAAGGGCATAGTCACTCAGCCTCTTTCTCTTCTCGAAGAGCGCCCTGCGATGCCCCAGTTTATAGCCAATGTTTTGGTTCTTCCGTTTGGAGGCCTTGGAGGTGCTGCCCCTGGCCCCGGTGCCCACCGCCCCGACCCCTCCCTGCCTGCTGCCCCTTCCCGGCTGCGCCCGCCTGCTCTCCACCAATGCGTGGTTCTGGTGGTAGATGGACATCTGGTTGGATGTGGAGTCGGTGATGTCATAACCCGCTCTGGGGTATGGCGAGTCTTCTTTGGATGAAATCACAATCTCTGGAGGGCTTTGTATTGGGGGTTGATTGGTAGAGGACTGGGCCACCAAGGAGGTAGGAGGAGCTTCTCGCTGTCGGTCATGCCCCCCAGCGGCCGTTGCCCCGGCAACAGCTGAAACGCCACCCTCTTTGGTTTCGCTGCTGCTGTCTGATTCTATGAGGTTTCTGCGGGAGGCGCTGAGGCGGCTCAGGGGTTTCATGACCCCGCCTGTGTACTTACAGGAGCTCATGGCGATTTCTGTGAAGGGGTTACTGTCCCTACGGTGGACCAGCGGACTGGCCTGTCTGTGTTTGCAGCCCCTCTCCCTCTCCCTGTCCCTGTCACGCTCTCTGTCCCTCTCCCGCTCCATGGAGGGCGAATGGGAGGAGTAAAAGAGGGCGTTGTAGACCGGGGAGTTGTCCCCGCTTAGGCTGTGCTGTGAGCCCAGGCAGGAGGAGAGCGGGGTGCTGGTGGGGTGCAGGGCGTTGGGCGTTGGGGATGGGTGGGGGCAGGGGCTGGGCTCCAGAGGATGACAGGGGCAACTTGGGGAGCGATGTTGGCGGCAAGTTGGGCGTGGCAGGAGACGGGGACGGGGTGCTGCCATTGAGACGGTCGAGGCTCGATCCTCCCATGTGGTTGGAGTGGTTTGATCCTGGCTGGTTGCCAGTGGTGGAGGGATGGGATATACTGCCCAGGGGAAGGAGGAAGCGCTGGTCCTCATCCTCACTCCCTCCTAGCAGAGCCAAACTCAGAGACGGGGGAGGCTCCATGGTCACGGCTGTGGCCACGCACCTGTCTACAGAAACACATAAAAACAGAGAAGAATTGTAAAGAACGCCACGGGAGGAGAAAAATGACAGAGAATTCAGACCATCTATCATTTCGGTAGTAATGAGGACAGGACAGAGAGAGAATGACTGGAGGGAGGAGTGAGGGAGCTTTGTGATGGATGATGGATAGTTAAAAGAAATTAGGGAAAAGACTGAACTCCAGAAGCTGAAGATGTGTGACAAAGAGGGGCAGCAGAGTGAAGAAAAGTGGCCATAATTGGGGAATACGTTATTCCTTGAGACGCATTTGAGTCAGCTGCCCAGTCAGCCCCTCTCAGGGCTCCCTCTCTCTCTCTCTGTTTCCCAGTGTCCACTCATTCTCTCACATCCCACAATGCTTCCAGCCATCGATGCCACAAAACGTCATCTGTGGTACACTGTTGTTAGCCAGGAGGATGGTGCGGATCCTCTGGCTTTACACCATGGAAATGAGCTCAGGCTCAGAGACTGAAGGATCGAAATTCAGCATCAGTCAGTTCTGACAGCAGGAGAAGTGCTCTGACAGCGTGCGTGTCTCAGCTGATCACAACTTGGCTGCATTGTGTTTGCATTTAATTGATCCAAAACAGTAACCTACTTTTAGTATGATATAACCAGACACCTTCACGGCCCCCTCCTCCCTGTCTGTTCCTCTACCTACCTCCTACCTCTTCTCTCTCAGTCCCTGTCCCCCAGGTTAGTTGTGTTGAATCACTGGCTGGATGAAAATAGACCACCACACTTTTTCTTTTTCATGTTGCCACGGCCATCCCATCATCTTCCCCGCGTCGCCTCCTCTCACACAGGTCCCTCCACAGGTCTCCTCGCTCGCCTCTCTCGAGATTGTGCGTCGCCTCCCCGCAGATGTTCCCTCTCGTCTCCGCTCACTCGGACGCGATCGGGTTCGTCTCCCCCTCAATCACCGGCGACCTCTCGATGGTGCCCATCTCGATCCCGTCAGTGGCAATCGACCCCGAGATGACAGGGGATAATCCACGCCGACTGGATTAAAAAAAAAAAAAAAAAAAATCAATCGGTCAACCTGTGGCCGCCACGTCAAAAACGCGCAGCGACGCAAAAACGCAAAACCGGCGAGAGAAGAAAAACGAACAAACAGAGAGACACGAAATCTGCACGTCAAGCAGCAGTCCTCATGTGAGCGGTGAAGCCTGTGATTTAATGTGCGACTCCGCCGACTTGCACTCTGTCTCCAGCTCACTGTCTCCCCGGATCCGTCTCTCACTCTCTCCTCCAACTTCTCTGCCTCTTTCTCCGCCTCCAGTCCTGCCGTTCATTCCCATTGGACGGAGTCGGGAGGGCGAAACAAGCGCTGAAAAACAAGAGGCAGGGTTTGCGAGAAAACAAATGCCTAATTCATCGGACCCGCGAGTTTTTTTTGGCGGAGGGGGGTATTATTTTTATTTTTACTGTAGCCTCAGATAACAGCAACCCTCTGTCATAAAGATGTGGCCCCTCTGGTCACATCCTTATGGCACCTGTTACGCACGGAAAAGGACGGCAATTTAATGTAAAAAAAAAAAAAGCTCATGCATGTAATAAGAATGTTCACATTAATACAACCAATGTCAATATATTTGTAAAGATTAACTTCCAAAGTATGATGTCCCCATTCACAGTGAAGGCTGAGGAGGCGGTGCGTCTCTGCGCGCTCTGAGGACACTTCTCTGTTTTGCGAGGACACTGAGTCAGTCTAGTATAGTCTCACTGCAGAATATTCAGATTTTTTTCTTTTCTTGATTTAGCCGGCAGGCAACAACTTTTTAACAAATTTTAACAAATAAAATCGGCTGCATAATTATCAAGAGATGGATGTAACCGCATTTTTTCCTCTTTTTTTTCGTTACGCATTCCCAGATTCCCCCCCAGCACACTAATCAGTTTATAATTCTACCTCTACAGAGTCTATACGGCATAATCCTACATAATTAGACTATTCTACCTGTCCTAATCGGTTTAATATCGTGTCTCTCTCTCTGCTCTGTGTGCGTTATGTGCGCCCTTAATCGGATGAGCCCTGACGCGGATGTGTAGGAGCGGATTAGACTGTTTTCTTAGGAGAGGTCGGCCTTATTGTGCGATTGCGCAACCTGACAGACATCAGTAAAGCAAATCATATCTCGTGGAGGATGATTCCCAGTATTTACACCACACCGGCCATGTGCCAACGCCTCACTCTCACAGCTGGATGGGGAGTCAGGACAGACCGTGGCTCCATTTAAAGAGGGAAAGGATGTCACCCCGACATATGTTTTAATCTACTCTATCTATCATCAAGGTATCCGTATTTAGTTCTGTTTGTTTTCTGTAGTGCCTTATTTCCCAAAACACAGTGGTGTGTTGTTTCCGCCCGGGGCTGATTCGTGATAGGTCAGTGATGGAGATTGGCTGGTTCAACAAGCGGTAAATTCCTCATAGAAAACCTCGGGGAAAGGTCAAAGGTCAGGTCTGCACCATCACAGATCAAAGCCATTTGCTGGGTACAATGGGAGAGAAATATAAGACAGAGTGAAGGAAGGGCAGAAAATGTGGAGCCACTTTGGAAGCTGTTGGTGTATTTCTTTATTGTGCCTGATTTTAATTTTAGGCTGAGGGTGTTTTATCATTTTCAGATTTAGAACATTCAGGTTAGATTCAAGGTTTCAGCAAAGGTAAACTGAGGCCTGTAAGCATGTAGATTTGATGGGATGTATAGCTGAAACAGTTTGGATACCCAAGTAATTGTTTATGTAATTTTACAAACAGAAATGTCAAATGTCAGGCTATACGTCCATATTTTATGTCATCGTAAAATAGATTTCTTTAAGGATTTAAACTATACATTTCAAACTCAAACACACTCTTCAAACTATACATTTATGAATCAAGAAAAAAAAACAGGAAATTAATCCGTGATGAAAATAAATCGTAAAATCGTAAATCGTACCCCTTGATGAATTAATGCAGCTGATGTTCAAAAACACAAATGTGTGTGTGGCTGTGGGGGGTTAACCCATGTGGTTTTGATCTCACCTCCCATTCCTCCCATTTCCCAATGCTTTTATCTGCTCAAATAAAAAAAGACTCTACCAAATGATGTAAAAGAATAATCATCTGGGCGACACTTTAATGTTCTGGCAGCAGTTTCTTCACAGCTGCTCTGCCAATAAAACACAGGACAGAGAGAAGGAGAGTGAAAAAGAGAGAGAGAAAGAGGTCTGACAAACACAATACAATACAATGAAGAACTGAAGATGAAAAAAAGGGGCTGCCAGAGGCCCACAGGGACATTAGGACTGACAGAAAATAGGAATGGTGGCAGGCCGCACTGTATATCTTTCACCAGTCTTAATATTGTCGACAGAGGTTAGGGGGCAGCAGAGAAAGATGGAGAGTTTAGAGCAATGAAATGGGCCCATTGAATGAAAAGGTTAGTCCACAGTCCTGCCATGCAGCATACATCAGATGTATGGTGTGAGAAATATGAATGAATGAGAAAGTGAATAATAGAAAACAAACAGGAATAATGGCAGTTGCTATGCCAACGCTGTAGTACACAGACAGAGTTCTCACTCTGACTGATCTATCTCTCCGAGTTTAAAGCCACATAAAAGCTTGACTACAGGAAATGATACAGTATAAATCACATAAAACTTTAGAGTGACACAGCAGGTGGGTGGGTGGGAGAGGAAATGGAGGAAGAGAGCAATGTGTCGGGCGGACAGAGAGGGAGATAGAGAGGAAATGTGAAAATTTGGGCACAAGGGGAGGAAGAGAAGGACTGATTAGATTCTGACAAAAAAATAAAACAAAAGAGCCTCCCACACACACACATACACACACTTAAAAAGAATAGCCACTGTTTAATTTATAACTCTTCTAAAATTCCTTTCAAAGCAACTATTTACATATTTTTCTAACATTTAATTTTAAAATGTTTAGACATTAAGAAAACTTATTTTTTCCATTTGGCTCCTCTAATAACACCAAGCATGGAAAGAAATCCTTAAAAGGAATAGTTTGCTATTTGGGAAAATGTAATTATTGGCTATGGCAAACAGACACTGAGTGTAGCTAAGCACAAAGATTGGAAACAGGGGAAAACAGCTAGCATAGCTTTGTACCATGACATAATCCAGCACATCCATAAACTGGTCATCCTTGTGCTTCTGTTTCTGAACAGATTAAAGACACATTAATTCGTTAGCTTCAGAGTTCAGTAGTCTTTATGCTAAGCCGAATTTTTATGCTGCTGCGTAGCTTCATATTTACCACACGCTCACATAAGTGGTATCGACCCTCATATCTATCTCTCGGCATAAAAGTGAATAGCCCTAAGCAGATTTTCTAAAATGTAAAAATCCATTATTACAAGTACAATTAAAGCGCAGTTAATACATTTCACATGCCTGTAAATGCATATTTCCAGTTGATTGTGTTTGCTTTTTGTCTGTTTCACAAATGTATCAGCAGCAAATGTACTTGAGTATTAAAAGCAAATGTACATTACCCGTGACTAAATCTTATCAACTCTTACGTAGATCAGATGGCATAAGGAAAAATATCACTACTAGACAAATGCTGATTCAGCTCTGCTTACATTGTTAATTTGGGGTATTTTCATACATGACAACATATGGGAAAAAAAATAAAAATTATGTTGTTGTTTTTCTTTTTTTACTTTACTCCTTTACTATGCTTCATTGCCTTATGGTAACCCGTCTGCTTCCAGCTGGCTACGTGAGGCTGTTGCGGTGTGCATCAAACAACGAAAAACATGGCTGCTAGTGATGGAGACAGAAGACGGATGTGCTCGGGGAAAGCATATGTTGTTGAAGTCCCCAGTGGAGGCAGTCCTTGTCAAATGGATTGATAATTCCTGGTTACATAGGTTAATGCCCCTTAAATAGCACACCCCAGTAGTAGTGCAGATATCCATTTAATTGTTTTATATGCCTGTGAAAAATATACAAATGGCTATTTGATGGTACTCTGTATGAGGAAAAAAGCATTCTGGTCTTAATATTCATCCACTTATAGTAATCAGTTTGACTGAAATAGATGTGATCACTGTAAGAGGTTTCCACTGTAATGCATTTTGTGGTTGAATCAGTATTACTGTTGAATGAGTATATAATCAGCATTTTAATGTTGAGCCAGTTTTAACTGCTATATACACCACTTCACAATTATAATAATAATTAATAAAATTTACAAACTGATCATGTTTTGTATGTAATGTCTTAATTGGCAAGGTACTTAGTGACTATAGCTGTCAGACAAGTGTAGGGAAGTAAATAAATGTAATATTTCCCTCCCTGAAATGTGGAGTAGAGGTACTGTGACTGTTGACTTCATTATTTATGAGGCACTACACTCATTGGCAGTACAATGTAAAATGTATTGAATAATATATTGAAGTACATGATCGTACTCTGGCTGAACTAGAACACTAGTCAATGAAGAAAAGGAAATGGAGAAGCTGTTTTTTCTCTTTCTCAGAATCAGACACCTGTTGACCAGATTTATGATAAATGTCAGAGAAGTGATGAGTAAGTGCACTGCATAGCTGCATGGTTCTTCTTAATAAACCACTGGGCCGGCCCCACAGTATCAGACAAGCTCTAATCGCTGCCCTGCACCAGCTCAACTGTATCCTAATGGCTCAGATTGCATTAGGGGCCTGGAAGCTGTGTTGGGCTAACCCACAGCCTAAAACCGATCGCTGTATGCCGATGGATCTCCGCACAGCAAACAGCACTCTGATCTGACTGCCTGAGAGAGACTAATCAAATACAGAGAACAGGAGACTACAGGGGGTAAAAGATAGCGAGGAAGGGGAGGTGTGGAGTGGGGGGAAGCAGTGAATGGCGAAGCTCGCAGAAGGCTGTGGGTAATGCGTCCGCTCTCCCATTTAAGTGGCGAGCAAGCAGTGCGGAACATCTCGCCTCCAAACAACTGTGCCCTTTTAATGAAAGGACTGACACACGTTCAGGCATACACACACACACACACACACACACACACACAGCATATTGACACAGCTTTATTAGACTCTGTCTGTCAGAAATGGTATCAAACACCAAATCCCAAACACAAACACTTACCGCTTCATGTCGTGTCTTGTTTTATAAGATATAAGATATTACAGGAAAGCAGAGCATTGTCACCCCTGACTAATGAGCCCGTTGGTTAAATTTGCTGCCCACGAGTGTGTGCAGCTGCCATGTTACTAATATTTGGAAGTGTCTGAAGAGTTCAGAGGCTAACTACAGTTTCACAGTGTCAGCATAGCAAAGTGTGTGCTGTGGTGGTGCTGATGTACTGGATGTGTGCGTTTGTGTCAGCTGTCCCCTGACCAAAGGTCACTAGTCAGCAGGCTTGTACTACTGCCAGATTTCCACTCATATGCACTTTTTCTCTCACTTTAAAATGCAGGTACTCCCTTCCCCCCTCTCTGAAGTTTCATGGATGGATGGATGGATTTTTTTTAGCGTGGATAGTGGACAGCCACTCTCGTCTTGATGTCCCTGAACCCGCCATCAAGAGATCACCTGCTGCATCTTCATGCTGAGTTGCCCCAAGTCAGTTTGTAAGAAGCCACCTATCACAGGGTTTAGGATGATCATTTCCCAGACATCATATTCCCAGTTGCCACTCATTATCCACATGCTGACTGATCCCTCCTTGAAACCATGTGCTCCACCTGGGCCAGCTCTTTTGGAACAATCTCCTGCTTGACAACCTGCTTCATGTCCTCAAGTGTGTGCAGGAGTGTTTTGGTATGTTGTCCTGCTGCTTCTCTAAATTTTGTTGTGCCAGTGCCAAAAAAACCCTACATGGGAAGTCTGTGTGACAAATACTGAACTTGAGAAGACCCAGCACAACCTGATTGATCAGAGTAAATTGTTTCACTGTTATTGTTTTGCCCTTTCCAGTCAGTTCCAAGTTACATCTCTGTCCCACTGGTGTCACTTTTAGTGGATATACAAGCTGTAACAGTGGTTGTGTAACAACTTGTACAGCTTCGGCAGTCTTTAACATGGTTTTTGCCATTTTTCTGTCCCAATTTTTCATGGATGTTGCTACGTTTTTCTTTTGAAAAGTATTTTTGGGTTATTTTTACTTTGATTTGACCATAGAGAAATAACAGGCAAAGGAGAAATGGGGAATGGCATGCAATGACGTTCCGCTGCCAGATTGTTCCTCCAAATGGCAGAAACGACCATAAATGAGCACAACAGCAGACCAATTTGAAATCCCTAAACAAATCTGAGAGGTGCACAGCAATTCAGATGTCTGGATTCAGGCTACCATTAACCCTCGTCTAAGACTTACCACTGATCAACTGCAAAAAGCTGTGGTTGTTCCTCCTGTCAGCCCACATTTCTTTTGTTGATTGAAATGGCAGTGATAGTTGTTGTAAAGGCAGGGAATAATGTAATGGCCTGTTCTGTGACCTCATAGTCCTTAGATGATGTATCAAATTTAGGCCTCTTTTAATGCGTAGGTAGCAGGGAGTCAAGGTCTCAAGGCTTCTGACAAAAGGAATGTTTTATTGTATGCTATGTGTCACCCTTGATTGAAGAGGGAATTGGCTAAGTATATCCGCAAGTGTGTGCAGCTGTCGTGATACTAACATCTACAAGTGTTAAAGGGGTTCAGAAGCTAATTACAGATTCAAAGCGTCAGCACGATAGTTTAAAGTTTGTGCAGGGTTGGTGTTTATGTGCGTGTCTGAGATTCTGCAGTCTTCCTTAGTCAGCTGTCTCCTATCTCTCAGCTAAGTGACACTGCCAGATTCCTGCCTGACTTTTTGTCACACTGTATTCCTGAAAAAGCACAATCATTCAGTGAATTTCACTACAGTACATCTGCCTTCATAGCAGTAATCAAATTGCAGAAGAATTGCAGAAGTACTACATTTGACTGCTATTATCTAGCATCATGAAAACACTACCTTTGAGTGACTTTGCAATATAATGTGTAGAATAATCTCTGTTACATTTATCTACCATATTTAAGTTGGGAAATAAGACAAAGCATATACAGCTTAAATGTTAAATATGATTTAAATAGAATCCAAATAACCCACCATCCATTTATTTGTTCTAGTGAAAAAGGGTGTCATAACATTAAAAAAAAAAAAAAATATATTGAAAATAGGCTACACTAGCTTTAAAAGTAGATTTCCATAATGCAGTAAAAGTATATATCAAACAAAAACAAATCAGCTCTCCAGCACTTAAATAGAAAAGCATCTTTGTCTGAGAAAGGACTAAATAAAAAAAATTATTCCCAATATACTGTAGTCATCACACTTGGACAGATGCCGTGGTTCTAATTTTGCCCACTTCTTATGAAACCCGTTGCAGACATCCATTCGAACTAGTCTCTAAGCAAAATTGAGCTTGGCAGTTGATCTTCACATTGGAAATGGTGATTGACAAGACCATCCCAACTCAAAGTGCATATTTTTGCATTTTCATTGAGACTGTAAATGTTCAATCTTTCTATAGTTCTGAGAACTTCTAGGACTGCTGAGTCAGAAGTTGGGATTGTTTTTGTCAGCTTTGTGTCACCGTATCACAGGAATGAGCTGTCTTGTTCCTTAATCATTCTAGAGTGCGTTACCTTTTTTGTAAACACATACAAAATTACACTCCCAACATTTCCAAAATTTTAGAAAGAAAAATCTTCCATGGGCATTTTGTAAAATGGTTTAAGCCTCCCTTAGGCCATTGTTGGTACATTTCTTGCAGTCACTGGGCAGTGTCCACTTACTTTTACTAATTCTCAGGTTGCAAAAGTCAAACAGGTCACATACCATCACCTAACATTGCGTAGAGTCCACAGCCATCGTGGGAACGTGTGATCTGTATTTAGGCATAGTGCTGCTTTGAGCTAAATGCTAACATTGTTAACCTCATGGTGGTGATGTTTTTTTCATGGATGCACATAGATGATTGTTTGGAGCAGTGAGTATCATTGGAAAGTTATTTCTAACTGCAGGGAGTGTATTTTTGGATAAATGGGCATCGCAGTAATAACTGCTTTCGGTCCAGTGGGTCATTTTTCAGGCTATTGGGGTGTAGGAATACCGGGCTGTAGGAACAATGGGAAGTCCTTCAGTTAGGTATACAGGATAAATGAAAACTCTGACCTGCTGATGACACCACAGGAAGAGCCAAGGATCATCAAAGTCATACGATTCATCTTCAGGGCATCTTGGACACAATTTCAAATGAACTAAACCAAAGATTTGACAGAAAGTTACATCTTTGCTTTGTTTCAACAGTAGAAACTTTCACGCCCACTAAAGTATCCCTGGACTAAAGCACACTGTTGGACTGAATCTTTCCACGTTACCATCAGTGCAACAATATGTAGTGTCCATTAAAATAGAAATTTTAAATATCAAGAACCTCTTACAGTGGCATGATTAGCTGCTAACTTGGGAACAGCAGTGATTCTTTTTACCAGCCAAATTTTATAGAAATCCATCCAAAAGTTGCTCAAAAACACAAATGTCAAATGATGGATAGAAGTGTTGGATGGACCAACATTTTTAGGTTTGTAACCTTTTGCCTAGCCATGCATATGCTGACACCTCTATAGAGCATTCAGCTTTATCCTTAGTCCAAATGCATATACACAACAGGTCAAAGTAAAAACCAGATTCACTTGTGATGACACTTAGGGACATTTATAGTTTAGCTGGTACAACAACATATGGGTCAACTGCTTCTCCCCCAGACTTCAGATTGTCATGGCTGTGTACAGTTACACAGATACTGTATATAGCTATACAAGTAACATTCCACATTTTAATGTTATGGTATTATTTAAACACAGTCCCACTATGAAAGATTAATAAATGACAGACACCACTGCAAGAATGATAGTACAACTATGTAATATCTATACTACTGTATGTCCAGTACCATGGCATAATATTTGTATCAAATTGAAAATATCATCCATTACCCTCAGTACCGAGGTTCTTTTCCAGAGCTCTTCTTTTCCTTTCTGATGCCTTGTGGACTTGAGGCTCAGTCCCTCCTTTCACTGCTTTGACGACTGTTAGAAAATTGCACTGAACTCCACAGGTTCTCATAATCTTGTGGTGTTGTTTTTTTTTTTTAGCTTAGCTTCTAAGCCATTTGTCTCTCCACTCAGCTTTCATGTATTCTCTTCTTCCCCTCTCTCATTTATTTCCATTGGAGAGCATCGATTGGCTCATTTAAGCCCTTCGGTCTGGACTAATATTTCACTCCATGCAGCCCCGTTCCACTCATCTATCCTTCTCTGCATCGTGCTTTACTCCTCTCCCGCTATCATTAGTCCTGCCCTCCCACCATCCAAATACTTGACAGAGGAGTCAGTATGAATCCAACCTGATGGGTGAAGATCCTGATTGAAACAAGCCCCTCACCACTGCGGTCAGACCATTTGGACTATCTATATGCGTACTCACATTTATGTCCCTATTGCCAACTTAGAGAGAATATTATAGATTGATTTCTTAGCTCCAGCTTTAATTAAGTATTGTGCTATTATTATACAAATAACTGGAAAACCACCGTATGCTTTTAAAATATGTTTTTCATTAGAGGTTGTTGGGATATCACTGCTACACACCCTCTTCTGACAGGCTGCTTGGGAGGCTTTAACAATAATATTAATCATAATGCACTACACTGATTGGCTGGGTATAGCTGTAGAAATGAAGACAAGACCGGATCTAATACAACACAGAACTGATTCAGAATTAGACACTGAATATCACTACTTGTTCCCAGTGAGATATCACACTGAGTGACAGCTCTAAATGTCTTGTTCAAATGTTTAGTGTGTTATTGCATCACATTAAAACACTGCTGAAACAGTAGTAGAGTGTGAATGTTTTCCAGTATTGTGATTTTACAGCACATAACTAACATATCCGAAGGAATACACCAAGAAGAGGCACGTTTTTGTTTATTTTGTATATATCACATCTCTTCTTATCATCACTACCCTATGGGTCTATTTTTCATTTGTTTATCTTTATCTCTATCTCTACATGCAATACTGATGCATGTGGTTTGATGCTACTTTGTGTGCAATAAGAATGCATTTGAATCGAACGTAGACTCCACTATTCTAATACTATTCTGACCCTGACTCATAACACGTCCTAGACTTAAAATAGTCTGTTAACAAAGATTATGACGCTGGCCAAAATGTCCTCACCTTTACGGTCCAACACTAACATCTGTCCACACGAGGTACAGGAGCAGATTTATGCAGCCTGAAAATGAAAAGCTCATAAGCTTGTATAATCATGTGTTTAATGTAATGAGCCATCGTTATATTATGCGCTGGTCCATATAGATAAAATAAATGTCAATGTGCACAGATCTTAATCACAGTCTGGGGCTGATTTCACGTTGGTTTTCTCCACTTGCACACACACATGCACACAGCCTCCGGCCCTGAACACGAGGACACGTTTCCATCTGCTGATCCTTCGGAGCATTGCAATAGGCTCTACAGCTATTTGGAGGAAGGCTGGAGCTAAACGCCACCCTGGGGAAAGGAGCCCACAATGTAAAAATTAGCATCTCTTGATCACTCAAACTTCCACCCTCGGAAGTCTCTGTCCAGTCACTGTTTCTGCATTAAGTGTAATCCAAAGCTTTCAAATGGATGAGGAGTCAGAAGCAGTGGCACTGCTAAGACATTTTCAGCCGTAATAAAACCCTGACATACACACTCGGTCACCTCAACCCACAGGTGAAGGAAAAACTTGTTGGGAGAAAGAGGTAGGAGAGAAATTAATATAACAGACAGTATAACACCCTCTGATGAGAAGAAAATACCAGACACACATAAGTCGACTGACACACTGCTACGTATTTTTATTTTTTTTCATTGGTAAAAAAACATCAGCATATTTCTGTGCAATTTGAATTAAAACATCAGGAAAGAAAATATAGAAAAGCAACCAAGGTGATTTACAAAATATATACATTAAACCTATACATATACATACACACACAGACATATATACAGCATTATATTTAAACATCCATTTTTACATACAGTGGGGTTAAAAAGTCTGAGTCCACAACCAAGAACTGTATATTTTGATTATAAAACTACGAATCTAATACATTTCTTCTTCCTTAAAGCTTATTATTCAAATACAGTTACAGCTAGAACAAATGAACATAATGTAATCTTTAAGAAAATGCAGCAGATAGAGTTAAGTTTTTATTAAGGCTCAAACAATAGTAAATATCGCTGCTGGAGACAAGAACAATGTCCTCAATTAAAACTTAAACTTGCAGCTGACTGAACTGGCTGCTGAAGGAGAGCCAACATTGACCAGTGAGAGGTACCACTCTGTTCTACAGAGGCATATAATCACTCCAGACTTCAGATTCACTTTCAACAATGACTCTGTATGTGCACCGAAGTCAAATGAAACCGTTTAAAGTTTCATGGAGTGCTAACTTGTGTGGCTTTTACTCCATAGTTACCATGCTTCAAACATAATAAACATCGGTGAAAGACAAACCGTAAAATTTTGCAGTACACTGGACTCAGGCTTATGAACCCCACCGTATGTCTGTGCGTTCATGTATTTGTATATACCTACCACGATATATATAATGCACCGTCCATCTGTATGTACCCAACCCCCAAAAAACAAACAAACAAAAAAAACACTTACCTAAAAGTTCTCAAGAACTGGCCATGCAAGAGAACCTAAAGTCTTTTTCTTATCGGGATGTAAAAAAAAAAAAAACATTATGCAGGCAGGACAGTAGAGACTTTCCAGGACTTACTAGCATGGCCAGGTACTGATGATTGTATTGACAGAAGTGCAGGAAAAAAAAAGAGAAACACACAATAACACAAAATAAAAACTGAAATATTTTACTTCTTGGAGGTCATGACATCAGTAATTCTATATAAAAGCACAGAGAAATTATTGGGACTGATCAAGAGGGAGCACAGACCTATGCTTATGGAAACCATGGCAACAACATGTGGATGGGTGGACAGCTGAGGGTGTACAGGGGTTAAATTGTATTCAGAAAGGGGCCTGACTGACGGCTTCAGAGTATGTAAAGGAACTAAAGACTCAAATGTTGGAGAGCGAATGTTTGGTTAGTCACTGATAAAGACTGGCATTAATGTTCTTCATATGTACAGAGAAAGCCAAATGTAAGCTGGGACTGTGCTGAAAAAGGACTCATTTCCAAGTAAATCGAGTGACTTTCAAAACGAGAGATTCCTGCTGAGAGTGTCCCATTGTTTCTATTTGCTAATTTCCATGCAGCAGAAAATAGGGAGCAGAAAAAATAATAAGCACTTCATGACAGAGGACTTTAACAATAAATAAACTCAATCACAATTACAAGCACTGCTACAGTGATGGGCCATATTAAGTTGAATGCCAATTAGCAGCACTTGTCAGGTACTCGAGCTCTCGTGGCAAAATTAGACAACAAACAGTGGTCTAAAGGGGTCAAATCAACTGGCTCCAGACTGCTATTGCAATGGTTGGAAGAACCTGCAAAAAGGAGTTCACTTCTCAAGAAGAAAAATAATGGCAATATAAGCCAAACACTACAATGACAAAAGAAATAGATTTCATGAACGGCATGAGGGATGATTTTTCAAACTAATACAACCCAGATTTGCAGCAGTGATTATCATGGTGATTTACTGACTTCAACTAATTCCTTTTTCATGTAGTGTTTACATTATTCTGGATCTCTCCATAGCTCCCTGTGACCCCACTCATTCTTCAGGCTTTGCCTTTGTCATCTTGCTCTCATTTGCGCTGTCCTTTTCTATCACTCTTCCTCCTTGGCCCTTAACCATATTCCATCAGAAGATACAGTTCAAGCCGTTGGCTACGCATTGTTTGATTGTCCTTTTTTTTTTTTTCCACATCCACCCTTTCAATCTGTCCTGGCCTTGTGCTTTTTCTTCACCCACACATATTTATATTGCCCTCTTAATAATGCACCCTTAACTGTTCTATGGCTCTTCTTGCTTTAACTCCATTGCTCCTCCATTTCTACTGCTCCCGTATGCCGCAGGGAAACTCGCTCCATTGTTCCCAGTTCCTTCCCCCAACTCAAAGCTCTTCTCTTCCAGTGGCTTGCCGATCCAGGCACCGTAACCGTGGACGGTGAGAGCTCGGAAGAACTGCTGCTTGGCTAGCTGGAAGGACATGGCCGACATCTTGGCCTGGGAGTAGGAGGGCAGGGAGAGGAGGTCAGTGCGGCCACACTGCTGGCACAGAGTGTGGAACAGGTCGAACAGGTTGGACTTGGACACTCTCGACACGCTCAGTTTGTTCCTAGAGGGAAGACATAAGACGGCTTTTTAGTTGAATGTTGATGCATTTTTGTCTCTCTTTTTTATTGTTTATGTATGTTCTGTTTATTGTTAATTCATAGTTTGCCAGATCTCCCTTTTCTTACCAATGTTACCAGTAGTTCTTTGAGATGCACCGTACTACCTTTTTTATAACTACTCATTGTGATATCAAATTCCAGAGATGACTCTTTACAATGATGTGGAGTCACTTGTCAGAATCACATTTTTTCATTTTAGACACACTGGGCTTCTGGGTAATTCAATATAAGTTCAAGTAATTCAGATTTGACTTCAGTCTGTGGTGGGTTAACACAAAGGTACTTTACACACAAAAAACACTCAACTTTGGCATCACAATGTATTACATTGAAAAATAACTTGTTAAGTGGACAATAAGAGTATAATAAGTATAATAAAAAATATTAGGAGCAACAGGATTTGGTTCAGTTACATACCCATCCAGTTTGCCTTTGGTCCCGTCCAGCACCTCTACGCTGTGCTGGTCTGGAAAGCTCCAGTTCACACTGGACTCCTTGGTCTTGCCTGTGTGACGTGTGGAGTCGTACACACTCACCCTGCCCACCTACAGGTCAGCCAGGTGGTGTTGGAGAAGGGAAGGGAAGGGAAGAGGGAGTATATTTTTTTCAATCACTCTAATTTAGCCCTTTAATGTGAGTCAGCAATTCCAAACGGAGCATGTAAAATTGGTTGTGTAATGCATGTGTCAGCGTGACGCAGTGTCGATGAGGGATGGTAGACTCAACCAATGTCACTTATGTGTAAATGAAAGTCAAGAAGAAATTGTTCAAAAATAGGCTAAAACGAGGAACAAGCTGAATTGTGCTTAACTGCCAGCTACTGTATTTCTCCAGCAATTCACCCTGTGGTGTGATAGTGATTTAGCTGCTTTTTGTTAATTGATGGATGAGCGAGATTTAAAGACAATGAGCAATGAAGAAACAGTTGTGCCGGCACAAATAGGAGTGCTGGCAGCTTAATTGATTCATTTAGTGAGAATTACCTAAATACTCCCGATTAATCTCCACATGTGACTTTGCCAAAAACTTGTAAGGTTACCTCTGGGTGGTTGAGCATGAAGGGCGGAGGGAGACTTTGGCTGAATGCATCACCGTCTCTGGCCAGCCGACAGCAGACAGCACGTGTCAGGTGCCCGTGGCTGTATAGATAGCCTGACAGAAAAGCACAGCAAAGACAAGTTGCAGAACAGAAACTTCAGACAAGAAGCTACGTAAAAATGAGAAAGCATCCAATTTCTCAGATTAACTGTTCAGCAGGGGGAAGCAATAAACCACTATGTTTTACCAAGTGTGATGGACTTCAGGTAGATGGGATGCAGGAAATGGGTGAGCAGCGCCCCCTGCAGACCCAGCACGTTCCAGCGCAGGATCTTATCACTGCAACTCATGGTTCGCAGCCTCTCACCGTGCTGGATGCCATCCCAGGTGGGCACAATGGCACTCGACTCCACTGGGATGGTGCCCTCGCCTGGCAGAAACAACAACATACACAAAGGTCACGGGACTTGCTGACAGGCCAGGGAGCAGATTCATTTGCTCCCATGCACTACACTGCGTGAAGTCAGATGTGTGTCAGTCTCGTCTCTCACCGTTCTCCACTTTGGTGCGGAGCTTGCCCTGCTTTGCATTCTCAAACAGAGGCTGGTGGCCCTCGCCTTCATCCCCTGCCTCACTGCATGACTTGTCAAAGAGAGCACCATCCCCACAAGGTGCCGTGCTAAGGATAAGAGGGAAAGAAGAGATATAAGCTATCAATATGACACACTGTAACAGCATACAGTTAAAAAGAGAAGGGACCACATTGATCCAAACATGAAACATTGATGGATCTGAGTGATGGACAGGGCAGGACAGAAAGAAGAGAGCATGGGGGAGGGGAACACGAAGGAAAAAAACATCTGATACTCCCACCTGATGTAGAGGTGAAAGGTGATGTCAGATTTGATTCGCAGTTTGTTTTTCTCTGCTGGCTCAAATATACTGTCGTCTGTGCCATCATAGTGCTTGAGCAGCTCGCTGTACAGAAACCTGAGAAGAAAGGAGATGGCGAGTTAGACTTATAAATAATGTCCAGCAGACTCTGGGTCTGGGAGAATACAGTACTTTCAGGACTGGGCGAGATAAGTAGGAAAAGATCTGTTTCTACCGAACAAATCCCCTTCTGGAGATGATTTCAGCGTGGCAATCATTAACAGTCTCCCCTTTAAGGCTCAGCTCCTCCCCTTTAACACAGCGATTTCCTGACAGAGCAAAAAAAACAAAAACAAGAGAAACACATTCAATGTCAAACACCACAACAATGCAACGCCTCTCGGTTCTGCAGTGACCTAATTCTGTTACAGCATTCTGACAGTACATGCCTATGAGCACAGAAATCCATAAAATTCCATGTAAAAATGCAGTGAGTGTTATTCTGTAACACAGTTCCATATACTTCCTGTTATTACCATCTTCCTGCGCTTCATAGATTATATGTTAAAAGGTAATGGATATACCAGTTCCCAGGCTGACAACGGTTCCCAGGCCCTCTCCCCTCCTCATGACGATGGTGGCCAGAATCTTGCGTCCCAGAAGGCTGTGCTGGATACGTGTGGTCAGGGCGTTGAAACGCTGGTGGCTCAACATTGCTATTTGGTCATGCAAAGTGCTGCCACTCACTGGAAGCTAGAGAGAAAGATGTATACAGGACAGGATAGGGAAATAGAAAAAAAAAATTAAATTATTAATTAATTAAATTATGTTACAGTGAGCATATGAACATTTCTGCTGGGTTTTCTTTGCTAGTGAATCAGTTCTGCTGATGTGAGATGGTAAATCAATTACATGCAGGCAGTTACTCTAATTGAGCTGAAGCTCAATCTTTCAACACAAGTAATGAGGTAAGATTAACCTCTTGCTATGTATCGTGCTCTCATTCTGTTATGTACTGCCTTGTCCACATGTTGGATCATTAGGTTTCATGATGAAAAATAAGAAAAGTCAGTACCTCTGCTGGGATAAGCTCCCCAGTACGGGCTGCCCTCTCAGCCTCGCCAATCAGAACCCGTAGAGCAGCATCTGCTGCTTCCTGTTTTCCCTGCTTCTTGTTGGATGCACACACTGGAGGGAACCAGCGTCCACCCAGCTTAGCCTGGTAAGTGAACCTGAGCAAGAGGGGGCACAAAAAAAAGGCAACCAGACAAGGATTCGATTGTTTTCACTCTCAGAATCAATGATCCAGTGGCTATTTTAAAACCAATAGAAGAAAAACAGAAATATCCATTTGAGTTTTTTCTTAACAATGTCAACTTCTACATATTGGCCAAATATGTTACAAACATTGTTATATGAATTATTTTATTTTTGGGAAATATTTTTCTGGACACATGGTAACCTGGGCAGTAAGAAATTTTTTTTTTTTTATTCAGTATGTTAGTGTTAATCATGTGTTTTTGTGCATTTGTGCAGTTCACACATACTTAGGCTCATGTGGTGGCCCAGACTGGCCCACCAATCGAATCTCAGCAGCAAAGCCCCGGGCTCTGGCATATTCCAAAAGGCCCGACACTGCGTTGTTGTTCAGGTGGTTGATGAGGTCCCCAACTCCTGCCTCATGTGCTGCTCGCAACTCATCTGCAGTCAGAGGGGGCAACGAGGGACATGTAGACCCAGAACCACTGCCATCACTATCACTGGAAGAGCCCAGGGGCAACTGAGGCTGTAAAAGAGAGAAGGGAGAAGGAGCAGAGAAAAAGAAGATGTGAATGGTATTGAGCAAAAGGAGCAGAACAGCGTGACAGACACAATAAACTAATTTCTTTCAGCCTGAGTGATATGTTTTCTAAAGTCATTCCACTCATTTTGGAAATATGCAAACCACCTCTCTTTCCTCCAAAATGAACAACTCAAGTTACTCTCTGCTTCTCACTCCTTACCTTATTGAGCTGCAGTCTCCCATCAGCCATTAATTCTTTGACGGCCTCCTCTGCTGCCAGCTGGCGGGCTGCCTTCTTGCTTGGAGCCGAGGCCTCTGAAAACAAGCTCTCTCCAACTTTCACCCTGTACATGAACCTGGATAGAGAAGGTGGAGAAGGCGGAAATAGATTTTTTTGGTTTTGTAATTGAGATCACAGATGACCTACCACATTGAGATGCAAGAACCAGACAGTGTCACAATCCCAGTAGAACCTACTCAGTTCAGTTTAATGACTTATTCATGCCTTAAGGGGCAATTTGAGGCAAGGGCGCGTGCAGCAGGAGTGCACATACTTAATATGGTGTCCTAGTGATCAGGACAAATTCATACAGAGCTTTTAGAAATTGTCTGAAAAAAAAAACACAAGTTTGTATTGTGTCTCCCAGCTGGCTGCCTAAAGGGATGGACTATAACAGAAGGAGTAGTAAAGAGTGGATGGACAGAGATGGTATTGTGTCTTTGTCAGCTGACTACCATACTGATTGAACAGAAATAGCTGATAAGATTCTTCTGTAAGGGGGAAAAAACTTCCAGTGTGGGGGAGAACAACATCCAAGAGACCATATTCAGAGGGAGGCAAAGGAGCTGGTACCTCGGGTCATGTGGAGGCCCTGCCTGCCCAGTGATGATGAATTCGATGGGATTCCCGCTGCGCTGGCTGTACTCCATCAGGACAGACACCGGATTCTTCCCACCAGGCAGAGAGCGGGACAGTGGCTGGCGAGGTCCCTCTGCCACCCCCATCCCTTCCACACTGCCAGTCCCACAAATTCCCCCCATGCCTTCAGCTGACCCCTGGTAGACAATGACAACACAAATGTTTCAATAAAGTTTTTTTTGCTGACTTTATAAAACAGCTGAAAAATAATGAAACAAAATGTCAGCCTTCCTAACCTCTTTAACTTGACTGATATATATTGACTCTCATTTACGCTCGTGCAGTGTCTGCTCTGGTGTATCGAAGGTAGTGCTCTCTACTCAAATGTTAAGCGTCTGCCAAAAGTGTTTACAGTGAGATTTGAATTGTATTTAAATTAGTGCATATTTCCACACTTTCAACCAAAATCTTACACTTGTGTCTGGGAGTAGATCCATCCCTTGGTCCATGCTGGCAGTATTTCCCTCGTCCCCCATGCTCGCCCCTCCCTGCATCTCCCCTATAAGGATGCGCAGAGTGGCTGCAGCAGCGTCCTTTTTTGCAACCTTCTTACTGGAGGCCTCTGCAACAGGAAACAGCCTCCCGTTGAGCATCACTTGCATGCGGAATCTGACAGAGGGAGAGAAAAATATACAGATCAGACACAGTAATCTGTCAATACATGATTAATTCTGCAGTTACAATTTTCCAAGACTACTGTGTTGCATAACAAGCAATGCAATTTTCATTCTTAATTGGAAGAATCATATGTCTTCATTAAGGCAGATTTATTTCTCACAGACTTTGAATCGATATGTTTGTCACCATCTAAAATTGCCCATAGGTGTGAGCGGTTGTCTGCCTCCATATGTCGGCCCTGTGATAGACCGGCGACTAGACCAGGGTGTGCCCTGCCTTTCGCTCAATGACAGCTAGGATTAGCTGCAGCATCCCCGCGACCCTATGCGAGACTAAGTGGTTCAGATAGTGTACGGATGTTTGTCACCAGCTGCCAGAGGGTAACAAACATGCGAGTGGAAAAACAAAAATTCATGCATATCACATGATGGAACAACAGACAGCGCTTGAACACACAAGTCTGTAAAATCTTGTGAAAAACTATTTTAATATACTTACTGATACCTGAGCTCAGAGCATCTGCCTGTTTGGACTACTGTTTTGATGTCAGTGTTCACTTTTTCCTAAATCTATATGGAATTAATCTGATTAATATTTATGCAAGTTCATCTAAAATGAGATTACTTTGGCACTGAAAAGGGATTCTGTGGCATGTTGTAACTGAAAAAATGTATTTCATAAAATGACACTGATGAAGACACTATATCATGTGAATTGGTCAACATGTGATCCACTTTGCCTTATTAATTTTCAACATTACAGCATGTCTATGCAGATAATAGTTACAGATTAATTTATGATAACAAACAGAGTGCATTATGACTTACCTTGGGTCATGAGAGGGCCCCGACTGGTCAAGAAGCAGAAACTCACAGTTCTGGCCCAGATACTGGGCATACTCCATGAGGCCGCTGACGGGATTCTTCAGCCTCACCTCCTGTAATTTGGCCCACAGGTTCTGGGGAGGTGGAGCAGCCAGTGACACAGCTACAGTTCCCACCGCGTTGGCCTTCTCTGCAGCCAGTTTTCCGGCATCCGTCTCTCTGCGAATGGCATTGAGGAATTCTGGGATGTCGTCAGTGGCCCACTGTCCTTCATTGGTGTCTTCCTCTTTACATGAGGCAAATGAGGAGGGCTGAAGGGAGGATTGGAAGTTAGAGAGTGTGATGGAAATTTTACTTTTACTGTTTTTATATTATCTAATACAATGCTATAAAAACCAAGCTTTAATCCTGGGTCAAAAGAACTGAAACATACATAACAATCATCTTATGACGGAAGAGTGAGGTATCACAGGGTTCCCTCTGAAATATATCATTGTTCAGATCACATAGGGCTTGATATATGCCAACTACCCTCTAACCACATTCCTTTCCAGTACAGAACAGAAAACAGAAGCTTTGTAACCTTGAACAATATCTGCTAACTGGGATAGCATTATCCAGCACCCCCGCCCCTACTTGCTCTTGTTTGTCTCACTATAAATCTTCTTCCCGTAGGGATCCTTCATGTTCCTTAATGCAAGGCTCATCTTCTTGCAAGAATATATAAAATAAAAAAAAAAACTCGCCTCTGTTGGATCAATTCTCTTTATTTACAGTACAAAACAAGATTTTTTCCACAATAAGAGGAAGAGCAGAGGTAGAGTGGTTCATAAAAACAGGCTAAGCTGAATAAATGCTATAAATATTGTAAGGGACGAATATTTTTTTTCCTCTTAAAAAGGAAAAATTAAACACAGTTTCCCCCAAAAAGTTGTAAGGCCTGGTGAAAATGTATTTTTTGAAGGTGACATATGGCAACATTAAGGTATGGCCTTGCAGCTGCTGTGACAACAGTGTCAGGAAAAAATTGAGAAGAACTGAGAATTTAAAAAGCATTCTACACATCACTCTACCATGGACTGTATATAAAAGATGGACATCACAGCTCCCCAAAAATAAAGCCAAAACATCTTGATTTCAGTAATGCCCCAAATAACAAATGAGATATGGGCCAAACTAAAAAATCAAAGCAGACGTCATATCAATTTTTCCCAAAGATGGTTTCCGTCATTTTACATAGTTTTTAATCACACTGATCTCGTCATTTTTCTGATGAGTTTGGTTTAATTAGTTAATTTGATGCTATAAAAATGGAGTTAAACATCATGATTGAGAGTTGTCAATCACAGTGACGTGGTCACAGAGGATGTTGCTGGTGAGATTTCCAACCATTATGTTGATGATTCCAACTGAGCTGCCCCACTGTAACTGTAGTTTAAAAAAAATCTTAAAAACACATTTAAAAGAAATTTCCCTGATGCTTAGGCACAGTGGGGAGTAAACTTAAGCCTGGAGGGTCACCGGGTTTGCAATACACTGGATGAAACACTAAACAATTCATTTACATGCCCAGAGTGAGACTCTAGACACAAGACACACACACACACACTTTACTTGAATCAAAACTCCAATTGAAAGGGAAATTTTACCTACCGCTACACTATGACTTTGCTCTGGCATCCAACTCTCTGGAAGTGACAGCGACTCAAGGCATGGTATTGGTGGTACTGGTGGCAACGGCAGAAAGACAGACCCTCCTCCCTTCTCATCTCGACTGGCTTCAAACTCCATCTGACCTCCGTCAGCTGGGGTGCTCTGTGCGGCTTTAAGGCTCCTCTCCATCCTCTCTCTGCGACGCGTGGAGAGCTCCCAGGTGGGAGGGTTGACTTCTCCATTCTTGATGATTTCACCTTGCTTCTCCAGAGCGTAGAGGGTGGGATTGACCTGTTTGGCAGTCCTGAGACCCAGATTTTTGGCTATGACAATTGCATTTGCCTCCCTTGAACGCAGGAGGTACTGCAGAACTAGCTCCTTCTGTTCTGCCATTGTGGGAAGCTTAAGTTCCTGATCAGGGGAGCTGGTAGAGCTGGGATGTTGTTTCCCCTGGCGCTGGCCTTTTGCTGGTGACAGGGAGTCTTCAGAGTCAGTTGACTCTAAAGAGGAGCAGTTAAAAGAACTGGATTCTGTGTCAGAGTCCTCTCCTTTGGCCTGTCCCCTGTTATCTGCTGTTTCTGTTTTTAGCTCAACCTTGGCTGCAGGAGGTTGTTCTAAACTGACGCACAGATGGGAAGGTAGACTTTGTGCTTCAGAGTTTTGATCTTCCTCACGACTGAGAGATTCTCTGTAAAGAGTCCACTCGGGAGGGAGGAGTCCTTGCTTGGAGGCTTTCTGAGAGCGCTCCAAAGAGTAGAGAGCCTTGTTGACTATCTTTTTGGGCAGACGCAGCTTTTTGGCTAAAACTTTTGCAGAGACAGTCTCATTTGGCTTCAAAGCAGCCAAAGCCCTGTGAACCTGGTCCTGGATGTCAGCAGTGAGAGTAATGTCAACTTTATTAAAGCTCGAATGTGCTGAGCTGCTGGATGCAGAATGTCTGTCAAACCTTTCGCCTCCTCTGTTGGGCCTGTCTCGATGTAGGGACAAATTCTGGAAACTGTCATACAGATAGTCTGTTTGGATGGACCATTGTCTGCTGGAGTACTGGTTCTGTTTTTTACCTTGTAACTGGTTTTGATTGAGGTATGGAGGGCCTGGGGTGCCCCGTGCGACTCTTGCACTGGTTGGATGTGCAAAACCCTGTTCCTGAATATACCCACCTCTTCCCCTTGGGCTGTTGTTGGGGTTTGGATATCTACTGTGGCTGGACTGGGGCTGGTATGAAGAACTAGGTGGCCTGCTGGGTACCACCCCCCCTCCACCTCCACCTCCACCTCCACGTGGACTGACTCTGAACTGTGGCGCCTCAGAGTTCTGTCCTCTCAGGAATTCAATCTGTTGGTACTGAAAGGAATTGGGGGCAGGACCGGGGCCTTGATTTTGATTATGTGAGCTGTTAAAGGCCACTGGTTTATGAGTCACTTTATTGTGGTTTGGTATTGGTGGAGCAGATGGGGATAGACATGGAGATAAGGACTGTGTGGGCACTACGGGACGGGCAGGATTGTGGTAGTGACTTGAACATATGCTCTGCTGGGGGCCAGGTCTGGGGTAGAGTGAGGCTGTGCCAGGTCTGTGGTAATTCTCCTTGGCCTGGAGGTCAGGTGGTGGATGCCTGTGATAGTGTTCTCTGGAAGGCCCTTCTCTACCTCTGCTCATAGCGCAGGGGTTGAGCGTGACGGGGGCCGGTGCAGCTGGCTGTGCAGCTTCTGTATGAGTCTATGTCCTCTTGAGCAAACAGGAGACCCCGATGGAAAGTCAGGGCGGGCCAACTGCACACTGAAAGCAACTGGAATACAAACAAGGGACAATGTCAGAAATATATTGATAAATATAAATAAATAACAGTAAGATGATTGAATGGTTGAATGAAAAATGAACAGTGGCCGGGACTGCATGAAAACTGCTTTGTTCAGCCATTGACACAAGTTCAGATCCTACTGGCAAGCTTCCAAGCTGCTCAAGTGTCCTTGGATAAGTCTATACCAGCTCCCAGGACACCATTTTTAACGTCACTCTGCATGCTTTATGCTAAAATGCAGTATACAATATACAAAGGACAATTAAATATCTTGGTATTATGAAAAAAGGAAGATTATATGCAGAGAATAAGCTGTAAAGTACACTAACGCTGTCAACGTCACTGTGTATATCTTCAGACTGTACTCAAGTGAGCCTAGAAGGATACTGCAGGGTGACATACTGTCTCCCCCAGTCACACTGAAACTTAATCCCAGGGTAAAAGGATGGTGATTAATAATTCAGACCTTCTTGTGACTATTCTGTTTTATTTCTGGCCTTACAAATTATTGCTGGATCTGGATCCATAGCGGAGAGGAAAAGTGAGACTCTGATGCAGACAAAAAGGACAGTTCCAAGGACACAAGAAAGTTAAGGGCTGCCTGTCTCTGATGAGCTCTGGACAGAAAAACAAGCAGTTGCTAGCCCACATTCTGACCTTAATGATAATGGTTTTGCCTATCCCTTCCGCCAAAGAAAAAAAAAACGCACATGAAAACCTGCATTGTGTAAAAATGTATATCCTGAGCTGCATGGTCTAAAATTCCAATATCCTTCTATGGTACAACAAACATTGATTCAGCCTCAAGTGTCATACCTGACAACACTCAATAATGTCTATAGCAGTGAGACTGACAACAAGGGGACACCTAATACTGAGTCGGGTTTCGTCCCCTCTGTCCCAGTCAGCATCACTGCTCTGTCACATAGAGCTGAGCAGGCCTGAACGTTGCCACATTAATAGAGAACACAACAGTGTTGGTTCATCACAGTAATAGGGGCTGACAGTGCCGGCAGCCCAGGGGCCAGACGGGGCAGGAGCTGACTCATCTTGACCCTGATGCAAGGCAACAGTTGACAGCCAAAACAACAACCCTGTGTTTTTCCAAATCCGCTGTCATTATGCCCCCCAACTCTTCAGCTTTGAGCCTGGGCTGAGGCATGGAAAGACAACCCATTCCATAACTGATGAGTCAACTCTTTTGCACACTTTCTGTCCGTGTCAGGCCACGGCCAAACGCCACAGACGCACAAGTTTTAATGTCCGAAGTGACCCCCTTCCTCTATTATTTTTGTCTGCTGTCAAAGCAGCGCCGAAATGAAACACGTCTTCACTTCACATGTTCACGCAACACACCGCAAAGCTCATGGGTCACAGAGTATGGAGGCTCTCACCTATGGAGACTCAAATGAACGTGAAGGAGAGGGAGGTTTGGATCCTGCAGCTTCCCAATCAGATGGACTTAAAGTGAAGCTCAGGACAAATAAAAATAAATAAATAAATAAAAAGCAAGTTTAAACGAGCCACAAGTCAGAGAGCAACCACGTCGAGGAAGCATTAAAGCATTAAAAAAGATGTTGATGGTTGTTCAAAGGACAATAATCCGCAGTGCTTTCTTCTTCGGATGATCGAGGTCCTCTCTGCATCCTCCTCTGTGAAAACACCTGTGAGGTCGCTCGCTTTCGAAGGCTGTCAAGTGCCGCAAAATTACAAAAAAAAAAAAAAAACGCGTTGCAGACTGTTGCACCACTAAAAGCTGAGGGAAGCCTTCGGAGGGGGACAACTCGACTCGTGTATAAGAAAAGGGAAACAGACGAAAAGTGAGTTTCGATTTCGCTTCTGACTAAAAGTTAAGTTTCCATTGTCGGTCACGTGACACGCAGAGACTCACCGGGGACGGACAGACCGACAGACCGACACACCGACACGGGCAGGGGGAAAGAAAAGAAGGCACAGACAGTCAGTGAGGTCGGTGTGGAAAAGTAAAAGCAGCTCCTCTGTGGCCTCCTTTTCGCTTGCATGCTCGGAGAGGTCGCCCGACGATCAATGTGGCTGCTGTGTTACAGTGGAGCTACAAGGACATCCGCTCTTGAACGTGTGTGCTGTGTGTTCAGTACACTGTGGCATCAGGACACACCACATGCTCAGATCAGATTCTCACATTAAAAATAAAAAGGGAGGAGGGAAAATGATGGAGGCTGACAGCGATGTACTACACTGTGGGAGAGATGCAAATATCACAGCAAAACGGTGAGATCTTGTGACAGGATGGGGGAGGAACGTGGTAAGAGTACTACAAGGTGAAGGTCACTATTAGACACAAGTATAAAATACTGAGAAGTAGAGCGGGGAGGTGTACACTAACCCAAATATATAGGATTACATCAAACTTTACATCAGTGCGAGTGACACCCCAGTTTTTGTTTCACTGATTGTAGACGATTTCAGCTGAATTACCTCATTATGAATGAGTCAAACAGAGGCGTAACGATTGGTCGATTAATCGCTTATCAGAAAACTAACTGATAATCAAAACAAATGAATAACCGACTGTTAGTCGAAGTTATTTTTCCAGGAAAAGAAAATCACAAAATGTTTTTGTTCCAGCTTCTCAAATGTGAAAATTGCCTTTTTCTTGCTGTTGCATTATGATAATTTGAATATCTCGGGGATTTGGCCATTGGTTGGACAAACCAAGACAACTGATTAAGTCATCACCCACTGTGATGGGCATTTCCCACAGTTTCCCAATGCTTTATAAACCAAACGATTATAATCAAACGAATATATCTGTGTTTGATTTCACGTACACTTGATTGAGATGTCTTCTTTTAACCAAGCACAAACGTGTCAGGCTGCTGGACACACACAGCCAGTATTATGAGAATAATTAATTAAATAAACCTACACAACCATGTGGTTTGAATACACATCAAACAGTCCAGGCTGCTTCACATGTGTATTGTTGTTAATTCATGATCAACAGATTTTCTAACTCAGTATACAAAAATAAAACACATATTGTGAACATTTCTTCTGAAGATGCCCTTGGCCACACTCCATTACTCAGTTAATCATACAGATGGTTATGATTCATTCAGGACACTTAATCTCCAAGAGGTAAATGAATAAAAGTCCTCACTTTGCTTTTGTCTCGACGCAGACTTTAAAGGAGGACAACATCACTTCACCGGCCACAGGTGAGCCACCAAAACCTGCTCGACATCATGAACTTTCTGACTTTCTGTGCCACACTGAAGCCACATTTTCACAGCTCACCGCCGTCCAGCACCTCCTCCAGCTAAAAGGGTTAGCAGCTCCGTTAGCTCGTCTCCGCACTGGCACTGCAGCATTTCCACCTACCTACCACCTCCTCCACCTCCTCCTGCTCCTCCTCCGACAACAACAAACACACAAGCGGCTCCTCACACGGGCCTCGGCGGTGATTTCTGCCACCCGGAGGCTTGAAGCTGTTACCTTGACTGGCAGCGTGTCGCCTCTGTGAGCTCTTGTTGCTGTGCAGTATGTTTTTTTTTTTATGCGGCTGATACAAAACAATCAGAGAGCTGCTGCGCGGAGAAGTGACGTGTTTGGTTTCGCGACGGACACAAACAGCGGACCAGTCAAATATGGACGAAGACATTTGCATTTTGTCATTTGCAAGACATGTGGATTTATTGTGAAATTGCCCAGTTGTGAAAGATTTCTGGCAAAAACAAACACAAAAACTGCGTGCTTTTAATTATAAAAAATACTGACGGGAGTTTTACTTTACTTTGGGGGAATGTATTGTTTGGGCTCTTGCACCATGTAACACAGAAAAACACTTATTATATATACACGAGTGTTCTTATTATTACAATGGACAAATTACACATTCATATAAGTATATTTACAGGTAAGAAACCGTGCTTTATTGCTTTTAACAAAGACGACTAACAATACATTATTTCAGTTCAAAACTGAAAAACAACAGGCAGTTAAAACTATAGCAGCATGTACCATATTCAAAATATTTATTTTATTTTAACCCTCCGAGCGTTATAGAAAACATACTTGTTTTGTGAAATTATTTTTTTCTCACTTTAAAAAAAGTGTCAACTGAACAATAAAGCTTTAAAATAAAAACACTACAAGTCGCGTGGAGATGACGTAGCTGTATTGGCAAGGTTCGAACATGTTTCAGATCCATCCTGCACGTGGTGTTTTTTTCTTCGGCTCGAGGTCTTTACAGAGGAGATGAGTGTTCAGATTTCAACCATACAATCAGTGGTTTCAACTTTCACGGTGTTAATACAACCTACTGCAACCTGAATCACCCATTCATTTCACTCAGGCAGATTCAAATGTTCTTCACTGGGTTGAGCTTAGTAGTGAAGTTTTGCCAGGGCAGGTTACAGTGGTGGAAAGTCACTAAGTATATTTACTCAAGTGTTGTACTCAAGTACATTTTTGAGGTACTTGCATTTTACTTGAGTATGTACATCTTCTGCCAATCAAGTCATGTTTTATTTGTATAGCCATATCACAAATCACAGTTTGCCTCAAGGGGCTTTGCACTCTGTTAAACATACAACACTCTCTGTCCTTACACCCTTTAGTCGGATGACAAGGAAGAAAAATGGAGAAACCATCAGAAAGATCAGATGAAGAGGGATGCCCCTCTCAGGATGCACATACATGCAATAGATGTTGATTGTACAGATTAAAACAACTATAACAGCACAGTGTTTCAGTTTGATTACAAAGATATAGATTGTAAGCAAAAGGAGTACACTGAGCAACTTCAGGCAATGCCAAATATGTAGGATCTGAGCCGCACCACCTCCTCTCCATGCTGGTTACCTGAAGGACGGCAGGCCACACGTACACGTGAGAGGGAGTCACATAATTTACACTAATAGTGTTTCATCATATCTCTATTCAACAACATTTCAGAGGCAAATATTGTACTTTATACATTTGATAAGTTACTTTGCATGTTCAAATAATAATAATGATAATAATAATAATAATAATAATAATAAGGGAGAGAGACTGGGTCTAGTCAGTTGTATTCTGACCACAATACTTGTCCTTAGTGAGGTTTTAGGAGATACTGTGTCTGGCAAAGGAACACTGCAGTTTCCTAACATATCCAGTGAGTGTCAGCATTACTCTGTGAACATACTGATTTCAGCTTCAACTCTTTAAAAACCAAAAGCAGCTTTTAGATGTTTCTGGCTGCTGTAAATGCAAAGTGGCAGACTGTTATAACTTGAATTACATGATATACATGACTTGATTATTTTGCTCCCTTTATTTCCTTCCTACTACTGCCTCTATATCATCCTATGACCTGTATCCAGAGACTCAAAACCCTTCTTAAGATCCACATTACTGACCCAGGGAAGAAAAAAAAAGTCCATTGTAAAATGACAGTGATTGAGTGGTGTGATAACAGATAAGCGCATATCAGAAAGTGTGCAGGAATAGAGGAGCAGAGAAGAATGCAGGGTGAGTTTGAGCTGCAGGTCTGGGTAGCTCTCAGCATCTGAGTGTGTCCGGCACGCAGCGTCTCCCTCTTCAGAGGAGTATTCATTTCACCACATCTCTCTCCCACTCTGCCTCTGCTGCTCTATCCCTCTCTCTCCCTTTCTCTTCCTCTCCTTTCTCTGCCACTGCTGGCATCACACTCTGCACTTGTTTTCCACAGCTTCTCTTTCTCGCTTGCCCGCACTCCTTCTTTTTCTATCCTCCCTCGTCCTCCCTCCTTATTTCTCACTCATCCACTCTTTTCTCTGTTAATACTGAGGAATGCAGTATGTGGCAGGCTGTGGCTCCTTGGCTGTTGATACTTGCGACTCTGCTCCGGGGTGAGTGACTTTCATTGGTGCTTTGAGTGAGACTGTGCTTGAACAAGTGTGTGTTTGGTGCATGCACTGTAAATACTGTGTGTGCTCCTACATGCCTGGGCCAACGAGCACACACACTCATTCCTAATAAGTGTGCCCACAGGAGCTCACAGTGTTGGTGTGTGTGTGTATGTTGGTGTGCAGCCAAGACAAAAAAAGACAAGACAAAAAATGTATTTCAGTGGTATGAAATGTAATTATCTTTAGTGCAAATAATGTAGCTGTGCATTTTCATCATAGATACAACTGATAGATAGATAGTGTTGAATCCCGAGTTTTCCCCTGTACAGGTGGAACTGGACCAGCTCTCCGTTCAAAGGGTCCGATCCCTAATAGCCTATAGGTATTACCTAGTAGTTTACTTTAGGGATAATTTAAGCTGGTGTCGAGGAGACTCGCCTAGTTTCTCACTGCCTACATCCGAGCGTCTACCCTGCTACCTCCAACCTGGCACTAGGCTGAATAGCCAATGAGCCCAGTACCCGATCGGCCACGCCCGTTCACGGCAGCTCTCCTCTAAGTGATCCTGGCACTTGGTGTGGTTACTAGGAAATAAATTTAGAGACCTGGACAGCAGGTCCCAAGGGTCGGTTGATTTTGTTGGCTAGAGTAATCCAAAAATAGAACCTCTGTGATGATGACACACCCTATTACCCATAAAAAACACTTTTCCAATCAAAAATCCAATGTCCAGATTCTATACTTTAATTGCAGTGTTTAGTTTTATTGCAAAAAATAGGCAAGGGCAAGCATACAGCATAAAAATTACGATTGAAATAATAGTTGAATAATTAAAATTAATTAAAGTTAATAGTTAATTTAAAAATTTAATGATTAAAAGTTCAATAAGTATGACCTGAATCAGAGGCTGTTGCTGTGTGGAAAATGTCCCAAAAATAGAGAAAAAGAGAAGAGCCACTTGGCCACAGCAGTTCTTCTTTTCAGCCGAGTTGTGAAATCTGGTAAAAATCTTGACCTTGTACAAAGTCCAAAATAATACAGTGTTCACAATCTTGCTGCATGAGCGGAGAGAATGTCCAGAGTTTGATTTGAAGTTCCTCAACTGGGTGGCGATGGATAATCTTCGTTCGGTCGATCCTCTATTTTCAGTTGAAGTCAATCTGGAAATTTCTTGATGTTGAATAACTGCTCAAAAACTCTCTCTCTTGTGGTGATTTTTCAGCTGGAGTTTTAATGCCTAGATGTGGTCGATCTGACATCAGGTCTCCGCTGCCGAAGATCCCCCGAAGACTAACACTAAACTTCCCTTTTACTCTCCCTTTTATACCTTTTTATAATTTATTCTTACGTGATATGGTCTGATACACAGTTGATGCCCACTTTAATCCCTTTTTTGGTTATATTTTCATATCTGACCTTATCATTGGTTACAGTCGCTGGTCAAGCTTACTTCTTCTTTTTCCCGTTTTGGCTAAGGATGACTTCATTGTCACAAGACAGTCACAAGATGATTACAACACACAAATCAACAGTTTTACACCTCTTACACACGATCATTTCATCAAATCATTCATATTGATTCATTAAAATATTATAAAATCTCAAAAATCACTTCATTAATTATTTCACATTTTACTTAACTCTCGGTCATAGTTACTTTAATCATCATATATGGTTACATACTGCTCTTGCTTGTATATGCATTGTGTTACATTGCCTCGGTGGAAAGCACCCCTGATTCCTGTTATCTTTAGATGAACAGTACCTTACTGCTCCTAGGTGGGCCTGTTGTAAGGCCTTCATAGTGATGGCAGAGAGGGATTTTCAACCTTACTTGACACCCCCTCCTTGATATCACTCGCTGCCATTGTAGATCCTTAGTCGCTCATGTCTAGGAAATCGTCGTCCTCGTCGTCTGCTTGCAGTGTGAGCACCTCGTCCTCGATCATTGAAGGGGACAGCTGTGAGTTTGACTGAAGACTCGCTGCTGCTGTCGTGATCCTCTCCTGGTGCTGTCTCCACTGGTTGCAATGGGGTCGATGTCTTCTCCCAGACGTCGAGAACAAGAAACTCATCCATGCTTAGAGCATCTGCCTCTGGTTCAGATGGAATTGAAGTCATCATGATGTCGCCGCTGTTGTAGGTCATTGGTAGCAGGGCTGTAGCCTCTCCCGGTTGTCCCTCGATGTCTTCCACTGCTGCTGAGGGGTCCTGGGTAGGCGTTGGCTGGTATTGGGCTCAGCAGGGGCATGGCTGGAACACTATGAGATCTGGTTGTTATTTTGGGTATGTCGCCGCCTTCAATCCTGAGGACTTCTGCCCCGGGGACCGGTGATCTCTTGCACAAGTGCATCCCAGTACCAGTTTACCTCATGCGTTTGAGTGCTCGCCTCGGCCGTTGATGATGCCTGGGGAGATCTCCCTGCCACTGGTATTGGCAGGCGCGGTCCTACTGCCACAAATCTTCCGTCCATCAGGTGAGCCGTCGATATTCTTTGCCCCTCTGGAAACTCCCACAGCTTGGTGTAGATAGTACAGTAGACACAATCTTGGTAGATTGCCGATGGCATTAGTTGGTCTTTTGCCCGCTGCTATTGAGTGCCACATGACCTTAGCGTTGACATCGATGTCCAGAATTTCTTCCATCGTTACTACTGGCACGTAGTTGACATCGTTATGGCAGGCCAGTCCTCGGGCAGTTTGGATAGGGAAAGTGGTTTTTGTAGCATTGATCGCACCATAAAGGCTGATGCCACATCCCAGAGGTGTAAGGCTTGCTTGAAGGGGACGCCACAATGAATGCAGCTCGCTCACTTCCTGCAGGATAGTAACACAAAATTTATTTATAAAGCGTCTTAGCATAAGCAAGCTGGGTACCCTATTTTCTTAGGTGCCCATTAGTCGTCACTCCCGGCTCGCCTTTGAGCTAGGGAAGCCAACCAAGGGGATTGCAGCTTGATTGGTGGTGAGGCCCCCGGCTTGGCCACTGTCTCGGGTCTAGGAAAGCAGGCGGCATAGGTCATGAACCAAACTATCATAGTGATTTCTTGCCGGTTCTTTCCGATCAATGTGTTGGCTGGTTACGTGACCTAACCACAGCCTCTTGGCTTCTTCGCACTCTGTGCTTCCTTCGACGAGGTGCCACACTTCTTTCAAGTACCCTCTGATCTCTTCATTTGACCCTTTTGCTCGAACTAGTGCTTTGATCTTCTTGAATTCTCTGAACTCTTGCCCATCGGCTGGAACTTTTACTGGTTCCTGTCGGCACGTCGAGTCTTATCATGTTGGTCTGTAGCTGGGGTACGGGTGAGCTTTCTTCTTCGTTGTCGTCTAGATTTTCTTCCTCATTCTCTCTTCCGACCCGGCGAGATTCCTCTAGGGCGGCTTTCTTCATTTTCCTTCAGCAAGACATCATGGGCGACCCCCATGTACGCCACACGGAACTTACTGGTCAGCTCCTTACAGCTTGTAAGAGTGGGGTAGAAGGGCATCATAAGAACATTTGCCCATTCTCCTGCCGTCGCTGTTACTCCTAGTGTCTTTTTCTCGCTCTGGTCGGTTATCCATATTTCAGGGAATCTCATACCCCGGTCTGCCCAACTTCTGGAGCATATGCCTGGCGTCCATCTCTGGTTTTCACAGGCTCCACTCTGATGTCGCGGGCCATTTTCTCAGATGCTTGTCTTACATCGAGGATTTCTATTTCTTTCTTCTCCCCCCTTCGACGACCTATCTTCAGTTCTTTACGCTCCTCAACTGTCTGCTCAGCTGTGGACAGCAGGTCGTCGTCTTCTTCTGAGACGTTTGCTCGGTTGCTCAGCTCGGTGAATCAACCTTCCATGGAGTGCTTGCCTTGCATACCGGTGATTCCTCACGTAGAGGCCCTGGAGTAGATGGCTCAGACACCCTCACCCCGGAGTCGTCGGCCCTACCCAGGCTTCTGCTGCGTCGTCCATGCGAGGGGTGGCTCTCACGGTAGTTGGAATAAACTCTTTCTTCCCGCATCTGGGAGGTCGGTTCTGTCTCGTCTGTCATAGGTTGGATTATGTTGCCTTGGGGATCGTGAGGGAAGCTCTGGCCTGGGGTCATACCATTCCACTGCTCGCAGTTCTCTCCCCACTCGTTCCTCACCGGGTGATGGTCTGGTGTTTGCCTCTGTTGGGGGCGTCACTTCCCAGGTACGGGGTAATGACCGGGCTCGGCCTCGTCGCTCCTCACTGCCATGGGCTTCCACCAGGACTCTCTGCCTTCGTTCTTGGTCTTGTTTTGCTGATGTGACTACCACCAGTTCATTGACGGACCCTTTCAGACCCGGCATCCGCATGTGGAGATTTACTAAGGCCATAGCTGTCTTCTCGGCTTCCTCCCACTGCATGTGGCCGGATCTCAGCCCGTCCACGCAGATCACCACTCTCCTGAGGTGGAACTCTTTGGCTCGGTCGACCCCCCTTATCGAGGGCTTTCAGCATGTCTTCTCTGTATGCAGGCGACTTTTCTTTACCTGGGTACTCTTCAATCGGCAGGCACATAACAGCATAGTACGGCAGCCTATTACCGCTTATCATGACCACTTGCCGTTGTTCTTCTGCCTCGCCCAGTCTTCTGGTCCGCCTTTCTTCAACCTCATCCTTAAACTTCTTCCCCGCTCGGTCTGCCAGCTGGTGTTCGGAAAGTCCGGTTTCGCACTCTCAGGTTGTCATCTGTGAGCACCAGCAGTGCGTGGCCATCGATGTCCCAGGGGTCTCCGATCCAGTGGTAGGCTTTGAAGCCCACTTGGTCACCAAACCGCCGAGCTCCTGATGGCATGGGGGTTAGCTCCGGGAGGTGTTCATCGTCTCTCAGTCCAGACCTGGGGAGAGAAGATTTAGTTTTATGCTTACGACCGGGTTTCTTTGGCGTAGGCCCTGGATGGGGCGCAGCCGGTTCTTCTTCCTCACTGGACTCTGGCTCCCACTGACTCCGGCTGGCTGCTTCCATTGAATTCTGAAGGAGCTGCCTTTGCAGGGCCAGGTGCTTGTTCTGCTTTTCCAGCTTCGACCTCATCCCCGCCAGTTGACCTAATATAGGCGTCAAGTCATTCCTCACCGTCGTAGGAAGGGGTTGCCTCTCTTCATCAGAAGCCCCGGGTGTTTCTTCCAGCCCGTTCTCACCACCACTTTCTTGACTGGAGGCTTCGCCCTTCTCGCTTCCCTGTTGTCTCCGATGGATTGGCTCTGAGTGAGTCTCTTCTCTGAGAGGTTCCTAACCTGGGGATCCTCCAGGTTCCAGTCGGATGAGGACCTTACTACACTGCCTTCTCTTTCTTCTTCTTCGGCTAGTGCTCCTAGTTCAGCCCCTATCTCCTTCAATTTGCCTATTATCTCTCTATACTCACTGTACTGGCCGGCTGCTCTCGTTTCTGGGATTTTCTAGGATGCTCTCAATGCCCAGTACGTTTGCTGTCATCTTCACAACTGCGTCGTACTTCTTGTTGGGGCTTATCAGGGCTTCGATGTTGCAGCCTGCCCAGGTGGTATTCAGCTGTTTCACCCACCAGGTCAGCCACTCAAGGACGTCAGCTTTTGTCTTGATCTTTGTTGGTGTCTTGACAATCACCAAGGCTTGCCCATCTCTCGTGAAGGTGCGAGCATAATAATGTCCCTTGGCATCTAGCTCTGGTAGCAGTTCCTCTGCTATACTCTCTATTTGACCCACGTTGTACGTCGGCATCTCATCTATGAAGTACTTCTGCATTGCTGGGCTCCATGTTCGGATTCCTTCTCCCCACACGATGAGTCTGTGTGGAGACTTGAAGATTGCGGGTACCGTCTCATCAGGTCGCTCCTCGAAGGTCGGCCCTCCTGGTCGTCCTGGTGCTCCACTGAATGATCCGATGCCAATCCTTGCGCCTTCTGCCGCTGCCGCCATCTCTGTCTCAGATTCTCACAGCCGCAGCTTGTCTTTGTCTTCTCGAGTCGGCTGCTCCTCAAAGCCTCTCTTAGCGCGTTGAGTCAGGGATGAGTTTCAGCCTCTTCTGGCTATTCAGCGCCGTTCTCTGGGTCCAGCCTGGCTGTCCCCTGTCGGTCGCTCGTCCCCCGCTGATCCTCAAAGATCTTGACGAGGTGTTTTCTTCTGGCAGGTCCCTGCTTGAAGGCTTATACTCACGTATTGATGAGCAAGTCCTCCTTCAGGTCCGCTGTCTTCCGGCGCTCGGGCGGTGTCCCGCCGCACGCCTCCTTCTCTCGGGTCGTTCCGCTGGAACGGTGGTTACTTCTCCACCGGGGTTCCTCCTCAGGCTCGATGAATCTTTCAGTCGAGCCCCACGTTGGGCGCCAAGTGTTGAATCCCGAGTTTTCCCCTGTACAGGTGGAACTGGACCAGCTCTCCGTTCAAAGGGTCCGATCCCTAATAGCCTATAGGTATTACCTAGTAGTTTACTTTAGGGATAATTTAAGCTGGTGTCGAGGAGACTCGCCTAGTTTCTCACTGCCTACATCCGAGCGTCTACCCTGCTACCTCCAACCTGGCACTAGGCTGAATAGCCAATGAGCCCAGTACCCGATCGGCCACGCCCGTTCACGGCAGCTCTCCTCTAAGTGATCCTGGCACTTGGTGTGGTTACTAGGAATAAATTTAGAGACCTGGACAGCAGGTCCCAAGGGTCGGTTGATTTTGTTGGCTAGAGTAATCCAAAAATAGAACCTCTGTGATGATGACACACCCTATTACCCAAAACACTTTTCCAATCAAAAATCCAATGTCCAGATTCTATACTTTAATTGCAGTGTTTAGTTTTATTGCAAAAATAGGCAAGGGCAAGCATACAGCATAAAAATTACGATTGAAATAATAGTTGAATAATTAAAATTAATTAAAGTTAATAGTTAATTTAAAAATTTAATGATTAAAAGTTCAATAGTATGACCTGAATCAGAGGCTGTTGCTGTGTGGAAAATGTCCCAAAAATAGAGAAAAAGAGAAGAGCCACTTGGCCACAGCAGTTCTTCTTTTCAGCCGAGTTGTGAAATCTGGTAAAAATCTTGACCTACCTTGTACAAAGTCCAAAATAATACAGTGTTCACAATCTTGCTGCATGAGCGGAGAGAATGTCCAGAGTTTGATTTGAAGTTCCCTCAACTGGGTGGCGATGGATAATCTTCGTTCGGTCGATCCTCTATTTTCAGTTGAAGTCAATCTGGAAATTTCTTGATGTTGAATAACTGCTCAAAAACTCTCTCTCTTGTGGTGATTTTTCAGCTGGAGTTTTCAATGCCTAGATGTGGTCGATCTGACATCAGGTCTCCAGCTGCCGAAGATCCCCCGAAGACTAACACTAAACTTCCCCTTTTACTCTCCCTTTTATACCTTTTTATAATTTATTCTTACGTGATATGGTCTGATACACAGTTGATGCCCACTTTAATCCCTTTTTTGGTTATATTTTCATATCTGACCTTATCATTGGTTACAGTCGCTGGTCAAGCTTACTTCTTCTTTTTCCCGTTTTGGCTAAGGATGACTTCATTGTCACAAGACAGTCACAAGATGATTACAACACACAAATCAACAGTTTTACACCTCTTATACACGATCATTTCATCAAATCATTCATATTGATTCATTAAAATATTATAAAATCTCAAAAATCACTTCATTAATTATTTCACATTTTACTTAACTCTCGGTCATAGTTACTTTAATCATCATATATGGTTACATACTGCTCTTGCTTGGTATATGCATTGTGTTACATTGCCTCGGTGGAAAGCACCCCTGATTCCTGTTATCTTTAGATGAACAGTACCTTACTGCTCCTAGGTGGGCCTGTTGTAAGGCCTTCATAGTGATGGCAGAGAGGGATTTTCAACCTTACTTGACAATAGATAGATAGATAGATAGATAGATAGATAGATAGATAGATAGATAGATAGATAGATAGATAGATAGATAGATAGATAGATAGATAGATAGATAGATAGATAGATAGATAGATAGATAGATAGATAGATAGATAGATAGATAGATAGATAGATAGATAGATAGATAGATAGATAGATAGATAGATAGATAGAAGTAGATAGATAGATAAGTAGATAGATAGATAGATATGTTAACAGAAAGAGAAGGGTGATTATGAGGCTGCTATCTGTGAGGCTGTGGTCTATTTCCTATGACCAGACATTACAGACACTAGGGACTATTAATCTGAATAATAGGCATGCCATCTGTGGAGTCATATTGATATTAATTAGTGAATATTGATTGGGCACCACATAGTAAGTGCAATAATCCAAGAAGTGCTTTATGTATTTTATTAAGTTGCATGCGCTGTCTGTCTACAGAACAAGCACTGTGCACCTGTTTAAACTATCTAGTACTTTTAAACTTATTCAGTGCACCTCTTTTATCCACCAGTGATAACTCCCTCCCCATAAAAGAGATTGCCTCGTGGAGAATGAATCAGGGGTGAATCGAAGCCAGTGGTGGAGATATAGGGCGAATAGAGATAGTTCCCCAGCTCTCATCATTGTGAATGCTGTGTATGTCTGTCTGGGGTGTTTCAGTGTTTAATGGCCTCACTATTTCCTGCATGGAATGAAACTGACAGCTTTACAGCAGTGGAAAGACTCTGACTGTCTGCTGGTGATCAATCAGAGACATAATTGATTAGGAGGAGTGGGATTCTCCCTCTCTGCTCTCTTCTCTCTGCCTTGCTCCATGCCTCCTCTCCTCTCTTTCCCTCACAGATTTTCACTCTTCTCTTGTCTTGTGTGATCCACTCCACTATATATCTCCGTGCTCCTTTAAGAGCAACTCCATCTATAAAACAATACCTCTTCCTATACCCCTAAAAGCCTACCTTTCTTTTTGCCTCCAGTGGAGTGTGTCTACTCTCCCTCTGTTAGTTTGTTTCTCCTTCTTGTTCATTTACCTAGCCCACAATTTCTACACCACTCTCTCTCAAACTATCATTGTAATCACACAATTTTTCTGCTAGTGCTCCCTTCAGTGCTTTCTCCTTGTCTTCCGTGACACAGCTCTCTCTCTGTAACTGTCACTTTTCTTTTGTGATTCAACTCTCCCAATTTTCTCCCTTCCATTAAACTCCCTTCCCCTCCCCTATTCAGTGTCAGTGCAGGGTCCTCATCAGAGGTTTCTGCTCAGGGAGCTGCTGAGAGACTACAACCCCATGGAGAGGCCGGTGGCCAATGACTCCCAGGCTCTCACTGTTCAGTTCTCCTTTACTCTGATGCAAGTCATGGATGTGGTACGCATGGTAGAAGTAGTTCCCAAACACAACTATAAACTCATGCAATACACTCAAACAAGACATACACCCCCTTAAAAAACTCTAAAGAATAGATTCACATTATTGTGAGTTTTTGTCATTATAGTTCTACTGGAAATATGAGTGTTATATGAGTATAATTTTAAAACACATGAAAAACTATGAACAATGAACTCTTGCATGCTTTTTGTTATGCAAGGATGAAAAGAATCAGATCATCACCACGAATGCCTGGCTGCAGATGGTGAGTACAGTAGCTAACATTAATAATGTGATGTTGATTTGCATGGTGAATATCTTTTTGTCTGCCCCCCGTCTCCCAAAAGACTTTAACTGGGGGAAAACGGGAAGAAATCTTAGGAAGAGGAGGAGACGCACATTCAAAAAGAGTGTTCAGACCCAACCAAAATAACAACAGTAACAACAGTAACAGTAATTGTAATGACAATGTGTATCTTTTCTGTGTATATTCATGTTGTTTTTGTTCATATGTAAAACTTGTGTCTTGTGCTTGTGTCTCCCAGCAGTGGTACGACCACTACCTCCAGTGGAACCAATCAGAGTACCCTGGGGTTAAAAACCTCCGTTTCACTCCCGATCAGGTCTGGACACCTGACATATTGCTTTACAACAGGTATGTGGTAGGAAAACATGCACACATTCCCAGAGATGCTGCTGAGTGCTAAAGCACCTCATCTCTGTGTTACTGTCCTCCAGTGCTCATGATAAGTTTGATGCAACCTTTAAGACCAATGTGCTTGTTAACTCCAGCGGCTTCTGTGAGTATCTGCCTCCAGGTATGTTTTTTTTTTTCACTATCAGCATCTTTTCCTCAAAATCAAATTACATCTTCAGTCATTCTGTATACACACAGTATCATTCCTACTGCAGCAAATTAATTCTAAGAACATTCAATGCAAAAAAATATTTTCTTCTTCGCTTACTTCCAGATCACTGCACCAAACAACATTTTTAATCAAGTGTTTTCCCCTTAATTACATCTTGGATTGAATGTTCTTGACTATGTTATTTACTTGTGAACTATTCCCCCAGTTTGCTTTTTCTCTGTTTTTCAAGGAATATTTATGAGCACATGTAACGTAGATGTGCGATGGTTTCCATTTGACATCCAGCGCTGTGAACTGAAGTTTGGCTCCTGGACATTTGATGGCTGGCTGCTGGACATCCAGATGAAGGAGGCAGATGTGTCAGGATACATGCCCAACGGAGAGTGGGACCTCGTGGGTGAGAAAGCCTGTCGAGGCCCTGGATGACAAGTAGTGTTGCTTAGTAACAGTGCTTACACTATTGCTATGCAGTACTGTACCTGACCTGTAAAGATCTAAAGATTTATTAAATTTATACATATCCATCTACTCAAACTAAAGTGACTGAATATAAATACAGTGGCAATACACTTTTAGTTTTGGTGTTTCTATATGCCATTACATACTGTTTATATTAACAGTATGGTACATATTGCCATCACAATGTAAATGGGGAAACATTTTCTGAGAGAGAAGCAGACACCATCTTTGCTTTTCATAAAGTCTCTGATTTTTTCAGAAAATCAGATTTGTCCTTCTACACATATTTTTATGATTCTGGTCCTATGTCAAACTTCTTTTAATGTGCTTCTCGTCTCACAGCACTATTCATAATATATAATACAGGTTTTCTTGCTTTCTCGACTCTGCTGTATTTCTGTCTGTCTCTCTGTCCCCTCAGAGGTCCCTGGAGATCGTCATGAAGTTTTCTATGACTGCTGTGCAGAGCCTTACCCTGATGTGACCTTTGTGGTGACCTTACGAAGGAGGACCTTGTTTTATGCGCTCAATCTCCTCATCCCTTGCGTGCTCCTCTCCTCCATGACCCTGCTGGTCTTCCTGCTGCCTGCCAACTCAGGGGAGAAGATCAGCCTGGGTGAGGAATAATAAGAAGAGAATGGGGAAGAACAGGGGTGAGGGATGGCGTTACAATGAGAGGGTTCAATATGAGAAAATGGAATGCAAAAGGTGCATCTGCTGTAAGATAAAATATATTTCTTTCAGCATGTTCTTTACTGCTCCCTTGTAAAAGCATGGGGCTATTTCATTCTTCTACTTACAATCTGTCTCTGTCAACACAACGGGAAAACCTTCAATCGGATATGCAAAGCTTTTGTATGGTGTCAGGAGGGCTGAGATGGAGAGACAGAGAAAAGACAGAAGAGCGAGAAAGAACTAAGAAAACGAAACCGAATGAGATTTCCTAGGAGTGTCAGAAAGACATAGTGAAAAGTAAAGTGTAAGACACCAAATATTCTCTTCCACTGAGTGTACTCATCTACTTTCTTCTGCTCTCTTCACTTCTTTGCAACCCACTGCTCCCTGGTGTCTTGTGTCTGCCTCCAGGCATCACGGTTCTGCTTTCTCTGACAGTCTTCATGCTGATGGTTGCAGAGATTATGCCTGCCACCTCAGATTCTGTGCCCCTGATAGGTCAGTTTCTTTTTGTTTATGCACATTGTATATGTTTATGGATTTTGGCGTTTTTTTTGGGGGGGCTGACATTGTCCATGGTAACCAGATTGTGAGCACCCTTAAGGGGTTAATGTGCTCCCCTCCTGTCTCAGGTCAGTACTTTGCCAGCACCATGGTGATCGTTGGGATGTCAGTGGTAGCGACAGTCATTGTCCTGCAGTTCCATCACCACAACCCCAACAATGGACACATGCCACGTTGGGTGAGTTTTATTTTATTTTATTTATTATTCAGTACACTTCATTTATGGATCAAAGACTATATTCAAAATTACTTTACAACAAAACACAATAGCGCAATGACATATAAATGGCTGCAAAATGAAAAGAATCCAAGCAGACAGCGAGTATTCATGTGACCACTATGAGCACTTGAAAACAAAGCATATGCATGAATTGTCACGTTGATGGCAACAGGGCTTTGCCATGTAAGAATTCAAACCCTGGACCTTTGTATTCCCAAGTGAATTACTCTCTGCGCCATCTGGAAGACAGACTTTTCATACACCTTCTTACAACTTAAGACGATATAATATGTGCAAAACAGTTTTTTTTAAATGCTCACAAAAATCAAAATATTGGTGATAGATTTGTGAAAAAATATCACACATCATGCTGCTGGTTTCAGGTGAATTGTCAAATATTACTGCAAAATATGTTTAAAAATTAGATGAACTAAAAATTTTGAGCATACAGCAGGATACTGAATATCACTGTGGACTCACGGAACATTTGAAACACTTTTTATCTAGTAACCAAAGAATTTCTGTGTCAGTTCTGGTAGAATTTGAATGGAGACTTGTAGAGATATAGATGTTAATTGATTTTGTATATTTTGAGATATATAGAGTGAGGGACTTTGGAATTGACCATAGGTTGCAATGAGGAAAACTTCAGTCATTCATCAGTTGATATGCTGAAAAAATTCAGCTCTGTGAGATGTACAGGTGATTTTGTTTTATTTTTTTGAAGTTTGGAAAGTGAAATGTCCAGAATTTTTAATTTTTTGTAATAAGCCATGCCAGCTAAAAATCATCATTACCAAACTTTATGCATCAACTGAGTTATGACACTCACTGCAAACTGAATTTGGTACAAATCTGGTTACAAGATATAAACTTGCATTTGTGGTGCACCCTAGCGGTTAATATCTCTAAGTGTTCACGAGTTATTTTAATTTTTTAAAATATATTAATTGGCTCATATAATTAAAATGGATTGAAATTCCTTAATTCTCTAATTTTAGATCAGCGAAATCTGTAAATGACCCTGACAAAGTTTCGGAAGGATAAAGGGGCACAGAGTGCTCTGCTTGAATCCCCAGCAAAAAAATCCAGGCTTAAAACACAATAGCTAAAAATAAGTAGATAAAATCAGAGGGAGCCAAATGAATGAAAAGCTATACAAGAACAGTGTGATTTAAGAACCAGTTAAAATAAAGGGCACACATTCAGCTAAATGGATCTTTCAGGCTGATTGTTCCAGAGTCTCCAGGCCTTAACAGAAAAAGTTTGATCACTATGGTATGGCCAAGAGACCACTGCTTGAAGATCTCAGATTATGTGAAGGTTTGTAAGGACTTAACAGTTAAGTAATATAGCTAAGTGCCTGGTTATGCAATGCTTTAAAAATCAATAGTAAACACAGCTGGTGTAGAGAAGCAAAAACAGATGTTCTATCATCCCATCTCTTATTTCTAGTTAACACCTTGGAGCTGAGTTATGTAGGCTCTATAGGAACCTTTGATTAAGGCAAGTGGAAATGTTTTCAGTGTCTTTAAAACCAGGTGTAAATTTTTGTAAAACAGGACAATTTTTGATGAAAACAGGACGTATCAAGCTTGTAACATAGTGAGTAAAATTTATGCTAAGATAAAATATTATACCAAGATTTAAAATGGAGGTTTCATGTACAGTATGGGGACCAGTAAGACCACAGAGGATCCTTCCTGCTAATGTGTGTTTATGTCTGACAGTGTTTTTCTTTTCTTACCAGTATTTGTGTTTTTGTGTGTCAGGTGCACTTGGTTTTGCTGCAGTGGGTTCCTTGGTTCCTGCGCATGAAGCGTCCAGGAGAGGGAGCAGAGCCGACTCTTTCCAACAGCCAGGCAGACTCTCAGAGCAAGACCCTGTCTTCACCTACCACCACCACTACGACCACCTCCATCCTCACGCCAGTGCCCTCCATTCTCCCCCAAAGCCTCAACTCCCTGCAGGCCAGCCTGGCTCAGCTCAACCACCCTCTATCGCACCCACTGCCCCACCAGCCAAGCTCTCAAGCTGTCATCCTCCCTAACCCTAGCCACAAGGATCCCAGCCCCAATCCACATCCACAACCCAATGGTCATCTGCTCTACATGGGCTTCCAGACCGTCCAGACCACTGCAGAGCTTGAGCCAGCTCAGAGGAACAGAACCATAAGTCATGGGAGGGTTAACAGTGGACTAGGTGGAGGAGAAGGAGAGGGAACCCTCGCAGCATTAGAAGGAGGAGGACCAGTTGGAGAGACACTTCTCCATCACCACCCCCCATCTTCCAAGTTTGGCAGCCCCCCTCAGGAAACTTCAGTGTCTCCAGACCCTGACCCATTGACCACATCCTCTGGACCCTGCAGCCTCGAGGCTGGGGCTGGAGCAGGGAGATCAGCTGCTCTACAGTCCCACAGCAGCGTCATTCGATCTGTGGCAGTAGACAACCAGCTGCAGGCTCTTCTGGTGGAGGTGCAGTTTTTAGTCGAACGCGTCAGGGAGCAGGACCGGCAGCTCAGTTTGGAGGAGCAGTGGCAGTTTGCCGCAGCTGTTATCGACCGCCTGTTCCTGGTGGGATTCAGCGTTTTCAACATCATCTGCACCATCGCTATCCTCATGGCGGCACCCAACTTTGGAGAAGCGCTGTCAAAAGACTTCCTCTGACAGACCAGAAAGAAAGAGATTTGGGAGAGAGAGATTTTAAAGGATAATACAGATAAGGATTTGATGGAAGCACAATTACTGTAAATGACAAATATGGCAAATATGTCCAATTCAGTGAGATGGAGTCGATTGCGAAACATGTGAAGTGGACTATAATTCAGAAACATTATGCTTTGATTTTTTTTTTCCTTTTTTCCTAAAAAGGCTGCAATTTGTCATGAAAGAGTATATCAGATCATGCTCATGTTTAATGTTTACACACTCTTTTTGCAGTGGTTTCTACTTAAATGTGATTGCTGTGCTGGTTTGTCCCAGTTTATTTGTATAAAAGAAGAAAGAATAATTTATTTTCATCCAATGGACTGCCAACCAAAACCTTCAAAAAAGCATCAAATGCCTCAGTGGAATATGGATGACGGCTTGTGAACTAATCATCAGTGATTTTTTTTAAAAACAGTTAAATAGAAAACAAAGAGATTTTGTAATTGTTTTGTGAATGAGGATCATGAAGCAGTATAATCCCAGAATTTATGTGAAAACTGGGAAGCATGACTTCTCCAAATTTGCTATTAAGTATTTGTACTGCTGTCTTCGGATGCTACATGAAGAGACTCAGTAGAAAAACTGAACACTGATGCACTGCATGTTTAAGTGATAGATGAGCTTTTACACTTATGTAGAATCCATCCAGAGTCACATTAAAACTGACTGTTGACTGAAAGTCCTCCACTGATGATCAGTGGAAACTCTTCCTGACAACACAGACCAAGGTCTCTGTTTGCTCTGCAGTTACACGCCTCCCCAAATATACTCACATTTTGTTACTATTTAGGGGTTTCTCTGCAGCATTTTATTTATTTTTTTCAGAATTTCAATTTAATTAGCAATTTCCCAAGGTTTTCCCAAGTGAATTTATGTTATTAATAGAATGTCCAGAGTCGTTATGATCAGTATCTTTCCACATGGTTGCTCTGTTCATAAGATAAAAAAAAGACTCTTTGCCACAATGATACAGCCACAACATCATCCATGTATTGTGATGGGATGATGACATTGGTGCAGCACCTTTTCATTATCATTTCAGCCTCATACTACGCTGTAGTGCGTAGCAGAGAACATACAAACATCCATAGAAAAATATGCTGCATACTGCCATAGGAATACTTTTTATCTCTGTCCTTCACTTTCTTTAAAACCAAACAGTGACAAGATATCTCAGCTGAGAGTGTGGAATAAAGTACTCTCTCTTGTCTCTGAATATGGGATGCACTTATAGAGGGAACAAATATTTCAAAGCTCTGGGTTTCTTCAGACCATGGCTAAGATTGTGAAATGTGAAAGACAGGAATTGGAGGTCACGTCAGCTTTTTACACAAACCCCACAACATATTGTCACTCAGCCACTCGCACTCCTGTGTATGCAGAAAATTATCTCTCTGTGACCCTTGCTTTGAATGTATATAATGCCATACATTTTGCAGAAGTGCTGGACACTGGAATGTTAATAGATTATGATGAGCTGAACTAAAGATTGAAAAATAAAACAGTTTCGTCTTTTGTACTCTCTAGACATGCTTCCAGTGTTCTGTACTGTTCTGTGCCGTGCTCTCCTCCCTCCAATCGAAGTTTACAAGGGAGGATGGGAGAAGTGAGAGAGAGGGCCATAAGAGGCGGAGAGAGTAAAAGGGGAAGACGGAGGTAATGAAGCATGGCAATAAAGAGAGCAGAAAGAGACAGAAAGAGAGCTGGAAGGGAGGGCTATGCAGAGACACAGAGACATGGAGAGGATGCAGAATGAAGGGAAGCGCACAAAGAACAAGGCGGTTGCATGGTTGAGAAAAACAGAGGAGGGAAGGGGGGGAAAAAGTGCTGAGAAAGCAAATAGGAGCCGATAAAGTTTTTAACTGATTGCTCATTAATGGGAGAGGGAGAGGAGGAGGGGGTGAGGAGGAGAAGAGTGAGCCCCCACCCGCCACAGCCCCTCCTTCTCCTCTGGGATGCTGCTGCTGCTAAACTGTACTTAGACCAGCATTTAGGGGTGACTGGACATATATTCTGAATTGGCAAATAATTTATGTGAAGGATCTTGGCAAACGTTTCCATGTAAAATGACTGACGATGAAGTAATGTAAACACTTTATGATGATTGAATTTGGCTAATTGCTGTCTTGGCACGGATTGACTCAGACCTTCATCCCTGGGGCTATTCATTTGGCTCTAAACGTTTTCGTTCCAAGTACAGTATATGTAGGCAGGGGACTTCACATGCATTTCGATGGCCTACTGGGCTCCTTTTGTCTGTGACTGCCGGGGCTGCTGCCTAGCACAGCTGAGAGATGCAACACAGCACAGGTAATAAATCTAACTCTCCTCATGCAGTGACTCAGTCATCCACCTGCTCTGCACCGCCAGCTCATGCAGAGCTGTTAGTTCGGCGGAAAACAAACCAGAGTCATATGAAACAGTGAAGCTCGTTGCAGCGACCGGGACATGCAAGCCTTTTGGTATCAAGGGGCCACTGCAATGTAACTAACTGCAGTTGTTCCACAAATTTGCATCCACATCCACAGACAAACGGAGCAGCGCAACCACAAAACCACTCACCCATCAAGTGGTAAAGAAAGGACCCTGCTGCAGATCTAATGCATTACTCCTAAAGCTTTCTGCCTCTTTATATCTCACACAGTCAAATGCTGTTTGCTTACTGTGCAGTGCTGTCAGTTCTGTGTTGTTTGCCATTTGTCATGAGGGAAAAATAAGAGAGGATGAGAATATAAAAGAAGGGAGTAACAGTTGATATTAAGTCCTGCATTTTCATAGTTGAATTGGTTAGAAAATGTCAAAGAACTACTGAAATGAAAGAAAGTGACAGTGAAGTGCAAGATGTATCTCAGGACAGGTATAAGCTTTTCAAAATTCAAATGTTCCAAGAGAATATCCCACTCCACCAACAGTCAATAGATATTAATTACTGGGTGCAGAAACTCGATGCAGATCGATGTGGAACGGCTAGTTTGGTGCCTGCTGGGTAATTGTCTCCCAGATCTCATTAAAAGACGTTGGAGTTAGGGAGAGAAGAAGAGAGCAATGCAGAAGAGAGGAAGAGTGAATAGAGCGGGGGAATGAGTGTGAAATCATTTTAATCGGATAAGTCCTCTCAGGCTCATTGAGAGCTTTATGTGTAAATTTATGATTTTAGCAGTCTGACTTTTAACTCCTAACCACAGGCGTTGTCAGGTTCTGGCAGAGAAAATAAACAAAAAGCTACCCCTGAATCAATAAATCGGTTTATTTAAAAGAATATGTTACAATTTATTACAGTAAGTGACGTAACCAAACACTTTGTCTCAAATTTTACATTTCAACATGTCAGCGAATCTGCAGGTTGTCAATCACCACCCTCTTCTCGAGCATAGCTCAAGATCACACGGTCCAGTAAAGAGAAAAGAATCCTGGGAAATGCGTTCTGCCTTTAGGATTGCACATTCAATCTCTCGATTCATGGCTACACACATTTAATTAAACCTCCATTATATATCCTGCTGAAGCTCATTAATCACCCAAAATGGTTCCTGTGAACAGCACCATCATTCTAACACGCACTCTTAGTAAGAACCACTGGTATCAGTCTATGACCCTTTATTTGCTTGTGGACAACAAAACAAAAAATACTGTTGACATTCTCATTACGAGCCAAGTAGGAGTTAGGACTGGGCGATAATTGAACATTATGGTTTACTGACATTCACTGGCATTATATCATGATCAGATTACCTTATTTTCTTTGCTTTGAGCGTCAGTTTGATTATCTTACGTGTAGTTTTGAAGAAATTAGCCATATCATTGATAAGATATTCTTATTGCTATCATGATAATCAACCATATCACTCAGCAGTAACTGGAGGGCTCATCGGGTAAACGCTATTAGCAACTGAACATGTAACATATTTTTTGAATAAAATAAAGACTTGCTAAATGTAAGAAAAATGTCCATTTGAATGAGTTGATAATGCTATAAAGCTATTTAGATGAGAAGAATAACGTAATAACATAATAAAAGGTAATAACATCGCAATATTGCACTGCAATGATTAATATTTAATGTCACCATTTAGAGTGTCAAGTTTTAATGATGTAATAATATACTGTATTTGTCAGTCTTAGGTCACTATTGCATCGTCACATAATTATGTTATTACATTATCATAAGTTCATTATTCTAGGAAGGAGACCATTAACTCAGCTCATTTAGAGGGACATAAAATTACACTGTTTATTACATTAGGCTGCCGTTGTGTGGTCAGTTGCTACAAAGCGCCTCCAATGAATGTGCACGGTTACCTTCATATCTATCATGTTGATAAAGGATGCGAGCCGCCCTTTTTTTTGCTAAGAAATCCTCTTCCCACTTGACCTGAATCTGGAATGCGTGACAGTCAACAGTACAGCAAAGTACCAGCTACAGAGATAAGGAGCGCTGCGTGGAAAGGCTGTATGAATTACGGGCCTGATATAAATCCTGTGGGAGTTCTGGGAGACAAAGCAATCACTGCCAGCCAGGGAGCAGACAAGAGGAGGAGGACCCCTGCTGTCTGTTATGGGCAATGCACACTAAACATACTGTATTACACTGTTTGATCAGTTCTCCACCTCACTGATGCTCTACAGTGGACTCAAAACACTTTTATGGAGTGTTTACATGATACTATAAACACAAAAAAAGTTTGTGTTTAAAGTTTAATGCATGGTTCTGCACACATCACTTGATGAAGCAGTACATAATCAGTCAAAAATTAATGTAAAATAAATGCCCGCTATCTTCCTCCTAGGTTACATTTCCCACATTTGGAGGTTGTTAATACTGTTGTATAAAGTGCAACATCAGTCTAATGTTCAACGTATTCCTGCTCATGTGTCAGAGCATCACAGCCGCATGCTCTGCGCACTGAAAATGTGACTAACAATCATACAAAATGTCTGCCCTCTCTCCCTGGGCTTATTTGCCACATTATAATATTAATAATTTTCTTTTATAAATGAAAATTTAGCGGCAAACATTTGAGAATGTAAATGTGTGCCGTGGTTTACATTCTGAGGGATTCACTCCGGTTGACCCACTTGCCCACCCCCCAAAAAAAAAAAAAAAAAAAAAAACAAATAAGACTCTGGCACTCTAATCCATAAATTAAGAAGAAGCTTAATTGTAAATCTTCCTATGGTCAACCCTCAGTGTTGCTGTGTTCCCATTTGCGAGCACTTACAGCTTTAACTTTCCCTTGTCAGTCCACCAATAACTCCTTATTCACTTCAGCTTTCTCTGCCTGGTAAGACTCCTGGAGGAGTCAAAGTGAAAGTCACATTTCACTTCAAGTCCCTGCCAGCAAGAAGAAAGCCTGCATGAATCCAAGACTTTATAGAGGCCTTATTTTTTTATGACAGAGCTTTGCTTAATGCATGTTTATGATTTGCTGGATTCAAGAGTTCTGGTTCATGTGTCTGTAGCTTTTTATGCTTCTGTATATTCGATTTGTTCATTTGCAGATGCTTGTTGGTTTGCATGTATCAAGTGTAGCTTCACAGGTTTTAACTGATGGAGTGTAAATGATGACTGTGTTGTTAAAAGCTGAGTGTTGCTGGGTCTGGGGCTGGATGAGGATTGGACTGAGCTGAGTCGGTGACGACGCTCTCTTGTTAAGAGGTAACAATCTCCCTTCCTAGGTGCCTCCATCTCTCCTGTGCCTCAGCAGCTGGAAAATATTCTGCAACAGAAACAACAATCAAGACAAAGGCACACATGCTCAGGGACAGAAAACAGAAAAACATTCAGGTTATTAATGGATCATAGACTGGACAGAGGCAGGCAAAGCCTTACCTTGCCACACATACCATCTTTACTGCAGTTCTTATTGTCCTTGTCTGTAGCCTCCTCTTCCACCTGTAGAAACACAATGCAGGTGTGAGTACTGGACACACGTAATTGGCTTGTAATAGAGTAGGTTAGACTTTTATCAGATGGTTCTTACCTCCTTCCTCCACTTTAGCTCACAGAAGACTCTTTCGAAGCACTCATGCATGTAGTTAAACTGAATATCAGCCACAAAAAACAAAAGCAAAGCGAGAAACTTGATTTAAACAAAACAAACAAACAACATGTTGCTTAGGTTTTGAAAAGGTTTACAAATTTTTATTTAAAAGGATTTGTTTGACAATTTGGGAAATATGCATATTCGCTTTCTAGCAGAGTTAGATGACAATATCCACGCCACTCTCATGTCTGTTCTGTAAGTATGATGTTACAGCCGGCAGCTTAACACAGACACTGGAAACAGAAGTCTGGCTCTGTTAAATGATAACAAAATATATGTACATACTCCTCTAAAGCACCTCTAACGCTCACTATTTAGCACGCTGCATTAAACTTAAGTGTAAAAATGAAATTTGAGGTTTCAGAAAAAAATAGCCACACTATTTCTTGACCAACACCTTAAACTTCCTGGAGTCTCCACTGGTTGCCTGGCAACTGCTCAGAGCTAAGACACAGTGTAACCAAAGTGGAAATAGTTTTAACACATTGTTTTTTGTATGTATTAAAAGAGATGCAATGTGTTAAGTGAGCCTTATGAGCTAGTAGGCTGATGTGTTTGTCCAGTCTTTACACTTTGCTAAGCTAAGTGAAACAGCTACTTCCCAAAATGTCACACTATTCCTTTAGATTATAGCAGTAACTCTACTGATCTTGAGTAGCTGTATTTTTTCCTTAAAATCAAAAAGCTGCTATGAATGTTGCAGGCAAGTATAGGGGAGATTACCTTAAATGAAAATGAATTTCCTTTACATTGGTTTCAATCCAATTTTCCTTTACAATCGGTTTTAAATTTCCCATGAGTTATAGGTCCAAAGTTCCTTATGGGGGTTGTATTCTCACTACAATACTTTGAGTACTTTGACTACTTTGTGTGATACTCACATAGGGTGTAAATATTTTGACCCAGCGTGGTTTCTTCTCTCCTCGTGCATATTCAAAGCAGAAGGCCATGCCCTCTTCATCCGTGTCCCACCTCTGCATCTCCCCCCAGTCAAACGCAATTACCTGGTTCTGGAGAAACACTGAGGCTTAAGTACACCTGCTCCATTATACACACAAAATATGTTTATACAAAAAGGTACACACACAAACAAAACAGTTGCCCTTGCCTCGAGTGTCCCTTCCTCGGTGCAGGCGTGCAGCTTGAAGTGGTGGATGCTGATGGCTGTGATGACATGGCCTTTACGACGGGAGTCGCAGGAACAGTGGGGGAATATAATCTCGTTGTAGCCCTCACACCCCCTCAACAAACTCAGATACTGGGGAGAAAGAGGCAGAGGACAGATGAGACAACAGTGTTTTTTTTTACCTTATATATTACAAAATGTAGGTCTGCAACTTTAAATGCAGGATGCACCTTCTGATGTTTCGAAAAGCAGAGTACAGTTAAACACTGTAGTTATTCTCTAGAATTGATCTGGCAACTGATGTGAAAATAGCATTTACCTGCTTGGGCAGGTTTAATCTCTCAAATATCTCTATGCTTTCAGACACTCAGTTTCTCTGTACACATTTTCCTTGCAGATTTGTGTCTCTGACACTCCAGTCAAACCTGCACTCTCAGTGTTAGACAACCTCCACCCACATGTAACTCTATACCTTTTCCACTTTGTTATATCACACACAGTGAAGGGGAGACTAAACAAGTAACTATGTGTGCCTCTGCCTTTGTAATTTACTCAGAAACAGTAGTAAAGTAGCTGTGTGGTGTCTGTCCATATATGAGAGACTGACCATGGACATCTTCCTCTGCTCAGCCAGCTTCTGCAACTGGTAGGACTTCTGCTCTGCTTTGATGAAGCCTTTCTTCACGTCTTCCACAGCCTACAAAGATAGGGCCATATAGGGGAGACTGTTGAAAAAAGAAACCACATGCATACACACAAGACAGACATCAAAGACATCCACACACCTGGTGAAAGAAGTAGTTGACAGCAAGCTGGTTGTCATTGAGCAGAATTTCCTCTTCTGTAGTGAAGAGCCACTTGCGCAGGGTGAGGCAGGTTCCTGGGATGGCTGAGGTATAGTTCTGTACATACAGTTTGTGGGGGAACTCGTTTGGGGCCAGCTTACGCACTGAAGAAGAAAGACAGGGAAAAAAGGGAGGGAGGGAGAGAGTGATATCCCATTCTTATGTGGTGAGAAATGAGTGTTATTCAAAAGTGTTGTTCTTTCTTGACATACTACTTAGTTTCTCTGAATGAAAGCCATTTCTTTTCTGTTTGTTTTTTGCATGTTTGTTTAAAGCTGAAATATATTATCTTTCTGCAAATTTGTAAGATAGTAGATTATCTGCCGAATGCGCTCACCTTGTTGGTATACAATGGGAAAAGAAACTTATTTCCCACACTCTACAATGCAGATGGAAGATGGATATAATCATCGTATGTCAAGGAAAAAATATTATGGGTTTCAGCTTTGATTGAAGTTTATGATACTTGAATAATAATTTAAGTTCTTTGTGTGTAGTGTGAACAGGCTGCAAACTACCATTTCATTCATCATCCCAGTGTTATATGGTGACAAATAAATGAAACTCGAAACTTGGACTCAATATACATTATCTATTACCATAACCTTGGCTGTATTTTTAGCAATTGTAAGAGAGTGGCTCTATTGATGGCAATGTCGGTCTGTTCATCAGTTGGTTCGTCAATCGGTCCATCAGTTTGGCCTACACTGAAACATCAGACTCCTGAATGCAGTGAGATGAAATTCTACACGGAGTGAGGGATGAACCCTGCTGATTTTAACTCTAGTGTGTTTTTGTGAAAGATCTCAACAATTATTAAGTGGATTGCCATGAATTTCCCCCTCTGGCTGTACTCTAAAAACTTTTGTGATCCCCTGACTTCTCATTTATCAGGTCAAACTTATTATTTGTCTAATATTTTGGTATATGACCAAATAACTGCAAACCTAATGAGATCCCTGTGAGCACCAGCTGTAGTTCATGTTTAATACTACTTACAAAATATTCTTAAACTCTCTTAAACATGATAAACAAAGTTGTGTTAGCAATTAGCTCAAAGCACCTCTGTGCCTAAATGTGGCTTCACACAGCAGCCCGTGCTAGCTGAAGACTCTGTAGTTATGCGTAATCCCGCTTTGACATTTAAATCCCGCTTTGACATTTAAATCTTGTTTAAATCAAAATTTGACAGGCCGACACAGAAACGAAAAAATGACCAATTACAAGGCAATAAAAAACAAAGAATCAAACATTGTTGTTATAGAGGTTATATTGTGAAAACATGATGATGGATCAATTTCAAGATCTAACAGATGAAATACACTCAGTCTAAGCTTCTCTGGAAGAGTTAGGTCCAGTGGCTTTGGTAAAGGCAAAGGCCAATCTTAACTTTGAAGCATCCAATAGATTATGCATCTGTTGGGGTTAAAAGGTCAATTATCCAAAGAATTTAGCCTCAGCAAACAAATAAAAATAACTATCTTCAAGTCAACCAAGAAACTAAAAGGTAACCAGTGCTAAAAGGCAGGTGAAAGGATGTATATTCATCATCTTGTTTTCACTCCAAGAATAATTTAAGCTGCTGCCTTCCCTCTCATTTAGAAACAAGATATAGGGAAGGGAATACAAACATTTCTCATGATCTAATCTACAAATGCTAAAAAAACGGATGACTTTGTTAACATCACCAACATATAAAAATGCTTCACTTCTAATGTATTCTTTTTTTTAACTTCAGTTCTCATCAAGAATCACTTATTATTTCTACTGCTACTGAACCAGAGCCTCTGTCTTTGTAGACAGACGGAGCACACAGTTCATGGTAAATGAATTCAGTGCTGCAGTGTGGGTTGAAAAGAGTTACTTCTGATTTAGTTATATTGAGTTGGACATACAGTGATCCCTCCTGTATCGCGGGGGTTGCGTTCCAGAACCCCCCACGAAAGGTGAAAATCCGCAAAGTAGAAACCATATGTTTATATGGTTATTTTTATATATTTTAAGCCCTTATAAACCCTCCCACACTCTTAAAAACATGTCTCACACAGTTATACAGTATAAACCCTTTATATTCTCTTAGATATTAGGTAAGATTCATTGAAAGTATGTATGTAAACACACTGTTTATATACTACGCACAAATATACGTATCGTATATCATTGAGGAGTTTTATTTAATACGTAATACAGTTTTAAACGCATTGTAATAATACATATTTTAACAAAAATAATTTTATATTAACTGTAACACCTGATGCTGATGAGACGAGATGCTGAGTAACGCAAAGTGGAATCTAATGCTGCGCTCCTTTGCTGAGCCAATCAGCACCCAGGGTACATGATGCGTCAATAGCCTCCACAGAAATACGCGAACCAGCGAAACATCTGCGATATATGTCTTCATATAAAATCCGCGATATAGTGAAACCGCGCGATATAGTGAGGGATTACTGTACACCCATATCACACTGGCCTTGAGAAACTGAGGACCAGTTGAAGTAGCATATAAGAACATTCATGTACAAAGGCACTCTAGATTTATTTTAGATTATTTTGAGAAAGATGGGTGTTGAGGAATCATGACAGACAGAAAGACAGAAAACTTCTTCAGTACAGCAAAGGAGCACAAACAGAAACAGAAAGCTCAGATACATGTTCTTACTTACCGAAAGTGTGGTTGATAACCTCGAACAGAGCAAAGTAGCTGGCTGTTACACTGTCCATCCCTAGTTTCATGACCACAGCCTGGAGGAGAGAAAGGTACAGACAGAATGAGACTGGGGAGGGAAAAACAAAAGGAAAAGGTAAAACCTTTGCGATAGGACTGTAATAAATTCCTTGTTATGATGGTTAATAAAAGTTAAACAGGCCGATGTATGTGTTTACCTGGTAGACCTGGTCTGTGGTAGAGTTTTTGCGAACTCTGACAGTGAGCGTTGTTTTATCTGGCATGGCTATTCTCAACTCCACATCTGACACACCATTGTAGTTCTAGGTCGTGAGAAGGAGAGGCCAACTGTACAGTGAGTTACAGGCAGAGAACCACAAAAAGAAGCACATGTAGCTTTTTCTTATCTTTTTCTTCTTCATTTTTTTTTTTACCTCATCTGATTCAGACAGGAACTCTTGCATGATGTCACTTTCTCCAATTACCCGTACAGAGCACACTGCAGATGAAAAATAAATAATATCAGTATGTTAAATAACAGTGGTTGTACAATGACATAAACTGCGTAGCTCTGAGGTTTGAAGAGGACAACCTTCCACACTTTTTGCCTGCTTACTTTACAAAAATCCAAATGCCTGACAGAAACTCTACACCTCCTCCTCCTCATCTCTATCTGACCTTTCTCCAGGTATTCCTCCAGGCCTCTGCGTCGTGCATCCAGCTGCTGCTCCGACAGGGAAAAAGGCCACTTCCCAGGAAGCTTGGGGAAGGTAAAGTTGGCAAACTCCCTCTTCAGGTTTTGATGTAATATCACAAACTCTCTGTAACGCTTGGAGCACAGCTGCCTCCCTGCCATGTACACGTTATATACCTGGAAGAGAGAGAGCGCAGAGAAAGAGAATACTGAAAATGTTTTGCAATTTGCCGCATCTTATAACACACAGAGTGTGTGATTTACTTATTCTCATCTACTCCTCTGTTCTTGGCTACACTATTTCACTGACCAGCCCTCCTATGTGAATCATCATTTAATCAATCATTTGTGCCTGCTCTGTGGCCGCATATTAATTCACAAGTGCACCCACCACAAACTTTTCCTGGTTGAGCTCGGTGTGTTTGTAGCTCGGTACAGAGATGGGGACGGCCTGCTTGTCGGAGTAGTCGTAGCAGGACTGGGCTGAAATGTCGTCTCCGGGATCCAGGCAGTCGGCCTCCTGCGGCGGCACGGACAGCACGGCCAGCACCAGCTCCCTCTCTCCGGCCCGGATCAGGTCCACCACCTGCTTGTGGGTCGCTCCCTCTACATTCACACCATTGCTGTTCGAAAACATGGCAGAAGATGAGCTGATGTTAGTTCACTTTTATCACAATGTGTTTTTCCATTTCCACAGACCATTTTATAACATGCTGCAATTGATACAATCTTGCTTCGAAGGAGAGGAAAGCCTCTGTTTCACTTTAATTCGTGCGACAGAGACTTCATCCTTAAGGTCAGGTCACACTAGGTCCACATTTTCCCCATCAAGAATTAGACTGTTGGTTTATGTCATTAGCACAGCTGAGCATGAGCAGCACTGGGTGTGTGCCCTTTTGGTAGGCATGTGTCATAGGTAAGACGGTGCTGATGACAGTGCTGCAGCAACCTCGCTTAACAGTCAAAACAGCCACAGCATCACCTTTTCTGTTTCTGACAGTTTTAAAAGGAAACTGCAATGTTAACAAATGAGTTAAAGATCTGATCTTCTAATAGAATGGGTTCTTCTTTGAGTCTTACAGAAAAGATTTATGTTAGAATGTGTTGTTAAACTATACTTATAACTTCTCTGACAGATAAAACTCCATTTGCAATTTTAATATAACCTTGAGAGTATTGACATATTACAGAGGTCACCAGCAGAGTCCAGAGAGGGCATCAGTGCATAGGGAAATGGAAAGGGAGGAACCTAGGAAAAACAAATGAATTCATCACGCAGATCAAAGGCAGAACTTGTGACTGATTCTTATGTCAGCCATTATTTCACGACATGGCTGATGTTTCCAGAGTGACACATGGCTAAAGCTCAGATGTCTCCTACAACACAGACCTACAGACCGTGCACTTTGGCAGCTCTTTCATTCAGACAACTTTATGATTATATAATAAGCAACTGTGGCCTTTGCACTTGCACTATCAGTGCTGCTAAGTGTAATAAACAGTTTTTAAGATTTTCCCACGAGTCATACTTTTGGTTCTTCTGCCTTCATAACTCAGGGTAAAACTACATTTGCTCATTTTGTTTATATCAGTGCTGAAGAGTTGCAGTACTAGTATGCATGTGACCCAACTTGTACGCACGTGTGCACAAGCAAAGACGTACACATTCACGCGGAAACTCAAAGGTAAACACAATGACACACTGTGCACATCTTAATGAGAAAACTGTTATTGAGAGTGTTTGACATTATACATATAACCGAGAAGAAGGCTGAAAAAAAGTCTAGCACCACAGATTGCCCCCAACAAAGGCTCAGAGGCAGGGGTTGTTTGTAAAATGTGCAAAGAAGTATTGATTGCATAAAGAACAGCAGAGGCTCTACACCACTGCAGCTAGGATGCAGACACTCCACTGCACCAGTCAAATCACCAGCTAAATACAACAATAAATGTGTAAGTCGGGGTCAAATTTGGGCCTGTTTTATCTGCTGTATGGGAGACAGACTCCGATGATGAGAGTAAAGCACGATTAGTTGGGCTGCATGAATTCGTGTCAAGGGTAGGTGTGAACGTGAACACAAATACTGCATTCAACTCAGAAAAGAAAAGGTAGATGTTGGCCCCCGGGGGGGGGGGGTGAAATAAAAAAAGGGCAAACACGCATGCAAAGATCCACATGCTTGCACACGGGAAGCTAGAAATAACGGGGTCAACAAACTGCCAGGTTACTGCAGGCCATCCATTAACAAGGCAGTGTGCAAACGGCAGCCAATGAGCTGCTGAAGTTTAGAGAGCGAGGCCAATCGGAGCTGGACTAGAGGCATCCCTCCCCGTCTGCATCACCTTATTCCACACAAACAAGACACCCCCTCACGGTGCTGATGCTGAGGCTGTGAGCAGCGCATTCCTCTCCATAGCAACAGAGCCTAACATCAGCAGAGCAGTCTCCATGAATACTAACGTGCCAGCGAGGACGAAGGACTCTCACCCCAGAAGATGAGCACACAACCACGGCTAACTCACTGAGAGAGCAGCAAAGCCATGTGTGGGTAATTCACCAAATCCAGAGATGCTGGTGATCATTTTCACATTGCGATGCAAGCAAAGCCAGCTACAGTGGACACAGTGCAGAAATGTCATCTAGGTACAATAATGTGAATGTGCATAAAGGGTGGGTGGTGTGTAAATGTGTGTTAGTGGGGGGGCTTGAGGTTCGGCATGCTGTGGGTGAGTGGAATAGGGGTTTGAAGGTGTGACGGGAATGCCTAATGCCTATCCCCCTCTCTGATATATACACACAGTCCTTTCATTGTGATGAACGGCTGTGCTGCCCTGCAAGACCGGTGTGATGGTGCTCTCTCTCTCTCTCTCTCTCTCTCTCTCACACACACACACACACGATGCTCAGGGGTGCCTTCATCTCCACTGACAGTCACTCTGAAATCTCATTTGCGCGTGAAAGGTGAAGCTAAGGCAGTAGCCACTTACACCTCAAGGATCCGGTCCCCCTTCGAAATACCGGCTCTGTCGGCGGCGCCTCCCGGTAACACCGCGCTGACGTGCTGCAGCGGCGCGTACAGTTCCCCGTTAATGCTCCGCAGCTGCCCGCCCTCACTGACCTGTCCCCGCACATTGAAGCCATAGCCCGAGTCAGACTTCACTATGCGGACGAGCCGCGGGCCTGAAGTAACGGTGGTGGCTGACTGGGAGCCGCCGGTGCTCGGTGTAACGCTGCCGCCGCCGGGGCCGTTACGACAGGGAGGGTGAGGCAACGGAGGGACCGACGAACACAGTCCTTGTCCCTCGACGTCCGCCATTTTTTTCTGGCCCTTACACTGTTTGTATCATCCACTCCAATTCAGGTCACAATAAATAAAATGACATGCAAACATTAGCTGAGCGGTAGCTGGCTAATCGGCTCGGCTAGCTAACGTACCGAGAGCGCCGGAAAAAGCCGAACGACTCCGATGATTCGCGAGCTCGCCCCGGGGTGCGTCCCATGTGGGTCAGTCCAGACTCCTCTGAAGAGTGCGCATCGGAGGAGCTCCCTCACATAAAGGAGCTCACATAAAGTAACACCTTTCGTGTTCCTGGTCAAAAGTGACCGGGAAGATTTTATTTGTGTACAAAGTACAAAAGAAATTATCCCAACACTACACTTAACAATTTCACAATATTCCAAGATCAATATCTTAATACATTAAAGAACAACTGTTGTAATATGAGCACTATAAAATGGTTTAATACTTACAGGGAATACAGGGAACCCAAGGTGTGTGTGCGTGTGTGTATCTGAGCTCAGTTTTTTACACTAATTGTCGTCTCCCCCATTCATTTCTAATGACCGGTCATTTTTGACCAGGAACACCAAAGAGTGTACAAAAGTTGAATAAAACACACAAAATTGTTTGCAAATTAATGCAATTTACTTGTTGTTGAAAACCTCTTTGTGGACAAAGTCATGGTATCTTAGTCTGATCAAATGAACTACATTTTTCAGACCGGAACACAACATGAGGGTTAAAGGCATTCACTGACTTAGGTGAAGTTAGCTTCCGATTCAGCAGGCAAGAGGGAAGTTAAGGGAAAATTAACAACAGCTGGTCTAGATGCAAAAAAAACTTTCACAAATAGAGAAAGGTTTCACAAATCTGAAAGTGTGTATCTGAATGTTTTGCCTCCCTGGGATAATCTAGTTCAGATTTGAACCAGGTATAGTGATTTTTTATCTGCTCCTGGTCCAAAGTGGTCAAGATGCCGTTGAAGAATACGCCCCAGCATTGTCATTTTGACATTATGTAAGTTTTCTGGAGAGAAGAAAGAAAGAAAATAGAAAAAACACAGAGACAGGAGAGGCTTGGAATGTACGTGGGCGTGTCAGCCTCCTTTAAAAGAGACATGTCTTCCTGCTCTCTCCTCACACCCCTCTCTTCCACCTCTTTGACTGTCACACATCTTCATACAAGTTTGGTAAGTAAAAATACGTTTGATAAATACTCTTTAAAATACATTAAAATGCATTAACTATTTTGCATTTCATTTATCTAAATAGTTGAAACCTAATATATGGCATTATGTGGCATAATTATGGGGTGTGGCTTCTGTACTGTGTGCTGTATATGAAAAGGATTAACATGTTAATCTACGCTAATATTACACCAGTTACACTGTGAATATTATGAGAGCAACAATCTTGGTTCTGCTGGGAATTAAGCAAATTGAGGCAACCAACTATTACTATATAAAACAAAAGAAAAGTTCTTTGAAAATATCTACAGCCATGCAGTAAAATTGAGATGAACTGAAATTAGTGAGTGAGGACAGTGTTGAGCCAAAGAGGTTGAGAAGAAACAGCTAGTGAAGTGAGCGGGTAGGCAGTCCATGCTCAAAGGTAGGGTAGCTCTAAACACACCTTGAATTGTTTTAGAGAATGCGCACTTCCTCGCTTCTCTGTCATACCACTCATACTTTATTATGTCTCTTGTTTAAAACCAATGATAACTAGAAATGTAAGTATTTACACCGGAGAGACAGAGAAAGAAAGACAATACAACAAAAAGAAAGACTTCAAGAAAAGGAGAAAAGAATTATTTTTTAAAATAATCAGTTCTATTCATGAGACAACTGTGGATGTGTGCTGTGCAGTAACCCTCTTGAGGTTTTTAGCTGTTAATCCAACCTCTTCCAGTCTTTTAATTTGATGTTTGAGTCCAATCCATATAGCATGAAGCATTACCACATTACTCTACTGCTATAGCCTTTTTAAATAAATACAAACATGAATAAATAGACACAGTCAACAATGTGTTCTTGTTCCAGAAACTATGGAAGAGTTGACAGGCGCAGTGTTGATAATCAAGTCTATCTTTGACAAGTATGCCAGTGGAGATGGAGACTCCAAGACTTTCATTCATCATTCACTTCCCGATTTCCTGATGTAATTTAGCTTGGTCAAAAAAGGCTATAACCGTTAAGCAGCTCAACTTTCGCAAAAGTCTCTCATAACCCCATTGAGTTCATTATAGTTCATTCATGAGCTAAGGTTTGGATGAATGTAACAGTCACATTCAGCCAGTTTCCTATCTTAGGCTTAGTTCTCTTGGCAGTTGTGTGGTTTTAGCGCAGTAGGAAATACAAGACTGAACGAGCACAGCACAATAAAAGTTTGTTCTGGGGATGATTCTCCTTTTCTTTCTGCGCTTTTTAGCTCAGGTTTCCATTATTTTATGTGCTCTGTCAGTTTGTATTATCAGTGCTTAGGCTGAAACTGTTCCTGGCAATATGCTCTTGTAAAGCTAACAAAATTGGACTGTGTGCTGTATATTATCAAATAACGCCATGCTGTCTACATGTTCTGGGACAGTATAATTTCCTCCTTACACGTTCATGAACTCCATATATTGCACCACAGTCTAATTTCAGCAAAGCACCTTTCACAAAAAAAGCAACATCTGCTGCTAGCACTCTGTTCTTGCTGTATCTATTGAGTTAAGAGAGTGGTTTAAGAGCTTTCAGTTCTTCTAAAACTCATTGCTTGTTTGTGGAAATTATTTCCATACAGATATCTATCTGCCCGATAGGCATAAATGGGTGTGTTCCTTGGAAAGTTGTTTCAACAGCATTCTTGCAGTGCATGTGAGGTTACTGTTGTGCATTTGTTGTTTTCCGTGTTTCTCACCCTCTTTTATAATGGTATCATTTATAGGGATAGGCTTAAGTTTCTAAGTGGAGAATTTTGTGTTTTGAAAAAGTCTTATTGCCATGCATGGTATCAGCTTTATTGAAATTTTCACCTGATTGATAAATGATGACCTATATTGTTAGTGTAATTTTACACTGGATGAATTGCATTGTAAATTACAAAAGGACTGTGTATTACACATCCTACCTATTATGTCCCCTCCTCTCTTGTTTCCCTGTATTTCCGACAATCACAGTAAAGAAGAAAAGGAGCCACCTGTATAGCCTGTCAGCTGTAGCACTGACTCCCAATCCCAAACAGGGTTGGGATACATTTACACTCTGCATTGATTTACCATGTCTGTCGCCACTACTCACATCTACTTTAATCAATGGCGTTGCAGTATCTTATTGCTCTTTACAACCCTGTATTTTAAACTCTAATAAAAAATGGGCCTACCAAGAACAACACAACAGACTTGACAATGCAAATCTCTGCCACTAATGCTGCTAGCTGCCTCTTGCATATTGACAATTAAGGTGTGGGTTTAGAATACTGAAGGCAGATTTTGGGCAGAGACTTCATGTTCTAGCCTGTTGCAGGAATCAAGGAGAGCTTTACAAGTGACTGTATGTAGGGTTAGGGTTAGGGTTAATCCCCCAGCACTGTCCTCATTGTTGCCCTTGCCAAATCCATTCTCAGAATATAAAAAAACTCATAACAGCATCAAAACTTTCCACTACAACTCAGCAACTGATTGTTTAAGGACTCTAAAGTTCTCACGGCGAGTACATTTAAACTTTCACGGTTTGAAAGCAACATTCCAAAAGTGTGCTGGGTGTATTTTTGTTTCTGTTGCCCTGCCTGCACTATTTACTGATATAACCCTGCACAACCTGTTCGCTTGCTTCTCTTTGTTTCTTGTTTTCTTGTTTTCTTCTTTGTTTCTTTGTGCTTCAGGCTTTCATGCATCAGACCAGGTGTGTTTTGTTTATTTAGCTTGACAAGCTGACAGATTAAATGAGCTAACAGGTTTGCAAAACTAGATGGACACTAAGACGAAAGTAAGAGTTAGACAGAGAGTTGACATGTGACATTTACTGGAGAAAATTATTCAAAAATGTTCTATCAGCCAATCTTTAACCTGTGCTTGTTTCATTTCACAGCTATGTGCTATCCTAGAATATGTTATGCAGCTACATACATATTGAACATACAGATTAAAGCTGAAGTAGGTGAAAAAATGACTTTTAGTAAAATTCACTATGCCATTATGACAGTTAGGTTAGGCTCCTGTCTTGTCTCCCCTGTGTCTGGGTCTCCCTGCTCTCCCTTGTGTGTGAGTTTGTCTCCCTCTGTCTGTTCTTGTCCGTCATGTCCGTTTTTGCCGAGGTTTGACGAGGAGGTTACTCCAGGACAATCACCACCACCTGGCCTGATCAGCACACCTGCAAGTCATCTCCAATCAAGCCACCTCCTCCTCTGCTGTATTTAAACACCGGCTCATTCAACCACTCTCTGCCAGACTGTCCAGTTACTGTGCTCAGTACATTGTGACTCTTGTAAAATCTACTTTTTGTTCTTTGCTTGTGCCTGACCTCGTTTGTCTTTGCTCTTCAGACTCCCGGTGCTTGCTGTATCTGCAATGTACAAGTATCTGCAAGTATAATATCTCTCCATCCAGTCTGTACTGCTCCAGCCCAGCTTGGCTTCCAGTCTGGCCTTCGCCACGCCAGTCTCTCGCCAAGCTGTCTGCTCTGCCCCCACTCTGCTAAGTATTCAGCTAACCACCTGAATCCACACGGAAGGAAAAAGACTCTTGGTTTAGAGAAACACAACCACCTGTCATCTGCTTTCTGCCCTCAAGTTGTCTTATTAAAAGACAGTGTTTCGAACCTAACTCTCTCGTCTTGTGTCTGCATTTTGGGGTCCTAGCTTAGCTCTGCCTGAAAACCGAACATTAACACAAAAATCAGACTCTTCTAGCTGCACCTGCTGGCTCCTAACAAAGCTTCACTTTGTTCAATAGCAGAAAGTGTGTGTGTGGTCCAAGTCATTACAGGCGAGCACAGTGTGAAAGAGAGAAGGGTTTGATATACTTCCACAGGCTGGCGGACTGACGGACGGCTGGTGAGTGTTTTTTAGGCCGCAAAGACTCAGCTCTCAGCCAGCAAGGCAGCTAGGGACCTCTGGTGGATCTGGGAAAAAATTAATGCAGCAAGTAAAAAAGGCTGTCATGCCAAACATTAAACCACAAACTATACAGAGTTAAAGCAACACCTGCACAATGTAATGTAATCAATACAAAAGTTCATGTAATATATTTTTAGGAAGTTTCAAATACCTAATAGTTATAATCAAGCTGATTTTGCATGTGGAGGTCACTCAATTTTCATACATAGTTCATTTATGATACTAATATACATAAATATCTTGCTACTAAAAACAAATTAAATACAAAATAGTTTTTGTACAGCAACTACAACTAAGATATACCCCAGTCCTCTGTGCACAGGATAAGCTGGTATTGATGAATGGATGGCAAAAATATTTGTCATGATCTGAATATTTGTAAAACTAGTGGAAACAGGACCAGTGTACATGACCGCTTATGGTTCCAATACTTTTCTTTTAGATGTTTTCAAAATAAATTCCTAAAATAAGTGCAGAGCTTACAATACTGACAGAATGTCATTGGTTAAAAATGTCACATCATCTGGTGATCATTTTTGCTTAATAAACAACACCATAATAGAGAAAAAGGAACAAACACATTAGTAGGGTTTAATGTAATTTTATTTATTTTCAACCCACATTGAAGGGACACTACTTTGAAAAAAGTATTTACAGAGCGACAATGAAAGTCAAATTTTGTAGTTTTTGTCATCTGTTTAAACGTCACATTTTGATGGTAGGGGTTTATAGTTAATTTTCTGTTTAGTCTTCACCTTCTTGGTCCTTGCCTGTCTTCATGCGATAGTAACATTTGACCATGAGAGAGACACACAAAGAAACTCTTTGATGTTGATCTCTCCATTGTGGTTCCTATCTAGCCTCCCCATGGCCTTGTCAGAGTCAGATGCATTGAATTTAGCTTGGAGAACAGGTTATTACAGTTAGCAACATGAAGTCCATCTGAGTGCTGACCAAGAAGCAGGATAACAAGTGAATGTGTTATGTATTGATCTGCATGCGTATTGTAATTGTAACCATTTTCATCAGACCTTTTGTGCGATACTATACATAGACAGAGCATTTATCATCGCTCATTGTTACATGAAGCATCATTTTTGGGTGGGGATCAAACCTGCCCACTGTATAGCTTTCCATGTACACATACAGTATCTCACAAAAGTGAATACACCCCTCACATTTTTGTAAATATTGTATTATATCTTTTCATGGGACAACACTGAAGATATGACACTTTGATACAATATAAAGTAGTCAGTGTACAGCTTGTATAAGTGTAAATTTACAGCCATTAATGTCTAAACTGCTGGCAACAAAAGTGAGTACACCCCTAAGTGAAAATGTCCAAATAGTAGCCAAAGTGTCAATATTTTGTGTGGCCACCATTATTTTCCAGCACTGCCTTAACTCTTGTCAGCATGGAGTTCACTAGAGCTTCACAGGTTGCCACTGGAATCCTCTTCCACTCCTCCATGACGACGTCACAGAGCTGGTGGATGTTAGAGACCTTGTGCTCCTCCACCTTCCGTTTGAGGATGCCCCACAGATGCTCAAGTAGGGTTTAGGTCTGGAGATGTGCTTGGCCAGTCCAGCACCTTTACCCTCAGTTTCTTTAGCAAGGCAGTGGTCGTCTTGGAGGTGTGTTTGGGGTCATTATCATGTTGGAATACTGCCCTGCGGCCCAGTTTCCGAAGGGAGGGGATCATGCTCTGCTTCAGTATGTCACAGTACATGTTGGCATTCATGGTTCCCTCAATGAACTGCAGCTCCCCAGCGCCAGCAGCACTCATGCAGCCCCAAACCATGACACTCCCACCACCATGCTTGACTGTAGGCAAGACATGCATGTCTTTGTACTCCTCACCTGGTTGCCGCCACACACGCTTGACACCATCTGAACCAAATAAGTTTATCTTGGTCTCAGACCACAGGACATGGTTCCAGTAATCCATGTCCTTAGTCTGCTTGTCTTGCAGCAAACTGTTTGCGGGCTTTCTTGTGCATCATCTTTAGAAGAGGCTTCCTTCTGGGATGACAGCCATGTAGACCAATTTGATGCAGTGTGCGGCGTATGGTCTGAGCACTGACAGGCTGACCCCCCATCCCTTCAACCTCTGCAGCAATGCTGGCAGCACTCATACGTCTATTTTCAAAAGACAACCTCTGGATATGACGCTGAGCATGTGCACTCAACGTCTTTGGGTCGACCATGGCGAGGCCTGTTCTGAGTGGAACCTGTCCTGTTAAACTGGCTGTATGGTCTTGGCCACCGTGCTGCAGCTCAGTTTCAGGGTGTTGGCAATCTTCTTATAGCCTCGGCCATCTTTATGTAGAGCAACAACTCTTTTTTTCAGATCCTCAGAGTTCTTTGCCATGAGGTGCCATGTTGAACTTCCAGTGACCAGTATGAGAGAGTGTGAGAGCAATAACACCAAATTTAACACACCTGCTCCCCATTCACACCTGAGACCTTGTAACACTAACGAGTCACATGACACCGGGGAGGGAAAATGGCTAATTGGGCACAATTTGGACATTTTCACTTAGGGGTGTACTCACTTTTGTTGCCAGCAGTTTAGACATTAATGGCTGTGTGTTGAGTTATTTTGAGGGGACAGCAAATTTAAATTGTTATACTGTTATACAAGCTGTACACCGACTGATTACTTTACATTGTATCAAAGTGTCATATCTTCAGTGTTGTCCCATGAAAAGATATAATACAATATTTACAAAAATGTGAGGGGTTGTACTCACTTTTGTGAGATACTGTATTTTCTCCACCTTAGATTATCTACACCCACTGACAAAACACCTCATGGAACAATGCACATACATGCATACATATGTAATTTGCATTGGATTGCATTACATTGTGCAGGTGTCTTTCTGTATAGTTTGTGGTTTAATGTTTGGCCTTTTTTACTTGCAGTGTTTTTCTTTTGCTTAGTGCACCTCTGGATATATATCATACTGTCACCTTTATGAACCGAAACACCTGACTGACATAGTTGTACGTCTCACTGGTGGACCGTTTTCTCATGCTGGTAGATATGAACCCCTCTGCTCCCTTTCAGATCCACCAGAGGTCCCTAGCTGCCTTGCTGGCTGAGTCTTTGCAGCCTAAAATCAACACTCACCCACCGCTGCTCAGTCATTTCGTCACCCTGTGGGAATATATCAAACCCTTCTCTCTTTCAGACTGTGCTCGCCTGTAATAACTTTGACCACACACTTCCTGCTACTGAACAAAGTGAAGCTTTGTTGAGATGCTACCTTGTTTCCTGTCTGTTTCTACGCTTGGCTCCTCATTCTCTGACACCATTAGAATGATTAGAAAACTTGTTAAAATGATTAAAAAGCTTTCATACATTACATACTTTCCATACTTTAAAAGACAGATTTTGGGTGGAGTCTTAACAAGAGGGATGAGAATATCAGTTTAATTTTTAAAGCAACAGTCACTAAGATTTAGAAGAGAGTCAGACTGGAATGTACAGTTCTGTCAAAGGGCTGTTACCTATGTTCACTTCCTAATTTTGTTTTTTTGTTTTTTGCTCTGCAGTGCTATAAAACAGTCCTGTCTTTTTCTTCTCTGTATTTCAGTGACTTGGTCTGTCAACAAATTACAGTACAATAAAGATGTAAATGTTAGTCATCTCCAGTATCTTGCAATTTGTTTACATCAGACAATACTTACACTGATACTAATACTTAGTACACTCTTATATTACCATCATAGCTACACATGTCACGTAAACAATGACACAAGGACATGTCATTCTAATGACACTGACATGTTCATTTATTTAAATTTTTACTATCTGAGAGACAAAGTAAGGATTTGTAGCAAGTAGGAAGTTGTAGCAAGTTTTGAGGTAAATCATTGTGTGGTGCTGTTTCTACAAATTGTTTGCAGAAATGCACTTACTGTTTTGCTAATATTAAGTATGATTGGATTGGATGTAGCTGTTGTTCAGTGACAGCCTCAGAATGTATCCGTGACACTTTTGACATCAATTTATATTTGATTTAGCATCCTTTTAAAATTATTTTTCATCCACTCTGCAAAATATTAACTCTCTCACAAACGTTCATTTCTATTGGTTCTCGTTTGCCATTCTCCTGCCTCCCAGTGGGGCACTTGTAATTGAGTGAGCGGACAGTCTGTCCACAAAGATCTGAAGCAGGTCTTTAGTGGCTCCTGTGAGAAAACACCTGTGCATTCAGATCGGGTAGTGCAGGTTTGTCATTAGTGTTGTTAAAGAAAGACCAATAGCTAACACTGCTCAGGATATATTCTAAACCTAAGTACAGATGTTTGTGTCAATGCTTTAAATACTCAGAGAATGTAATTCAACACAGGAGGGGATTTAGTGATTCAGTGATTGTTACTGGAGAAGGACCATTGAATCACATCCAGTTTGTCCCCTCCCCATATATACTGCATTCTCCTTACTGCCTGCCAGGTGGAGCAAGTGTTTCACAGTAGTGTATTATCTTTGACAAAGGTGAGCATTCTGTCAGCACATTGTTACCCTCATGAGATTGTGGATTTATATGGACTTCCTTTCCTTCCTTTCCTTTTCTGAACTCCCTTTCAGATATAAAATGTGCAACATGTTTTTGGCTGTGGAAGCAAGTCTTTGTGTAGCTGTAAATTGTGTAAGCATAAATTGAACTCTAATCCTTAGAGGAACATAATTGGACATAAAATACAGAGGACTGTGGAAACAAATAAATGTTGTGTGTATGCATATTTCAAGACAGTATATTTTAACATGGTATGTCTCTCGTAAAACTTCATCTTTTGAAGTATTCTTTATGGAAAAGATGTTTCCACTGAGGATGCACTGACAGAGATATGTGCACTGGAAGAGCATAGCAAGTGATGCCTGTTGAATGTTTGATGAGCCAATGCTTGTTTCCTTCCACAGGAACGACACCAGATACCCAAAAACTACACATGCAGTGATTGCCATAAACAGACAAGGAAGCTCACAACAAATCAAACTCCATAGTTTTTTATTCATTTTCAGGAATGACTGAATGAAAAGTTCTTAGAAAACCATTTTACAGAGACCTGATACAATGAATAGAGCACTCTGCATGCACATTTAAAACACAAATCATAGGTTTGGATGCATAAATGGTATAATGTGGGAATAAGCTGTTTCTATGGTCTGCAGTGTCACATATGTATATGTCATATGTATAAAATATTTTAATATAATTATATTGTTACAAACATTGTAAGTGTTTGTTTGTAGTTAAACCTCTTCAGTTTTCTTGTTCACCTTCATGTTCTTTGCCTTTGCCTTTCTTGCCAGCCTTTCCTGTCTTCTTCTGGTAGTAGCATTTAGCCAGAACACACACACACCGGCAAAACTCTCGGAAGTTGACCTCACCATCATGGTTTTTATCCAGCATCTCCATGGCCTCCTCAATGTCACCTGCATTGATTTTACCCTGAGGAGCATATCTTCACGGTTAAATAACAGCATGCAATGCACAAAAACACAGCTGAGTTGTGCATAAGAAACAGGATAATGTAATATTGTTTTATAAATAGATGTGCATATCATGCCAGTGCACTGAGTCTCTTACTTTTAACTCGGGGCTTTGTATTTCTTGCTCCAACACCTTCTTGAACTCTTCTTTGTTTAACTGTCGTTTCTTGCCTTCATCATCAGCATACTCCATAAATATATCCACAATGTTTGTAATGACTGTATCCAGGCGAGCCATGGCTATAGCTAGAGAGAAAGATTGTTATTTGTTGCCAGTAATTACCAGAGAAGCAGGAGGAAATACCTTTAAAACATTAACTACTTGTGAAGATATTTGGGTTTAGGCTTAAAATCAACACTACAGGGTGGCTACATGTGTTTGCAGTAGCTCTGAATAAAGCTTTGATAAATGCCATGGAATTACTGTCTAGTTGTAATGAATAATAAAGGCAGTTTACAGACAGCATCTTGCTAGGCAGTTGAATATAACTCAACTGTTTTTTTCCTCCACAAAACAAAACAAAACCCTTCCCCAACATCTTGCTTTTCACCAGGACTCACCTGAGAGTTAGGGTTCCTCTGGTGAAGAGAGATGAAGTCTGTGTCGCCAGCTGTCCTGGATGAGACTGTTGTCAGACTGAGGGCAAAGCCTCCTCTTAAAGAGTAGGCACACGCCGTCTGATACACATACACACACACCAGACACACAGAGTGACATGCATACAACCACACACACAAACCAGCAGTGACTCATGCGGATGAAATGAAATGTACACACCCACACTGTCCAAACTGTGTGTGTGTGTGCATGTGTGTGTGTGTGTATGTGTGTGTTTGTGTTGGGGACCATATGGAAATGATTCAAGGCGAGGGAATACTTTACTTCACTGAGAGGCTGCTCAGTGAAGTCCTCTGAAGTAAACATGTCAGGACACGTGGAATATTACAGTGAGTAGGTTTAAATGGTGAGCTTTATTCATAGCTATGTCTGTGTGTTTGTGTGTGTTTGTTCATAAGTACCCTGACTTGTTTCTCTGTCTGCCTGTGCTCTCTCATTGACCTTAGAGTTTGGCTAATGTTCTCTATTAACAGTAAAAATGAAATGTTTTACAATTATAAGAGGTGATGATGACTATTAAAACAAAGCTTCATTCTGCTCTAGTTTTTAAAGAAGTTAAGAACTAAAGAGGTGTTATAGCCAAGAGTGTCTCACATGTTTCTAACTTTAATTGTTTGGTGGCTGCTGAGTTAAATTAAATGAGTATCAAACTATGCTAGTGTGAGTGTGGTGATTGTGTGCTTAAATATGATTCAGACGCACGTCACTCCCATTCATCCTGTTCAACTGTTACATAACCCCTCCTCCATTTTCCACTCGTCTGTTCCAAGGCAGCAGATAAGGCAGCCTTTTTCCTCCTCTCCTCTCGTCTCTTGCCCCTTGCCAGGTCTTTTTTATAGGTCAGTTCAAACTATTCAGCATGAGCCTCTCTTCACTTTGACCATATTACTTTCACTTATTGAATACTATCAAATTCTCCTTGCAGGGGAGGGAAAGAAAATAGAGACGGAGGATCATGTGACGTTAATTACAAAAAAAGTTCATCTTTCCACACTCTGCTGGCGGAGGTATGAGTTACAATTTCGCTGCTGGAGAGGTTGAGTATCTCTGCCGTGGTAAGTCTGCACCATGAACACTGCTTTAGAAAAAAGTGGCTTATGGAATCGAAATAGCTTCAAACTCCCTTCTTAACACTAGTTGACTGTTGTTAAAGACAATGACAAATTATTTAATGTAATATAACAATATTTTTTATATTATAATATAATAATTAGAGATGTGTATTGTATATGTTTATTTGTTCATATATATTTATTACTACCATTTATATCTGCATACACATTGTGTGTATATTGTATTCATATATATTTTCAAATGTAGGTTACAAGCTGTTGAACCATATTTATTAGTGCAATGCATGTGTTGTCTACATTACAGTTCAATCACTTTATCATATGTACACATGCCTTCCACAGTAATATATCTGATTTTATTGTATTGCATTGTTTATTTATATGTCATATTTCTTTTATGTACATACAGTTTGAACATTGTTGGAAAAATAAGAATTTCTTTGCCATCAACTGCTTCGCTGTAATTGTTTTGCACATGACAATAAAATAACACGACCTTGAACTGCATGCTGCTGTGACTGTGCTCTGTTTCATATTCAACACAATCCACCAGAAAAGCAAAAAGGTGTAAGTTACCACTTGCCTGATAAATACTCTTGAAGGAACTTACACCACTACATCTACATCACACTGTATTCTATAGCACAAGAGTTCACCAGCATTCAACTGATGTTCTTTGTCAGGTCATAATAAACAGAAACCATCTTGTATTTGTATGACGAAATCTGGCCTAATGCTCCGTCACTGAAAAAGGTGACCTTTACTTATATCAAACAGTGTTTCTCCTGACTCAGTAATAGAGCTGGAGAGAAGTAAATAGAGGGAATCCTGCAATGTCTCAAGTGGTCTTTAACACTTTGGTGACATCTAGTGGTGAAGTAAAGACAATACATGCGCTTCTGCTTAAAGGACTAAATCACCTATTTTCAGCGGTATCTCTTCTATACGTATGTAGGAGTTAAAAGCTGACCTGGTGGCTTATCTGTAACCAAAGCAGCCTAAAAAAAAAAGTATGTTTTGAGTACATTTAGCTGTAATTGTGTCTCAATGTCCTATTGCACTTTAATTTCCAAAATCCAAGAGAAACTGTCTCATAAACGTATGACAGTCTCTTCTTGTTGCAGGCTGCCTTTTATTTAAGATCCAGCACTGGTGCTGCCCTTTTAACAGTTTAAAACAATGTTTTCTGAATAACATCCTAATGTATAACAATGCTGGTATTCATTCTCTTACTCCAATGACTGACTTGTGAAACATTCACCATTCTTTTTAGGCTTTATCACTGAGTCAGTAGCCTGTGACTAGGATCACCTTTGATGGATTGCCTCTTGGTTGTCAAGTGGGCAATGCTCTGTAGTCATTGCTGATTTAATTTTCTCCCCAGGTGACGTGTGGTGTAGTACAGGACTCCTATTCTACCCTCAGGCAGGGTTCCTTGGGTATGGATTTGGTTGCTGTAAGTGTCCTTCTCTATGTTTTTGTACAGATAACAGATACAATTGCATCTTCTACTTCTTTTTTTTTTTTTTTGAGACCTCAGCAGACATTCTGTATGTTTGACACTAATGACAGTAATGACGGACTGCACATTTGACAACTTATACTTAGTCTTGTCACAGGTGTAAAAGCTCCTTTCCATTTACCTCCTTCAATTTCATATAGAACTATTGCTGGCTCCTTTCCATTTACCTCCTTCAATTTCATACTCTTGAACTTCTCTTGTCACACTTTTTGACTGGGACACCTGAATAGAACTAAGCCATTATTAACATTTTTAGTAACACCAACGATTTTCCTACTGTGATGAGTCAAAAGGTCTGCTGTGAAAAATTGTACTTATTTATCATTGGTCTGTCACCTAATGCTCTAAAGTATCCCATGTGCTTTGGGCTGCACTTTTTACCTTCTTACTTACTTCTGTGGAATGACACGTAGGATGGTGAATGTGGTTTATGTGCCAGTGCCACATGTGTGAGATAACAGAAGAATGTAAGTCTAAAACACAGTTTTTCATCTGAACTGGAGGTGGGCCATGAGAGAAACACCACCATCTCTACATTCCATAAACCCACAAACCCCACCAAATCTTGCTTTTATAATGTTTATTTGAATGTTTATTTGGCATAACCCTGCTCCCTAACTTATGATATACGAGCATGTGTGCTCCACCCTAACTCAGGCCTTAGCTGATACCAGCACATTCCCATGTTGATCCACTTACATACTGTATAAAACCTGCTGCCTCGACTGAAAAACCAAGGACAATTTATGGGTGAAATGATGCGTTTCAGATGTGAACTCATCAGTATTCTGTTTTGCACTAATGGTTCCATGTGTATAAGAAATGGATGGTGCAAAGTCCATAAAACTATATGCAACCAGGAGAAACTTTTGCCAGGAACTAGAGGTGGAAAGGATTTTATACCATACATACTAAAAGAGTAAGACAAACAGAGGGAGATATATTGTCAAAGGTAGTTTTTATTGTGAGTCTGGCACACATTTGTTTGTACTACAAAATTCTCTGGATTACAAAACATCAACATCGTTAAATTCCTTAATATTTGCCCATCACTTCTTTCCCTTTTTTTGGTGGAGCACGTAAAACTTCTCACAGGCCATTGAGAGGCCAACAACAAGTGACATAAATTCTTCAAAGGTCAACTTATCATCTTTGTTCTGGTCCAGATCTTTCAAGATGCTGTCCACAGCTTTGGGGTTGTTCTGGGTCTGAAAGAACATTAGCAAGAGAAACAAATTGTGGTAAGATGTGTTGTTGATCGATACTGAGGATAGACATTAGATTTGATAAAAGATTCTTACTTTCAGGAAGGTGGGTAACTCATTCTCCATTAGTTTTTTGAATTCCTTCTTGTTTAAGGTATTTCCATCATCGTCATCACTGGCATAGCGATGGAATATCTTAATCAGGCTCTCCATACAGTTCTCCAACTCAGTCATGGCTGCAGAAGAGGGTGCTGAAAGGAGGGAAGACAAGTTTAGGTGATGAGTGATGCTCTACTGTAGTTTCAAGCACAAAACATTATACAACATAGGGTTAGACCTCTATCTGCACTTGGATCGCTAACAACATTAAAACAGCCTACTTCATGTGCCAACATATGAATTAACTTAGTACATTAGCTTAGTACATTCACTACAGTGCTGCACTTAAGCACAATTTTAAGGTTCTTTTTACCTGAGTGTTTCCCATTTTATGCAACTTTATACTTTTGCTAAAAACACGAACTATAATCAGCAGCTTAATTATAATGTATTATACTGGACAAAGATATTGTATTATTCCCTGGAGGGTAATTCACAAGCTTAAGCACAGCAGCATATTAAAAATGAAGACCCACCTTTACATGAATGCAATATTAATACATCAATAGGCTACTTAAATTCAATAATAAAATATACATTATAGAATATGGGAAACGGGACATTCTAATACAATTACTGCTGCTATTTTCTGCTCTATGGCTTCTTCATCCAAAACTATTGTTAAGTGAGGATGTGGGTGTTGGTTTTACTGGCGCTCAAAGCAAATTCTTTGGACATTGGATATGATTTTTTTGGCACACTGACCAAAATCCTTATCTCGAGCCCCTCCCTTCCATTTAACTTTTCTTTTTCTGGTTGTTGAGAAGAAAACGGGGCATACAGACGCTGACGACAAAAGGACAGTGAAGGAACTCAAGGGGAAGATAACCGACAGAGGACCAGCCGCGACTTGTCGGAGCGGCGTGCGTAATGCGCCAACGACGCACAAGGCCAGCCAGGAAAAGATGTAGGATCCTGACTAAACTCAAACTGCACTAAAACAAAGAGTTTTATGTGTGTGTTTTTTTTTTTTACATTAAATGATCACGTTCCGTTCCAGCAGTGAAAACAGAAACGGAAGCGTTAAAGCAGGGAGGATGAACTTACCTGGACGCAGAGGAGGCAGAGAGCGGAGTCAGGGGCTCGGTGAGGAGGGTGAGGGCGCTCTGGAAGTTTATCCAAGAATTTATAACCAGTCAGGCAACGCCCAGTAGTGTCATGTGAGGGAGAGGGAGGTATGTAGAGACAGAGAGAAGCAGAGAGAGAGAGAGAGAGAGAGAGAGAGAGAGAGAGAGGAGAGCAAATACCATCCCTCCCCCATTTTCTCCCATCGCGAGAGATTACTTGCTTCACTTTCTTTTAAATACCAAACGTTTTCCCCTGTTTGAGTTTTAGGCTGTGATGTCATCTCTGAACAAAAGCATCCAGGTCCAACTTGTCCAGAGCTGTTCAAATATGAATCATGTAATCATGTTTAGGTGTCTATGGGCAAGTCTGGACCTCTACAGATCGCCTGAGTCAGGATCTTTTGACAACACAGTGGTCTTTCATAAACTCTGTTGGTTTCTTGTGATCTGGTTTCCATGGATGTATTTGACAAAAAAAAAAAAAAAGCACACACCTTTATGTCTGATATAATCAATTGCACAGTTACATTACATAATTCATAACTTCATACCAGGGCACCCTCTTGATTTAAAACCGCTAACTCATGTGAAATTGAACTTGATTAAAACAAGATAGACAGAGATGCCATATGAGACATCTTCCTTAATACCTTTATTTATCCAAGTTTCACTCTCTTTGTCAGAAACGCCCTGTTCACACGGACATAGTCACACCTGGAAGCTGACAAGAACAACCAGTCTGATCTGTTGGCCACTGAGCAGCTGAACAGGAACTGCAGGGAAGCTTTGCTCAAGGACCCCTCAGTGATTTCCCACTCCCCACCCACATTTTTCCTGCAGTGTTGAAAGTTTGTGGCCCACTTTTTTTTCTCTAAGCTTTAGGCCACTATTGCTTGATAAAAAATAGATCTATAAAACAAAATACATTGTTTGACAGGAAATTCCATGTCATACTGGTACTTCTTTTTTCTTTACACCACCACTAAGTGTCAGCATAACAAGATAAGTATAACCAACGATACTTCTGGAAAAAAAAAACACAAGGAAGCAGGTTACTTTTTCAGTCCAGCATTTTGACCACAGCTGGTGGAAGAGAAAGACAAACACATTATGGCTTCTATCCCTCCCTTGCCTTTTCCTGAACAGTTGTCCATCAGCTCACAGTTTTTGGACACACCACACTTCCTAAACAAACACAGTCATTTGCTAAATTAATTCAACTGGTTGGACAGAATAACGACACATTCAAAGTCTTTTACAGAGTTTAATTACAAAATGAATTAAACAAAAAAAGTAACGTGATGGGATACATGAATCTCTTTGCAACCAGTGTGGGAAGGGTGCTGAGGAAAGGTTTATCAATGGAATGTAGATTGTTTTTTATGGCCTAACACACACAAGGGATATTTTCCCATGATTCAAAGACAAGATCACCGTCATTGTAATAGATACAAACTTGCAGTTACTGCACTGATCACTTTCAAAGTAATATTCCCAAATCAAATCTTTAAAGCACCTGCGGACACAACAAGGGTTATGGATTAAAGAAATAATCGGAAGAAAATATGCAACTTCTGTGTTGCACTGGCCTTCAGCACTTGTGTAATATCAACAGAGTCACTGGATGCAAATGGGATCCAACAGATTCATCAGTTCTTCCTTTTGCCCTTGGTGGAAGCCTTGGCTGGAGTTACTGCAGGTACAGCTGCTTGGTACAGAGCGGCAGATACTTTGTTGATGTAGTACAGGGCAAAGAGGGAGAAAATCAGGCTGTAGCAAACAGAGGAACGAAATACATTTAGAGACAACTTTTAACTGTGCTGTATGATGCCAAAATAAGTATTTGTGATCTTCAGAGGTGCTGTCACATTACCATGTGGTGACGCAGACACGGTGTACCAGCCCAGAGGCAAACAGTGACAGGCACAGGCACAACAGGACTGGGAGTTGGAAAAAAAAAAAAGTAATGGAAGTGAGGAGCAGAGCCTGAATGATAAATCAAAACACTGATATTGTGGGCTAATTCCAGATAAATAGTACAAACTGTCTGTAAGATGGCATATTAAATCAATAACCCAACTGTGTATTGAAATGGTTAACTCTTATTGGCAGAGGGCAGCGTGGTGATGCTCTGATACGCTTTAATACTCAAGAAGGCTGATGTTTCAGTGTAAGCTGAGCTGACACTTGACTCAGCGAGTCACAGGGGAAATACTTAGCTAAATGACATGAAAGCAAAAAAAACACTGTCAGCACTTACTCTCTGGGAAAATCTTAGCTTGGAATCCCTTCCCAAAAATCAGGTTTTCCAGATTATTAAATGCCTGGGAATAAAGTTAAGGTGGGACACTCATCATTTACATTTACACAAGGAACCAGGTTAGTCAGAGAAAAATCAGGTGAGGCAGAAAACATTGCTGGTGGAGGATTTGTACACAAAAGTGTCTTCAAACAATGCATGCAATAGTACAGAATATGGTCTGTTGTTTAGCAATGTTGACTAAGCAGTTCAATCAGTGGTGACACCAGTAGGATACAGTGAGGGAGCAGATGAAGAGGACTGAGCCCAGGAACCCTCCCAGGATGGTGAGCCACTCAGTAGATCCCAGCTGTTTACTAAACATCTGCATCCCGGCAAACACCAGCACTGACAGCAGACTGGACAGCACGAGAGAGGTGCCCGTGTTCACTGCTGCAAAGCAAAGAAAGTTCAATTAATGTAACAAGTTTTGAAAAGCAAAGATGCATTTCAGAGTCTTTCATCAAGGCCAGGCATCTCACCAGGAGAGGCTGAGATTTATAGTCTTGATATTGTTTGGATGGCATGGGGCAGTAATGAGGACTAGAGAGGCTAGACTGGGGGACAAGAGCTGTAACTGAACTCATGTGCTTGACCCCATCAGGAAATACAAACTCCTACATTACTTAAAGCCGCCAACATAAGTATAACATGAACTGTACTGATAGACTGTACAGGTAGTTTGAGCTGTCAGGAACCGAGTTTAAACCAACTATGTTTGTCTGCAGACTGGGAGAGGACGTGCTGGGGAGACTTTCTGCTGCATTTCAGCAGACAACATCGTGATTTTGAAGGGATTTGAAAGTCCAGTTAAAACATCCAGCTCGTCACAACGTAACGCCACGTCAGTGTTCATTCATAAACGTTTCCGACAAAGCGCTGTTAGCTTTAAGCAAACGTCCCCGGCTATTGTAACGTCCTGCAAACACATTATAATAAAATAAACAAACATATCCTTGTCTGTTTAGAGTGACATATATGATATAAAAAATGCTGGTCTGATATCTGTCACCTATATTTCTAAACGTTAGCATTAGCTACCTAGCTTGACAATGGACGCTAATATCTTACACTACATGTGCAGATACAAACACGCTCGGTGAGATTAACTGAATGATAAATTTATCATTCAACACATACCCATGGCTTAAATGTTAAATGAGAGTCCTTGCAGTGAAACGCAGGTGAATTAGTTGAACTGGACAGACGGTCGTTCCGGCTCTAGGAACTAACAAGAAAAACCTTCCTCACCCGGAGGAGTGACTGGTAGGACCGGTGGGCGGAGTCCTGCATAGAGGAAGATCCTTTATGGGCTGAACAGAAAAGTATTTATAAACCAGCAAAGTAAAACTCAGTGTTTGGGGTTAATGTAAATGTGTCTTATTACAATTTTCCTGTTTTTTATTATTTATTATAGGGCTATATTTTATTTCATCACTAACTTTATTATTTATGTTACTTCTATATATATTTTTCGTTTTGCATGTGTGGTCTTCCTTTCCAAAATATTTTTAAGCACTTTTTTTTAGGGAGACAGAGACTCAAGAATTTAATTGCCAGTGACTACTCCTTGTAATTGATGTGCATATGATAATAAAATCTTCAGTATTGAATCAAAGAACAGTTTATATTCCCTCATTGCTTTCTTCATGAAATTTCTTAATCTCATAAAGTACTTTCTCTGATAGATTTGAGATGTGGATGTTTTCTGTTCCTCCTGCACTGACTGCCTGGGTGTGGCAGGTTTTTTTTTTAATCACACTAAATGTTTTTAAGTGTATTACTGACAGCAGTATGCTGTTTTTGCTTAAAAACCATACATTCATTTCAATATTAATTAAATTTAGTTTCGATTTGTGAAAAAAAAACCCCACCAATAAGTCTTTTGTTTTATGACACATCTGAACAGAATATTAAACCATTAAATCTTGCCTTAATAACAAAACCTGTTTGTGTGTCTTTGCTTATTATCTTTGCTATAGTAGTTTATAATTATAATTCTGATGTAATATAATTTGGAAGCAACCTTTCATGAATATATTGGGGAATCCTGTATATTATTTTTTATGACACAAAAAATGCTGTGTACTATCCCAGAAGTTCCACCTGTCAAATGCTTGAATGGACGTTGGATTAAGACTCTGGTTGTGTTAATTGTCTGTTAATCTGAGTGAGGGAGGCTGTATTTTTACACTGCATGCGCTGTGACAAAAATATGCCTGGGAGGCAAAAATGGATTCAGTGCCAAAAGGGTTCAGAGCAAAAACAATAGACAACCATAAACAATTAAAGAAATAATTTTTACAAAATGTATTGTGGGAATACAACAGCAAAGACACAGACTGAGAACAACAGAAAACCACATCTATGTTTACTGATAAAATAGTACTTATTTCTCAGCAAAGTCACGAAAAGACGGTACAACAGACATTCTGACACGCGTCCTTTCTAAATTTACCACTCTGGACACTTGCTTTTTCTGCATCTATTTAATTCAAAATATATAAAAATATATAGAAAAAAATCACAGACAGAGAGAGGCTTGTATCTTCCCTTGATGTTGTTGCAGTGTCTGCACATAAGTCAGTTCCTTTGTTTGTGCCTTATTAATGAAACATGGACCTTCTGTAGCAACAGTTTCTGTTGATACCTGGAGACAAACGTCTGCATCGACACTTTGTAGCATTTAATCTCAGGACACTTTTTCATAAGGGCTTCTTCTTCAGTCCAAAAACAGCTATGAACAAGAGAATCTCCACAAAAGCAGGCAGTACACTGGAAGGAGAGACAGACAGAGATATAAATGTGGGAAGAACCACTGAGGAGAATCAGTAGTTCCATGTATTCATACTTACTGATACTTCATTGTTTATATATAGAGAGAGCAAAAACACTGCATCAGCACGCACACACACACACACCAACCTGCAGACAGCAAAAATAACCCAATATGTCCAGCACTCCCACTTCTCAAACACAAAAAAAGACAAGGATACGGATCCGCTGCAGTGGACAGCCAGAGCTGGATGTAATATCTGTCAGGGAAAAAACACTTTGGAAAAAGAAATACACAAAATTAACTATATATACACTAACCTGCAGATGGCAAGGATCCACCAGTAGATGTCACATTCCCACTGCTCAAATAAAAAGAAAAGCAGAGCCACTGAGGCACTGGCATGGACTCCTGTTGCTACAGTAGGCAAAGAGAGTCAGGGAATTATAACTCAAGACTAGAATGACTTTTTTAATATCACATATCTCTTTTTATACTTTGATGTATTTAAAGGGCTTCTTGAGACACAAGTTTCCTGGCTTGTGTTATGGCTATCATTAATTTGAGACCAAAATGAATTTCCACCTCCCATTCTTTGTCTGGGAGGAAGATGCCATTGCACTTGCTGCCCTTATCTCTGCCCTCATCTTTGCATGACTGCATACATTATATTTCTGGCATGTTCTCCTTTATTATACAGTTGGTAGTAAAGAGTTAGACAGGAAACAAGACTAGATCCCTGGCTGGAGTTGAACCAGGGACGTTGCAATTATGTGGCATTTGCAGGAAAATCCAAGGATATAATTTTAGACTAAATTTAATTTGGTTGGTAGATATTCACTTTCTGTTTATCTGTACATACACATAGTATATCATCCTCATATATCAATCACTGACAGTGAGGAGCCCACAATATCAATGTAAAGGATACACAGAAGACCTTGGCTGCAATTGAACATGGACACTCCAGAGAAGAACCCAGTCAACTCTATAGCGAACAAGCCGAGGGTGACTGCCAATGCCACCACCAACCTGAGAGAGAGAGATACCAAGAGAGACAAGATAAACCTTTCCAGTTCTTGCAACAGCACAATGACAGCAATAACTAAAGATAACTTTCGAGGCAAAACAGTAAACAGCAGAGGTATGTTCAAGGAGAAGAAGAGGAATACAAAAACATTATAGAAATTATATGCACACATTTGGAGACAAGGAATACAAGGTAAAGTGACAGTGGTGTGATTAATAGCAGCAGAATAAACATGTCTGTGTAAACAGCAAACATCAGACTAATATATCATATGATTAAGCAGTAACAGAACCTAGTTTGCCTGCATTAAAGTATAGTTGTAATAGTATAATATAAAATATGAAGCAATGTTAATGCTATGAAAACATAATATAATATAATATAATATAATATAATATAATATAGTGACATAGTATGAGATGTGTGATATGGTCTAAGGTGAATTTAGTGATACAGTTTAAAAAACTATATAGTATAATGTAGCAATATAATATAGTACAGTATATAGTAAAGTATATAGTACAGCAGTGTAATATAGTATAGTATAAATATACAGTACATAAGAATAACATAGTATAGTATAAATATATAGTACAGTAATGTAATATCGTATAGAATATGGGTTATAATATAGTATATAATATAGCAGTATTTTATAGCATAGTATCATTTAAGAGATACTTGATCCTGATGTGACATATAGTAGATTAGTTACAGTATAACATAATGTACATAAACATAGTATAAACTAAGAGGGTGTGTGTGTGCCTGTGTGTGTCAGATTATGTCTTACTTTATGTGTGTGTGTGTCTGTGTGTGTGCAGCGTTTCCTTACTTCCTGTCTTCATTGTCAAATTGTTCTGGTGTGAAGTCCAGAGGCAAACAGGCCTTAACGTTATTTTCCTGTGAAACAGACATTTCAAACCCTTCAGCGTGAAAAAAGACACACACACACACACACTTACAATAAGACGTGAGAAACAAGTAACAAGAATTGTAAAGAATGAGGCGACATTACATTATTGCTAAACATAAAGTTGGACCTCAAATGATAATGATAATATGTCATATCACGTTTGGTCCGACTTACCCTCGACCAGAAGATAGTGATAACGATGACAAGGTGAGCTGTGATGGTCAGGAACCGAGCGGGGACGAGGCTGCCGACAGCCGACATGCTGAGCAACTATTGCAGAAATGTTGTTTGGTGCAGCTTGAATGTGCCTGGCAGATAAAGCAGTCCACTTAGCTCTTAGCTTAGCTGCAGTCAGATCATTTAACTTTGGCCGAGGCTAACTTTAGGCATGCACAAAGTGATTTCAGCGAACATATCACTACTTAAACTAATATTTATTTATTAGCAGCAGCTCAGGAGACCGCAGGTAAGACCTCCACGGTGTATCGCCTCGAGACGGTTGCTACAACAACTGCCGAATCGGTGCGTATTTACTTACAGACCGGTTTAAACAAAAATAAACATACAAAGGTTCCGGACCCGGACGCCAATTGAGGGAGGACTGTTCGTGTTTTTCTTACACAACACTGCCATCTAACGACAGCACGAGAACTGGGCCACAAACAAATTGGCATGTGGAAATTTCAAGCTACAGTGACACAAAAAACAACCAGGAGCCTTACTTACTTTTATTTAGAAAAAAATAAAGTGGAATGTAGTGATGCGTTTAATTAAAATATTTAAATCTCATAAAAAATATCCCGCATCATTATTGCGGCTGGGTGCTTTTACACAGATGAATGAGCAGATTGCAAAAGAAAAGAAAAATAGTCATTGTTGTATAACATAACACCACCAATCAGTTGAATATTTTAACATTAATGGTTCATGGGGGCAATGCGGCTGTGAAAGAGCCCCAGACCACACCACCACACCCCCCCTCCCATCCCATTTGTACGAGTCGGCTCGTTTGTTTCAGACAGGCAGGACAGAAACAGCGTGTGCGCAGCAACACGACGAGCACAGACAGTAAATCTGCTGTAGCACTACACCGGTGAAGGCCCAGGGTTGCTTTTGCTCGACAGCCCACACCAGAGGAAAAAAAAAATTAGGGGGTTCAGTTGTTGCATCGCGGAGACGCTGGCATCTTCGCGGAGGCATGGCAGAAGCGGAGTTACAAACCTTCACCTCCATCATGGACGCGTTGGTTCGCATTAGTGTGAGTACGACGCTCGTTTTAATCACCCTTATCTCTGTCAACCACGTGTGCTTACTTTAATCCACATATCGTTCTTCTCTTTCGTCCTCCGCCTTCGTGTTTCATCACACAATTTGACCCTCGACCCTATCCGAATGCACAGGATGCGTATGCGATGATGATGATGATGATGATTATTATTATTTTCTGGCATCTATTGAATCAAAGACAGAACTGTGGTCGGACACATGAAAGCGAGGCCACAAATAGCACGCACACGAAATCCCGACGTCTAAGCAGGTAACGCAGCGGATATTTGATGGTTATAATCAACGAGATATGTCGGTTGTAACAGTGCAGCTTCAGATGTTTGTCCAGCGGGCCGCGCAGGATGAGAGGGCATAGATGATGATGCGTGTTGTCATAGAAACGGGATGCTGCGTTTAGTAGCTGCATCACTGGAACAGGGCCTTTCACAACCAGCAACACTGGTGTAGAAATCGAGGCTGGCAGCCACAAACTGAGCAAAAAAAAAGATTGAGAGCTATATTTATTTTATTGATTTGAAGATTGTCCATCCCTCACACTCTGTTACCAAACCACGGTAGCCAGGATTTGCAAAGCTTATTCTACACCTGCATTTTCAAGCTAGAGGACTCCCTTTGTGTTAGAGGAGAGGCTAACACCTGAAGTCAGTGAAAGCTATTTTTTTCTTCACATTCACCCCCCTTGCCCCTACCACCACCACCCCCACGCTCTGTACATCAAACACCAGCCCACGTATCCACTGTCTGCTGCAGTTCCCCTTCTTGCTCTTGACTCCAACACATCTCATATACATTTTTTTCAGGTCACAGGAGGTGTAAAGAGTAAAGAGCTGGGGATCCTTTGTTTATTCAAGTGACTCAGCCTTTATCGAATCGCAGTCCTCATCCATCTGTCCTCTCCTCTCTTCCTACCACCCCAGTCCAACATGAAGAGCATGGAGCGGGAGCTGCATTGCCCGGTGTGCGACGAGATGGTGAAGCAGCCCATCCTCCTGCCGTGCCAGCACAGTGTTTGTCTGCTGTGTGCGGCTGAGGTGTTGGTGCAAAGAGGCTACCCTCCTCCAGACCTCCCTCCAGAGCCCAACTCGCCCGCCTCCACACCCAACACTCGCTCCCCGCGACAGGCGCGAAGACCTGCACCCAGGACCCCTGACCGCCTGGAGCGGGTCCTCAGGACAGGTGGGAGATTTAGTGTGTATGTTTGGCCCAAAGTGTGAGAGAAAAACAGAATGATCTCAGCATTAAGCCACCCAGCAATGACATCATCATTTAAAAATGTGAAGAGGATGGCGTGATTTGATGCCCCTGTCCTGTTAGAGCTTCATGGGTGATGTAGCTGACACATCACTACCCCGCCGTATATCCGGAGCTTTATATATTCAACTCATGATTTATTCAAGTGCATGTAGAGCAAGGGCCAAATAAGCAGAGAGAGTCAAGGAGGCAAAAAAGGCAGTAAGCATCTGTCGACCAGGTGTGTTTTCAAAGTGTGTGTGTGTAAGCAAATAGTTTTTCCTCCACAGTGAACTAGTGAACTCACCTTTATATATCCCACTAAGCGCTCTGCTTTTTACTCTTTTTCACCAGGCTGTCTCTCTTAATTGTCATTAACTGTCTCCTCCTCTATATATCTGTCCTTGCCTCTTTTTCTCTTTCATCTCCTTTCCTCTACACCTGCGTCCTCTTCCTCAGTATGTGGGACATACCCAGGGCGGAGGCGGAAGGATGCGGCCCCTCCCCCCATGTTGTTCCCATGTCCTTCCTGTCAGCAGGACGTGGAGCTCGGAGAGAGAGGCCTGACAGACTGCCTCCGCAATCTCACACTGGAGCGTATCGTGGAGAGGTACGCATATGCACCAACACCATAGGCACATCACAGACTGCAGCAGAGTCAGAGCTGATACTGCTGTCTCAAACATACATGCGACTCACGGTGAGTTCTTATTTCAGCCTAAGACAGTGTAAACGGGTTTGGATTGGGTTTTTATCAGTCCTGCAGGAAATGAAGAAAAGCAGCAAATTAAGGGCTTAGTCAATATGGCTTTATAAATGAGACAGGAAATCATTTGCTGGAATGAGTTTCAATAATGAATCTCTCCTTTACTCCTGATCCAAGGCTAAACCTGAAAGCAGATTGGAGGCCCAGCCTTAAAACTGCAGTGTGCTGTACGATAGCCACTGTGGTAAAAATGGTTCCAAAGTTATGTGAAGGAAGTTTTGAATAAAATACTTCTGGTCCTTCTTTAATGTTAATCATCCTCTAATCAGTTCATATATTTAAGATCAAAGTGAGAGGAGCTGCTCTTGAAAAAAGTGCTCTGAGATAGGGAGGGAGAGACTTATGGGGATAGGCAGTTTCACACGCAGCAGTTTGATGAGTGCAGCTGCTCTCTCCCTGTTGGTCAGGAAAGTGTGACGGTGCATGTTTTATTGTGCAGGATGCACTAACAAGGCAGCTGCTGGTGATGTATCCAGGTCAGACAGTAAAAGAGTTGGATTCCTAACTACTGAAACGAGAGCAGGGCAAACTCAGATGAGCTCAGTCTTCCCTTAAGTTTAAAGGACTCGGTCTTCCTTGCTTTCTTTTCTGCTGTAGCTAGCGCTGCCCTTATCTCCCTGTGCCCCTGTCTGCCCTTTAGGTACAGGCACACAGTGAGTCTGGGCAGCATGGCCATCATGTGTGGTTTCTGTAAGCCTCCTCAGTCCCTAGAGGCCACTAAGGGCTGCGCTGACTGCAAGTCAAACTTCTGCAATGAGTGTTTCAAACTCTACCACCCCTGGGGAACCCCTCGAGCTCAGCATGAACACATCCTACCCACGAACAACTTTCGGCCAAAGGTTTGTCTGTTTTGGGGTATTACACATCACATACAGTACCTTCTCTTCTGTTGTGGTGCTCTAACCTTCTTTTGTGCTTTAGGTCCTAACATGCACAGAGCACGAGCAGGAGAGACTGCAGTGGTACTGCCGTAACTGCCAGAGGTTACTGTGCCCACTTTGTAAACTCCGTCGAGTCCACCATGGACACAAAGTGTTGCCTATAGCACAGGCCTACCAGGCCCTCAAGGTGCGTTTGTGTGTGCTGTTTAGACTCTTAAGATCCTGATGTGAACAGCCTTCAAATGTCAAGTTTATGGGTTTGGCGTTACAGGACAAAGTTACTAAGGAGGTCAACTTCATCCTGGCCAACCAGGAGACAATACAGAATCAGATCACTCAACTGGAAGCTGCAATCAAACAGATGGAGGTAAACCATCTTTTCTCTGTTTTGCACTTCCTCTGCTTTGTCATAGTACCTCATACTGTATCTTTTAAAGGGTACAGCAGAATTCAGAGAATGTCTGCTGCAGTACTTTGTTGTGTTCAATTGAACTGACCATCTCATGTTTTACACAACCAGTTATTACTTTTCTTTTGTATAACAAGTTGAAAGCAGTATTTAATCTAGGAATTGAATCCAATTCAAAACAAGCTGAAGCTGAGGGGAAACTACCTTTTTATTGTTCTCTAATACAATGGGAATTTGTCCCCAGTCTATTCTGCAAATCTACTTTAACTACAGCTGCAACTGAAGGGACAGGTAGTATTAGTGGGCCCTCTAGAGGCCTGTGGCTCTTGTGCAATGGCACACTTCTGTGCTGGCAGTAGTGACGAAATTGCCTGTGCGTTTCTCATTCATAATCTGTCATTGTTTTTTCACTCAGCAAATTATTTCTCCACACTTTCTCCAACTTTGTCCACTCTTTGGGGTGCCCTCTCCATCTCTGTCTCCAGGCAAACAGCGCAGTGGCTTTGCATCAGTTGGCCCACTGTATCCGAGAGCTGGGAGCGGCTGTAGCGGAGCGCCAGGGGTCTTTGGCTTTGGCCCTGGAGGGATCCCGCAGCAGGAGGCAGGAGGCCCTGTCTGCCCAGGTGTCAGAGAGGCGAGGCTTGCTGGAGAACGCAGGCCTAATGGCCTACACGCAGGAGCTGCTCAAGGAGACCGATGCACCGTGCTTCGTGCAGGCTGCCAGAGTCACTCACATCAGGTAGCACACACATTTATTCAGATGAATCTAAAACTTACTTAATTGCTTAGATCTGATATTCTGACATCTCATCATTTGTTTTTCAAGTTAGTCACTTTGACTATTTCCATTCTATTTATCCTCTCCTATTGTATCTGTGTGTCTCTCCCCTTCCAGGCTGGTGAAAGCCATAGAAAACCTCCAGTGTTTCTCTCTCTCTGCTGATCCCTCCTTCAGACACTTTCACCTAGATGCATCCAAAGAGGTCAAAGTCATCCAGGATTTGGAGTTTATACGTGGTAGGCTCCCTTGTTCCTGTGATGTATACCGCATAAAAGTGAAAGTCTACATTATAAATTAATGTACCCTGCATCTTACTGTCACCTCATCTCCTCTGCAGCCCCACTGGCTCCAGTCATTGACACTCAGAAGACACTTGCCTATGACCAGCTGTTTTTGTGCTGGCGCCTCCCTCAGGACTCGGCCCCAGCTTGGCACTTCTCTGTTGAATACCAGCGGCGAGCAGGAGGAGCCGCTGCCATGTGGGGCGGCATCAGATCACCTAATGCTGCGACAGCGTGGCAGCGTCTGGATGAAGTGAGGGGGACCAGTGCTGTGATCGATCGACTGCAGATGGACAGTGTGTATGTGCTCAGGGTGAGAGGCTGCAACAAGGCCGGGTTTGGAGAGTACAGTGAAGAGGTTTACCTTCACACTCCACCAGCAGCTGGTGAGATTTGCTATAGAGATATACACATGATGTAGATATTGTTATATTACATTATCAGTTTATTCAGTTTTACATTTCATTCACTCAAAAACTCATCATCTTTCTTCTTAAAACAAATGAAGCCATTCCTTGTTCCCAATGCAGTCCATACATTTAAGATGTGTACTGTAAAAATCTTGGGGAATAAGCAAAATGCCTAAAATGTGGATGTATTTGTTTTATAATATGTGAAATAAATTGGTTTGCATTGGTAACAAAGAGAAGACTGTTGGCAGATACAGTATTTTAAGTCTATTATTTTTCCAGTATTGTCATTTTTCAAATGAGTGACTAATCTTGCCATTTCTTTTCTCTCCATCCCTTCATTTCTTCCATTCCCACTTTATTTTTTATTTCAGCTTCAAACCTTCCTTTTTTTCATTCTGCATCTCAGTTTCATCCTGTCAGACTCTTTCTGCCATCTTTCTTGCTTCAGGTCTGTTCTGTCCACTGCATTGCAAAATATCATTCCTTTATATTACATTCTTTCTACATAGTCATAGTCATCACCAAAAAAAGCTTAATCAAATTTTACTTCACTTCTTTCCACTTTTCCTCTTGAATACACTGTTTCTCCTGAATTTCCTGTTATTATGTGCTTTCCTTCCACTCTTCTTCAGCTCTTTTTCCATTGAGTGTTCAGACCTGCTGTAGCTTGACTATAAAAGCCTCAGGATCTAACCCCTCCTGACTCCTTTGTGTTACCTTCCTTGCCATTTCCTTTCCTCTTTACCCCTTCTTTACCTCCTGTTATGCCTCCTTTACCCGTCCTCTCAGTGTTGAATTTCTCCTTGGACTCACGCTGGGGGTTGCATGCAGACAGGCTGGCACTGGGTAAAGGCCAAACCTATGCCCGCAGCGTGCCCGGCCTCTCCCTCCTGCAAGCCGCCGACCGCACACTCACTTCGTGCCACTTGACCTCTGACCTGCTGGTGGCCGACTTGGCTGTCACTCAAGGCAGACACTACTGGGCATGCTCAGTGGAGCCTGGTTCCTATCTGGTAAAGGTGAGAGGGATGCTTGTAGATCAGTTGGTTTGGTGTTATTATAATGCATCATGCATATATATGATATATATATATATATATATATATATATATATATATTTGGCATCAAGCTTTACCTTGCATGCAGACTTGCAGTGGACATGACCAAAGCTTTCTGTCTCTCTAAATCTCTGTCACACAGGTGGGTGTAGGTCAGGAGGCGAAGCTACAAGAGTGGTTTCACCTCCCTCAGGACATGGCCAGCCCTCGGTAACTAAATATTCTTCTCTGAAAGTTATACTTTAGATGAAGTATGTTTCACCGGCCAATTCCTGTTGCTAATGTCAATAAATATAATGCACTGAACCACAAATGCCACTATGAATAAGATTTACTTCTTGTCACATTCATTGATGGAGCTCTTGATGATGTAAGTACATTCATTGCCACACCCCTTATACGGAGGGTTGGGAACTGTGCCAGAATTGTTACTTTCTACATACTTAAAGCAGCATCAATTGGTTCTTCATAGATTTTATTGGCCACTTGGAATGATAGAACAACCTGTAAACACAACATTGACATTATATCACCTGCCGCTGCGGGAAACGATGCTGAAGAGAGCAGTGAGACTGAACCAAAGTGAACAATAAGCTGAAAGATGCTAAAAGACTCTGAGGAGCTGAGGGGGAATGCAGGGTCAGCAGATACTTCCCTGTGGGTTCATCACAAGGAGTGACCCCTCTCACATTACCTAATCCATTGTTGATACAAAATATTGATCGTTGCAGTTTTAAAGTATGAAGGTCTGGTGAATAATATACACTCTAAGTCATACTATTTGATACGTACTGCAAAGCACAATATGTGCCACATTCTTTACCTTGATTTAAAGTAAAGTGAACCCTTTAAGAAGAACTTCTGATTTGACCTTTTTGCTATGCCAAAACATGTTTTATCCCAAAATTATTCAAATCATTTTACGTTTATCTATATTTCATACACAGTTGTTAAGTTTGGGACAGTTTTGTGTCTTATGACCCTACAGTTGTATGCACACACTGTTCTCCGATAATTCTACTGTATTACTTTGCTCTTTAGCTTTGAATGTTTTTTTGTTGTAAAAATTCAAAACAAGTGTACAGTATAAATGTTGTTGTCACTGAGGTGGAATTTGGAAGCACTGCAAGTCATCTTTAGGATCTGCTGTATTCAAATGGAAAGTTTTTTAAACATTAGATACAACTTTGCTTAGTTTTTCTCTCATACAGCCAAATATTTCTCCTCCCCTCTTCTCCCCCCAGCTGCGACCCAGACAGTGGTCATGACAGTGGGGCAGAGGACGGCCAAGACTCTCCTCCCTTCTGCTTCCTCACAATGGGCATGGGCAAGATCCTGCTTCCTCAAGGACACAGTCACAGTCAGAGCCAGGGGGACAGCCACAGCCAGGGAGGAGCGCACTCCCACAGTAGCAGCCATAGTAACCTGCCTCACCCTCATACAGCTCCTCTGCCACCCCGAATAGGAGTGTGTCTGGACTGTGACAAAGGACGTGTGTCCTTCTATGATGCCCACTCATTGCGGATGCTGTGGGAGGGACACGTGGATTGTTCAGCTCCGGTGTGTCCGGCCTTCTGCTTCATTGGCGGAGGGGCCCTGCAGCTGCAGGACCTTGTGGCCAATCGGAGCATCGAGGAGCCGCCACCACGGAGGGTAACTATCCAAACACGTGCGACAAATCTCAGCAAATAAACTGTGGTGACGCAGCAGTGTGTGGGCACAGTTCACTCAGTGTTCAAAGTTTTTCCCCTGTCTGTAAAGTTAAAGGTGGTTTATATTTAACACTTGTGAGTTGATAATTAAATGCCTTGAAACTTCGATACTTGATTGAACTGTTGCTGCTTAATGTGGATACGTTTTTCCTGTCAATGCGATTTTTGAGATCTGACTATAAATATCTAATGTACTTTTGCATTTGCACTTGGCCTGAAAATATTTCTTTAGCTTTGTTTATTTGATATTTTGTCCTGCTTTCTTTCCTTCTCCTCGATTTTGCAAAGCTCCTATGAACATTGTGGCTGGAGTGATCTTAGACTATGCAGAATTCTGTTGACAGGGTGAGTCAAGCACCTTTATAACAGGTTAAAAAGTCTGTTTGCAATGTAAGAAAAATTTGCCCTCCTACGACACTTGTCTTAATATGTCCCAGAATGATTGGACAGCAAACGTTGCATGAAAAGTGTAACTAACATTCATAAACTTACATATATGCAGATAACTGTCACATTGTAAAAGCACCTCAGATGTACTGTATGTCTAATTTTATATTTTGATTTTTTTTTATGTAGACTGAACAAGTGTTAATGACGTGTATATAATTCAGAATTAGAGGATGTAAGTATAATTCAGTTGTTGAATTGTGAAGTTCTGCTGGCTCATGTCAGGATCACGTGTCTCTGTGTCTAAACAGTCCTGGTTGGTATTTTATATAGTTGCTGTTTTGCATTTCAAAAAGGAATTGTGTAATATTTCGGCTGGGTACACACGCTCACAGTTGCCTCAGTGTTTTCAGATTACAAGAGAAATCAAAGTAAAAAAGTGTCAGTGTTCAGTGTTTGACTTTTTGACAGAAGTCAAAAATGTCAGTATCCTACTATTAAACTGTGCTGTTTGAGTTATTTGCACATACTTGTTAATGATAAGATGTTATGTGAAAGGAAGTGGATGGATGACAAAGTAACCAGCTGAAGTAGGCTGATGAGAGGAGGTCTATTTTATGAGGTCTGTTTAACCTTTAATCGGACATGTTTTCTATAGCTTTTGTTTTTTTCCGACTACAGCTCACATTAGCTCATTTGCATATTGATTCATCACAACAGTTATGTTTGGGGAATGTAAGCCCAGTTATGCTTCATTTTAATGCAGAAGATTGTCTATATTGTAATATTTTCAAAACGACTGGCTCTGACTGTATTTTGATAATATAATATGATTTTCTGGTGTGTCTGTGTGTGTGTGTGTGTGTGAGCTCTGGCTGTGACTTTTATGCTTTCTTTTGGGTATATGTGCGCGTCCTGTCTTGAATGATTCCTCTCCTTCTGTTATAGCACAGCACTTGAATGACTTTAGACTGTAGCATCCCAGAAATCAAAATATCTCTTAATTTAGACTTATCTTTGCTGGCAGAATATTTCTGTCATGTCCTGAGAAAAACAATAAATGACTGATAACTGTAACATGGAGTCCCTTTGCTTTAAATAATGACCATGTCATATTAAATGTCTTTTCGCTGTTCTTGAAAACAGAGTTAACGCTACAGTAGCAATTCCCACTTTTCTAAAGTACATTCATGACTTGGTTCCTGCCATCCTGTTTCCGTATTTCAAAGTTTGTTTGTTTTTTTCTTTTTAACACAGAGGACTTTGTGTAAGCCGCCTTTATTTGTCATCATTGTCTGACATTTTTCACCCTGCAGCCAAAATGATAAACATGTTTTTGGTCAAATACAACTGTAGGTTTAATTGTTGCATGCTATCAAATTGTCACATTTGGATTGACTGTAAACAGCAGAACAGAACTCTAGAAGGGAATATGAAAACAGACTCTCCTTGTTTGAATGTCATGAAAAAACGGATGTCTCTATGAGTGTGTGGTGCCCGCCTGCATGTAAGGGCAAGCGCGCCCTTAATCACTCAAGTGTGCCAGAGCTGCATGAACACGTAAAGTGGATCTTTTGTACCACAAGGTTTAAATATAATCAACCTATTTTGCACGGAGCCAGGACACACCTTATAGGACACCTTATACAAAGCGACAGCAACAGAAGGAGGCAAAGAGGAGGTGGTTCAGTTGGTGAGCCAGTTGGACTGGTAGGTCGCAAACTGTTTTAAGAGGCTGTTATCACCCAGACAGAGTGATAGATAGCAATGTTCCACAAAGGTAAAAGAGTTAAGTATAGATGTTGTGTAACACCAGAATGATTGTGTATTTGTCACTGTCTTTTTATGTCAACAGGGAGCTGTTGCAATCAAAGCAATGCTGGAGTTCTCTGGAAGTATGACCTGTCTGCTACAAGAGTTTGCAAAGATGATTTTTTAAAAAAAGCACCATTAGGGGGCGACATTGTTCGTGCTTTGTTGATTCTCCTCCTATCATCTGTAAAAAACAGGTTAGTAAGCAACAGGTGCACTATGTGTCAACAGTGACTTGTCTGGCCACAAATCTGCGATGACGGGTCAGATATTGCAAGTTAAGAGCTTTCAGCTTCTGTTTGGTTCCTCTGAGCCAATCTTTGTGCTGTTCATTGGGTTACACCTGGAGGAATATTTCTCTCTCTCTTTTTCCTCTTTCTTTTTACCGTTTTTTGGTACCTATTTATTCGTTGGTGACAATACATATAACATCAACATCAACAAAATTAATCAACATTAATCAAAATGTTAATAATACATGTGCAACAATTAGCCAAGACTGGCTAATTTTCATCTGTGGTCCCTTGACCAATTGCACCTGCATAGTTCTTAAGAGTGTCACAGTGAGCATCATTGCGTTTACACACACATACCAAATGTGACATAATACGACAGAGACCTCCCACAGACCCAAGCAAAACAATCTACATGAACACCACGCTGCTCCCCACTATTATTCTAAACACAGGCAAGATCTGCCACTAAAAAGCATTTTAAATGCGTGTTCTTTCTTTCTCGTCCTAATTACACCTCCAAAGGTCTCTGGGCCCAATGTGGTTGCATCATGTCTTAGTTACAGTTCAGTTTAATTTACATATGTTTACCCAATGGAGCTCCTCCCCACAAAAGCTAATCCAGTACTTGTGTGTTTGCACACAAGCTTGTCAGTGTGAAATTCACTTGAATTTCCAACTAGATTGTACCGTGGAACTGTATTGTTGTAAGATGATCGGATGGAGGAGTTGAGTGACTGTCTGATAATGGAAAAGATAATCAGAAGATGAGTAAGCATGTTTATAAGTTGAGTTGAATACAGAGTACCGTGGAATTAAAAGATATTTTATGATGTCTCTCATCAAATACTTCATATATCTCAAGATAAACATTATAATGGCATTTTTCATGGTTCAAATCCACAGCCATATATAGTCTGTTCTGAGTCATTATCTGGGATGAAACTACTGTATTTGAACAAATAATGCAGCTTTTTTTCATGTGTTGGAGTTGACTTAAACAAAAATGCTGAGTGCCATGCAGAATAAGTTCTGCACGCAATGAGATGTGGCAAACTTTCAAATGTGCATACAGTGCAGGAAGCTGCAGAAATGTTTGCTAATGCAAGCACAGACTCCTAGTCCCCTGAACAGCTGTGTCTTCTGTCTTTCCTCAGCACCTCTGCACATCACAGCAGACATGTATGTCCTGCGCACACACTCAGACACCCACTTCTCCCAAACATTTTAACTCCCAAGTAACTCTACAAGTTCCAACCATGGTCCACACTTTTTCCAAAAGAAAACAAGCAGTTTGTGATCCTCACCAAAAACATTTTTGTGTGTCACTGCACTGAAATCCACACACAACCTTGCAATCACACTTAAACACATACACACACAAATCTTCCATGTGTGTATTGGACAGATGCCAAAGTGAGAAAGCATGTTCAGACAGGACCAAAGCCCCACAGGCTCTGTGAGTATTTATGTGTGTGTCATTTTTGGATGGGAAAAACATTAACTCTCCATAAAATCCTTAACTTTGCTCCACCTGTTTAGCTCACTTTTGAGTTATATTCTTTTCATATGTAACCTGCAATGTGGCTGTATTCAGTATACAAGTATTAGAAATGAACATGGCCAAGAAGAAATGTAAGCTTAAGAGTAAATGTATCTACTCAACTTTTGAAATCAGCAAAGCACAATGACAAATTTAACTGCATTGAAGATGAATTAAACTTTTACACATGTAGTGCTGTTGTTGCGTTCACTGGTGTCAAGCAGTTCTGCTGGTAAAACAGGAGGATACTTGACAAATGATTTATATCAAAGGCAAAATGTATATGTTCATCTGTTCTGACAGTATTTTGGTCCATAGGCTGTCTTCTGACAGCTTAATGACTAGCTGTCCACATATCACTTCACTCACTGTTCCTATTTTGAAGGGCAGGAGAAGCAGAAGGAGGAGGAAGAGGAGGAAGGAGCAGGAATGAGGAGGGAGAAAAACAATCTGGGAGACTGAGACAGGACATACTGAACCACACTATAACCGCAGCCCTCCGGACACACCGGACACACCAGAGGGCTGCCTGTAAATCTATTTCCATGGCAGAGGTACATGTGCAAAGGTCTCAGCACCAACTGGTAACAGTGAAAGAGCTGAAGAGTCACATTTTTGCAAGTGTGATTGTGTGTGTGTGTGTATAAGAAAAAAGAAGGTGGTCGTTTGTGTGAGGCCCTCAGCTGTGCAGCCACCAAGCTCTGAGGAGAAAAATGCTGATTATAAAATCAAAACAAAAGGTGTAGAAGCTAGTAAAACTGGGAATAGAAAACCACTTGCTGCTCTTTGCACATGGCCCCCCATAAATACCCACAGCGCCAACTGCATTTATAAACAAGGGAGTACATGCATATACATGCCACCAATATAACGCTGTAGCAGAAAGCTTTAGTATGAGTGATAATTGGGGACTTTTATGTGTAGTGTTCTGTCAGTCAGTGAACTCAGCTGCTTATCAGAAGAGCTCAAAGTGAAAACTGGTGAGCCCCTGTTTCCTCTGCTTATCAAATCTATATAAATCTCAGACTGGCTGACAGTGATCTGATGGTATGAAAACACGGCAGTCAGCTGTGTGACTATTTCATAAATGCAGTAGCAGGCATGCAGGACCACCGAGTATTTTAGAGTAAAGAGAGGGAGAAAGAAAATATGAGTAAGAGATATAGTTATGGAAAAAGGTTAAAACAAGGAGAAAGAAAGAAATCAGATGGGAGTGAGTTAGAAGAGGAAGGACAATAGCTGAGCATGGGAATAATTAGATAAACAAGTCAAGGGAGGAGGGCGACAAGGTGGCTGGGAAGGGTGAGGGGCTGACAGGAAAACTGAGAGAAGCACATTCCTTCTTTCCCTCTTCTCCTCTTCAAAACAGCAGCTGGGACAGGTGTGCTTTTACTGATGGTAGAAAGTGCACAAGCTCCTGACTGCCCCCCAGTGTGCTCTGTGTGTGTATGTGTTTATATGCTGAGCGTGCATACTGTCTGCCTGCAGACTGCATGTTAGCAGAGACTTTGTTGTGTGTAATTACGGGGAAACAAAACCCATGGATCAGAATTCGCCCATAATGACAAAAATAGACATCTGAATGCATACAGGGTGTTTGTGGGGGAGAGATGGGGTGCGTGAGTGTCCGTGTAAGAGACAGCATACTGTACATACAGTGTGTGTGTATGTGTGTGCAGTACATACTTATGTTGCAAAAGAACAAGAGTCAGCTTGTGTTTGTGTGTGTGTTGGCCAAGGAGACTGTCTCTACTACAGGAAACAGAGGGATCCTGTTTGTGAGCTGTACTCATTGTTCAGCTGATTACCCCCCCCCCTTAACGCCCCTTGTCCTCCACATACACTCGTATACAAAGCATAGGTCCTGTGTTACTACTTGGCTGTCAACAAAGATGAGTACACATCAGTGGAACACGTAGTTTCTTCACAATAAAGCCACATTTTGTAATGAGTGTGGGTGTGTTCAGCCAGTCTATATGACTCCATGCATTGTCACACCAACCTTGTTGATGTCTGTCTCTTTTCAAAACAAGACAGAACAACACCCAATACTCCCTTATCTTCTCCCGGACTCATCGTTTACTCATTTTTCTTACTGCCAACCTCAGCCCCTCCTCACCTTCCTTTTCCTACTTAATGACTAATTCCTTTTCACAAGGCCCCCACTTTATCTCTGTATCTGGGCTGTTTATGAAAACACACCGGCTCATGTTTCTGGTAGGGAGCAGTCTTGATGTGTCTGACTCACTCGTCTACTCTATCCTGTCCCTGTTTGTTTGACCTTTTCTTCCTTTTTTTTTTGTCGTTCTATAAGTTAATAACAGAACAAGCCAAATCCACAGAATTTTCTTACTGTCCCAAGTTTGTCCTTTTTTTTCTTTTCTATACACCCATTCCTTCTGCTTTCTCATCATCCATTCACATTTTTAGCCATACTAATGCTAGCTGTAGGAATGGCAATGTTGGTCTTTCAGTAGTTGCACCACAGGGGTCCAGACTGAAATATCTATAAGATGGATTGCCATGAAATTTGGTACACATTCATTGAGTCCCACTGATGATCTGCTCCTTACTGTTTTTTACTGTTTTACGGTTTCCCACCCCTGCCTCATACATTCGTCCCCTCTACTTCGTTCCTTCTTTCAACTGTGGCTCATTTACCTCCCACTTCCAGTCCTCTCAGCTTGGTTTTTCTACATAACACTCAATTCCAGTACAATACTGTGTTGTGTCTGTGTGCTCTGTCAGGGGCAGGTTCTTTGAGCGCAGGAAGAGAGGCCTACGTAACAAACACACACACGGATTTCACGCACAGACACACACACAAACGCACTTTGCACAGGATGAGAACCTCTGGCGTGGCCTTTCCCACCGCTGCCCTCTCTGTATCAACATACTCACACAAACAGGCTCATTCACACTGCTGCATCATCAAACAGGCTTTTGTCCCTTCTTACACAATCACTCCAATCACACACACACACTTATCTCCACACATCTGCATGTATGCTCATTAGTGCGTCCGAAACAAAACTACAGCACAAATGTTCCTGCTCGCCTTGCTGGCCCCAAAATCTTTCATGTCCACAACTTAACAAGCAGTCAGCCAATAAAAGTCATTGATGGTTAAGGTAAAAATGTATTTACATGGCACCTGTAAAGTTGATACATCCTTCCTGAAGTCAGTGAATCAGCACTGGCACTCCCGCACTTGATTTGTATAACATATGTTCTTATCACAGATAATAATGAGGACACAAGCAAGACTATTACCCATGACAACCAGCCACCAGAAAAATAAACATCATTCAACCCTGTAAACAAAGAATATGGTGTTAATTTCATGTATTATGTTATTTTATCTCATTTACAAGATCTTATAAAAATAGCAATAATAATATAGTAGACAATATTTCATCTTGAACATAAAACAACATACATATTCTGTATCAAAAAGATGTAAAATATATAGAAAACAATTCTGAACAAATATAACTTACTGCCACCACTATGAGTCAATATAGTAAGTACCAATTCGAAAGAGATATGAAATCATTTTTGCCTCAACAGGCTGTGGGAGACTATACTATACACTATATTATTCCATACATGAGTACCAGAAGAAAAGAGCCACTATATGTAATTTTCAAATAGCAGCCAACAAGTTATAGCTCCACAAAATCTTTGGTTGGTATAAGGTGAATACACTTCACTGGACTGTCAACAGGACGCGAGTCTCTTAACATGTCGGTAGATCAGCAAATGCCATTGATCTTTAATGGCAAACATGATCTAACAGAAGGCACTTTGAGGGGAAAAAGAAAACAAAAACAACTGAACTGAATCGAAACCAAAGACACTGTCATTTTTCAGCTTAACTGATAAACTGATATACCTCCTCGAAATTACACAGGACACAATCTCCACATCATCAGCGGAGTCGTCCAATGACAGTTTGTCTCTGTTGACTAAAGATACAAGACAGCTGATGGGAAAGTTTCGCTGCTGCCCTCCCATGGAGTCATCAGGTCAGGGTACATCTTCATACGTGCATTGGCTTATAGGAAGGTGAGCTTTGATTGACAGATGCAAATCTCCAAAACAGATAAAATCTGATGAGGCTGGTGAAGATTCCAGGTGTGTTGGGAACCTGGAATGAACACAAATAGGAAGACGAAAAGGCACTGAGGATACTTTAATTTGAGTTAGTGTCAAAAGCTGCGTTTACAGATGTGTATTCAGATGCATGTTCGCTGCATATTACCATGATGTAGTAGTCCATTAGCTGGAGGCCGTAAAGGACCCAGGAGGTTGAGGTGAAGAAGGTGGCTACTGTCAGAGGAAAGGACAAGCACTGCACGTCGCCACTACGCACTATTTTTACCTAAAAGGGAAAGAAAGAAAGAGCAGCAAAAATCAGTTTACACACTTTAAAAAGATGCTTTGATCAAACATTTTATATTTGCAACGGATCAAATTACAATGTGTCATGTGAAAAGTATTACAGACTCTTTCAGACTCTTTTACCCTCAGCTGTATTTCAGCTGTTTTGCTTTAACAGCCGGCAAGTTTATAGTTTTGGTTCAGTCTTATCAACCCAGTTTCCAGACACAGCAGACAGCTGTTTTCAGCAGAGAAACAAACAAAGTTAAGAGCCCATTTATATTGGGACGTATGTACACACGTGGACAAAACTGTTGGTACCCCGCCATTAAAGAAAGAAAAAAACTAACCATCATTTCTGTCCTGGCCAGTTTGTTTTTTAAAATGATTTTGTTGAACCACAATTTAAAAGCAATGTCTGATTTTCATTAGTTAATTTTCAGTAATATTTTTATTTATTATTACTTTTGTCAGTGTCAAGTTATTTCAGTGACCTTTGTGGGTTTTTCTTTGCTTTAACAGAATGGGTACCAACAATTTTGTCCATGTGTGTACATACGGACAGGTGGCAAATTATAGGAAAAAGCTGAATGCTTGACCCCTACAGTGAGGGGATTCAGTAGCTCTGGTATCCTGTGGGGGGCATTTAGCTGGCATGGTTTATGTCCCCTTAGTCCCCTCAGAGAGAAGGGTCACTGCAAATCAATACAAAGCTGTTCTCAGTGATCACCTTTATCCTGTCTTATCCTGTTCTGATGGGAGTGGTCTCCCCCGGAATAACAATGCCCCCATCCATGGAGCATGAGAGGTCACTGAATGGTTTAATGAGTAGGAAAATGATGTGAATCATGCGTTATGGCCTTCGCATTCAGCAGATCTCAACCCAGTTGAACTCCTATGGGAGATTTTGGACTGATACATTACACAGCACTCTCCACCATCATCATCAAAACACAAATGAGGGAATATCTATCGGAAGAATGGTGTTAATACCTCCGGTAGATTACAGAGATTTGGAGAATCAATGACAAGTCACACTGACACTTTCCTGGCAGCACATGGTGGCCCAAGACCTGAATAAGACACTTTTTGTTGGCCAGAAACACTACTCCAAATGAACACCCATTATGCTTCGTGTCTGCTGGACTTCCAAACAGACAACTGTTATATCAACTCTGTGACCATATTTCAATATTGTGTTTAAAGCTTGTTCCACTGCCTCAAACTCACCAAAATAAACCAAACAATTAATGTTGCTTCAGGCATCAACACCAGCACATTGCATCAAAAGTGCCTGTCTGGTAGCTCAAGCAGTTTTGGAGCTGAGGTTGTATATGACAATTTCTGTGACTTCCTGAAACTGCCAGTCCGACAGTAATTGGCCAGGTGTGCAGACGAGACAAAGTACGCTGGGTCTGAACTTCCCTCTCAAGCTTTCATATGTTTTCTATTCTTTACACAACTATTCTTGTCCCTCCTGTGTAAACACAAGCACAACACTACTCGCGCCTTCGAGGAGAGACTTTCTGAAAATGCACAACAGTCTCGCCCCTCTCTACGATGGCAGGCTATGAACACTTTTGACACCTGATGTAGTCGGAAGAAACATCGCACTCTTTCTTTTACAGCACATCCCAGGCCAAGACATCTGGAAACAAAGAGGAAGCAAGACGTTCAGGTAGGTTGTAAACGATCCAACAGTTTAATTACATTATCTTCAACCACTTTCTCTTAGTGTTGTCAAAACTATCGATATTCCATTGCCATCATTTATTCTTGAACAGTTAAATAACAGGCAATGTTGCCAATTTTCCCTGTGGTATCAAAATTGGTATTGAGTATCGATATTTTTTGTATAGAAGTTAGAAATTCCAGAATTGTGACAACACTACTTTCCTTTGAGATAAAACTCAAAATGTGGGTAATAATCCATCTGAGCATAGGAAAAGTGTGCACAACTACGGCAGCCATGCCAAGGAGCAGCCATGAAGTAGGCCTGTAAACTCATGGATGCTTTAAATGTGGATGTTTTATCCTCCACAAGTTGGTTTAACCCGGATGCTTGTTGAAAACATCAACATTAATTATCTCACTGCCAATCCGATTTCCTTTGTGATGTCAGCCTATCATCTCTGTGAGCACAGTGGTAATATTAATGATTAGAAATGAACTACCAAAGCAATTAAAGTAAGACCCAAGCATTAGTATACGGGAACTCCCCATTAAAAACACACAAACCGATTTGGAACATTTTGGTAAGCCTCCATAAGGACTAAGATCTTAAGAGCTGACGAAGAGTGATCCTGTGAGGAGAAAACAGAATGAAACGAAGGGGATGAAGCGCAAACAGACAGCAATCGTGAATAACAGGAAGACACAGATGAGGGAAAGAAAGGCAGGAAACTGACTGGGGGTCACTCGGAGCTGTGAGGCAGATGGAGGGATGGAGACAAACAGGATAGTAGACAGAGGATGAGACAAGATGGCACAAAGAGACGAAAGGAAAGAGAGAGAACAGGGGATTTATTCCTTCATTAGTAAATAGCTGCACGTGCAGCAGACTGAGACTGAACAGATGTTGCCTGCTGTCTGTACAGCGGGTCAGTCAAGCATATGGTCAGAAGAGAAGGCAGAATGTGAATTTGTTTTTCATACAGTTGTATATACTGAATGCTGTCAGGCTGTCTCAGTTAATATTGTAAGGTTTATATAAACGTTTCTGCAGGCTGCACAATGTAAAGAGAGTCCGTCTTTTTACTGGTAAAATTAACCTCTGCATCAATAAACCATTAAAAGTACACATCTTCCCCATTGTTGATGAATTAATACTGCAATAAAGTGCCTATTTCAGGACTTTTATTTTTAGTGCTGCTAAGCATGAACTCCACATTTCCGAGGTCTTGAGAGAATGGAAGGCACAATGTTAAAGCTGCACTTTGAAATGCAAGTGTCTGTCAATTGACTGTTTTTTTCTGGGTTTATGGACTGGAAAAGCAGTAATTACCAGTTACTGCAAATGACTGCTCACACTTGCTGAGCAATAACCCACCGGCCTCATGACTCATCGTCTTTCAAAAAATGATTGCATGATAAATAACTAACAGAACTATTGTGATAAAAAAGCAAGATATCTAAATTAACCAAATCTCATACAATAATTATATTAAAATCAAAAGTGCGTTATCTTGCTTGCTCATTCTACGAACAGCAGTTTGATGTGCAGCAGGGTTGCAGCAAAAGAATGTGTTCATGTGTTAAACATTGTGTTGTGAACAACATTTTGCAAATCTAGTTGAAATCAATGAGAGGAGTATGTTTATGCATACGCGCGTGTCTGTGTGTGTAAAGCATATAAGCTGTACCAGGTCGGTGAGCGGGGAAAGGTACATGCTGACGGTGACCACGCTGCAGGTGAGGCCGAGCTGGCTGAGCCGAGCATCTCCCTCGGGAAGAAGCGTGGTGAAGTAGAACCAACCGCAGGTCAGCACTGTCCCTGCTGCTAAGGTCTGAGACACCACCATCCTCTGAAACACACACACATATATATGCTGAGAGTGGAGCACACAAAACCGTCAAGGAAAGTCAAACCCAACCGCAGCAGTCTGCGCTTGAGGCCTCCTGGCTGACCTTTTGCTTTGTGTAGTGGAAGTACACGACGATGTACAGGATCTGGAGGAGAGCGCCGATAACGTTGACCAGGATAATCGTCTGGTCTCTCTTCAGGATCCCGTAATACAACCAGCCCAGGTTACTATGGAAAAACGGAAACCAGAGCAGGACAACGATGCGACTGACCTGATCACAATGAAAGATCTGCACACACACAAACACACACACACACACAGACAGACACTCACTTAAGACATGTGGTGAGGAAAGGCAGAAACTGGATATTATCAGCACTTTTGGACTCTCGCATCTTCTTCAGGTCGGTTCTAGAAACACACACACACACAAAGGGAGAGAGTCAACACAGACACAGGCACCTAAATGCTGTAATAAAAGAGGGAATCAATGACTTTATCCATCTGGCACCATATGTTGGCGCTTTCCCTCACAGGTTTCCATCACTGAGGCTGACCTGGGATCAGACCAGCGTCAGGAACTAGTTCAGAAAACTGCCTTCATGTTTCTATCTACCGACCAGATAAAGCAACAGGGGGGGTGGGGGGGGCGGGGGGTTGCGAATGAGAGACCCCCTTAAACTGCGTGATATTAATGTGCAACTCAACTTACAGTCCAGTCGAGAACATCCCGACTGTGAACACGATGCAGGCCCATGACAGAAGCTGCAACAAATCCATAGAAGGAGAGAAAAACGGGACCCTAACTCTCGGTTATTCACTATACGTGCAGCGTCTGATTTTTAACGTAAATGCTCAAATCGCATGAAAATGAAGGTACTCAAAGTGTCGCTGCGCTGACGCCTTCCTCCTCTCGCCGCGTTTCCGTGTTTGCAGTCAGTGTGCTCGGCGCTTCTGCACGCTGATTGGCTGTGGGGCGAGGCAGGCGGGGCTGGTTCTCTCCAATGGGGTGCTGATACGACAGCGCGTTCGGTCAAGGTGCCTGAGCTGTGCAGTGAGGAGGCTGATGGAGATGTGATGGGATGGAGGATTGGATGATGAGAGGTGCAGTCTGTTTGTGGGAAAGGCTCATGCGCTGGGAGTTTAGTTAAACTTTATTCGTCCCAGCGGTCAGTGTACATACAAGATCCAAAACATGAAAGGGAGAGGCTACAAGGTGGGTGTTTGCATATTTGAGCTGGGGTCATAATAGGTGTAGATTGAAGATTTAATGTAGAGTTTTGTTAACATGTAATGCGTTACTTTCACATCAGTTTATATGATTAGTTCCCAATCTGGAAGTCAGGTTGGGGCAATCCAGTAATTTTACATGGTTAGTACCACTCACCACATGAAAACAGCTGTGTAACAGGTTCTGTGACTCTGCTGTGAAAAGCTAATCACCTAAAAAGTTCTCATTAACATTCTTAGCCCCTTTTTTACCTCTCTTACCTCCCCTCACCATCATAGACTCCCCTTTCTAAAGCATCAGTAGGATGGATGAACCTTTCAGTGGTACAGTGGCCTCGTCACTCTCTCAAAGGTTGACCTTTAACAACAATCTTTGATCTGTAATTTTCTACCTTTCTTTCAGCTCTAGAATTATTTTAAAGTTTGCATCTGTTTGACATTTTCATTTTTATGGGAGTATTTGTAATCTAATTAATGTCTTTTGAGACAGTGTTTGGTTGTTGGTTTTTTTAAGTAAAGCTCCTTGAGTTCCTTTAAATGTTATATAGCCTTGGTATTTTGATATTCTTTTGTCCTTTCAGACATATTTTAATGTAAACCAACAATGAATCTATATCTATCTTTACAGACATTTAAAATATTTACATATATTTCAACAGTACATTTATTTCATCATCAGCCAATGAAATAGATTTTTAATTGCTGATGAAAGTAGTTTTACATTTTCTTGTTTTATACTTATTCCACTACATAGCGGAGCGAAACATTATTTTTTATTTGATTTCTCTACACGGTATGTTGCATATTAAGACTCTACATACAACATTAACATAAAATCATGAAAGTATCACAGAGCTTTACAGAACTTATGCTCAGTCTGTGTAAGAGCATGAAATCCCCAAAGTGGTCTAAAAGCATGAAAATCTTCATAAACTGGAGACAGGAGGCTGTCTGCATCTCCTGTTTTAGGAATTCTAACATTGTCATTTTATTTACTTTCTGTTATTTAATCATTTACAGTTGGTGTGTTCTCACTCATCTGTGATGCATGTAGATGTCCATCAGTAACTTGACACCATGTTTATATTGATCACTTGTTAATGTTTACCTTGTCAAGCTTGTTGCTCTTGTTTTAAGCTATAGGTATGTCTATTTCCCTGCATGTACACTGAGAGCAACAAAATGTCCAAAATGTTCCTTGTATTTACACACATACTTGGCCAATAAAGATGATTCTGATACTGATTCCGACCCTGAATGGGTACCATATTTCACAACAGGTATTTTCACTTTGGGTATTTCGTACTGCTAATACTCGTTTTAATAGAAATTTTAAAAAATCAAACATATGGTTTTACAACATTTGCAAGTAGAGTGTTTGAATTCCTTTTCTTCATCTGGCTATTGTAAGTTTTATAGGAATGTAATCATCCATCTTGAAGTTCCAATCTGACTGCATTTCATCAATCTTTGCACATTGCTGTATGACATCACCTGGAACTGAAACATTGCCATGAACACTGCCATGTTTGGTCTGTTTCATCAGACACAGTGAGAGGCTGTCCTGCACTGATATACACTACAGAGCTATACAGATACATGGGTGCTACATTGCAAAAAGATGCCTGAGACTGTGATCATCTTCAGTGACTTTAAACTATGAAGTGATTATGGAAAAACAAACAGCTCGGTTTTATGTGATGATTTTGAATGTATATGCTGTGTGGTTTTTACAGGAGATAGTGACTTTTGACAGTTTTCAGTCAGCTCTGAGGCTTGCAGGTCTGAAAGTCTAAAAGCTGGCGCACTGCGCTCCTCTTCATTCCAACATACCACTGTGTAGACGGATGTTCAGCTTTCCCTCCAAAGAGGATGTACAGAGCAGAGTAAAAGTAAGGGCAAAAAAGGGAGAAAAAAAAAGCGTGAAAGAGTGTGAGCAAGGAGGCGAGAGTGACACCTTCACACCCAATTGTCAGTTTGCTTTTGGGTCTCTCCTGCTGCACTATGCCGTTCTCTTGCTCCTTCATCGCCCCCACCTCTCAGTTCTTGTGTTTGGTTTTCAGACTGTGAAATCTAACCCAGGGCAGGCCGTGTCACCAGGGATGAAAGACGGAGAGGGCAGAGAGGAGGGGATGAGGATAGAGGCTGGGAAAGACCTGGGAGGGGTGTGTGTGGAGAGTGCTAGAGAGATTTCATTGGACAGGAGATGGATGGCTTTGCCAAAATATTGTATCATCCATCAAAACCTCAATGACATCATGGGATTTCAACATCCAAAATAGGTTAGTGTAAAAATAAATGGAACTAGAGGTGATAAAAACCAGACAGGAATTGTTATGACATCACGTTTTTTTTTTAATTTCACTGAATATTTCTCACATCTTAAAAGCATTTTTTAAAGTTTTCTCTATGTACAAATTTACATGAACACTTACAAAATGACACAAGCACGTTTTAACAAGAAAACAGACAACCGTGAATGTAGTCCCTTCAGTTTGAGATTTGACAATGTGCTAAGTGGGATAACATCTGCACATCAGCTACTGTACCATGATACTGTCAAGACAGTCGAAATGAGTGAATAACCATAAGTACTGAAGAAGCTCAGCTCCCTAAAATCCCTGTTGGTTTAGTTTTCTTCTCTTGATCAGTGACTCTCGACCAACCTCTCGGGAGAACATATAGCTACAACTTGTGAAAAAATTAAACATCCAGGGATCCTAATGAACTCTGCTGCAAAAAAATATTTCGTTATTTTTCAATCTGCATGAGAAGCAGGAGGTATAACTTTAAAAGTTCTTGAGCTAAAAAAAAAAAAAACGAGAGGAGGGAAAAAACTTGAGAACCACTGTTCTGGACTGTTCAGACCATTTATTTGTTGTTAAACTCTATAAAAAAATGTGTTATGTCAGATACCGTCAGTGGTGTTCATCTAAACTGCAGTATCTGGAAAAAAAAAGTGTCTGCTTTATATCACTGTGAATGTGGCAGTGGTGCTTGAGAGATCCAACAGGGAGCTGAGTGCTACACAACAACATGACAAAAATCCTACATAATGCATACCACTTTGGCAGTAGCTGACAACATTTCCAAAACACAGAATTAATAATTTCTCTACATGTAGAGGACGAAAAATTACATGAACAGTTGGAGATGAGGAGTACAATGCAAATCTGTACCAATGGTATGAAATTGTGAAAACACAGGATAATGAAGACAAAGTAATCCTCTTGTCATTTTCAATTTGATATTACTCCATTAAGTATTTTGATCAGTTTGCTTGCAGTTTTGCTCATAATGACTGAAAAGAAAAATTGTGCGCTTAAAAATGGTCAAAAGTGAGAATTTAAATCCTCTTAATAAAGTAATAAAAAAGCATCTCTGAGGTCCTCTTCTTTGAAACGATCTACGTTCCACATTCACGCAAAACAAAACACGCAAACTCACGCTGACAGCACTGTCCATGCTCGTATAAAAAAAATCTGTATAAAAAAAAATCTGAGGGTTCATGATTCCAGTGACCAGCACTGGGTTAGCATTGTCTCTGTTATGGCTCCCTGGCCAGCCTTAGTGCAGCATCAGGGCTAATAAGACTGGGATCATGGTAAAGAAGAGTGGAAGAGACAACAGCTGTGCTCCTGAACCACCGATACTCCTCTGGACGTTTGGCTCCATCACATCAGGGTCATCTGAGGAAAGAAAACAGGGAGGAAGAGTCAGTATTGGATTTCATCACTCCACCATGGTAAACGCGCCCAGCTGAGCTCCTCTCAGACAGGACTGCTATGACTATCTTGCATCTGGCATTTTTTAGAAGACTCCTCACCTGCTGGGAGCCGGTTGGAGGGGTTGTGAACTCCTCCAGCAGCAGGAAATATCCCTTTTCCTCCATCTGTACTTTTTCTTGTATTGTCTGCCTTGGATTTATCTAGATGGGCATTCTCAGAGCTTTTATGCTTGACAACATCCACTCTCAGCCTCAGACACTCCTGGCCGTGGTGATGCATTGGCTTGGCTGTGAAAAGTCAAAAAGAAGGGAAAAGTTTAATATAAAGAATCTTCCCAGGGTCTCAGGTTGATTTTAAAAAATGACCGCGTTGTTAGTAATACTTACAGATATAATAATAGCTCTCTCCCTGTCTGAACTCCTTGCCCAGGGTGAAGGGAGTGAAACGCTGGAATTTCTCAGAGAATTTCTCCGGGGCGTGGGGTGCGAACGGCCTCGAGCACTCCCAACGGAGCTGGTCGAAGGAGTGAGGCTTACAGACCTCGTAGTCCTCCCTCTCCACCATGTACAGCACATAGCGCTCAGCTGCATGCGATGACACCTCGCCGTGGGTGTAGTGGGGACAGATGATGTCCAGATAGTCGTTGATGCGCACTTCCACCGTGTACTCATCCCAGAGGAAGCTGCAGGGAGACAGGAAGAAAGAGGAGGTTACTGACAAATGTCCTCACTCAGCCAAAATGAGTAACAACACGAAGAACTGAGGCGAATATTGTCCGTTCCACACACACCCTGACAGCTTGGCTCACACAACACAAGTGTTAAAAATCATAATGCGGGCTAATTGCACACAGACACGCGCAGCTGCAGAGACAGACTTAGTCACACGAACAATGTGTTAACACACACACAGGTACTTGGGTGGAATTCAGATAACACGTGAGGATGTTTTGCATTGGTGTGTTTCAGAAACTTGCGCAAACCTGTTGCCGTGATGGAATTAGAAAGAGCCCGATCAGGCCGGACTTGTTCACTTTGTTTACGACGAGAAAACACGCCTAGAATCTCATAAAGCCCAACCACCATCCCACTCACACACCTTCCTGCTACATTATCTCGATTCACTCCTCATCTCCTCACGAGAAGGCGAGATTTCAAGAGGCTGCTCACCTTCCCCTGAGATCTCTTCTCGCCTTCTCCGATTGTCCACTTTTCTATCTGTCAGGTTTTTCCTTAACTGTTTTCCAGTTTCTGTCTCGCCACTTTCTTCGCCCGCATGTTTCTCCATCTGTGTTGAACCTGCATGCAATAGTTTGCTGTTTCTATCTATATCTCTGTCTCTCAGTTTCATCAAAGACAGAGACAGGGTGGGTGGAGACAGGCTGTTGCTCCGTTTCTCTCTTTTCATCTTTACCCTTCATTTAGTTTTATGGCTCTTTTTAAGCCTTCCTGTCTCCCCTTTTGCTTGCTTCCTCTGCTTGCCCACCCCCCGGTGCCCTAATGAAGTATAGTGAAAAATAAGTTTAAATCTCCTGCAGCCCCGCTATACATTTGTGGTGATGATTTTCGGTCAGAATACAAAAGGAGTTGTCAGGCAGTTGTGTTAAATTTTCACCTTGGTAGAACTTTTACATTTTTTTATAAAAGGCAGCTATCTTCACTTTCGTTTTCTCATAACTAATGTGTTTTTCCTGTCAAGTGAACATAGCGCAGGTGAGACCGTGCTGTGCTGCAACATCAGGATGTGCGTGCGGCTGGCATGTTGCTCCTGTTGTGAGATCAGCCAAAAGCCAGGAGGGTGAAGAAAGACTGATATTTGCGAATTACTCCAATTACATCCTCCAGGGGCAACAGGCTCTAATCCCATGATTCAACTTGTGCTTAAACTGAATGACTGCTCGTGTTGCGTGTGTTTCAGGGAGGGAAAGTGACAAGAAAACAGCTCCTGTGTGTCTGCCATTGTTTATGTGTGCTGTAAGTGTGTGCGCTCCAGCATCAAAGCGTGGGACGTGGTGGTTCTGACCCCCCCTTACACTGTTGTTGTGGCTCCTGTTAGGACCCCCTGGCCATGTCACAGACACGCTGGCTCCAAACATGGGCCTCTAACCCCTCCTTCCTGCCTCTGTATGCATGTTGTGTGTGTGTGTGTGTCAGTTGTGTCAGTTAGTGCTAACCTACCTGTCAAAACATGCTTTGTTAGCTGAGAACAGCCCTACATTTGTTATCCACGGCTAGCAGGCTGATCACCACCCTCCATTTGCAACAAACTCTCCCTCTCTCTCTGAAAAGGTTCTTTGTGAGCGTGTACACTCCTGTGCAGGTGTGCGCGCCTTTGTTTTGTGTGTTTGCGGGGGCAAGTGTTGTCAGTGAAAGGAAAAGAGACACAGCCCGAAGCAGCCTAATTGGCTAAATAATCTCTACTCTCATCTAGTTCCTCTCTGCTTTTCTTTGAGTCAGACTCGTAATAACAGAGTTGGAGAAAACAAGACGTTTGAGATCTCAAGATGCTCCCTCTGAAGTAAAGGAGAGTTTTAAATTGTATGGGATACACCTCGTTCCCACACTTTGGCCTTGCCGACCTCTAAATGAAAACGCAGGCTTGTCAAAAGCCAACAGAACAGAAAGATTCTGTTGCTAATTTCATTCACAACTCACAATTGCTTTTAAGAAAACTCTCCTTTTATCCTTGCCTCCAACCTCCTCATTTCACCCCCTCCTCCACCTCTCCTCCATTGGTTTGGCTAATTAAAAGCTGTTAGGGGTCTGGGGCCAACGTGTTCTCTAGAAAAGGAGGGGAGGAGGAATGAATTGGGTGTAATTATACCCTTTCCCTCCCCAAAAGACAGAATGCCTGAAGGCTCCAGGGCCCCTTCAAGTTCTATATCTTACCCCCTGTGGAGCTTTTCACTACCCTGACTGGTGTGGATGTATGTTAGACGTGTGCTCATAAAAGTGTTGTGGTTTCACAGTTGCATTTGAGTTGTCCAGTTCTATATATAAATGAGATTCTTTGCTTTGGATTGTGTTGTCCTAATGCAACAAGAAGTCAAGAAACTGGGTAAATTCCGTTATGTAATAACATAATGACAATAAAGATTCTTGATTCTTGGGTAAAACTCCACCAGCCCTTTTGAACCAGTTTCTCCAGTCCTCCTTCCATCCATCCTCACTCTCCCTCTACTTTTTCCTTCACTCATCAAAGCTCTCCACCGGTGTAGACGCTCGTATCTCCATGCGTCTACTCCCGCCTCTGACTGACAGTTCTCGGGAGAGTGAGAGTCACATTAACGTGATAGCTGTGTCGTATGCAAGAGTGAGAACCAGGTGTGCGAGCTGTTGCAGACCTACTTTCCACTCCTCTTTCCGTGTGTTGGTTTGCTTCTGTGCGCGTGTGTGTACATGTTTTCATGGGAGAGGGATTCTCTGAAGACCCTTATTCAGGGCGTCTCATGCCCCAGGCCCACGAGCACATCTGTTTATCAAGGCTTGCTGAAGCCTCTTGTGTGTTCGAGTGTGCGTGTGTGTGTTTTCTTGCATGTGACTGAGGTGTGGGTAAACAGCGAGGGTTGAAGGTGGCTGTAGTCGTTCTTCCTCTCTGCCACAAAAAGGTCATTTCTCACTGTGGAGCTACTCTAGTTTTTAAGCGTCAGCAGGTAAGATGTGTGTGTTGTGAGGGTATACCATAGTAAAATAGCTATAGCACTGGTAGTTATGACAGCGGGTGACTTCTTCAACACTTTGCTTCCTCACTTAAGCTTTGAAGTCTTGCCATTGTCCTGTCACTGCTCTACCACCTCTTCTCTCATCTTTCCTCCTGCCATCCCTCTTCTGCCCCCCTGACCCAATCTCCCTGACAACCCCACCACTTGCTCCATTTGTCCCCCGAGCTCTCACTGTTTTTCGGTCAAACAACTGACACAGGAACTCTGTCTTTCACTGTCTCTGTGGGGAGTGTTTCAAACTGGCAGCCGGGTCATGGGGTTAGAGTTCAGGGTAGCGGCTTCACACACACTACCATCTGAGTCAGCACCAAAGATGTTTGTTTCAGACATATACACACACACATGCAGGCAAACGCACTAACGGAGCGAGTCAGTGCCGCTGAAACACTAAACAGATGCATCCCCCCACCATTTGCTCCTCAGGTAATCAGTAGTAAGTGTGCACACATTGGAATGTCACAATGGGGGGGCTGCGGTTTGGATGGTTTACTATGTTCTCAGAGGGCCCACTCATCAAATTTCCAGTTGCACTCTCACACACTTTTACTTTGAGGTGTACACTTAATACCCTATTAATTTGCTGTGGTATGGCAGATTCACACCTCCTTTCACACAGGCTGAGGAGCTGTCAGTGGTTCTAATAGGTTTAGCTGCTCACTAGTGGGATATTCCATTATAGCCAATCTAATATACACCAAAAGGTCTTTCTATATTAGCTTCCAATGTAATCTACCTTTATCCTTCCTCTATCTCATAGTCTTGCAATAAGAAACCCAGTGGGAATTCCTCTACTGTGCACTGATACAATCTTCTGTCCCTACTTGGATTATAAATCTGGCACTCAACTCTGTACTTTCTGCTATTTTCTCATGTATGCATGCATGATATTGTTAAGACACTGAGAATCCCCTTCCAAGATGAGAGCTTCTTAAATCGTCAACACGGTCGTTTCTCACTTATTCAATTCCAAACTTCTCCCCTCCCTTCATCCATCACTGTCCACTCTCTCCTCCCTCCGTCTGCCTCTCCTTTATTCCGCCAAAATCAGCCCATCCCCCCCTCAGGGCTATCTATTTTGTCCTGTCTCTTAATGCTGACATAATATACCAGCGCTCTTCATCCAGGCTAATTTCTCAACACAAACCCCTTTCTCCAGTTCACCCTGCTCTCACCCTGCACCCCACGCTCTACTCCTCCTCCTCCCCTCTGCCCCCAAAATCTTTTCACCCGTTCTCCCTCTTTGTAGCCTCCCATTCTGTCTGCAATGAATAGGAGAAGGCCAAATGGTATCATGCTTGGTTTAATATGTTTGGGGGTCACAGAGAGTTAATCTGCGTGCCTGTCTGTCTATCTGAGAGAGAGGGAACAAGTTCAGTAACTTCTAAGAATTTACATGAAATATTAAGTTTCCTCATTACATTCTTTTAAGGAATGAACTAAGGAAAAACAAAACACTCCTCTTGAGCCTTTGTCCACCTGACAGAAATCTGTTGCCAGTTCTGCCCTTTAGAGGGCGATGGTGGGCTATGTGTGGACAGCAATCCCAAGATATGCCTGAAATGCAATGAATGAGAAGTGTACACACACATACGCATGCATGCTTGCCCACAAATACTACAGTAACGCTGGGCAAAAGCAGGGCTCTCTAGTGTTAGCCCGAGCCCGAGCTGAGAGGTGCTCTGTCCTCCCGCGATGGAAAACTACTGGGGGCAAAAACAGAGGAAGGTCTGTGAGAAAGAGGGGGACTGATGGAGGGAGGGGAGGAAGTCTGGTCCACAGATAAGGAAGCGAGAGGAAGAGCAGAGAGAAAACAAAGGTACATGGATACTGTGATGGGGGCGGAGGAGGATGCCTACAGAGCTAAAACACAGATTTAAAGTATATGCTGTTGTCTCTAAATTCCCTGCTGCTGCTGCGTGTGCTATAATGTGTGACGGCATGTGTGTATATTGCTAAGTGTGTTAGGTAAGAGGACCGTTATGTGAGCAGGGAATACACACAAAGAAATTAAATGGGCAGGATTCATCTCAAGCTAAATGGAGATGTCCTGCGGTGCTTGTAATTGATTGTACCGATGTAGGATGGATCCAGTCCAAGTGATTATGGTGGGAAAGATCCCCTGTGACAGGTTTATATATATTGTAACAGTTACACAATAACCCCCCTACCCAGATACACACAGAGCAGCGAGGACATATAGTAATGAAACAGACACAAGTTACATCACAGGATCACAGAGGTAGAAATATATATAGAATGAAGCCAGCTGGATGATGGATGTACGTCTATGGGTCAGATGGTCAGATTACAAGCTGTCTGTAATCTATGTTAGAGTGTGTGTGTGTGTGTGTGTGTGTTCTCATTCTGGTGAGATTAAAAGGCCAACAACCAGACAGGCTGGGGAGGGGTAAATAATGAGTGAAAAGAGAGAGAACAAAATGTATAAAATGTACGAGTTAAAGGACGGTGGAGAGGAAGAGAAGAGAGGAGGTTAGGGGGGATGGTGGTGGTGGCGATAGCAAACCCTCTCACCCTGAACTCATCCTCCAGGCCACAAGTACGTGTCAAGGCAGGCCCGGCTGCTTCAATAACAGCGAGCAGCAGACAGAGCCAGACACAGGCGGAGATAAACAGAATATTACATTACACCAAACCCCTGATAAAGATATTTGCACAGATAGCGGGAGCATGGCAAATACACCCATGCTGCTCAAGATGGATGAAAGCAGCCAAATAATGCAGAGATAGCTGATACAAAGGAGGCAGGTTGGAGTACCGTGCTAATAGTACCACATATGTGCAGAGAAGAGGAATCTTGAAAAAAAGAAAGAAAAAAAAACTACAGAGATGGAGGGCCCGGGTTAGTATGGGAGGAGACCCAGCTGTTAAAGAGAGGAGAAGGAGTGACGATGGGGAGAGGAACAGACAGGTACAGTGTGCAGTGAGACACACACACACACACACACACACACACACACACACACACAGCTGACAGAGTTGAGTATAGTAACAGCGGGGTGGAATGCTGGCTGTAGCTAATATTAACACCCTAGTCCTCCCTCTTGCCCCCCAGTGTGTGTAAGTGTGAGTCACACATTTATCATGTCTCGGTAAGGCTGCCTACGGTAAGAGCCACTCCCTGTTTTACTCTGACGTTGGGGAAAACACACACAATCACGTACTCTCAGTCCACAACCAAAAACAAAATCACTTCCCGTTAAAAGCTGGTAAAGGGCAGCACAAGTTCAATCTCTCTCACACTAATACAAACACACACACACACACGAATATGACTGACACAGGCAGAGACACGTAGCATAAAAACAAGATTGGACCCGACTAAGAAAAACATGCCCCTCCACCTGTTTTGTAGGAAAACTACACTCACACACACACATACACACTCAAATCCCTGGGATTAAGCCATAATCATTAAATCGCACTGACAAGTTGGTGAAAATCGAACACACTCATACATACATTAGAGAAAAACACACACACACACACACACACACACACACCTCTAAGATGCTGCCAGTGTACATCACATCTCTATTCTCCCCAACATGAATGGGCAGACTGCTGCCATCTGGTCACTGTCCTCCGCCTAAGACAAATCACTGCTGCTCACAATCAGACCAAGAATCAATTAGCATCAATTACCCACGGCCCGTCGCCGTCAGAGCCCGCTGATGGATCAATGTAATCCTCCAAACAGGTGACTGATTGATCACTGGGGATAGTTCGGGCCAGGTGGGCTTTTAGTCAAGCCAGGAAACCAGAAGACAAGAGAGATGATGGAAAAAGAGGACAAGTGAGAGAAAGGGGGGGGGGTGTCTCTGAATGAGGGATTACAGTGGAGTAATGGAGATTAGACTATAAAATGTGGCAAAAAAAAAAAACCCTATAATAGCGGCATGTGGAGGTCAGCTGATTATGGTTTCATTTTAGCTTTTAACTGCCATTATCCTCCCGATATAATTTTCTGTCACTGGCTTTCTGAGAAACTGAATTTCCCTGCACCCCTGTGTGCGTGTGTGCCTGTCTGTGTGTGTATTTGACAGACAAGAGAAAGAGAAACCTGTCTTGGTCAGTTCAACAGAAGATGCGTCTATTGTCTCTGCCGTGGCCTATGTTTAGCCGTCCAGCAAAAAGGGATTAGTGTTATGTTATTTTTCTTCTGGTTATACAACTCCACATCTGACAACAGAAATAGTCTGGGGCAGGATTAGAGACAGCAGACACAAGATCTGACTATTAGACCACCCCCGTTCTCTCTCTCGCTCTCTCTCTGCCTTATTTTGTTTTTTCTCAGTTTTTTCCCTATTTGAACAAAGACAGAGCTCCACTTTCCTGCTTTCTCCAGAAAAAAAAAAAATCTGCTCTCAAGTCTGTCTCTTTTCTCTCTAGTCTACCTGAACCAAAGCCCCCCCGCCTCCTCCCTCTGCCTCTCCATCTGCGGTGACTCAGGTGTACAACTCAGGTGGACCAAACCCCGGGGCCTGTTTAGTCACACATGGCCTAACCTATGACACAAGCACCGCTCATGAGGACAGGACTTTCCATTAGCCTCCTTATCCAATTATCAGGACAATTGTTTTCCTTGTTGCATGGCTCTTTTTTTTCTTTTTTAGCCCTGCATCTATTGTCATCCTTAAAGGGCAATTAGAGAGCCAGTAATGTAATCAAGACAAGACTAAAAGGCCGTAATGGCTTTTGCCCTTGTTGCGGATCTTAATCGACCTATCTGGGCGGTAGAGAAGCGGGGGACTGTCCTTCTGTTTCAGCTCTGTTATAAAATAATACCATCTCTCAAGCGTCGGGATCGCTCGCTCCTCCACGCTAAAAGCTCAATAAATCGCGCTGCGATATTGCGCGTCTGTCAAGCCCCCATCGATCCCGCTGAGTGGCCGGATAGCGTTACATTTCTGACCTCAGAACAAAACAATCAGCAATATGTGCCCCTCTCGCTCCAACACACACACACACACACACACACACACACACTATCCCTATCTCTCCCCCCAATGAAAAACCACTTCAACACACTCTTCAACAACTATGAAATGAACCTACTGATTCATTCTCATCAGCTAATATACTTTTTTTCCCCCATGACACACACACACACACACACACACACACACACACACAGGTGCAGACCCTACAGACAGCGTCACAGGCCAAGTTCATACTCGTCAGTCTATTTTCTACTGTCAGAGTATGTCTGTGTCTGCGTGTTGCGGTTAAATATAGTGGTCAGTCTGTCCATCTGTCTGCTCGCACACCCCGCTGCCGCCGCACAGTCCCGATCACAGCACCCCGCTGGGCCAGGTTAAAGGTGGAGGTGTGCGTCGGGATGACTCTAAACGTCACATGAGACCTTCACTTGTCACATGAATGAAAACAACATCACGGCACGGCTCCGTGGAAAATATATATATATACACACACACACACACACACACACACACACAGGAGTGATCTGTGACTGACCCTTTACTTTACAGGTGCTCAAGGCAACTTCACACACACATATGAACATACACAAATAAACGCAACATCCACGGCACAAACGCGCGCATCAGCACTTACTTCGGGTTGGAGCTGTTCCAGTAGACGCTGTGTCTTTCCGCGGAGGCGAACCAGACACCGATGCTCAGCGCCAAACACACGAGACACACCAAATCCATGGCTCTTCTTCTCCACAGGGAGGCTTACCAAGTTCAGCGAGTGAGCGACACTCACAAAGACGCTTCTGTCGTTGGAGATCTAAATGCGTAAATACGCGCAGGGAAAACCAAGCGTGCTTCTTTACGCTCCTAGTCTGGCAGGCAGAGTTATGCACTTCACAGAAAACAGTCGCAACTCCTGACTGGTTCACCGAAGCGCAACTTGTCTGTTTTGTCAGGGAGAGGCTCCACCCCTCGGTGTGCCAGCCAATGGCAGCAAGACAATCTGAATGCGCCGCCCACCGCAGCCACTGGAGACGCTCCCTCCAGCTGCTCACGCTCCAGACTAGAGAAAAACAACTCTACGAGGAGCCTGATAGCATCACAGAACTGTAATAAACAAATATAAGTCGAACTGGAATATCAGGGTGAAGACTGAAACACCCAAATACATCACTCTATAAGACAATAGGCTATTTAAAGATCTAAGAGTGACTTTATTCACATCAAGTCAAGTCAAAAGTTTGTATCAAATATGAAAATAAATAAACTGAATTGAGAGAATATAAGTGAATATGTACAAAAAAAAAAACCCCAACAGTGGTAATTTACTTAATAAAAGTAGCACCACGTGATAAAAAATAGTCCTACATTTAAAACACACAGAAGTATTACCTACAAAATACTTAAGGACTCAAAAGTATCATTATACGGAATGGCCCCTGTCAATGTGATATCATGACATTATTGATACATTAACATGTAAGCAGAACCATCTGTGCAGGAAAATTTATCAGTATGCGTCACTTTGTAAACAGATCAAATATTTTTACATGTAAAATCTCCATTTACAGGCAGCATGTTCAAGTCAAGAATAAGCAACTAAAAAAAGTTTTCAAGTACAGCACTTGAGAAAATGTACTTTGTACTTTTCAGCACTGATCAATTTAATATTTAACTTCATAATTTATGCAGCTGGTTTATTGGGTTTCTTGTTGCTTGAGCTGTGTTGTTCTATGTCATTGTGTTGTAAATGTAATGTGTTGTTGGGCTGTCTTGCTTTGCTTTGTGACGTACTGTATGTTGCAATTTGTTGCATTGTGTTGAGCTGTTGGGTGGTTATTATGCGTCACAATGCCATTTGTCACCTTGTGTTCTTTCAGTTGTGCTAAACTGTGCTGTTTTGCGCTGTTTATTGTTGTGGACTTTGAAGCTGAGCTGTAAATGTGCCAGAACAGATTAGTTTAATACATTATATTCTGAAGAGATTTTTGGTACTGGTTGTCCCACTGGTTGTGTTTCAATCAGAACCATTAGCAAAGAGGCGTGTGTGTTCTTGAAGGCTGTTGTTGTCTTGGTACGCTAGTGTACTGATTACGTTCTGTCAGATAGTAAAGAATTATTACAGTCTTATCAGTCTGTCTAATCTTGTGGTCTCCACTCAGCCGCTTCCCAGACAGGTAACTTTAGAAAACAACCTCACAGATGGAGTGGATAAAGTCCAGACCATGGGGTGTCAGTGGGATTGTGGCCCCAGCGTGAGAGAGCTTCCCTCAAGCAGGGATGGAGCCCAGACTGGGATAGCTGGTTCAGAGCTCCGTAGCTGTAGGGAAACAGGAGGGGGCATTGTGTGCACATGCTGTGTGTGTGTTTGTGTGAGTGGTGTGTGGGTGTGTGTGTGTGTGTGTATTTGTATGTGCAGACAAGCCGAGTGTCTGACTGTCCCTAGGCTTGGCTGGGCAAGCACACACATGCCTTGGCCCTCCATAAGGATCACACACACACGCTGACTGTAGATCCTGTAGGCAGTGGGGGGTTAATCACGGCTAAGGGTGCTTTTCCATTCTACAACGTCTCCCCAAAAATGAGGGGAAAAGGAAGAGGAAGAGAGCTAATGATGCAGTATAATGTGTACAAGTTTCCAGTTCATAATAAAATATCCTTATGCAAAACTTCTGGATAGCTTCACACACACAAGCGGCTATTCCCGTAATGCACAACTTCTTTCACTTAGCTCTACTGACATCAGAAACTGCTTTCGACGTATACATTGATTTCCTCTAAGGAATGCCTGAAATGCAAATACTGTTCCAGCAGCTCCAAAACTGGCCGGTGATTCACGGCCTTCAGACTACCAGCAACAAGATCCCCCGGTTCTCGCTCACACACAAACACTTGGAGTGACTACCAGAGTGTCTTTCATTGCCAGCACTTCCGCCGCTCAAACATGGGATCGCCTCATGATGCGCTCACCTAACATGTAACCAACAACGCGGCCAGACAGACACACAAGAAATTCATGACCCGCAAGATACACCTCCCCTCTGAGTCAGAGTCAGATGGCTTGGATCTCATATTACACGCATGTACACAAACACATAAAGAGAAAAACATGTACAAACAAACATTTAAGTGTCCTCTACAGGAACTTGTGATGGTGTTGTAGCTGGCCGAAACCACGGATGACTCTCGGAGTGAGACTTAATCCTCCCACAGCCAGTACAGGCGCGCACAGATACACACTGACAGGGCAGACCAGGGCTTCTGCGAATGACAGTAAAGCAGAGAAAACACGATGTCTCAAAAAAGAAACTCACAGAAGAAGTGTCTGAGACGATGGAAAGCTCGACAGTTCTAAATGTGGATGAAAGGAAGCCGGGGGAAGACCTGACAGCCATACAAACCTTCCAGCGAGTGGAAACCGACTTGTTTATTTGCTAGGGACGTATCTCTGGGCGTAGCAGTATCTGCCACGAGTTGTTCAACATGCTATGGAAATCCCACAATTACATAACTTGCGTAATTAAGTGAAAGAAAACATAGAGAGTGTGTGGTGCTACCTGTATCTGCCAGTGCCTGATTTTCTCTTTTATTCTCTCTCAACCGTGGCAAATGCAGTTTTTATTGGAGGGGAACACCTAGAAGAGATATGGGGGATATAAAACAAAAACAGATGGTGTAAGAGGAAGAAGAAATCAGCCCAGCTAGAATAAATGTTTTGATAAGAGGGGTTAAGGATATGTGGGAGACAACTATTTAAAAGAAGACTGAGTCCCCTCAGACTATTCAATTTTCAGCCTTGCTTCTCTCTCCTACTTCTTCCTCTCCACTCTCATCCTGCTGGCTTCAGGCAGGGATCAGAGCTGGTCAGGGATCTGTGTCTCAAGATTTGGAAGGGTTTCCTGACACACGCACGCACACACTGAAATACACACAGAAATATTGAGCTGGTGTGTTTAATAGAGAGGGGAGAATAAATCGCAATGAGGTGGAACGAAACTTTGAAAAGTAGGGTGTTGTATATAAAAGACACTCTGGAAACTCTGGGCATCAGCCACACTGAAACATAACAAGGACCAAACAGGGATGGTAGGGACACGGTACAGTATAGCTGTTGAGGGGAGTGTATGAACTCATCTGACCAAATACATGCATGTGCTTGCACAGGTTTTTATTGGAGTTTTGTTGGAGTTCACTGGATGTGTAGGAGGGCTCCGATCCCAGCTGCATTGCTGCATTAGACAAAGCGAGATGCTCTCCTGTCGATCACGTTTCTGCCTCTTCTCTTTTAGCCTGGCCTTATCACATCATCACTCGTCACGCCCTCTGGCCTCTGCCTCAGCTGCCGATGTGGCATTTGTGCCTCTCTTCCCTCTCCTCTCCCACAGAGAATAACCTTCGCTGGCATTGACAAAAAAAGGTCATAGGGAAGATCGGTATGATACAATGAAAAGGGTATAAAGGGGCTTAAAGAGGCTAAATCACTGTAATATGCTCCATATTGACTCTAGTTGATCACAGATTGCATTTCAAATAGTTGCCTTTTGTTCACCCAACCTCTGTCATTACCGCTAGCTTAGGCTTGTTAACACTTGGCATTGTTTCATCTACACATGGACAGCTTGTCACCCTGCTGCCCTCTGTCCCTTTATCCCCGGCCTCCTGTGGGCCCTTGGCCCTCTGGCTCATAGCGGCACACTCCGACAAGCTGCTCCTTCACTGGCCTCACAAAGGCATGTCTCTCAGCCCCTATTCATACCCATTCATCTGCATACAGGTGGTCCCCAATTCAAACACAAGGAGGCACACTTCTGCTTAATAGCGCCCCATGTGTCTTGATTCAGCCCGGTAGGGGGGCAAATAGTGATTCTTGCAACCACAGCCACGCGATACAATGGTGTCTCTGCCCTGGGCATCTTCTGAAAAGTGGCCAGGGAGGCCGAGCTGGTTCCAAACGTGTCACACATTAGCTAACAGGGTATCAAAACAAGCCACGGACACGCATACAAACAAACTAAAACAATGTTGCATGTGTGTGTCAGTAGGGGGTAAATGAACCCCCTCCCTCCCTCCTGAACTAACACTGCCTCAGTATTCAGACCACAGGAATCATTAACTTGCCCAGTCAACAGGCACACTTCACTTGTTCCCTTTCTCCCTGCCGCTTCGTCCTCTTTTTTGGTCTCCCAGGGACTCTCACTCCCATGCTCATGAACACACACACACACACATACACACACACCCATGCACACAAAAGCACAAACAAACCCCAGTGAAATATTTAACCACACTACTCAGCTTGCATTGCCGCTGCCATCATTTATTATACTGTATCTCCTTGTCTGTCTCCCTGCCTGTTCTCTCAGCTCATCTGTTGTCTCTGCTGTCTTTCCTTCCTTCCCTTTCTTCTGTTCATCTGTTCAGTTATTTCCATGGAGCCGTCATCAGCCCCTGGCCAGAACGTCCTGGGTACATCTCTCAGTGATTACTTTACTTTCTCTTGTTTTCTTTTCACATCGACAAGCTCTCGAGCGTCTCCCCTTCCCTTTTCTCTCTTTTACGCTGTATTGCTCCCTTTCAGTTCCTACACCTCAGTATGGTCCAGTTTTCTTCTTGCTGCCCCCCCCCCTCCTCACTTTCAGCCTTGTTTTTTTTCCCCACAAGTACCTCGGGCAGTGCATTTGTAAGGAGAGAATCCATTATCCTCCTCCATTCTCCCACCTTCTGTCCTCTTTATCTCTCTCTCTCTCTTCCTCTCTCCATCTCTGTCTGTATCTCTCTTGCTCTCTCTCTCTCCTCTCCTCACAGGCTCCTGGCCCCAGCCCTATATTCATTAACATAGTGTTAATGATCCCAGATGGACTGACATGTACTCTATGGGGGCGAAGTGTGAGTGGCTTCTTCCAAGGGTGTGCGTGGGTGGTTGTGTGTGTGTATGTGTGCATGCACGGCTGTTGGGTACATGTGTGCATAATTGCGTGCACATATGTGCGTGACCATGTGTACATGTGTGTGGGTACATGTGCCCATATCAGCATTTGAGCAAGAAAGAGATTGCTTGTTTCTCTCCCGGCAGTAGGTTGCTCTGTTATGATGATATGCATCTCTGATGCCCCTCTTTCAGAAAGTCAACAATAGAGTTGCTCAGACTGCAGCTGAGGAAAGATATAGGTTTATGAAATATTTGTTATGCCTTTGAATAAAAAGAGGCAGATGATTTGTGGTGCTCCTGTTCTTTAACCATAGAGTAAAATAAGAGTAAATTCAGAGAGTCAATTGTCATTTTTCATTTTGACACACTGAATTCAAAAAAAGGAGCTCTGAAAGAAAAATAAACAATGTTTCACCACTTCAATAGAGGACAATTGCTTTGTCATGCAGGTCTGAGTCATATTCATACATATTGCTTATCGTTAATAGTAAGATCTCACACCGTGACCAGTGTCTCATTAGAGTTATTACATGGGGAAACCTGAAGAATTATAAATTGATAAAAATTCTGCTGAAGGATTTTAGAAATGCAAACTAAATTTTCTTCAAATAATACATGTCATTTTGTTCTACAAGCACATTCCTAATAGTACACACTACAGAATGATGTCACAATATGAGTGACTACAGTGGTCAAAAGTATGAGAAGAGATGTATTTTATGAACTTTTACTTTGGGACTCGTGTAAAAGGAATAGGTGGTCATTGTATCCATAAAGTGAATTAGTTAGCAGTCACATGTACATAAGTGGAATAGTGTGACACCATTGGTAGGACTGTGTATCGTGTCTCTTGCTTCTGTTAACTCTTGCCATTAACATGAATAATTTCAAACTATGTCAAACTATCCCTTTGATGGTTTGGGCTTGTTCAGTATAGTTCCTACTATGTGAAATCTATATGCTAAATCATGTAATGATATTTCACACAATAGTGTGTTTCCAACTTTGTGGCAGGTTTTAGAGAAAGGCCCTCAACATGACAATGCCTGTGTGCATAAGGCAAAGGCCATAAAGAAATAATGTGACTTAATGTGTAAGAACGTGACTGGCTTGCAGAGAGACCTGGCCCTGACCTGACCCAACTCCTCTGTAATGAATTGGAATGCCAACTTCAAGCCCAACACCAGTGCCTGCTTTTACAAATGTTCCTGTGACAGAATGGAGGAAAATTTCTAGATCCAGGCTCTAAAACACTTTGGAAAGCCATAATGTCCAATATGGTTAGTATCAATACATCCTTTAAAACATACACTCATAACATGCTAAATATGTCTATGGATAGGTCAACAAGTCAGAGCAACCAAGTTTAGGTCTTGGGGTGGACACTCACACACTCATAAACGCACAGTCTGCTAAGGTTACAATGTTACAGGTGCAAGGGCAAAGTGCATGTATGTGTGTTATGGATACGTTAGCATTCTTTAAATGCATACACACATTGCTTGACCCCCTCCAAATATAGTTTACTGCATGCTTACTAGTAGCATAAATCCCAACCTAAACACCATGAAACAAGTTTCTATCCAACTTCAGCCAAACAGCACCAAACAACTCAACTTTATATTTAAATTCTTCTTTGAATTATGTCTTTTTCTCTCAGTGGTGTTTCTTTTCTTCTCTCAGTAATTTATCCAAACTCTGTCACGCTGTCCTCGCTGCCTCCTGTTCAGTCTCTCTGTTCTTTCTTTGTCTATCATTGGCATGGTCACGCTCATTGCGTAATCGCACAGTCGCTTAATTATCAAGAACGCTCAGTCTAGCACTTGCCATGTCAAGGGGCTGTCCCTGTTCCCTTCTACACGTAAACACACTCAGCGCAGGGGCTCACGCATATACATGCACATATATGCACACACATGCACAATCACTGTCCTCATTTAAACCATCATCTCTGCATCTCTTGTCTTCTCCTGTTGAGAAGAAGTGTGGTATAAAGCTAATGTGCCACTGGACACCTGTAGATGCAATTACAGAAAGTAACTTTCAGTGTAACACAGCCAGATCAACCCACGCTCAGCCACTCAGCCACACACCTATTTTATATGCAGATCTTTGCTGCAGATTTTTGTAATTTCATATCGTCTGTAAAGAATCCCTAAGATCACATTGCGCAAATGCTGACAATGTTAAGAGAACAAAGAGGAATCATCCAGGATGGGAGCACAGATGTGATCCTTGAAGAGGTCTACTAATGAGAGACTTGAAATGAATTTAGTGAGCCCAGTCCATTAATAATTGATGTACTCTCCAGTCAAACAGGAGATGTGCATTTATTTGTGTATTTGTGTGTGCACCTCTTGGCAAAGAGTGGTCACCATGGTGATCTCTTTAACCAGGGTCTCCTAAATGACAGAAGTGGGCGGCAGCAGTGTCTAGTCCAGCTACAACACTGAACACAAGACAATACACATGTACACACATCGTTTTTCCTATACTAATAGGAACTATTGACAGTGTATTGCAATGCAATAGTTAGGAGGTTTTACAGGGAAATTCAATTTCATTTGACAAAAATGGCTTTTTTCTTCACAATATTCTTGTTAATATTGTTACAATCAGTCCTGTTGGTTGTGACACTATAAGCTAACTGTGTAGATCTGAGCACGTAGCAACACTACTACTCCTTGCCCTGCTGGAGCACAGTCCAAGGACGATGAATGATTAAACCATGGCCAAAGCTTGGCACAAAGGGAATTTCCCTGGTACTGTTTTGGCAAATGTGTTTAGTTTATGGAGCAAATAGGACTTTATGTCTTACATTAACAAGCGCATATTAAATTGCGTTATCTGCTAGAATGACATACCTGGCAGTATAGGGCTCTGAATCAACATTTAAATATATATATATATATATATATATATATATATATATATATATATACACACATATATATATATAAGGCTGGGTTTGGTTGGTGGCTAGTCAAAAACTTATGTAGTCCTGCTGGGCGAAATTGGACACCTGACCTCAGTATTTCTAAAATCCTGCTGTAGCCCTGGGTAAGATGGTCAAGTCTAGCCATGTTATTTCAACCGTGGATTTTTCACAATCTGAGTTACAAATCCTCAACGCACAGAAAAAGGGGTAACACTTATGTAAGAACTTAAGGTAAAACTTAATAGTAACCCCAAAAATCACTGCGAGTGCTGGCCACTATGTCCTTATAAATCAAAATATCTTCATTAGATCAGTGAGCTATCTAGTCAGTTCTCATAGGTGTATGTCAACTAAACCAGACCATACACATCGTTAGGAGGTTTGGATGGTTTATCCTTGCGACATGGACACATGAACAACATGTTCCGGCAGGATTTTCCACAAAGCTGCCAAACCCGATCAGGGGAGGGTAATCCAGACACACACAGATAGACAGATATGCATGCTTCACTTGAGTGATTTATGGCACTGAAATGATCTGAGTTACCTAAGTATGGACAGGTTTGGCATTCAATTTTGTGATGACAGCAGGTGATGGGTTGAGGTCGGGTCAGATTTTGGAGGTTATTGGGAGTGTTAAAACAGGCGAAGTGAGCGAAAGTTCAGTTAGGGCAGTGGTCTCCTCCCCAAGCTCTTAACAACTAACAGATGGTGTCCTCTACCAGAATGGGCTAATGGAATAAAATACCCTGATTCAGTTAGACACAAGCACAAACACACATTGATCCTGTAAAGAAAGAGGCTCGTGGGGATCTGAAGGATGTTTTTGAGATCATTCAGTTGCAAGGAAAGGGAATTTCTTTTGGAGAAGTCTTCTCATCGGGGACTGTACTCATTCAAATAAAATGTTATTTTCTGATGTGGGCTTTTACAGAACTATCAGTGAGGGACTATGCTTACAATCAAAACGTCTTAGTCATTGTGGCATGATGCACAATCGGTGGAGCCTCAAAAATGAAATGTGATGCGTTGTAATAAATTTTACATGTCCCTTGATTGTACTTGATTTTGACAAAGACAGTAAGACTGGAAGCAAATTCCAAACAAAATCAAACTTGAACTTGAATGTGTGAAGGCAAAATGAAGACTCTGTGATCATATTTGGCTTTGATCACTGCCATCTGTATAGGCTCACTGGCCAAACCTGTCAAAATATTTGTATAGTTCTCACATGGACAGTAACATTTTGAACTTACACTTCTTAGAGAGACTTTAAAGGGAACTACCCCTTGCCCTCCTGATCAGCAATGTCTGTACACTGAAAGCATATAATCTAATACAACCTTCCAGCCGGAGGTCGGGTTAGCCAGAATGCATTTAAAGGGCAGGTCCTGCAGTTCCACAAAGAACAGTCAAAGCACAGTACTGGAAGGAGTTACTTAGTTCCTCAAAGTCTCTATTGTTACTCTTATACGATCAAAACCAATCCCATTACTGTGTCCACGACTATGCAGGGGGATAAGGTATAAAGAGGAGATGCAGTAAGTCTGGTTATAACAGGCTTAAGGGCTATGAGCTTCAAAGAATTACGCATCACCTCTCTAAACTCTAAAATATTTGTCATCTAATCTGGGCAGCACCTCACTTCTAAAATCTTACATCTGCTATTAGTTAACATTAACTGGAGAGGATGTAGAGAAGGAGAAACTGAGTATTGGAATGAATACACTTTTTCTGAATTGAATCCTGTGACAGAGGACTGATTTTGTGGTTGTTTCAGTGCACGTGGGACCCCTCCTCTGTTTACCTTCCTCTTCCCCGGCAGTGGAACAAAGGATCTAATCCCATTATTGGATATTATACTTAAGTGTTTGCGTATAATGCATTTGCGTCAGTGGCCATGCCTGTCATAGGGATGTGTGTGTGTTTGTGAATCTGTGACTACATTCAGCTAACTCGACAGTGTGTTCTAGGAAACCACTGTAGAGTTTGTCAGTGCATTGGCCTGAATCAGTCAACGAAAAATGTCAGATTTGAAAGTGATTACTGCAAACAAAAAAACAGCTTATGCACTTATCAATATCACATCAGACTGGTTGTCTGGAGGTTTGTGTGTTCGAAGTGTGTGCTAATATGTTTGCATTTGCATAATGTGTATGTGCATTTCATAAACCCACTTAACCTCTGTTTACTGTTTGTCATCATGTTTTCTTTCGTTGATTGTTGGGTCTTTTAGGCTGTTCAAACAATGTAATCTAATATATGTAAGATGAGCAGTTTTTTCTACTGGTGAAAATGATCATTCATCACTGCAAAATATTAATGTTTAATGTTTGACTGCAAGGCTTAAGAGGATTTCCAAATCATTGGGAGCCACAGGCGCATTTAGCATTCATGTGATCCACTAAGGAACACTGATATATTTCAATAAAATGTCAACTTCTGAAATTGATTTGTTCTGCTGGCGTCCACTCCACACTATGTATTTTGAGAGCGGAAAAATTGCTAGAAATAAATTGTAGCAAACTTGAAATTTCATTAAAGTAAGCTTGGTGGATGATACGAATGCCAAATTAATCAGTGAACCCTGGCGGCTCAGAAAAGCTCTCAAGTCAAGTGCTCTCAAGGTTGTCATATTCTGCAAGGTGTGTATGTTTGCTGATAAGCGAGTCAACAGTAAACTGCCTTTGTAGTTTCAGATTCTGCAGAGACATTTGAAATGGCATTTTTCTATATATATTTAAAAAAAAGACCTTGGCATGTCCAGCACAGGCTGTGATGTGTGTTTGTATAAGCTATATGGCCAATATAGAAGTTGACTGTTTTCTCTGCTGTTTTTTCACAATTCTTGGAAAAATCTTAATTGCAGTCCTTCCTTAGCTCACTGTGGTTCAGGGCTGTACTTGTGTGCTCACACTAACGTCTCTTTGTTACACACACACACACGGTCATAGGACTAGTCCCTGTAGTTTTGCATCACCTCTTTGCTGGCCTCCACTCCATCATGACCGCACTGGAAATTATTCCCTGAATACAAATGGCTGCCAACAGGGTTGCCGATTCAATTCCCTCTCCAGCTGTTTATCTTGTGTGTCTCTGTTGAAGCAGGGCAGGGAAATGTCCAAAGATACACTTTAGGTCAGCTCTGACATTTCTAATTACAGAACAGGACATAGCAGAAAGAGGGCTGTTAATGCACTGTGGTCTGTTCAGACTGACAGACTGCCATAATTACAATCAGGCTGGCATAGCCAGGCCCTGTCTATAGGGCCGAGGTGTTAAACCACCCGTGGCTCTCATTAGAGGACATGGGCTAATGAGTGCACTTTACACACATGCACTGGGAACACTCACAAACACACACACATCGTGTCCAGAGTTCACTGTGCTTTTTACGGTGCTCTGTCGAGCTTAATTTCACACTTTTGCCTCCAGTGACACAAACACAGACGCAAGCACCCTGAGAGGGGTGTGATTTTAAATAGAGTTATTATGAATGGAGCTAGAAAAGAGCCAATTAAGAGTGTATGATTCTAATTATGCCATTTATTTTACTGCGTGCCAGTCCACTAGGGACCTAGAGAGTGCAGGATATGAGCGTGATGAGGAATTTTAAGGAAGAAATAAAATGGTGGAAATAGGTAAGAGAGGAAATGGTTTCAATGATACAAGGGAATGGGGGAATTTTAAAAAAGAGAGAAGAGAGAGAGAGAGAGAAAGGGAGGAGAAAAGAGAGCAGGAATGAGGAATAGGGTGAGGGCGAAAGGGGGTAACCTGATCTCTGTCCTGATAAAGCCAAATTTATTTTGGAGGGTAACAGAAACAGCTCCGTGTCACTACGCAGATCTAGACGGCTGCACAGAAGTATATCCAAGTCTGATAGACTTAGAGAACACTAGAAAAGGATGTTAGATCATAAATAGAAAATAAGTGACAGGATTTTGAACTGATCCTAAAAAGAGAAAGAAAGAGGAGAGCAGAATGAATGAGGGACTAAGATGGCCTGCTGTGTTGTCAGAGGGGTCAAATACAACACAAATTATTGCTCTGCTACATGAACCTGAATGATTGACGGCAGGACCACAGAAAATGTACATGGGCAGCTGTTCGGAAAGTTGAAATCAACATAAATAACAGGGCAGCCAACAAAAGCAAAAATAATGGTTACATGGAAAATTCTGTGCTGTCAATTCAAAATGTCAAGTCAATAAAATCTTTTTATTTCTTAAGGTATACACCCAATGAACACACAGCTCTGGATGTCGTTTGTCTCTGGGGCTGGGAGGTGTGTGGGTGTGGTACATGTGCTTTGGTTGAACCATGAGGTGTTGATCCACATCTGTGTGTTTGTTGGCACTGACAATGTTTTATTAGGATTGGTACTGACTTCTCTGCAGATGTGTGCGGACATACAGCAGATACTAAAGCAGACCGGCATCACTCATATTGTCTGACCCAATAAAGAAAACACTGAATGAAAAAAAAGGGTGCGTGTACACAGATAGTATGTCCAACTTGGCAATGTTCATCCACATGAACTGCCCTGACCTACATCTTACTGTCCGTAGTTTCAGACAGTTAACAGTAGGCTAAGCTCTACTTACAGACAACATTACGGACACCTACTGCAGCTTAAAGGGTACTGGTCCGTTGCCATTAGTAGCGTGTTAATACAGCTGTCGGGGAAAAAGGCTGCTCATTTGAATGTGTGAGTTAAGCAGAAGGATGGTCAAAGCACAAACTGTATTTAGGGCAGTTTTTCCAGACATTCAGCCCTGATTCCTGTGTCCTTAATGCATGGTCCAGTTCACTAAAGTCTCTGCAAATTAAGGACTGGTTATTACAGTCAAACCTGGATCGGGCTGCTGGGTCTCTGCGGGTCAGGAGGATCAGACGGATTCAGACAGACTGAATTTAATTGACAGATGCCTGAGAGACAGAAAGAGCAGACAGTAAGCACCGTGTCTCACACATCTATCAAAAAAGCCACATTCTCTTGTTTCTGTCAAGCCCGGGTTGTGGGGAAATGAAAGGATAGGAGAGGTTTATGCATAGAGAGACGGACCGGTGTAGGGATGGAAACAGGGGAGAGAGCGGAGGGTGGCAGATTGCAATTAGGTTCTGCTTCCAATTGGTCAGTCAGTCTGGGTTACCTTGGCAACAACCGACACAGCTGGGTGGTATTATGGGATGTATGGGATGTAGAACCAGTGATTTGCCCACATAGTTCAAGCTGCCAGCGCTCACGAGGATACAATCAAGATGCTATTAAATAATGTTTTGGACCGGGTGATTGACAGAAGTGAGCGTGTACGTGAATAATCACTCGCAGCACGCTCACGTCAACATGATCTATGTGCCACTGCTACGGCGAGTCACATGTGTAAGTGTACGTGCGTTAGGTCATGGCGATCTCTGCTTTTGTGACTATTATCCAGGTGTGTGTGCACCTTGTGCCAGAAGAGATAAGAAAGCCTCGGAGAGAGAGATATAAAACAAGCAAGGGAGAGCATGTGCGGTTGTATTCGTTATCACAACTCAATAAAACTATTATCTTACAAGTGTATGTGCAAAGTTCACCTGTTTCTCAAGATTGGACTTTGTGGGTTGGGTTGTTTTGGCCGAAAAGACGATGTAAATTGTAAACTCAGTTCTGAAACCTTCTTTTTCTGTGTTTCTGGCTGAAGTGGAATCCATTAAACTCCCACAGAGATCGGCACAGCAAAGCTCACAAGGCTTACACAGGCGCTATTGTTCCTTATTTAGGCCTCCATTGTCTCTGTGTGTGCATGCATGTGCATAGTTATTGCTTTGTGCACCAGTCTGTGAAAGGTATCTGTTAGTGTATATAAGCGTGTGAGTTTATGTACACATGCATGATGGCATGCCAGCATGTCTTAGGAGAGGGAGCTCATGGACTTTGGGGTCAACAAACTCAAAATAACACGGTGATGTGAAAATGTGAGACAGAGAGAGCGAAAAGCTAGGGGAATAGAGAAAAGATGAAGAGAAAGGAAAGCAAACATTTTCACACTAAACAGATGTCAATATGGCATGCAAAAAAGTTAAAAATCCATGTAGAAATAGTGCAATCAAACTTTAAATAGCACAGCCTGTTTAAGCATCTTCCTCATAATACTTATACGGATGCTAGACAAATGAAGTAAAAGAAAAAGTCAAAGGAAAAAGGAAGACGGAAAACAAAGAAGCAAAGCACAAACTAGGCAAGGATCCCAGTGGCCCTTTCTCTTATCACAGGTTAAACAAGGTGACATCATGCTTGCTGGTAAGGCAGGTCACTGATACTACACTGTTTACATCACCCAGAAACACTACCCCTGTTTACCTCACCACCTGCCCCGTGTGCTCCCTCATCTGACTCAACCATCACTGTGCTGTGGTGTCCACTCCTGTGTGTGATGCCATGGTGTGGTCAGCATTATTCCAGGCACTGAAACGTGAAACCTTCTGATTAGTGCTGCAGCCTATGATGGCCGTTTAGTATTACCACTCTATACCTGCAAGTTGTAGCTTGTCAGTTCTTGCTGGATTAGACTTTGTTATAGGAGGACTGATGTGGTTTCAGGAGACAAGCAAGCTGAATAAACAGTGAAATGCAGTATGTTTTTGAGGCAATAGTTACTGAGAGTCTTACAGATCTTTTTTGTCATGCATTTATGTTGAAACTATCATTATTATAAAAGTATTGACTATCCTGCCATGCCAGGAGATATAGCGGTATGGTGCAATGAATGGGATCCCCTATTACCCCTTTTCCACTAGGGCAGTTCCAGGGACCGGTTCGGAGCCTGGTGCCTAATCTGGAACCAGTTCTTCCTTTTTCGACCTACCTAAGAACTGGCTCTCGGCCAGGAAAACTGGTTCCACAGTGGCACCAACCCTTTGCTGGTCTAAGAACCACTTACGTCACGGGCTGGGGGCGGGGACAAAGCCGGTGTTTGAAAAGCTCCAGCGTGAGTTGGCGACAGCGGGGTATGAGCAGAACATTGAGCAAATAAATAACAAGCTCAAAAAGCTGAAGAAGGACTACAGGGACCAAAAAAGGGACCTGGGGAGAAGTGGCGCTGGTCGGCCAAGGAAAAGTCCACATTTTGACCTGCTCGACTCGGTCCTCGGCGACAGACCAGCATGGCAGCTGACCGGGGCCCTGAACTCAGCAACAGTGTTGTTCGAAGATATGGTGGATGATAACATTCAAAGTTACGCGGATCCTTGTAAGTTTTATTTTTTATTTTTAAGATGTTTCGCCTTACTGACATTGAATTAAACAATTTTGAGCTGTTTTATGAGCTAATATTACAAATTTCTCACATTAGTATACAATCGTAACGCCAGAAACGCTGGGCTTGCTTGATTAACGTTAGCTGACCATTTACAGATTTATTGTTAACACATGAAAGTTTACCTGACACAGAATAGAGCCTTAATACATATAATAACACATACACAACATGGACCGTGTAAACGGCAAATACAAGTCCACCATGTAATATGATATGTTATAGGTATATGTAATATGAGTGATGGAATCTACTTTTGTCTTAATTAATATAGAGATGTAATGTAAAAGTATGATGTCTGTCTGTCAGACGAGAGGTTCTTGCAGCACAGCGAGGACATGAACGACACCTTACTCCAGAAGATGGAAGAAAACACCAGCGCTTTGCTTGGGCTGATGGGGCGCATGGTCGCATTAATGGAGGGTCAAGCAAATGAATAAAACAAAACACACTTTTTAAATTTTTTATTTAACATTGTACAGTACTTTTAAAAGTTTGAACTTTTTGTATTTATGTATCAAAATAAACACTTTGTAAACAGACATGTCTGATTCAGTATGCTTAATGAACAGAAAAACATCACACAAAAACACATTTACTCATTCCCCCTGTTAAAATAGTCCATTAATGCAGCTCTAACGTCAGTGCTTTCTGGATTACCATGCTCAGGTAATGCCCACATAGGAGGCATTTGTGTCCCACCAGTGGTGAGACCGTGTGTAAGCCCAAACAACAGGTGCAACCAGCCGCAGGATTACCTGTAAAGGTAGAAATTGGTGTATCACTTGTTTATTAAATTTGTTTAATTGCAATGTGACTTGTGTGTAGTTAATGCTACGTAGCTAGCTGGCATGTTAGCTTACAACAAAGGCTAACAATAACACCTTACGTTCAGAATCAAAATGGTGTTAGATAATTACCTTTCTTCTTGAATGTAATCGCAATCACGCCGAACAGCAACAACTCATCGTCTTGTTTGGATACCAATGCAGATTTTCAAAGCCAGAAACAACACCTGAAGAGGTACGGCGCCCGCCATTGTTGCTGTCTTGTGCCCGAAGTTGGCGCTAGTGTTGCTGGGAAACCTGAAGACATACAGAGTGACGTACGTAACGACGTGGCTATCTAGCCCGTAAAGTAAAGCTGGTGGGAACGCAAACGAGTTCTTGGAAGGTTCGCAAGTTGAACCAATTGTGAACAGGCACTAGCACCAGCCCAGAACTAGCACTAAGTTCACCTTAGTGGAACTCTTTGTATCCCCAGAGAAGGTGAATTACTCACTTTGCCAACAGGAAGACAAAGCAACCAACAGCAGCCGTAGCTTAGCTTAGCATAAGGACTAGAAACAGTGAACAACAGCTGGCCTCGCTCTGTAAAAATAACAAAATCTACATAGCACTGTATCTAAAGCTTACTAATTAACAGCCATCCTGTTCCCTCCTGCTTCTGGTCTTTAGCCATCATCAGCTGGCGGTAGCTTTTTGTAAACCATCCAGACAAGACAATGGTATCAACCTCTAAGTCTCAGTAAGAAAGGATAAAGGTGTATTTCTACAATGTCACACTTCTGCTTTAAATGTAAGATGAACAAGGGAGGAAAACAGAGCTCAGATTAAATGATCTCTGTTTAGGTAGGGACAAAGAGTTGTATTATATTCATGAACTGTAAGCCTGACACTACAGGAATCAGTGTGGGCCAGCTCAAGGTCATAAGAGATCAAAAGCTCTATCCGTCTTTCCCCATCATTTCACGCGTCCATCAATCACCCAATATCTGTTTGGCCTCGCTGCCATTTCCTCATACCACTGAGCTCGCTGTGTGTTTCAGAACTCCGTTTGTTTTCTGCTCAGTGATGGATCCGAACAGATTTCTGTTTGTGTCCAAAGGGAAACAATTAGTTCAGTGTGAGTGTGTGTGTGTGTGTGTGTGTTCTTGTGCTTGGGTTGGCAGTTGTGTGTACCAGCGTGAGAAGAGCAGGCGTTCAAGGCCACCGCTGAACAAACTCATTAACAGACCATTTGTAAGAGCCGAGACAGAACCAAACGGAAAAATAAAGAAAAAGAGGAGGATAAGGAGGTTTGAGATGAATGTGTTGAGAAAGAAAATGATAAAAGGAATTCAAAACAGAAAGAGAGAGACAGTTTGTTTGGGCTTAATGATTATTGACCCTTTGCCCATCAGTGTGGTCAGTTTCAAAATCCTTGTGTTTTGAGTCAGAAATGGCAGTAGATGCAAACACACGCACACACATATGACAGAATATCCACTATAATTACAAACGATACGCATATGATGTTACACGGGATGGCACTGATCGTACTAATCAGTTCCTTGGATCCTTTCACAATATGTTATTGTCAAATGAACTGTGACAACTGACTGTCATCAGTGCTTCATCATGTTCCCCAAGTCTGCAGATTTTTCAAGAGCGATTTGACTTTCTTTTTCGGCAATGTTAAGAAAAAAAAAAGCTTAAGATCAGCAAATCCTCAACCTCAATAAACATATTTAAGACCCAAGCGAGTTGAAGGTTTTAGTGCAGCCCCTAATGTTTGTCTGCTTTCTACTCCGTGACTTGTTGGTGTAAATCTCAAGAAAAAGTGTCTTAATGTTGGCTAGTGGTCCACCATTATCATCAACAGATTTTTGTGCTGGTTAACTTATCTTCATCCAAGTTAGATAAAATTTACGTCCTCATAAAGTTGATATCTGATTCAACATTCTCCTAAAAAAAAAGTATAAAAACACAGGGAAAAAAAAGACTAGAAAAAACGGGCTGATTAAATATCTCATTCCTCCCAACCTACGATCTTCCATCACTACTCTGGCATAAAATTGCTGCTGCTCTTCCTACACAGACAATAACGGATTGTGTTCAAGTGCTGTAGGTCTTTTCTACAGCAGACATTTCGGCTTTTCATAGTAGGAAAAGCATCAGTGTGACTAATAGCATTCACTAGGGCCTCATTCTGTTCAAGAGCATCATATCCATTTGGATACAGTAGAGAAAATGCAGCAGTAAATAATCAAATTCAAGATGGCTGAATTCCACTTAGTTCCTTCAGTTTTGGGGTACTGGTTTCGTTCATGCTGGCTCACAGTCACACTGTTGTGACTCAGTGGGACACTTGAGATTCATGACGGGTTTCATGTCAGATCATCATGAAATGTTGTTTTTGTGGCATATGAATCAGAAAAGCAGCTGGGTGGGAAATGTTTATTATCTCAAGGAGGAACCCACCCAGTTAGCTCAGAGTGCAGAATTAGCTAATAGTGATCTCCTCCTTAAATTTTACACACACACACACACATTTATGTTAAGGTAGGACAGTTCACACAGTTTGCGTTATAAATTGTGTTATGCTGTTAAATAAATTGGGCCAACATTTATCAAGTCCTGTGATCAATGTTTTGGTGATGAGTTTGACACGTTTGGCTAACGGAGATGGAGAGGTGGAAAAGGCATCACATTGTTACACTTACAATTAATTATTCAGAGAACAGTGAAACAATGTTAAGTTTTTACTTGTATCTCCATCACTCTTACCATTTCGTATTTTCTTAAATCTGTTAGTGACTCAGCTTGTCATGAGTGAGGCTTGGCCTGTACACAGTACACTGGAGTCATCTAATGTGAGTTTTTACGCCACACCGATGTTTGTTATATTTTGAGGAAAAAGGATCGTCATCCATTCCGGCATAATTACTATAATATTCAGGATGAGGGAGGTTTTGTGCTCTTAATTTGTGTACCAGTTAAACAGTATGCTCATACAGTATATGCTAACGTTGCTTTTTTAATGCTAACTTTACTTGTGTAAGTGTGGGTTCTGTTTTAACCTGTGATGCTGATTTTTTTTTTTATTATCACTGCTACTAGCTACCATTTTTCTCTGGAATATATGTCATGTTATCTAGATAAAGCTGATCGGCAAATTGGAAATGCAAAGACAAGGAAGCCAGAAAACCCTTAGAAGAATATTTGGGCTATTTTCCAGTAAATTGCTTCATTTACAAATACTGAAAATGTCCATAATTAAACTATAGTTGAGTTTTCTATCCCTCTGCAATGCTTATATCCTGGACTGTTGTAAATGGGAAACCCATCTGTAGAGTATTGCTATTGTTAATGTTTTAAGTTACACTGGTGTTTGTTTATCCTTCTAGGAAAACTGACAAAACAGGCCCCATACTATGTAGCTAGTGGTATAGATTTGTGTGTGTGTGTGTATATATATATATATATATATATATACACACACACATACACACACACACACACACATACACACACACACACACACACATTATTACCATGGAAAAATAACATGTGGAGATGATCCTAAAATATTTTGCAAAGCTGCAATGGAGATTAATTTGCACTTACCGTTTTGCAAGTGCTGCCAAACAGGAAGAGATCTTGTGTTGAGAGGCAAAATGAATCAAATTCCTCGCAGACAGTAGCTCAGAAGACCATGGTGCAATACAGCCAAAACCCGTGTTTTGAGTAATGGGTGCAACAACTCTCACCCTCTCCCACCAGGAGTAACTCTTGCTGTTACTATCATTATCACCTCCACTATCACTATTGAGGTGTACAGCTACATATAAACTATTGCTGGATATGTCCAGGCATGTACGCAGAGGGATAGTGAAAGTGGTTCTGGGAAATGTAGGAAATCACAACTGAAGCAGATGTGCAGTGTGAGGATAGCGAAATAAAGGAACATTTACACACAAAACAGCAGCGTGGGGGAGAAGGGACAACTTTTTTTTTTCTTTAGCTCGTGATAAAAATGATTTATTCTCTGTGAAAAGATAGAAAAGGGGATAGTGTGTTGGTGTGTGTGTATTGTATGAGGATGCGTTTGTCAGCGGAAGACACCACCTCTCCGCCGGCACGTCCAGATGTTCCTAGATTATTACTTTTCTGTCTCTATCCCCCCATTTCTCCATTATCCATCATCCTTCGCCCTTCTGTCCTGCCCCACTGACTTACTGCTGCTGATATATGTAATCTCCACCTTTTATCTCGTTTATCTCCCTCTCCCGTGTCTGTGTCTTCATTATGTATTTGTCTGTCCATCACTCTTCCCACCATTTAATCTTTTGGTATTTTTGGACTTGTCATGTACAACTCTTCTGTGGAGGGCATGAGTGTATTTATAGCCTGTAAACTAGAATGGTATAATCCCCCAATAGACATGTGTTAATATGCTGTTGATGCCAAAATGAATCAAAATGAATCAAGGACAGCCTGTTAATGAGGTGTTTGTATTCATTCTAATGTACTGTACTATGTGTGTCAGTGCACGTGTGTGTGTGTGGTCTTGGCTCTGTTGTTCTATCTGGGTCTGTCCATGGGAGTATGTTACACAAACCAATATGTTCGTCCTTACTGAAGACCTCAGGCAGAACACGGGATCAAATTTTCCCGTGTGTGCTAAATCACAAGTTCTGTATAATTAACTTGTTCTTTATGCACAACCCAAAATAGAAATGACTATCATGAGTGCCAGATAAAAGTAATACTAAAACTTTTGGGACCTGATTTCTTGAATTAATGGCATGATGCAACACAAGGAGAAGGTGTACTGTGTCCATGTGTGAGGGATTTTTTTTTGGTAATTCAATGACCAGAAATGTGGTGCTGGTTTACTTGTAAAGTGGGTTGACAGGGGGGTAAATCATTATTGATCATTTAGGTGGAAGCAGGCATCAGTCATGGCAAATCTAATCAGTATCTGTCATTTAGCACACTTACTGTAATCCACATTCGTTTAAGATGGGAGCAGGCGAGAGTATACTTCATTCGATACACCTTTGTGCTCTAATGCAATCCAATACAACTGCCTAACAATAAATCCCATGCTTGGGTAGCTTATAAAGTTTATGTTAACACTGTCAGGAGGTGCTAATTCAGCCCTGTTAGATTCTGAGACCGAACTTTGTAGCAGTGTTGCAGAGGACTACATTACAGTGTAGTCTCTACAAGACTGTCCACAGCCATGCTAGTAGCCAACATTGCCATCACAAAAGCCGCACAACTTGAGTAAGCAGAGAAATAACAATAGAGTGAATCAACACCACCCTGACACAGCATCAACAAAGCCATTATATGCCTCACAAACATACGATCTATTGCAGGGCTGTTGTAGTGGATTGTATTTGAGTGTGCTGGTGTGCCTAATAAATGAGCAACTCAGTGTGCAGCACTCCAATTTAAAAATGTGAATATACAGAGCCCGAAACATAAATATACATCCTCTCAGACTTCGTCCCTGAGGGCAGATACCCTTCTGAAAGCTGAAATCACATTTCTGGAAACACTGAAATATTCATCACTGTGTTTTCTGAGTGTAATGATGCGCATCATCAGGCTTTTAGTGGAAGACGATGACTGACACAGTAACCAGATGTGCAGTTCCATTTGAAGTGGGAGCACCATAAAAAGTATTTCCATTATTTTTCAAGGCTTTCTATGATTTATGTAATCCACCTGATTAAAAAGGCTGCACTTGGTTAATGCCTTTGTTTATATTAATGTGCACAACAATATGAAAAAGGTATAATTTGTTGAGGTAATAAGCCGATTAAAAACTCGAAAGTATTGCATAAATTGTCAGTTCAACATAATCTACTGGCCATAATCTACCTACCTTTGCATAATTGCAGTGCTCATATTTTTCTTTTCTAGAGAGAACAGAGGAAATTCTGGACACCCACACCACGCTGTTCACTGCAGAAATGGGTCTTTGTGTAATGCAGATGAAGGAGGCTATGCTGTACTGTAGGCAGTTTTTTTAGGGTAGCTGCTTAAAGGAGGAGAAGGCTTGTTAAACTAATGCACATTCAGCAACTCCTGATTTTTGCATCAGGATGGACTGAAGCATGTGGGAACCTCCTGCGTCCACTGTGACCCCTGGATGTCACCAGCTGAGCTTTTCTCACCTCAAACTCCCTAGAAACCTCAGGCTTTGTGGAGGAAAGGATACTTGACATCCACAGCAATGCCACAAGACAGTGGATGAGGCAAACGTAACTGTTCCTTCCAAATCATAGGATTAGATTAGAAGTGAATACATGTCTTTCAGCTGCTGCCTTTCGGATGGCTATGAAAGGTGATGTCTTTACACATCCTGTCAGTAGTTGCAGATAAGCAATATTAGTAAGAATTGCCTTATATTCTAGTATTGTGCATCTGCTGGTGAAAGTATTTTTGTGAAGGTGTATAGGTTTATGTGATTCTAAAGGGTCTATATATGTCATGGTTTATGACATAAGCATTATTTATGATATTTGATTGTGAGATTGCAGCGGTGTTGCAATCATAACAACCCTGATAATATGACTTGTGTGCAGGCAGAAAAATATCTTTGTTTGCCTCGGACAGTTTCCACTTCTCTCTTGCATAAAGAGAGTTTTATTTCATTTTTTGACTTGCATGAAAACAGCACCCTAAAGCCCAGAACAGAAATGAAGCATCAGCAGAAGTGTGCCTTATGATCCACAGCAAACAACACATTAGAGCACAATACATTGTAATTCCAGCTAAAAATATGACAATCACAGTTAAAGACAGACATTTTAATAGGCACTTTAGTGAGTGGTGTGAGTTATGAGCTTCTAGCAGAATGCAACTTGTAGGGGAACCAAAATAATGCATGCAGATCATTTGGACAAAAGAGAATTACAACTCACATTTACAGTGATGTATCTATGGAACATTTCACTCAGATTTAATGAGCAAACATTAAGCTAAAATGTACAGCGGGTTAAGCATCAAAGGACCTGAGGCTTTGCACAGAAACAGAATAGAAGATCAGAATTAAAAAAATTATGTTGGATAGATTATGAAGGGGATGAACGTTAGATAACATATCCATACATTACATAGCGCATGAGTATGATAAGCAGTTCAACCAACAATGCATTTTTGGAAATAATGTCATTAATACACTGGACCTGTGGGTCAGTGGCACTACATTGCAACACATTGTTTTAATGAGACTGACAGGATAAGGATTGGCTCAATCTATATTATGAAATGCTCTGACCTGAATATACCCAGTTGCTATCTACTGTTCCACTGAAGATTTAGCACAATATTAACAATAGTTATACAATGGTCATCATAATACTCCAGTTCTCATTGTCATTATTGTTGGTAACAGTTGGTATATTTCTGGCATCTGATGGATGTGTAGGTCAGGGGTCAGGACAGATCAGGGCAGAACAGCGAAAAAGCCCACAGGCTGGGTTATGAAACCACTAGAATATAATAAGCCATAGGCTTCAACAAAATCCCATTATGGGGAAGCCACATGCATTAGCATGTCAGCAGATATATGCAGATCATTAAAGACAATGTACTTAAATGTCTGCAACTTCAATCCTAGAAAAACATTAAATCTCCATTTTGTAAAGTTGGGGTTTTTAACAGCTGGCATTTATCTTGACCCCGATTATTTCAGAAGGCAGAAAGGGCACAGATTATGAGTGATACAGCTCAAGATAAACCCAAAACATTAAGGAGATTTTAAATGTAGAACTTGAGGGTTGATTCGAGGTAACTCACCCCCCCCCCCAAAAAAAAAAAAATGAAAGGGCGGTCTGGGACACAAGAAGAACAGCTTTGAAAAACTAAACATGAAGCTCCTGCAACATTAAGCCAATGTTGATCTGTAATTACATGAGATAAGAAGATGAATGGAGATTTAGTGCATGTCTTGACTAAATGAGAGAGGTTATTTGTGTTCCAAGGGGCATGGGATGATACACTCATTTTAGAGCTTAGGCCTCTGCGCTGTCTGCTCGGAGCATCGGGGCCAAGGGAGGATCTTTCCCTCAGTCTCTCTGTGCTTCCATGTGCTAACAGATACACGTGTAATTAAGCATGCAAACAAACAGGCATAAACATGCGCATGTACACGTGTAATGACACGCTGACAGAGTGTTATTTTTGTTAATCGATTCCTAAAATGCACAATAACCTACATTGTCGTGCTGCAGGATACATCCCCGGAGACGTTTAGCAGTCAGTGTGTGAGTACGTGTTAGTGTGTGAAACAGAGAGAGGCACAGGCAATTGAGCTCATAGTCAACCAGAAGGCGCAGTTTGGAGACATTCGGAACAACAGGAAATGATGCAGTAAAATATAGATTTGAAGAGACAAATGAAGAATAGAAGATGGGGGTAAAAGAGGAGGACTGAGGAGAAAATGACAGCATAGTCAGCTTTGTCTCCTTAAAACTGAACTGACAAACAAGCCCCTACAAGAAATTTAAACTTGCCGGATCGAATTAAGAATGAGTGAAGGAGGGTGATAAAGTAAAACTGTGTGCGTGATGAGAGAATCACTTTGAGAGTGAAAAACGGAGCTTGTGCACTGCAATCGCTCTTTGCTGCAGAAACTGATAAGATTTGTTAATTAACTGAACAAACATGAACCTTAAGTGATTGGTTTTCAGTATAGCTTCATATTTAGCAGGTGTAAAATACATGTGTATTTTACAATTGGAAACATAGCATGGTGTAATTCCACATCAGATAAGCATAATTCCAACTATGATTTCAAAGGTCAAAGTTTCAGCTGACTTAAAATGTAGGACACAGGAGCAGAGGATTCAGTAATTATCATTTAATTACAGTTAAATATTGATTTTCAGAGATGTATTTTATGTCAGGCCACATGGTCAGTGTTTCAAATCTGATTCTGTAACACAGATACACATTGTCACAGTGTCCCACGAGGACAGCCTGTTATTTTTTGACTCATTAATTCCTCTATTTGGCCAAAGCAGTACTCAGAAAGTTGCAACGTGCTCACAGCTTCGGTCGTGCTCATCAGCTTGTGTGTGTGTGTGTGTGTGTGTGTGCTGTGGCGTGTGTGTGTGTATGTGTTAGCCAGACGGCTCAGCTGTTTGTTTCAAAGTTGTTGGGCATTTGAGGGACTGTTGATAAAAGTGGAAATGTGACTCTTAGACTAAAAAAAAAAAAAAAAAAAAAGATTGTTTTTTTATGCAGTAGAGAAAAGTAGACGAAGTCAAAATGAGACACATGAGAGATTAAGTGGAAATCTAGGGACAAAACAGCAGCTAGACGACACACCATATGCCCCATGGCCCATTATCCACCACTTCAGTCTAGGTTGCCCGTGTGTGCACCCCATGGATTTTCAAGGCTCAACTTAGCAAAACAACAAGTAAAGTAGAACATTAAGCCTTTTATTTTGCTCCTCATTTCCACATGAATTACTGGGCCTTGAACAAGTTTGTTCTTTCAAAAGTACACGTGGACTCACAGTAATTCTTTGAGAAAATTCTTTGTACTACATACAGGCTTAAAGTAATACTCCACCAAAAATGTGACATATTAAACCCTGACCTCAAGCCTTGAAAGGTGCATGCTTTAAAAGAATTTGATATTTTGGGAAATACACTGGAGCAAGAAGTTAGTAAGTTTAGCTTAGCATAAAGGCTGGAATCGGGGGCAAATGGCCAGTTGTCAAGTCAAGTCAAGAGGTTCCATCTTTGATCGGTACACAAGCTGAAATGTAAAAATGACAAGTTGTGGATTAAACAGACAAGTCATAACATTTCAACTGAGCTGTAGTGGTGTTTGCATGTGTATTTTTTAAACCTGAAGGCTACTTGTTTCCCCCCTTCTTCCAGTCTTTATTCTCAGTTAAGTGACTCACGGTGCTGATTATTGATTTTCTCATCCATCCCTTGGCAAGAAAGTGAATAAGTGCATTTCCCAGAATTTCAAACTGTTGAAACTCCATCTGTGACACTGCAGAATGTAAATTTGAGTCAAATTTTAATTTAACACACTGAACAAATCTGCATGGAAATTGCCATGTTTAACCAAACAAGCACAGATCTGTCATAGCCTCATGCTGATGAGCATCTGTACCCAGTTATGTACCAGAGAACCATTTCTGTCATGCTGACCTGACCTTTAAGTTGCAAAGTGAACATATTTTCTTTTTTACATGTGGCATGACTAAATGAATATATGCATGAATTATGGAACAGTGGTCATACTGAGTGCTGGAGGTGGTTTTACTGTGTTTGTGCACATAAACCGCACGTGTGATAAAACCATCATGTGTGAACAAATAACACAATATGTCCAACCTGATGGCAGCCCTGTGTTTGTGTGTGTGTGCCTGTGTGTATCACTGTTTGTGCATGAATATGTAAACTTATGTTGCCTATATGTGCATGTGGGTCTCGTCTGACGAAAGAGATGATTCAGACACGCTTGTCATGTATGTCTCACTTACCACACATCATGTAACAGTGTCAGTGTCATCTGTGGGTTACTTACAGATCGTTAGTCCACAGAAATCATTAGGAAATGTTGTTATGGCCATGTGTTCTGTTTTTGTAGGTGTAACTTGTGGTTTCCTATGTGTTAATTGCATAAAACTGAAGACTTTACTTATAAAAATGTATTGTTTTGTTAGTTAACCGATCCTAACTGATACTGCAGGCCTCTTTTACTGTTACTGTTAACAATAATAACTTCAGGAAAAAGGTTCATTCCTGACCTTGAAAATCATATTTTGACTTAACAATCCCAACTCAAGGCACACTTACTAGCTTTCTTTATAGTGCTTTCATACATATCAGATGGAGTTTGTCCAGTTGTCATGGAGATGTATCTGCGGACACAAAACCTCAGTAGCGGCTATGATTTTGTCTGTAGCACTTGTAGGACTTCCAGTTTGTGTTGGCTTAAAGCAAATCATGGACTCCCTACACCGATGAAGAGCATGTAAAAGGTCAAAAAATAAGTGGACCTTCAGTTGGAATTTTTTTAAGGGGATCAAAGTAAGGCAGTATTAGATAGAATAGCACAGATCCCGATTCTGCCACTTCACTTCAAACATAGCACTGTAAGTCACTTGGTAGGTTAACTCATAAATGTTCTATATATTTAATTTATCTAGTGTGTCATTTGATGTTGCTGCTAATTTCCCTACAGGTGCTGGTTTTTATCCATGCTTTTTTATGTATTGGATTTTTACCCATTTGTTTTCTTTATTGCATATGTGGTCATTTTATACTTGTTTTATGTGCTTTATGAGTGAGTGATTACTATTCTTTTATGTTTCTGTTTAAGTGAGTCAGATTCCAATCAACCATGTTGATATGGAAATCAAACGCTGAATCTTGAATGAATATAGATTTTATTTCATTCATTTTTGTATTAAAAGACTTGTCAGTCACTTTATATTTGAATCTTAATCTGTGGTGCTAAAGGGATGAGATATTTTATGCTCTCTGGAAACTGGCACTGTCATATTCAGAGAAAATCTAAATGAAAATATACAGACTTACCGTCTTATGTTACAAATAGGACAGTATTGTGCCCATGCGTCACTTAAACAGGAAGAACGAGTTGTTGTTGTTGTCGTCACAAATGCAAAAACTCCAGAATGGAGATTAGAAGCCGTCACTCCGGAAATCCGTCAGATAATCTGGTGATTCGAGGATAAGAAAGGACGACGTGGCTGGTTGGAGGGACGGTTAACACACAGCTCCACCACTCCGATTAATCAATTAGATCTAATTCCATTAAGTCTAGCTGATGCCTTGTCTAACCTTAAAACCTGTTGCATCATATGATACACACAGACAGTGCAACACATTTAGACAGAAACATTCAAGTATGCACAGTCACACACAACACAGACACTTCGTCTAACATCGGGCCAACACATACTTCAATTATACATGAGCATGTGAAACATTGTCACATTTGTGATGCTGCATCACATATAAACTGCATGTTTTTCTAATATCTTCACCTGACAAACCACACGGGAATGACTTGAAAGAACACTTTCAATCTACATATTTACTCTCCAGCATCAGGAGATTTATTAATGAGAATGTGCATTTAAATGTTTGTACAGTGTTTAAGTACATGTGCACTGTATGGATGTGAGTGTCAGACAGAGAGACGGAGAGTAAATATAACCCTCCCATCTGTTAGGGCTGTACAGATGCTGTCTCAGAAATAGAGGATTAGTGCTAAACTTAGAGAGGAGGGGGACATGTGATGAGAGGACGAGGGGGAAAGCCAGGCAGTGACTAACACCAAAAGCATAAATCTGTGGGCGACTGACAGCATCAGAGCAGCCGTTTAGAGGGAGGATGAGAAAATGAAGAGACGGCAAAGCAAGCAGCGCAAAGTTTTGATGGGGCTAAAGCACGTTGCATCCATGCGGAGAGGGATGACGAATCAGGGAGAAGGAAAATGCACAAATAAGGAAGATGGTGCGAGATAGACAGAAGACATAAAGGCAGAAATTTGTAGCTTTCCACTCTCATAACATCTCATCAAAAGCTTAGAGATCATTAAGTATCCAGTGTGCTGAAGTCAGGATGATGTGATGGTTGGCCTGTAGGGAGAAAATCCATGGAGGACGTTCATGTTTGCTTGAGTGTATGTAAATTAATTTACTTTTACTGTATGTGCGAGTCTGTTTTGGTCTCCAGAGAGAGCTCCTACTCCTACTCACACCAAATCTACAGAGTATTTCTGAGGAAAAAGAGAAACATTTTGCTTCATGAGAAATGTTGTCATGCCAGCGCAGAACCTAAACTGGCTATCCACAAGGAACTAACGTAATTCGTTTATTTTACATGATGCTCTTTAAGCATTGCCAAACAGTTTCCTTGGTCCTTCAAATAAAAGATGTTTTGAAATGGGAGGCTCTGGCAAGGTGTAATGAAAATCTGTTTAGCAGGGATGCATGGAAGTACAAAAGTCTGATTGCCTTTTCATGGATGACGGCATGAAAAGTTCAGCTGTGAAGTGTGAAAAAGAGTGTCTGCCAATTGTAATACCATATAAGAAAACTCCCAATGAAAAACAGGTCCTTTGCCTAGTAATGTAAAGACAATTAGTATTTAGATAAAAAGGTAAACAAATACTTTGTATGTAGAGTTAACATGGTGGCTGGTATTGAGTGGACCAGTTTTTCTCTATTTACTCCAAAGAACTCACTGTTCATCCACAAACAAAGACAAAACACGGAAAGATTTTCCCTGGAAAGGTCAGGGGTTAAATGTAATGTAATGAAATGAAATTAGACGATTTGTCATGGAATAGAAAAGCAGAAATATAGTTATATGAAAACGACACAGATTATTACTCTAACCCGCCGTGAGGTTTGCGAAATGGAATGATTGGCATCAGTGATCAGTGATGAAATTGCATCGTTAAAACCCGGTGGGATCCCTCCGAAGCACGAATGAGTGCTGTTTTGGCGTCACCCAGACAGGGCTGTAACTGAAATTATGGGCCCTGTGCACAAGTGTGGATTCTTCTAAGAGCTTAAAAAAATGTGTGAGATTTTTTTCAGGGGAGAGCAGAAACATCAAGAAAAAGTTTTATATATTTGCTTGATCTGGATCCAAAGAAAAACATGGAGAAGCTCCAAATTAGTTGATAAGCATCGACATTTCATTGGAAGTTGTTGTCCTCCCGTTGTCTTGGTGATGTGGGGGCAGATTTACCTCAATCAAAAGCTTGATTAACTGCACCTGAGCTTCATTGTCCCACAGACTTGATGATTCAACATGTGGGGAAGAAAATCTTCTGAATTTGGCCCCCAGGTGCCACAACGTGACATCGGTGATTCAGCTAGCTTTCACCTTCTGAGGCTCTGGAAAGATGCCGAGGGACACAGCATACACAGCACACACAGCACACACACACACACACACACACACACACTCCAACAATACACATATGCTACATACACCTTCACATGCATGAGCACTGAACAACATGTGTATACATGTTGACGCAGTCACCCCTTATGTTCAGTGCTTTGGACTGAAAAGCACTCGTTATTCAAGGCTGACTGACTGAATTGCAGACAGGAAGGCGTGTTCACGTGGTGAGGCGCAGGTTATTTAAATAGGAGCCATAAGGCAGAGTAGGAGGGCTTCCCTTGCCTCATCATTGCACCAGTCACAGGGCTCATCACCACACAGACGTGACTAAGGGAGCATGGGGAGCCGGGCATGTGTCAGGGGGATCATCTGTTATATATGTGCTGTGGTCTTTCTGCTTATGCGTCTTTGGGTGTTCCAGATGGATGGGTGTGGTGAGGCTGATGTTTTCATACTGATCGAGACCACATGTTAAAGGATTTGGCTCTACTGAGTAGCTTTGTACGTATCAAAATATGTCCAACAAGGTTACAAGCACGAGGGGTTAGTTGACCATTCAACTTGTTGCAAAGCCCAAACTGTGCTCACTTTGGTTTTACCTTACTATAAAGTGGTAGCTTATCTGTCAAGACTATTCCACTGTCATTTTTTTCAATCCCAACAAATACTTCGGGTACCATGTTATCATAAACAAGGTGGCCTAAACTACCAGAAATAAAACCGAGGTTGTAAAAAAAAAAAGAAAAATAATAGTTTTTACTTATATACTTATATAATCATAGTTTTTACTTATGGAGGCTGATATCAGCCACAGCATAGCCTTATGCAGAGGCTCTATAGTTACACCATGAGCTTTTAACACATGCCCAGCTATTATTGATGCTTGAAGTGTTCCTAACTTCTTTGAGGGGATGGGATACAACAGTTACGTTAATTATTTAGATTAGAAAAAGGATGTTTTTGGGGGGGCAGACAAAGTGTTGTAGTTAAAGGTAATCTAGGGTATGTGCCTGAGTTTTGTATTGGTGTTTCTAATACTTTTTGTTCAAGAGAAGACTAAAGGTTAGTCATCTAGTGGAGACGGTTAATTGTAATGTCAGAGGTCTTCAAAAAGAAAAGTGAAAAATATGTAGATGTGTGTGTTTTATATACTGGCAGAACAAACCTAGCTTCATATTTACAAGCCTGCCCATGCATAACATTGGTTTCTCTGTAAAACAAACACAATCAGAGAAGGCAGAATTTCTTCTCCTCAGCCTGACTCATTGTGATAAATGAATGCAGACAGAAATGCTGCCTTGAAGTTCATGACTGGTAGACCTTGAGTTTGAACAGCCATTTGCTGAGGCCTCGGATGGATAATCGTTGCATAATTTGCTTTCTAATTTACTAATTTGCTAATTTGCTTTCTAAGTACTAAAAACTCTACATGTCCTTGCCCTCCACAGCTATATTCTCACCTTTAGGAAGCCAAAGCAAACCCCCTTTAACTGCTTTTCTCTCTGCTTCAACATGCTGCAAATAAACGGTTATATCATAACCCAGGAAAATAAATCTGCATGTTTAATCCCAATGACTCCAGTTACACAATGGCCATTGTGGATTTAATGGATTTATGTATTCAGATAAAGGATTACAAGGCAGGGGCATTAGGGAGCGGCACCTCCACTCACCAAAGCTGCGACGGAACAGCAGCACCAAGTGGTCACCTTTGGCTACTGCAGTGTGGCCATGTAAAAAGGATTTGTGAGACGCACAGGCATTGAGTGAATTCACAGTTGTTTATGCTGCAAAGCGTGACCCTTCCATCCAATTAATTTTTTAAGCTTAGGTCATTGACCATTGTTGTGTAAAGCTGTGGTGTGGCTGCATTAGCTTCAGGATGGGGATACAGGAACAGGAAGGCTCTTACCTCAACTAAATCAGGCAGTATCACTTATTAAAACCCGCTAATCTTGTTAATGTGTTAGTTCCTGGCTGGATTTTAACCTTATGACAATGCCAGGCATGCTGAAGAATAATGGCCTGAGGTTAAAAAAGAAAAAAGAAAAAAGGAGGAGTGCTTAAAAAATTCGACAAAAATGTCTGGAAGGTGTATGTCAGCCTGATGTGAGTCAGTGATTCTGGGAAAAGCAGACCTAAAGTTGCCAGGTTTGCTGGGTAGTCTCAGTCATAAAATTCATCTCTCGAGTTTACTTTTCAAATGTAACTGATGACTGAATCACTGCCTGGATCCTCTTCCATGGGGATGATGATGTGTCAGTTTCCAAACGGAAATGATTACAGTGTTTGTTACAAAACATTAGATCAGCAGAATGATCAGGCCACCTGTTTGTTGTCTGTTAATTCACTGCAGCGTTACCACATGCCTCTGTACCTGATGGAGAGCACATTTGGGCTTGAAACGTACTTATCAGAATATTATTAAGTAAAAAAATGTTTTAAAGGGAGCATTCTACAGTCTTTGGGAAGCTGAAAAGCACTGTACTGCATTTGCACAAGAAAGACGAGCATGGGTTTTAGTGTTAATAAAGCAAACTACTGGACCACATCTTCCAACTATGACTGACCCCCACCCCCTCCTACACACACACAGACACACAGTTATCAGATGGAGCTGAAACTAGAACTTTGTAATTCTATCTCATTACAGTGACACTCCAGCCACAAACATTTTGATGAGCGGTAAACACTCCCTGCAGACCTGCAAAAAGCTGCTGCAAAACTTCACGATGCACAAAGGCTGTATAACTGGAGCGGGGCTGTAACTAATTCACTCAATTATTGATTAATCTGCTGATTATTTTCTCAATTTAGAGGGTCAACTTACATAATTTGGTCATTTATGATACTAATACTCCATGATAAAGAGTAAAACCCTTCAGTCACCGTACTGAGCCAACATATATACAATATATATATATATATATATATATATATATATATATATATTCTAAAATGGATGTTGTGTATCAGATTTTAGTTAAACATTTCCTCTTTTCCAATGTGAACGTGGTTACCTATCTTTCATCGTGTCTTTTGAACACACGTTCCTGTACCTACCCATGTGGTGACCTCTATCCGTCCATCTTCTTTGTAGTGCTGTCCTGTCAGTCACCTGAGAATAATTCCTCTATGATAAAGACCTGTTGCATAAGATCACAACCAAGAGCTTGGCCGCGCTCCGCTCTGACATCAGCGGTGGCTTTATCCCTCCATCAGCCAGTCCCAGACATACAGGTACACACTGCTGGCCTGTCCCATTGTCATTCAAATGTTGGGCTGGTGATTGAAGCGCTTATCTCTCCTAATCGGAGCGTGTAAAGGTATAAACTGCTGAGGGAGAGCGTCGCCACACCAACTTTGATATATGGAAAATCACATCTGTGAGCTCCCAAACAACATTATCTACAGAGAACTGAAAATACCAGGTAAAACCTTTCCTGCAACCCCTCCATCTGTTGTCTTGGATTAAGCTCCATGCGTGTTCCCCCTTTTTTTTTTCAGATCACCTCAATCCACAGATGCGTGTTCCCCAGGGGGTGAGAGGAGGGATTAGAAAAGGGAGGCTTTTTTTTTTTAAAGAGCCGAACCAGATCCTCAAAGACGGAGGGAGCAGGGGGGGTGAGAGGAGGGATTAGAAAAGGCAAATAAAGAGTGAACACACATCTCGTTAAAAGTAAGATTTGTAAGCTTATTATTTTGTTATCATGATCGTTATAACCTCTGTTATGGTTTGTTATTCAGTTTACAGTTTATTTTCAAGTTCATTTAAAGTCATTTCAGTTTACCTCAGTTGAAGTTTTTAAACAAGTTCATTTTGTTCATTTAAAGTCATTCCATTGTTGTTTCCAACACTATTAAATGCTTTTTTTTGTTTTGCCAGACAACAATCGGTCACACTGATCTGTAATTGTTGTTTCCAACACTATTAAATGCTTTTTTTTGTTTTGCCAGACAACAATCGGTCACACTCTCTCGCTCATGCGCACATGGAAAGAGCAGAAACAAAGACTGTTGCTCACTCGCTCGCTCACGCAGGTCACTGGTCCATTCACTCTCTCTCTCTCTCTCTCTCACACACACACACAGATTCTCTCTCTCTCTCTCTCTCCAGACAGCATCTCATGCTAAAGCTCCTGCACACAGACGTGGAGTGATTGGACAACAGAAATGAGCTCTGATTCTTACTCTCCCTGACAAACACATTTAGATGGGCACACGCGCACGCACACACACACACACATTTTCTTGCTCTCGTGTCTAAGTTCTTAAGTGCAACTTCTTGAAGAGTGATTTACCCTCTCGTACAACTCTTCAACCCTACCCCCAAACACCAGGACCCCAAAACCCTTCCTTCCTCGCCCTCCCACCATGAGCCATATATACACCTGGGTTGGTTCACACACTGCAGCATAATGCAGTGCACTCAATGATGCTCCAAAACTGCATGATGCTTAGGTCATGTTTCCATAGGTATAATCTCTTATCTGCATGACAACAGCTTTTACATTTATATGATTTCAGCAATAATGTAAAAAATACTTTCTTTACAATAAAATCCTATATATCAGTGGTTCCTAACCTGATGGACTGGACTACCTAAGGGTTGCAAGTTGCAATGCTAATCTGATGGGTCATGAGAGGGTTGAGCCAAAAAAAAACAAAAAAACAAAACATCTGACTACATAAAACTTGCATTATTAGTCAGACTTTCTGCTAATATTTTCATTTTTTTGTCCGTTTTTTAGAATTGCTAGATTTTTTTTTTACCAGTTGAAATATAATCATCACTGGACAAGACATATGCACACTGTGTAGATTTTAAACAGACTTGTTTTTAGTTAATGTAGGGATTTTGTCTTGAAATTGACAAATCAAAAAAAATATCTAAACTAGTAAAACAGAGTGTGTCATGTGTCAACTTTCAGACCTAGGCTCTAAAAATGATGGATCTAATGCACATTAATATTATCTGTTGATCTACCCATAAATGGCCATGGTTTTAAAACTTTATGGGTCTGTAATGCAATTTTCTGTTTAAGATTTCAACTTATACAATCCAAACTTTCTTTAGTTTTTAAAAAGCTCTCGCCAGAGACATTTCCTAATGGTTTCCCTAGCTGACTAATACTCCTTGCAATGAGTAAATCCCTCCTAAGGTGTATAATTGGTGGAGCGTCCTTGAAAGAAGTCACAATCCAAAGGGTCAGGAACCACAGCTATGCATAATTTGTTAATATCGATCTTTCTAAAAATCATACTCCATAAGATAACTTTAATATTGAATACTTGAATACTAATGCTGGATAAGAGACTCACAGAATGCAGCCCAAGTTTACATATGGCTCAACCCACCCAGTATTTCTAACTTTTAAACCCCCTTCATCCCCCTCAAGATAACCAAAATTACACCACAGCAAACTTAACAAAATAATAATAGAAACATTAAAAAACAAACAAACAAACAAAAAAAAAAAACAACCACAACAAAACTGAGCTTCGAGTTTGTAAAAATGCTTACATCACATTCCACCTTGGCAAATTTCAAGACATCGGAATTCCATTCTTTGTCCGTTATGACATTTACACGAGTACCTGAACGTCTCACATGCCGGTGGGTGAGCCGCTGCCTGACCTGGTTGGCCAGCGGTCAGCTCGCAGTCCAACATCATCGTCGTCTTTGTTATCCTTATAATCATCATCACCTTGATCATTGTTATCAGCTACGGTAAGCCATGCCCTACTAGAGTCCATTGTTGGCAGGGTGGGGTAACCATGGTGAATAAGGTGCTAGTTGCTATGGAAACGCTATTCTGCAGCAACCGACTGGTACAGTTGTTTGAGTTTTGATTTGTCGTACCTCCCCACCAAAGCACTTGGTTTGTATGTATTACTTGTTGCCTTAGTTGTGTTTTGATTTTTTTTTTTAATTTTGCATTTTCATACTTAAGATGTACAGTATGTGGATGTATTCTCAGGCTGTTAGTACCATTTAAAATAGTCTCTCTCAAACACACACGCGCACACACAGGCGTGACACACTCAGATATAATTTTTGTCACTCGAGCGCACGCACAGACCCACACACAAACACTCAGACAGTAACAGAAAACTGTTTACATGTGGCATCTGACAAAATGGGTTTACAGAGATGAGGCTGGCGGAGCGGGCCGCTGCACCAACACTGACCGGCGGAGAGCTTCTAATGGCGCTTTTCCATTACACAGTTCTTGCACTACTCGACTCGGCTCGACTCAGTTTCGGTCGTTTTCCATTACAATAGAGTACCACCTCAGCGTGGGTGGGGTCGTCCCATAGCAACGCCTTGGCCGAAACTCCAGCAAACGTCATTTGTTATGCGACACAAACACAAAGAAATGTCTGCACCTCGTCGTTGCTCCGCATGGGTTGATTTCTGTGCAGCCATCTCTGATCGTGATTCGTTGTTGTTTTTGGGTTTTAAAAATGGCAGGGTTGACTCTATGAACGAGTCACTCTCTGACTCATCTAGTGACATCACGCCCTGGCCAATCAGTGGCCTGCCGTCTGCCGACGTCACATTTTCAGCTCGACTCAGCTCGCTCACTATAGTGGTACCTGGTACTAGGTACTAACACATAATGGAAAAGCCTAAAAACCTAGTCGAGTCTAGCCGAGTTGAGCCGAGTAGGTGCTAGTGGAAAAGCGCCATAAATGTCCCGCACTGGATCTGCTCGTAGATGCTTGTGTGTGAGTGACTGTCCTTCCTCGTTCGTCCCTCCTCCTCTTGCTCGCCTCCAGACGGCCTGCAGTCGGTCGAGGGGAGGGCGGTATTGCTGAGTATATCCATTGCTGCTCCGTAGCCATCGTGTGCTTCGTTAACCCCGGAGGTGACGGAGGACTAACCGAGTACTTCAGAGATGGGACAGAAGAGTAACACTGCAACTTAGAAGGGCGACACACCCTCGAGGTTTTTGTGTCAATGGCACATCTACAGTAGATTCCTCCCCCTTCTTCTTGTTCTTTTCCTCCCCAACTGATGCTTGAAGCGAATGATTCATCATTTAAATGCTCTGTATTTTCCCCCAACCTCGTCCTGTTGCCTTCATTAGAGACGTGCTTGAGACTGATGGTGAACACAGGATGACACAGCAGAGTGGAGATGACAACTAAAACATTGGCGTCTCGAGTCCCAGGTGTGTGTTTATGAACTATCAGCTACTTTGACTAGTTGCCTACACAGGACCTGCGCAGTTCGTCAGTGGGTGCCTTTTTTTTCCTCCGTGGACTGGGACAAGTTCCCAGCATCAAGATCAACAACAACGACAAAAAAAAAAAAGAAAGAAAAGAAAAAAAGGCAATTTCAGTTCAGTTCTGCTGAAATCTGTTTGATCCAGTTCATTTGAGTTCAGCTTAAGTCTTGTTGCAAGAAACTATGGCAACTAGCCCTAAGGAAGTGTTTCAGCCAATCAGATCCAGGGGAAAGTCCGCAAATGGTTTTCAATTGGGTGGGCGGATTTGATGCTTTTTCTTCTTTTTATTAGGATTTCAGCCACACCTCTCCTGTTGTATATATGCTTTGTGTGGTGTGCGTGATTCAACAAGCTCAACCTGTGGCCTGTTCAAACACACACACACACACACACACCCAGACTTACACAAACATACACTCACACACACTCTACCGCACCTGCATCTGTATGCACAGGCAGATTTTAATGCAACATACAGTTCAGACTGTGTCACAGAGCGCCTGAAGGTCTTTCAACTCCACCAAAACCACACAAACACACACACACACACACACAGACACACACATTCCCACTGTGATGCTTGAAAACTCGTATTTCTTGCTCCTCTTGCCTTTTGCTCTATTTGTGGTATCATAACTCTCCTCTCACTCCTCTCCTCCTGACCCTCACCACCCTCTCCCACCCCCCCGAAACTCCCCTCCCCTCCTTCTCCCACCCGCTGATACTGTACACCCTCCCAAGGCTAGTTGGCATGGTGACGCTGATGGGATGGCCGTTGCTAGGAGATGAAGAGAGCGGCCAGAAGGAGCATCGTCACGGTGAGGAGAAGGCGATCCCTGGATGGGCTGCTTCCGCTGACACTCTTCTCCAGCTTGGGAACAAAAGGGTTATATTCATCTGGAAAAAGAGAAAGAAAGGGGGACGAATGAGGGAGAGCAATGTCTGCATGTGAACTCATTACAATGCCAGCAGTAGTTTTTTTTCTTCTCTACACTTGAAAAAACTTGAGAGGAAAAATAAAGAAAAAAAGATAAGTTTATCTGTGCTTCTAATTGTGTTATAATCTGCTTATACAACACGGCTCTTAATAAAACATGACCAAATTTTATTGATGAAACAGACTGACTGAACAAAGGGCAGCTTACAGCACAGAGTCACACTCCCACTACATCATGGTAAGTCTACACTAGACTTACCACTACAAAGACAACAGCAGTGCCATGGCAGACTGCTGCAGCTGTTATCAGAGAGCCCTTATTGTTTTAATGAAGTGACACATTCCCCTCCCACACTTACAAATACTTTTACACACAGATGCACTGTATGTACTGTAACCCGCCACCCCCTATTCCCCCCTGCACGTACACCTGGCGATGCCCTAAAAATAGCAAAAACCTTTTGTTGCGGGCTGCACGCCAAGCGTTGATGTCTAGTCAGTGTACGAAAACACAAGCCACCAGACAGTTCGCTGCATGCCTACACTTGTGAGACACACGTGTGGTCAGACACACCCTCTGTAGTCACTTGATTAATGAGACTGGAGACCAGACAGAAGCACAATTTTCTGTCTATACGCAGGACGGCTGATGCTTATTAGGAACTATTGTGTCCACGGTCCGGTGGTGAGAAGAAGAGTGGGGATGTTCTCAGTGTTTCCACTCGCCGCCGTATCTGGCTCAAGAATATTTCCAGTTGTTCTGTGGGTCAGACAGCAGAGTAATGACTGGCTGACACCTGGTTTTAGAGATGGCCTCCTCTGGTATGCTCTGCTGGCCAATCTAATGAGGTCTATGCGGCGGCGGAGCTCAGGTTAAACGCTTTGACCGCTTTGTAACCGAGCATGCAGTCGAGGGGTCAGGACACTGTTACTTTGCCACTGACTGACACAGGAATGCAATTCTGCAGATACAAACAGCAGACAGCAGAGCAAAACTGGTTCTAAAGCATGGCTCTGCTAATCACCGCATTACACACACACACATCTGCTCACCATCTCTCGCTGTCACAAACACATGATTATTGGCGCGTGATTTTGGCAGGGCGGGGGGCAAGTGACGTACATCGTGACCTTCTGACATGTTCCCGGGCCAAACATCAGCTCGCAACGAGGAAGCTGTGTGCATTAATGTGTTTGTGCGTGTGCCACATTTTGAAGCAGAGGAGCAGACAGCATCCGCCTGATAATTAGAGAAGCTCAGACACCTAGAGGCGTCTAAGAAATTGAATGTCATGTCGGCAAGAACAAGGAGATATCTTAGTCTGTGACAGTGTTTATGAGAGTGTCTGTGTTTGGGTTGTGTGTGTGGGTAAACGTGCCTGTATGTCAGTAACCACCAACTGAAGTGGTTTCTGTCGGAGCTAAAATACACAAATATGTGATAGGCATGTATATGTCATAACTTTTTTTAACATATATATTTATCATTTTAATTTGTGGTACAACATAATAGCTACTTTAACACACATTGTAGTAAACATATTGAATATGGCAATTTCATTTATGTATTAAAAAAATGAAAAACAGAACACTGACATTGTTACGCAATTCAAGGGTTCTGTAACAAATACTTTATGAAAATAATTATATGTAATTATTGTTGACACTGTATGAGAGGTGCTGATTACCACTAGACTGTCCTCATTAAAGCTCAATTCCACTGATTAAATGACGCCCCTCCATACAGTTAAGGGACTTAAGAATGATCAAAATTAATATGATCATCTTTTATTAGACTCTTTCTGACTGGGTTATAACCACAACTTTCAACTCCACGGAGCTACAGAAGATGATACACAACTGATAAGAAAAACTGTTAAGAAAAAACAGCAAATGTCTAAACTTGGTTAGACAAACAATGGCTGTCTGAACCTGATCAAAAGAACTGATTTCTGTTTTTAACATAAAGGACACTTTCTAATGTCAACTTTAAGGTATCAGGAGAATATTACAATATTAATTATTTATTCTATTTAAAAGCTCTCTATGGAGTTTTTAACTGATTATTATAATATACAAAAGAATCAGTCCGGCGTTGTGACATCATCAGCCTAACTAACACACTGGAGCAATAAGCCGGCACACCTCGTTCTAATTAGCTGTCTCTTGATACCTCTTCCTGTTTTAAAATAAAACTTTAATGTGTAACAATCCAGTTTTAAATTGGCATGCAAAACCCAAATATAGTGTACTAAATCTTCATGTGGTGATACTACTGCACGATAAGACATTTCACCCAGTGATTCCTATGACTATAATTTCCACAACTTTATGTGATATATTTTGGTGTAAAAACAGAGGCTACATTCAGTTTGTGCTGTGGTCTGTCCACTGATACTCAACCCGATGCCACTGAAAAGTAAACCAAAATTGTCGCTTGAAGGAGTCACAATTGCTCCAATAAACCCCATTTATGACAAAGCATCTGATTTTCCCCACTAATGGCCAGACCTGATCATCAGATCCAGTAACCTGAGCCAACAGGGTGGCTGAATGAGTATCCTCCCACTGAAAGCCATCCGTAATCACATGGCTGCACGGGGAGCTGCTAGCACCGTTCCATCTGCGTTGTAAATGAGATCTAAATGAAATCTAATACTAGAGGCCGTATTCAGGAGGGAACCACTGTTGAGCTGTAGACACTGATTGAAAGCGGCAGCGCCCAGGAAATAAACGGTGAGCAGTGGAGGGGAGAGAGACGGGTGGTTTACAGTACGAGTCTGCAACATTCAGTTCAGTTCAACATTTTCAGACACGGTAATCAAGCAGATTTGAACTGAGCAGTTTGTGCGTCGTCTTGTGTTTGTGTGAATGTGCTGATGTGAATTTTGAATAACAGTAATTAAAACTATGATGTGATGAGTCTAATTGGCAGTCGGGAAAAGCGAGAACGAGGGAGGGGAATAGGAAAGTATACAGCTTTTTTTTGTTTCCAGTTCATTTCACAGCTCCCCGCTGATTTCCTCACTTCCTCTTGCACCACTTGGGTTATCCTATTAATTTAATTTGCAACACAGCACTACAGGTGAAAATGACCCATAGGAGCTGGAGTAATTTGTGCTCTTCTATTGTGTCAGCTGTTCACAAAATATTAACAGCATTTTCATGTAGTCCACATTTGTTATCTGTTCAAGTACATCCCATACAACTCCTCTTCAGTGGAAATAACTGCTGCTTTTCTGTTTATTCTTCGGTGCAACTGGTAATTAAGTGCGTACTGTGTGATAAAAACGTATGATTTCTCATCTGAAAGGAGCATCTTTTGCATATTCTCTGTGTTTACAAGTATTTGCAGGAAAGGAAGGAAGTGGTGAGAGGGTAGATGGACTGCTCTGTGATGTAGTCGTAAATAAAAAGTATGGGTGAACTAACGCCAGCCTGTGCTTTTTATAAAATACAAAAACATGAACAAACAAACACAGGTTTAGAATAAAATGATGTCTTTATTTTGATTTAGATCGCTGTGATAGCATTAATGCATCATAGAGCCTGAAGATTAATATCGTTTCGGGGGGGGGGAAAATGTTAAAAAGAGGGAAAAACTCAATTTCACACATCAAAAGGTGAATAAACTGAGTTTTGGTGGCTTTCCCCTCCGCTGCATTCCTACTTGTGCTGTTGGAGGAAAAAATGGAGGATGGGAATTAAAGTGCGGGTGGATAAGGCGGGCATGGAAAAGGAGATGGAGTAAGCGACAAACAAGACGAAAGAATGATGGAGGGAGGTAAAAGAAGTGAGGCAGGGGTATCTTAACGAACTCATATGACCTGCAGCCATTCGCCGCAGCCGGTGATGAGTTTTCTTATGACAGTTATGAGAACAGACTGAGTTATTACGCAAACGCACCCATGCGAGCGAGCAAGCGCATGCACGCACACACACAGAGATGCAGATACAACAACAACACAGCACCACATTTTACAAGCTACCTTGGAGAAGCATGTGAAAGCAAGACAGGGTGATGATTGATACCAACACGTCTGGTTGTGTAATGGGTGGCAGCTAGCTAGGCCAGGCTAGATGTACATGTTGTCATCGTGCTGCTGCTCCGCTGTTTCCACAACACTGAGGAGCAGCCGCACGATCATCTGAGAGATCATCCTTCAAGTCTGTCGCTTATTGATTTATTGCTCAGCTTGTCCCTCCCTGCCCGGTTTCATTTGGTTCCAGCGCTAACAGACTCAGGCTGATTAACATGATTGCCATGATTTCATCAGTTGTGTAACCCTGACGAGAACCACATACAGGGACACTGAGAGCGCTTGCCAAGATCTAGCAGCTAACTACTGGAAATCTAGGCATTCCTTTTCTGAATGGGTTTTTTTATTTTTTCACTAACTAACCATGAAACTCTGTGTTCTTTGCTTGTGCGGGTGAAAACGGCGCGTGGGAAATGAATATGCATGGCCTTGTTTAGCGGGATCAGCAGCTTGCCAAGCCAGCTGGTGCTGTGAAGTTAACTGTGCTGAAGGTCTCTTTTGAAAATGGCACATTTCACTTTAGCTGCCCACTCTTGATGCTGCATGGACAATGAACTGGTCACTTTGCCATCAAATATCAATAATCAGTCTGCTGTCAGTATTTCAAAGATAAGGCTGGTGACATCCTTGGTGTTCTTAATAAATCCCATGAAAAGAGTGTAATTTCCGACGAGGATGGGGTAGTACGACCTCCCTCACTTTTCCATTTTTCCCTATTTTTGTCAGCCCTATTTTTAAAGCTTCACAGTGAGAGTGACTCAGTACAATTTCTCTAATCAGTGCCCTCTTACCGTCCAGCTGTCATCATCCAGATGAGAGGAACTTTGAGTTTATAAAAAATGTTGATGTGTTTATTTAGTCCGCCATATCAGTATGTGTTCACAGAGCAACACCAAGTGCTTTGGGGACTTTGGGCTAGATAAAGGCTGTCTGCTATCTGATTAGTGGTACTATGAAGTCTGACAAGAGAATTTATTTTTCTTGTTATAAGAAATACTATAATATAGAAATACTTATTGTAATAAGAAATAGTATAAAAAATATACTGTATATTTAATTTTCTTTATCAGTTTATGGGATTTGTTTAAAATAAGAAAAAGAGATTATCCTTTAGCAGCTTAAAAAGTGTGAATCATTTGATTTCCTTGATTGGAGATCGATGTGATCTGAATGAGGAATGAGTCCAGACGGGCTGGATAGATGGGCTCCATACTTACTCAACATCATGTGTGTATATGTTAAAATGACTGTGTTTATGACTCACCAATGTCATCAATTTTTAGGCCAGGTCTAAGCGTGTAGTCTGGTTCTGTGGGCTCTGGCTCATCATCCACGTCAGAGGCTGGAAGAAAGAGAGAGAGCGCAATACTGAGGCTGAGACAGAAAAATGGGAGGGTGGGGAGTGAGGCTGTAGGGGTTAAACCTTCGCTCCAGCCCAAAGGATTTTAAATACAGAAAAATGGGATCCAGTGAGGCTGTGACAGACAGAAAAATGGGAGGGTGGGGAGTGAGGCTGTAGGGGTTAACACCTTCGCAATCCAGCCCAAAGGATTTTAATTACATCCAACTTGACATCTTGAGAGGAACACGCAAGGCAATGGTGCAGGGGTTAAAAAAATCACACGGAGCAGAAAGACTGACAAGCCAAAACAACACCAGCAGCCCTCGGAGAAAGAGAGGGAGAGGGAGAGAGAAGAGGGTAGGTGAGGGGAGGCAGATCAAACTGAAGAGAGGCAGTGTGACAAGCCAAACAACAGGTGAAAAGAGGAGAGCGATGGAGGAGTCGGGGGGTGAAAGGGAGGAGAGGTTAAGGTCGGAGAGAGAAAGGGAGAGAAGAGGTACAGGGCGGTGGAAGATACTAAAAGGACCGGACAGGCAGTGTGTGAAAAGAGAGAGCGATGGAGGGTGAAAGGGAGGAAGTGGATCAAAGTTAATGGAGACAGAGCAGGTGTGAGGTGGAAGGTTACCAAACTGTGTGTGTGTGTGTGTGTGTGTGTGTGAGAGAGAGGCCATGGGGAGATTGAAGGAAGGCAGCGGAGAGCAGTGTGTGTGTGTGTGTGTGTGTGTGTGTGTGTGTGTGTGTGAAGGTTAACGTCATACAAGTGAGTGAGCGAGTGTGTGTGTGTGTGTGTGTGTGTGTGTGTGTGTGAGAGAGAGAGAGAGAGGGTGGGGAGATTGAAGGAAGGCAGCGGAGAGCGAGTGAGAGAGGTTAACACTACATATACATAGCCACCCACTGACCGCACACAGCAATAAATGGATTCTGACAGGGAGCAAGGGAGGAGGGGTGAAAGATGAGGAAAGAGAGGAGAGGAGAGGAGAGGAGAGGAGGTGGGGGGTTACGGCCTTCAGCTGGAGCACCCTTCTGCTGAAGCTGAGAGAGAAAGCAAAGAAGGGGACAGGAAGGAGAAGAAGAAAGCTGGAGCTGCTCCTTTCTGTTGCTGTAGAAGGGGAGCAGGAAGGAGAGAGAAAAGAAAGACCGAAAAAAGGGAGAAGGAGAGAAGGAAAGAAAAAGAGGAGCAAGGGGGGGATTTCTGTACTGTGAGTGAAAATGCTGCAGGGGAAACTCAGCAGCAGTATTAATAGCTCTGCCTGTTTTAGACTGTACTTAGAATGTGTATGCATCTGTATGCAGCCGGTGTGTGTGTGTGAGAGTAATAAGTGCGTGTATGTGTGTGTGTGTGGGTTCGTGGGGAGCCCGGCGCCCGCCAGATGGGTAGAGTGGCCAGATGGGTGCAGGCACAGTCTGCAAACAGGTCCATGCATTGCATTACAGGTCACAAGCCACACACACATTCGCACAAAGTGAAAGACTCACCCGTTGAGCAGCAGACGTACACTCGTAGTCTCAGGCAGCTGCGGCCGTGATGATGGGTGGGTGTGGCTGTAAAAACACAACGAGCACATTAGATCAGCGCGATGCAGTTGTGTATTATTCACATGCGTTTATTTGCTTTCAATGATGTATTCTTCCTGAAACTAAAAAGTGACCAAAGTTCAGGTTTCTTGCTTCAGATGTGATTTTGTCTGCGCTTGTGCTGATAAGAAAAAAAAACACATCAGAAGTAATGCACCAGTCTGAACCACTGGATCAGAGTCAGCGCTGACACTGACTTTATTAACCAGATTGGATATAAGCCAGATGGGACTGTTCCACATTTAACATTTTAACATAATTTTTATTAAACATTCAAGATCAGGATGACTAAAATTTGCACAGGCCTAGGATAGATTTTTAAAAGTATTAACATCTTCACAAACATTGGTTTCACACAGTGGGCGGTATGAACCAACACCTTGAATCTCTGTATCAGAATTCGTATCAGAAGAGAAAAAGTTATTTTTATTATCCCAGAATGCACTGGAGCACATACACTCAAATGAAATGAATGTATGAATGGCAAACACAATCAGTTCTTGTGGCAATCTCCTGCCTAAAACAGAGTCTGTAGTCCTTGCAAGGTGTTTTAATTGCAGTTTACCAAATGCAGCAGATGGTTAAAAGCACAGATGAGAGAAATAGACTGAAAATGTTTGGTGGACACATCACTTTTGTCTCCTTTTCTGTGCCTTATCAAATATAGGTTCATTCGTTCGTGGTGTGGACAATAGATTGATGCACACACAGCACAGTTCAGCCAAATAAGCTCTTGAAGTTTGACAGTGAAAACCGTGGCTGCATTTAACCACTTTTTTTTTTTTTATCAAATGTGAATATATCTCACAGATCTTCATTTATCATTCATTTATAGATTACAAATACATTTATATTAATTTCATTTATAGTCAATGCTAATTTTATTTAAGCATACTTTATAATAAAATATAATAAATACCTAATAAACATCTTATTAGACATATAATGGCTCATTTTTCTACAGAGGAAATGTTGACAAGTCACAGTAGGAAAAGAAAAGATATAAATAATAAAATAATGAATTCCTGCTTCAGGTTCAGGGTCCTGGTGTTGTGCATGCTGCCTCACTGTCACACCGTCGTGACTCACACGGGGACACTTGAGGAGAGCAGAGCCATCGTAATGTTATTAGTAACACCTGTGCTGTTCCTACTGGGCCATGTCAAGGTGCTTACTGTGAAAAATGATTAAAGCTGTGCTAGATTTAAAAAAATACACAAATAAATATATCAATTCAAATGGTTAAACTTTTCCTTTGGCTTAATGTGTATTTACATAATACCAAAAATAATACCAACCAAATTTATACATGTCTTAAATTGATATATCACTGTGACTTGATATTTGAAAGGTATTTCAGAGAGCTTGCTCTGTGCTTCACTCCAGTGAAGCACAGAGCAAGCTCTCTTGATTTTGGTGTTGCAAAACCAAACACCTTTCTAGAGACGTCTCCCATCAAGTAATGCAGGTTAAATGAGTACTGCGCTCATTATACGACCATTTAATCCATGAGACATTTATCCATGGCCTGAAACGGTTGTTTTTAAATTGTTTTACGACAAGCAAAAAGTTCATTATTTATACAGTGTCATATTTGTGCAAGGTGTTGTGAGTTAATTTGATTAGCTATCAACAAAATGGATGAGCCTGCTTGACTGCAGGGTGATATGATTAGATGTGAAACAGCAATTTATTATCCTGAAATTACCTCAGGATGAACTCTGGCTAATGTGAACTGAGTAATCATCCAGTTCCTTTAGCAATAAAAAAATAACATGTTTAATCTTTGTCACATTACCTCAAACACAAACTTTTACTACAATGTATAGTATTCTTTTTGTTTTCAGGACATACACTAGCACTTGGTAGTGATATGTACCGACACGATATTGGTTTTTTGTTTGATTTTCACTCACAGATGTAGTAGTACTCCTGTCCGACGTGGAACTCGTAGCCCAGCGAGAAGGCGCTGTAGCGCTGGAACTTCTCTGAGAACTTGATGGGTGCGTGCGGGGCGTGGGGCCGGTTACACTCCCACCTCTTGAAGCCAAGCTGGGGGTCGCAGTTCCTGTAACCACGGTAGCTGACCATGTAGAGGACGTATTGCTCACCGGTGCCCACCATGCGCTGGCTGTCATTGTAATGAGGGCAGTAGATGTCCAGGTAGTCATTGACGTTCACCTGCATTGTGTAGCCCTCCCTACGCAGACTGGAAACAGAGAGACAGTAGCAAGAGTCAGAACAACTATAATCACAAAGATATATCATATCATCATCACCTCTGTAACATCTATGAAAATGTGTTTCATTTAGACATTTCAAATAATAGCATTTCCATATTCATACATATCTATCTTTTACAGGCCATTTCAAACTTATTGGAGTCAACACATTTTAATTCTTCATTGTAACTGACCCTGGAAAATCAACAGTTTTTGACCACCAGTCAGGTTTTTTTCTAAATTGCACACAGAAGCTAATGAAAGTTCATTAACCTTGTGGTTTGGAAAATAATAAAAATAAATGTGATTTATGCAGAGTAATCCATACATATAATATGTGCAACACACACATACGCTCCTTTTATGTGCAAAACATGTGGGACAGCATCTTAACGTTTTTCATAGTGTATTTAATTTAACAGTGTCTCTCTCTCACACACACACACACACACACACACAATACAGTTGCAGTATTTGTTGTATTTTATCATAGTTCGCTTGAAGTTCCACAGTTATCATGAATGCTGGATCTAAACTGGATCTAATTCCTAATCATGTGCGAACCTTTTTTGGGCCTTTACAGGATGCACACATGACACATACATCACTGCAAAGACAACATAACATCTTGCATCAGTGTGTCGTAGACCGTGTTTCAGGTGTATGCTTTTCAGCTGGAATGTTCACCCAGGTGTCAAACATTATGTTATTGAGTTATAATAACAGAAATAACAGAAAGAGTGTATGTGTGTATTTGTAGCTACAGGGCTGCTGCATGCAGAGGATGCGGAGCTGGCTCTTCAGTATGGACCGAAGGCCCAAGGGCCACAGCTCCTTCTCCTGGTGTCAGCGCAGCGTTGTCCCCTAACCCCAGTGCTCGTACATCAACCTGAGCGCAACGTTGCACTCACGTCAGCCATCAACGTCCTGGCCACGTTTCCCTCCCACCCCAAAGCTCATACATCAGCGTCAACCCTAAAAAAGACTCGGCTTGACAGGAAGATAAGGTCTGATTCTGTGTCGCGGAGTGTATATGTGTGTGTAGTTTGTGTGACAAAGTGAAATAGATTCTTTCCTGACACCCAAAAGCCCTCTTTCTCTCCCCATCACAGACGCGAGCCCATATCTGTGTGACAGAGACAGGTTGCAGTTGTAAATCATACACACGCCGATGAGCATGTGCGCGCAAGCAACACACACACACACACACACACACACTCACTGGGATGTTATAGTGGTGACATCATAAAATCACAAGGGGGCAGCAGTGTGTCATCCTCAGCCTAATGCTGCCTCTCTCCCACTTTGCCAGTTCTAGGTCATGTCTCCTGGGAGATTATTATTCAATTATTAAATGAAGATCGAAACACTGTTCCCAATGTCTCCCTCTCTCCATCACTTCTTCCCACTCTCTTCAAATCCTTCCTGAATTTGTCTTTCTCCCCGTGCTCTCCATCTCTCTCATCCTTCTCTTTCAGAGTAACATGAACGGAAGATTAATTGTTCAACATTCATCCTTTGCCCTCCTCTCCTTTCGTCTCCTCAGTTTCTCTCATTACATCATTTACTAGCCTGCAGAAGAGATTTACTTCTTGTGGTATTAGTGGTAGAAAAAAAAAGCTTAAAAATGCTTGAAGGGAACTGTATTTATAGTGAATGCAAAAAAGAGAGAGAGAGAGAGATGGAGAGGAGAGAAGAGAAAGAACACGAGTGAGGGATGAGTTTGGTTCCACCAGGGAGGCGTGAATGCAAATTGAGAAAAAGAGCAGAAAGAGCCAGAACGGAGCAGACAGAAAAAAAAAAAAGAAAAAAAAGGAGGCGTTTGGAGAGTTTTACATTACCAAAGAAAAGCAAGTTCTCAGAGATGAAGGGATAATGGCAAAAAAAGAGAGAGAGAGAAAAATGAGGGGGAGGGCAACTTGGAGCATCTTGAGTAATTTGAAAGTAAATCACTTCTTTGGGATAAAAGCTGGCTTTAGGATTCCCACTGCGTGTGTGTGTATTTGTGTGTGTATTTGTGTGTCTGTGTGTGCATGTGCGCCTGCTTTGGTTTGTGTGCGCATACAAGCGCGTTAGCGCTTTTCGTGCGACATCAAAGCATCTCACCTTAATCTGCCAAACTTTTATATTTGATGAAGTGACATGGGGGGGGGGGCTCTGACATATATATATACACACATAAATGACAAAAAAGAGGGTGTCTCAACAGTAAATCCGATATCACTGTGGCACCAGGATCCTTGGAAGTTGTAATAATCTGCCTAAGACCACATTATGCTTTAGTTTCAGGCCATGGATAATCAGAAAATAGACATGGCCAATTGAAGAGTGAGTTTGTGTCTAAGGGAGCATGTTTTAGGGTAGGAGTAAAGGATTAAAGGTATTAAAAGTATCATTTTAGTCACACCTCTGCTGTCTCGCTTTTATACAATGCATACATATATTACATCTACACTGAGTGACCAGAACAGCAGAAAACCCTGTATAACATAATCTTCTTGGGATCAGTCTTGGACTGACTTTGTGAAATTTACAGTATAATCAGGGAGGCACCCGTCTGGATCTCTACTGCAGCTGATACTGACCTTTTAGCTGATTGCGCATTGGCCCGATATGACCGATCCACATTAAATACAGCTTGTTAGTTAATGTTATAACAATACAGCAGATAATGGGGAACGCTGGTGCGTGAATGTTTTTGCTTACGGTTATGTGTAGTTTAACTTTCATATCAAACAGATAGATGAATGACCCCAATCAGTTCCCCACAGTAAGATAGAGATTTCAAAGTGAAAAAAGAGCCCTTGTATTGGATTAGTACTTGGTATTGACCAGTACAGGGAGTCGAGGTGTATGAATAAGTAACACTTAGAGATGCGAGAGATAGAAGAGAAAGTGACATTGACATTGACAACTTTCACTGTCAGTATGTCACAGAGGTCTTGATTTGGCTTGGGTTCTGGGATACGAACAAAGACTCACCCTTTGATTTACCAACCAGTAAGTCAAAAATACATTTTAAGGTGATTTAACAAACTTTCTATCAGAGCTAAGATATTTTAAAAATAATCTGTTGATGATCATGTTAAACAGAACATGATGCTGTTATATTTAGTTATACAGTGTTGTTGTGGCTTTTAGATGCTGTGATGGCAGAAAGTGGTCAGGGTTGAATGTCAGCTATCACTTTCAAGAGGAATGTCTGTATTTTTGATTGTACTGAAAATCATATCTGTGGGATTTCTAAACACTGTTATGCCATAATACCTAGATTTCAGGCAAGCCTTTCGTTGATTCAACTCCGTGGTAATTGTTGAGGCTGTGTTTGTGGTGTCCTTAAGTCATCGGACTTTATCGTAATGCATTAAAATAGAAATTTGTAAACTGTATCTCATGCATATGTTATTAGGTTTAAAAAACACATATAAGAAAAAATATAATACAGTCCAATTCAACTAAGTAGCAGCCTACAAAAACATTTCCTCAAAAATTAAAATGTATTCTATTATAAATATATATTATATTCCCTTTCACTGTAGTGTTTTATCTGGTCAGACACTGTACATGTTATCATCAAAATGGTTGTACTGTCGCTATTTTCAACCACATGGTTTAAGACGTGTACAGATAGAATAAAAAGATTTGAATCGTGTCATAGAAGAGGGCCTTTGACGGCGATACAGAACAAAAATGTTTTCAGACAACAGAATGAAAGATTCATGGACTGACCACGCTGTTCCTTTTTATGTTTAAGTTTTTATGTTTGTCATTTAAGTGAAGCAGCTGGATAAAAACCGCCGATTGGCAATGTGCCCTTTCCTTTGTGCAAAGTTGATGTGACAGCCTCACACCAGTCACAATCACAGCCTTCCTTCAGTTTGCTACAAGACAAAAGAGAATGCGATCAATATTTTAATTTTAAAAATGGCTTCCCGTAAGAATTGCAAACAAAAATCCACCATAAGAAAACTGTCATGATTCTCATTTTATTCCAAAAATGCAGCCCTATTTTGGAGCCCTTTTTATTCCCTGTTATGATATTGGACTTTATTGGACTTCCCTGATAAATAAAGAGAGATGGAGAGACACAAAGAAACAGAGAGTAAGAGGTGGAGTAGCTTATGAAAATAATGTCATGATGCGTTGCCTCCTTCCGCTCTCTCCTGATGCCTCCCTTTCCTGTCGCGATGGATCACAGCTAATTTCCCCTCTCACCACTGATGCCTGGCTAGCTGACGCCGATAGCGGGGAGAGCCGAGAGACGGAGCGGGACTTTTCATCAGCAGCGTGACTCGGAGGAGCAGAGCGGAGGCTTCCAGGAGCGAGAGAACACTTACGCACAGATCCACAAGAGGGATGGAGCGATGCAAGGATGGAGAGAAAGATGGGAGGATTTATAGGATGAGACGAGGGGTAGTCAGGGTTAAAAGCTGCAGAGTCTGGCCACCAGGGAGTGGAGGGTGATAGCGGGAGGGGGCGAGAAAGAGCAACAGCTAAGAGCAAGATCAAAGTGGGCCTGGATCAATGTCACTACTGTAAAATCACATCAGAGAGTGCGAGAGGTGGGGGGGGCAGAAAGAGAGAGAGCATGTTGCCTACATAAATCAGTCGTAGGCAACATAATGCCACAGAGTTACCCCCTGCCTGCCTATTATCTGCCTGGCCTGTTGGAGCACTGTACATCAATAAAACACTTTGACAGTAATAGCAATCATTCCTTTTTGTAACAAGAGCTTGGACGACCAGCTTACTCTGCTGTTCTCTGTTGGTAAGATGGTAGACTTTGTAGAGAAGAGGGAGGGGCGTGCACTGGAGTGAACTGGAAGCCTGAAGATTTGAGTCAGTGAGGGTAGTTTTCCCCTTCTACCGTGACAAAGTCACAGCTAGGTTTCACACAGAATGTATACCATGTTTGTGCAGCGACAGCAAAGTGGTCAATGTACCACATATGCAACAAGGACACCAAAGTCATCGCCCCGTGGACTACTCACTCAGTTATCTTCATGGTAGTCAATCTGTGAATCTGTGTTAAACCAATGCTAAATCAATCAGAAATCTTACCTGTGTACTTGCTAGATATCCAAAGGTTGGTTGGTAAATGTTACTTTTTAAGGCACAATGTGCAAATTGTTTATTAAACTCTCTAGTGATGACATGTCTGCAGATTTGGGAGAACGTCCCTTTTTAGAAAATTTCAAAATAATCTTATTAATGGGCTTGAAGATCACCATGGAAACCAGAAACCACTTACTGGGAAACTTGAATAGAGCAGAGCCATCGTTAATGTTATTAGTAATACCTTTAACTACTATGACAAGTCAAAGCCTGCTGTGAAAAAGACCCATTACTTGACTCATTACAAAGAAACTCACATTCAGAGCAATTCCAAGTGAACAATCATGAGTTCGGCAGCAGACAGTGATTTTTGGCCATTTCAGTCCAAACACCAAACACGGCGGTGTTCAAAAGTGTTCTTTTTTCATCTGGATAAAAAAGTCCCTGCAGTTACTGGTGGTTTATATATGTTATATGTGACATTTCAATAAACCTTCATAAGGTAGCAAATATGAACATGCATCACAGCAGTTCTATATATAGATGCTAGATGATGCATGAGCATTTAAATGCCCGTTTTCATGATAGGAATCCCATTTGTGACAAATATTGTTACATTTCCACTCACTAACCTTTACTTACACTAACTGGTGTCTTACACGTATTTATAGATAGTGGGGGGTCCCACTATCTATAAATACACGTATGACACTGTGTTGTTATAAATTACTCATTCATTTCATTCACCAAAGTGGTGAAGAGAGAGAAAGAGGACTTGATACAGTGCACACATGGACACATGAGCAATCTAGGTGTCTTCAGTTTTTTATTAATTCTAACTACTAAGAACTAAATGATCAAAAGTAGAAAACCCCAGGTGGCTGATTGGATTGGAAGGGCGTAACTGTGTGCAGCTATGTGAGCATCAGCGAAGTGCCAATATAAAAAAAAAAAAAAAAAAAACCTGCATGCCAAGATAAATCAAGGTTAAGGAAATCAAAGGAGACACTGCTGATGGGCACAAGGTTTGGCTGGATTAAAACTTGTCCAGCAGTGTTACAAATGATTGCCAATCAGGGCTTAAAAGCCACTCTGCCTCCTGAGGTCAGAATTCTTAATCCCATCTCAGTTCGCTACAGAGATGCTAACATTGTTGTGGGACGACTCCAATCAGCCGGCGGAACAGTAGGTATAATTGAATGGCTCCCCCGCTGAATGGAGACTCCCAGAGATCTGTAGCATCATTGAGGCCCTCATCAAACACAGACAGGAGTCCTTCCTACTGTATTCCTCCTCTTTCCTCCTCCCTTCCATCTGCCTCTCCGCCTCTACCTCTCTCTTTTCTGTCCTTTCTTCCATTTGCTCTCTCTTTCTGTCTAAGTTTGACTCTCGCCTGAGAGAAAGCATGCAGACAACAGTGCTGAAAAACAATAACTTGCGTGTATACATGCCCCTTAGTGATGCCATCGAATTCAATATCGTTTGACATTGAAGATATTGACACGTGTGACTGCTGGCGAAGAAGAATCTGTCTCTTTTCACATCTTCTGTCTCTTTTTATTATTTTCCTCTCTATCCCTTTATCTCCTTGAACCACTGGAGGAACATGCACATGTTTTTTTCTTTCCCTATAGGTGTGTGTGTGTGTGTGTGTGTGTCTGAGGGTGTGTGTGTTATAGGGTGTAGTGGTTTGAGTAGGTTCTAAATTCTCCCCATTGAAATCAATACCTGTCTAGAGAGTGTCCAACAGACTGGGATATGCTGCCTTCTCTCAAGGCCGCTGCGCACACACACACACACACACAAACACACACACTCACACGCACATACAGACACACACACCTGCCCTGCAGAGCGATGGTTCATCATTGGTAATTGATCAAAGTATTACAGCTAACAGGGTTTCTTGCCAAGCAGGCTCACACGCAGCACCGACATGATCCCAGAACACGAGCAGCATTCTCTGAATCTCTCTCTACTTCCGCCCCTTTCTTACATCTTCTCCCTCGTTCGCTCTTGTCTCACTTCTCTCACACTCTTGAGCACTCTTTCTCCTTCCTCTCCTTCCTCTCCACCCTCTATCCATCATCATGCTCTCCCTCTCTCGTCCCCTCTCTCTTCCTGTAGATATTGACTATGTGGTGAGAGAGAGAGAGAGAGAGAGAGTGTTCCAGCCACACAAAACCTAATGGCAGGCATTATTAGCCCTTTGAACTGAGCTGCCTCGCTTTTGCACGGGGCCACATTCGACAGGCACACTCCTCGCCCATTACGCATATGACGAGCGCCGCCTCTCTGCCCATGCGCCTTATTTGCAATCAATCACGCGTGCTTTATTCTGTGGGGTTTGGTCCGAACACACATGACACAGATGGATGGATGTGGGGAAATTAAAATGAACAACTGCATGAAACAACAGATGGCGGAAGCCGAGGCCGAAACACATTCAGAATAAGATAACAAAGAAAAAAAAAAACGGGGTGAGAAGAGGGGAGATCGGAGATGCGGGGCGGGTGAAAGGATGAACGACAAGAACGGGAAGGAGGAAAGACAGAACACTTTGATTAAGAAAAATGTTGTTACATCCGTGAGTAAGACCGGGACTTGTGGTCTTTACCTTAATTTGCGTGTTTATTGATTTTGTCTTCAACTTTAATTTATCGTAGCCATCCCACCCTAGCCTATTTTACGCTCCAAGAGGTTTCCTTACTTTAAGGCTTCTTCTATCTCTCAAACCCCAGATGTCGTTCACCAAGTATCTGCCAATACCAACCAATCTCTCCCTCTTATTCTATCACTTTGCTCCCATCAATCCTCCCTGGCCCGCTCTATCCCTCCCTTTCCCTACATCTCCCTCTGTCTCTGTTCCCAAAGCCCTTACATGAGCAATAGTGATCCCATCAGACAATGGGCCAGCAGAGGCAAAGAGACACACACAGAAGAGAAAGAGAGTGTATGTTCCCTAAGCTCTCCCATGATTGATAGTGATCCCGTCTGATGGCTGTGTATAGACTCAGCACTCAGTGAGACATTACCCCCTGACCCAGCTATTGATTCTTGCATTCGCTGCCCCAAACACACAACACTAGTCCTGACCCTGCACCACACAAAAACCATGCAGAAACACACACACGCGCGCCTATGTGTACAGTCCCACAGATTGATAGTTTGGCGGTGTCCTGTGAAACCTGATCAGTCTGCTGCATAACAATCATCCTCCTTGCCTGCCTCAGCCCACTTCCTGGCCGCGTCACATGGCACCCGTGTCCCGCTGACTGATGTGTTTGGGTCAGGGTCTGGAGGCTTGAATATCAGGGCTGCGGGGAAAAGAGCTCCAGCGCTGGGATAGGCCGTTCTCGACAACAACAACAACAGATCCCTCTCCTGAGCCAAATTTAATAAGGGGGTCCAAGGCAAGAAACCGTGCTTGCCAGGTGGAAGGACAATGTGGAATAAGAAGTAGCGCCATCCATCAAGCAGACCTGGGTCAGATAGCCCTTGCAAATATTTCTTTATCTGCTTGCACTTGTTTTAACCTACTTGAACTGCAAGGTGGGTCTACCATATAAAAGACATCAGCTACTAAAGGAAACTACTGAAAACTCGCTTTGCTTCTAGTCCGGGCTGTGGTACGTTGAAAGTGTGTGTGTGTGTGTGCGCATTTGTCTCGCCAACTTGGCTAATGTGAGAAAAAAAAAGTCCCCTATCAGGCACTTCAAACAGGGTAAAACAAAGGCTCAGAGTGATTTGCAACCGTTATTTGACCCATGTCCGATATCACAGTCAAGTTAAACACGGAGAGGATATTTTCGCCATTGTAGGTCCAAGGAGGCGAAGCCAGAAAGAAAAGCGAGACAGAGAGGAGTGCCAACTGAGCTCCAGCCTAATGGGCTTCCAAGACAAAACCACAGCTGGCTTTCAACATTAGTCTCCATGACGACAGAAGAAGCCCCAGCTATGCTGCTATTGTAGCAAAAAAAAAAAAAGAAAGAAAGAAAAGGGGGCTACAGGGGTTCATTGCTTTGTGCAAAAACCCATCTATCCCCTCTTTATCCACCATCTCTCCTCTGTCTCTCTAATGGCTAATTAAGTACCACTTATTACTATTCCACATTATCACAAATCATCAGCTATTACTGTGGCAAATTCTGTTTCACACCGTTTTCAGGATGAGATTTTTTTTTTTGTTACGTCTCAGTTTGGCTGCAAAATGAATCAAGAATTAAGGCTAAAAGCACAGATGTGGGGGGGGCGGTGTTACTAAGGGCTACAGGCAAAATTTGGGTTGCTCATGTACTGTATGACCAGCTAGATCTGCAGGGCTGTGTGACTTCATGTGGATACTAGAGCACAGCCAAGGGTGACATAAGGACTGAAGTGAATATTTTATTAAAGTTTAGACCTTGTTACTTCAGGAGCGTTGCTTCGATTCACCAAATGACAAGGTGTAGCAAAATGAATCCCTCAACCCTTTTAATTGGCTCAGAGACTAAAGAGACAAAACACAATGCAACAAGGCCAGAAAGAGAGAAGGTACATGGGTTTAAATAGAAGCTCTGCTACTCTCAGATAGATAAACACACACTTATACCCTCACTCGCATACACGCGCTCACACAGAAGGGCAGTGGGATCGTAGCGGGCACCAGCATGAAGTCTTTAAGTGTTTAAATGCATGTGGGTATTCTTGTCGGAGAGAGGATGACACTGAGCTCTAACATTTCAGGCATTATTGATGTTCTATTAATGCACTGTAACGTGGAGAATTAATTAAATGTACTCGCATAAACTTGGTCACAAAGGCCTGAAATTAAGGCATGCAGATTGAGACACAATGCCAATCTAAGCGATAAGTGCTCAATTACCCATTTCGGGAAATAATTTTGCTGCGTGGAATCAATGGAGTAAAACAATGAAAAGGAGGATGGCAGAAAAAAAAAGCACTGCACTCCAAAAAGACAATGTTCAGGCTCACTTCATCTCGAGAGGTTTTCTATTTTTATTCTTTATCAAAGCAGAACATAAAAGACTAGCGCAGCACAGATGTCTGAGTGCCAGGACCCTCAATGGTGCACAGGCCAAAGTGATAACAGAAACAAAAAGATTTCATTGAGTGATGAATGAGCCGAAAATTGTCAATACAAGATTTTAAACTCTACACACAAAAGGCTTACAAGTGACTAGTGGTGATTCACTCAGAGTGAAAACTTTTGAGTTTGTGTAGTGTATCACTCAATAACTGTGTGTGTGTGTGTTTTACAGATGCAGACTCAATTATTCCTCCTAATCAGACCTGAGAAATGTTACCCGAGTCAGCCAACGCCGGGCTCCAAGTCCGGCGCTGCTGCGTTACATCTCCCTCACACTCCAGCAAATTACCTGTCAGAAACGCGAAGCTCTACAAAGCCTTCGAGAGTCGATACAAACAATAAAACAAAGTGAAAATGGAGGCAAGACAGTGGCAAAAATGGAATAATTTGTGCAGAAATATAGTTGGCTTGAGGACAGGTGAAAGCAGAACACATGGAAGTACATTGAAGTAAAATGGAAGTACATTGAAGTGTAATTGTGTGTAGTTTCAGATACGATTAGGCACATTAAGCTTTAAATCCTGTTGATTTTACAGGCTTTTGTGTGTGTGTGTGTGTGTGTTTGGGGGGGTGTCAGTATTTCATGATGTGGCTGACTCTCTCCACTGAACATGAGCAGACTCTGTCAGACTCAACAGTCTATCAGTGGAACATCCCTCTCCCGTTTCCCTCCCGTCTCTCTCTCTCTTTTCCCCCCACTATCGCACGCTTTTCCCTGCTCTCCTCCTCTGTCTCTCTATCCTTATCAGTGTCCCTCCATCCGTCTCTCGTTCAATTTTTCATTTCAGGTTCAATCTTTTTGACGTCCTCTCACTCCTCCTCCGACGACACCTCTCCCTTCCCTTTCTGTCTTCCTCTGCTGGCCTGTCAATCTGTCGTCCCCACCCTCCCTCTATCTCTCTCTTTCTCACTCTCTCATGAAATCAATATGACCCTCCATGTGGTGGCGACCTGCCAATCATCACATGACAGTCAGCAAAATGTGCATTCATCTGGGCCTTCTGTATGTGCGCTTATGTGGGGGCTCTTCCAAGCACATCGGAGAACATGTGTAGTAAACAGAATATCAGAAAGGGTTTGTCCACATCATAAGCAGATCTGCGAATATGTGAAAGGAGTGAACGGAGGGTAAAAAAAAAAAACACCTCTAGCAAATTGCATCATGGACTTGACAAAGCAATTCCACCATGCCAAAAACAGGAAATTTCTTCCATCTGTGTTTGTGTGTGGGTGGACTGCATGTGTCTGCGCTCACGCCGCAGCTTCACTGCGACTTACCGCTTTAATTTAAGTGGTGATCCACATAGACCTTTACTTTTTATTATTTTGGCGACATCTTCTGCAGCTAACTGGTCGTTGCTTACTGTAGGTGCTTTTACTCTGCACCCCAGCCCCCATCGCAAAGTATAAAATAAATCCACCACTGAAATATTGCAGAAGAAAATATGAAACGCTGCGATGCCTTCTTCGTTGCGCTCCCTTTTGATGAAGTTTGAGTTTCTGTAGGTTTCTCTCTTTTCTTTCATTCTAACCAGTGAGCTGTTCATCTGTTTATTCCAAAACAAACTGCTGCTGCTGCCGCCGGAAGCATAAAAGACATCACTTTCTGTGTGCCTAGGGGTATTTCTCAAGAAAGCACAGGAAATGAAAAAAGGTATCGGTTGAATCACTATTGTGTTTTATAAATGGGAATGAAAAGTAGCCAAGTTAGCATTTACTCATATAAAGGCACTGCAGGTTATTACTTTAACTCAACTACTATGCTTTGCATTGAGTGACGAGCAAACACGCACCAGTGAGGACGGCACCAAATCATACAACAGGTGGTCCATTTAGGATCTGATAGTCCATGTGCGACTTTAAGGTTTATGGATATGTAGGTGTCTTTCTGGGGGAGGGGTTATGAATTGTGTTGGATCTCTTCGCACTTATTCAAAGGGGACAAAGCAGTGGGATGTGTATACGAGCTCTCATAAAGTCAGCCCACGTCCCAGTGCAACATCCTGACCATATAAGCAATGCCTGCTCTGCTCTGCTTTGCTGCTGGAATATGAAATATGCATGGACCATAAAGAGCATATGGACCATCCATCTCAATATCTGCTACACCCAACCATCAAAAAAGATCATTAAACCTAATACACACGGGCTGGCTCGCACGCACACGTACACACAAAATGGCACATAAACATGCACTCCCACGTCGTGCATAATGGTTTATCAGTTTCAGTGCCAACTTTCTGCTGACAGAGCACACGCAATAACAAGCAAAGGCACGCGCGCGCACTCAAACAGACACACGCGTTTAGGAAACGGGGAGAGATTTAGCATGTGCGTGCATTTGCGCACTTCAAATTTCTGGTCTTAATCTAAATACATTACAAACAGCTGCCACATAATAACAGTGGAAAACAGACAACACAGAGAAACCTGAACATATGTGTCTGTTACTCTCTCTCTCACACACACACACACACACACACATACAGGCGCACACAAGCACACACACTCACGTGCCACCCCTCTACGCTGTCACTCTGTCTACATTTTCTTTACCACACCTCTGTCAGGCTCTGTCACTATCAGGCGCCCGGGCCCTCCACTGCAGGGAATTAAAATTTAATATGAGACTCACAAGGAGAGAGAGAGAAAGAGCGAGAGACAGACAGATACATAGATAGAGAGGGGGAGAGAGAGAAGGGGGGAGAGAGAGACAAAGTCACAATGACAGTAAATCACAAAAAGCCCAACTCATGGCCAGTTGGTTTACGCAGAGAGCGACAGCAAGCGTGCAGATAAAGAGCAAAGTCAAGGAAACTGTTAACAGAGCAGTGGAACAAAGGAGGGAGGGATGAAGGGACGAGCAAAAAGTGAAGGTGAGAGATGAAGGGGAAGAGGGTGGAGAAGAGGAAGAAGAAGAGAATGACTCAGGAAGAGAATAAATTCGCTCAGATTTTACAGAAACGACAACTTTAAACACAGGCTTCCACTGGGAGCGCCCTACTGTATCTAAATACATCCATCTATCCGCCCCTTCCCTCACCCTCTTTCTCTCTCTCAATCTTTCTCCCTCCCTCCGTCTCTCACATCTCTCTAATCTCTTTCTAACTACAGTATGTGTCAGCAAGGAGTCTGACACTAAGTCAGCGTCATATTCTATCATCCATGCAGACAGAGATGGGAGCACACGCAAACAGGACAGCTACAAGACGGGCTTCATCTTTATCTAATCTCTTTACCCCTTCAGCCTGTCCTCCCTCATCCCTCCATCCCACTTCGCCCAAAACTTGTCTGCACAGGTGAAGCTAACATCAATCTGCTAACGGGCACCGCTCTCTTGTTAGCTCGCACTGTGGCCTAAAAAGCTCACTCGGTCTGCGAAAGGCGACCAGAATGGGGCAGGAATGAGAGCTCGACACAGTGCACGCGTGTGCTTAGCAGGATTTCCCAGCATCCACCTTGTTTTCACCTTCACAGCAGAGGGTAAAAAGTTGGGGAAATTCAATCTTTGCTGCCAGACACTACCTGCAGTTGTGATAATTCACTTATTTATGTAGACGTGCAAAGTTGGAGGTTACGGAAGTACTTTTCTCCATGGTCAACCCCAGGATGATTTGATGACAGTACAGGTTGATGTTACCACGGACAACAGTTTCACATATTTTAAGTTCATATCTGAGAAGCCATGTTATTTTTTTTCCCCATCAATTTGATTTGGCAAATTACAGTACCCACGAGTCTCAACTGCTGTTGCTATGGAGAGGAACCCAATCTAGGGCGTGTAGTCTTAATGTTTTGTTGTATACTGCACCACAGTTGCCAAATTCATTGAAAATGCTTCCTAAGTATAGACGATCATCAAAGTGTGTCACTTTTCTGACTGAACACAATTATCATTAGCTTATGCTCATCACACAGCTACATTTTAGGCCCAGTGACTGGATAGTGCAGTTCTTATGTACAGACGAGTGTATGTTTTATCGAAGAACCAGATATTTTACAACTTATGCTGCTCCTCTTTTGACTGATGATTCAACCTGTGAGAGTTTTAAGCCCACCCAAGTAACGCGCTCCACCTGCTAGTCATCTAACATTTCCTATGCACAAAGTTTACAAAGACTTTTACTTCCGGAAAACCTGGACGCCCAAAATACCTCCTCCCACTGCTCTATTTCTCAGTTAACCACGCTCCTCCTCTGGGATACAGTACACCTCCAGTTTGCTCCGGAATACCTCCAGCGTTCTGGATGCTGCCAAAGTGTGAATGCAGGAATACTCAGGGACCGTCATTGGTATATTGCTGCCTTCTGGTTTGAGATTTAAAAATATCTCTTTTGAAACCAGATGTGCCACCTGCTCACCTCAGCTGCCGCGGCGCTCTTTTGACAGACCGGCTCCCTGCCTTGTTAACAACACTTTGATTCAGCCAATTTCAGGAATAGGAAAAATGCCGTTATGTCTTGGGAGGCCGTTGTTGTGCCTTCACGAACGGCGGCGCGCGCGGGTGTGTCTGTGTGTAGCTAGCTATGGCAATGACGCCTTATGAGGTGGTGAGCGTGAGCGTGTGCGCTCTCAAAGATGTGTTCAAGTGTGGAAAGAACACAAACGGGCACAGCTGACATTACGAAAAAAAAAAGAAAAACACAAGAGAAATGAATCAACGGTGTTTGCTTTCTGACGTTTTCATCCCCTCTGGCAAGGACTTTCTCCCTCACTAACTGTCCTTATTCCCCTTCAAACACACTTTCTTTTTCAGTCTTTCCGTCTCTGTTTGACATCACCTGTTCCTCTCGTCTCCTGCACCTCTCTGTCCCCCCCTCTCTGTGTCTGCCACTGCCAATCTATCCACCGTGGTGTAAAAATGTAATCCCTTTCCCTCTTTCTCTCCTGTCGTTTACTTCCCTCTCTATCTTGGTAATTATCTCTCCGCCCTGTCCCCTCGTCGCACCCCCTGTCATCCATCTATCTGCCTCTATGTAAAATATCTCCATCTGCTTTTCACTTTCATACTCCATTTCTCATTCCCTGCCCTCCCTTATCTCGCTGGGCTGACCCCTTCATCTCTCCCCTCCTTCCCTCCATCCTTCTATCTCTCCTCCTCTCATCAGCGGCCTCCTTCTGCCTGCCTCCCTCCATCTTTCCATCCCTCCTCCCGGTCACGGGCCGATTGAAATTCAAACCCGAGCTTTATTGTCAGTCCGTGTGGTCGGTGATTTGCTTAGCACACATTCCCGTCCAAGGCCGTGGAGGTTGTGAGCAATCTGGTGTTGGGTGTTCAGAGACGAGATAAAGCAACATCAGAGGCCATGGCCGCCGACTTGTCCATCCATTAGTTTGCTGTAATGTTTATCATTACCACCGAGCTAACAGCAGCGGCAGCCAGCCAGCATTCGCTCCGTCTGAACTCTGAACTTAGTTTGTCTCTCAGAGGCAGAGTTAACTCACTTTAAATGCTCCAACACACCAGCATTTAGCTCGCCTCATGGCGGCCACTGTGTTTGTCCCTCTCTCCCTCTGCCACCTCCATCTATTCTCCTCTATTTCTTCCTGTCAACCAGTCCTTCTCACCGATGTGCTCATCCCATCATTTTCCCTGTCTTTCAGCAAAGCGAAACAGACACAATGAGAACAGAAGAGGAAGTGATGATGGTCAACATCTGGGTGGATAGCTGTGAGTGTGTGTGTGTACTGCGCAATAAATTAATGTAATATCAATATTATCTCTACTGCTGATTCCCATCCCTTTATTCCCCAAATCTATAAACAGATTCTCAACTAAATTTCAAGACAATGCAATAAATCATGTATTGCCATTCTGATAAAACATTACATATTTCATTATTTTACCAATATCTGCAATGAATAGTTAATCAGTTGGTTAAGACGAAATTGATTAGTAAGATATTTTGATAATGATTAAATCTCTTTGACATTTTTTGAAGCAAATATGCCCCATAATTTGACTGATGATTCTAAGCTCTCAATTGTGAGAAAATGCAGCATCTCTTGGCCTTACAAAAAAAAAGACATTTAATCACTGTTCAATCATGAGCTCTCTGACCATGCTAAGTCGATTAATCAAGCCAATTATTGGCATCTTAATCAGTATAGAAAAGAATCTGTAGTTGCAGCTCTAATTTTACCCATATCACCTCCTCCTGTTGGCAGTCATTGCCAAATTGGGCAGATTGGGTGGGAAGCTTCTGCTCTGAACACCTTCTAAAACTGGAGCAAATGAAGGTAAAGCTTTAGTGCTCACAATATTAGCTGATAATGAAGAGATGACAAGCAGATGGTGTGTGCATGTGCGTGTGTGTGTGTGTGTGTGGATACATGTAAGAGTGTGTGTGTGTTTTGGGCAGGTAAGAGAAAGGGACGCTTGTTTGCTAATATGTGTGAGCAGCAGTAAGGTTACACACACATTGGCAGGTGTCACAGCTGCTCCCTCGGGCTGACTTGTCTTCATATGTGTGTGCCTTCAAGTGTGGGTGTGTGTTTGTGTGTCTGTTAGTGTGTCCATGTGGATTTGTCTGGCACGTTTGTGTGTGTGCTATCAGTGCGTGTGTGTGTGTGTGAGACTTTCATGCGCAGGACAGCTGCTTCAAAGATGGCAGCGTGAGCTTTTGTTCTGTCTCTTCAATCAAAGTGCTTCCCCACAGCTCGGCCTGCCAGACAAAACCAAAGTCAGCCAATGCTGGGCTCTGAGCTCGGCTCAGTCGGACTGAGAGACAAACAGAGAGGGAGAGAGCAAGAGGGACCTGTGGGTGAGAGGCCACGAGGTCTGTTTCTGTCTCTGGTGCAATGTGATGAAACCGGCAGGCAGCCAATCAAACATGACGATGGGCCAACCAGGGAATAACCTGCAGGTCAGCGAACACATAGACATTTGCACACACACGCACACAACTGCACACTCACACACACACTCTTGCAGACACAATCACCCACATGTGCTTGTTTGAATCGCGCCATTGTTAACTGAGGTGTAAGCGGACCTTTTCTTGATATCAAGTGTTGCATGTAGAAGGTAATTGGATTGGTTGTAATTGGTTGTGGACGGCTGGTTTGAATAGCAAATGCTGGCTTTGCATAAACACACAAATTAAATCCTTGTTTATGTTGTGTGTCTACGTGTGCACATGCCAGTGCGTCGTTGTTCTATCTGTTTGTGCACTGATTGCAAAAACAGACCCTAAGCTAAATTTTCTGTGCGTTCGCAGGGAGGAGGGAAACATGGTGAAATTGGCCAAAAGGAGGAAGAGTGAGTGGCGCGTGAAACAAAGGAGTGAGAGATGGACGGAGGGAGCGAGGGTGGTCAGGGAGGGAGAAAGATACAGAACGAGAGGCCAGAGAGGTCAGGGAGAAAATGGAGGGGAGGGTGAGGGACTGTACTGATGTTTCCAGCGGCATAAACCCTCCAGCTTGGCTAATGTGCTCTGTGTGTGTGTATGTGTGTGTGTGTGTTTGTGTGTTTGTCTTTGTCTGAGGCAATGCTTTGTTACAGTGAGTCATGCTGGCTGTAACAAGGAACAGATTGCTGTTCGTTTATATGTAGCTGGTGTGTGTGTGCGTTTGTGTGTGTTACCACCCTGGTGACTCTAAAGGTCTTCTACGTGTCAGTGAACGCAGCAGCAGACAGTCCAGACGTGTGTCTCATGCTCAGACACACGGACACACACGCACACATACACGCCTCCGTCAGCGCTGTGTTATGAAAGACTAAATGAGACAAAGAAACTTCAGAGGTGTAAGAAACACACAACACTTTGGACCTCCCACTAAGTACGAATGTGCAGTGTCAGCCTTCATGCCTCTGCCTTCCCTTTATTACCCCCTTGTTTCTTGCCTCTCTCTTTCTCAACTTGTTTACTTTCCTCTCCACTTCTTCACTGCCTCGCTCCCTCCCCAGCCTCCCTCTCTGTGCAGTCGTTATGGTGGAGAGGGAGCAGCGATGTCGCGTCATCATCGCCCTCCCTGTGCAACCGTGTCTATATGATGTCGTTTGTGCATCTCTCCGCTCCACCTCGCCCTCTGTTGCAGGACGGGCTAAACGCACCATTTAACCATGACGTGACACTGTTACGACGGGTATGGTTTTTTTGCATGTGTGTGTGTGTGTAAGTGCTCCTCACTGTCTTTACATAACCACTGTGGAGGGAGCAAAGTGGGGCAGCCACAGAGACAGCAAAACATTAGTTTTTTTTGCATACCCTGTTTTTGTGTGCGTTTCTGTGTGCCGAGGGTCAGATCGACAGGGTGATGTTTCAGGGAGAGAAATGATGAAGAAATGGAGGGAGACAGGCAGGCAGTCTGGACTGCGAGAGAAGATAGAGGAAGGAGAGATTTGGTTTTTCATCTCCTCCACCACACTCCAACATCCAGCTTGTGCGCTGAAAATCGATCAAGACCCTCCATTTTCAAGGACATGTCAACCGGTTCTCAGAGGGTGAGGCTTTCCAGAGAAGCCCGGTGAGAGGGTACACAACTGCATCCTATGCGGAAGTCTTTAATTGGAATGTGTGCCACATACAGTGACACTTGGCTGAGCAGAGACATCCTACTTAATATATATGTGTTGCACTGACTCATCTGTCCTCGCATTGTAGCCTTACATCTCTTCCTGGCCTTGTACTGCAAGAGGGAAGAACTACAGAGAAGGGAAAGGATGTAAGTGAAGCAACTGAGGAGGCATAAAGAGGGAGTTTGAAAGAACGCAACGAAACACAGGCATGCAAATGGGAAGGTGCATATTCTGAAATTGGTTTGGTGTTTATTAGCATTCCCACATTTTGCAATCAAAATCTCTGTGTTTATGTTTAAAGTAACGGCATCCATTTGCCGCACTGGTTAATCTACTGGTGAGATTTTAATTAAGTTTTCATTTTCTGAGTTATCTGAGCCTGCTTCCTTTGTTCTGGCACAACTACATTTATAAAGACAAGTACAGTTCCACATGAGTGCTGAACTTTCCAGCCACAGTCTACTGCTGGTAACTGAGCAGCTCTATGGGATCAACACAGGTTTAAAGGAAATTTCTATTTTTCTTTATACATATCCGCTAACATTCTGCAGTCTCTCTTTACAATACGCATGCTTGATTTCCAATGCTTTTGTAGCATGGGTGGTTGCAGCTCAGGTGACAGTTACAGTTTTCACAAGAACTGTTTCTTTACAACTGCAGCCGGCCTCATCAACAAACCCCCCGACCACTGACGCTGATTCTTATCCCGCCCAATAGACGCTGCACGTTACATTAACATCAAGCCTCCATGTCAAACTTGACACTACATTACATTAATGTTAATCTATGGATTATTATTGTCATGCATTGCACATACACATTATAACCTCTTCATTTCAAACACTATACTGCTCTTTAATTTTAAAAGACATATATTTGACAAATTTTTAACAGTACATTTCTTCTTTGGAAGTAGACTTCTGACTTCTATTTGGAATACTTATTTTTTCTTTTCTTTCACTATGTTCATTGTCTGTTATGCACCAGTACACAAAGGCAAATTCCTTATGCGTGAAAACCTGGCAATAAACCAATCCTGATTCTGATCGTAGGACTCTTCTGTCTACAAGCTTTCAAGCAACATGCTGAAAATGAAAGTGGCTTTGGGAAAAAGCATCTGCACAATAAATGAATGTAGCCTAATGTACATTTTTTCTCTTTCCTTCATTGGAATCCCTTTTTTTTTCTTTTTTCTTTTTCACTGTGTCTATTTTAAGCTGTAAAAAAATAGGTGTAATGATTGCATTGTGTTGTCTTTAGATTTGAGTTGTCTGTTTGTATGCTTGTGGTTTTCCAGAAGGTAGACTCTATACAGGCAAAGAAGAGATTGTTTCTTCTTAATTAACAATTTATGCACCCCTGCCTTCCTATTTTCAGCCTGTGAACCAGAAATCAATTGAGGTCCACCATATTTATAAGAGAGCAAAGACCGGGAATGAGACAGATAATGAAACACGGCGTTTCGGTGTAATTCCCGGCACTTACTCACTCTTCTTTATAGTGTGTACGTTTTTATGAGGAGGCAACCTTGAACTTGTTTGCAGAGCTGTGTAGCCTGGTGCCAGTGTGCTGATGCAACACAATTATTGGCTTCTCATTCACACTGACTGATTACCTTCACTGACTGAATTAGATGTCTCTGGGTTTTTTTTTGGTGATGTTTGTAATTGAATGGGAGTTAATGAGCCCGAGAGATATGGCAAGAAGTACTTAAAAATGCCTTTAACCGTGCGTATTAAAATAGAATTAAAAGTGAAGGGATAAAATATGTAAACCATTAGTGAAAAAAACTCTGGTCACATTGGAATCACTCTTTAAGTGCCTCGCAGATAAAAACAGTGTTTGCTAAGTGAGAGGAGAGCATCAGGCCGTGTTTCAGATCAACATTAGCACTGTGTGAAACCAAAAAAAAAAAAATCGAACCCACTCATTAATTTCACAATGCTGCGGTTGAGATGCAGAAGATGCTGCGGTCAACGTAATGGGCAGCTTGGCTCTGACCAAAGTTGCCTTTTGTACAGATTAAGCAAATTAGATATAACATGTTAAACAGTGAGCTTTAGATGTCCTAGTAAGCAGATTTTGTTTCATCTCATCTAAATTTCAGCAAGAAAATCCCAAAATGTCACGCTGTTTTTTTGACGCTTTTCGGTCTCACCCAATCATTAACCCCTCCTGCACGTTTTCTGCCAGTCTGGGGTTTCAAACTAGCAACCTCCCGGCCTTAAACACCAGGGAGGAGAGCTGGGCCCGGGCCACTGCGGCTCATACGTCATTTTAAAAATGATCACCACACAGCGGGGTCACTCTGTTCTCCTCCATATTTAAAGACTTTATGAGGATCATCATTCAGGAAGTAAAAGTTAAAAACTGATGAATAAGGATTACGCTGTCTGCCATTCTGTGACAGGGAGTGGCAGTCATTAGCAGGAGATATTAATAGACAGGCTATTAGCTTAGGTCGGAGCTTTGTGTCAGACTCTGTTACAGTTAGGCTGACTTTCCGTCTTTCTCGCACGCCTTCCTCTCCCTTCATCGCCTCGTGCCTCTCTCCCAAACACCATCTCCTTGGTCCTCCTCTCGCCCAGCTCCGGCTTATTCACTTCGATTCCCTACCTTGACTCATTTATGCCTCTTCTCTCTTCCCCCTCTGCATCTCTCTCTCTCTCTCTCTCTCTCTCTCACACACACACACACACTCTCTCTCTCTCACACTCTGGTATGTTGGCCCTCTCTGTCACTTTTCTCCACTCACACGGTCCTCCTCGCTACGGGACCAAACCACTTCCCCCGTGGCGCTGTCTATCTAATCCTGTTTTCCATCATTCTGCGCTCCCCTCTCTTTTCTCACACTCGCATCGTGCTATTTCTCACCATAAATCCTAAAAACCCCACCGCCACCACCGCCCCCCTTTGGTCGCCACGCATCATTTAATAACACACTCTCACCCCCCTCCAACCCATCTTTTCCTATCTCTCGCCCTCTCTCTCATTCACTTCAGCCATGACCACACTAATGCAGATATATTTGAAAGCAGAGGGCTTTTTTTTTTTTTTTTGCATCAAACAGACTTCCAGTTATAATTTTTTCTAAAACTAAAACCACTAAAACTGCTAAATCTCCCCTTGTTTTTCAGTTTGACACTAAACCTTGCTTCCCCTCCGTCATCTGGTGAGGAGTGCAGGCCGTTTTGGGCAAACATGGATTTAAGTGTTCCACATCAAATCACACCATTTTATATCTGTGCATCGTCACACAAACGTAAAGATCTGTCATCGATCACGCCTGTTTTTGCACCCTCAGCTCTGCTTGCTTACAAAATGGACGATCGCAGAGGCTCAGGGGGAATAGACAGTTGGCTGCTTATCGTTGCTCCCTGGCTGAAGTATGGGTGAGCGGTATGGATAAAATTAATACTGCAGCGAACACAACACCATTAGCTCAAGTTAACTGTGTTGAGAATCCAAACAGGGTGATTTCTTTCTCTCTGCATAACAGTCACTCAACAATTTATTCTAGTGGGCAACAAAATAAGATTTTGGACAATTAAGAATCATCATTTGGTGTCATCACTGAAGTTTGTTTTTAACATCCACAGAATATGATGCAATGTGCGATTGTTAACAGAAAGTATCGTAATCCACTGACAAACTTTAATAATATATTATAATGTTCACATAATCACTGTTAGAACTGTAATATCTCAATATGAGAATTTTGTGTGATTATATGGAAAAGCAATAGAGAAGAATTTGAATTGTTTTTCCGTGACTGTGTCCGCGAATGTGTCTGTGAATGGCAGCACCCTGACGTTTTCAAGACAATTTCAATCATTTTTAAATACATCGACTTTTTCAGAACTTCGTTTTTAGGGTGTAAAATCATCTGCTTGGTGTGGAACAAAAAAAAAGAAAAAAAACAGTGGTCTTGCTCTTCATCCCTCATCAAATGTGACTTCACCCCAACACCTTGTCTCCTCTTTATTCCTCACTAACGACCTCTCTGTCCATCCCTCTCTCTTTAACAAATTCCCTCATTTCTTCCCAATCATCTTATCTCTCCTCTTATCACTCCTCCATTGTGGAGTTGTGACCCCCAGAGAGAGAGAGGTTGAGGGAGAGACAGTTGGAGCGAGGGGAAAAAGGGAGAGGGAGAAGGGGAGAGAGCCGCAGAGGGTAAGGTTTCGATTTCACAGCAGACAAATAGGCTGACTTTACGTAGGTAACCTCTGTAAATGGGTTTTCGATCTCTAATTCTCAACAGATCCCAGTAAACGATTACATAAAGACACGCGCATGAGAGAGAGAGAGAGAGAGGACAAAGAGAGAGTAAGACTGAGAAGAAGAAGAAGAAGAAGAAGAGGAGAGAGGGAGGCTCTTGGATGAACACCTACATAAAAACTGACAAAATCACCTCAGAATTTCCCGGTGGTTTCTCAGTCTTGGTGAGTCAGAGAATTTACAGTCACACTGACTCCTACACTTACCAACACATAAACAAATCAACATTTAAACACAGATATACACATATGGCTGTCGCCCACGCTGAGTATGGCTGGAGGTCCGACCCTAATTGGTCTCCGTCTGTTTGTTAGTTTGCCCGATGTTGACCAGATTTTAACAATGCTTTGGGAAAAGATCTCAGTGCTCATTTGTGGATTTTTTTTTTTTAAGTAACTCCAGACACAGCTGATGTGATTTGGATTAACCTTGGAAATGATGCATCTCATTAGTGTTATAGCATTTTCAAAAATACAGACATACAAAAGTAAACTGTTTGTTAGTAACTATGAGATATACACTTGTTATTTTACTCAGTTATTTCTCCAAAACAAGCAACTATTCAGATTACATATATGTATTTTCTTTAAAGTGAATCTCATTAGAATACTGTGTTGCCCAGCAGGCGAACAGAAGACACTAAAATCCATAAGGGAGAGATATCACCACATACAGCAAATTACAGTATGTTTCATGAATGTGTCTGGTTCAGCATCTCTAAATTAGGACGTCTGTTTCTCCCCATAAATGGACCTTCATTTTGAGAGCATTGTCCTCTTCTGAAAAAAAAAATCTGTGAGAAAAGATAACGACAGCGGTGTTTCCTTGCCAACGTCTTTATGAGGGAAAAGAAAATTACTTGTAATTAATCAAACAAAAATTTGTAGAAAGCCTCACAAGTAGATTACGATACAATGACCTTAAAGAGAGAGAGAAAATGGAATAAAAAAGTCACCCATCCATGCATTTATCCAGTGCAATCTATCGCAGCATGAATTGGGCGGGAGCCGGGGCGCGCCCTGGACCAACACGTTCACAGCTATAGGCAGGATACGAGTTTCCAGTTTACCCATCATGAATGGTTTTGGCCTGCTGGAGGAAACCAGAGCATCCAAGGGAAACCCATGCTGACACTAAAAGACCCAAGGAAATAAAAACAGCATCTGTAAATAAGTAATGAATTGTTAAGTGGTTTTATTTTTGAGAAATCATCTGAACACTGCTGAACTATTCTATGAATTTTTCACCACAAGAAACTGTATCTGATTAGTACTGAAGCGATTGACAGAAAACTGTCGACAATTTAGACATTAGCTCACTTAAGTCGTTCATCCAGCGAAAAGTCTGCACATTTGCTGCTTCGTGCTTCTGAAGAACGAAAATGTGCTTCTTCCTACCTCAAACCGCTGCAAACAGAATATCTTTGGAGTTCGGACTTTTCATTAAAAAGAAAAATCAATTTGAAGACGTCACCTTGGGCTCTGAGAAACTGCGATGGCCGATCCCAATTTTTGGACATGTCATGGACTAAACAATTAATCTAAAACATAAATCGAAAAGTTCTGCGTTCTAGAGCGGCACGTTTGCGTAGGCACGCACATAATCGCTCAGAAATGGACTCTCTCTCTAATTTCTTTGGTTCGTCAGTCTATGAATCAGCAGATATACTGACAAGAGAGAGAGAGAGAGATAGAGAGGTAGAGCTCCCCCTCTTCTCTTAATAAGCCTGATCTGTACTTTCTGTTTATTCCGTCTCAGCCTAAATTGCTTCTAGGTGCGGCTTGTTCAAAAAGTAATTCTCCTCCACCATATTTAATTGTTTTATTGTGTCATTACTCCATGTTGCCGGAGCATTAACGCGCCGTGCATTCCACTATGCCTATTAAACTGTAATGGCTCTACAAAGCAATATACGTTGTGATCAGACGTACACGCGCACGCACACAAACACTATTAAACGTACACACACACTATTAAGCGCCAATGGTGCCAGAGAGTGATATGAGGCAATATTGCGGGCCAGCAATCTGATGAAGTGTGCAGAAACAGTCATTAGCTGAGTCCTCGTCTGTGTTCAGTTTACCACGCGCTTAACATCTTAACGAAGGGCCCGCACCGCTTTCAACGGTTTATAATCGCTCGCAGAAACACATCAGAATTATGACACGCACATTCACGCACTCTGCCTTGTCACTCATTTCATACGCCGTGAATTGCAAGCGCGCAGGCAGTTTGGCCCTTTTCTCTCTGCCTATGAGACAAACCGTGGAGGGAGTCTGAGGATATGTGCATACATTGCGGCGCGTGGAAGTGCGAGCTAGCGAGAGAAAGTCTTAAATGTTTCTGAGAGTGTGAGAGGAAGTAATAAGATGAGTGGAGCACGTTTGTCTGCTGAGAGAGGGATGATGGATTGTTGAGGAGAGGCAGGTGAAGCTGAATATCTCCCTACAGCGCCGGTCATAAAGCGAGAGAGCAGCCTCCTCTCCAACAACACAATGAGATCAAATAACCTCCAGTGCCTCTAAGCACAGGCGCGCGCGCACACACACACACACACACACACCTACACACACACTCGGAGGTGAAAGCAACATCAGTGGCTGGCACTGATATTCTGGCTTTGCTCTGTTTTAAAACATCCATCATATTCTTGAGCAGAAAGGGAGGCAATGAAAGTAAAAAGGCGAGCGCTCTTTGACACACTCCTCCCCCCTCTGTCTCTCGCAAAAACACATATAGGCTCACAAGAACGTGTGTGTGTGTGTTGGGGGGGGGCACAGATAAATACACAGCAGTCCGTGAAGTACACGGGTGAGAAGAGGTAAAGCAAGATGAACAGGCAGGAGAAGAGGTTGAAGTAGAGGAACAAATCCGAGTAGGCTGGGGAGGGAGGGAAACAAACCAAAGTGCTCGAGTGGAAGGAGGGTCACTGATGGGAGAGACTCTCCAGGGCTCAGAGGGGGATTACGACCCAGAGAGTGTGTGTGTGTGTATGTGTGTGTGAAAAAGACAGAAAGAAAGGAGGAATGGCATCAATCTTCCTGAATCTGATCGTTACTTTTTTCTCATAACAATAAACCTGTGAGCAAGGCATTTTACAACCAGCATCTGTCACAAAGCCCTGACACCTCCACTGTCCCGCTCCCTTTCTGTCCCCGACAGTCATTAACAGGCCTCTCTGACTTCTCGCTTCGCCGTGTTATTGTGTGCGCGCTCTCGTTTGTGTGTGCCTGTCCACATGTGAGACTCCCCATTGCTCTACAATGTGTGAGGAATTTCACGCTGTAATCGGTCGGGGACCGGAACACACGGCAAACAAAGCAACACGCCCAATGACGCGCCATCTCTTTGGAAGCACACATACCCTAAAAAGGGCGCTACTGCATCAGGCTGCACACACACACACACACACACACACCTCCTGAGCAGACTGGTGAGGTGTAGTCCGCTTTGAGATTCTGCACTTTGCCCTCGTCTACAGATGGCCAATTACGTGATCAGATGTGTCCCGTTATACCGCGGCCACACACACGAAACGCTGCGTGTTCAGATGCTCCCTCCATGGAAAGTTCACACACACACAGAGAGGGTACGATGCCTGATCATAAAAACATCCACCAGCATGGTCCTAGGGGGTAATTTAGGATTAGGGTGTGCGATGCTCAAAACAGCCTAAAACATGCTCACATTGATATGGAAATTAGACCAATCTAACAGTGGAGCAAATGGCTAAAAAAACAGTTACTTAAATGGCCAAAAAAAAAAAAAGCGTGTATATGCACACACACATATACACACACACAGAGATATGCATATGAATGGTATGTGAGGGATCTGTCCCAGAGCTTGGTTGTGCCTATCAAAGGCTCGTCTCTCCCAGAGACCAGTCGAGGCCCAGCCTTACACACTTAGCATTAGAATACATCAATGGCACAGGAATGGAGGCACGCAGGCTTTCATACTCCGAAAACCCACCTTCAGCCTCTATCTTCCCCTTTTCACTCCCTCTTTGGTCCATCCCAGCCCTCCACCCCCACTGTTAGCCCTCTCCTATTATCTTCTGCTCCTCTTATCCCCCCCCCACACACACACACAAGCCTCCTCCTCCTCCTCCTCCTCCTCAATCTCGTCTTAAGACTCCGCTCCCCCCTCCTCTCCAGAAGGAAGCCTTTTTAACCGTGACAAGAACTCAGAGCTGCATGGACCGTGACCACATAGCCATACAACACCAGATAGGGGTGTGTGTGTGTGTGTGTGTGTGTGTGTGTGTGACTGACATACAATAATCACAGTTAGGCCTGCCACCACTCAGTCACCCTCAGTGTTGTGAGTGTCTGAACAGGCTGCTTCAGATCCTGTTCAGCTCTGTGGGATTCGCTGTCTGGCCATCAGCATTCCCCCCAATACTTCACTGACTAACTGACAAACTCCACTTAATGGAATCAAACTTGGCCCATCAAACGTGTGTCAGTGCATGTATTTGTGTGTGTGTGTGTGCGCGCCCCGTCACTTGTCTGTCGATACCCAGAGACAGCCTTCAGCCAGAGAATAGGAGAGAGCTGAGAAAAAAACAAGCCCGCTCTCCTTTACTCTCTAATTACAAATGACAAACCCGCTACCAAGAGTCGGTCTGGCACCTGACGACGCATGATAACCTCTCAGCTCTCTGCCGATACTCAGTGACAGACCGGAGGCTGTCTGCCAGTATGTGGAGTGTGTGTGTGTGTGTGTGTGTGAGTGCGCTGACTGACAGATTAAAACAAGAACAACAAAATCAAACAGTGTCCTGCCCTACGGCTCTGATTTCCAATGACAAAGCAAGAAGTCTACGGCCAATATCTTACCTGTCTTCCTCATCTTCCTCTCTTCGTTGCCCTTTTAGTTTCCCATCTTTTACTTTTGGCCATCGATTTTCTCCTTCCTTCCTTACTTCCTTCCTTACTCTCTCTCTCTCTCTCTCTCTCTCTCTCTCCCTCTCTCTCTCTCATTTTGCGTCCCTTCTGCATCATTTAAAACCAACCGTTCTTCTCCAGATCATCCATTTCCTCCCCACTGCGTAATAATGAGGTTAACACTGCATCGTGGCTTGTACTCTTGCTGGCTAATATCTCTAATTGCATTGTAATGATATAAAAGGCCATCTACTGCGAGTGTCATGTGATATAATATCCTCACAACACGGGGAGGTTGTAACGTGTTCTCACACCATACTCTCTTCTCTTACACGCCCTCAACCACTGTTTTAGTAGTCTTCCTTTTGAGGGAAGGTTGTGGAGGATGGATAACAGAGGAGATATGGTACCTGAGTACCAATACCAAAGCATTCTCACTACAAGGTCCACGCTCAGTAGCCGGTTCTGTTTTAAAATGTCATCTTGATCAGCAGGAGCCGGTTACACCAAGCTCAAACTTTAAGCCGTACTACCTCAAAACGGGATGTACCACAAAACCCAGTTTAACCCAGAGATTAATTTTACCAAAAATGTTCACTTTTCAACAAAAATGTTCACAGATCATTTTTCCTAAAACTCAACTGATCCATTATTTGCTTACATTTTACTAGTGCACCCCAACTTTGTCATGAACTTACGAAAGACTAAACACACAAACTTGCCTGAAAAGACCTGATACAATCCAGTCCATTTCCCATTGAATTGTAGACGTCCGATCTTTCGTTTTTCGTACCATACTAAGGACTTTTCGTCTATGTTGAGTTTCAAAGTTCCTTCTGGATCTTGGAAACAGAAGCTGAGAAAAAAATATCTTACAACAAAGTCAGTTTAATAGTCATTCTGGCACATTACATGATTTGCCCAGCCATCATGAAATTGTAGACGTTCAAATTTCCATTTTTTTATTCTTTTCACACTAATTCATTTTGCAGATCCTTGTTTTTCCATTAAAAAGTAATCCAACAAAATGTATCAAACAAACTCAAATATAAAATGTTGTCAAGCGGTAGTAGAAGCACTGAGCAGAGTGTTCAAAAATTGGCAAAATTATGATTGAAAACAGAAACTGTGATCAAAAAATAAGTCAAGAGCTCGTATTTGATGCCAATTTTTGGTATTTTAAAATTTTCCATACTCTGTGCTGGGAACACATTTCGCGGATTCAGCCCCATTGGACCGATTTACACAAAAACAACTTAAAATGCGAAAAATAAAGAGGGGCAGGGAGATAAAGTGGGAGAGAAACTCATATACACACAAACACCGGCCTGAATGCACAGCCAGACATGGGTTCACGCTAGTGGAGTGAGCTTCCACTTCTTCCCATTCACACTTAGCAATGAGTTAGCAGTGACTCCCCGCTGAATAGCCTTGTGAAGGTGCAGGCCGATGCTAACCAGGAGGCACTATCGCTAGCCGCCCTGCTCCTTGGCGCAGTAGCCGGGGCGGCATTGATATGGTAATGTCAGGGACGTTTCAGGGCCAAAGCTTGGGACCGTGGGCGCTCTGTGATCCTCCAAGCCCAAAAAGGACAGATCTCCAGGGCATTGTGATTTCCCCAGTCAAGGCCCTGAGTGATCAGGATAAGCCGGTCCATGCTGCTTTAGTGCTGTCACTCAGCCGCTATTGTGGTCATGTGAACGGCCATTTTCATCACAATTGACCTCGGTTTTGGCAGTACTGTTCTGCAGGGCCCTCCTTTCTCTATTCTTTGGTGCCCTCCCCTCCTTCTCCTTCGCCCTCCATCAATGATTCTTTTTCTCTGTCTGGTCTTTCTTGTTGTGCGCTCTCTCTCCCTCTCTCTGTCTCTCTTTTTTCCCCCTCTCAGACAACAACAGAGGCCAACAGATATGGCTGATGTAGAGTTAAACTGGTCTCTCTTCCTATCCTATCCACTCCCATATCTGCAGCCCTCTCTCCGCTCTAAGAGGAGAGTGTCATGGAGCCTTTGATTATCTGAACTGATACTGCAGAAAATTGCAACGCATGATGCAATACATATGCTGGGATTTACTGTTCACCTCAAGGGGGAAGAGCGCTCGCCGTGTGTGGCGTGAGCGACAATTTACAACACACACAGTGAGTGGGCGAATGGGTGTCATCATTCTGTTTTATTCACTCACATTTTAACAAACACAGGACTGTATGGCGTGCGTATTCCAATATGTTTGTGTGCGGAGGAGTGTGTGTGTGTGTTCTCTCTTTGCTCCACTTTATTTGATCAGAGTTGGAAGAAAATAACAATGTACTCCCTTGAGGAATCTGTGGGAGGTAATGACAGAGATTGTCCCTGTGAAACGAGTTTTTCCTCGCACGTGTGTGTGCATTAGCAAAAGGTTGTGTGTGCGCTCAGGTATGTAAGTGGGAAAACCGAGGGGGGAAAAATGGAAAGAGAGGTAGAGAAGGTGGAGAGTGAAGTGTATGCATATGTATGGGTCTAATACATGCGGGTAATGTGTGTGGGTGGTATGCTTGTAGGCTGTGGGGCATTCACATGCCTTCCCTTTCGCTTTCTTTCTGTGCCACACACACTCGTACACACACATTTACGCACAAGCTAGGATGGGAGGAGAGTTTGCCTGGCTGCGAAGAACTCTGCTCCATCAACACAACACATCCTATTTCGCAACATCTCCTCCCACATCTCCCTCTCCCCCTCCACCACCTTTATTTCTCTCTCTCCCGGGAAGTGACACAGAATTCTTTCTAACTGCAGTACATTCATTACAACAACCCCCACAACCCCCACATCCTCCATGCACCCACTCTCTCTCCTCCTCCCCCCAAATATTCTCTATGCGCTTTCTCCCTTACTATAATACAAGTGGAAAAAAAAAAAAGACAGTGTATGTATCCACCTCCAGCAGCCACCCTGGACTTTACGCTTTCATTAAAAACATGATAGTCGAGCAGGAGGGAGAAGTTGGCTGAGCGAGAGATAGTAAACACTCATTCATATGCGGCCTTACTACAGCAGTGCTAGCACATTCCTGTGCCTCAAAGCGTAGGAACGGAGAGCGTGAGCCTACAGACAGCGTGGGTGTTAGCACTGAGGCCAGCCAGCTTCGCTAGCTCTCAGCCGTCCTCACACTACCTCTCTCCACTGACAACCATTGATTCTGTACAGTGTGCACACACATGTACACAAAGATACAGCTGCTCCTCATGGAAATGAATGTGCACATAAAAAAAGAGCTGAATTACAAACCAAAGGTCAAAAACATGAAATCATGCACGCACAGACACACACGCACACACGTACACTACACCTCGCAGATAATGTCGGATGGAGAGATAATACACGCTGTGAGTCAATAGAAATTTGTCATTACCCATTGCAGGCTTTGGTGCAAATCAATGACGTGGACCGCCTTATGGAGATATTGGATTTTTGCATAGCTGTGATGAAGTACCTGGATTTGTCAGGTATTTAATTTAGAGGAAAAGACAAAAACAGACCTTCCCTTTTTGTTATTTAATCAATAGATCATTTCTCAATAGACTTTCAACAGGTAAAAATTACTATAAGCTTCTTGCACACTCGAAAATTGTATCTACAGTGTCCCAAATATCCTGCACAGTGTCCATCCCTTGAACTCACTTTATTTCAGTGTTTAGACTTGAATTTTACCTCATGAAGGTCTGATGACTGAAACGTCCTTAATAAAAAGATCGCTGTTGAGCAGGATTTTTGGGTTTATTAAACAGAATAAAATAAAAATGACTGTGATGACATTTCTATTGATGTTGCAATTCAAAATGACATTTTAAGGCTGCAAATCACGATGAATACTTTCTTTATCAATAAATCGCTCAATAATTAAAGCGTGTCCATCATAACTTCCCAGAGCCCAGGGTTATGTACACTCAATTTCAAATTATATAACACAGAGATATCAGCAAATTCTCACATTTGAGAGGCCTCTGTTTGGCATTTCAGCTTAATGAATGACTTAAATACATACTATACGATACATCACTGGTTATTTTCTTGTCGATTGACTGAAATTAGCCCTTCAAAGTTCCCATAGCAAGATAGTGTCTAATATAATTTGTCATAAACCCCAACATGTTTGGCATTCAGTGATAAAAAAAAAACCTCAGAAAAGCAGCAAATGCATGTTACAGAAGTCTGAATCGATGAATTTTGGGCATTTTGCTTAAAACGATCCATTAACTATCAAAATCATTTTCTGTACGCTGACATTTTATCAGCTAGGCCGTACAAAGAAATACAAACGCTTTTAAAAGCACAGAGGAGATGCAACATCATACTGGCATTCAGCACATCGCACAAACTGGCCAAGATGTGAAGCCAAGAACAAGAATCCCTCATAAAGAATAACACACACACACAGGCAAAGACACACACACAGGCTAACACACACACACACAGAGCTCATTGTCTGATCTGAAGAGAGACTTGAGAGTAGTACGGTGATGCAGAGGAGGACAATGAGAGGAAGAAGTGATGCCGCGAAGGCGAGTCAACGGGAGAGGCAGCGGGAGAGGCGGAGAGGCGGAGGGAGGAAGGGGGCAGAGCAGCAGGCGAGAGAGATGAGGAACAGGCTGAAACATCCAGGAGAGGAGTGCAGTGTCTGTAGGACGCCATTGATCCAACACTGACAGAAATAGACAGCCAGACCAGAAGCAACAGAGGCACTCAGAGACACACTGACACGCAGCAGTGCTGCTGGCCGTACACGTACATGTACAAGCAAAACACATTCTTCATCCACACCTAAGCAGTTACGTGTGCGCACACACACACACCATTAAAGGCGGGAGAGGACTAGAACGAAATTAAAATCAGCATGTCTTCACAGGAAACGAGGCCAGTTTGACACCAGACTGAATTGACAGACATTGACCGCCATCGATCACAACACATGTTCGGCCAAACCACTTAAATTTTTCACATTTTCGTTTACTGCTTCACACAGCTTCTTTTTGTGCAACACTGCCTGCAATCCGTCAACAGCAGCAAACGACAAGTTGCGTTTTTCATGTGTCCTTTAGGCTGCATATTTTCTTTTCGCTTTTGTTTACACCTTGTTCCGTCCCTCCTCCCCTCTTCTGTGCTCACTCCAAGAAGAATCGGTTTAGGCTAGACTCACTGGGGCTGTGAGACAATCTGAGCACTTATATTACCATTAACATAAATGTGTGCATTTATGTAAAACACCCAAGCATAAAAACGCCAAGCAGGGACTATAAAGACGTAAAGTAAGTTCTCCTATCTTATAACTAATTTGCGAGCCCTCTTCATCACCGTGAAGCTTTCTGCAGCAAACAGGCCTCGTGTTTAAGTAAACGTGCATCGATCCACTGGGCCACTTTGGACAGACATTTGAATCATTTGCTTAAATTTTATCTGGTCTCCACTGTACCGGTAGAGGAACAGGAACAAATCTGAGGACAGCTGACAAACAACCACACGCATACAGGGCTGGGCAATACAGCTGATATCAAAATCACGGTATTGGGAAAAAAAATAATGAAAAATAATGAAGTGAAAAATAATCTACGTAATGTTCTGTGCAAGTCATATATGCATTACATGAGACGAATTTCTGTAAAACAAAAACTGAAACAAGTGATTTGTTGAGATTTTAGCTTGGAATTATTCATTTAGTCACATATTTTTTTGCCGTTGACATGACTTTCGTAGGCTAAATAATACAATATGATATTCAGTGCTGAAACGATGTTGTCAAAAAAAATAACAGAGCAATTTTTTGGTAGCAATTTTCATCATGGATAAACTGTTCAAGTCACTTATTGAGTAAATATTATCTGTTTCCAGCTTGTCATGCAAAAAAAAAAGAAAAAAAGAAAAAAAAGATTCTCTTGTTCTGTTATAATGCAAACACTCTGAAAGTCAATATAATCGATGTCCATTTTGAATCATTGCCCAGCAAGAAACTTTTTCAGCCTCACGTTCATACATCAACTTACGCCGACGTTCTTTAATACGCCTGTTAACGTATGAATTACCGGTTTCCACGGACACATCAGACTGGTTGACTGTCAGTTTTACTGACTGGTCGCTGTTGCCATCATGAGCAGAGTGCTTGTGTAGCGAACATTTCTGCCTGCCTCCCTGCCCTGGCTGGGACTGATTAAAGCCTTCTGCTGAAACAAGGTCATAATTCACTTAGCCATTTCCCAATTTCCGCATAATTACCCTCCCGCTTCACGAGCACTAACACGCGCGGACACACACGCACCCACACACATTCGCACCGACGCTCAGGCACAAACACATTTCCTCTCTGATTTGTGTCATTACTGAGAGGAGAGTGGTTAAAAGGTTTCAGAGTTGGCCTCTTAGTGACAGCTTAAATGGATAAAACCTCAATTAAAGACTCTCTCCCTCTCTGCCGCGCTCTCTCTGTGGATGGAATAAGCATAATTCTGTGTCCTCTGCAGTTTGTTGAAGTGAGGACCCTGGCTTACCCCCCTGCCCCCCACCCCCGCCTGCTAAATCAAACCTTTATAATCAAGACTTTTTCATATCTCCTCATAATTGTTTCTTATGAAAACCTGCCGCAGACACGCTCCCTTCCGACTAAAACCTTGTTATTTCCTGTCCGCTCACAATTTAGATAGGAAGCAGGTTACGTCTTGATGAACCGATAACCTCATTCGTAATCAAAGCTCAACAATGAGCATCACTTCTGCCCGGCGAGCAGTGACAATAGACACTTTTCCTGTCAATGCAGTGGCTCCCCCTCCCTACTGCTCCTCCGTCCCGTCCTGGCCGGCGACAGTTGATTCCTGGTGTGCGTGTTTGACGAAAGCAGCTGCATTTTCACGCGCAGCCGTATTGTCTTTACGTGGAGGATTCCTAATTATCATGTCGGTAGAGTTTATTAACGCTACACCACTTTGCTCTGTTGTGATCAAGCTCAGCATATGGCCTCAGACTGCCACTACGCTGCTACCATCAGCCACATCACGAACACACCATGTGAGCATCTGGTGTGTGTGTGTGTGTGTGTGTGTGTGAGAGCAGGAGCTGACAGTCTGCATTATTAGTACCCCCCCAAAGCCCCAAGAGCTCTGGCGAGGAGTAGAGTAGACATCACATAGAGAATATGCACACATACACACACACACACAGATGCATAAAGCGCTTTGAAACAGCTTGTAAACATCACAGCCTTGTTATTAGCACCTGATTACACTGCTGGAGCTTAGGCACCGGCTCAGAGAATAATGTTAATATCAACAACAACATCGAGCGTGCATGCGTCGGAGTGTGTGTACGCGCGAGTGTTTCTGTGTACTGCCTTCAGCCCATCGCCGTGGGATTGGTTCTCTGTGGACAATTTGTTCAAATTTAACACATGGGTGGGAAAGATAAATTCTTGTTTCGCCCCACATTTATCGCCCCCACTAAAATCTACAGATAACGAGGGAAGACGGCCATTCAATAATTTGGTTGTCAGGAAAGAAAGTAATTCATCCGCCTCAGACGACACCACTTTTAACTTAAATCAGCACAAACGCTGCGTGACTCCGACACAGCTTTCTCTTGTTGCTGCGGTGTGACTTCTGAGAGTTTATTGTTAATTTCCTGAAAATGTCTTTTTTTAGTGTCACTGCTGCTGTCACCACTGAATCTAATTAGCAAGCTCTACATTTCCTTTCTGTGCCGTTACATTACTCATGCAGGCGCTGTCCCAGGATTACGTCCAGGTTATGCAGAACAGTGAATGCAGACCAACAATTATCTCGAAATCACCAATGGAGAAGCCAATCTTGATGCTTTTGACTTTGTGAGAGCCCCCGTCTGTCTTAGTGCGATCAAACCCCACGTGGCTGCAAGTTAAAATGCATCTCTGTTTTCTTACCACTGTTGGAAAACAATGAAATGATCCCCAAAAAGGTACGGAGTGTGTATCTGTTAGTGTACATTCATTTATATGAGCTCAGGGTGAATGGGTATAGTTCATTTATCAAACTGCTAATAAGTATTCAAAAAAGGTGATGCCTCATAAATCACATCAAAAAAATAGATGAATAGAAAGGCTGCAGAAAATAAAACAACTCAAATACACAAAGCAACTCCCGCTGCCAACGTGGAAGTGACTGGTGGACAGTGGCGGTAGTGGAGAAAAGAACATTTGGAGCACACCCCACTTTCACACCTGTGCACACCTGGCCAGGACGCAGGTGTGGCTGTCAGCTTCATCGGTTTCGTAAAGTTACAATAATTGGGCCCGCCTTGTCCAAACAGCTGAAAGGAGCTTTTTTTTTATCATTTTCAGACTGTCCAAACAGCACTTCTGAGAGTTTACAGTGGCCTTAGCACAAATAACTGCAAGGAGAGCAATCACTCACAGTCTCAGTCACACCTTTGGGTAATTTACACCGTCCAATCTAACTGATGGCGCGTTGTTGGAAGCGGGCGTAAACCGAAGCTTCCTGGCACCTAGGGAGCCCCACACAAAAACTAAACCTGGAAACATATTTATCAAGCGTCGCTGATTAGGAAAGAAGTCCTAACTGGCCCAAAAGTCTCAGAGCGATGCATGTTTGATCATCCTTTTAGGCACTGAGATAAAACCATTTTATCAGCTTTTTAACCGAGAAGAGTCATCCTGTCTGCTCCAGGATTTAGCTGAGCCGCAGCTGCTCAAAGCTGTTAGGGATTCCCAGCAGGGGGCAAATGATATGATAAACATGCATGCACACGTTGGCAGATGTGGATATATTAAACACAGAACATCTGATTTTAAAGAACCCACTACGTCATTCTTAAAGACATCCAAAGACACCGACTGGATTCAATAAGTCAGATTTACTGTAATAGATTTAGTCTGGGATGTAATGCTCCATCCAAACATGCCATTCATGCTTTATTGAAAACAAACAAATCGGGTAGTTACGCAGGATATAACAACTCTGAATGCACCGCCTGAACCTCAGAGCTGCAGTGTACATTTGTTGCTTTCTGGGATTTGTCCATGTCATGCATCACATAAATCACTGGTCCAAACATTGATAAGGACGCATTCCAAATAAATCCGTATCACATTATCAACTCATATTGGTCCTGCATGAATTGTCCCTGACGTTTTAGTAAAACGAGGCACAGGCCATAAAAGCAGGCCGACAGCAGTGTCAAAACATTATCTTTATTATTATCTTAACCACCATGTTTATACAGAGGAATAAATGGATTTTGCACAGGATGTGGAGTTAAATGGCATAAGCCATTATAATTTGTGTGTCACGTTTATCAGTCCAAGAAAAATCATGTTTTGGCCTTTTATTTGTACATAAGTAGGCTGTCATAGAAGTCAACACTTCACTTACAAAAATTACATTTGGGTGGTCCAGTCCAAACATTTTGGAAATTTTCACCCACTCAAACAGATGTTTTTTGTATTTCTGTATTTATTATTTCTTCCTGTAAAAAAGTTCCTGCGAAAATGCAGACAGAATTGAGCGCTGACTGAAAAGCCTGCAACAACACAGATTTTTGTGCAGTTCTTCGCTTGTGAATTCACTGCAGCTCACCACGCTACACCTCCACCTCCCTTGAGGTTGACTGCCAAAAATAAATTCTCAACCTGTGGGAAACACTAGCAGTGATGCTATTTTCTGCATTTTATTTTATTTTTCCTGCATGAAATCATGGCATCTACATCATCAGATCACTACTGTGAATGTTAAGTTCATAATAACCATCAATTTATGTTTTTGATGATGATTTTGGTTGTTGTTAAACGGACATGTTCTTCATCCTCGTTTTTCCAGAAAAACCTCTTTTCCTTGTTTGTGTTCAGGAATTCAGTAAACAAAATGCCTTAATTGTACTCAGAGGTCGGACAACCAGTTGGTACTTTGTCCAGCAGAGACTCTAAATGTCTTAATAAATACAAAGCGTCTGTAGTAACTGCAGAGCCACCAGCATTGAATCAGCAGTCACTTAAATCAATGCCGGCCCTTGCCAGGCATTTCTATCTTTAAGACCCTTACTTTGTGTCAGGCTGGATCACAATTGCTCAACTTGGTCTGACGCTCATATAAGCTTGTTCTTAGGAGAATTACATCCCTAAAATCCCTAAGAATCTGCCTCCTTTGAGTCCAAGCCTGTACAGTGACCAGTTAGCGCTTGACTGAGCAAGCAGGAACGCCTGACATCAATAGTCCATTTTCACAGCAATGCTTCCGATTAGTCGATCATGTAAGCGAGACAGCGTTTGAGGAAATGAAAGAGCCAATCAAGAGATGCAGAAAAAGCGGGTGGGCTCGATATTTCAGGCTTGTCTTTCTCTCAAAATCAATGCGAGAGTTTTATGCGCGTGTGTGTACATTCGTACATCCGCACAGAGATGTCTTTGAGGTGGCTTTCGTTAAAGTCTCAAAGTGTGCACAGGGGAGGGGAGAGGAGTGGCGAGAGGGAAAGAAAAGCGTGGGTGAGGTGAAGTGAGGTGAAGCAAAACCAGACCTCACAGAACGGCAACATATTTCCTAGCGCTGGAAAGATTTAGTCCAAGTTAATTTGACAGAGAAGGAGTCTCACAACAGTCACATTAAATCACACAGCTCCCAAAATACCACCACCCCAAGAGTGCTTTCCCATCAGGCAATTGGAGGATGAGAGGAGAACGGAGAGGTGGGAGCACACTCCTGAAATCTAGCTCATCCCCAAAGAGAGAAAAAAAAAAATAGAGGATGAGAAAATAATTCATTTCTTTTCCTCCTTTCTTTCTTGCACATGTCCCTTATTGCTTGGCTCACCTAGCAGACAGACTCCGACGCAGAGAGAGAAAGAGGAGAGAGAGAGAGAGAGAAGACCACTGGATCTTATTATGCAAACAGTAGTCATCCATCACACAGGTGTTCCCTATTGCTTTTAATTAATGACGTCTGCACACCACACACACACTTTCGCACCCACACGCACCGCCGAGCCAAGCGGAATGCATTCACCTGTACACTATGTGGCCTTATTATTCGTTACTAATGAACAGTCTGATCGCTGTGTCTATATAACTGTTATGATGATCGCTGAGTCTGTGTGTGAGGACGGGGTTTTTTTTGTGTGTATGTGTGTGTCTGCGCAAACACACGTTGCAGTGGTAGCTGACATACGTAGCTCGGCAGCGCAAACATCTGTGATACACGCGCACAGACACACACACACACACACACAAACACACAGAGGCGGGCCGTGCGCCTTGTGATAGTGAGTGAGTAATGCTCTCCTTTGTGCACATATTCATAAATGTAAATGTTGTTGTCCTAAGTGGGGCTGGGAGACAGATAGGTTTGTGTTGCTGTCAAGGGGATGGCTGATTGGCCTGCTTAATCCTCTCGTCTGTGTGTACATTTCCCTCCCTCTCTCTCTCTCTCTCTCTCTCTCTCTCTCTCACGCAAACACACACATAAACTGGGCCTGTGCTATGGTGTCTGCTGTGAGTGTGTGGATCAGGGCACCGGCCAAGCATTATTATCATTATTATGATGACCCTCCTCCCCTTGTTCTATTATTATTCAACACAAAATCCATCTGTATTCTTCCTGACTTCCCCTCGCCTCTAACCAGTCCCATAGTATTCCTCTCTCTCACTGTCTCTTTCTCTTCACACATTCTTGCATTATTTCTCTCCCGCCCTGCGTGACGTGTCTCTGCACACTCAGACGAGCTGGATGAATATAAAACAAGTTCCACCTCGGCATCGATTACCACACGTACGCATGTGCATTTATATGAGAGGCAAATTCTGCTTGCGATAGCTGGCTTCATTCCAGTGGCATGCGCTGAGGTGACAGTGTCATTGATACACGCACACACACACGCAAACGCACGCACACAAAGCTACCATCTAGAAATGCCCGCATTTGTTTATTCGCCAGCTAATAGCTTCCGAAATATACAACTGATAAATTAAGAGATATCACCAGAAATCTATTATGCAAACCAGTTAACTGCTGTGTTATTAGATTACACACACACACACACATATACACACACACACTCACAGCGGTGGTTAATTGCCAGGTGGCGGAAGATAATGTGTGATTTAACGGACTGATGGATTTGTTTTTGTTTCGGTCACCCATCAATGAACAGAGACATCTGTAACAGGGCGAATACACACATACACTGCTTCTCACACACACACACACAAAAAAAGCCGCACACCATTATGCACACACAGTCATGCCCAGGGATATCAGTGACAAGTGACTGATAGGCAGTGGCAACAGCCTTTGTGCAAGACGCAGACGCAGGAAATTATCCATCTTCTCAAAGTTAAAAAAAGTACACAGCAGGGACGTTTTGTGTTTGTGTGCACTCACATCATCGCAGATATATGTGCACATGTGCAGTCAGAAAAATGCATGCACATGTGAGTGTGTGCGTGTGTGCATGTGTGTGTGAAGTACTTAATCCTTGGTAACAGTCTCAGGGTCGGACGCTGGTTGAGAAACTGCAGAGTCCTGAGGCTTTACAATGTGTTTACCACTCAAACTGACAGCTATACTACAGCTTATTATTGGCCTTCTAAACCTCCACACTGCACTGTGAGTTAGAGAAACTCCAGAGAGGCCGATTGCCAACGGCTAGAGACACGCCAGCCAACCCCTACAAATGTTGGATGTTGTGGTGTTGAGTGCGGAGATTAAAAAATAAATGCCGGACATGGGATGTGCGCCGTGGAAAATGGCACAGAAGTGTATGAAAGAGTAGATTAGACAGGTAACCCTGCGCTTTGTGTGTCTTTTGTGTGACACAGCTCATGCCCCCTTTGTCTAATTCAATAAGTAGGCTGAATTGAAAAAGTTATCCCCACTCACTGCTCATACATTGTCATTGTGTATGTGTGCAGTGAGAAAAAGAAAGAGAGAGAGACAGAGATGGGAAGATCAGGGATGAGGCAGGTCCACTGAGATGCAGTGTTCTTTAATTAACCAGTCTTTTATAAAAGACACACACACTAAGACTCACACTGCAGGGGCTAAGAATATTCTGCCGCTGGAATGTAAACTGTATTGGCAGTGAATGTGTGGAGAGAGGAGAGACTGCGGGGCTCTGCAGTACTCAGGTCCTGGGCAGCCAGGTTAAAGGTTAGACAGCTCCAGACTGCTTTAGTCCTCCCACTGCTTTGTCTGAAAAATCAACCGATGCTTTTATTTTTAACTTAACAGACAACAGCCTGAGCATACAGCAAAAAGCAGCTGACAAATTACTTAATAACAGATACATTTTATCAAGGTTAAACTGCTCATGTTGCGCCAAGCTTATTATACCGAGGTCCTGGGTTTGCATCTTCCTTTTTCCTTTATGCCTTTAAGCGCTTTTTTCCACATTTTATCTAAATCAACTTCGGTCTCTGATATGAAAACCGAAGGTGGAATTTCATTAGCATTTATTATTGAATTATTACAGAAGAATAAGTATAGAAATTGAAAATAAGAGTCCTGCACATTGAGAGTTACAGAAAAAAAAAATACAAGCGAAAACGGATTAGTAGCAAATGTGCACGCAATATTAGTTTCTCTAAAATGTGCGGAAATCATTTTCTCACATTCAGGAAAACTAATATTGTTTACAGTATCGTAGCACAACCAATAACCGTGTGTTTTCCGCTCCTATTACTTTATGCTGTACTTCATGTATAGTAATTTTGTTGTGAGGCATAAATTTGCTTGCCTCTCATAGTTTTATTTCACGCTGTAAACTAAAATCATTGGCCTAGAGTTATTGTCAGCGGACAGAATCATTTCATCCTCCCCCTGCAAAAACAAAAGCGTATTTTGGGAGGTTTTCATATTGTTTACGTCTTTAATAAGCGCAGTCATAAAATGTGAGCCGCTGTATATCTGACTGCTCATCTTAGGAGGCCTGTAAATTCAGCTCAAGAGGAAATACCACAAACTGAGACGGTGCGAGGGACGCCTGGCAGCTGAAATACAGCTCACACATAGGCAGGAGTCACTGCAAGATGGAGAGCGGAAAGGAAGGAGTGTGTGTCAGCGTGTGACATGCGCTGTTGTGCGCCTCGAGACCGAAAATTACGGTTGATCCTGGCATTATTTTTGTGACTCCACTGAGAAGAAACAAACACGCGAGATCACACGACTTTCTCGGCCTCTCACTGAAATGAAATCATTAAAAAAAAAAAATCTGCCAATATTTCATGTCAAATCTGGCACTCAGCTGCAAATTAACAACATTTTAAGGATATATTTCAGATTGGACAGAAAATGACAGCGAATCTAACAAATGAAGTGTCGGTGCACAGATTAGGACATGGTGAAAGACAGCTAATGCAACACAAACTTACAAGATGCTACTGTGGATCGTAGGAAGAGAGATAAGCCTACAGTGTGTTGCTGCAGACTGCATTCTTAAGGATCCAGCAGCAGAGCCGTGGACTCGCGAGGACAGTATCAAAAAGGCAGCTTTCAAAAAGAGAGAGAGAAAGAGAGAGACTGGGGAAAAAAAGAAGCCTTTTCACTTGAATTGAGATAGGGGCGAAGAGCGAGGGATTAGGAGGATAACAAAAAGGCCAACGGACTGAGTGTAAACAAGAAAGGGGGTTAGAGAGGGATAGAAGGAGAGAGCAAGTTGGAGAGGGAGCGAAAAGGCGAGATTGAATAGTGACACTGCCGCAACACAATGGGGTCAGGATGAAGAAGTGCTCCTAATTGAACCAGATAGAGGAGAAGACAGAGAAGGAGCCCTGAAAGACTGAGAGAGGAGAGGGAGCCCAGAGGATCACATGCGAGGCTCCCTATCCCTTTTTCTTTCTAGCCCTTCCACCGTGCACGGCCGAGAGGTAGAGGAGAGAAAAAGAGGGAAGAGGCTGAATGAACTGAATGCAACGTGCACGGATTGACGGTGGCGGACTGAGCGGCAGGAACTGAACGTGTCCGACTAGTTGAGCGAGCGAGGGTGTTGGAAAGATGCTCTGAAGCCATCTTGACTTCGCAGTGGGGGTATGAGAGTGGTCTGACCCTCAACCTCAAAAACCCTCAAAAAAAAAAATCAGCCATACAGAGAAACATGAGATGGCTGTTGAAATACTTCTTCCCCCCCCCCTCCTACAGATCTAAATAATTTCCCCACACTTAAAAGAGAGGCAGACACAGAGGAGGAAGGGGTCTCTGCCACAATAAAGTATTAAAAAAAAAAAAGACACAATCAAGCACAGCTCCTAACAGCAGTAGTAATCCTCAGATGAAGCGAGAGGGTGGTGGTGTGGACCACACAGCCCAGAGAGTGCACATCAGGACATTTTTTTTTCCTTTTCCCCTTTAACAGGTGGAGAAAGGAGAGATCAAAAGAAATGGGACACACAGATACACATGAGGTGTGTGTGTGTGTGTAGTGGGGGTGGTCTTACTGTATGTTGGAGCTGTTCCAGTAAAACGGAGTGCCTGTTGGCTGTCACCTGGAGCAGGTCCGCCCAGGTGAGACTCGTTAGCACCCAGAGAGACAGCGCTGCCAGGGCCATGCTCCCGCCGGCTCCTCTCTCGGCCTCCGTCCCTTCGGTCTCTCTCCGGCCACTCTCTCGGTCCCTTCACCCCACCAAGCAACGCGACTCAAACATCCCAGCAAATGCCTGGCAGACGGGAGAGGAGGAGGAGGAGGGGAAACAAAAGCTTCATGCATGCACTCAAACACCTCAAAGACCTGCTTAATAACTGTTGTAAAACTCTGGAGTCTATTGTGGAGTGACCCCCCAACACACACACACACACACACACACCACCACTGAACCCAGACAGTGCGAACACCCTCCCTCCCCAACAAATCCTTCAAACAAGGTTGGGTGGGGGTGGGGGGGAGTCCAGGTCCATGTCCAGGTCCACCCCCCACACACACACACACACACACTCTCTTTTAGAGACCGACCCGCTCGTCCCTCCTCACCGGGAACTGCTGCTTGTGAGTCCGTCAGAGGAGCGCGGGAGGCCGGTGCTGGGTCCAGGCGGGGGGTCGGTCCTCCTCCGGGCATGAATCGCTCCTCCGCGGTCCAAAGAGTTGTGTCGCCGCGAAAAAGGGGAAGGGTAGGATGGAAGGGAAAAAAAACGGTGGTGAAATAATAAGAATAATGAAAAGAGAAAAAGAAATGAAGCAAGTCCTCCTCTTTTTAAAAAAAAAAAAAAAAAAACTGTTCTTGTTATCTGCGCGCTGCTGCAGTTTCTTTCTTCCTTCCTTCTTTCTTTCTTTCTTTCTTTCTTTCTTTTATTCCCCCCCCAGCTTCCAGCCTCCTCCAGGGATCCCACAGATGCGGAGCGCGCCGGAGCTCTGTGGTCGCCGCGGACGATTCAAGCAGCCAGTTTCATGAGCTCCTCAAGACTCTATCCGACAACCATCGTTTACGGTGAGCAGCCTGCCCACCCGTCTCCCCTCTCTATCTCTCTCTCTCTCTCTCTCTCCTCCTTCCCCTCTCTCTGTTTGGTAGGCAGCCCTCGTTCACTTTCTAACTCCGCCCCCTGCGAGCGACAAAAGCGCATTCCTCCAACATTGTGGCCGAGTCGCAGCACATCAGGCATCACTGCGACTTCAAGTTTTTTTTTTCTTTCCTCTCTTTTTTTTTGTCAACTATTCGACCTCCATCGCCGGTGTAAAAGTAGAAAGCTTTGAACCCCCCCCAACCACCCCCTCTGCCAGATATGTCTGCAGCCACCATCTGCAGTCTATTTTTCAGGGTAACACACACACACACACCTCCCCTCCTCTCCATACTCCAGCCACACACACACTTTTGCATTTTTATTCCAGCGGCTAAAAAACAGCCCCAGACTCACACATATATTCTAGCCCCATTATCACGTGCAATCCTCTTATAGCTGCAGCACATTAACACGCGTGCCCACTCGCGCGCGCACGCACGCGCACGTCCTCTCACGTAATGTCCATGCACCATAAAGGATTTACACAAACTGTGTGGTTCATGATGACATTATAGTAATCTGAGTTTGTCTGAGTTATGAGAAGACCAAATCCCTTAAGTGACTTGCTGGGATTTGTAAGTTACCCAGCACGTTTGATCTTATAGATCTAATATGAGTCAAACAAATTAGACAGATTTGGAGTTATTTTTGTTTATTTCAGATTCATGAAGATAATGCATAGTAAAATGTTCAGTCATTCAGTAATACACGTAATACACGCACACACACACACACTACACTGCCTCCACTGTCCACTGTCACAAACTGTGCATCCGTGGTGTGTTTATGAGAGGGGGGAGAGGAACAGGCCAGACAGGGTAAGAGGCAGGAGGAAGGAGTGAGACAGAGAGAGAGAGAGAGAGAGAGAGATAGCAGATGAGAGAAAGATTGTTACAGTTTTCTTGCCGCCTGCTGGGAATGAGTTGGTTAAGGAGAAGTCAGAATGATTTATTGGGAGAAAAAAGGAGGGAAATAGGGAGAAGGAGAGCAAGAAAGAGAGAGAGATGAGATGCCATCGGGGAATCCCTCTGTCTTCTCTGGTCCTTCCATCCCTCTCATGAGCTGTCCATTTAATCCCAACTCTGTCTGTCTCTCTCTCTCTATCTCTCTCTCTCTCGTCTTCCTCCTCTCCTCAGCTTATTCTCCCATTTTCAATACAAACTTTCTCCACTCTGCGATCCCTGAAACCTGGCTCTGCTATTTTGCCTCCGTCTTTTGTTAGCTTTGTCTCTGGTGGTCTACCTGTCTCTTCTGCCTCTGCCTCTCTCTCTCTCTCTCCATCTCGCTCCTTTACAGCAGACATGCAACTTTTTAATGAGCACTCCTTCTTTGCCTCCTCTCCGTGCTGCTCTGTCTATCATTTCTCATCTCTCCATGTTGTATCTCTGTTTATCCCTTCACTGCACTGTGTAGGATCGCAGCAGCACAGTCAAACACCTAGTGCTAAGCTAATAATATATATGTACTCTTTATATATATATATATACATATTTAAAAAAAAAAAATATATATATATATATATATATATATATATATATATATATGCATGCATGTACATATAAACATACATATTCATACTCCATCCCTCTGCCCTTAAAGGGTTAGCTCACCCATATTACAAAAACATATATTTTATGATCAAGCACAAGGTAAGTACACATTTAAATTGGCTTTCTTTGTACATTTTTTTCCATGCTACAAGCTACAGTGAACAGACGGTTAGTTTAGTTTAGTATTAAAATTGGAAACAGGGAGGCAGCTAGTCCTGGTGGTTTTACAGGGGGTCATATTGTTTCTTAGCTGAGTGCAGTGACTTCCTGTAGTCTCCACTCTCACAATAACATGTCATGAAGAGACAAGGAAGTCACATGGCCAAAAAAGATAGCCAAGTCCAAAAAATTAACTGCAAAACTGCAACATTTTGTTTTTGTACAGATTAAACAAATCAGATAAAACATTTTATAGTGAGTTCGCTGCTAAACAGATTTTACCATTACACAGAGTCAGGGTAGCTGCGTCCCTCATGTTTCCAGTGTTTTTCTCAAACCAACTTAACTGTCTTCTGACTGTAGCTTCATATTTAGTAGACAGACATGAAAAATCCTAAAATGCTATCCTAAAATCCTAAAACTATTCCATTAAGAGAAACATCATTTTCCAGAATTACCAGATTATCTTTATGAAAATGAGAAAAGAAGGTTCAGTTCTGACACTGGGAACACACATCTTTGATCACATCTTCCATACTCAAGGTCCTCTTAAAAGTTTTGTAACATATACCATTGTTTTCTTTAATGAATGGAACTTGCTCAGGTGTAATTGTGACCTTCTTTCACATGAAAAGTTGACCACTAGCAGTAGATCATTTCTTATCATGCAATCAGAGTTCTGTACTTTGACCAAGTTTCATTCACTTAAGACGGCCATGAAATATGCTCAAAAGCTCCAGAATAAGCCAGGAATTGAGAATATATTATTATACCTTTAGACAATATTCAACAAATGCTGTTAAATACTTTTGTTTTTGTTTTTTTAAATTGATTTATTATTATGACTGACAGACATCTCAAAAGCTGTGCATATAAAAACAAAAAATATCTGCATGGCCAGATGCCCATAAAGTAAGTGAGGAAATGTGTTTTTGCCATTTAGGTGAACTGACCCTTTAAATCCCCGCTTATAGAGCATGGATGATTGACTGTATGAAGGCTACAGAGGGCTGGTTGTAAATATACTGTATGGCTACATTTTAAAGGAAACTGTAAATCTCAGTGGGAGAAGACAAAGTTTGAAATCGAACACCAGCCGACGCGGGGACTTGGTGCTTTTTTGAATAACTAAAAATTCCATTTTTACTTTTCCATTTGGTTTCTTTGAAACAGACGCTGACATGTTCTGTTTCAGCAAACGCCCCTGTCAATTCTAATCATCCAGGTTGGATTTTCCAGGCGTGGGCTGCAGTGCTATTGGATTACTTTTGTATTGGGGTTATTATGAGAAACGACCTCGGGGCTGACTGCATGCGGTGACACCGAGGCTCTTATGACATTTCCAACCAAGAGCTGGCCAACAACACATCTGTCAAGTGCTCCTTTCCGCAACCTCGAAATCTAATCGGAGCTTTCTCATAGCACTGATAATTGGATATTAGGCCCCTGTAGGGCTCACACCCCTCTCTTGGGCCCCAGGAAGTAAACAGTGCACATATGAGTTCAGCAGGACTCTTGTATGTATATGAACATCATGTGAATATACAGTAAACACTTTATATTTCTTGTACACTCGTGTGTGTGCTGCATTTCAATGGCATTCTTGAACCGGGAGTCTCTTTCTCACTCCGCCTCCCGCTCGCTCTGTGTCTTGGCCTGCTTCGCTGTTCACTGTTGTGTTAGTAAATTGTACTGACACTCCCCCCGCCTCCTCCTGCTCCCTCACCACCTCTGCTGCTCTCCCTCCCTCCCTGTCCCTCTCTCACCCGACTGACTGACACGAATTTTCAATCTCTCTGTTTACCTTTCACTGCTGTGCCTAAAACAACACTGGTACAGGCTAAGAGCAAGGAGGAGACTGGAGGGAGGCGGGAAGGGTAGAGGCAGGGGTGGGGGGGCAGGGGTGGAGCTGAGTACGACAGAGACGACGCAGGAAGAAAAAAGAGGGAGGAGGAGGATGAGGAGGAGAGGTGCCACTAAGATTGGATGGGAGACGGCGAGGGGTGGGCGGCGGGGAGGGGATGCAAAAAAAAAACGAAACGAAAGAGGTGCAAAAAGAGAGAACAGGGCTTTCTCTGTGTTTTGGTTGGAGAGGATTCCAAAGGGGAATGAGAAGAGAGAAGGAGTGAGGGGTTAAGGGAAGGAGAAGAGGAGCTGATACTTCTGAACAGTCACGCAAACTGAGCCAGCGGAGGGGACGGTGGAGGGGAGAGGTGTTGAGAGAGGGGGGGAGGGGGGAGGAAAAGGAAATGAAAGGGTGGAAGAGAATGTAAGTCAGAGTTGGGAGAAAGAGTTAGATGGGGCACAGAACATTAGGAGTGCAATGAGATATAGAGAGTGAGGGGAGAGAGAGAGATTTATAGAGGTACAGAAAGAGGCAGAGGACAGCAAGAGTGATGTGTAGAGGGAGGGTTTTTTTTTTTTTAAGAAGACGGCAAGGATGGAGGGAGAGAGGGAGGAGAGGGCATGTATGGAGAGAGAGAAAGAGAGAGAGAGCTCAGAATAGATACGCTCTCAACAGCATGAAATATTGAACGAAAGAGACCGAACACGAGGAGGGGCGAGGAAAATGGAGGGACTGATAAAGACAAATACAATCGTTTTGTGTGTTTGTGTGTGTGTGTGTGTGTGTGTGTGTTGTTTGGAGGCAGAAGAAGATGAGAGAGAGAAGACGAGTAGGTGACAGGAATATGAAGAATAGTTACCAGTGGCTGGAGACTAACACACACACACACACGCTCACTAGCATTGCTTTGAGTTTAGATTACTCCCATGTGTGGAGGAGATGGAGCGGAATTTGGTGGTGTTGAAAATAGAATACGTTTCATCACTACTTGCACCATCCCAACACACTCAGCACGTGCACTACACACACACACACACACGCACCCCCTCCTTTGATCTCACTTCTCACTGATCTTCTCTCCTTCCATGTCAAATATTTAGGCTGCATTTGGCAGGTTTGACGAAAATTACCATGGAGAAATGATTTTATTTATTTAACTTCCACATCAGGAGTCAGTGTCAGTAGCTGCAAGAGAATGATCCCAAATTTCAACAAGAGGACAACGGCACTGATCCAGAAAAACTGGAATTTGCTGAGTTTCCCTTTTCGGAATTTATTTTTAATGCAGGGAACCACTGTTGATAGATTTCTGAGGATGTGACATAAACGATTTGTTTGGAAAAAAAAAGTTTAGATGGTTTAGGAAGACTTTCACACACACAAATCCATACTAAAGGTGATGAGTAAACACACTCTTTGCCTCCTTCATTTGCTATTAAACTGTCGAGAAGATGTTTTATGTCTCTTTTTGGAAAAAATGAATGTATTTTTTTAATTAATTCCGGCTGTGCAGCCCTGCAGGGGACTGTAATCTCCAGCTAAGTCTGAACGGTGTATCATTTTTAACAATAGCATTGATAGAAATACCTGACTAGCATCACACGCAGAGAATGACGCACAATTGCAAATCTCTCTTTTCCCCCTCCTCTCTCTCTCTCTCTCTCTCACTCACACACAAAGAACTGTATTCATTTACTCTGCATTTTTTAACCAAAGATCTTAACATAAATCTGATGGAGCACCCCAGTGAAGGAAAAGATGAGTTTACAGTGGCAGAAGAGAAAATGAGAAAGAAGTGAGGCTGCAGTAGTAACTGGCAATAAAGACACAAAAAACATATTCTGAATGGCAAAAATGAGTTTACACGTCTTTTAATAAATTGTACAAATCTTTATTTTTAAGTAAAACACATTGGACAGATGTAGGTTACAGCATTTTCTAAAAGAAATCAATGAGCAGTATAAATGGTTGATTTGTTTACTGAGGTGATTATTCTGCTACTAAAATAACTTACATAATTTAATAATTCATACTTTAAATGTACCACCACAGTGCCAGTAAAAACATTTGTTTCACAGAAGAAAAGAGTCCTCTCCACCACATATTTATACCCTTGCAAAATAAAAATGTGATAGATCACACTATATGCAACTCACATATACACGGGTGATAAAAAAACAAAACAACAAGTGTCTTAGTGTGTTAGGTGTTTCTTGGTATATAAAAAAGAAGGGAGCAACTTACTTAAACAAACTGACAAAACATTTTTACTAAAACAACTACAAAGAATCAATTAGACAGACAGATTCAGACTTGCAAAGTAAAATACACTCAAACAGGATTAAGTATTAACACGACAAAATGTACTAAATGTGCACATCTAGAAAATTATCTACAGCATGCCAAATACGCTAATCAATTCAATCCAAAATCACGCTGTGTTGACTCTTTATTGTTGTTTGTACACTGACTGTAACTAATCATAATCTAAATGAGAGAAAAGGTCAAATTAAACTCAAGTTGTGAAGATAACCAGATATGAGATTGCTGTTTCTTAAGTTTGATAATGTGGTTATGGCTACTGCCATCGCAAAGTCAGACCGAAATATGCCGTAGTTGTTCAAATGTGGCGATTGTGTCTATGCAACATTTCATTCAAATCACTTTTGAACTCATCAAACCATTCAGTGACCCCATATGCACTGTGGGTGTCTGCATTGCCCCTTGGAAGAGACCACTTCCATCAGAAGAGACATGTTTAATTACAGCATAGTTCATTAAGATCCTGTACTCTTATGTTATATTGTTATATTGGTTAAAGTAATTCACATTAAAGTATTGATATTTCAAATATGTCACAGAACATTATATTGTTCATTCATTACTTGTATCATGCGGCAAACCTGTATTTCAAGCATCTTTGCCATGTTTCTATACTAATTTATTGTTTTTTTTTAAATTTTAACAATCATTTGTACAAATTACAGATGTGACAAGAATATAAGAAGTGTAAGCCTTTTAAGTAGATAGTTAGGGCAGCATGCACATGTGTGTGTCTTTGTCTTACAAGCACGTGCATGTACATGCACTGCTGCAAGCTTGTGTAGAAGAGTGGTTGGGCTTTGGGGCTATTTAGACAAATGTTCCTGACGCCTCATATATCACAAGTCTCAGTACTGTATTATCCCCCGCGAGTGTACTTCTGCAGACAGCACAGAAACACTGAAGACTGCACGTATGCACACACGGACAAACGTACACATACACAAGAACGCCCCCTCCCTTTCGGATAACAGACAGACACACATAGAAAAGGAACAGGTGTAGGTTGAAAAAGCCAGCTGCCACCCGTTCTTTGTAACATCTACATTTCATCAGCCACAGCAGCGGCAGCAGCAGCACAGGTGACGCCGAGCCCAGTGGGTACTGAGATTAGGAGAGAGGGAAGAGGTTTAACTTACACTGTCATCTAAGGTCAGATTTGCATTTCTCTTTTATTGTTAAAGGTTAGGTATTCCAGTGGCTAAGCTGATCTGAGATCAATGCCTAAAGGCATCTTACACCCTCAAGGACGGCTCCTTGCAGCTTCTGATGGTGACATCATATCTGTGAAGCAAGTTGAAAGGACAGTTGGGACATTTTTGCCCATTTGGACCATCATGATTGGTAGACAGTTGGTGTCCTCTATTCCTGTATCTCTGTTCGCTCACTGTCCCTCTTCTTTCTTTCCCTCTCTCTCCGTTTCTTTCTCTCTTGCCTGTAGCTTCCTCTTTGTCATTCTATCTCAATCCCCTCCGCTGCTATCTCTGTCGGCCCATTGCTCCTGGCTTCCTCCTTCCTTGCTCTATCTCTATTTACCCGTTTCTCTCGGCCTCCCTCTCTTCCTTCTGCTCGGCCGCTGCGAGGAAGGGCTGTCAGGTGAAACCCTGCTAGATTAACCTCTGACCCTCAGCAGGAGGTGGGACCGATTGGCTTGTAATTGCTATCAATGTAGCATGTGTGTGGGTGTAGGTTGAGCAGTTGTGTGTTTGTGTATGTGTGTGCGTGTGTGTGTGTGTGTGTGTGTGTGTGTGTGCTTTGTGTCTTTTCTCCATTTGGGCAGTATGATGGCTATCTGAGCCGGGCAGCCAGCAAATTTAAAGGGTGAAATGCATTCTGGGTTGTGATGGTGCATTATGGGTGTAAGTGGGTCTTTGGTGTCCATACCAAAGAGGATGAGAAAACATTTCTGCTGCTCTCAGCAAACTAGAGCTTACCGATGTGTCCAGAGCATCCGTAAACACAAATATGTTAACACACACACACACACACACACACACACACACACAAACAAAAGACAAAATACAAATGAAATGTTTTTTTTTCTCTTGTACCAACTTTGAATGGCACCTGATTTGTGCAACAGTGAGTGCTAAGGGCCCTCCTCTGCAGCTCGTCTGATTGAGTTTGTGTGCATGGGTACCCATGTGTGCAGAACACTCACGACTGTGTATGCATGTGGGCGAGCGCAAGTGCGTGCACGTTTCTGCAGAGATGGGTTGCTGCGAAACAGTGGCTCTGACTCCCAGCAGTCTTTTGTCACACTGACTGACTGCTGAAAGGCTGAAAGCAGGAAAGCCATTTCAGACTGTGGGGCTAAATGATGGCAGGTACTCCGATCCATCCGTGGCTCGCTACAATAACACAATACAGACCAGTCATCAACAGCCCTGTCATCTCCATCTGTAAATGCACTTCACACAGCCTCCTCCGTCTCTCCTCCTCCTCCGACTGCCATTCAAACACTTGTGTAACTGTCCCCTAAACCCAATTGGCCCTCATATAGCTGAAGTAGAGCCAGAATCAGCTAAATCATTTGTGTGGCTCCTTTTCCCCTGCTTGCTTGTTTCGTTTGCCTCGTGTCATCCTCAGTTTGTTGTAAAGTTACTGCGGAATTTATTGGCTTGCTGTTTAGGTGGTGGTGGCGGTGTGTCACTTGGCTTAATGTATGACTAACTTGAAGTAGCCATGTATTTCTGGTTGTGTCGCTGCTACTTCTTGAGCCTATTGATGAAATTAATGACCGGAATGACTAAATGGGCCGTCACAATACACGGCTCTGGAGACTCACAGGGGTGGGCAGGCTTTTACGCCGGCCAAGCACTAACACAGTCAGCTGCGAGAGAGGCAGAGCAAAAAAACCAAAGAGGATATTTTTCTTTTTCCAAGGTGAGGCGGGAAGAAAACAGAGGGAGAGAGACATCAGATGGCAGAAGAATGCATTCGGTAAAGGGATGGAGCGAAGAGAGGGTGGGGGGTAAAGGCAAGTGGCAGGGAGGAGGGGAGTGAAAGAGAGATAGTGAGTAAGTAAAAGCAGGTCTGGTCCAGGTGGGGTTCAGACAGTCAGTATGTTATTTTAGGAGGGCAGAGGGAGGGAGGGCGAGAGAGAAAGGGATGGATGGAGGGAGGAGAAGATGAATGTAGTTAATTAAGATGAGCAGGCGGAGGAGACAGTGTGGAATTACACAAACACTAATTAGAGTCTTCGTTAGGGGGCACGAAACGAGAGCAGCACATCCATCATCACAACCCTCCATCCCTCTTTCCTCCCTCCTTCTTTACCTCCACCGTTCTCGCTTTTGCATGGCAACCATTTTTCCTCCCGTGATTCTCCCAGCTGCCCCCGCCGTCTCCTGTCCTCCTCTGCCACTTTTCATCCCACAACCTCCCTCCCACCATCTTCCCTCTCCTTCTCAATTTTCCCCATCGATCCCATCAGCAGTTAACTAAATAGGAGCGATTTAACACCTGGAATCGTAATCGAAGCGACCTGTGCTCTCCCTCTCCTTTACTTAGACTTCTATTCTTTGTTGTCACATCATTCCTTCTTCTTCTTCTCTTTTTTTATCACTGCTCTGGGAAGAATTTCATCTCTCCCACTTCCCTGTCACATGCTGACAAACACACAGGCATTAACTGTATCATGTCAGCACTATTTTTATTGTCTTTCCAATCCAGTCAATGCCTTCCACTAGTCTTGCTGCTCCTGCTCCTGCACCCCTCCTACGTACAGTATACACAGCACTGTAAACCACTTACCTCTTCTTATCTTGCTTTTTCTCCTCTGCTTTTCTGTTTTTTTTTTTTTTACACGCAGGCTCTGAGCGCTACTGTTGTCCTCTTTATCGTCTCACTGTCCTCCTCTGGCTCAACCCTCATTCCCTGCTCTGACTGAGGAGCAGATCAGGCCGTCACTGTTGTTGTCTGCATCCCTCTCCCCTCATGAGACCACAGGGACGGAGGGAATAATGAGGGATACGTTTGGATGGAGCTCAGGGTGGCCTGCGTCAGTTTGTGTTTCTGGCATTTGTACACACAGCATGAAGCAAAATAATACCATACGCTCTGTGTAACCACAATGCAAACGATTGCAAACAATGATGTACTTAAAAGACTCAGAGTATTCACTGACTTCACAAGCGAAACCCATTATCCACACATTAATTTATATTATGGACATGTTTACATTGATTTTCTACCTTCCAGGCAGCTGCGGGTTTCAGCATCCACTTAATGATTTCAGTAAGGTATAAAAAATCAGCTTGCAGAGATGAAACATGCCTGACATAAGTAATCTGTCGGGGAGGGCATTGAATTGCCTTATTTTTTGTTGTGTTACTAAAGCCTGGTAATACAACTGCAAGAGGATACTGTTGGAAAAAATCCTCCTTTTGAACCTTGGTTTGGATACAGATAAGTGATATCAGAGGCAGCTGTTTTTCTTTCAAATAAACGTTTTTATCGTTTTTATCACGGTCTGCACCTCAACTCGGGCACCCCATCAAAATGTATTTTAAAAATTGTATTTATTCTCCAAGTTTTCATATGTCGGGTCAAAAATAATATGCATGTTTTCAAATGAATATAGATACTATTTTTAAAGATCCCCTCCAGACATGTTTAAGACAAAAATACTGCTTGGATAACAATTGTGTGTCTGATGTGGTTTCTCCACAAAGAGCTCAATAACCTATTCAAATTTCATTTTGAGTATTCTCTATGTGCACTGGAGGCTTGAAGACTCCACATGTCTTTGTGTTATACCGACTTCCACACTAGTTGTGATTTCACAAAATCCTGCTCGTTCGTACACATCATGAACTGATATTTAACATGAGTACAGGGAAACTTCCCCCCTCACCAAATAAATGTGAAAACAGTATTTTCCTGTGGTGTCTCATTACTTCACACGAGATTGAGTAAAACACCTCTTTGAGAAGAGGATAATAGTAGCCGTGCTAGGATAATAGCAGTGAATATAGCAAAATATTGTTCAGCAATCAGTGCTCCCTGTGTGAGTATTTATCATTTACTTCTTGCTCCCTGACCTTTGACCCAGGACTGGACTTTGTGTGAGCTTCTTGCTGCAGGGTCACAGCTAGACAGAGCAGACGACTCCCACCTGTGTGCTCACAGCTGAAGCCTACTAACAAGCTACGGTCTACCTGCCCGTCACGTCTAGGTTACCCCAGACCACCTCTAGCATAGCAATGCACCAGCTACACTTTAATTTATAACAAACTAAGCAGACAAAACTAAAACACTGCAGAAATGTGAGGGGTATCAAGCTGATTTAAAGGTTACAAAAGATGAAAAGGGGAGGAATTTCAGAAACAATCATTTGAGGAATTCTTCCTAAATGTGTCAAAGGGCAAGGACTCAAATGCAGCCAGTCAAGACGCAAGGAGGATTTCAGAGGCACAGACAGGCAGGCAGGCAGGTACAGATTAAGGTTTACATTTAGGAAACTGAAGGTTGACCACAAAAGCACAAAGCAAAAAATATCCATAGCGAACAGGACAAACTGACAGAGGAAAAATCATGCATCAATCATGTTTCTTAAGTAATGCCTCTTAATGGATGACATTTTTGGTTTTTAACAAAAAATCTCCATAACTATGCCAAAAAAGATACTAATTGCCCCAAGAGGATGATTTTAGAAAAACTTTGATCTCATTACTTTTTTTCCCTCTAATCTTTGGTTTTTGACCAAATACCTCCAACTGAAGGACATTCCCATCAACCCCGCTGTAATTTTTTTTTTAGCGCTAATGAGCTAATGTCACCATGTTAATAGGCCAAACTGAGAAGGTGAACAGATGACACATACCTGCTAAACATTACCATATTAGCCTTGTCATTGTGAGTGTGTCTGGATTCTGTTGTGAGCATTTAGCTCAAAGCACCACTGCTCCTTGTTTCTAAGGAATCAAGATTTGCTTACGACATATTTGGGTCAGTGTAAAGTAGATGCGATTGAGTGACACTTGCCTGAGGAATTTTCAGAAATTGTTTCCATCTGCAGGCCCCACTTAGCCAGATTCTTGTTCTAAAACTAGAACCAGATTGTCAAGGGCTGATCCTAAATCCTCATGTTTCATCAAGTAACAAAGCTTGCATTATTTTTCAATATTTCCTCAGCACGTTGTGCAAGTTTTTAAAATGCCCTTCAAGAGTCAGTTTGTATTATTTATGCACCCCCCTCCTTGGTCCTGAAGGTTGAAATTCCTCCATCTATCCACAGTCAGCTGGGACTCCATTGCAACAGCAGATCACCAGTAAAACCAGTACCGTGAGCATCGCCTGGCCTTCCATCAGTAACCATTGTGGCACATTCAGATTCCTCCTGGCCAGCACAACAGCAGCATGCTAATTTACTGTGAAACCAGTGTAGTGTGTCCCATCACTGCACCTCCTGTAATCCCTGCAGGTGAGAAAGCGGGAGAGATGGATTCCTGAGTATCTGATTGAGCAGCACACAAGATGAATAATTGATATGAAGGTTCTCCATCCCAATGAACACACACCGACGCACAAACACCAACTGTCTTACAGCCCATGCAGTCACCAGTCTCTCAGGCTAAACTAATCCTCCAGGAAATGTAATACGTGATTCAATTAGTAGCAGCATATAGTGCCAGCTACCTTCTGTGTATGACATGGCGGTGTGTGTATGTGTGCTGTGTGTCTGGAAATACTCCAAGAACAGAGCTGAACTAAGTCCATTCATTAATGTAAAACCATTTATTAATATATGGCGCTTTCCCACATCTCTTTCGGATCCTCTAGCGTGAAGAGGCTAAAATGTATATGTGGGGAGAAAAGCCCAGAGATTTACACAGTGAAATGTAAGATAAAATGCTCTCCCGTAAATTTAGGATTCTGATGGCAAAAATACTGAATCAAAATGTGTGATTTTGCATTTTAAAATAAAGAAAATATAACCTCAACAACAATAGCTGTAGTCTCAGGCCAATGTTTTCTCCAAATGATCTCTGTTTGCTTTTCCATTATTCATCGTCTTGTTTTCATGCACTCACGGTTGTTTTCCATGCTCACAGCGGTGGGATGATGCCACTGTCTTTCATGTCCATTTCTAAGGGTTAACTCTTGCCTCAGACCCTGAGGTCTAAACACACAAACAGAAGGCAAGAAAAGCGCACCCAGAATCTAACCGAAGGGTGTAAGCAGTGAAAGTTTTAAATGCTCAGTATTTCAAAGACTTTTGACTACTAAGGCACGCAGTTAAAAGACAACCATGTTTCATTATCAGTTTAAAGTCAGCGTTTCAGCGTAGGTGTTACGATTTCACCTTGGATTAGTCTCTAAGCAGAAAGTGTTCGCTCTGACTGAAGTCTAATTTAAGAAAGTATCTCAGGGAGTTAAATAATTATAATCATCATATTTAAGCCTCAAATTGTAGGCAGGAAAACATGTAGTGAGTTATTAAAGGAGGCAGGCTGTCATATTTGTGACTTCTGACCGTCCCATGACTGAAGTTGCCAACTCTTGCTTGTCTTGAATAGCTGGTTTCTTTTTTATAACAGTACCTTTACTTAGCTCTCAGCAGGGAAATTCCTAAATTCTATTTTCAGACATGATAAAGTCAGATCTCCCCCCGCCAAAAAGTGAGAACTGCTCCTAAATACAAAATAGTGCCCTTAGAGGAAGCTTGTTAAAAATTACATAATTATTCTCAGACTTGGCAAATAATAATTGCTCTCTTTTTAAAATGCATGTAGTGGAATGCAGCCCATCTCATGGTCCAGTGGGGGAAGAGATGAAGGAGAGAGAACAAAAGTGTTCCTCTTTATTGCTCCATCTCTCTCGCTGGAAGTCTCCTGAATCTCTAAAAACACACACACTCTCTCTTTCTGATACACACACACACATACACACACACATAGAGGCACGGTGTCCATCCATGAACACTACCTAATATACAACATGTGGATGGGAACAATGGCTGCGTGTGCAAGCTCCTCAGTGTGTATTTACGTGTCTGAGTTATGATTGATGTCTCTTTTCTCAAATTAGGCATTTAAAGATGAATGGGGTAGGGAGAGGGAGCACGGGATGAAGGAGGGAAAGAAAAACAGCCACTTAAGAGGGCCTAAACCATTTAACCACTTAGCCTCGGAGGCCCTCTTAATGTCACACTCAAACTGCTTCCTCTGTCCTGGGTCTCCTCCATACTGCCCCTCACTCAAATTTAAAGCTGCTCTACTGCTTGATGGTCATGAGTAAGTAAAGTTTTGCAAAAGCATGTTGTACAAGGCTTACAGTTCAGTAAGTGTAATGATTTGAAATGTGATATACACAGACAGCCGGCTTGAGTACTGCACTATACACTGTACAACTGGGCTGCAACTAATGATAACTTCTATCATGCATAAATCTAACTTTTTTTTTATTTATTGCCTGAAAATTGTGAAAACTTGAGGTAACATTTCCCAAAGGGTCATCTTCAGATTGTTTGTTTTGAGTTTCGAGTAACCTCACAGATATTGAGTTGCAGAGATAAGAAACACAGGAGAGCAGAAGATCCTCACACTCAAGAGGCTGGAAATAGAGCTGTTAATCTATTATATTTATCTATTTGTTGAAATTTAACTTTCTACCGATCAACTAAATGACCTATTTTTCTTTACCATAACATAATTCTTTCAACCTCAACTCTTGAGCCAACAGAGGCGGGAGGTCCTTAAAATGCTTTGAAAATGAAAAGTCAATGACATCAGAGAAAAACTCTATCTACTAAGAAAATGATATGATCAAATTGACCTTGTTGGGAGATTTTTTGACAGTTGTGGTCTCCAACTAACTATCTTACTATACTGCATAGTATACTATATTGAAAAAAAGGGCAATCGTGAATAAAAACAAATTAAAAAATTATGTATACATATATGTGTGTATGTATGAGGAAGAGGAGATATACACATATTTTTAACTGATGTAATGGTGTAATGTTGAGAACCACTGAAGAAGACAAAACTGCTGCATTTCCTTGAGGCTGTGACCTGAACTTTTGTTCTATGACCACGTCGGTTCTTTCCCTAAGTAAATATTGAATTTTGTTTTGGGCTGAGAATGTGCAACTCTTTGCCTCTGAGTTTCATTTTCACAAAGGAATTAGATCTCATGTTTTTATGCAGGCTGCTGTGTGGCTGGAAGTGTTGCTCCCTCTCTATCTTTAGTTGTTGGCAAAGGTGACACAGTCAAGCCACGTACCAAATACTAAGTCTGAGCAGGTATTGAGTGTGCAGAGAGAGTGACACTGGAAAAGTGACTAAATTAAATATCCTCAAAATAGTAGGAAGGTACACAAAGATCAGAACAAACACTTCCATCAGTTTCTTTCTTTATTTGCAAAGTGAAAGTGGTGAGTGAGTGATTGCTGTTAGTCTCCATCTAACAGTGCATGTGTTGTGTCCTTTCCTGTTGATACAAAATGGTGTGTTGATTTCTGGTACCAGTATACTATAAAGATCAGTATATATTAAATACTGTAAACCATTAGTTAAAGGATATGGGTTCTCGGAAAACAAAGCATGGGATTTTTTTCTGAGTTGCCAGGCCGGCTTGTGGTTACTCAGTCTGTATTTAGTTTGTGTCTTTCTCTCTGTCTGCTCACACATCGTGCCCTGAGACATGTTTCTGATGTTCATTTCCAGTTTTTTTGGCGTGGATGTCCAGGAGTTCATGTACTTTTATCTTTCGTTGGCTATAAGTTTCCTGGTCCAGATTGTGTGAGGGTTACGTCAAGGCTGTGTACTATTACAGGAGCCGAGCTTCATATCCAGCTCCTCAGTGATCATGTGTTCATCATCATCATCATCACGCTATAAAGGTCTGACACCCCCAACAGGCTTTTTAACATCCGTCCATCCATTCATCCATCATCTTTTGTCTGCACTGCTGTTGAAGTCACATTCGGCACAAACTGGGGAAAACATTTATGGTTGCCTGGAAAATCATTCGCTCACCAACTGACTGATTTGCAGTGATGGCGAATTAACCCTGATTGGCCGGCCTGTCTGTCTGTAATCAAAGTGGATGAGGCAAGGGCAGGCATCAGACCGGCCGGATGAGAGTCTCATTACTTTCCTCGCTACTTTCTTCTCCTCTCATCCCCCTACATCAATTTATAATACCGCTCTCTCGTTGCGTCTCCTCTCCTCTCCCAAGCCTTTCCCAAGCCTTCTGCTCATCAAATCCCCCTCATAGACTTATCCATTCCCTATTTTTCATTTCCATGTTCGCTCTCTCTCTCTTTTTTCTCTTTTCTCTCTCTCTCTCTCCCTCTCTCTCTCTCTCTCTCTCTCTCTCATTCTCCCCTGGATATTTAGTTTGATTTATTGCCTCTTGTTGGAAAGGTTGGCGTTTTAATAACTCAGCTCCTCCTCACCCGAACGAAGGAGAGAGAGAGAGAGAGAGAGAGAGAATGTGCGAGAAGAAGAACTTTAGTAAGCACAAAATAAACGTGCGGACAGACAGCAAGGTTTTTCTAGTGCTTTTCTTTTATCTCCCCAGCACTCTCCTGCTCTTTCATGTCTTCCGGTTCCTCTCACCGCTCACTCCAGCTGAGGATATAAAAGCTAAATGTGCAGCCGAAATGGATGTCAATTTGAGCTCCTCTCTGATCTGTGGAGAGAAAAATACACATACACGCACACGCCCAACAGCTGTAATGGACTGGGGATGTGAAAACTGACAAGCACATAAAAAATGGACCATCTGGTTTAAAGGTGGAGGAAAGCATGGGTCCAAAACAAAGAAAAAAGACAGAGACTTTAACCAGATGACCAGTGATGAAAGAGGGACGGCATTCTGGCCACGAGACACACAGTGATGACAGTAAGAAGAGGCAGACTCAGAGGTGTGAAATCAACAAAGGGAGATACGAGGCCAGGAAAGTATGTTCATCAGCTAATAGGCCGGTGGAGAGTTAAGGAGCGGGTGAGAAAGATAGTGAGAGACAGACCGGGAGATTTCTAGCACCAAACAGAGCCTTTATTTAGATGGCGATTATTCACACTGGTCATTAGAGAACCATATCACTTTCCCTCATTTACTGAAAGACACCGAGGGAGAGGGGGGGGGGGGCGAGGAGAGAATAAGAAGGCAATCATTAAGAGATATCACTTTCACCCATCTTCTGATGAGGCGGATGGGGGGGGGGTACGCCACAGCAGACAGATACAGTCTAAGAATCCACATCCTTGAGCAATAAGACAATAAGTAGCAATTAATAATTCAAATCACAAACCAGCAGCCGCCATATCGACACGTGGGAGTTTTGAAACCTGTTAACGGAACCTCAGCGCTCTTGTTCATTTAGTTTCCTGCGTCTGCATTGGTAAATAAATCTGATCAGGGTAATTATGTAGTCTTAGCTATAGGCTGGGCATGTTGTTTGCTCTTTTTCAGCGCGCCTCCTCTAAGAGCAATTAAGTTAAAGCATATGTAGAGTTAATTACAGACCATGAAGTGGGATTATTGGAAAACACGTGCGCGTTTTCCTTTTAATTAAATGTTTGCAGGTATTTATTGTAAAAGCTGTCGCGCACTGTGATGTAAGAACAGTAGAAAAGAGGCGTTTTAATGACACACTGTTACACAAAACACACAAAAAAATTCCACCTCTCTCTCTCTCTCTCTCTCTCTCTCTCACACACACACACACACACTCTCTCTCACTCTCTCTCTCTCTCTCTCTCTCTCTCTCTCTCTACTCTGTGCTAGTGTCTGATTCCGCAGTAATAACTCACAGGAAAAATCGTTGATGGGGAAAAAAAGTCATTGACAGGGAAAAAAGAAAAAAATCTGCATTTTTATTCTCAGCCCATAATTCTAAGTGGTCCGGTCTGTTTGAATGTTTCCTAAGGGAACAATTAACTTGCTTTTAGTTCCTACCACATAAGCATGTCTGCCAAATCCCCATCAGATCGCTGCCCACAAAAACACACAGTGACAGTTAGAGATTACAGACACAAAGACACAAACTGGAAAACACTCGTATGTGCACACTTAATCAAGAAAGCCACGAGAACTGCAACAGCAAGAAATAATGAATATACAGAGGTTTAAAACAAAGACAAACAAGGCAAAAAACTAAAGGGAGTTTTGGTTTGTTACACAACACTTCATCTGCTTTGATTCTCCCACAAGCGCTGATACACTTAAATGCAGATATGTGCTATCCATGACTTTAAATCAGGGCATCACCATCACCATTATGACTCTTTTATACGTTGATATCTGAAGCGAGCATTAATGTAATCACACAAAATGACAATCCAGTGTTTGTATGTGTGGGCCTCTCCTATCCTGGCGAAGCCCACAGCTGCTAAAAAAGATGGATCTTCATTTGTTCTTTTATCTCATTTACTGCCACATGACTGAGCAGGTGAGGGATTTGTGTCCTCCTCAAAGGCACTTTGATGGGGTTCAAACCTCGATGTTTTGTAATGGGACAGTCGCTTCAGTTGCTACTAGACTGCCCTGCTGCCTCCTTGTTGGCAGTATTTTAGTGGAAGCCTCTTTTTGGCACAGAGAAGAATTGTTTCTTTTCAGACACCAGAGCATAAATTGAGAAGCCGCGAGTCACAAAAGTTGAGTGTCTTGGCAGTAAATAGATCAAGACATAACCTTCACTGGATTTTTGGCAGAAAATCATACTGCATGCGCAAACAACCATAGCCTCGTTCATCTCAAAGTTAATTTTACTACAGAGGGTTCACGCAGTCCATCTGGGATGGAGAGAGGGAGCGGAGGGAGAGGCAGTACAGTATGGGACAGAAAAGGGAGAGAGGAGGATAAATTGTGGAGGTGTTCGGGGGGAGAAGATGAGTCCTGGCACGCGGAGAGGACGGAGGGCTGGGAGAGGCTGCAGCGAGTGGCTCGGCGAATAGAAGGAACAGAAGGACAGATGAATATGCAGAGCAGGCTGCGTGTCCTCCTCTTGCTTCCACCTGACTCTACTAATCATCCACAAATGCTGCGAGGGGGACGGAAGTGGGGAGGACGGGAGAGATAGAAAATAGGTGACAGGAAAGAAAGAGGAACAATATGGAAACAGAGAGGATGAGAGCGGGACATGCACAAGACAAGGACTGTTTGACATTTCATGACACTAGTGCCGAGATGATTCTTGAGTTCTGGTACCAATATCAAAATGATACTTTTTGATTAATTCTTTAATTGAGGAACATTAAAACGTCCTAAACACCTTGTTTCCATTACCAAAAGACAAAATTATAAAATCTTAAATGTCATCCAAGAAATCCTTAATGCATTCAGGTACTTACTGTAAAAAATCACATAAACTGTATTAGCATAAAGGTGTAATTTTACAATAGCACGTTCTAATGTCCTTTTGCTGTCAGTAGGGCTTTGTTTACAGAAGACATTTTGGTATGTCACAACAGGAACAGCACAGGTGTGAATAATCAAATCAATGGCTTGATTCTATTTACCTGCTTCAGTTACAGGCTCCTGGTGTCGTTCACGCCGGCTCTCTGTCACGCTGTGATCGCTTACTGTGACATTCGAACAGAACTGAGCCATCGTTGATGTTGTTAGTAACACCTGTGTTTTTCCTGTTACATGACAGGTCAACAGTCAAAAATTGTAAGTCTATGTAGACCATACACACTGTACATAGCGGATCTGTAGAAAAACATAAACCGCCTTTTTATACTGAGTTAAAGTTACTTATTACATGCAGTGTTTATTTTAGCATTTACTGCCATGCACTCCTGCACTACAGCCCTGAAAAACACTAAAAGTGTATATCTTCACTGTCCTATGAAAACCATTTCTCCAAAATGTCGCATATTTCATGAGCCCTGAAAAAAAGAATGCTTTTTCAGCTTTTTGAAAATGCATTTCTCAGATTATCCAATGTGTATGTTAAGGGTTTTTTTGTAACAGTATGTAGACACTGTATGTTGAGCAATACAGTCACTTCTAGACATTGGAAATAGTAGTTTGATGGCAAAAAAAAAACTTAAAACCACACTTACTTGCTTTTTCTTTCAACTACCTCTTGTTGTCTTCATCAGTGGCTGGAGTTTGCAGATGGGTCAGTTATCGTCATGTGACCTACTTACCTGGACACAACAGGTGCATGTTAGTATATTGCTGTTTAGCTTTATATCTTTGTGTAGTTGTATTTCTATTCGTATTTTGTCTCGGTATTTGTGCTTGACGCTGTGTGGAGAACACGTAGCGCTCCTGACAACCAGTATCAAATTCCTCATGAGTGAACATACTTGGGCAATAAAGTAGATTCTGATCCTGGTTATTAATTTGGCAATTAATTTCTTCTAAACTCTAGTGTACAACAAGATTATGTGAAGTTTGAAAGAAGAAATAGCACAGTCTTCCTTTTACAAATTAAAACCTGGTTTGAGTTGAAATTAAACACACCTTAATCACTTCAATATACTTCAGTGTTTTGCTGCTATCGTCTGACTTAGTACCTTATGGGTTGCTAATTTTAACATAATCTCTCAATGTTTTTGTCAACTTTTCACCCCTTCTCTATCAGTGCTGCGATTTCTACTTCTTTTCAGCATTTACCATTATGCTATAATTGTAGGTAGTAGGTTTCTGTCTGGTCACAGAACGAGCTATGAAGAGAAATTGTGCAAGTATTCGATGCCAGCTTTGAGGTATGAGCCAGCTTTTTGTTATTATTCTTTGGATATATTTCCATCAGTTCCAAAAGAGTACTGAAGTTTGATTCCCACACTTATCAAAGGCAGGGAGAGCGAACATAAGGAGAACCGGACCAGAAGCTTTAAAATAGGGATGAATAAGCAGAAAAGGAGAGAAACCCATAGAGGAAAAAAGACAAGCACTTTGGGCACTGTATCTGTGATGATGAGGAGAAGGAAGAGACACAATCAGATTGCTGGCATCACAGAACTGTATTCAGTCAAGGCCGCTTACACAGTCAATAGTAATGGATAGCACATGCCGTAGAAGAGACCTTGCCTTCTTTATCTGCTTACATGTAGTACATGGCAACAACAATAGCCCTGACTACTGCATTGAAATATTATCCGACATACTCAGTTCTCATCTTTTCTTTACAAATGGCAACTATTAGTCACCAAAGAAGTTGAAGTGGCTCCTCAGACAACAAAAGAGAGAAATGAAATGAGCGAAAAAAAAGGCACAGATGACCATCAATACACAAGAGTGTAATAAAAGAGTAAACACAGAGAGAGACAGGTGGAGCCGAAGAAAGAAAACGAGGGGGGAGGGGGCCGGCAAAGGGGCTTGGGGGAAAAGTAAGAAAGTGCGTCCAAAAGCATTCAATAAACATGTCTCTATAGTAACCAAGATGTAATTTGCTTGGTGAGAAAAAGAGAAAGATGGAGATTCAGGGGGAGTGATGGAGAGAGGGGAATAGAAAAGCATTTACCATCACTGCTTGAGTCCAGAGCTGTAATTACGGAACTGAGACGCAGCGAGAGAGGGGGAGGAAAAGAGCAGAGGTACACACAAGGCAAGAGCCGCGTACAATGTACTTTTACAAAAGGAAAAGGTGAGAATGAAAAATACACACAAGTAAAGTGATGACCCCATAAAATTGGCACAGTTGCAAATAAGTGTTGTAGGTGTGTGGAAGAAAGGCAGGGGAAAAAAGCAGCCCCAGAAAGCACAAAATGACAATAAAGAAAAAGAGAAAAGTTGTGAAAAGGCTTCTCCTGTAACTCTGTGTGCGGGGAGTTCATTTGTTTGTGCGAGCCGTGCGAGAGAAAAATCACAAATATAAAAATCCTGGATGATTATTAAGCCAAATAAAATGACAAATGAACAAGTCTCTGATTCGGCGGAGATAAGTGTGAATATTTCAGGGACCACAGAAAGAATTTCAGGGATGTAAAAACAAGAGGAAGGGGATGTGGGGTATAGTAAAAGTGAGGAGAGGGAACAGTGACAGGCAGTGACAAGATATCTTATGGGAAGCAGTAGTTCTTCAGTGATGAGTGATAGACGGGCCAAGATGTGCATGAAACATGCAGGCATACGGCCGATCAAAATAGTAAGAGACCAAAAATAGCGGGTTTACAGAGAAGACAGAGAATGGGGCCAGTCCCACTCTGTGTGTGTGTGTGTGTGTGTGTGTGTGTGTGACAGAAAGAGAGACAGAGTGACATAAGGAGAGGAGTGTGTTGCATGCTGTGTGTGTTTAAGAAAAACCAAGTGTGTGTGTGTGTGTGTGTGTAGGCTAGTTGATTATAGCTCTGGCGAGTGGCTTGGTGTCAGCCTGTATATGTGGAGATAACAGGATTAAGAGGCTACTGACACTACTGGACAAAAGCAATGGAGAGAGAAGAGGGAGTGATGGTCAAAAAAAAGAGCGAGGAAAAAGAGAAAAGCAAAGGAAGAGGAGAGATGGAAAAGACTTAAAAGGAATGTTCCCCACAAATTCTTTAAATTCCTTTGGCATATGACATTCAATGACATGTGATACTTTAATGCAAAATGTCTAAAAATGCAGAAAATGAAAATGAATTTATATAGATGGATGACACACCAGAATAAATGAGCAATCATCTGCTACGGCCTTTGCAGTCACCAGATATCAAGCCAGTTGAACTTCTATGGGACATTTCACTGCTGTCATCAAAGCACCAAATGAGGGAATAGCTTTTGGAAGAAAGGCATTCATTCCTCAAATAGAGCCCCAGACACTATGACAAAGGTCACTGATGCTAACACCTTTCTGCGATACTGTTTTGTCTGTTCTTGTGTTTGTAACTTCCTGTATCTACATGAAAAAAAAAAGCTGACCGATTCTGAAGCTCTCACCCTAGATTCGACAACAAACTGAAAACATGCACTCAAAGTGTTGAAAATGTCACATGCTCATACCTGGAGCAATGGAAATAATAAATAATTTCTAGCTTTCAACATTTTGCAGAAAACTGGAGAAAATCAATATGGACTTGGGCTTCCAGTTGACATATTCATGAATCATCTTTGGCTTGATTCCAGTTGATTTTAAAAGGCCCAGAAAACCTTTTTTCAGTCAATCAGAAAATAAGGAATGCAGTCTCACATAAACACCCACTTTTCTGCCAAAGTCTAAACAGTTTTGGTGATTCAAAAAAGAAATTTGCTTTTGATTTTTCTTTTCTGTATTTGTTCATGCTGGTCTGAAGTGGGAGGAGTTCAGATGGGGAAAACATGTAAAGTCACATCCTTGTGTGCACCAATCATGGCTATGAAAATAATCAAAATGTGATGACAGTTGTGGGGCTGTTTGCTTATGTTGCCAGGCCACTTAAGCCTGTTAGCGCTAAACTCATAAATACTTCTTAAAGAAAATATATTTTTCCAAACCTAAACTTTAATTATCACACATCTAGTCATAGATATTCAGTGCAATGGAGAAAAACTTCAGATTTGATTTTCAGGGAGCTTTGAGCGCCAATTAGGTTCACAGAACTCTCACATGCATTAGTGAGTCATTCTGGATGCAAGTTTAGACTCTACAACAGAAAATACTCTAAAAAAGATAGCAGAAAATGTTTGCTGAGATAAACTGTGCCAGGAGGAGGGAAAAAATCATATTTGACCAGTAATGAGAAGATCAATGAGAGCGAAGATTAGGACGGATGATGGATAGAGATTGAAGAAAAAGAGGGAAAAGATTTTGGAACAGAGTACTGATAATGATGAATGGCATACACACAAGAGTAGAAACATATATGGGAGGGTAGAGGAGGATGTGAGGGTTTGAGGGTGAGCAGAAGCTGCAAAGTTTTTTTTTTTCTCAAAGATTTCTATTTCTGCCTGTTTAGTTAAAACGACCATTAGCACACGCAAAATCCATCAGCTTTGCAATCAAGGGGGCTCTTAATTTAGTGCATCATAACTGTAGATTTTCAATTGGGGCTCCCATGAGGTAAATGAGACCACTTTTCTCTCCAATCTAATCTGAGTCAAGAGGGGAAACTGGTCAATTTATAGTCTGAGACAGAAGAGTTAGCTGCAGGGCCACTGAATACTTAAACTGTTATGTTCTGCAGACAATTCCAAATTGAAAGTTAGAAAGGTTTTTCAGAAGAAGTGGGGGAGAATAAAATGAATTTTCACAAAGCATTATTAACCTCTGGCGCTCTTACAAAATTTGTTAGGAACTGTCTGGTCCTACAGATCAATCAAAGAGAGAGAGAGACCCCTGCAGAGTGAGTTAGTCCTCTGTGGTCTGCGCCACGTTTGCTGAGGGAGCGTTTGCTCACTAGGGACAAATTAGCCACACAGGAGCACTGAGGCATCATGGGAAATTAATGATCAGGACCTCCAGGAAGTGAGCTAATGAGTCCTAGTACCCTACACTACGAACCACACACATACATACACAGGATAAAAGATAGAGAAACCCAGGGAAAGAGGGGGGGTCCTGCAGAAAGGAAACAGCCAAACGTGCAGTTGCAGCAGCTAATAACACAAAGCTATCAGTGTTACTTTGTATGGATGAGTGATGGTGCTGGAACAATAGCAGGGTTAGTAATCTCACACACACACACTTAGAGAATCAGATAATTAGAGAGGACCACCAGTGGCTTTCGCTCGTGGAGGTGTAGTGATTACTGTCACTACACCCAGCCCTGAGGCGGCTGACAACAACCAGGGAATTAATACTTATCAACACACACACACACACACACCATGTAGCCCAGCGTGGCTGAACTAAATGTGGATCTTGTGGACTACAGTGGAAGGCGTGGCGTGGCTCCCAACCGTTTGATTATAGTGTCTTGTGGGCTGGGTACCTGAACGCATCATTTAACCATGTAATGTTGCCCCACATGGAGCTGTACAGAAACTGCAGGCTTCAGGAGGGAGTGAAGGAGGGAAGACGCTTGCTTCTTGAATTCTGGCCCCTCACTGCTGGAGCATACCTGTAAGCAAACACACACACAGCTGCTGCAAAGAGCCACTCAAGGTCAGGACGCTTAAAATGAGTGTTAGAGGAAATTGCGTGACACAAGGAGGCAGGTGGGAGGGGGAGCAGACAGGACAGAGGACCCCAGCCCAGGCAGTGACAGACTGTGTCCACACACCAGTCGGCGCACCTCGCAAGGATTTAACCTCGCAGCGCAGTGTGCAGGATCACCACACCCTTGCGGGCTGATTGGTCCAAAGTTTGGCCGGCTCCGCCCCCTCAGCCCGGCGGACCCGCCCTTCCAGCGCTCCGCAGCCTGTTGCTGCCAAACCAGCTGGCAGTTTCATCTGATATTCAAAGCTTTTACTGTACACACGAGATCCTGCCCTTTAAACTCAGGTGTAGTTCCGTTTTTTTTTTATTTTTCGTATTAAACTATCACCCGGGTCATGGACGAGCTGTCAAGAAGCTTCCCTTGTGAGCCTCTGCAGCCTGTGAGTCACTTTTTTTGAGCGGCTTTAATCACTTTGCCTTCGTGCATGATGCCAAGCTGCAGCAGCACATGACGTAGAGGTTTGTTCACGAGTTGGAGAATCTGCTGCTGGAAAGTTTTGGCTCTCCGTCCGTCCTCAGCAGACCTGCACGCCCACCCTCAGCCGGTGCAGACCCCCCCCCCAGGTCAGGATGGGCTCCCCAGCGTGGACACCGGGAGCCCTGCCCGCTTGGAAAGCCACGATCCTCCTCTTTAACATGATCTCAGCCGCCGTGGCCAAAAGACACGTCGTGTACTGGAACTCGACAAACACCAGGTGAGACACTGAGCGAGAGATGGCACACAAAAACAGAGAGACCTGTTTCTCGTGAGCCTCTCCAAATTGAGGTTTAACGTGAAGCGCAAAAACGCAGCTGGTCTGAATCTGCGCTGCCATGCTGTTACACAACGACCACAATAATTCCTGCTAAATGAGTCAGGCTTTAGTCGGCTTAAAGAATCTCTGCTATGCGGCAGATCACGGCCTCTGACTGAAGGGCTGTGGTTACCTGAAACCCGCACTAACGCAAAAAGCAATCAGACAGGTACTTTAGTTAACTTAGGAAGCCTGAACTCTGGGCATCCAGTGGAGCTCTGGAGTGGTGATCTCACCTTCTTCTTAAGCTATCTTTATCATAATGACTACACTCTAACCCCGGCTTTCACCTGCCCACTGCCTTTTGGAGTTAGTGATTATGCTACTTATAGAATGGCAGAAGTAAGGGTTTCTTCTTAAGTGTTTGTTCTGAATAGTGTCCCAGATAGCACTCTGAGGACACAGGTGTATATTAAAGGCTAAAGTGCTGCTGTACGCAGGCAAATATGTAGTCGGGTAATGGGAAGGTGTGTGTGTTTGTGAGTGTGTGGATGTGTGTAATGGGTTGATTGGGGCCATTAGCAAGGCAGAGTCAGGCTCACCTGCTGATCCAGGTGTTCCAGTCTGGCTAATTGAAGGGTTGAGGTGGAGGACCTGCAGGGCCAGTAGGGCTACTGCCCAAAATAACACATCTGCCATTCTCTCACCAGTTTATTTAGAGACTCTCGCTCTCCGTAAGGCCCGACTCCCAAAACACTCTTTCAGATGAATGACCTTTTTACTTAATAGCCGTTGGCCACAGAGACCACTCTGTCAGTCGCTGTTTTTGTAGTATTTTACATTTGTGGATGCACAAAATGTGACAGAAATATGACTCCTGGGAACGATAATTTCCCCAAGGGCTCCTTTGTCAGGACTGCAGGACTCATCGTGTACCGGAGTCAGCCGAGGTTATATCCAGTGCGTCCAGGCAGGTAAAACCCAGTCCTGTAATTGGGATCCAACAGAGATGTGGGGAGGAACACTGTGAGGATTAGGAAGCACCTTCTTGTTCCCCAGAGATTCAGGGATGAATGGTCACAGCCTGTGGCAGGGCCACACAGTCAGCCACAACACCACACAATCACAATGCCATCAGCATCGCGGCGGAGGGTAACCCACTGTGGCAGAGAATCACTCTCATCGGCAACACCACCCAATCACAAAGCTATCAGCAAAGCCGTGATGCTGCACCCGGTCCACAATCCCCTGGGTTTACAGCTACAGCTAGGACTCTCGCTCGCTCCTCCTCTCCTCTCCAGCCCTCTCCTCCTCCTCACTCTTCATTACCTCCCTTGTTACATCCCGCTCTCCTTTTCATTTTTTTGTCTGCACCCTCCCCTCCACCTCCTCCGTCCCCCTTTATCTCTCACGACTCCCTCCTGCCCAGTGATGGATATTGGCGGTGTGATTAGTTGAGCTTCAGTCATTTTCCCATACCATATTTTCTATTAGCTGCCAGCCAGCCAGCCAGGTTGTCCTGAGGCCTGCAAATGTAGCCTGGCGAGGGAAGAGGAGCTAAGGGACAGGAGGGCGATGCTTTTGTTGGCTCGGCGCCACGCTGCACTCGATGCTCATGGCTCAGAAGCGACTTCAGATCGCAAAATAACCACATCGGGCTTGTTTGTCCACAATGTTGCAATAATTTAAAATTAAAATCAACCTGTAAATATATTCAACAGCTCTGGGCTCATTTCTTAAAGCTGCTTCCGGTCAATATTCTTATGTAAACAGTGGATCAGATGTGAAAAGGTGTGCTCGAGGTGACAAACCCACAGAGGATTATTACTGTGCAGTTCCCCTCAGCTCTACAGAGCATTTTAGCATCTTTCAGCTCATTGTTTTGGTTTTACCGGCCAGCAGCATCACTGTTTTTATTCAGTTTCGCCACTTTTATTAACGTTGTCTGCACTGAAATAGCTCTGCCAGGTACCTGGTCAAAGCTAAACAGCAGAAGGACAAAGTTAGCGATGAGTTTAACAGCTAAAGAGCTAAAGATATTTCCCTCAGGAGTTTCTGGGGAACAGAAGAGAGTGAATTTTGGACCTGGATTCAAAAGGTCGTCTGAAACACTATTTGAACCCCAACTCTACGAGCTAAAGACGCTCCAGCCCGTCTTTGTAAATGTGGGCGATGTAGGAGACCACCGTGATAAGCAAGTGATAAGTCGCCCTGAGAGCTAAAAGCCAAAGAAGTGTGTGTGGACCAGTTTATTCACGTCTTCATTAGTCCCCGCTGCCTCTGACACCAGGGGAAAAAAAAAACGGTTAAAGAGGAGCTAGCATGCCGGCTGTTCCAGGCATTACGTTAAAGACTGGGCTCGTATATAACGTATCTGTAGCTGGTGAGATAACAGGCCCCTTTTTAATACGGATGACAGAAGACATTCTCGGGCCGTCACCTTCCCTTCGACATGTAGATTTATGGTTTTAATGAAGCCGGGGCAGTAAAGCGCAGACTGAGGGGCCTTGTTGCTCCGCTCTTCGCTATGGTTAATACTGCCGCAACAAAGGCACAGTGAAACCCTTTAACTGGCACACATTTAGCACCCTCCAGGTTGAGAAATGGAGCTCTGAAATGGAAGTGATGGACTGACTGCGGGGTCAGCGTTGCAACATGGCAGAATCAGACACCCTGGACTCTCTTCATTGCCGGGCTCAAGCGGTTCAATTGCCCTCTTTTATGATTTTATGAAGAGAGTTTACGATCATTCTCAATTTTTATTACGCCGTTTCTCTCAGAGCGATAGTCCCTTATTAGAGGAGAAATTATCTTTTACTATCTGGGGCAGTTAAAGGTTAGTAAAATATTATAACCAGAGTGCTCTGAGCTGGGGTGTGTGTTTGTGTGTGTGTGTGTGTGAGCTGATAGTATACCTCACCTTTCCCCTGAGCAGCAGGCTCAGACTAGTTTATTGGTATATTAAGCCCCCTCTTCTGTGCCAAGGTGTGCTTTAAAACCTGTTGGACCAAAAAAGTTGACCAGACTATTAACTGATACAACATCCTCTTTTGCTGCTACATTCATTCTCATAAATTCACCCAGGATCTGTCAGAAAGTGTACTCGGAGCACCAAAACTTTAAAGATTGAATTACTTTTTTTTTTTTTTTTTCCCGAAAGAGGTTTTTACCATCTTATAAGGGTTGCCCGTAGACCTGTAACAAGAATAAATGTCTCCTTGAACCTTAAATAAGCCACTCCATTTCCTTGTCCTCTGACTTACCCTTGTTCTTGGCTCACACCTCTACTACTGCCTCCCCTCTTATCCAACATGGCAGGAGGTGAACTTGTCGCAACAGTTCCCCCGGATCACAGCTCAAACTTTAGACACTGGTTTCCTGACTCCTTCTTGTCTTTTCTTCCCCGCAGAATGGCGGATTAGCCGGGCGTTAATTGGAGAAAAGTGTTTTCACCGCTCGCGTAGAGAGGTTCTGCACAATAGGAGTGTTACAACCAACTTCTCTTACCTGTAACCTCTCCTGCTCACAATCGTTATTTCCCCGCAAGTTTGGACACAGACTTTTTTAAAGCATCTACAACTACACCAGACCAGTCCAGACCCCTCTGAACTCTCTCCCCCCATTGTCTGCTGTATCTCTCTCCCCTCTTCTGACAGAGGCTTAGGGTGAGCCCCGAGCCAGTGAAGCATGTTTAAACGGGCGCACGAGGAGATGAATATTTGTATTGGTTTTCTGTATCTTTATTGAAAGCACCCCTCATAAGTCTTCCGTGTAATCTCTGCTCTGTTTATGCATCATTTCCCTCCGTGTGCACTCATGAATGATCTAGTTTAAATACCAAAGTAAATCACGTTCCGCATACCATACTTTCCCTCTCACACGCACGCACACATCTGATCCGTGGGCTTGTGCGGGCAAAGCCACGCACGGTTTTTACAGTAAAACGAAAGCAGACGCCGTTTGTAATCGCCTCTTGTCAGGGGAGATGATTGCACCCCTAGACTGATTTCTCTTTTTAGTTCTTTTTTATTATTTCTTCACCGGCCGGTCTGTCTGCGTCTCTCCCTGCTCTGTTGAGTTTATGTGTCTGTGTGTGTGTGTTTGCATGCAAATTAATATATTTCTCGCACTGTCTGCTATCTCTCCTCTCTGTGTCTGTCTCTGTACTAATCTCTGTCTTCCCCTGGTAAATGATTAACATGGAGAACCTGGCTGAACTATAATCAACAAACCCACAGTGAGGTAATTACCACTTTATTCCCAGTCCTGCTAACAAAGCAATCTCTCTCTCTCTCTCTCTCTCTCTCTCTCCACATCCCTCTCTCCCTTCATCTGTCATCTAGCTGTATCAGTGTCTCCCTCGTCTTTATGTGTCAATGCCTATTGTCTCACACGCCGCTGCGCTGTGGTCTGTGCAGATGCAGAGATGTGTTTGCGGGTGCACTTTATCTGTCTTTGTAAATGTGCTTTGTCTGTTTGTTTGTGGTATTGAGTATATTATCTGGATGTAAACCGTGGATGAGTTAACAGTGTGTACACTTGAGCTTCTTCATCTCTGTCGGAAAACAATGCGAGGCAGTGATTTTAGTGATTTGTACACCGGTGAATTGACATTTGGTGCCATTGTTGTCACTTGAAGTTCATTTCAGTGGAACAATAGCTCTGTTAGAGAGATGTGTGTGTGTGTGTGTTTGTGTGCTTTTGGAAGTGACCTGCTGGTTAGCGTAAAAGGGGGCTGTTTGTTTCCTTGAGAAGAGATGGAGTGTGATAAATTTCAGTTCTGGGAAACACAAAACCCAGAAAAGCACCAGGATGCCCGGCCTTATTAAAACACTCAAGGTTATGATTCATTTGGTGATCTAGCACATGATTCATGTTTTGTTTTGTTTTTTGTTGGGTTTTTTTTTTTTACTACTTTTCTGAGATTTCTCCTCCTCTCACAGCAAGTAGTGAAAGTGGCTTTGACTGGGGGGGAAAAATCCTCCATTCCAGCCAGCGGCGTGCGGCTGTGAGAACATTTACCAACCGCTGTGCCGGCCTCTCGTCTAAATGGGTCATTGTTTTGTTTCCAGTCGTTAGTTGATTTTAGGTGTGACTAAAACTGTTGGAGGGAAAAGGCGTGTTATTGTCTTTGGATGCCTGGTTTTTTTAAAGGCGGGGCGTGCAGATAGAGTATTGTGCAACCACGTTTTTTTGCTCTGAAGTGTCACATGGCCTCGTTTTTGTGAATTTCAAGCAAATCTTTACAGAAATGGGTACAGGTTACTATTTACTGACACCACAACACCTTTTTTTTATGCGCATAGCTGTGTGAAAGCTGTAATCCTCCATATTGCTGTTTAGTGTTATTTTATACCCAAGAATGAAACCAACATAAAAGTTGCACAACACAAAAAAAAAATCTTTGCCATTGAACTGAAAGCAGAGATGCACACACACACGCACACGCACGTAGGAAGACTTGAGCACACTGTGTTGAAAATGAGGTTTGGGCAGAGGCCTAGCGGTGAGGATGTCTGTATTAAAATGGATCAGATAGTCACAGTGCAGCTTGGAGCCGTCGGAGCAGACATGGTGTACAAGCATGAAAGGACGGCCGCTCTCTCCTCCTGGTCAGGATATTTAGTCAATCGATACCAATTTAACACCCAGATATTATCGCCGGCTTCTCACATTATCACTAGGCTGCATATGGACCCATCTCTCTCCCAATTTCTCTCCCTGCGCTGCCCTGTTTCACTGTGTACACACATACATCAATATTAGGTTGCATTAAGCCGTAATAAGTTGCATTGTATGAATGTCTCCAAGTGGGGCGGAACAGCTGTGGAATGAAATGAGGTTCAATGTTGTCTGCCGCTCGGTTGGCACAGCGCAGCCTGGCTTTGGCACAAAATGGCTGCTGTGCCGTGTGTGTGAAGAGGGTGGCTGCGGTGGTTAAGGGCTGTTAGTGAGCACTGAGCGGGAGCGCATTCATTCATTCACGGCACACAATGAGCTGGCATTGTTTTAGGTGTTGGGCCAACTGTGTATTTCTTTGACATACAAAACAGCAATTAAATTGTGGCGTGAGAACATGTAAACTCCAAATGTGGGAAACACTATGAACTTAAGCTCGACTAAAATAACACAATCTGCTCGTTTAGCCAGTGTGTGTGTGCTTGCTTGTTAAAGTTTCACGCACACACACACACTCAAGTATATATAACCTCACACAATGCTCTTCCACTCAGCTCAGAAATCCTGCCAAGAGGCAACCTGGGAATTCCCTGAGACAGAAATTGAATTAGTATTGACCCAGGCAGAGCAAAAGGCTGTAGCAGAAACCTGGATTATTGTACCATACAAGGTCCTCGCTGCCAGGATGACACTGAGACATGTTTGCCATCATACTTTCAGTCTTCAAAAGGTGCTTTAGGATGGCCGCTCCAAAAAGTACTTTTTATTGCCTCCATGTTGTCATAGCTGATGTGCTCGGGTACAATAGTTGCTGCAATTTTTCTTCACCTCAAAGAACTTCAGACAAATTCAGCGCTTTTGGATGTGAATGCCTGCTGTACTCGAGAACGAATCGCACATTGATTTATTTTGTTTTGGTTTGTTTTCACTTATTTATTTCTTCTGGCACCTGTCCCTGTCAGCACATCTTGTGCGCAGTAGATATGTAGCCAGTCAGCTCAGTAGGTCACAAGCCGCAAGTATGGAGACACAGTGTTAAAGAAAGCAACCGTCTGAGTGACACACTTTTTTGTTTGCTGGCCTTAAATGATGCAGTCTCTACTTCTTAATAGTTTTAACTGTTTATGTTTCATAATTGTGCCTGTCACAAACTCTCATAACTATAAGGAAGTAATTTTTTTTTTTTTTTTAGATTAGGTATTGAGGAAATATTGTAAATGCCTAGCCTCTGCAATAATAATGTGAGCTGGTGTGCTGCCATGGAAATGCACACTGGAGCATAAAAGGTAGTTTGCTTTTCAATGAAATCATGCAGATTCTATTACAGGCCTGCACTCACTGGAGGAAATGGAACAATCCTTTAACGGTAAGAAGAAAATACGCTGGAAAAAAAAACTATTTTATATCATTAAGCCGCTACAGCTGACCTGCTAGCTCGTCAGTCTTTATTTATTGGTTCGTATCTGCTGGTTATGCTTTCTCCCTGTCATTTAAAATCCACCTGCCCTGCGAACAAGCACACAGTGTTGACACGTCTTCCGCTCGTTGCAGTACGTTGTGTCATGAGAGAGATGGTGTGCATCCAGAAGCCGTGGAGGACAGACAGGAGTGGCTTCTTCACACCAGAACAAACTTTATGGCCTAATAAACCTGTTAGAAAGCACATCTCCTCTACACTTTATCTAGACACAACAAAGGGACGCTCCAGATAAAAGCACTTAAAGGGGTGTGAATGTGAGTCTCGGAGGTGCATGCTTTTGTATGCCACTTTTTTTTTTTTTTTTTTTTATAAATGATAGTGCTTATCACAATTACCTTCTCATAGTTATAAAAAAAAAAAAAGGGAGCTTCAAATAACACTTTTTGTCAGCACTATTCCCAGTTCCTAAAAACCACCTTTTCATCCTGTGTGATTTCCAGACGAGGTGGATCACATGACGAGCGTCGACATTTCGAATCTCGCCGTATGATTTTGGGAGACTTTTCCGTGGTGGAACAAAAACTATTATTTTGGCATCGCCTCCCAGAAGTATGGCAGCACAGCCTACTTTCCAGCCCCCAGTGATGTGAAACACACACATTCCTCTTCTGTTTCTTTTTGCGCTGGCACACATGTACCCCCCCACACACACACACACACACACCACATATGAATATACACTCTCTCTCTCTCTCTTCTTCTCTTTTTTTCGTCAGCCCCCAGAGATTGTAAAAACATTAGACCTGCAGTGGAGGGAGCGAGGGATGGAGAATGCGTTAAGGAGAGGATGGTAGGGAAAGAGTCAACAGATTTCAACTCCCAAAACAGCTCGGGAAGGCCCCCAGGGATGGAGGGATGAGGTGAGAGGGAGAGAGGGAGAGAGGGAAGAAAGGATGTCAGCAGGTATTACTATCACTGTCACAAGCAGGCGTGAGGAGCGAACCCCCCACCCTCCACCCTCCACCTCCACCCTCCCTCCTCTGTACCAGCACACACACACACACACACACACTGCATTCTACACCTGCACACACACCTGCACACACACATTCTGAGACGTAGGCATCACACCCCATTTAGGACTGACACTGATTTTTAGTGTGTGTGTGTGTTGACTAAGCATACTGTGCATGGTCATGCATGTTGTATAATTACAGTAGAGTTCACCTGAGTAAAAGAGGACAAAATGTGAATGGAATGTGGGATCATACGCTTATTCAAACACGCCTGTGCTCAGATTTTTTTAGGCTTACTGTAAGATGATGAGATATGGTGGTTTAGGTGTGTGTGTGTTTGTGTGTGAGTGTGTGTGCCTGCATATTTGAAGAAGTGTTATTTTTGTAGCAATAACCAGTACCACATGATTTTCGGGTGTGCAGTAATGCGCAGCTTGATCCCTGTCCCCTGGTACTCTCTATTTTTTCTCTCTGCTTTTTTTTTCTGCCCTTCTTCCTCTTTTCTCAACATTTTGTTCCATTCAAATCTTTTATTTATGAGTTTGAGGGAATGTGGACTTTTTTTCAGAATTAGTTCCTTGATCAACCTGCGGTTCTGCAGCTAGATAAGCGGTATCTGTTCGCCCCTTCGCTGTATGTATCTACTTTTTATCGCAGTATGGCACATATGTTACTGCTTTTCCTGGATGCTGCTTGTACCATCTACTACACTGACAAGCTGCTGACATCTAAGTATGCAGAGTAGGGCATTAGGGCACATACTGTACAAACAGTAAACTTGCCTTTTCCTTGAGTCTAAATCAAATTGTGCCTTTGTAAATCAATTTAAAAAGCTTGTTTTTTATTAAAACTGTTATTTTTTTTAAATGAATTGCTCTCTTTCACTGTCCAAACGTATGTTTTGTCATATTCATCAAAAATGATCAGATGGTTGTAATTCACAGTCCAAGAGCATCCAGAGCAGTGGTGGTATTTTTGTGCTGAATGGAAGAGGGGAAATAGCCTTGTCCCAAATCTCCATAGCTATGGCCTTGTAGCAGCAGAACTCATGAATCTCATTGCTCCCCTATTCAGCTGGAAATGGAGTTCTTGTACGCAGCGCGCTTCTCAAAACACTGGAGCAGACGCTCCGTGTTTATGATTGTGGAATTAATCTGTGTGTCCTCCTAAAAATAAACCCAGTGACAAATACCTAGTCATGAAAGTCAGAAAATCCCTTACTCACTACATTTTTTACATTTAAGGAGGTTCCCTGATGAATTTCTTTTCAGAACAGAAAATCGTTCTGAGCAGTGTTGCTCTTCATCAAAGGTAGATTCTGAATACCTAAACAAGTGGGGTTTTGGTGGCATTTGCTTTCTTTGCAGCTTATTTACAGCAGACTTACTGTCAAGAAAAAAACACACTCACCCCCCCTGCACCTTGTGCGTGTTAATCTTGTAGTTTTGGGTCATCGTGGTTCATTACTTAAAGTACCGACCAGTCATTTTTAATCCCAAATTAATCAGTTAATCCCAGTCCAGTGTCAGGCTGTTGTTAGCACTGTGTGAGACTGCCATCTGCACCTCTCTTCTTGACCCTCGCCACTTCCTTCCTCTATGCTCCTAAACCCACCCCAACCCCCTCCTTCCCCCAACCCCCCTCCTTCCCTCTTATTGTGTCTAAACCCTTCATCAGTGTTGTGGAACTCAACTGGCCTTTCTAAGAAATTCAGGGGCATCCGGCCTTGAGGCAGAGAATGGCATCCAGTTATATCAGGCCAAATGTTGAGAGCATGAATTTGATTTCACACGCTGTAAAGCAGTGGATAAGCTAATGTACTGGAGCTGAATATACTGTTGAGTTTACGAATAACACACAGTCAGTAGCCTGGATGCCAAGTGGATGGATTAAAAAAAAATCATAAATTAAATTTCTAGCCTCTTTTGATTGAATTGTTATTAGATATCAGTGCAAGTGTTCTACATCTGGTGTGAATATGTGTTTGTGTCTGAGGGCGGGGCGGATGGGTGGCTGTGCGTGACTAGAACAGGACAAAGCTGGCTGCCTTGAGGGGGAATAAGGGGGACCTTCCATACCCACGATGCACAGAGCGATATGAATCTTAACCGTTGTGACGGAGAAAGATGGAGAGGGAGCGAGAAGCATGGATCGGCTGCGAGGGAGGGAGAGGGAAGGGGCCAGTTTAGACTCCTGGGATTCCAAAGCAGTGACCGTGAAAGTGCTTAGATAAACAGAGAGAAAGACGGAGTGAAGTGGGGGTGGGGGTGGTGGGGTGGCGGCGAAGTGGGTGAAATGGTGGTGGAAGAAGCAATGGAGGGAGGAGAGGACGAGAAGGTGTGGGCGCATGCTGACAGGGGAAGGAAATGAGACCTGCTGAAGATGGGGTGAAAGAAAGCAGATGGGAGTGAAACCGAGTAGAGAAGTTTTTAAATAAGTTCACCAAGAGTCAGAGGGACTGAAAGGGGCCAGCTTACTCTATTTACTCCTTAACTCTCCAATCTTTTTCTCTCCATCTTCTCCCTCCCTCTGTTTAAATAATTCAGGCCTGTTGGCTGTATTAGGGCAGGTTTCCTTGACATGTCTTAACTATGTGTGTGTGTGTGTGTGTCTGACTGACTGACTGACTGACTGACTGAAGGACAGCTCCTGCCCTCCAACTGGCCATTCCTCCTCTAACAGCCACTAAATAATCAGACGCTGAGGGAAAGCAAGCGGGAATGCACACCTGGGGATGCGTAGTCTATCCGGCACTGACCTTCACATCACAGAGAGAGGCACAAACGGGGTGCAAGAATGGGGAAAGAGAGCGTCTACGGCATCAGAAGTGTGACCCACTTAGTAAATGATGGATTCTCAAAGCCAAGTCTGATTTATTGGCTGAGTGTATTTGCTTTGCGAGCGCCCTTTTCACTGTAGTGAAGAGTGTATGTATGAGTAAGTGTGTGTGTGTGTGTGTGTGTGTGTGTGTGTGTGTGTTCTTAAGGGGTGTTGCTCACATGTCCTCCTTAACCCACTTACACAGGTGGACCTTGCTGAAAGACCTGAGACACAGATAAGTGTAGTTAAGTATAGTTAACATAATAGATGAGGGTGGAGAGCGCATACTGCTACGACGAGTGGTGGAAAAAAAAAACAATAACTTTTTAAAGAAATCAGGAGCAGAAATATAAAGTGTTGTTTTGTAAAAGCTGCTCATTGTGTGATGTGACGATGACACCGGCGGGTAAAAGCACTTTACTGATGTCTCATAATTACAAAGGCTGCTATGAAAATGGGTTGAATTTGGTCGAATGCCAATTAGCAGCATTTTTGTCTATAAAAGAAGTCTGGCAAACAGCACTTTAGTGTGAGTTTTTAAAGCGAATGACGGCTTCAAATACTCTTTGCCCAGCGTAGTAAAAAAAAAAAAAAACACATTTGAAAAGGAAGCGAAATCTCTAAATTCATGACAACCTAAAGATGAGGAGTGCCAGACAAGCTGCACTGAAAAGAGGAGAGGAGATGACAAGTTGAAACTAATCAAGTCAGGGTTGCAACAGTATTTATATCATCAGTTCATCTCCTTATCTGATTACTTGCTTGATGTGTAAAATGTCAGAAAATAGTGAAAAACCTCCAGGAGCCCAAGGTGACATCTTTAAACTGTTTGTTTTATTTGAAAAACAGCCTGAATGCCAAATATATTTAACGTGTAATGATGTAAAACAGAGAAATCTCCACATTTGAGAAGCTGTAATGACACAATTTTTTGGCATTTTTGCCTGAAAAACAAAAATGGCCACACAGCACCTGCTCCACTGGCACGAACCCACCATGACCAACCTGCCTGTAAGTGGTATTTACTCCAAAGTTAACATTATTTTGTCTGCACCCTGTATTTAGCCAAACTTACACTTATCTGCTCTGGCACTGTGTGGAAAGCTGAAGGGGCCCAAATAGCAAAACCAGTACATAAACATGAGACTAATGATGTTGACACAGTGCATCAGCCCAGCTGCCACTTTGGAGCAATAAACTTTGATAGATTTCACAAATAGTTTGAATCATGAGTTTTTGTGTCCACCCATCATAGCTATCACTGCCCCCCCTCCCCCGTCTATCCTGTCAGTGTCTGAGCAGTGAGGTACTGTAGCTATATTCAGGTTTATGTATCCGAGCCTGGCACCTGTACAAATCAGCCCTGTATTTACACTGCAGCTCCATTTAGACTGCAGAAACATGGAGAGCACTCATTACTCTGAGGTTTAAGCTGTCCGACGGAGAGATGCAGGGAAAAAAAAAAGACGGATGGAGCGGAGGATGGATGGGTGGGGCATGGCAGGCTCAATCCAGGGATTGACTTGGCTCCAATCCCAGCTCCGGATTGGTTGTTGCTCCAATCTGAGGTTTAAGCTGGCAACGGCACGTCGGATTGGTTGTCTGGGCACAGCAGCAGTCTGACCTTATTTACCCCCTTGCACGCCCCTCGCCGTACGCGCATTGTAATATGCACTCCACTTTCCCCCTGTCATTCTTCTCTGTGTGAGTGCTGAAACTCTTCTTCTGCTTTTTAAAATTTTTTTTTTATTATTCCTCCTCACAGTCCTCTTGCAAGTGCGGCCACCTCCACGCAGAGCAGGTGAGAGAGTCAAGCTTTTAGCTGCCACCTTGCTGGTGGGCGCAGTGAGGCAATACTTCGGCGTGCAGTGTTTTTGGTCGACCAGTGAAAATATAAACGAGCCGTAGACTGCAAGACTGCACTCTTGTCCATTTATATTGTGGACAGTAATTTCATACCTCCCAGAAAAAAAGTCACTGGAAAGCTTATTTTAGGATCAGACTGGACCACACATGGTGGTGCCTATGCATGACAGAGCTCTGCCACAAAGGGGGATGATGGTTTCTGCAGACCTGCAGCCGTATCAAAATGGTTCCGATGGATTGGTTTCCATACTGATGGGTCCTGTGGGCCCGAATCATGCAATTTTCCTCAGCTCCTGACGGCCGTAGCTATACATCCTGTTGTGCTGCTGAGTCCCACAGAATGGACACACATACACACACAGAGGAGGACCTATGCCATAACAGGCAGAAAATAGGGTCTGTCTTTACCTGAGGCCGAGAATCCTTTAGGGCCTGAAGCAGCAGGTGTGAGTGTTTGTGTGTGTATCGGAGTGTTTTATCTGTGTCTGTAAATTGATAGGGAATGTGGCTCCATGAGGTAGCCTGCTGAGCCACACAGTTTGAATGCCTCTGTGCCTTCTGGTCATTCAGTGGAGCCTGCAGGGCAAGAAAGGTGCAACCAATTACTTCATTTAGGTTATACACATGCACCCACAGCCATTTTTGTCGACGCTTATGGACCAAATTCGTATTGATATATGGTGCTTTGCAATGTGTGTCTGTACGTGTGCTTGTATCCTTCTACCCTTATGAGGTCAGAAGCTTTGGGTTTGTCTGGTGGCACAGGACTTTCCCCAGGAAACTTTTTAGCCTAGGTGGTAAGCCACCCAGATCCTAATGCATATTAATACACTCTGTGGACTCCGAACTTGCATGTAAAGAAAAACCACAGGCCTAAGTGGATGGAGACGGAAGACGGAGGGAGGAAAAGGGACAGGAAACTTCACATACCATCCACATTCTGAGATTAGGAGTCATAGAAAAGAAAGTAAAAGGTCTGGTGTAGAGGAGAGATACACTTCCTGCTGACCTTGAAGGAAGCACAGACACACAATCACACACACTCACACACACTCTCACATAGGCATACCAAACAGGAAAGAGTAGATAAGAGCACAGCTTGTTCCCCTTAAGTCCCTCTTTCCTCTCTGTAAGGAGTGGTTGATCACCGTCTTTGACCACAGTTTGATGACACCGAGAATCGAGAGAGGTGGGGTCTGCAGAGTCTTGGGGGTGTGAGGTTGGAGGGGTGGTGGTTAAAGGGATTTTTCGGCCAGCTGGGCAGATGGGGTGGCGGGGGGCCCCAGATGGTCAGAGGTGGGGGGTGAAGTCCTTGTTTGTGCGTGTTGAGGGGAGTAAGCACCAGGTTAGACACAACAGTGGTGTTTGGGCTCTGGACACAGCATGGCTTTGTGTGGGCGTGCAGGGGGGGCACAGCCAATAGAGGGGAGGTGAGGGAGTGGGGTGGGGGGGGTTGTCCTGATTCTGCTAACGTTTACGTCCATGCAGAGAAAGATCGAGTAGGAGAGAAGAAATGGGTAACAAAAAGGTTTGAGCCATGCAGATTCTTGGAAGCGGGTGCAGTTTTGAGCAGATGAAGTGTCTTTCTCTCTCGTTCTCTGACTCATGGGTGTAGCTCCAGAGTTTCTTTCTCCCTCTGAAGATAGGATAGCCTGTGGAGCAGGAGGTCACTGAAGCTTTGGACCTTAAGGAAAGATTGTTCACTCTCTGTAGTTCTGCCTTGTTCCCCCTTCCCTCCAGGACCTTCTTTGGGCTCTTTTCAGTCATAAACTTCTCTCATACTTTCCAACAATTGTTCCCCACAGCATAGTGCTGTTTTTACACATTAAATAACTTTTTTTTTTCACCTGCCCAACATCACACTTTTTTTCATTCACATGTTTAGGTGTGTTCCTATGTGAGAATTCTTTTTTCTTCATTTCCTCTCTCTCTTCAGATCTTTGTGGTTTGCCTGAAATCTTTGTGATTTAGTCAGTTAATTTCCCCAGACAGTGATTCAGAGAAATCATTAGTATGTCTTGATGAAACAGGTGGGTCTGGAAGGTTTTCATGGTGTGACACAGCTAATATGACTTTGGTTCTCCCTTCCCTTAAAAGGTTTGCTATTAACAGCTGGTCATCAAGGTTCCCCATATTTAATTTAAATCCACTGATTGCAGCTATTCCAGTCCAGCGAAGTGGTTTCGGCCTCAACACTGAATGCAAGTGACAATAGAAAAAATGCTGGTGTGATCGGGCCATTATGACAAATAGCTGGATTAACGAAACACAACCGTGACACCCAGAATACTAAGGCAATCAGCATGTCCCGATGTCAAAGTTGTTTTATTCAGTGAGACTAATGACTCACCTGACATCTACTCATCTGTCATCATGCGTCAAAAACCCCACCCATCTGGCACACCGAAAAAACCTGAAATTAAACAACACCATTTCTCAAAGTCACCCTCCCAGAGAACGCCGGAGAATCCTCCCATGCAGCAGCAGGGTTAATACAGCAGCCACCACAGAGGCTTGAGCTGTGTCATGCTAAGCCCAGCCAAGGCACGGTGACCAGAGCGCGCTGTGCCCAGTCAGCATAGTGACCACAGTTAGCGATCACCCTGCTGTGATTGACCACGGAAGAACTGAGGCTCCACCAAGCTATTCGGGCTCCCGTCGTCCCAACAAGGATCCAGCAGACATTTTACCGCGGGCTGGTTAGCGTGCCATCACAAGCAATAAAGTGTTTATTGAAACAGCATCTACAGTGTACATCTTCAGAATCCATTCGGGATGCAGAGAACAGTGTGAGCATGGTATTATTGTTGTAGAATATTTTTATCTCCCATGTTTATGTGCACTACTTGCATTATGTGCCCAAGTGTATTCAGTATGCACAGTATGCAGCTGCTGTGCATGATCGAGTATCTGTTCTGTATTCCTGAAGCTGTGTTGTGGGATTGTTGCTCCTTTAATTATTCTCTCATATTAAAGGATCAAAGGTCTCTGCCACAGTCAACCCCCTGCATTTCATTATAAATGCGCACACACACATACTCATACACACACGTATATATATGCTTCTGGGTGCACACACATTAACATGGGCGCACACTGGGAGGGCGTCGGTTATGTTAAATTTTTGAATTTTGAATGTGATTTCCTGTAATTTAAAAAAAAAAAAAAAAGGATAAATGTTAGGCTTTTCAAATTTTCCATTGAAGAACCCAGCATGTTATTTTTGATTCGGCTCCTCTGTGAGATTTTTCAACCAAGAGCTTGCACCATTCCTCAGAAGGGTGTCACTGCTCACCCTCTGGCATGAGACAGAGCATGTTTTATTCTCCTGAAGTACTTTCATGTCCATGTGCGCATGTGTATGCCTGGCTTGTGTGAACATGTGTTCTCGTGCGTATTCACACCCACGTGTGTTTAACTGCTGCATGAGTCTGTGTGTGTGTGTGTGTGTGTGTGTGTGTGTGTGTAGTGTGTGTGTGCAGTTCCGTGTCTTTGCCCTCTCCCCTCTGCTCCAGCGCCGGACTAAGCCAATCCTCTCCTCTGCTTCCAGAGCGTTCTCCCGTTGATAGGCTGCTCCGGCGCTCTGTTCTTTGACACTCACAGGTCTTCGGCACTCCCATGATGCCCCTGTGCTGTCACCGCTCTGCTGCATGGTGGCTGGCAGAAGGGGAGGATGCTGAGTGTAATTAGGGCGTACCCAAGCCTACCAGGGCCAGAGAGAGGGGAAGGAAGGGAAAGAGGGAGAGAAAGAGGGCTGACAGTTTGACATCAGCAGAGCACACTGCCTCTGTAATTGCTGGCATGCATATGGTGGAGGCCAAGGATGGAGGCTTGTTGGAGGAAGGGAGTAGGTAACATAGGATGTAGAGGAGTCAGAAATAGGAGGGAGAGCAGGAGTTAGCTGCACCTCCTGAATCAGTTGATTGGGGGTGAGGGTATGTCAACCAAAGTAGGGAAAGACAAGGGAGGAGGTGAAGGAGAGGGAGGGGAGTAAGGAGGAATGCAAATTGGGGGGTGGGTGCAGAGAAGGAAAACAGGACTTGAGTGCAACAGAAGAAGCTTGAAGTGACTGACATGTATAGCAGGGGGTGCAGCATGTCGACACAGCATACGTCTATTATTATTATTATACATACATGCGCATATGTGCACACGCCCTCGCACATACTTCCACAGGTGGTGCACTGAGTTAACATTTCTCTGCCTCAGAGAAGCATCAGAAAACACCACAGGTACTACAACGAGTAAATGGGCTTCAGTGTGTTAGTGTGTGTTAGGTGTGTGTGTGTGTGTGTGTGTGTGTGTGTGTGTGTGTGTGTGTGTGTGTGTGTGTGTGTGTGTGTGCTTGCACTGGCTTATGTGCTTTTGGTGTTCTCTTAACCAGAGAATCGAGTACCTTTGTTCAGCTGTAATTAGCGCTCACAGGTAATGGAGTTATCAGACGTGGCCACACACACACCCGCGCATTCACAGAGGGGATATTGATCGTGTGTGTGTGTGAGTGTGTCCTGAGCGAGGGATCCTGATCGATGGTGTCCTGTCCGCTGTCCCGTTGATAGATCGCCAATTCTGCGCACTAGCTATTGAGCAGGAAGCAGCTTTTGGCGAGACCTGCCTCCAGGGTCACACCTGCATTCCCACGACACACACACACAGTCTCCTGCTTTTCTGCTCCATTATCTCACTCAGAAATATACACCATTGCACCCACGATCAGGTTCAAAGTTAACAGAAAACGTGGACTTGTATTTCAGTTTTTCTCCCACCGACGATGTCTTGTCATTTCTCCTCTCATTGCTCCATTCATCTTTGATACCCTCCGCAGATTTGCTGGACCATCTCGGCCTCCCGCTTCCTGTCATTTCTATCTGTTTCATTTCAGTTTTCGTCAGCTCTGTCTCCTCCTCCTCCTCCTCCTCCCCTCTCTGCACTCATTCCTCTTCTCATTTATTCCTTTGGTCTCTTCTCTGTCTGCCTACTTAACTTGAGACTACTCCGCCGTCCACCACCGTCCTCCCCTCCCCATTCCACGCTCTTTTTCCCTCCCATGTTCCCCTTCACTGACTTCCAGCACCCCCTTCCCTCTCTCCTCCGCTCTGTCACCCCTCTATAAAGACTCCCACTGATGGACCTGAACCTTCTGCCCAAGCCACATTCTGGCCCTGGTTCTTTTCTCCTGCACTCCATGCGAAGAGGAGACCAATTAAAGTCTGTCTCCTCTCTTTCTTCCACTCCGTTGTTCTCCTCTCTGTGTGTCTGCACTCAGACTCTCTAGGGTCACTAATTAAAACACTTTACTTTCTTTTTCCTTTACTCCACTTTTTTTTCACCTGTTCATCTAACTTTCCTCTTCTTTTGGCTTTCTTATTCATATTTTCTTTTTATTCCACCTTTCCGCTCTAACCTGTTTCAACACTTTTCTTTTCATCAGTGTCCTTCTGCCTTCCGATGGGCCCCGTCTCATGTCACTCCATCACTCACATTCCTTCCCCCCATTTGTCACACATTCCTTTCCTCATTTATTGGCTCCCGCTTTGTCTTTTCACGCTGTTATGATCCATGCAAAGCCTTCTGATTTCCTCATGTTAAATTTACCTCACCCACTTTGTCCTACATCTACATCCCTCAGTCTCCCTCTACTCTTCTCTTTCTCCATATTAGTTTGTACATGGGTAACTCTTTGTACTGTATCTGACAGGAAGTCAGAATGCGCAGTCTAAAGGAGCATGCATTATGCAGCTCTTCTGTTCTAATGATGCTGTCTTGTCCAGAGTTGTTGTTATGCCTAAAGCCAGTCAACCTTGACTGAAGACGTGGTTGTGCATGCACACGCACGTCCGCATAAGCTTGTACAGGCCTGTGCGTGTCTGCAGTGTGTAGTGTGAGAGTGGAGAGCAGAGGGCGTCAAGTCTATTTTACACTGAACTTCCCTCAGCGGTCTTAATTAACATATGAGGAATTGTTTCTCTATCTGTCACTCAACACCGCTCCCTTGCTGGTGTGAGAGTGAAATGGAGTTGTATCATTGTAATACATCAAATCCTGAAACACTCTTTAAGACCTGCACAAGTTTGCTTTATCACCCTGTGTGATCATTATGTGTAATATTGATGAACTATCCATCTGCTGTAACTATCCACATTGCTTCAGGCACAAAGGAATTATGGGAGACCTGTCATCAGTCTTCTTTCTGTCTTTTTCTGTCTGTTTTTAATCACTGCTTCTTATTCCCCTTCAGTCATGTATTACTCTGTGTAATCATTACATGAAATATTAATGTCCCTGTCGCTCTCTTTCCTTCCAGGTTAACAGCAGGAGATCTGTCCATCCAGGTGAATCTGAATGACTACCTGGACATTTACTGCCCACACTACCCCGGTAAGGGGACGCTGGGCCCCAGGCAGCCGGAGACGCTGGCCCTCTACCTGGTGGGAGAGTCCTCTTTTCAAGGCTGCGTGGAGACCAGAGGGGCAATCAAGAGGTGGGAGTGTAACACCCCCCACGCTCCATTTGGACCGGTGCGCTTCTCTGAAAAGATCCAAAGGTTCACTCCCTTCTCGCTGGGGTTTGAGTTTCTGCCAGGTCGCCACTACTACTACAGCTGTGAGTAAAGGATGTGTGAGTTTCTGGGCGTGCGTGTGTGTGTGTGTGTGTGTGTGTGGGGTGGGGGGCGGCGGCAGCGGCACTAGTTAGCCAGGGTGTTCAGATATTTAAGTGGGTCACATAGCAATAACTTTTGGGGCTGATTCACTTCACAAAATATGCCAAACTTCTATATGATTTGTTTTTTGTTATTTTTAACAAGCAGCCATAAAAAGGTTAAACGCTCTAATAATAATATGATTTTTTTGATTTACTGGTATGATCAGAAAAAGTCTACTTTTGGTACCCCACAGTTTTTTAAACTTAGGCTAATTAGTCTTGGTCAGTGAGGGCAGCAAATTGTTTTGATTATCAATTATTGTATAGACTAATTTCTTAGCGAATCAACCAGTTGCCTACAAAATATCAAAAGAAAATGGGAAAAAATGTCCATCACAGCCTCCTAAAGCCAGAGCTTCAGATTCAAATTCCCAAAGATTTTCAGTTTCACTATCTCAAAAGCAAAGAAAGGCAACATATCTTTGCAATGAAGAAGTTGGAACAAGGTAATGTTTTGATTTGATTTGATTTTGAAGCCCTTGGAAACTTGGGTTGAAATTTTCAGGATTTCACTGTAGCGTTAAACATTCAGGCCTCAATAAGTTCAAGCTTTGAAAACAGTACAAAGGGTGCAACATCCTACCCTAAGATAACCCTCACCCTAGGAATTGAATGGTGAAGTGTAAGACATTCTGCTTCTTCAAGACTTGTCATTGATAATGATTGTCAATTGATTATCAGAGTTGCTGCAGATTAATTGTCATTTTGACTCTGGGGCCGGTCGTTTCGGCTCTGCAGTCAGCACTCCAAAAGTATTGATGTTCAATACCCAGCCCTGAACAAGCGTGGAGTATTGATGGCTAAATAGATAGCTAAAAAGAATGTGTTTTAATGTGCATTATCCCTCACAGCAAATATTCACTTCAGGCTCCATACGCTGTAAGCCAAGTAAAACAGCCCCAGGAGAGAGAAGAGAAAAGATGTAAATATTTGATGTTTCACTTCGTCAGACTGTGTGTAGACACCTGTGTTGGAAGAAGTGTGACCAGACAGTGTTACATTTTAAAGGGAGGAAAAGGTTGAGAGAAGCTTTAGCCAATGTGCTTTTTATGAGGCTTTGAGTGTTGGTGAACTGCGGCTCACAGCATTAATGTTTCTCGTAAATTCACACTGAATGACATTAATTTGATGTTTTCTTAAACCTTTGGGCTGTTACACAATTTCAGATGGCTTCTTTTTTTCCCCCGTAACACTCTCCCGTGCTCCTCTCCCCTTACTCATTTATTTCAAACCACTGGAGGGAGAAAAGGGAGGGAGAGAGACAGAAGATGGCTTAGTGGCTGTAAAAAAAATCAGTTGACTCTCTTTTTTTTTTCTCACTTTTTACAACTTGTGGTGTCATTCCAACCAAGAGGGGGAGGACATGAAACAAGGCAGAGAATGAAAGAGTTGTGAATGCATGGTATGGAAGGGTGGCAACAAAGAGACAGAGGCACCGCAAAGTGTAGAAAGAGGAAGAAATGGAGATCAATACGGGACGACAGTGAGGGAGAAGGGGGGGGGCAGGCAGAAGCAGACGGAGGTAGAGAAGCATGCAGGAGTGACAGAGGGGGAGAGAGAGAGCAAAAGATGGACACAGTCTGACAGAACAGGAAGGGAGGGGGGGGGGGAAGGAGAGAAAGGGACGAGAGAGGCCGGATGAGAGGAATCCACACTGGAGGAAGAAAAGGGAGAGCAACAAAAGCGACGGAGAAAAAGGGATGGATGAGACGAAGGGAGAGAAAGAATCTTTACATAAATTACTGTTGCGGTCCCCGGGACAATGGAGCATTGTGAGGGCATGAGAGCGCGGTTCCACACACACGCTAACACACACATGTATATATGTACACACACGCACACTGGGCTATTGTGGTTGCTCAGGCCAGTTCAGAGAAAAGCAACAATGGGTGTCCCCCCCTTGGTCGGACCACATCGGGCTCAGAGCGATTGTGTGTGTTTTGTCGACATCAAAGATAAGGCGTAAAGTTGGTCCAAATGTCTGCTCTGGGGTTTGTGCGCTGAATGGGCCCGCAGCACTAGAGACAGTATAATGGCATTAACGTGGGAGAACAGTACAATAGTATTAGAAACACTAATGGCATTAGTTGGCTCAGTCTGAGCTGGGCTCAGCTCTTCTCTTTGGCTCCCACAGACTATGACACTGACAGCCCACTGTCTCCGGGTCTCTGGGTCTCTGCTTGGCCTGCTGACCAACACCCACTAGTTCTCCATGTCTGCGTCCCCACAAACAGGAAACACCTTGACATCCTCTGATCATCAGCTGCTCCAAACATGGAAACATTTGTGGATGATAGTGTCACAGTAGTAGTAAATCTTCACTATTTTTACAACACGTGCATTGTGTTTAAAATAAAACTGTATTTTGAAAAGTGTACCAAAAGGGTTTAAACATAAGTAATTATGCATAACACAAATATAGAATATTATTACCACACACATATGTGGCACATAGAAACACACTGCAATTAAGAAAACACAAACAAATACAGAAAAGCAACAAGTTATAGACAACACAACAAAAGACAAAGGTTTCCAGGGGACACCAAAGACTGATGAACACTCAGTAATTAGTCAAAGCCAAACACTAGGAGTATATATAGAATTATGAGCTCACAATGTTAAAACTAATATAAATACTGAGCCTGGGAATAGGAGTTAGTCATAGTAGACAAAACAGATCTTAAAGATGACCTTAAGATGTTCTAAGACAAACAAACTGAATAATAGTTTTTCTAATGTGATTTTTACACAAAGAAAGTTTAAGAAATACATTTTTAAAAGTACGCTTACTACATCTCTTACATCGAAAATCCAGTAAGTATAAATATGCAAATATTGTTACTTTCATCTCCTACTTCACTGTAAACTTTATTCTCAGTGTTTGGGCACTGGAGCTCTCAGGTTTCCGCATCACACTTGTGCAAGCTGCATATTGAACCATGATTAGCTTCCACAGTAATTGTGATATGACGAAATCCTGCCCGTACGAACATGTCTTAAACTGAGAGCACAGAGGAAACGCTCCTCCATTAGCAGATGAATGTGAAAACACCTCTCTAGTGTCAAAGTCTGCCCAGTGAAGCTCAAACATCCAAGTGCAGCAGCAACAAGTGAAACTCATTTTTGAATTGGGGAGGGGGGGTGCATAAAGTTGAGGTTCAAATGTCAAGGCCCCAGAAATGAAGATCATCATTAGCTCATCTTCCAACATCACTGAGGACTGGTGATCTTCAGCAAACTGCAGTGTTGGAACTCACATTTATTGTTTTGACCCGCAGCATTTCTATATTTTGGTTAAAGTGCTTCCCAGTTCGCTCAGGTTTTATTTATTTGCAGCAGGGTTTTTTGGGTTTTTTTTATCCGATGGTGAAGATGCTTTCCTTGTGATTTTTTTTTTTTTTTAATGTTTTGTATGGGTGTGTTTTCTGTGTATGAGTTAAGCTTTCGAAGCCAATATAGATAGAGCCTCACAACATAACCCCACTGTTGTTTCTGTGCGGTATCTTATCTGCTGAAATTACAGGTACAAAGTGAGACAGACTGTCAGCGATCATACACTCAGCTGGTGTGGTGTGTCCCCGTTGAGTTAGCAGCTGTTTGTGAATAATTCAACTATAAAAACAGTTAACTGCAGTTTCCAGGCAGATCTGTTTTGCAAAAGCAATGCTAAGCTGACAGGCAATGCGGCCGATGCTTTCCTCCGTGTGCGGCGATCAGTATTGATATCAGAGCAGCTGAATTCTTTTGTGGTTGCACTACCAATTGCAAATTTTATTGTTTTTATTTAGTTGTGCAGATAAGTGCGAAATATGTTAGCCTCTGTGTTGTGGGGAGTAATTCTTTCCGCTGCTATCATGTATTTTATGAGGTGTTGATACGGTGGAAACGGGAAAAACAACCATGGTGTTCTTTTAGTGTTTCTTGTCACAAGAATTCTTCAAAAGTACCAAGAGAGCACTCAAAGAGTAGATTTGATGGAAAGATTTCATTCACAATATGCAAATGTCCTCTTTTTATTTGATACATCAGTGTTTTGCACACTGGCTTGTTTGTTGGGTTTAATACATAAGCAGCACTTTTAAATCTTTTCTCTCTCTCTCTCCCCTTTCTTGTTCTTTGCAGCTCTACCCACAGATGAAGGCCCTCCTCTGCCATGTATGAAGTTGCGTGTTACCGTGTGCTGCGAGCCCAGTGAGTACACTCGTCCTCTCATCTGTTCCTCCTTTCATGCTTCCCCTTTGCGCACCGAGAGACTCCCCTCTCTGCCTCTCTCATCTCTACTTTCAAGGCTGTGTAGCACGATATTTAGACTGCTACCCATCCACCCACCCACCCCCCACTACTACTACTATTCCCTGTGTTTCCTCCTCTGTTTTTGAGTGACTCCGATGCTCTAATTCTCCACTTTTCTCAATGAAACTAAATGCATCTGACAATCTTGCATTATCTTTAACCTTGTAAGATGAGACTTACTCCTTTTAAAAAAACTACTCCAACTCCACTCTCTGCTCCACGTTGGCTTTTAAACCTAATTGGATTGAGGGGTTTTTAAGCATTAGTTCCCTCTGAAGCACCTCTCTCTTCTTCGCCCACCCCTCCCTCTTTTCTCTTACTTTTAACCTCCTTGTCTCCCTCATTCTCCCACTCTCCATCTCTCTGTCCCAGTGTGAAATTCCCAGCGTTGATCTAATCCAGAGTGCGCCTGGAGTAATGTTAGTCTTCCAGTCCAGTGAGCTGCCCATTCCGGTTGGGAATGTTGCCCAGTCACTGTGGGAATCCCTGTACAGTTATTGGTGTGTGTGCGTGTGTGTGTGAGAGAGAAAGAGAGAGAGAGAACATTTCAACTCGTATGACAATTTTTCTGTGTCTGTGCACTTTGTGTTTTTGTGCGATCCTGCATGGGTCTATGGTCCTTTGCGTGCGCTTTCTGGCGGCCCAATTTGTATGCGTGCGTGTGTGTGTGTGCGTGCATGTGCCCTCATATGCGTGTCTGAGACGTCTGTCCCAGTTCCCATCCCGGCGTTATCTGCAGGGGGCTTGCCGTGCTATCCCAGGCTCAACCAACGCACACTTTTTCCAGGGAAAACACAGGTCACAAGGTCGTGCATCACTGTCTGTGTGAGACCCATTCACTAAATTCTTACATGCCACCTAACAAATACCTCCCAACCACGCCGCCTTGATTAAAATCCACAGCGTAAGGGAAAGAAAATATTGAAAAACCGGAATAAAAAAGAGCCCCATCCGTCTCGAATGAATTCTTAAATGCCATCACTGTTCCAGCACGAGGCGGGGAGTAATTTGCTGCGTTATTACCAGAGTGAAGGCTGATGACTTTTTTTATATGTTAATTATCCTGCTGTCATTAATTAGAAATACCACAGATAGTTGTTCAGAGAGAAAATGCTAATGTGGTCTTAACCTTCTGACAGTATTCCCTGATCAGCCTATCTGAGTCGGAAATAATCAAAATATTTGAAATCACCTGGATTATGCAGGCTGGGAGACACACGCGCACACTTGACATTCCTGCTAAAGCCCATCACTTCACACCACTTCTACCTACAAAGATGCACATACTTCCATCTGCTGTTTCCCCCTCATTTTTCTCCTCTCTCTCTTTCTCTCTCTCCTTCTCATCCTGTTCCTTAACCAAAACTAATCCCGACTAAATTTCAGGATCTCCCTCTCCCTGTCTTTCACACACATACCCCCCCCCCCAATGCCTCCACTTCACTCCAACCTCCCGCTCTTTCTTTCTAGTCTTCTGTCATTCCTGAAGTGGCACTAATCCTCCCCTTCTCTCTGTCTCCGCAGCTCTCTCCTCCCTTCCTCATTTTTTATGATCTTTCGCTACTGGAGCAAAACTAATCTAGGCACCATCCATGGCAGTCTCTTACACTTCCTCCTCCCCGACTCCGCCCCTCCCTACCCCACCCCACCCCACCTCCTCCACCTTCCCTCTGTCTCCCCGCTATCTCTTTTGTTGCATCTCCGTGCACGCGATACAGTTACTCACCGACTCCCCTCTCCCCGTCTCTCCGCTCCGCTCCATCTTTGTCGAGCACATGCTGTGCGGCGAGTGCGTTGGGATGAGAATACATGAGGCCGGAGAGAGAAGAGCGAATGAGATGGATGAGAGAGGAGGTGAAGGAGAGTTGGAGGGTCTCTCTCTCTCTCTCTCTTTGACTGTCCATTAGTGGCGGTTTACCACAGCTGTTGTTGTGTTGTTCCCTGTGGTAACACCTCACATACTCTCTGGTTCCTTCCTGCTCAGGTTGCCTTTTATCTGACAGGTAGCATGGCAGCAGGGCACACCAAGCCTGTGCCTGTGTGTGTGTGTGTGTGGGGCCCTCGGTGATGCATGGCAGCCTCTTGTCCTTCAGCTGCATCTCGTCTCTCTTATCTAAACTTCAAACCGTCCACCTCCCCTCCCTTCTTCTCTCCGCAAAACTTTTTTTTTTTTTTTCCCCAACAGCAGCCCATGTGATTAAACGGCAACTCCATGTGGGGATGTCCTGTTGTGGGTGTTTGAATTAATTATCAGGGAGCACACACAAACACACACATAAACCTGCCTCACACTGGTGTGAAGGACAGAGTGGTGACAGCGAGAAGGTCCGTCAGGTACGTTGTCATTGCTCCAAGGTCAGCTACCGCTCACCAGTCCCTCGGTCTCCTCTCCGGTGTGTGAATGTGTGTGTTTATCGCCTTAATTTAACCCAAGAACACAACAAACGAGGCAGGACACATTCAGTGACGCAGGAAGCTCCTAATGACATCCTGTGTGTGTGTGTGTTTTTTATGTTTCTTGTTTCCCCCAGTCCCCGTCGTTGCTCGGAGCGTTGTTGGCTTTTAAGTTTTTGGTTATGTTTTCTCGGCGCAGCAATGTGATGTTTATTTGAACACAATTCTGTCACGAACCGCGTCACGAACCGTGAAAGGTGCTTGAGCCTGTGTTGCATCAGAAAACAAGGCTCTGAATCGGCACCAGCAGACTGGTGTCATGTGAAATCTCCGGCACCCTGCAGCCCTAGATTGCCTCTTTCACCGGTTTGCTTCGCCTCTCGCTCCATACTCACCTTTTTTTTTCCTGCTCCGAGTTCTCCCTAAAACTCCTCCCGTTGTGTTTATCTCTCTTGTCCTCCTTGTCTCTCTGCCTCTCCGCCTTTCTCTTTTCCAGCCGTCCTACTGTGAGAAACCATTATAGACCAACTTCCCTCTCTCTCTAATTGATTCCTTTTCTTTCTCCGTCTCTCTCCTTTTTTTTCTGTCATTCTCCCGCTGTGAGCAGTCCATTGCATTCATTTCAGTTTGCAGAGCTTACCCATTTTCTCCAGTGTTTTTTTTTTTTTTTTGGTTGAAATTTCTTACATCGCTGCTCTCCTTTACCCCCTCCACTCTCTCCCAAATACCTTTGTACCCTCTGAACCCAATACACACACGGACAAAACTCGAACACAGGCATACACACACACCGCCTGCCCAACCGAGCTCTCTCGGATCCCAAACTCGACACTCAAAATTTGACTTTAACCACTTTCGTCGATTCGCGTTTTTTTCGTTCGCTGATTTTCGCATTTTCACAAATTTTTGTTCCATTTTTCAAATTTTTGGTAAGGCATCATGGCTGGTTAGCATTAGCCCTTGCATGTGTAAAATGGCGGCACGAGAGGAGAGGTGGGATGGTGGAAAAGTGTCTGTCTCTGCAGTGGGGCGTTCTGCCGACTGGAGACACACACACACACACAGGCACCCGCACACACACACACATTCACGCATTTAGCCATGGTTGTGCATGTACAGTTACACGTGCTGCACGTCTCTGACTGCAGTGCAGAGACTCGGGCGCTGTTCTCGCAGTCACACCGCCGTGGACGCCATTTTGTGGCAGAGCTTACCAAGACCAAAATTATGATGTTGACACAAACTGGTGTCCTTGGTGTTCAGTTTTTGCCCAGATGATGTGATCAAAGCCAGATCAAAACACACATATCACACACAGCCGGGTAAACACAAGGCATTTAGCATGAACACATTTTAGTTTCAATGTGCGGCGTGGTGTTACACACACGATAATTGATACTGTTAAGTAAAGTGTTTTTTCTTCTCCCCAAGTAAATTAAGTCTGACTTAAAACACATTTGTAATTGTCATAGTTCTTATTTTTTTCTAACTATGTTTGACGCATCCAAAACTTCCACTATGAAAAAGATTGTCATATAACAATTTTTTTCTTTTGTTTAAATTTTTTTGTAATCATCATTTTGTAAGTTTTCAGAATTGATTTAAAATGCTTTAGTGAAAAATAATACCCACTTTCTGCTTCTGTTTTATGTACACAAATTAAACTTGAAAGGATGGCAAATTTTTAAATATTCTTTAGTCAATAAATTACATTAAACACGGGTCGCAGGCAGAACAACAACATTTTTCAATTAAAAAGGAACTCGACGTGAATTTGCTTTGTTCCAGTTTGTGCATCAACACTATTTAACGAACGAAATGTCGTATTGTTCTTTTTTTGTTTGTTTTCATTTTTTTTCCCGCTACAAACAGTCACAATTACAGCCTCACACACACACACACTCACACACACACACCGAGCTCAGTGAGAGGCCCAGACCCAGCGTGCCATTTAATGCTTCGTTAACCCCTAGATGGTCGTTAGCTGTAGAGAACCTGGGAGTAATTTAGTGGCTCACGTCTGTCAGAGCGACATGTTGCTGCAGAAACCTGTAAGTACAAGATGGATGTAACAGACAAACACAGTGTTTCTCCGCTAAGCCCTCATTTAATAAATCCTTTCTTCCTCTCTGCGCGCGAACCTACAGCAGATGAGCTCCGAGTGTCCCATTTCCTCCCTCATAATCTCAGTCAGTCGCTGCGGGATGTGGATAGGTGGTGGTAGTTTTCATGGAGACATCAATACGCACTTTGTCTTAAAGTGTGTGTGTGTGTGTGGGGGAGTTGTGCACGCCTGTGCGTTTGTGTGTGAATCTTTTGGGGTTGCAGTGTCAGAGGTGGGTTTAAGGCCGTGGATCGATTTAATAACAGCTGCAATTGTGCAGCCTCATCCCTGTTTCCCGACCCTTCTGTCCTCTCTCGCTGATGTTACACGGCGGCTCCTTTTGTGGGAAAGGTTTTAACCGTTTCCGCTTTTTTGATCGTGCTACCTGTAATTTTTTTCTTTTTTGTCCTTTTCCTCTTCACCAGCTCTCCCACCCCTCCCTATCCCTTCATCCTACCATCCCTCCATCCTTCCCTCCATTATTTCCTTTTAGTCCGCCCCCTGCTGAGAAAGTGACGCCCAGACACAAACACCCCCCCCCCATCCTGTCCCTTTCTCTCCCTCCCTTTTCTGTCTGTCTGACCTTGTTTCAATCTTTCCAACCTTCTTTTTTTTTTTTTTTTTCCACCGTACTTTCTCACTCGGGTCTCTGCTGCTCTCCCTTTCATCTTCTGTCCACTTCTTGGTTTCGCTCTGTCATTTTGAATTTTCTTGTGGTTTTTCCTCCCCCCTTCTTTCGTTTTCATTTCCTGTATCCCCTAATCTCGATCATTCTTACCCCTCCTAATTTACATAACACTATCTTTTCCTGTTGCCTTGCTTCTCAAGCTCTTTTTTTATCCGACCTTTAAGAGAATTTGCATAGGGGACATATTTAGGGTTGTGCAGCCAGTCAGTAGTCATTTTTCATGGCGTTAGGCTTTGAGTAATGGTAAATACCTTCCCCTGTTCATTTGTCTGTTTCTTGCTTCTTTTGTTCCACAAAACAGCAGCTTTATTGAGAAAGTTAAGCATGAAAAAATGACTAATCAGCAACTTGTTTCTTCGCCTCAACTTTATCTAAATCGTCTCTTCCCCTCTCTCTCTCCTCTCTTCTCTCTCTCTCCTATTACAGCATCAAAGGGTTCAAAACAAATGCAAGGTGAGATGCAATTTTTTTCTCTAGTTTAACATCTTTATGATGTGTCTGTATGTTCACATATGTACAATTGCATCATATTTCTTTGCGTTTTTGTCGGTCTGTCTCTCAAGTTCAAGTTGAAATGTGCTTTATTTTCACAAATCTGTTATAGCTGTGGCACACTGTCAGCATGAAAACACGAAAATAAGAATGCACTTAAAAACCATTTTGATTAATCAGTCATAGCGTTCAAATGGAAAGTATTTTACATGTGCAAAAGTATGTAGACACCCAAATGTTAAACTTGGAAATGTTAAAAATCATATTCCAAAATCAAAAAATCAATGTTTTCACTCTTTTGGGAAGTTTTCTCCACAAGATCCTTGAAACTGGCTGCAAGGATTTGCTCCTATTCACTCACAAGAGCATTATTGATACAGAGCAATAAGACCTGGCTCAAGTTCTTTCAAAAGGTGCTTGACTGGTTGAAGTCAGCGCTCTTTGCAGGCCAGTCAAGCTACTCTACAGCTGTGCCCAAAAGTCAGAAACCAGCGGTAAACAATCTTATAATGTGTTCTACACATAATATTTCATTCATAAAGTTTCCCCCTCTCTCTCTCTCTCTCAGTAACTGCACCTGGAAGCAGTGTTTGCTCACTGAGGACAGCTTCACCTCCACTCCTCCTCGTCCTCGTCCTCCTCCTGCTGACTACCTGACTTCCTCGTCCGTCCTCGACGCTGACCTCGCACCTGTCCTTCGCGGGACCGGGAGATGTTATTCAGACGTTCAAGTACACAATGCAATCTGCGCTCAGACAGCAAACGACACAATGCAATCTATGCTAAGCTATCGCAAATGACACCCATCACCTTGTGGCTGTTTACCTGTGAAACTCCAGAAAGAATCGAGTGTCTTTCTCCAAAAACGTGGGCCACAGTGACTAAGGGACTGACACTCTGGATCGCAGTGATTCATTTCTTGTTATTTTCCTCTCCCACCTGTTGTGTAAGTAGTAGTGCAGAGTATTACACACAGAGCTCGGACCAGTCATAAGACTCATATCCCACTCTGATGCCAGAAGAACAATGAGTCTCTCAGGACAAACTTTTCTCTCTTCCTCATCTCTGTTTCTCATTTTCCACTTATGTGTTGGATTAACTTCCTTTTGAGGACCTTGCCTCCAGTTAAAAAGTGGTCAAATAAACACGTACTACTGTAGCGAGTGGCTCAGGTTGGAGGTCAGTTAGTTTTCTTTACAGGGGCGGACAGAAAGGACGGACAATTGTTTAACTGCCTTAATTGCATCTGAGAGAGATAAACGTGTTAAACTTTTGTAACTAATTAGATTTTAGTGTTTTGGGAGGAAATGGGGGAATATTCTGGAATAGTCAGGCAGGGCTGCTGCGCCCCCTACTGGGATTAAACTGGTTTAACTGGAGTTGGACTGGGTTGGCCATAAACTCAGAAACTGGACAGTAGACTCTGGTGCTGTATGGTAAGAATGGGACCTGGGACAGAGTTTGTCCTCTCTGATTGGAGCCCCTGTTGTGCTGCCTCCCCCTCCTCTCTCTGCTTCAGAATGAAGCGCAGAACAGAGAGTTTTATGGGTAAACGGAGAGCATCAGCTCGCCTCGCTTCAGCATACTTTATTGCGGACATAAAGTAAGCTGATTGGTTGATGCTCCTGTGGGCCAAGTAGGTGTGTAGTTATGCACACAAGCTTTTTTTGTTGTTGTTCTTTTTTAAATTTTTTTTTTCAGGAGTCTTGATTTTGAGGTTTTATGGTATAGTTAATATATTCTGCAAATTGAGATATATTAACTACATAATTCAATGTTTTAGTAAGAACAGATCAGATATTTAAGTGCAAAAGCCTGACAAAAAACATTTTTTGCATACATAAACTATGATTTATATTCTGGACATACATATATAGATATTTACTGGTATTTTTCAATATGCTCTGCTGCAGTGTAGTTTCACAAGTTGACAAGATGGTGAAATTAATTAAAATTTTTGTCAAATTATTTTGTAAAGAAAATCACCCTGATTGACTTATGAATTAAGAAAAAATATCATAATGAATTAATAACTGATTTTCTAAATTAAAATGAGAGATAATATTGGTGTGTATGTTTCATTGAAATTAAATGAATTTTTTAAACATGATAAATGTTTATATAATTATTTAAGTTCCATAATTATTTCCCTCACATTATTTGAGTGGCTCAGAAATTATTAAAGTTAATTACACAGTTTATTCTATCTTTAAAAAAACTACATTGTTAGCACTTAATATATATATTTTTTGTCAAAATTTGGGTGTCAAGCTGTAAATCACACCAGTCATGTTTTGCTTTTTGTTTTTTTGTTTTCTGTAATTTTCCTAAATGGTTGAGAAAACCGATGTTTGAAGATTATTCGATTATTTCAGTGATGTAGAATTTACAATCATGTACAATTAGGAATTTGTTTTTTATTTCTCTATGTGTGTGTGTGTGTAACGTGTTCTGCTTTCACATTTTAGTGAAGAATGTAGCTTCTTCTGTGAAGAGCAAACTGCAATCTGAGCCTTTTTTAACGTGGCAAGACAACAAAATAAATATGATTGCATTTAAACGCTTGGAGTCAGTCCTCATTTAACTTTTGAAAGTATTGATATTTTATGTAACCGCACACAAACATACGCACACAAGAACACACACATAGAGTGTAATACACAGGAGTACAACGATAAGGAGACTTCAGGGACTTGAAATGACCTTGTGGTGCAAGAGGCCACTGTAACGTGAGTAACCTAGTGGAATATTGAGCTGAGTTGTTATCTATGGGCAGCCAAAGTCTGATAAGACTCAGATACTCAATAGACTACTGGTATTATTAGACCCTGGAGCGTCATTGCCAATACATTGACCTTAAAGTAGTAACTGTATTTATTTTCTGTAAACACAGAACTGAGGTTGAATACAGCAGAAGGAGATGTTTTTGTTTTAAATATAGAAGTCTACATCCAAATAGGCTCTACATGCATTTCCATTTATGTAAGCTGTAATGTAGAGCCTCTTGTGAAGCCAGAAAGGCAATTTCCTGGATAATGGGGCTAATGCTCCTATTTCATGGTTTAAAATCTCCTCTGATGACATGTTTGTCACTGTTGAGGCATGTTATGAACTGCCTCTGATTTTGACCTTCACATGGAAATTTCCAAAGCCTGTGTTTTCGTTCCTTTTTTCCATTGTGAATGATGAAGTAAGGACACTGAAATCAGCTGAAGGTGGAGGACACTTTTAGACCGGTGTAAAAGGAAAAGGACTTGAAAAGCAGCAGCAGCAGCAAAGCAAGCTTGCTTTCATTTTAGCTGCGTAAAAACTGTGTGACTATTCCAGCAAAAGCGTGCACAAACCAAAGCTTTTATGTAATTGCATGATGATATCTAGTTTTTTTATATATATATATATATATATATGAATGATGTTTTATCTCTCATTCCAGACAAGAAACACTTGAACAATCACACAAAACATTTCTTCTATGTTCAGAATTTCATTGCAGTTGACAATATTGTGAACATGTCTGCTGTGTGTCAAAGCACTAAAGCTGGAACTGAACTCGCCCTCCAAAACAAACTTCATAATTATGGGCAGATGTTGCCATATTATATAAATTTAGAAGATCATGAAAATCCCACGTCAAAGCTTCCCCCGAGGCCGTTTGGGACGGCCGTGATCATAAATAATTTCTGCGAGGACAAATTTAGTTTTTAACTATCTGTCTGACTGAAAATAAAATCCTCATTGCATATCCATATTGCAACTCTCTTTTTCAACAAATCACACACTAATTACACTGTGTCAAATTTCAGCACAGCAGGTTCTGTTGCCACAAGTTGGCCTATATCTAATTGGACTTCGGCTGAATATTTAAGGCTTGTATTGCCGGTGTTGATTACATCTTCGGCAATACAAAACTCTGGCTAATAATAGAAGCAAACAATGCTCATATAGTTAGATGGTAATTACTTGAACAAAGATGCAGACTCACAACCCAACAGGAAACCCGATATTTAGAAAAAATAGAAATAATTACTTGAATACATTTTATGACAAAAATTTAACTTGCTGAAATAAATTCAAAGATGTAATTTTATCCGTGAGTAGGAAATAAATCCGGTGTAGTTTTAAAACATTGCAGGGTAGCATGTTTCTCGTTTCTTTTGCATTTCTTTTAGCAGAGAAAAGATGCATCTTAAGTGTTACCTTGAGTTTTGGAAGGATGTTCACAGGTCAGAGTTCCTCAGCGGGTAATCAACACCTTGATCAGCAGCGACTTTCTTGTTGTGAATCCTGACCAGTGTATACTTCACATATTTCAGAGTGAAGGTGAACTGAGGTGAGGTGAGAGGGCGTCCCTGGTGCAGGAAGTGTCCGCATGAAAACTTGATTGTGAAGTCCTTGTAAAAAAAATTTGTTTGTTGGCTTCTTTTTCATTTTATTGAAGCCACAAATTCTGCGGTGAAGTGGGGCTATAAATGTTATTGATGGGTAGAGCCAGTCAGAGCAGCCAAAATTTAAGCTCCACTGATCCTTCCAGCTCACTAATCGTTAGTTGTCATTTCTGTCCATAACTGCCCACATCTGCCTACTTCCAAAAACCTTTTTGCATCAGGAAATGGGACTGAAACACAGTTTGAATCTGCCGACCTCTCAGTCTCACAGCTCTGGACATAAAACATCTTCTAGCGTGAAGAAACAGAAGCAAAGTTTGTTTTGCTGGGTGCCATCGTTCATGTCATGTTGAGTGTTATTTTCTTCCCAAGGTAACGTCTCAGCTGCGTGTGGACTATCATATAGCCCTGCAAAAGAGCCCTTGACAATATCAAGATGAAGAACTATTTGTTAAGTCTCCGCCAATCAGCAGACCATCACTTGACATCTCTTGCACATATTGCGTCTACTTTTTCCAATCCTTTATAATCAGATACAGTATATATTTCTCAGGGTGAATATCTGACCCTTCATGCAGTGGAGAGTAAAAGACTGACTTAAGATGCTAAATCTGTGGAGTGGGTTATAAAAAGCAGACCCTCTACTTAAATGCCTTTAGATTCGTCAGAATAAGAAGAATATCCCCTACTTATTTATTCTGGAGGGTTTCACTTCACTTGTTTTCTGTGTGACACATTTAAGAGCATTTCCAGTGCCCCTCACAGCTGATTAATAGTTACACCACGCCAAAAGTTTGGAAGCAAGATCAAATTTGTACAAAAAAAGATCATAGTTTCATTGGTATACTTTGCAACAAAATAAACATGATTATTATATAAAGAGTAACTTATCAGAAGACATTTTTGCTATAATTATCATGTATTTGAGTTTTTCTTGCTTAGATTTTGCTTTCTTCAAAGTAAGCTCCTCTGGCTTTAACAACAGCATGGCATATACAAGGCATTCGTTCCACAAGTTTTTTAAGGTATGTGCCAGGAATTGCATTCCAAGCTTTCTTAAGCTTTCATCAAGTAAGAGACTGCTGATTTGTGGGACGTGCTTTTCTGACTGATCTGATCCAATTCATCCCACACAAGCTCAATTGGAGAGAGGTCTGGAGACTGAGGGGGCCAAACCATCTTTTGAAGAACACCTTCCTCTTCTTTTTTGTCTAGGTAACATCAATGTATACCTAAAGGTAAATTGAGGAAAATGGTGCATATCAATGAAAGCAAAGTCTGATCATGCAGTAAATACATCCCAAAATACATATAACTCATGCTGGTTTTTAAGAAAGGCATTGTGAACAGAAACTTGAAGTTGCTTCCAAACGTTTGGCCCGTAGTGTATATATAGAAAAGCTTGTCTCATAGAGAATTCAACTGTTCGTAGAACCAGCACTGAGGCTTATACAGCTGTTGCAAAGATTCAGAAAGCCTAAAGCTTTGAAGCTGAAGTGAGGTAACTCTAAAAGTAATTATGATGGCATATTATTGCTAGTTCAAAAGTTTGACTAATGAAACTAGACAGCCCAGAACTTTTCAAACAAAATCACATATTTTGAATCATTTATCAAATTGCAGATTCAAAATGTCACCTAAAAACCACTGACAAGAAGATCATTTGGAATAGATGAGTCTATTGAAATAACACATTTGCATTTACACATTCATTACTGAAGAATCCACATCACACGCTGCTTTCGGAGAAATCAGGGATGTTTTTTGTAAGCTATTTTTTATACAGTGTGCATTAGCATGACGTTATTAATGCATCATTTGCAATAAGAGTTCTATTAAAAGCAAAAAAAATACCCCAAACTCAACCAGGTTTTGTGTGTTGCTCAATGTGTGAGACCTCAGGTTGGGGGCTCTGAGGCTTATCATTGAATAATTTTGTAGCCTCGATGAATCTGTGTTATTAGCTATTTGATTTCCAGGTTATGAATAACAGTCAGGGCTTTTATTTCCTCTCTGGGTGTAAGCAGAGTTTGTTTGTTCTATTTAAAGTCTAAACTATCTGCGTCTGCCTACACATACGCTCATTCACATCCTTTACACGTGTCAGGTAGCCAATAACAGTGCAATTATTTCTGCTGTAAGCTCACAAAGCAGGCACTTCCAGTGTGTCACGCAAACCTTGATAAATGTGGATGGACCAGATTATGATGGAGGAGGAAAAAAAAAAGCACTAGACATCAGGTGCTCTGCCGTCGAGCTCAAGCAAGAGCACTGACGCGCCACCCTTTCCTGTCTTTTATGTGTTCTCATTCACATCCATAAATTTCACATTTCGCACATGAGAGCAACCAAAGGACACCCTGAAAAATATTGCAAGCAGTAACTTTTAATACTATAAAGGCGAACAAGATGTCCCCTGAAAGAGGCAGACGTGAATATCATTTCCATGCCCGATTTGGGGTGTTTTACATTGATTTATACATAAAATGGGCCTCAGAAAAGTCGTGGAAGGACTTCTCGAATGCTTAAAATACAGTCCTAATCTTTAAAAACAGGAATCAGTTGACATTGGCTGGGCCTTTCTAGTGTTAAACATCTCTCATCTTTCTAACACCCTGCGATGTTTAAGTTATGGCTGTTGAGTGCAAATGAGCTCCAGTTGAGTTGGGCTAAGCTGATTTTTTCCCATCAGTTTTCAGCATGCTGGTTGAAGCTTCACAGACCCTGGCCCCTTTATATTAAAGTGGGCCCGCTGCGTGAAAGGCATTTCTGAATGCATCCCATGTGTGCGGCTATGAGCAGGGGGTCTTGGGTTCTGTGTACCGGACTGCGAGCTGTGACAAACTTAGGATTATGAGACCGGCTTTTATTTGAACACACCAGAACCAGACACAAACGAGCTAAGTCAGTCACACTTCACGTGGCAGCAAGCAAAGCAGCCGCCATCCTCGTTCCCCCTCCCACTTTCTCCCCTCCCTCCTTTCTTTCGTACTTTCATCCACTTTTAATGTGTGACACTTTGATACTGAACATCCTATTTCCCGTGTTCTGGTCGATTGGCTTCACATGCAGATGGGTTGGTAATTTGCACAGACTCAAAGGTCTCCCTTCTCTCCTGATGCTTTCTGACAACGAAGTGTCTATTCATCCTCTGTGTTAAGCATCCCTCCTAGGACACCGCCTGAATTGCTGTCTCATGCTGCTTCAAGTCTCGTTTTACACTGCAGGAACTGCTGAGGAATTGGATTAGGAACATATTCCTTTAGAGAGAAGCATCACAGTCACCAAGGCAGGCTCGCATCTGAAATGGATAGTTCACTCCGATATCAAAGCTTGTCACATGTTTTTTCTACAAAGTCGCACCAAGTGTATAATAGTGATCTCAAATCACGCTGAGTCCATTTCACACACACCGTCGATTCTGTGGATTCTGTTATACCCACCTGGGAGATTTGGAGAAAACACTGGAGTGTATCAGCGGAGCAGCGAGGAATTATGGGCCTAATGCAGAAGAGGTAACTCCGATCACCCCAGTTCTTCGTATCCTCACATCACCTTAAGTGGCTGCGGTGATCATACTTCCACCAGCCGACCAAAGATCTGTCTTTGGAGAGCCAATTAAGTTTAAATATGCACAGGAGGAAAAAAAATAGCCACTTTTTTATTCCTGCTTGTTCCACTTTGTCTCAAATGACACAAAAGTTGCTGTATCAGAATTTTAAGAATGTTTTGTTTGCAGTTTTGTAGATTTCAAACAGACCCTGTTGCAAAAACACAGTAGTGTGAAATTTAAAAATAAGATATTCATAAATATGTAGTTGAGAACCACAAACACACACACACACAAAAAAAAAGTATTTTAGTCAAGATACTTTTAGGCCTTGGGTAGTCACCACCCATATACTCCCACTATGTCACCCAAGATGTTTTTCCTGCCTCAGCCTTCTGGGTCAAAATCAAAACATCATTTTGAAATTCATAAGAAGGACTGAAGAGACATCCAGAGTTATAAAACACAGGAGAGGAAGCGATGGAGAAAGTGGTACAGTAGATAGTGGGTGGATACAGCGAAGCAAAAAACAGACATGAAGGATGAAACGGGCAAGTGAGAGTGATGAAGTGACACCTGAAAGAGGATGAAGATGAAACTATGGGAGACAATGGAACAACAAGACGAAAGGAAATAAAGTTTAGAAAGATATGCAAATGTCCAAGAAAAAAAGGTTTTGCCATACAAATTGGTATTCATTTTTGAGATTTGTATTGCTATTATTGATGCAACTTTGGACCATTTAGGCCTTAAACTCTTATTTAAGTGAAACCATACGAAAGGTTTAATGAGAAAACAGCTCTCTGCTCACATTTCATAGACCAGAAAGGTTAGAAAAGACTTGTTTAATCTTGAATAAAGTATTTATAATAGATTATGTTTTATATAATGTACTATTTTGTGTTTTTATTTTGCTAAAATCTAAAGTAAAAAGTTTCTCCTAACAATAGCTGTACAGTACAGTGAGTAGCAGTGGACTAAAAAGTACTAAAAAGTTCAACATCTCACTCTGAAAGGTAGCCTTGTGGAGAACAAAGCAACAGAAACTTGAAAGACTTAAGTACAAATAACAAGTCACTTTCCACAAGTAAGCCAATTGACTGAAAGCGATAGGCTTCCTCCGAGACACGTATTATGAGCAAAGTATCGTATAGCAGGCGGATTTTAACTTAATCACTAAAATGACATTACAGAAATATTACAGGGACACAAGAGGAAACTGAGGAAGCAGTGATACAACAAAAAACTTAAAGAAAGTGTTATAAAGTAGAAGAATGATATTAGTTGAATTCAAATATTCATCCATAAACTATTTAAAATTGAACAGACTTATAACCCATCCCTGGCAGTGGGACAAAGTTAGAGTCACATAAGGAGGCCCTGCTCATCATTTCAGACAGTCCTGTTGTTTTTCTCACACCATTACATTTCTGCTGTGATTGTGAAGCCTTTGTTCATTGCCTCTTTTATTACAGTTATTATTAATAAATCAAGCAAGCCGTGAAGCCCGGACAGATAAGTTAGAAGGGGGGGTTGGAGGTGGTAATTGCTGGTGTAACAGTGTGTGCAACCCCGCGGTGGCCTCGTAAGCGACCCGCTTTATTAGATCGGCCCATATCGATCCGAGCTGCACGGCGTTGACTAATCTCCAGGCGAGAGAGAGAGAGACAGAGAGAGAGAGAGACAGAGAGAGAGGATCGATGAGCCTGGATTCAATCATGTCTGGAAACAGAGGAGGTAATTTTTTTGTAATCATGGCTGCTAAATAGGGAGAAAAAAAGTGAGAACAACGCACCCATGAGGTGGGCAGGGAGAACTGCACCTTTTCTTTTTCTTCACTGATATAGTCTGCGATTATGGCTATTCAATGTGAGACACAGATGAATCAATACGAGCCTGCTGCTTGACCTTCAGTAGTTTGTCCACACTGCTGCATCCCCCCCCAAAAAATTAATTAATTAATTAAAAAAAAAGGATCTTCTCAACCCTGCCTGAAAACCTTTTACATCTGGACGGAGGGCCGCCTCTCCAGGCAGATTGTTCTTGCTGGATTTAGAAATAAGACAAATGGGTTCATGAATAAGAGCGGTACTGAAAGCCCCCCGCGCTCCGCCGTGTATATGTGAGGCTCCTCTTAAAATAGTAACATGACAATGGAAAGAGATGACACAGATTGATGTTTTATTCAACAGCGCAGAGAGCCATTACTTTAGACTGCAACTCACATGTATAAACAAATAACACACTCACACACAGTCTCTCTCACACACACACACACACACTACAAATATTCACTTGAAGACTTGTCTAAAATGTCCATGATGTGTTTTACACAGAGTTATATGTGCAAAGCGCAGCGAGGTGATCTGAAATCTGAAAATCTGGTTCCTTCAGCGACAGGTGACACGGTGAGGGGCGACCCGCCATCAGGCACGGGAGTTTCGCTCCTCTTCTTCATTCTCCAGGAGGTAGGCCGGCCTGTATCGCGTCACCCCCCTCCCGTCCACCACCTGGAGGGCCGTGTTTCGACACGTGTTGTCCATGCTGCCCAGTGAGGTGTACCTGCAGGTCGACGACAGAGAGACGATTCAGACCAAGAGCAGACCAAGACCAGCACAGACTGAATGGACAAGACAAGATGTGGTAAAGGCTGCGTGTATTCTTACCCTTTATCGTAGAGAATACAGTAGGGCACGTATAACGTCCTCAAGAAGGACCAGATGTCATGATACGTCCAGTCCTGTAGAGTGTTAGAAGACATCAAATGAAATTGTTTTGTGATTGATTCACGGATGGTTCAGTCTAGGAGAACCTCTGTGGATTCAGATGCTCACACATAAACTGCGTGTTCTCCGTGTGTAAACAGTTTTTCTTCCAAATGTATCTTGTGTATCATTGCGGCTGTCACACTATGATGGCTTAACAGTCAGTCAGTGCCATTTCTAAATGCACTGAGAAATCTAAAACAAAGCAGTTTACATTGTGTTTCTGCTAATCTATACTTCAGTGAGCCTAAGCAGATGAAAGAGCAACAGCATGTCTCACAAGAGGTGTTGACTCACAACTTGTTTCCGGGTTGTACTGGACCCATTACTGTATACTGTGCAGGTGTGCTTACTTTTTTATGTGTGAGGGGGATTATTTTAAGCTTCACAAATGCAATATTGCTGCAGGCCTGTTGAAGTGCATTAAACTGTGCAGGTGTTGTGATATTTTATTTACACCCTGTAGCGCGCTGAAACCTCAGTCAAGATGACAAATAACATTAAGTGTAACAATGGGGAATTTGCCTGGCTGGAGCAGTGAAAACAGATTTGTATTACCAGTCGAAAAGCCGTTTCTCCCGCAGCGCTACACACACTGTCGCTTTAAAAATATGAGGAACTGCTTGGTTCTTATTTTTATAATTAATGTCTGCAGGCATTCTTAAGACTAAAAACGAAAAAAAAAAAATCAGGTGAACTAAACCTCACTGTCCAACTGTTCAGTTTAACCCATGTTTTTATGACTTAATTTACTGTTGATTTTGAGGGGTTGAGAGATATCTTGCTCCTTTAAGATAAGATTTTTTGCTTTTTAACCAAAGATAGCAATGATACAACAAAAGACAAATACAGAGACATAATGAAACAGCACGTCTATGTCATTTGTGTGTGCGTGTCTCACTAGTAACGGGTTGACTCTCATGTAGTTTGGCCAGCCGGGGTCGGTGGGACACATGGGTGTGAGTGTGTGTGAGTAGGGGTCACTCCTCCTGGTGCCCATCAGGACAGCCTTCAGCTCCGGCCTCCTCTCCTGCACGTCGCTCAGCGCCTGCTGTATACTCCCCTCCACAGAGAACAGATCCAGGTCATATCTACGGGAGACACGTCCCAAAATAATGAGTTTTCACACCGCGATGCAGAGGTTTGGGATCTTCTTTTGACAAGAGAACAATAACACAGTAACAAACTACTGCGACTACTAACGCTGGCCGACACCTGTTAAGTAAAATTAATCTGTAAAAAAACTATCAGCTGAAATGTGTCTGTCTAACAATATGTAATACTGTAGGCTGATGGTTCACCTTTTTATCGTCGTGTCCTGTAGGAATCTCTCCATTTCTGGGAATGGAGAGACGATACGGATATACAGAGCTTTCACCTTGTCTTTACCATCTGGATACCGCCTGAGAGTGGCAGGAGAGAGAGAGAGAGAGAGAGAGAGAGAGAGAGAGAGAGAGAGTGAGAGAAATCGGACATTAAAAAAAAAAAGAGATTATAATTTCCCGTTTATCCTTATCACAATCTCCTGCTATCTGTCCAATAAAGGTCAAGAGAAGTCCAAATGGTCGTCTGTCATGTCCAAGATTTTTCTCCAGTTGTTGCTGAACTCATTTTCTCCTTCGCTTACCTCTTACTGTGATACCCCACTGTGCAGAAGTGGTATCATTATGTTTTTAATTTGAATCTCCCTTTCATCTCTTCCCTCTCCGGTCATTTGTTTTGTCCTGATTAAATCATTCCTACCCCAAAAGGTACTGACAGTCTTATCTGGTCTTCTCCCCTCCCGTTACCGTTTCAGTGCTGCATAGTAGAGATGGAGCAGCGCTGTACAGTCTTTGCCTCCGTTGAAGCCGACGCAGACTTCCTCCATCGCATACTGATCCAGTGCAGCCTCTATCGTTTTCAGCGCAGACATAACTTTCTCGCCCAGCGGAGAGCCTGCGGGAAATGAAATCCACGGTGAGAGCACGTTTTACAGTGAATGTAGTCAAATTTTGTCGGTTATAATATAAATGATCCCTCGTTCTTCCATCAAAGAACAAGTACAAAAAATCTGCTTATCCTCTGTCTCACTTTATTGATGCTTGATTTTATTCTCCCCTCAGTCTCATGTTAGTTATATTCTTTTTTAATAATCCTCTATGATTTTACAGCAATAATTACTTCAGTCTTACTGCTTCCTTTATTGATCCCAGTATCCGTGTAAAGTGTAAGAGTTCTCTGCAATATTCACTTTATATTAAGTTGACATAGTTTAACTATTATCTTCCACCACCCTCCCTCTCCTCCTCACCGCTGTTGGCCAGTGTGTAAACCTCAGCAGTAGCGATGGACACCGGGTCAGTGACTAAGGGCACCACGCTGCCCTTTGGCAGCTCATCTAGCAGCTGTGCCCGGGCTTTGTCCACCTTGTCCTGGCTATCTGAGTCCAGGACCAGCCTGACTCTGTGATAGTTGCTCAGCCAGTCAGGATAGGAGCCAAGAGCCACCTTCCGGCCCCAACCAGCCTGCAGTTTGGTCAGCACAGGGGCGATCTCTGCTTCATCTGCGTTCACAAACACCTAACAGGAAAGCACCTTTGGTTAGTTTGCTTATACTATCTAGAACACCGTATTCAGGTGGGTTTGTGAAGGACAGGTATGGTCATGGTGTTACCTCACGAGAGTGAAAAGTGGTCCCTGAACCAGCAAAGAGGTGCTCCAGCCCACTGAAGGCCCTCTCCAACAGAGATGGGATCCCAGGAAAGATATAAACATTATGCACACTGACCTGGAAGAGGAAGGTGGATGCATAATTTTGTCTGTCTGATCCTATTATTTCAGTATGACAGGGAGGACATGACCTCTTGCGAATCATATGTTCTATATATATAAAATAATATGGTACTACAGATGTTAACCATACAGAGCACTATCATCTTCATTAAGGAACAACATCAATATGTAAATGAATTCCAGTAAACTACAACAAAAATACTTGCAGGCTAGTATTCCTTACACTGCTGTTTTCTGTAAATGTTCAATGTAATTATTTTGTCCACTCTGAGAAACTGCTTCTCACTCCTGCGGCGCCTGGTATGTGGTTGATGTTGCAATCGGTCTTTTAAAATAGCCCCACGACAGGATGGAGCAGACAGAACATTATGTGACTGTGAGTGGAAATCTGAACATCTTCCTGTTGTGTCAGCTCGGAAATTTTTGTTTGCCTCAAAAAGCCGAGTGAAAAGGTAAAGCAAAGAACAGCCGATATTTGAGACGTCAGTTTTTACAAAGGGTGTAAGCAGTCAGTCAGCAGGTGGCGGGTGCTGATCCTTTAGAGTTCAAGTATAATTTGATCTATTTTACTATTTTTTACAACATGATTCAGAGTATGTAACAAGTGCGGCTTTATTAAGGAACTAAGCTAATCCTCCTCCGTCCTGCATGCACTCACCAGTGGGTAGCGGAGCAGCTGTCCAGTCTGAGCGTCAGTTCCATAGTTGAGTTTGGCTGAGCGTGGCACCATGGCCAGCTTCATAGCAGCACTGTTCTTATCCACCACACCAAAGAATTCCTCAACTAGCTGGGTGAGCTCAGGGTGGGGATGTAACTCCTCTTGAAATGCCATGGCAATGCTCTCGAAGGTGACGTCGTCATGGGTGGGGCCTATGCCCCCCGAGGTAATGAGGTGTGTGTACTGAGGCGAAAGAAGGGCCACCTCTTTGGCAATGACCTCCTGGCTATCTGGTATGACGGTTATCCGCTGCACAGACACACCAAGCTTCCTTAGTGCTCGTGCTAGAAAAGCACTGTTGGTGTCCACCGTGTGACCCTGAGAGACAAAGGACGAGAAGAGACACTCAGGTTTGTTTTAACCGTCATTTGAATATAACATTCAGAGACTTAGTGACTCCAAGGTCTTGCTTGATGAAACCCAGTGATTCACAGTGACTCATAGTGAGCATGTTTTGATGTTGAGACATGACATTGAAAAAAATCAAAGGCTTCATGTTTAAATCATCTTTAACGCATCAGATCAAGAAATAATGGCAAACTTGTCATTTTAAAACCAAGCACTGCTGCCACATGGAATAACTGTTGTAGGCTTTTCCTGGCATACTTATGAACTAGAGTGTCATGTTAAAATGAATATATTGAGAAAATCATGCTTTCCAGCTCTTTGATCTATTCGAAAAAAAAAAGTGAGGATTTATTTTTATTGTCTTCCAGGCACTTTCAAGGATTCTCAGTGAGACATCACACAAATACAGCTTTACTGTGGTACAAACCACAAGTGTCTATCAACACTTAATGACCTTGAGGATCTCATCTCCAATGATGAGAATGGCTGCAGTGGGAGCATCCCCGTTGGCTGCATGGGACGGACTTGAGCCCTGGCGGTTTGTGGACATGTTTGCTTCACAGAAATGAGCCGCCAGTCTCCTTACACGCACGGCCGCTCTACTCAGCTTGGGAAGAGAAAGGCTGGAAGACAAAGGCAAAATGCTTACAACACTGTTTATTAAGCATTTGAACTTGCTGCATGTTTGTTTTGCTCTCAAGTGTAAAATTGGGACATCTGTGAACTCTAAATGCTTGTTCAGGTATCATTAGTAAACAAAGGCATGAATCACCCTGGTCAATAGCAACTTTATCAAGACATGCAGTAAAATGCAGTTTATCTTAAGTTTTCCATGTTTTTAGTGTGTTTTCTATATACTCTCCATTGCTTTTGTTGTGACCCATTAAGGGACCATTAAGGATCAGAAAAGTTCATTTTGAAGCTTACATCAACATGAAGAATCCATATAAAGTATCCTAAAATGTTTTGTTACAGATCAGGCCCTCTTCTCCTTCATAAGTTATCTCCTACCAGGGAGTAGTATCCTCGATGAAAGAAAGAGAGAGGAAGACACAAAAGAAAGGGGAATAGGAAGAAACTGTGAGCAGTTTAGGCACTTAAGCAGTACAGACAGTGTCAACTGAAAAGGATCTCTTATCAGTTGTTTCTTGACAACATATCAGCTAATGGGGGCTTGGAGTTCAAGGCAAATAGTGCAAACTGAAAGAGGATGTATTTAAGATATTGCATTTAGATGGCAGCAATTATCTCAAGAGGGGTTTAGTTAATGAATGAATGGTTAACTGCACTTTCAATAGTTTATAGTTGGACTACAGTAGTCACATATAGCAGACTAACAGACACTGTTAACACTGCAAAAGTTTTCTGTCTGCAAGTTTCATATAAGAAGATCTGACAGATAATACTAAAACATGCTGATCAAACAGGACAGGACAGGTCAAAGGTCAAACGACATTAACAGGCTGTCAGTGCGGGAGGTTCAATGTCCATGTAGTTATAACCATCTCAGAGTATGTGAATGATTGACCATTGTGCTGTGTGTATTATAGCACTGATGGGAACCACAGGAGCATGCTAATATCTTCACCTCACTGTACTCTCTACTTTGCGTAACACTGTGAAATAACCGAAATGGTGAAATGAACCTCATGCACACTTGTTCGCCTTCAGACAACCATTCGCATCTAAAGGATTAAGATCAATAACAATGTCAAGTATTTACTTAAACTAAAAGGTGACAAGTCTCCTTGCTAGGTTACTTAACCCATTGTTGGGGGCACTAGCAGCTGGAGAGTAACAGCACCCAAGTACAGTTGCGAAGTAGCTTATATTCTGTCTGTGCTGCCTTCTCTGCCATATACTGTGAAGAAACACATTATATTGCTTTTCTAATCTGGCAAACCAAACTCATTAAAACCGAGGGAACTTACTCCTGAGCCGCATATGTCCTCGTTACGTACGCTACCGTTCTGTGGCTACTCGGTGTCACTCGGGAGGAGACACGTCGCCGGCCGTCCAATCAGAAATGAGAACGGCTTTAGGAACATGACGGACAGCCAATCAGATTGGAGGTGGGTCCTGACGGTCAGCCTTCTTCAATGTACGCGGAAGTAATCGACAGACTTGTCTGCTGCGCCGGAATAAACAAATACAGAATATTGCTATTTAAAGCGTTTGGATGACAAACTACGATAAATTTTAGATAAACGAAAGGCACCGACGAGCTGCGAGATGCCGCCTCGCCTCCATTCGGACAGCACGACGCTGACAGCTGCAGGGACACGACTTCTTCTCTCCTGATTTAAAGACGCAGCCGTGAGTGGTCTGCCTCTGCCGACTGGAGGAGTCGATCACCCGACTGACCTCAAAGCAATGTCTGCAAAAGCATCCGCTGTTAGTGCTGCTGCCTAGGGGTGGCGCATGTTTGCATGTCTACAACCGCGAGTCTGGTGCACTGTCCCCATGATTATACAGTCCTTACCTCCTTTTAATTGGTTTAAGATCTATTTCATGCATAAAGAATAAAAGAAAAAATCCATTGAAGATCTGAGGTTGGTACTAATCATGCCAAGAAACTCTTTGCATTCCTGTCCACTTACCCAGATAGCACCAAACACTCAATTCAAGCAATCATGTAATATTTAGATGTAGATGGAGGCCTCTTTTACTGGAACTGTCGTTTGAAAAGCAAAAGCACAGGTGTTATTAGTTATTATTACTATTTAAGGGCAAGAGAATGCACAATACAAAGACCAGAGAAACTAAAAGTAATTAAGCCATCCTTTGTTTTAATATCCACACTTGTGCTTCTTTTGCTGTGATGTGTCAAAATGTCTGAAAAAGGGCCAGTTGCATATGTAAAGAAGCACTGGGTGCCTGTGAGCAGTCAAACAGGAGTTGTTGGGGTTGAGTCAAACACTTTGCTCAGGGACATGTTTACCAGATGTTGGCATTTTTATTGTTCATGCTATGGCTTGTACAGAGAGGCTAGTCTCTTTCCACCATCATGCCGCTCTAAGTCACATTAAACATGTGACTTGCATAAAAATAAGCCTCTGGTATTGTGTCGATTGCTAACTGGGGGAGCAGTGACTGTTACAGGCGATCCGTATGGTTTGAAAAGAGTGTATCATAGAAAATATAAACCCAGCTGCCAGTTCACTGTGAGCAAAACACTTATATCATTCATTTTGTCCATCACATTTATATAAACGAGGGTAGGCTACATAACAGAAACACTCCTCTGAATATATACAGTGCAGTACAACAGCACCACAAAGTACAGCCTCCGAGATGATGGGAAAGTTGAATAAACACCTTTCTAAAAGAGTTTCAACACCAAACATTACAACATTCACTTGAGCAGGATTTATTGTGGGACTGTTGTAATCGGCTGGTACTGGTGCACATTATAAACAGGCAACTGAGTCTGTATACTTCTGTGTGCTTTACAAATACCCCAATAATTATAAAAATCATTTATAACATAATGATAAATCAATAAGTACCACACACACCCAATGAGACTATTAAAGGACTGCAACAGGGCTGCTATAGGAGATGAAAACACAGAACGAAGGTGACGATGATGCAGAAGTGATTTGTGGTTGAGAAAAGGCTGAAGCGTGTTGTTCTCGTGTGGTATTTATTTAAGGTGACTTTGATGCTGCTGGCCCCGAGCGGTGGGGTTTCTACTTTTGCGCAATCTGCACTGAACGGGCCAGGTGCAAAACAGGGCCAAAAACACACGCGCGCACACACACACATGCACGCACACACACACACACACACATGCACGCACACACACACACACATGCACGCACACACACATGCACGCACACACACACACACATGCACGCACACACACACACATGCACACACATGCACGCACACACGCTCCGCGGCCAGATGACGTTGCCATTTGCTCGCGGAAGTGGTTTCTGTCGTGACCATGGGCAGGAGGGGGAGGAGGAAGGGAAGGAAAGAGAGAGGAAAGAAGAAGTTTAGACTCATCTCATAGGAAGTTGAGTGTGGGGCGTCTGGTGCACTATAAGTGATAAAGAAATAATAAAAAGCCATCGACCGTAAGTCCTGTTAGATGAAAGTTAACCTGATAAGTTTGTGTAGCAGCAGCTCGGCAGGCAGGAGGGGCAACTCGAGGCAAAAAGAGGAAGAGAGCTGGTAAGTTGCTCTTTAAAAGTTGACCGCACTTTTAATTCGGGGACATGGTTTGGTTTGAGTGTGAGTGTGTGTGAGTCTCTTTATCAGAAGTTTGAGGCTCACTCCACGGCCGCCCTGCCCTCCGTGTTTGAAGCCGTGTGACCGTGAAGGCAACACGGCGGAGGAGTCGAGCCTGTCGGGCTGCTGTAAAAAATGTTGTTGGTGTCGCTCGCTCGCCTGTTCACGCTCGGCGCACACCTTTGGCTAAATTTTTCACTTGTTGCTCACTCTCTCTCTTTCTCTGGGTGTGTGTGTGTGTCGGACGAGCTTTTTGTCCCCTCGCTGTTTAAAACACGCAGTGATGAGGAGTCAACTGAGTGGCCCCGAGCCTCCAGTGACTGAATAGAGAATAGGTCATTAAACCAGACGCCCGTAAGACACAGCTGAGTAATTGTTGTGCATATGACTATAAAATCTTGAATCTTGAAACAGTTTGAGACACTTTTCATGCAACAGAGTTAAACACTTCCTGACTCCGTCCTCTCAGTTGTTATGATTTTCAGCTTTTCCTTGTTTTATATGAGAGAGAGATGGATTATCTTTGCATCATGGACGGTTTTCAGGCAAAACAAGTAACCCCGAATGAGTCAGCTTTTGAGAAATCATGGTTGTTCACCACCTGATCAATTGAGAGAGTAACTGACACATTGGTTTTTGAATGAAAATGATCATCAGTTGCAGCCCTGCCGTGGGTGTTTTTAGGTATATAGGTGAATAAAGGGTCCTGGTAGTGTCAAAATCAGAATCAGTGCGCACACACGTTCAATCACACAGTAAACTTACAGTCATGCACTGGTAGGCCTCTTTCTTTTGTGCCCAGCGTATCCATGGAGACCCATCAGCAAAACTCCCCTCAGATGTGTTGTAACGAAGGGGTCAGCGAGACAGTCGAAGTTCACCGTGGACGAGTGAAGGACAGGCCGACGATTATGGAAGCGGGATTCAGGGGTATGCGGGATGATTGAGGCGACCGAGAGCGGTGGGCTCAGTAGTGCTCTTATCAGGGTCAGCCACACTGCTCAGACCAGCAGACCCTGACGTGATATTATATGGGCTTGGGATGGGGGGGGGTTATCTCCACTGATGAAATGGAGGGGAAGAGAGGGGTCTAATCAACGACTGATCCGAAAAATGGTAGATTGAGCCTCATGTCAGGAGCCAGACGAGTAAGACACATGTGCACACACGTTCGCAAACACACACACAGACAAGGACAAAAACAACACAAGCAGAAGGACACCCTAATACACAATCTGTCAGTCAAAAGGGAGCATCACGGCCACTCTATCAAAGCACTGGCACAATCCAAAAAAACTCACTTAAAATTGGATCTGTCCAATTCTGCTCAAACCGTATCAATCACCAGTGGAAGCTTTGGTTGTCCTTTGATTGACGGTGCAGCGTGACACTTGTGATTGTTACAGCTTCACTTTGGCAGGTGTGAGTGCCTGTGCACATAGCCACAGACACACACACACACACACAGATTTTTTTCTTTCATGTAAGCTGTGAATGTTTGGGCCGACATTAGCCTCGAATTGGGCTGTGTTACTTTGCTGTTGATCAGTTGCATCGTCAAGGTCTGAAGCCGCTTTAACCACGTCAGCACTGTTGACAGGACATGATGTGGTGGTGTTTGTCCATGTGAGGATGTTGTTTTTCTCTCTCTTTCTCTGTCCAACATGCGGACTATATCTGTCTGTGGCGAGGTATGTTTGTTTGTGTCTTGTGCATATGCGAGCATGCTATCGAAACGAAGTGTGGGAGTATGTTTTTCGAGGTCTTTGCATGTGGTTGTCCGTCCCTGCATCTACACAATAGGGCAGAGCCTCAGCTGCGTTTCCCCCCAATGCACTGCTCGGTCTAGTGCAGCCAGCATGCTCAGTGCTCAGTACTCTACATCAACTGCAAAGAGATTAATATCTTGTCTTGTGTGATGTTCAAATTTAGAAGTTGGTTTAGCTTGGGTGTAATTTACACCCCCCCACAAAAAACCTAACTTCAGTCACACTGTGATGACAGTCAGTGATATTTATGGAGTCTGTATTGGCTGGTTGTGACCATTACAGTTTTTTGTTTTTTTGTGCAAGCATGAATCTGTTGGGTCATGTGCTTCGAGTTGAGAAATGTCTCTGCATCATGGTTGATCTCTTATTATACAGAAAGCTGAGATTGCATTTTTTGGTGTCCCCTCTTTTTGCACATTCTCCCTCCATGTCCTGGCCCGGGGTAAGGTGTTGGTTGTGGGATCAAAAGCTGCTTCTTTTGCCAGTCAAGGTGACTTCAGGGTTAGGTTGGTGTCTGCCTGACATTAGAATGGGCAGGTAGAATGGTTTCTTTTTTATCTATAAAGTTTAAAATAAAACAATAAATATATAGCAATTGCTATAAAAGTAACTCACTTATTTGTGCAGCTGGTTTAATGGTGGAAGCAGTCTGTACAATGGAAAAAGTATTGATTTACTTTTGGATGTCTTTAGTTGTGTTTGCAGATCAGATACTAAACACCTTTTACCATCATTTATAACTTAAGTGTTATATGCTTAAATAAAACTGCTTTGATTCAGTTTCCTTTGAGCAGGAACAAGTGTTAAGTGTTCACTTCAACCTGGTAAAGGAAAGCCTGGTTAATAGTTAATAGAATTTTTGATAATAAAAAATAAGTAAATGAATATGTCAAGTTGAACATGGTACTGAGTTGAGGTGAAGTGAGGTGCTTATCCTCAAAAGGATCTTGATCTACTGTGGCTTGGATAGTCAAATTTACTTAAGTTTTGATATCTCTACCAAAACAATACTTTCAGATACCTTACTTTGAGGAATGTAAACACGTTTTTGTTCACAAATTCACCAATCTGATCAGAGAATATGTAAACGAGACCTGACAAAGCATTTCCCTCTAACTTTTGGCACTTGATACTTTAAGTGCTTGATGTCATTGACACATTGGTACTCAGCAAGTGTTCAAGTTGGACTAGGAAGTGGAGAAATAACGCCGTCTGCGACAAATAAGCCGTTACAGCAAGGGGGTGTGGGGGTAGTTGTAAGCAGAGAGAGGCAGAGAGTGGCAGCAGGAAGGGAATGATGGAAGGAGATAGAGATGTGGGAGTGTGGTTAGAGGGGGTGGTGAAGGGGGGGGTAGGCGAAACCCAAAATAGCCAGCTCACATGTTTGCTGTGTGCGTGGTGAGCTATGAAGCCTGCAGAAAGGCCTCCTGCTGAATGCCTGCCTAATCTAATGTTCACTCTCACCCGTAATTTTTGCAAATTTGATTGCCATTTTGCAGCCCGTATATATGTGTGTGTTCGCACGTCTTCTTCTCCAATCAGAGAGGCTTTCCTCTCATCAGTTTACGCTGTCCCCTTCCCTACTCAGTGCTCATCGTCTTCATCATTGTCTTTCTTGTCTCAGTAATGTGAGCTGATGCTAGACAGCGTCTCAGGCTGGCAATAGTCCAGTAAAGGTCAATGATTAGGCCCGTTTACTCATCTGTGGCCTTTTTTTTGGCCTAGTATATGTAAGGGGTTGAAGATCGAGGCCGGTCAAATCAGATTACACACACTCACGCACACATACACACTCACAGGCAGACGCGCAGTATAAGAGCAGACAGCAGATGTGGCCCTGCAGCGTGTACATTAGATCCAGAGCTCCGTCTCGGCCTGTCTCTGACTGCTCCATCTGATAAATACTGACTAGCTGCAGCTCCCACAGTTATTCCATCTGCCCCATGCATAGAAACAAAACACACACTAGCTAACTTGCATCAGGCAAGCTGAGACACAAACGTCCTACACATGCGGTCCTTTCGGTTAATTCCTTTCATTCCACAGAGTGTGTTTCAACACGCACACTGGATTATTGCCTTTCTCCTATCACTCTTTCTCCTTCCTCCGCTCGTGTTCGTTACTTTCTTCAGCCCGATCTTACTCTGTTTCTTGTGTCAGTGTTGTGCTCTCTGTTTGCTCAACCAACTGGGGTTTGTTTACATCAAGGAGGTCCCATGACCCCTCTCCACAGCTGATCCTAGGAGCAAAGCATGCCGGGAGTCAAGTGGCTGCAAGGGCAGCATTGGAGCACGCTGTGATTGGCTCTTTGAGTTTGTGTGTGTGCGTGCGTGTACAGCGTGCTGATGTGCACTTTGGTGTTTTTAGGGTTACAGACTCACAGGCAGCCTGTTTTGGCCGATGGAATATATGGTAAGACGTTCAAATAATACAAACCATCAAAACTGACACAGTGGCAAGGGGGTTACTTCTTCTCACCACAATGTAACGGCAGATAGAAAGGTCAAAACTCCTCACAATGATGTAAATCAGTCGTCATAATGGCATTGACAAACTGATGAGTGGTTAGTGAAGGATAGATTAAAATATGTCAAGTATGTTTCTTTAGGAGATTTAAATATTGGTCTCGACCCTCACTAAAAATCTAGGGCTGCATAATTACATCAAAAATGCTCTCAATATTGTGAACATGACTGCAGCTTTTTGAAAGATGTGATAATTCACAGAATTTACACTTTGATTCATTTTCAATTTATCTTCTTGAAGTGTGCCCTAATATTCTGTTCTGTTCATTTTATTCTAATTCAACTTTATTAGATTGTGATTTTTCAGACTTTGAAATGAACAAGTGGAACTTTGTGTGACCCACTTCTATTGCTTTCTCAGCAGCAGCAGCAGCAGCAGCAGAAAACAGAAGTAGTGTTCAATATATTTTGAACAAAGCATAGTCTAATAAAAAAAACAGTACAGCATGATACATTAAATCATTGCACCCTTACCAGTGATTAAAGAACACATCCTATTGGCATCCTATATCATTAAGACGTTTTCCCCTGCTCCAGTCTAAAAGAAGTATTGTAATGTAGCTTATATGGCAGGATTGTACAATTGTGCAAAACTGAAAACCAAAGCCACAGTGAGTAATCATGCATGTCTAAATGTTGCAGCTCTGTCAACATAAATGCATTGTGGTTTGAATGAGTTACACTCAGTTGTTAGTTTATCACGCACATTTAGTTAAAAATAATGCAGTATAAATCAGCAATTCTGCAACAAATTCTGCCATTGTGAAGGTTTCATTGTTCCATTTTTGCATTATGTTCAAAAATTGAAAGTGATATCCTTCACGAAGGTAGACTCATTTGTAGGCTTGTTGAATTAGACTGCATTCGTTTTAGTGTGATGTACTAGATAAAGTGTCAATTTATTTTAAATGATGTATATAATAAACTGATATAAATTAAGGATAGCACAAAAATGACTCAAAGACTAATTTAACCTAAGAGAACAATACCATCTTTCTGTCATCCCCAAGCCACAGTGGGTCATGTATTTGACTGGTTACAGGCATGGTGCAGGCTTCAGGTGGAGGGGGCTGTCTTTTGCCCATCACTTTCATACCACTCACCACCCATCATATCCCCGCATGGAGCACGGTGAGGGATATCACCTCGAATGACACTCCAGTTCTCTGCAGTTGTCTGATTTTTGATCCTTCACTTCCCCGAGTGCACCACTCGACTAGATGACGACGGTGCGGTGGTCAAACGCAGTACTGCAGGGACTGTTTCTCATGGTGTCATTTGAGGAATCCTTGCTATCCACTCTGCTGGGTTCCTGTGTCACTCTATGGGTGGTTTCCTCTGCTTTCTGCAACAATGCCTTCTCATCAGATACGCATGAATGTCGGGTTCAATCTGTGGGATCTCTGCTCTCTGTCTGCCTCTACAGAATCACTCGGTTGTTATTGTGCTTGCCTGGTAATAACCTGTCCTTTCCCCTAGAGAGCTCTAGTCATGTAGTAACACAGGGAATATTCACCATGTGAGTGTTTTTTTTTTTTTTATTTGTCCACTTTCATCAAGGTTACATAGAGTGACCTCATGTCACACTCAGCCCACAGAGGGAGGGTGAGCCCTCTTCCTCTCTGTCTGTCTCCATCCTCTCTCTCTCTCTCTCTCTCTCTCTTCCTCTCCCCGTCTTTCACTCCGTTTCTCAGGTTACCAAACATGAATAAGGGAGGAGCCTTGAATAGCCAACATGGACAACCTTTCTCCCCACACATGCACACACAAATGGCCTCCCCCGCCTCACTCCACATCCTCCCCTATTCCACATCTCATCTCCCCTTGGAGTGTCTGCATTAATGTGCGGGAGCGCGGCATCTTGCTGTGCATACACATGTACGCTGCTAAATGACTGAGGCTGCAGAGAGGAGGTGGGGGGAAGGGGAGGAAACAGGAAGGAGGTAGGATAGGAGGTGGGGAGGGCAGAGGCAGCAGTTGCAGTGTCTGTGAGTGTGTGTGTGTGTGAGAGAGAGAGAGAGAGATGTAAGAGAGAAAATGGGAGGCAGCATCACCCGTCCAGACTGGGAGGAGGGGAGGACAGACAGCGTGATCGTCCCTCTAACAGACAGAGGTGGAAGGAAAGTGGGAATGAGAGACAGACGTGAGGGGAGAAGAGGAGCACAATGAAGGAGTGCCATTGTCCACCCTGGCAGCACTGACATTTCACCATCTGCTTAAAGAGAGAGAGAGGGAGAGGGAGAGGGAGACAGAGGAGGGACGAAGAGAAGAGAAGAGAAGAGGAGGCAGCCAAACGGAGGAGAGGATAGATGGAGAGGAGCTGCCGGCAGTGACTTTGTGAATTAATCGAGCGGAAGAGCGGATCAGAGGAGAAACACGTTTTTCAGGGAGTGGACGGACGGAGAGCCAGAAAGAGGAAGGAGAGGACGGATGACCGGACAGTCTGTGGCTGTTTAAACATTAATGTGGTTCTCATGTGAACACGGAGCCCAGCTTTAGATAAATCATGGATTATCAACTGTATGCTTTTTAAACAAAAAAAAGAGGAACACTTTTTGCCATTCATTAAAAAAAGAAAGAACTCTTAGTAAAATTGACTAGACTCACTTTATACAGAACTATTTCAATTACTTTTTTTGTTTGTTTGTTTTTTTTTATAAATATAGACTCTTTGTGACTTTTGATTTTCTATTCTCTGTGAGCATATGAATTACTCTGCAGGATGTTATACAATCATTATCTTTGTTAGCTGCTGCACAAAATATTCAGGTTGTTTTTATGCAAGTTTTCTACACATCAGTGTTGTCTTTTAGAAGTAAATGGTTAGTGTAGTCATTGTTTTTACTGTTATTAGCAAAGTGATTATTGTTTTTTTTTTTAAATATAATCAGACATACAGTTTCACGTGCCCTAGTTGGAGTCCGTGCATGCATGGGATGTCAACATTGATTGGGTTTTATGGCTGGCGCGACGCTGGTCAAACTTTGATCATTTCCTGAAACCTATTGATCTCTTGAGGAGTCTGTAGTTTTCCTCCTGTTGGATGAAAAGAAGCTCTAATGTGGAGCCTTTGATGCAGCAATTAATTGCTGGCATGTGATTTGACAAAAGCAGTTACCTCTTTGTCTGAAGATTTCTGCAGTTGTCGGGACTTCTCAGTATATATCCTCCGCAGGCATCTCTTTTAATGTCTGTTGCCTTAGCAACGGGCGGCAGCTGCAGACAGAACAAGATGTAAAGTTCCTTTTTTTTGTTGTATGTTTTAAAATTGGTGCTGTTCTGTTAGGTAATTGTAAATATTAAGTAGATAAGAAGCACTTGACTTGATTAGCCTATGGTTGTGTGCAGTTTTTAGACTTTCTTTCTTAAGCAGGATTTTTTTTTCTTTTTCTAGACAGTCTTTGTCTATGCGGAGCTCGGCAGTCTCCGAGAATCAGGGTTGTTTCAGGTCACCTGTCTCCCCCTCCCCATTCTGTGTTAGTCTTGTGCGCGTCGGCTCAGCCCGTTTGTCCTGATCTCACCTTTCTCAAACGGCAACTACCATCGTCATCAGTCAGACTGATGTACCATTATCAGGAACAATTGGTTAAATGAGATTATTGTACTGGTTCCACTTGTACATATCACTCTGTGCAGCTGCTTGGCTTCAAGGCCAGTCATCACTGATCATTAGGTGTGTCATGTTTGTGTTCCTTTTAGTGTGTGTGTGTAGGTGACTCAGGATTTCTGCTCATGTAGAGGGTCATTTCCTCAGTCACCTGACCTACACTGTGTTCTGTGCACTAAAACATCCTCGGGCAGCCTGAGGGTTAATTCTGCTCATAGAGCATTTCAGCACCCTGTGTATGAGAACGCACCCGGATTTTCCTCTTTAGTGTTAACAAGTCCAATTATGTTGCTTTTTTAGGGTTATATTAGGGGTTTGACAGACTGCTTTGTTTGTTCTGCATGCTCTTTGATTGTCCAAATACCGGATGTCTTTTTGACTTTTCCAGCCATACTTCTTTACAGCTTTCTGGAGATCATCCCAGCCTGTCTGGCAGTACATGAGTGTGACTGGATCCTCCATGGTGCTTTTTGGCCAAGACCAGATGGATGACTAGCTAGACTTGCTAGACAATCCCTCTGTGGTGCTAGACCAGTGTAGGCGACTGTTCCTTTACCATGCGCCCACTGCAAGCTGGCCCTCTGTGCTTCAGACACAGTTAAGTTCTGAAATGTTAGTGTGTGGAAAAATCTACCTTTTCACTTGGCATCACTGAAACACCGTTGCCAGGTTTACAACGTCGTGTAAGTAGTCTCGGCAAGGTGTCCTTTGATGGAGTAAAGGTCAACAGATTGTAAATATGACTAGTGCCTCAATAGCACTGAGGTGTAGGCCAGCGAGCTTGCTGCAGGACTGCTGCAAGTGTAGCCTTGCCTCCTACTGAGGTCAAACTGCTGCAGACTGTTTTGTTTGTAGGACTTAGGGACTCTGTGAGAGACTGTTAATGTAAACAGACTGTTGTTTGCCTTCTAGGTTGGCCTATGCAGAATATGAGACATTATGTGGTGTCTGTGCAGTAGTTTGTTGTAGGACTGAGAGCTAACTTGCTGCTTGATAAGTCCTGCCTTAGATAAGGACGGAAGCAGTTCCAGAACAAAACACTTGGCCTGTTCATATCATATGGGGCTGTGTCAACGCTCCTCTCTCAGGTAACTGACTATAATCTGGGCTTGTTATTTGAACCAGGCAGTAAAAAAGTAACAGGGTAAGAAGGGAGGCGCATAAAGAGATAAGCATAACAACAGCGTTGGCTTTTTAATTGAGCTTTTCCAGCTGAGTGAGTGAGTTCACGCTCAACTCTGATGAGCCTCCAGCACCATTCAGGGAACCCTGGGTTGAGAGTTCAAACCAGACCAATCAGGTCTCATTACCATCGCAACAAGCCCACTGGTGGTCGTCATCAGCCAATGACCTACATTCTCCAGTGTTACATCACCACCGTGCTACTGCAGTGTGTACCACTGTGCCAGACACAGACAACATCTCAGAATCAACCTACCACTATCTAATGGTGCTCCAGAAAAAAAAAAAAAAACATCCTAACCGAGATGGCCAGTTTTAGGGAACACACTTGAACCCAGGCAGCCTCACTTGTTTTAGCCATATCAGGAACTTCAGTCAGGAACGGGCCCAACTCCAGCCCAGTCTTTAGTACTAACTTTTTCCTTCTTTTTTCTACTGGTGTCTAAATAGGTGACCATGCCTAGCCTCTAGCCATCCCCAATCTTACAGTTAGAGAGGAAGAAAGACGGGGCTCACCATTAATATATTAGACAGAGGGACTGTTAAACAGGACAGCCTGGAGAACGGGCGAGCAGACGAGGGAGGGGGTGAGGGGGAGCGAGAGATCATCTGGAAGAGAAGAGAGGAAGTGGTGGCGCGGGAGAGGGCGGAGGCGTTGGAGAGACAGAGGTTGGCAGAGTACATTGTGTGGAGGAAGAGAGAGGGCTTCCAGGAGAAGAGAGGAGACAGAGAGAGGGGAGGAAAGGGTGCAGAGAAAGGAAACGAGGCTGTGCCAGAAGTAATCTGGAAGAGGAGGGAAGACGAGGAAGAAGGAGACGCAGGGAGGGAGAGAGCGAGGGCCATTCAGAGAGGACATGAAATCATTTGGAGGAAGAGGGAGAGGGAGTAAAAGAGGAATCCGGTGAAAGATCTGAGAATACGATGCACTTGAAAAGTAGGCGTTAAAGAAAGTGTGCCGCGTTGGATTCTAGCCATACATAAGTAAGCCTCCTCTCTTCTTTAGTGGTTCTGGGCTTCATTGAGCTTTGCAGGTGCTCGCCGTAGTATCGACCAATTGGAGCTGTATATTGTGTGCGTGTGTGTGTGTGTTACCGTGTTAGTGCACACAGCCCCCTTGCGATCCCCTCGTTGGCTGCTAATAGGATTTTTATGGGCCCGTGTCAAGCAGGATAGAGCCGCCAAGGGAAGCTGCTTCACACGTGCACGCATGTGAGCACGCCAACACACATGTACACCGATAATCTAAAAAGCGTTGTGGGCACGGAAGGTTTATATTGCCTTACACGCATGTAAACACATCACGTACAAGTGTGCACCCCTCCGTGCAGTAAGACACACATGCGAGGGGGCGTTGAGAGACAATCACTTGTGTTGATTCTCCATGGTGCTGGCGACAGCTGGATAACTGGCCCTCACTGAGAGGCTATTAAGCTGGGACAAGATACTCACAGATATTGTTTTACATTCTGGTTAAAAAAACACCAAGATGAACACTTTGTGGAGAGCTAAGACCATGTCATCATCAGTCCCTGGGAACACAATGATCATGATTGCAGATTTAAAGTGAACTGATGACAACATGATCTGCACTGGTGCACTAAAAACAAACTTTTTCCATCTGCATTCTACCATTAACTGGAACACCCCACTTCTCCTCTGCGCCTTTTTTCCTCATTCTGCTTTCACTGTGGGTGAAGCCGTTTTTAAAGCAGTTTGGTTTCGGCTGCCTGGTAATGAGCAGAGGACCGACAACCAGACAGATGGATGCAGCTCTTACGCTGAGGGAGACAGACAGATGGCTGTGTGTCCTTTTCGAGTGAAACTTTGAATGCTGAAACAAAGAGACTTTGATTGAATCACTCGAGCCTGTGCAGACTTACGCGGATACAAAAACTGACACTGCAGATTCATTATGGAGCTTGTCCCAAAAACCAAGTACACCCACTTTCGGAGTGAATCGCTGAGCTCAACCGACGAAACAAACTCCAATCCATCATCGTTCCCTCCTTCCAGTCCTGCCACGCCGCTCACTCCCTCCCCTGGTCTACCTTCTTCTCTCTCCTCCTCGTCTCTCACTCCCATCTTGCCCCCCTCTTCTCCCCGCCCAGCTGAAAACAGCCCCACCACCCTCTGCTCCTTTTTCCCCAGGATGGGATCATTTCGTCTGGGCGTCTCTGCCACTCTTCTCCCAGGACTCAAGGCCTCAAGCAGGCAGCAGCATCAGCAGCAGCCTCAGGCGCCTGTTGAGTCCTCCGGGGACGACAGGAGCAGCTCGAGCTCCTCCCCTCCGCTTCATCACCCGGTTCCCTTTCTAACTGCTCCTTCTCCCCCTCCCCGACCTCCTCTGCAGGACATGAACCGGCTGGGAGGGGCGTCCAGGAGGGCACGGGTGGAAGGAGGGCAGCTGGGAGGAGATGAGTGGACGCGCCATGGCTCCTTTGTCAACAAGCCCACCCGCGGCTGGCTGCACTCCGACAGTGTGGTCAGCTCCACCGGTGTTTCCTACACTGTACGGGTAAGTGACTGTCACACTCTCACTTACCGCTGAAATATATAATTACACACCTCTGTTTCCTGTCATTTGCTTCACACATATACAGTTACAAATTTTTAAAAGCTAACACAGAAATGAGGACAGGACACCATTGCTTTCTTCCTTTGCTGTGTCCCATCTGTCCGATGGGACTCGGATGTAGGAAATGTCCAATGCTAATGTGTTGCCTTCCTGTTTCCTGCACAGTACATGGGTTGCGTGGAGGTGCTGCAGTCAATGCGAGCGCTGGACTTCAACACCAGAACTCAGGTCACCAGGTGAGGTTACACACCATCCATCTGCTGCTGGTTTGCCGCTTCTCTGAATCAGTCATTCCTCGCTTGGCACGCAGAGGCGAGACTGTAAACGTGTGGTTAGACTTAGAGGAACGTCATCCCCGTACACTCACACACACCACTCACCTCTCATATGTTTCTTTGTCCGCTCACTCCCTCTCTCCTCCCACTTCCTCTCTCTTTTTGCTCGCTTTCGCTTGTTTCAGTTATAGTCCATATACTCTATGTGTGTGTGTCTGTCTGTGTGTGTGTGTCTGTCTGTCTGTGTGTGTGTGTGTGTGTGTGTATACACGCCTGCAGCTCTCCCAGCTCCTAAATTAGAATGTTCTGGAATCCTGGTGGTTTCCTTCTGGTTTCCGTAGTGATGTTTGTCTCCATGGCAAAGACTGGTATAGTTGCCAGGGACGATAAATTCAATCACCACTTGCCAGATCTCATTTAATCCGCGTAATTGCGAGTCCGAGAATAATGTGAGGGTTAATGACACGCTATTGCAACACTTGCATGTTGTTAATGTTTCAGGGAGGCTATCTCTGTGGTGTGCGAGGCCGTGCCCGGAGCCAAAGGAGCCCAGCGGAGGAGAAAGGTACACACCATGCACACTAGCACACACCCTTAAAGGGCATTATTTATTTATATGGCTTAAGTGGGCGGCAGTGGGAAGGGTTTTCTGGATAAGAGCTAGATTTAGCTTGATTGTCCACTCTGTGGTCAGTTGGCTATTCAGTCACACACTCTCCCTCCCTCACACTTGTGCACACACACACAAACAGATCTTGATTTAGGCTGATTGTACACTTCTGTGGTCAGTGGACTACTCGCAGGTAATTACCAATCACTCTCTGGTCTCTGTTTTCCCTCCCTCTTGTCACAAGGGAGGCTGGAGAGGTGGAGTAGTAGCTTGTGTGGAGCCAGTCTCAGGCCAAAGAAGCACTACTGATTAGCAGACACAGCCTCCAGTCTGCTGTCTAAAGACTACATGTGTCTGCATACAGAATTCCTGTAAAACTAAAAACATCCACCCAAACAGTCCATAAAACAGGTGGCTAAATCCAGCGGCCTGTTGCCATAGCAGGTTTTGACCAAGGAATGCTTGGCAGTGCAGCACTCCAGACAAAACACAGTTACAGGATATAAACCAGAATAGATTAAAGTAGTCTAGTCCCTCTGCTTTAGCTGGATTGAGGTTAATGTGGCTGGGCATGTGCATTTTGTCCTGATGCTGTTTTTCTCACAGCATACGCCAAATATGCCGCAGTTGATATGGAAGAAAGCCATGAGAACAGGAGGAGGGTTTAGGATAAACGGGCCTGGCACAATAGTGCTGGCATGGTCTGCGTGATGCTCTTGGCCCAGTCTACAGTATGTGAACTGTCCTGTCTTCTCCCCATTGGTCACAGTTGGCCTTGGAGACAGGATCACTTTCACAATTGCAGCTGTTCTTCCACTCCCACACACACAGGCATTTCCACACATACGCCCACGTGCTCCTGCACAGGCAGGGAGCACTCAATGGACTATCATTGAGTGTGAGGGCCATCATACAAAAATAAATAAATAAAAATTTAAAAATGGCCTGTTTTCTGTTTGTGCACCATGTTTGTTTATTACTCACAGACCACATCCCTCTCCTTTCCAGCCTTCCTCACGCTGTCTGATGTCCATCTTGGGGAAGAGTAACCTGCAGTTTGCTGGCATGACAATCAGCCTTACCATTTCTACAAGCAGCCTCAACCTGCTGGCCTCAGACTGCAAACAGGTTAGACAACAGCTTACGTTTGACGCTGCTAGTTTTCTCAACAACAACAAAAAAAAGACTGTTGGTTTTTGGTAGATGTGTCCCTGTGAGTCAAGGATGCAGCTGATTGTTAGAGCTCAGCTGTAGCCAAAGGTATGTTTGGTATCCAGAGTGCACTTGCCTGTGCAGTTGAAGCAGAGGAAACCTGAGGATCCTTCTGCCTCTGGGATCTCATGTGATTTTTAAGGATTATACAAAATTGCCTTTTGAGGATCACCTTATTTTATTGTCAGTGTGATTTGTCACATAACTATTGTTCCTTTTTGTTTTATTTACTAACCCAAATGACTGCCCAGAGTCAAAGAAACCATCATTTAAAAGATGCTGAAAATTATTCCCACTGTTTTCATGCTCTTAATAATAAATGTTATTATACCCTGGCATGAAATCTTTTTTTTCCCATAAATTTAGACTTCAAGGAAGTATCTTTATAAACCACAGCCTAACTGAAGGTATCATCTTTGTGATGTGGTCATAAGTGCTCTTGGCCATTTGGTCCATTCAGGGAAATCCCAGATAAATTTAGAGCTTCTCCACTTTGTTTGCCTCATTTATTCTGGCTGCTGCACAATTCCCTCTTCACCACCGTCTTCATCCGTGCATCTCCATGGAGCAGGATGTGATCCTCCTCCCAGACCTCTAATGAGTCAATAGCTGCTGAATGATATTTATTTCTTCGGGGAGATGGTACACAGCAGTGCAGTGCATACACATTAACACGAAGTGCAAAGAAACGTGCCGCGCACATATATCCATTCACAAACAAAGCCTCAGATATAGACCACACATTGTGCAGGGAGCATTAGCAGGTGTTGATGTTGGTATTGATCCAGCATTGTTGCAGACTGTTAAAAAGGTGTTCCATCCATTGTCCCTACTTAGTTTTTATCTCTGTTGCAGCTGATGGCGCTCAATGGAGGAAAAAGCACTTTTCCCAGTAATGACTCCACATTTGTCTCTCCATCCACATGCTCTCATCTCACTTCCTACATACTTCATGTCACCCACATGCTCTCTCTTCTGTCTCTCTACCCTCTCTGTCTCTCTCTCTCTCTCTCTCTCTCTCTCTGTCTTTCCTTTTCTTCACAGATAATCGCCAATCATCACATGCAGTCCATCTCCTTCGCCTCTGGAGGAGACCCTGTGAGTCACCCAACACTCTCTCTCTCTCTCTCTCTTTGCTCAAATCTCACTCTGGCCTTTTTCCATCTTTCTTCAGTCTGCATATCCTTCCTTCCTGTCTTCTGTCATTTTCTATTCCTATGAATACCACACGCTCTATTGCTGCCTCGCTGGTTTGTGGTCCCTCTCTTCCAAGCTTGGTCTTGTTACTTCCTTTCATTTCTCTTACAGTTCAATGTATGTGTTTAACTTCTGTCATGAGTTAAGGACTGCAGCTTTTGCTTTATCTCTTTCCTCTCCTTTCCAACCTGTCTATCCTAAACCTGCCGTTCACTTTTTTCGCCCTATCAACCTTTCCCTTCCCCTCCTCCCCTTAACTTTCTCACCGTGTCTCCCTCAGGATACGGCTGAGTACGTAGCATATGTGGCCAAAGACCCAGTCAACCAGAGAGGTGAGAAAAACAATACCTTCACTTAGGCAGCATCTGACACAATGGACACGTCTAAAAACGATATTAAAGCAATGCTGAACTCTTAAGGGTAGATTCTTCTGGTACATGAGATATAAATGTTCTCTCTCCATTCAATCTCTTTGGATGCTGAAACCAGTATTGAGATCGCACTCAGCATGTCCTGTAAATAAATACGAACAAGACGTCTTATTAAAATATAAATTAATCCTATTTAATAAAAGAAGCGGCTCTATTCATTTTTTATTCCCCTTTTGAATTTGACACTGCGCCCACTGGAGCTGAGACATTACAGGCCCAGTGTGCAGAATGAAGGAAGAAATAGTACATTTACCGCGAAATGGGCAGTGCAAGTAACAAGACTGTTTTTAATTCCTCTGGCCAAATCTTCTTTATTCATGCTTATGTGCTAAATATGTAAACCCGTGGCTTGATTTTTTTTTTTTTTTTCCAAGCAGTGATGGTGTATGGAGGAAAAAAAAATACTACTCTATGTTACTCACAGAACTCAGAGGCAACTGAAAGCCAACATTCAACACTTATAAAAAATTATTAAATATTATTTATGTTCTTTATGCAATTCTGCTATTTGAGGAAAAACACAGTGGATGACATGCAACAATTACTGCCAGTTTGTCCTTGGAAAAGGCTCATCTACATGAACGTAATATTCCTGGAAATGCAGTTGTGTACACAACTTTATACTTTGCTTGAAGGTCGATTTATTTGTCAGGCTGAGTAATCATTTAATTTAAGTACGTGTTGCTGCATCTTCATTAGTCATTTGTGCCTCCTCTGCCTTCAGCATGTCATATCCTGGAGTGTTCAGAGGGCTTAGCCCAGGAAGTCATCAGCACGATCGGCCAGGCCTTTGAACTGCGGTTTAAACAGTACCTAAAGAACCCCCCAAAACTGGTCACACCTCATGACAGGTAAATGTGAAAACTCATGTGAGCCCAAAGTTTGTGTTTTGTATTTTGTCACCCATAACACGTTTCTATACCTGCACCCATTTTTTTTGCAGAATGGCTCCGTTTGACGGCTCTGCGTGGGAGGAAGAAGATGACGAGGCTGCTCCACCTTCTGACGTCCCTTACTATAATAATTTTCCTGGAAAACAGCCTCCCCCTGGTGGACTGATTGACATGAGGAACCGCCCAGGTGCCACACTGGTAAGAAAAGTGCACATAAACACAACAGGAGGATGAGACACTTGTACACATGGTGGAACACAACCCAACACACCTCGATCTGCAGTTAAGAGATGATGAACATGTTAAGAAGCTGATTAGTATACAGCATATCTTTCAGAATTGTGTAGTTGTGAGTCTAGAAAATGAAAAGATTTCCATCTGGGATTGCTCAATTCATGGTAACAAATTATCACTGACTTTTTGTAATCCTGTAACAGGAATTTATTTGTGTATGTACTCTAGAGTATGCCCACATGTGGCTGTGACTCATTATTTGTTTATATGCCTCTGTTTGCAGCCGTATGGACAGCCAGGTCAGAATGACATTCACAAGCAGCCTCTGCCGCCTCTGCCAGGTGAGCTCCGACTCTGCCTGGCTGTCTGCCTCTCTCTCTGTTATTAACTGTAAATCAGGAGAATTAGAAAGATGAAGGTTGGTATCCAGTCACAGTTGGGACAGAATTTAGTCACATTTTTCTTTCTCCACTCTTCACTGTGGCTCGTTAAAAGCCGCCATAATGTACATGGGTGATCAGGAAATAGGAAGATGTGCCAAGGTCATAGATGTCTTTTTGCTTCTGTTTTTTTTTTTCTAGTGGGTGCTAAAGAAGGAGGACGGGAGCTGTTTGATGACCCTTCATATGTCAATGTGGATAAACCCCGCCCTCCGGTTGCAGCTAATGGAAATGCTCACAGAGATGCTTTTGACATGAGTAAGTGCCTTACTTGGTCTATCTTTGTTGTGTTGGGAATATCATCCAGCCTGATAAATCAAACTAAAATGAACTGCTATCTTAAAAACACTGAAGTAGAGTGGATAACTAACTGAAACTGAATGAATGGAAAAGGTAATGGCACGATTTCTTGCAAATGACAAGATGTGTGGGTTGTATTCAAAATGACCAAAATCATGGGTAGCTCAAATGTGCAATTGTTTTACCATGTGGAAACAATAAGGGTTAATTATTGACTAAGGAAATGGGCAGAGCAGTGTTTACTGTACATTCTATATGACAGGCTAATTGAAGAGTGGCGCTGCCCACAGAAGGCAGTCTTGGAGGAAGATAAGGGAATTAGAGTGCCTTTGTCCATTACAGGGGCATTTTATGTAACATGATTGGTTGACTGCTTAAAGCTTTTCACATTAAAGAGACAGTCCACTATCAGTGTATAACACACAATTGTCAGAAACCATGTGGTTCACTTGGATAAGGTATAATCATTTTTGTACTGAATAGAAATACAGACAGTGGTAAAGGACAACATTTTTTCTTCCTATGTAGGCACACATTCGAGGTTTACAACAATAATGATACAATAATACAAATACATGTGTGTTTATTTCTCAAGAGCCATTTGATGATGCCCTGGGCGTCTCGGTGACTGCAGCGCCCCCTCTTGTCCAACAGCTGCAGTGTGAGGCCTGGTTCCACGGTAGCTTAAGTCGTAGGGAAGCAGAGAGGCTTCTGACCCGCGATGGAGACTTTCTTGTGCGAGAGTCCGGGACCACGCCTGGACAGTACGTTCTCACGGGACAGCAGGGGGGACAAGCCAAACACCTGCTTCTAGTCGACCCAGAAGGAGTGGTGAGTCCGGCTAGGAGGGGAGATCATAATGGCAGGAAAGATTACAAAGGGGAGGGAGAGGCATGAATGGGCATGGGCCATTTTATAAGTAGTGCTTTCCTAACACATAGTTGTACAGATGTTTATAATAATTATTAGAATAATAATAATAATTTTGTTTCTTTTTTTTAGGTCCGTACAAAAGACCATCGGTTTGAAAGTGTGAGCCACCTGATCAGCTACCACATGGACAACAGACTCCCGATCGTTTCAGCTGGTAGCGAAGTGTGTCTGCAACAGCCAGTGGAGCGCAGGGCCTGATGTTAACACACAGCGATGAAATACTCCACCATATAGACACGCACTCACACAGCAATTCACCGCAGACGAAGACAAACACACCATACGCTATACACATAGCAACACTACACTTGACACACAAACAAACACAAAAACAAGAAAACATGCACACAGCATTGCAAAGAAAACCAAATAAGAAAAAAATCACCAGTTTCTCTGCAAAATCACTAACTTGCTGCTGTTGCCACATATTCCTTTCTGAAAGCCAAACTGTGACTGCAGTCCTCGACCCCTCTGACTATCAGGCTTATCATCCCTCCACAACGGAGAAGCACTGCTGCAAATTCTCAACAGCCTACTGTGAACCAGGGAGGAGCCCTTTGCTAATATCATAACAGGGCAAAAAAAAAAAAATGCAATTTTTTTTTTAAAGAAAAATCTTAACATGTGATCATGAAAAAAAAAAAACACCAAACAGAACACTTAACTAATAAATGGGATTGTGTGAAAAAACGAATTATGGAACTGAAAAGTGAAGAAAGGAGCATAAATAGGACATCGAATGAGATTTTCAGTGCTTTTTAAGCATGCGTTCTTTTATTCGGGGAGATGATTTCCCTCTTCAGACTGTTGCTGGAGCATATAAGACAAAACATGAACTAGATAGCAGTGGTTCTTTGTTTCAGAGACTGAACCAGGCTCGAACCAGGCTCGAACACAAACTCTCCCTTCAAGTGTCACTGGAGCACTTCAGCAGCAAACCTGACTTAATTCTGCCTGGTGAATATGCATAAACGAGTTTGCTTCCAATCTAATCAAGAGGGCCACCCTACCCCACACCACTCCCTCTTACAAGGACCTTTGAACTTTGACCCCAAGAGTGATACCTGGTGAGGAGGAAAGCTTGTATGCAAAACTGGGGACTGCTATGCCAATGACCATCCTATATATGTTTTTTGTTTTTTGGGTTTTTTGGGGTTTTTTTGTTTTGTTTTTTTGGTTTCTGTCTGTCTTGTTATCTTTGAACTCATTACTTATTGGACATTCTGAGTTCAGGAGAATCTAAACAGCTGTATCTCCTATTCGCTCTGTAAACACAGACACACACACACACCTTTACACCACACACAGTCTGCACCACCTGCCATGCCAAAGAACATAAAGTTGGTCGCTAATGGCAGAGAAAGCCATGACAATTATCAACATCATATCTGTCTTGTGTGCTTACAGCATTGGGAGAAAATTTAGAAGCAACAGATGGGAAAACATTAAAATGGGCCTGTTTCAGAGGGGAGAAGAATCTAGGTGATTGTGCCTGTGTTCATCATCAAGAGATTTTTAAAGTAAATTGTGTGTTGATGTTACCCACAAACACAGCAACTAGTACATTTTGAAAAGCATAGACCAGATGATTTTGTCCTGTTGCTTTTCATTGACTCCTTAGTATGTGTTTGCATTGACAATCTATGGGTTCAATCTTTATAGAGCATTCTGACTGAAAGGCAAAAGTAGTTTAAGCAGACCCCAACGAGACATGATGTTGAACAGTTAAAGCAATGAATTTCTTCCCTCTGCAAAAATGATGCAAAGTATGTCATTGTAACTGGTTAGGTAATTTATGTGTATTGTGATGCTTTATTTTTTAATCACTTGAGGGAATAGTCCTTTTTAAAAAAACAAAAAACAAAAAAACAAAAGTTGTTTGAGCATAACTGCACAGAAGGACAAACATGTTTTTGGTGCATTGCTAATGACGAATTGTTAAGCCAAATTTCTCTCCTCAGTCTGCTCTTTCCACAAACTTTTGAGGATCCTGGTCAGGAGAAGGTCACACTATTGTCTCTCCTTTCCTCGTCCTCCTCCAACAGTTCATGATGTTGTGTTTTTTTAGAAATGTCTTTTTTTAATCGTGCCTTGTTTCTTCAATGCAGTCACGTCACTTCAATGCAGTCAGTCACCTTATGTACTTAATTCAAATGTAGTAGACTACAGGAGAATCTTACACAAGCCTCTCAGTTAAACAAAGACTCTGCAAAAACGACACTCCAACAGACACACAGAAACAGATCCAGTGATGGCAATCTCCTCTGATGCACATTCTTGCATTCAGCTTATAGTCACAGATACTTGATGTCACCACTGTGGGGGATATTTCTTGACCATCTGTAAATAACATCATGCCTAGTATTGGATTGTTGCTTTCATAGTTGTGAATTTAATGGGTTATTTGATAAGTAAAACACAACCAGATGCCACAGCACCAAGGTAGCTCCTCTTCGAACCTCGAACCTGTCAAAGAGATTGAGGGCAAACTCTTGAAATATGAGAAGGGATCTTTCAACCCAAAGCTTAGCTGTCAACTAGCACTCAGACCCTGAAGTGGGCTCACATGTAACCTAACATGTACATGCGCACACACACACACACACACACACACACACACACACACACACACACACACACACACACACACACACACACACATGCCAGAGTGACAGATGGGTCAGTCAGACGCTCACACTCTGCCTGTTCAGGTGTTTGTAGGTCAGAGATGAGTGAAACCAGCGCTTTAAGTTTGCCTGCCTGTAGTGTGTATGTATATGTGTGTGTGTGTGTGCAAGTGTGTGAACCACCTGACCCTCTGCATCATTAGTGAACTGGTCCTGTGTTCTCATCATTCATCACAGATGCCTTTGTTGCATGAAAATCCTTTTGGGAAAAAAAAATCTTGTGTGTTGTTGTTGGTGGTGATGGTGTTGATGATGCTGTTGTACTTTGTAATTTCTGTTCTTGAAAGCCAAAGGTTACTTTCAAATAGCGTGCACAGATGTTGATTTTTACTTTATATGTTTCTGTTTTAATACTTTTTTTTGTTTTTAGGGAAACATGTTGGTTTACACCTGTATCTGGAAATATAGATTGCATATATAAATACATATATCATTCATCTCTCTTTTGTTTGGCTTTTGATATGATGAGATTAGAATTTATTACCTGATTCTAGAGGCATTGAAAGACCTCTCAAAGCACACCAAAACTTTGGAAAGTGGAACAACAGAGCTCATAAACATGCTAGAAGGAATGATTGCCAGTCACACACTGTCCTGAACAAAGCGTGGGCTGTGGTGGGGGGGGGGGTTGTATTGAGGCTACTGGAACTCTCCTGTTTGTGAACACATGAGCCTGTAACAGTGGGGGGCTGATTCAGGGATTATTAGTGCCTGGGGAGAGTGTGTGTGTGGGGGTACTATACAACAGAGGGGAATAGTGCACGGCAAAGGTAAACAAGGCCTTTAATCAATCAGCAGATGTTTGAAAGCAGGGGAACAGTCGAGAAAAAGCAGGATGTGAACGAGGCCGGCTGCAGTATTGGTACAGGAGGTTATAAGTAGAGGAGCGAACTGTGCCGGGAATACGGAGCAGACCTCAGCTGTTGCACCAGGCCCAGTCTGATCCTATTTGTCAGACTTTGGCTCCTCTTTCTTCCCATCAACTGCCCTCCTTGCTCCTTCACCTGGTCGCTTAATTTCCTCTCTCTACGGAGCCATGCATCCCCAGCGTCCTCTTCCCCAGGCCATGCCCTCCTCCTCACTGGGACAGCACCTACGGGACATTGCCATGGGCCTGGGACGAGGCAAAAACTTTCTGGGAGGAAACTTTGCTTACAGTTTCATCCAGTCAGTTAAGGAGTGCCTCTACTTCCTCCTCTGCTGCTGGTGCATCAAAGAGATCCTGGACTGACAGACTGAGAGAGAGAGAGTAGATCAAGTGGTCAAACATTGATTTTCCCTTTTTCTCCGTTGGCTCCTATAGTGTAATTTCAACCAGCTTTTATTTCATCAGGAATGGAGTGTTTGATCGGCGGTGCTGGCAAAGCTTTGGCAAGTATGAGTCTTGTCTCATATGACAACAAAGTACCACTTGAGTGCAGAGCGAACTAAAATCATTTTAATTTATTTAATGCAATTTATGTTGTCTAACCGTTTAAAGCGGGGTTCTCATTTTTCAGAAAGCAGACGTTTCAATGAGTAGAAAGTTTACTAAATCATGCACTTATTTAATGTGTTAAAATCTGTGTTATCTCTGTTTCTATAGGATCTTCTTCTTGGGTTCCAGGAAACACACTTACACGTTTCCAGATGCTATAAATGTTGATCGTGAGACTGGGTCAGAGTTGCCTGAATTCAACTTTGCTGATCTAATATCTTGAGTAATGGCACCTCCAAAGTTCACTGTACAACGCAACCTGGTGTGCAATGAATAAAGGAACTAATGAATAGAAAAATATTACCTTTTATGTCTGCATTTCTGTTTTGTTTCGATTAGCCTTATAGTTAACATACTGTATACTGTACAGCTGAAATAGAGGGGGAGATCGTTTGGTATAGGTGTCAAACTGATATTTTAATAAGACTTTATTCATTTAATTTAACCAAGTTTGCAAAATAGCTTGTTCGTAGAGGTCAAATGTATGATTTATGATGAAACTATCATATATGAGAAAGGGGGATGTTCAACCCAAGCCTGTGGACTACCTGCATTAAATACAGAGGACTGGAGGTGTGTGTGGGGAAAAAACACAACATATGTAGGATGTATATTATTTACACACTGGCCATCACCTGCGTCTGTCAATCAACTTGGACGCTTTCTCAGCGGAGTGCTGCTGCGCCGCGTTGCCATTGGTCGAGCAGGAGGACGGGGGGCGGGACCGGAACGAGCGCCGTTTGTGATTGGACGAGAAGCGCCAGGCTCAAGCAAGTTCAGGAGGCACGTTTTAAGTTCCTAAGTTGGATGTTGAAGCTTCAGAAGAGTCCGCTGTGTCTGTGACAGGCTGAAGGGGTGTGAAGAAAAGCCACCGACCACGGTAAGGGTGAATTTGGATGCAATAGTTTTTTTCGGTTTTTTTCAGCATTTGTCCTTTTTGTTGCGTGTTCGTCTACTGCGTCGCCAGCGTCGTTTCCCTCACTTTTTCCTGGTTGCTCGATTGACTGTTGTAGCTGTAAAGTTTTGTTTTTTTTTAATGGCTAATGTCAACATTTGTTGTGCTTCTCGACTCCTCTCAAACTTTAACTCACTCTCTCCGTCATCCTGCAAGTGTTAAAAGTGATATTTCATAGTCCAAATCGAGGTTAAGTTGTATTTTTGTGACATTTCCTGTCCCGGGCTTCGCCTCCACTTCACTGATTGCAGTCTGATTTAACTACATTATTATTTGACAAACACCCTGCTCAGTTGCTGCTGCTGCTGAGGACAAGCTGGTTATGGAGCCTAACGCTGCTGTCAGCTAATGGCCTGTCTGTCCTGCAGTTTATTCCCTTGACCTTTTTTGGTCATTTTCCCTGCAGAGACCAGGATAAAAAGCCTACAGCTGTAACTCTACATTTGGCTGTGTTTTACTCAAGAAAAGAAAAAAAGAAAACAGCACTATGACACTAACTCTTGACTGAGATCAGGCAGTGTATACAGGATCTGTAAATATGACATGTAAAGGTAAGATATGATGTGACCCAGCCTCCCTTAGTTAGAGCCTTACAGATTAAATTAGAAATTACTCATGAAGATTAGAATAAGACCAGACCACAAGGCTGTGAAAATATTTTTTTTTCCTCAGTTAAAAGCCAGCGGCATTGTGGTGCATTTAGGATAATCCTTTTAACACTGTCCTTAGACTACATTTCAGCCTCTGTTGTGTTCCCCATGGCCATCTTCTGCGTGCTCCCTCTCTCTCTCTGTCTCCAGTCAATCTCATGGTGGGCTATATTTAGCTGGTATCTATTTAAGCCATTCCACTATATGCTCCACAATGCTCCGAGGGCCCTAGGCTAGATTCAGTAGACCTCTCTTGGGAGGCACTCGATTAGGAGACCTAAATTGCGGCGCTGGGAGAGAATTGAATTTGGGGAGTGAAGTGTGTCATTACCCAGACGATGTGGTGTTAACTTAAGTGGTTAGCTCGCTCTGCGTTCACAGGAAAAAAAAAAAATCCAGACTACACAGAAATAAATATGCACCTCTGTTATGTCATCCTCCGCTGTTTGAAAGGAGAGGACTTATACGGCCGTAACACCCGACACTTCTGTCTGGCCAGGTGGTGAGATTGAAATGTCAGTCTGTGTTTCTGCTCGGGTGATCTCAGTCTGGATGGAGGTGTGTTGGTCAGATGCATTAAAGCAGACATACACTGAGGAAAAACTGTTTTCCTAACAATAAAATGTGTTGTTACTTAGTAATGTATGCATGGGAATAAGTGTATGTAGTATTAACAGAGCAGTAGCTTTGAAGCTCATTCTGCTGTCTAGAGCACCAGAATAGTGCCGGCCTTAGTTACCCTTGTCTCTGCCAAAACATTTTCCAGCTAGTCAAAAGCCAGGGTGAGCAAAAGGCCCACAACACACACAAACTACTAATGAAGAACTGAATGGACGCAGGGAGCTGGACTTCCTGCTCACAGACACACACAGAGCATTGTGTGAACAACAGGTTACAGTAGCTCCTTTTTATTGGCAGAATGGGCGAGGCTAAGTAGCAAAAGCATGTATTCAAATCCTGCACATGGGTAAACAGAGGATGTAAATTTATTTGAGCTGTGGTACTCACACTGTCACCCTAATTGTGGACTAGTGGCAGGCCTCCAAACAATGCACCGAGGGGTTGTTAGCTGTTGCATCAAACAGTGGATGTTAACAAACCAAGAAAAGAAAAAAGTAGGATTTACCATTTTTGGAAAACCAAACGGGCAGCTCTGATGGAGACTGTGTAAATCCACAGAGGAGAAAGGAGTAGTTCATCAGTTTAATATGACTTTTTTCTAGCCCTAACCCTAACCTGAACTACTATTAATCATGTCATCTGTTTTGTATGTTCATCTTGTGTTGCAGGAGACAGGCAAAGCCTCTAGGGGGCCATGTCTGGTGGCAGCAGTGCTAACAACAGCTGGACCATCCTCACTCCTGAGGTATCACTTATCTGCAAAGAGCATAAGAACAAGTGGAGTCGCTGTGAATGACCTCATTGGAAATGCATTATATTTAAAAAAGAAAACTCCTTGTCCCAATTCATTTTCTTTTGGGTCACCTGAATATGAAATAGGTTTCTGTAATAAGACTGTCTTTGTTTCTTTTTCTTTTTTATGTTTTAACTGTAACTCAGAAAGGCAACCTGTCTTAAGTCTAGTCTCTCTCACACACACAGTGCAGGTTCTAAATGATAATGGTGTTTTTCTTCCTATGACAGTCTGTTTTTTGTCTGTTTGTTTTAGGAGACAGTCGCTGAAACCCTGAGGCCTTTGGCAGAGGCGACCGAGCACCATGAAAAGAGCCCTACATCTGCAGCAGGTGTTTGTCGCAATGAATTTGAAGATTGTGAGACTATTTATGACACAAAATCATTTCTAATACACAAACGTGTTTTAATTTCTAGATTTCTTTCTTACTTTTGCCTTCTCTGATAAGTAATCCAATGAGACAACCTAAAATGTAAAAATTCTTATACACACATTATCACGGCTCATCATTGTCTATTATACACACTGATGACAGGTGTCCCAAATTAGAATTGCATCACTAAACAGGTTAAAGGATTGCCCTAAAAGTCTCTTTTCTTGCCTCCTCTATCTGTGTTTGATGAGCCAGGTTCTGGGGAGAACCAGCCTGCAGATGGTACAGAGTCTGCGGAGGGGCTCCCCGTGGAGGGCCACCTGGTAAGACAACAATACACATAATTTTCTATCATGTAATGTTTCTCACACGGTCTACATGAATATGTAGTTATGATTACCCAATGAGGACATTCTGCTCTCTTTTAGTTTGTAATTATACCATGGCTTGGATTGCCAGTGCATATACATTTAAATCTTACTTGATTCTGATTGACCAGTGGGGGTGCATCACCCATCTAATGAAATATTCATACTTAAAAGATGACTCATTTCAGCTCTTAACAAAAGTAGTAAAGGCTTTATGAAGAGCAGGTGTATATACTGACTTTTTGGCAGAGAGTTACATGAGAATGTCACTAACATTCTCACTAGGCTATCTTAGCTTAGTATAAAAACAGTAACCTCATGGATTATCCACTATTGTGGACTATTTCTTGGCCCTGGTAAGTGGTGACTGGTAATTCCTGGAGTCGCTGTTGTTTGCCTGGCAGCTGGTCCTAGCCAAGAAATATCCCAGCACATAACCCCCTCTAAAATGACAAATAGTTGTTTTACAAAAAATTAAACACATCAGTTTTTGTATGTATTAAACAAGATGTAATGTAAGATAAACATTTACCTTTGTGCTTAAGTAAGCCTGGCTGTCTGTAGCCTGATATTTATCATGCAGATCCATCTTACTCTCTGCTCAAAATGTTGGACTCCTTCTGAATTAGGTACATTGTTTCAAATCAAAAATGCTCAAAGGAAGAACCAACAGTAGAGTACCTCAAAGAATTTAACCTGACTCTTATACACAGGTATCAGAAGAAAAAACAGCGGAGCTAAGTGAAGACACAAGTGCAGAGGTACACACCGCCGTGCCTGCCACCGTCTCCGATGCCCCTGTTACCACCTCTTTGGAAGACTCCGGCAGCTTTGTTCCTGGCAGTGTTGCGCTCAGCCAGTCAGAGGGCCTACCTGAGGGTCCAGCCCAAGTCAGCCCTGATTCATTTTCTGACTCCTACACCCACATAACCCCCTCCCCCAGTGAGCCACCGGCATCACTGCTCAGCACAGAGACTCTGGAAGGGGCGGAGCTTACACAGGAAGAAGAGAGACTACCACATGAAGAAACACTGTATCCGCTAAATGGGGAGGAGCCACGACAAGATGGGGAGGAGCCTGGTCTGTCTTCAAAGACGACTGACTTAGGGAAACAGGCAGGTATGAACAACACGACTCAAGTCAGGTCCTTATCACATTAATATGAATAACCTCAGCATCAGTTTTTATTGTGTGTATGTCATCATATAAATGGCAAAGATCATCACCTGGTGTGCCTGTATCCTTTCCTTTATTTTTGTACTATTTGTGTCTGAAGTGTACTTGGTGGACCAGCTGGTAATGGAATTGTTCAGTATCTGGGCCAGGAGGTTGTCTGGAGGGGCTGTGGTTGGTATGAGGCGGTCGGCATGATGTGACAGAGAAACTTTTAGTTGCATGACACCCTGCAGAAGTAAATTGGCTTCAGAGGGACAGGGACCTCTAAAGTTTTTTGCAGTGTGGTGCTTTTGGTCTGCGGCTCTTTTTCCCGCTACAGCATAAAAAATGAGTCTTCTTTTGCTCTGATGTGCATTTCTTTAATACATCTTTTGTTTACCAACTGGAGTTCAGTGTCAGTGAGTTCTTTACTGTATCCATTTATACCTCCATTGCCCTAACAATAAGATTTGAGAGGCAAATAGTTTGTAAGGTTTAAACTGCTGTTTCAAGGTGCCAAAAAGTTTCAAAATCATTCATTTGAATCGCTTTTCAGACAAACTTTACGAGATTTACGTATCATTTATGCAGTTTAAAGGGGAAAAAAGGAATGGCAGTGGAGCAAATTAACCAGCGTCGTGCACAGCAGAGCCAATAAAGAAGCAGGTCTTACCTCCCATGAGGTTTTTTTTCTCATATTGCAGCATCAAACTGGTTACAGCGCTTTAGCTGCTGTGCTATCATCGACTATGTAAGTGCCAGAGCAAATTTGTGGCCAATAATGTGCAACAGCTTTGTTTTAAAATAATAAATATGGCAGAAAATAAAATTGTCTATTGGATACCTACATGTTAAATGAGTAGCTGTTTTGGACATTTAGGCCTTAGGGATACCAATATAATCTATTTAAACTGTGAATTAAACAAAGGACTAGTCACAATATACTTTAACTACAGCCCTTCATATTTCCACTGCTCCAGACTCCTCTGTGGATTCAGAAGTGGCTGAGGAGAGGTCTGAGAAGACTGGAGAGGAGGGAGAGCCAGAGGTGAGGAGAAGAAGGTCACTCCTGGCAGCTCTGGAGCGGATCGGGAGGACGGAAGAAGAAGAGGAAGGAGAGGAAGAGTTTCAGCTGCCACAGCGTGAGGATGACAGCGGGTTCTCTGTGAATAAGTGCATCCTGGGTGCTGTCATCTTGTTAGGCCTCGGCACCATCTTTTTCTCTGGTAGGCATCAATATATGAGCTGTTGAGAAGGGAAACATCACATTTTGTTTTGCCTGTTACCATGTTAATGTTATTTCTGATGAATGTGAGGTTAGTGATGAGTTACAACCAGTAAACTATACGAAGGGTGCCCTAAGACTGAGGTGTATTATACCTGCAGGTGTCTTCATGGACCTGAATGAGGGTAGGTTGTGTGTGTGTGTGTGTGTGCCTGAATGAATGAAGCGCTTCTGTGCCCACAGCATGTGTCTGTATGTGTGAATGTGCATGCAGGAAAAAGCAATTTTGCATTTGACACCTTTTTTAAAAGCAAATTTTAAAAGCACTGCACGTCTTTTAAAGATGGGTAAGCAGAGGCAGCAAGGGATTTATGCACTTTTTTTCAACAAGGCTTATTTGCTGTTACAAAATGAAAACCTGGTTGTATAATGCAAACCAGCCATTTTTAGCTTGGCTACCAAGACCTGATTTTTAGGTTTTTATTATTTTTTCCTTTGCATGATGTGTAAAAGAACAAAGTGGTTATGGTCAAAGTTGAAACTGGAAATGAAAAAAAATGTAAATGCAAGGTTTTCAACCACAAATATAATAATATATTGTCCCTTGAATTTGATTTTAATGATATTATATAGTACGTACGTTGCCTTACTCAGGTGAGGAGTACACATTTTATTGCAAAAGCCTTGATTGTTGTTTGAGTATAAAGCTTTTGCTTGTGTCCACTTGTTTTGTGTTGACATTGTCTTAAAAATTGTATTATTCACATGAACATTAAGCTTTGCATAATGCATTTGCAGAGACTGACTATGGTACAAGGGAGCTGCAAGACACAGAGTTACCAGGAAAACAGGTCAGTCTGACGTCAGTTTTTCACTTCTTTTCTCCTTCTATTGTCTGCGTTCTCCCTGGTCTAACTTTTTCTTGCATTTCATTCCATTTTACAGTACAGCAAGTACCAGCACATGAATTTTTAGTGCGATATGCTCAGTAGGAGACCACCCACAACACTGGCAGCATTACCGTTATTGTCTACCAACTGTGCTACTCTGGACTTTTGTTCTTTTCTCGTCTCATCAGCGTGTACTGTTCTCTCACTCACTCGTTCTCCCGACTGCACTGTGTGGCAATGATAATTCATCTGAGTAAGTCATCTAAAATATTGCCATTGTGTTGTACTGTGTATGCAATTTGTTGACAGGAGTGGCTTAATCCAGAGGTTCCTCCACCCCCCGTAGATGCTGACAGTACAGAGCTTCTAAATAAGTTAGCCAAAGGGAACCAGCAGATTTCTGTGCTACAAGCTCAACTTCAGGTGTGACTCCATTCTGTCTCTCACCTCCTCTCTCCTCTGTATGTGTGTGTATATGTGTGTGTGTGTGTGTGTCTGTGTGTGTGTGATGTATATACATATATACAGAAATGTGTGTCTATGCACGTGTCACTGAGTGTGTAATATTCTCACAGGACCATCTTCTCTTGTTCTGTTTTTTTTATTTCAAACAGGCACAGAAAGAAGAGCTAAAAGTAGCCAAGGGACAGGCAGCAGAGGGAGCAAAGGAGCGGCTGCTATGGGAGGAGGTGGAGAAGGAAAACAGTAGGTTGAAGAAAGAGATGGCATCTCTCCCTGTCCTTCAGAAAGAGAACGACAGGATGAAGAGAGAGCTGGAGTCTGTCTCGGCCCTACAGAAAGAACTAGAAACACTGAGATCGACTCTGACTGAATTAAAACTCTCCTCAGGTACAAAGGGACAGAGGGAGGATGTAGGGAAGGGGGACATGGAGGAGGGTAGAAGATGTAGAAGGATGATAGTTATTAGACAGCTGGGGAAAGTGCAGCATGTTTCCTCCTTTTTCTTTTCTGTTATTCTTACTTGACTGCTTACCTTATGTCTTTGTAGTTGTAGTGACTTCCTTTGTTTCCTTCAGCAGCCGGTGAAGCAGCTCAAGCACCTGTGAAGCCTGTCACGTCGCCCCCCAGTGGCCAGCCAGAGAACACCACACAGGGCACAGCTGGACCTGCAGCAGAGACCCAGCCAAGGAAACCATGGGATGACCAGAGAGACAAGAAAAAAGACACAAGGAAGGATAAAAATTACACGGGTGAGAGGAGGGAGGGGAAAGAGAGAGGAACATCTGAATGGAAAGAAGGAGAGAAAAAGCAGCACAAAGATGGCGTTAAAACAGAATGGAAAAAGGGAAAACATGAGCAAGGAAAGTTTGACATAGAGAAAGACAAGGAAGGTAAGCAAAAGTGGCACAGCGATGAGACAACACAATGGAAGGAGAAAGACCGGAAGAAAGAAAAGTCCAACAGAGGTGATGAAGGAAAGCCATGGAAGGATAGGGAAGGGAAGAAAGAGTGGATAGAAAAGAGTGAGAAAAAGGAATTTAAGGAGGAGAAAGACTGGAAAAAGGCAAAGCATGAGAAAGTGAATGAGGGTAAACAGTGGAGGGGTAAGGAGGAAAAGAAGGATTGGAAGGTAGGAAAAGACCACGGAGAGAAGCACAGAGGCAAAGAGGAATGGAAGGGAGAGAGAGAGTGGAAGAGGGAGAAAGATGGCTCCAAGGAAAGTGGCAAAGAGAAGTGGGAGAAAAAAGATTGGAAAGAGAAAGGAGAGAAGAAAGAGTGGAAGAAAGAAAGTGACTGGAAGAGTAAAAACGGCAAAGATCACAGTAGAGAAGGGAAAGGAAATGGTGAAAGGAAACACTGGGAAGAGAGCAAAAATCATGGGAAAGAAAGCAAGAGGAAGGATGAGAGAAATCAGTGGAAGAGTAAAAATGGTAAAGATAATAACGAATGGAAGAGGAAGGATGAGAGGAAACAGTGGAATGATAACGAGTGGAAGAGTAAAAATGGTAAAGATAATAACAAATGGAAGAGTAAGGATGAGAGGAAACAGGAGAAGAAAGAAGAGCAGTGGAAGAAAGGAGGGCAGAAAGAAAAAAAACACAACGGCGATTGGAAAAAGGACAGGCCAGGCTCCCAGAAACACAAAGATGAGCACAACTTTAACAGTATTCACGGCCACAAGGAAGAGCATCTGTGGGGAGACAGGAAGCCTCCTCACACACACCGCCGACCGCCCATGGAACAGCCCGAGTACTGGGTCCAGCAGCGAGACCGCCTCCAGAACAACCCCAAACCACCACAGCTGCTTTGTAACTCTGTGGAGACCTGTGCTCAGTCTGAGGGGCTGCTTCCAGTGCCCTTCCCTGAGTTTGAGTCCATCCTCCACACTTACCTTGCCAAGGCAGAGGAAGCAGGAGCAGATGATGCCAAAAGAGAAGAGCTCAGAAAGCTTGCCGCTGAATTCTTCAAGGATGGAGTCTTCGTTCACGACCAGATGAGTTTCCAAGAGTTCGCTGAAGATTTGGAAGATATTTTGGAAGACATGGTGGAAGGAGATGATGACGAGGAGGAAGAGGAGGACAGCGCTATAGAGGAAGAAATGGAGGGGTTCGAAAGAGAAGTCATGAAAAAGTTTTCGGTGCCAGGAGCTGTGGAGAAAGAGGAGAGATTCAAAGGGGAGTGGAGGAAGGAGAGCGGGCGAGGACATGGCTGACAAAGTGGATTGATGGATCTGTTAAGAGTAGCTAAGAGCAGTCATGACGGATGAGGGGTTATTCAAGGGGAACATTTTATATTGGACCACAAATGCTTACAAGTACACATTTATCATTCTGTCATCCTTGTTACAGGATCTTATTTCACCCTTCCATCTGTTGCACAAGTTACAACTTAATTTCACTGTTTTGGGTCAATTTGTATTTTACCTGTGCACATGCACACACATTAGTACTTTAGTACATTAGTGAGCCCTTTGCATAGGGGAGGTTAAACCTGTTACGTTCCTTTGCTTTGACTCTCATCCAAGAATAGATACTTTATAGTCTTATTCACACATCACACCTCATCCTCTCCAAACAGCACTGTGCACTGTCCAAGTCTACCTATTCACTTATCAGGCCTGTACTGACAGTATGCCATCTGATTGCTTTAGCCTGACTTTTAATGTCAGATTATCTTTAAAACATTAACATTAACATACTGTTTTTGTAAAGGGTGGAGTGAATGTGAACTGCTGGGGAAAAAAAAAAAAAGTAAAGTGAGTATTTTATGTGAAATTAGAGAATTCTGGCTTTTGACTTTTTTTGAATGTTTGTACATATTGCTTCATTAAATGTGTTCTAAGAACTATGCTGAAATGCAGAAATACATAATTAACTTATTTTATAGAGGTTGGCATAATATAAATAAAGAAGTAATCGGTTGGCACATAAGATGCTCGACATGTTGAGCATGTATGCTTCTTTTCAGGTACAGAACTCACTTTGTGCACTAAAATGTCCTTAATTGTGTTATTGTGAATGTAGCATTTGTTTTTATTGATTAAATTTATCATGGCAAATAGTTTCCCAAAAAGGCATGTTGTTTTCTAGCCTACAGCCACTTTTTCAGAGGCCATCAATGCAGAACCACATACTGTGTGGGCTTTGTGGCAGCATAGAGGACTTTGTGTGACTAGGATGTTCATATTTGCCACTGTTATTGTCATATGAGCAGAATAATAAATTTGGTTTATCCCTGTGATGAAATAGCTTGAATTTGTCTTCTTTTCACTCACTCAGAGGAATGTCACCTGCAAATTACTCATTTTTATTAAACAGTAATTTCAGGTCTGAATTTGTTCCTGTTGGTTTTGCAAGTCCTGATGGTTCTGCAAGGTTAAAAAGAAGGTGAGATTTTTGGATCTACTGACTTAATAAAATGGGTATTGTGGTTTGAACAATTGTCCCACCAATTTATGTTAAAAGTGTTACTTTTTTGCTGATAGATATAATATAACCCAGGTAATTGATTACTGTGTACCCCATTAAAATCAACTTATTTTCAGGCAGTCTGATGTTAACTTCACCCTCTTTCTGTCCTCAGGAATACTTTTTCTGTTGCCCCTTCCTTTTACATCTCCTGCACCTGAGGAACTGAAAGAAGAACGAGGGTGAGATTGACTGTGATGACTTAACATTGTTTAGTCACTGAGTGTAGTTTGTCAATCATTGTGCCTGTTTCAGAACAGAATCTGGAATACCAGCCTGGTTAAATATTTAAACTTTAAACATAGGTGCTATTAGTCCGTATATATTAAAGGTATATAACTAATATCTAAGAGAAATAAGACTGGTTCTCTGCATGTAAGAAGAACTGACACTTAGCCACTCACAGAAGGTGAGGTGTCATTCGACCTTCTATTCCTCCTCACCATGTAGTGAATCCGCTATACAGTAGCTACATCTCTCATATCACACAGACACACTCCCAAACAGAAACAGACATACAATCTATACCGCTGCCTCTGTGGAAAAGCAACATTTTATGCAGCTTTACATTCCCCAACGCACGACCTAATAAAGTCTGTGAAAGGAGACGCTGTAAATCAGCACTTCTATATAAGTGTATGACTTTAAGGAGCTGAGTTTTTACCACACTTTCTGCCTTTATTTATTTATTTGCATGAAACCTGCATGACATGAATCTCCTCTCAAGGCCAAACGCTGGATGAGTGAGTACAGAAGGCAGTCAGAGAATTCAAGAAGTTCGAATTATGTTTTGAAATACAGACCAACAAATCCTTGGACACAAAAACGCCTACAGCGTAGCATCAATCAAAAGCCATTAATCATGAGACAACAAGCAGCATCGCCCCATGGAAAACCGCAATGCTTTTGTACTGCTGTGTATGATTCCTCAGTCCTCTCTGTGAGCCATTTATTATGTGTTAGTAGCTGCGCTCTCCCTCCTCAATGATGGCCGAGGGAATGGAAAGAGAAGAACTGTAGACTGCAGTTTCAGGTGTATGGGGATATGGATGTGTGTTTTGTGTGTGTGTGTGTGTGTGTAAGTGTGTGTGTCATACAGCTGAGACAAGAAAACTAGGTGTGGGGATATTTGGATGATAAAGCCATTGTGCTTGTTAGCACTAACTGCCTCCCTAATATGCCAATTGTGCACATCCTGTCAGAGCTTCGGCTTAAATAATATGACTTTTCTGAGGTGAAACCCAAGTGCCTCATTCTCAAAAGTTTTTGCAACACAGACTGTATAATTATACCTGATTTACTGCTTTCTTTTCGCCCTCTGCAGCATTTTGCAAGGCGAAAAATGTGAGACTATTGTCCATGCTTTGGCCTGAACTGAGCAGAACGTTAAACTATTTGTGCACACACATTGTAATATGTTTAACCCACCCTAACTCTGATTGTCAGTCTGAGTTAATCTGGGGTTTTCCTGAACAGGGTGATTCATCCAGTAATCTGTAACTCCTGCCAGGGACTAGTTAGATTGCATCTGAAATGAAGTCACGTCATGGAAAAAGGTCAGTGGCCTTCAGAAAGCGTGGTTTAAATTTTACTTGGTTGCTGTGACTAGTGTACAGAAAACACAAGCTGTAAATATATATAGAGAAAATAGAGAATGATTTATCTTCTTCACCAGGAGAGGAAGGCTAGAAAAAGACTAGGCTGACTCCTCACCACTCTCCCACATAGGTGATGGTGAGGTGAGTCTCTATGATTTGTGCTCAAGATCAACTTCTTGTTAAAATTGCTGTTTGTCCTCTATCCTAGCTTGAACGCAATAGATATGATATTCAAATTCAATTCATTTATTAATATCAACAGCATTTATCATTGTTATATTTCCTGAAGCACTGGCTGACGATCCTTCCTGTGACTGACTTGTGATGGAGGCCGCTGTTGGTGTGCTGGTGGCCCAGTTCAAGGCGTACGCTGGCAGTGATGGTTCCACCGACACGCTAAGCAGAGATGAGTTCCACAGACTCGTCATATCAGAGCTCCCTAACTTTGTCAAGGTAAGGATTGGGTTTAACAATCAACAACACTGCAGTGATGCACCAGTTTAGTAACTTTTTGTTTGTCTGTTTTTGGTTCAATATTACATACATAGTACACTTGTGTTCTTTCAGTATAATTTGATTTCAAGTATAATACCAATGATATTCTATGATTTCCCTCTTATTAACAAAAAAAGACTAAAACCAACAGTTAATTCACTATGTATCCAAAGTCTGATGTAATTTATTTCTCTTTGCCATAGAGCTCAATTATTGTTGAAAACAAATCAGTGTGATATGATTCTTCATTACCATGAACATGGACACTGATGTTGATTTTTATTTGATCGCACATACATCTCCCTGCTGCCATAAGTACTGACAAGAGAACCAAACATTTATTAATCCACAGCTGGAAATAGTCCCCAAAAAATCCTCAATTTCTTCCTTATCTTACTCTACAGTTACTGTGCTGAGTTGTTGTAGGGAACAAACATGTTATGAGCCTTGTTCAAGAGTAAAAGTATGAATTGCCAAAGATCTTCATCTTTAGTTTGGGTTTGAGAGCCACAGTCAGAATGGGGACTCATGGGAAGTATTTAGAAATGGACAATAACTTATTGTTTTTTTGTCATTTCATAACATCAACAAAGAAATAGAAAATCACCAGCCTTCTCTGTAGATTTGTTAAAAAGTACTATAACCTGTTTATTGTTTGTTTGCAATATAAGACAATCAGGAAAATATTCTAAGTTTGCTCTGGACCTCTGTGTTTGCCAGACAAAAAAAAAGGTTTCTCATAGGGGGCGGATTCATATTGAAATGGGTATCATCTGGATGCCACATTGGCCCTTTTTACCGTGACCATATAATTAAGTGTTAGTCATACTTGTCTTCAAAAGGCCTCTTTAGTTCTTTTTTTAGTTTTCACTGCATGTGGTCATTCTGTTCTTCTGAGTCAATAGAGTCCTTGAAAAGAATATTTCAGAATATTTGACTCTTTCCGGTCTTGGCCTGTGATCTTAAGCAGGAATGAGCAGTTGCATCACATGTCAGGACACAGTATATCTCTACATTTAATGTTCATTTAATGTTTCACTGAGCTTGTTGTAAAGAAAGGGTCGCCACAATCCAGAGACGTCCAGGTTTCTCTGTTGTCCTTATCCTGGTTGTGGTTGTGTTGCCCAAACTCTGCATGTTTAACCAGAGCACAGTGTCAGAAAGTAGCAGTTCCTGAGGTCGAAAAAAAAAAAAAAAAATACAGGCCTGCCTTTTCCAAGTGTGGAAAATTCCATGTGCGTCTGCTCACATGAACAGCTGAAATAACCACTGTGACCACTAGATGGTGACAGAGCCACAGATCCCTGTGCCAAACCACATCTGCTGATGTTGCATGAATTATTTAACTGGTGTACGTGCCAGTGGTGTCAGCTTACCTCTGTCTCATCGCCCCACACACTCAACCAATAACTCCATAATTGCGTAGTTGGCCCACACTGACTCACACTATTGTTTTTTTCTTTTCTTTGCTTTTTTTCTTTTTTTGGGGGGGGTATTTGATGTGGTGTCTTCCTGTTTTCCTGCAGAATGCTGGCGACCCCACTGCCATTGACCAGCTGATGACCTCATTGGACAAGAACAATGATGGAGAGCTCAACTTCCTGGAGTTCTGGCAGCTGATTGGACATCTCGCGAGCACACACGGGGGGGTTCAGCCAATAGACTGTCCTTGGATATTCCGTTACAGTTCAATGTGTGTTACTGACTTGTCTGTGTGTCATACAGTTAGAGAAAATAGGAACGCAGCCAAATGGAAAACACCCTAAAGTCTCTTCCAACTGCAGAATACTGTTTTTTTTATCAGTAGGCTGCATTTCTACTTACCTCATGCTCTTACCAACCAACTGCCAAACGGGCACAGTCTCTGTCACAAAATACTATAACAATTTCAGCTGCATTAAAACCAGTCCTAGCTGTTTCCCAGCGCACGCACACACACACACATAAACACTCACAGCTGCTTGTGCTTACAGGTCTGTGAGGGAGTTGCAGAATGGGAAGGCATTTTCTGGAAACGGAGAATGTGTGTGTGTTAGCAGTATGTATTCTTGGCGCGTCTGATTCTTGGAAAAAGCACCTTGTGTTGTTTATCATCTCCTTGCAGGGCACAAACAGAGGTGTGGTGTTTCAAGCGGAGCGTGGAAGAAGTACCCTTGTCTTTTATGAGAAATACTACAGCGTTGAAGTCCTGCATTCAAAACTTTGCTCAAGTAAAAGCACAAAGACATACTTTAAGTGAGAGTACTCCTTATGCAGAATAGCCCATATCAAATATTATTACTGATGCATTGACAGTTGAATCACTTTAATGTTGCAGCTGCTAAAGGTGGGGCTCGTTTGAAATACTTTAGTCTGCTAGGCTTGTGAACTCACCTCAGGGGGGTCAATAAAGTCTTAATAAAGTCACATCTGAGCCTGTAATCGTAAATCGTCATTTATCTGTTTATTGTATGTTTATATATGAAAATCTGAATCTAAAAAGTCACCAGTTACTACTGCTATCACCTAAATGTAGTGGAGTAAAAAGTGACTGAATCATAGTGTAGTAGTAGAAGCATGAAGTAAAATCTTGTGTGTCTCCCTTACTCAGTCTGGCTTACATTCTCTCCACCCCTGTCCAAGATTTCACGTGTAAAGTTTCAGGGTGTGGTTTGAGTACATCTGTGTTGGGAAAGCTTTGAACAGGCGCGCACCGGAGGCGCCTGTTCCTACATGTTGAGAGGAATTTGAAAACACACAAAAAAACACACACGCATACATAGGGATAAACGTGCAAATAAAAAGCAGAAAAACAGAAAAGAACCCTGAAAATGTGTCCCAAAGCGCATCGCGGAGACTTTTCTTGAACTGTGTTTGTTGCAAAAATGTTGCTCAAAGTGCTGCTGCTCGAGCTGCGCCTCTTTCCACATTCCTCCTCTCCCAGGCACACGCCCTGTGACAATGAAAAAAAAAAAAATTGGCCTGAGCGAGAAGTTAAATCACGGAAAAGATATGTGTTGCTGCTTAATCTTGCTCAAGACTGGAGAGGAGGACCTGTGAGGCAGAAGAAGGACAGAGCTGCTGAATTTCTTTCTGTCTTTTTGCGTGTCCCTGCTCTGACGGTGAGTGCGCTTCATCCCCATCAGGACTTTATCCGAGCCTCTCTCTGCTGGCGTTAAGATGATTTGCGCCAGAACTATTTTCTTGGCACAAAAAAAAAAAAAAAGTTTGGGGTTTAGCTTATTTCCTCCACCGTGTCATCAATTTTGCATAATTAGCGAGCGCCTGCATTGTCGTGGCCCGGCTCGGTGCTTTGGTGGATCGGGTTCTCCCTTCTTGGTAATCTAACCCCAATCCCTTTACACTTCCAGGGAAACCGGAGTCTCGCGTCGCGTTTACTTATTTATCTGCCGTGTGTCAGTCCTGCCCCGGGCCCATCTATCTCTCTCTTTCTCTTCAAAGTGTCCGGATTAGTTAGGGCTAAATGTACATGTGGGACACGGGCAAGCCCTTTGACGTCTCCGTTACGCGCGGCGCGGCGCTAAACGCTCATACCGTGATGATCGGAGGACAGAGGGAGGTCAGATTTGTATTTTTTGGCTGGGGGGGCTGAATAATTCACGTTATGGCGAGGCTCCGGCCTGGTGTAAATAATGACGCGGAGGAGAAATAGCGAGCCGGGCGATGACAGGTATCACGAGGGTCACACCTTGGTAGAGATTAGATTTGCTTTTGATTGGACGCTGAGATTTTCCAACGCTCACGAGCTGTGAGGGGGGAACAGTGGTGATCAGTGTGGTGTAAAAAAAAAAAAAAAAGAAAAAAAAAAAAAGAAAAAGTTACACTGTGAGAGGTGAAACACTCAGTGGGGGGTGAGGGTTGGTTATTTGAGGCTGGGTGGCCCAACCTGACTTACCTGTAGGCTGGTTTGTACTTGTCTTAAAGCCGGTTGCGACACTGACTTTTCCTAGAAACTCTCTCCAACAGTCATCCTTTAAGTGATGTGTCTGGGCGTCAGTGTGCACATACACCATGAGACATACAGTGAGCGTTGACTGAAAAGATTAACACTCATCTACAGTGCCCTCAGAGCACCATTAAAGATGGAGACACTGATAACACAGCACCCGGTGCAATATGGTGCAAGACACATGTTTGTTAGTAAGTATTTATCCTAGGTTAACCAGGTAATTCATATTAAGGTTGAGACCTTATAAACCTGGCAAAGGATTAAAAAGTAGTACATAAAACATGACAAAATGAGGAAAACAGATAAAACTGAAGGAGCATTAAAACTAGGTTGTGCTGTAGTTTCCATTCTGTAGTGGAGGGTCTCTGAGGGGGTGGCAAGATATGTGTGAGAGACTGCAAAAAATAGGAAAGGTAAGCAGACAAAAAAACATACAATATTTATTTTTTCCTCCTTATCACTTGAGAATCACTGGATAGTTTTATAGCTTTAGGCCTGTAAAAATATTTTTTTCAAAAAGGAGAAAAGTGTCACTCTTTGGTTGACCTGGTTTATAATAATTTTCAACAACACTAAGCAACTGGATGGGGGACAAGTAGACATAGCTTCATTTTAAGAAAGCTTGGGAACCACTGAACTTGCATGTGTGCAGTGGAAAGTCCCAGTAAAATGCCACAAAAACAGGACGAGTAATACAAATAAAACAATGCACTCATCCCCACTCAGGCATTCATTACGCCTGAGTCACTATCTCCGTGCCCTGAATGTGAATGGAGTAAATGTGCTGAGAGGCTGCAGGAGAGCTTCATGTGCACTCGGCGCACACACTCCCGGTCAGGCCACCTCGTGCTCTTATCAGACAAACCCCACTTCATGTTCCTTTCTACCCATTTGTAATTCTGTGGCCCTGATGTCCCCCTGTCAGTTCTGACCGAAGGCCTCTTGGTTTCACGTTCATCTCATTACACTGGGAAGAGACGCTAATGGATGGAGGCTTGTCGGGCCTTTTGATATATGGCCTGTACAGATGCAAACACGCACACACACACGGAATCACCGGTCCGCCTGCTCCCATGCTGCCGTTCGTCTTGTAAAGGGTCTTAGGAAGGTGTCGGGACAATTATAGTAACCGATTAAATAATAATGAACAGCATGCTGATGACAGATGTTCACTTGTTATTTAGGAAAGAGTTGTGCGTTCACCTCTGCGTGCCTGCTTGTGTGTGTGCTGGCACGGCAGGGAGACCTGAAACTGAATCCTGGATTTGGGTGCATGCTCTCACTCACCCAGTAATTAGGTTAATGCAACAGGAGTCCTAATTGGTGTTGTCCTTCTTTAGATATTTAGATGTGTGTGTTGTGTGTGTGTGTGTTTTCTTTCTTTCTCTCTGTCCATCATCATTACCCATCCTGCCTCCTGGTAGTTTCTGATACTCGTTGGAAATCCTGCAGCAAGGCCTCACACCACACTGCTGCGATACTTATCAACTCTGCTAAAGAATCTGGAGCATTTACTTGTGGCTTTTATTTCCTGTTAGCGGTTGCCTTGGAAATGTTGTTTGTTGCGACAACAGAAAGATAAATGGGGGCAGAAACCTGGAGAGAACCCCTCTGCTGGCTGTGAGGTTACAATGGGTTGCACATGCACTGGTCTACCCCTTTAACTGTCTGTCCATAGGCATAGTCTTCTCTATGTTCCACTTACATATGACATTTTCATAGATATATATTTTCATATCTTGTCTTAATGCCATACCTCACACAAATAATACACAGTAGCCTACAAAATACTATTTGTCATAGTTGACATAGTTACTGCAGTTAGTGCACAAGGAATCAACATAGATTTCATTTTTTTGTTCCAACAGGAAATGTATGACAGTCAAATACTAACTGTATACAGTATATTATTATACTCTAATGAGATTGTCATAATATGCTGTTGCTGAACTTAGCATGCAAAACACCCCCCAAAATTAAACTAACTGGAAACGATATAATATGAGCAGTAATGGATGTGAGTCACACTTAGAAATGTCTCTGCCAGTTCAACATCACAAATAGACCTAAGAATGTAGGATTTAGTAGTGACTTCTGTTTTCTGGGGATTTCCTTGCGCTGTTTTATCATCATCCACAATTAGTTTTAATTTTTTGCAGCGGTAGCACAGCTCCTCTGTTTCTTTTGAGCATTGCATTGTGGGAGAATTGTGTGCATCAACAGCAGTTTTTTTTTATCTGCATAGTAAGTGTTTTGATTACATCTTTTTAGTCACTTTTACACACAGAACAAACTCAAAACCTGGTCATAATTATGATGGAGTTTGGAGCTGGGATGCAGCTTGTGTCTTTGCACCATCACTATCACATGGAGCTCTCCCAGTGCCACCCCCAATTTAAATGTATTGTAATTTTTTGCAGCTGTCCTCTATTTCCTTTGTGCATTGCGTTGTGAGATGACGGCCCTTTTTCACAGCAGACATTTTGACTCTTCCTAGTAGGAAAAGTAGAGGTGTTACTAATAACATTAACAATGTCTCAGTTCTACTCAAGTGTCCCGGTTAAGTTGTGATAGTGTGACTGAGAGTCAGCCTGAACAACACTATCTTAAAACTGAACAAGCAAAATGGAATTCAGCCTTCATTCTTTTGATTATTTACACTTGGGCTTCTCCTACTTTGACATGTCAACATGGCGTCAGTGAAAAAAAAAAGTGTGTAGAATGGGCACGTAGTATGGAATTAGGATGTAGCTGTTGTTTTGATGCTGGACTTGACATCCAATGAAAGCGTAAACGTGTTTCCATCTCGTTTCTGTCCATCATGCAAGGTCCAACTAGCAATGAGCAGAGAGTGAAATGAACCAAAACCGCTCGTCTCAAATGTTCAGCTGAGGACTTACGCAGCTGTGGGGCTCTGTCAATAACAGCAGCATTACGGGAGATGTTTCAGGGTAGCTTAATCTGTTGGTGCTGTGTGATCTTTTTTTCATTTCGTACTTGAGCACAGGGTGCAGTGTATTCCTGCAGTGTGAGGGGAGGTGTGTTGCGGCAGACGGGCAGCAGGCAGTAATCTGAACCTGTAGCGTCCCTGGCTTCTGAGGATCAGATGTCCACCGTCAGAGATCACAGCACCCATTGTGTTTATCTCAGAGACTCCCCTCCTCTTCAACCTTCCATCACTCCCTCTCTCTCGCTCTGTTTACCTCAGAGAGCCTTCCCTCCCTTCCCACTCCTCCTCTCCTATGCTGACATCATTTGAGTGTCTCACCTTTCTCACATGTTTGTGTTCAGGAGACAGATCCATTTATTTTGCAGAGCACTGTGTTTTTTATAGGAACTTAACTGTCTTTTATGTCAATGTATGTATATGCATCCAACTGTATCACTCATACTAAATGAAGTGAAATGCTATAATACAGCTTAATTTGTATACATTATAATATATAATATTATTGCACACAAATTATTTAATTACGAATCCCTAATCTTGATCAGTCAACTGTGTACTAGCATTTCAAGGTTATGATGTCCTCTGTTCTGCAATAATGCAATACACAACTGAAATAAGCCTTTCATCCCACCCATTTAATACAATTCATGGGAAGTGTACCCAAAGGCATGATTTCTGAGTGTCTCAGATATGGCCATATCTCTCCTTGCCACTTCCTATGTTCAATTCTCCTTTTCATTCTTTGTCCTTGTCTCGCTCTCTTTAGATATGGAATCAGCCATTAAGACAGTGGTGACCACATTTCTTACTTCTGCCAAGGGGAAGGAGAACCTCAGCGCAGGCTCCTTCCAGAAACTGGTACAAAAACAGCTTGGCGGCATCATGGATGTAAGGAAACACATAACTTTGTGCTGTTCTCCAAAAAAAACCCAACAAAAAACAACCATCAGTATATCAATGTTTTTTTTGTTTTGTTTTTTTTTGTTTTTTTTTTTTCACAAGGAGCTACGCCATCAACACTAACAGTATTTCTCGTCTCCTTCTGTCAATCCCTTTGTGTCCAGGATACAAAGAGTTCCTCTGCCATTAAGGAGATGATGCGGGGGCTGGATGAGAACAACGATGGACGCGTCAGCTTCCAGGAATACCTCACTCTGGTTGGCTACCTGGCCAACTCCCTCAGTCAGAGCAAGAGTGGCTCCAGCCCAGATGCATCATAGGTGCTTGTGAAGCTGCAGTGTTTGGTGGATCAGCAAATTAACAGCCATTTTTGTTTGTGCTTTTTAAGCATGTTCTCTCATTTCCAAAATGCTCCAAACACCATTAATGCATTCTTTCCCACCAGTCCATAATATTTTCTTTCAGTTAATCAGCCAGCTGTATAATGTTCTCAACTACACCTTAATGTCTGTCCAGATCAACCTTTTTACAGTCGCTACTTTGATCTCCACTTTCAAGGACACATTGAAGGACTCTTAGCTGGGAGTGTCTTTTTTATTAAAATTATACAAAGGATACTTACTGTATTTTCAAAATAAAGCCTTTATATGATAACATTATATTGTGTGCAGTTTTTACTTGGTTTTGCATCTTGTTGCACTTGCAAAAAAGTTCAGAAAGTGTCTATTTGCTGAGGCTATCCATTAACTTCCATTAAAATCCTGCTGGCAAACACAACAAAATACTGTATGTGTACTGTGGTTTCCCTGATATGGTTTGACATTGTCCCACAGGCATTGCTGCAACGATACCTGCTACTTCCATTGCTACCAGCAATACCTGCTAAATATAGCTGTGACACCCCTGACCAGTCAAACTCAGCAGCTTTCATATAAATCAACTAATGCAACCAGATCCTGACATACAGTATACGCTTCCTATTGTGCGCCAGGCCCCACTTTGCAACACTATACATACACACATATGGTGCACACACACACACTGAGCTACCCCACTCACTGACACAATATACTGCAGCAATGACACCTAAACAAGAAGCTACACTTCTGCACCAGGAGGCAGATCAAACATACATTCATGATAGTGACAGTGCTTTTGCATTAATGTTGATGTTGTTTGCTCTCAGATCATCCATTCAAGTGTGCCATGTGGTTCTGTCACTTATTTTTGCACTTTTCATGTCATTTGGCCGTCACTGTATCCATTATGGTGCTCTAAGTCTGATGGATACGTCCCCTGAACTATTTCAAATATGTTCGCCCCTGTGCCTGTATGTTTTATGCACATAGCGTGTGCATAAAACGTAGCGTAGCGTAGTGAACATGTTTGTGAAAGTGCATCTGTGTATGCCCTTGCATAAGCATGTTTGTCTTTGTGTGTGTTTTGCAAAGTCTTTGTATGGGGATTTCTCCGCATGGCTGCCAGGTGTGATGGTTCCATTCATTGGTGCTACACTAATCCTTCGGATATTATATCAGGCAGCCCTCCGCAACCCCCCATCACCCCCCTACGCTTCCTCTGATAAACATCCTACCCCTGCACATACCCAGACACCCTTTGCTGCTTAACACACATGGAGTTATCCATCTCTGTCTTGGTATTTTTTTTTAGCACACCCTCTGCGTTCCTCCATTGTTTTGACACAAAGTACAAAATGGTTGTACAACACATTGGCAAGATAATTCACTGTCACAATAGCGCACTGTGACATAGTGAGTGACATACTATCGTCACCCCTTGACAAATGATTGTGCTCAGGAAACGTTGGTCTAGAGTGTCAAGCTCATCAAAGTATAATTGCGGTAAAATATCTCTCAATATCAGTATTTACACTTCTGCTGAGTTACTTAACTTCCATGCAGACTGACATCTGAGAATAAATGCCTTTAGTGTGGTTTGTAGTCAAATTATGGGTACTTCAAATTACCTAATGTCTTACTGTAGTTACAGTACAATTAGTGTTTTTTGTTAATATATCATCTCTGACAGACGAGAGGGGAGAGGTGGATCCTTCATGTATCCATTCAGCGGATAGCAGGTGTCTGATGCGTAAACAGAGAAGGAGGAGTGGGGTGTGGGGAGGGGAGGGAGTGTGAGGAGGTGGGATGGAGGAGAGGAGCAACAGGTGGAAGGAGGGAGTGAGGAGGACAGGATAAGTGAGATGGGTGGAGTAAGACATGTATTTAAGACGTTGTCCCCCTCATCCTCCTCATCAGTCGCTACTGCCGTCTCTCTCAGCACCTGACCAGCAAGGCCAGCACTCGTCCTCCACTCAGGTAAGAAATGATGCAGAGGGCAGATTTCAATGCTGAAAGCTGTGTCTCTGCATTTTTCAGGGGTTATTTCTGATTATCTTTACTTAGTAGATAGTAGGTAGGTAGGTAGGTAGTAGATTTTTAGGGATGCAGCAAATGCAAGATGTCGTCTGTGGGTGGACTGCCTGTTGAAAATCCTTGTTCAAATCCTTCAAATCAGCATAGACAGGACAGAGCTTTCTGTTTAGTCACTGATAAGCTGTGGAACCTGAATTGTATCTCGAACAGAGCTTTTCATGCCACTCATTTGTGAGAATTGAAAGTGCACAAGGACAGACTGGTGCAGGGCGTGACTGACAGTTAGGAAAAGTCTTCACAGTTCAGAGGTGATGTAGGTTCAGGAAAGGCAAGGACTTACACATGTCTACAGTGTTTTCTGACATCCATACGGAGCTAAAATAAAACCCAGATCAGGTTGCCTCTGTGTGTCCTGGTTACATCTCCTCTGGTTGGGCTGTTTTACCAGCTTAGAGTTTCACTCTTATCAGCTGGCTCACATGTCTGACTGCTGAATATGTCCTGACTCCACTCAATGGGGTGAAGCAACAAACACACTGAGGATCCGTTTATCTGTAGCAAAATCTTATCAGAGGAAATACTCCTGATGATTGAGCAGATGGAGCTAACTTGACTCCGGGGCTATGCAGGGTCTCTGACCCTGCCAGATACCTCTTCTGTCACTAGATAGATATGTTTCCACTTAACAGACAAGATCAGCTTTTAGTTATCTCAATAACAGTATTGTAGCCTATTATTTCAGTTTTCTTGTGTGTTTGTTCATGTATCTATCTGTCTGTTAGTCAGCCAGTTTAGAAGTGTATCTAAGAAAAAAAAAGAGAAAGACTGAGGTACAAAGAGAGGCCTTAACTTCTATTGATTTTCAGCAAACCTGCTCTCCATGCTCCAGAGAGCAGATTTTTGCATGCAGGAGTACTGATGTGGACCGCTCTCGCTCTTTCTCCTCCTCCCACTCTTCTTCTTATTCTATCCTTCCCCAGAATGTCTTTGCCCAACTCAGAGAATGCCTCCACCCTGGAGAACGCCATGCAGCTCATGATCCAGACCTTCCATAAGTACTCTGGAAACGAGGGGGACAAATATACACTCAGCAGGGCTGAGCTCAAAGAGATGCTTACCACAGAGCTTGGGAACTACCTGGGGGTAAGGAGATACATTAGGGTCATAAAATGCATGCACAAGTTTAATCAAATAGATCCAGCCTACATTTCTGTTTTATACCCTCACATATGCAGAATGCCCAGGATAAGGAGGCAGTGGATAAGGTAATGGGAGACCTGGACTCCAACAACGACGGGGAGGTAGATTTCACAGAGTTCATCATACTGGTCGGAGCTCTCACTGTGGCCTGTAACGACTTCTTCCTGGAGTACAACGACAAGCAAGAGAAGAAGAAGTGAGCACGCCCTTGGCACGAAAAAGTCCATTCCGCAAATACACACGCTCCAGGGAGGAAATCGTTAAGACAAGAGAGAAGACCTGCAAAGGACATCCTGTCATGGACTTCACACACACACACACGTCTGTTACTTCATAAATGTTGGGTGTCTATTTGTCTGCAATGTACAATCAATCAATTACAACCTGAAATTATTGCAATGTGAAAATCTGGAAAGTTTAAGACAGTTTCAGCACCGGTCATTGTTGAATACATGAATGTATCTCTCTATCTTCTTCTTTTCATTTATTTTGTAACACATTCAAGCAAACTAATTTCTCCCTGTAAAGAATAAATGTGACCTTTACCCAAAACAATACAATGCTGGTTGCACTTTATTACAGCAGAGAAGATGAGCAAGAACACATGATGGGCACCAGATGGCAGCAAATTGCACACAATCAATGCAGTTGTTCTGGAATTAATACATTACCTTTAATTTGCTGGTGCAAGATGGTACAGCGTTTTATTCCAGCAGTGGATGGTAGTAAATTACAGATAGATTAATCAGTCACTGCCAAAACAGATCACATCTGAATCATCAGAATCAGAATACTTTATGCATCCCATGGGGAAAATTGGTAAGCATATATCTATGCTAAATCAATTAAAAATACAGTATGAGAGGATGGAGTTCAATAAAAAATGAGTTTTATATGTTCAAATTTATCTTACTGCTCCTCTGCATCAAAAAATGTACAAGGTGTGTATGAGCAGGTACTGACTGTACCTACATTCCTGTTTTCACAGCAGAATAATGAGAACTTAAAGTGACCTTGGCTGGGACCTACACCCATGATTGTTTAAAAGCCCTGCTTCCTAGAAGAAAAAAAAGCACCTCGGGAGTGTGTAGGTGTGTGTGTGCGTTTCTGAGTACATAAAAAGGAAGTTTCCAGCCTCAATATTAGAAAGCCAGGAAACGTTTCTTTCTTTTGTTCTATCCTGTGGTGTCAGATTAACAGTAAGTTTGGGCATGTACAGTAGCACAGAAATATAGACGACTGGTTACATGTGCGTGTGAGAGCGAGAGAGAGGATTAGGGTTAGAAAACATGCCACGCAGACACATATTTTGATTCATCTGAACCTACAACCTTTATTGGACTGGTTAAGGTGTGCACAGGAGCAGATTTGAGAGTCAGGAAGGAGAAGGTGAAAGATGGGGGAGCATAATGGGAGAGGAAGTGAGAAGAAAGGAAGGAGAGTGGAAAGGTCAAAGAGAGAGAAAAAAAGAGTGGCCAGCAGCACTTTGTCCGCACCGAGCCGTGCTGCTTACAGTTTTCACAGGTCTCTGATAGGCTTTTCACACTCGTTCGGGATCTGTTGGGGATCCCCCCGGGGTAATCCCATCCTCCAGAGACAGAAAGAGAGAGAGAGAGAGAGAGAGGCAGCTCCGAGTCCAGAACTGAGCTGAGCTGCAGACTTGGCCACACAAGTATAAAAAGTCGGGGAAACTCACAGCTAGTGACAGTGTCTGAGGATTAGACGGCGTTTTTTCAGAGTTTTATAGTGGCTTTCTTATGCAGTAACAACACTAACAGTCGTTTGTCTCTGCCAATCCTGCTTTGTTCCTCCTCACTGTCTAGATTGTGCTTGCTGTGGTCAGATTATCCTGTTTGTTTCCAGTCTGTTCCTCCTCAGCTACATCATCATAGAGTCAAAAACATTTGTACGATTAACTTGCATGTATTGCCCTATACCTTTTCTTTCCTGCTCATGATTTTGCATCTGTATCTTACTGCCTGATCCAACGACTTCAGTGTGGCCCTCTTGTCGTTTACTGAAAATTTAATACATCCCCCACTCCCTGCGTACCTGACAAGGCCTTCTGTTTCTACCTTGGTTGTCAGGGAACATGGGAAGATTGTGGAAATATAACAAATCAGCCAGTCCGTGATGAAAAGGAAAACTGCCGTAATGAATGGCTGTTTAGAGAATGCGGGTAATCATAATTCTAATTGGGCTAAAAGTCAGAAATGTGTTTGTCCATGGAAGACCAGATAAAGGGCAGAGGACCGGAGAAAGGTTGCCAGAGATTAATAGAAGGGGGAGGAGGGGGGGATACACATACAGTATGCTCTTCTGAACAACATATCTGACAGATGTGATAATGCATTAGGGTATGGGGCACGCATATACATACATACACACACGCATACATGTATACATATGCTCTGAACATTACATACTGAAATATGAAGTTACATATTAATACACATAATAGCTTCATTTCCATGATAAAATCCCCATTGTTCTATCAATACAATTTGTTTTTCTTATTACTTTTTCAAATTCACTGATCTTTGCTCCATCTCAACTGAGCTCTAAATACTCCATCTGGGAGAAATCATGCTCTGCTGCCCGTCATATAGGAGGTTCTTTCCACCCTCTTGGCTCAGGTTCCTCGATCTCTCAGGAGCTAGACTCATCTCATTGCAGCCGTGCACTCTGGCACAGCAGGCTGCTGCTGTCCTCTACTTAATGTGCACAACTCTCTAAGCAAAAAAACTGTCCATGCATAATCTATTACTTTATCCCTTTGACTTTCATCTAATAACGCAGCCTGGCTCTTTCTTTAATTCAAGTCCCCTCTTTGTATTTTCCATCACAATCTGTTGCTTGGACATGTACTGTGTTAGTGTGCGCATGACAGGCTGTGTAGAACAGTTTATATCACATTCTTGTTTAAATCTATACAATCATACAACACACCGTAGCCTCTCTATCAGCAACAGACCCGTGCATGAGCTAACACATAGAGAAATCTTAATAATATATTCCTAATGCTATATAGTGGTAAGCCGCTATGCTATGATAAAATATACTGAATCAGTTCACTGACGTAGTGGATTTCTGAAAAAATAAAAGAAATATATAAGAACCTTGATATGAACCTCCCTTCCCTTTCTGATTGGCTCCTACTGACATCAGTCAATATTATGAATGAGTAACGTCATAGTTGAAGGCGGGCATGTCATGTGTCAATTAAGCAGTCAGCGTCTAGCGGAAAATTGGCTGGCCTATGATTCAACATTGAATAAATCAGAGCATCCTCGCTCCCTGACTCGCTGAAGAGGAGAGCAGGGAGAGACCTTTCCACCAGAAAGGGGAGGTCAGTCCATTAAACATCTGGACAAAAAACTGCAGGTAAGAGTATGATGGTGTTTTCCTTTTTCTTCATACAAGAAAAACTGTAGTCCGTTGCAAAAAACGTTACTATAAAGGTAATGGGCGTGATTGCTGTTCAGTTCCAGTTCTGGCTCCAGTCCAATAGACACAATAAAACCCAGACCCACCCTCCCCCCCCCCCAACTCGGCTCTTGTCCTGCTGTGCTGATTGGTTGGGGGGAGCTGTCCGTCAGTGTGTTCGCGGCCCGGGGATGGTCAGCCTGGCGGGCTGGTGATGGTCTTGACTGTGTAATTCTGGAAGAGCGGCTGCAGGAACATGCCCATTGTGCCGAACACGCACACAAACACAAAGATCCACAAGAAGAGGCGGTCAATCACCATGGCAACGTACTTCCAGTCCTCACTCACCTGTGGACAGGGAGGGACAGAGAGGGTGGTTGGGACAGGGTGAAGAGAGAGATTAAGGTGAGCAGAATCACGCTCTCTCACATCCTCTCATTGTCAGTCTCTCTCTAGCTATCCCTCTGCCTTTGCCTACGCAGGGGGGTTAATGGAGGTGAAGGGTTAATGTGAGCGGAGAGTTGCTCTGCCACACAGCTCTGATGAGGTCCGACATGAGTCAAGGAGGAGGAGAAAGACGTGAGAGGCGAGGGAGAGTGATGGAGGGCAGGGAGACAGAGAGTGTGCTGACACTGTAACCCCTGCAATGATGGCTTGGGGAGGAGGGGATGAGCGGGATGGGGGGGAGCCACACGCTCTGCCAGGAGAGGGATTTTAAAGCGGTCGGCATGGCAACGGGATGGTAACCACGCTGATGATGGACATAATTACAGAGGATTGTCAATTCCCCTGTCACTTTCTTTCATTCCTAACATGCCTTGAGGAGAAGCGATAAAACATACTACCCTCACCCTCCACTGTCCTCTGTTCCAGCGCCTTTAAAGTTGTACTCCTTTTCTATGCACACGTCATGCCGCTGCTATAATTACATGTCTGCGTTGAATATTCAGGGGGCTATGGTTGCGTCACCAGATCTGTCTCCTCTGCTTTTGCTCTGGCGTAGTCCCCCATGTGTTTCAAATGGAAGGGCTAAGCGACACTGCCGCACCGCTCTGCCATCACTATAACTTGATATGGCAGGATGCTTTTTGTGGTTAATAACGTGCACATTTGGTGGGATGGTTTACGCTATTAGACAAGATAATAATTAATTTTAATATGAAGAGGAATCCAAAGGATACATTGGCAAGTTGAGATTATCAGCTGCTGTGTCTTGATATACTGATATACCTGTATTGAGGTATGTTGGCAAGAAACTGCCAACAAAACAGTGAGTACAGCAATAAAAGATGTATTAGCAGCACCATGAGCTCTCTGTCTGTTTAACATAATTAGTTTTATGTGTTTTTACGTGGTTAGTTATTTAAACCTACATTCATTGACCACTTGGGTGCATACTGAAAAAAATGTGAAAAAATACTGATATATTCAATAATAATATCATTAATTAAGTTGATATGGCAAACGTTTAATCTAGCAGTTGCCTATTTACACGTTCAGCAGTCACCGAGCAGTATTACCATTCGTGTCTCTGGTCACCTGACAAACGTAATTCTAATATTTTCCCTCCTTTTAACCCTCTTTTGGTCTCTACCAACTCCTGAAGGAAATATCTGGCTCTAGCTGCTAAAAGCTCCACTATGTTAACCAGCTTGTCACTGTCTGCCTGTAGTGTGCAGTGGGTTTAGCAGAGTTTCTCCGTTGCTGAAAACAGCTGCCTGTAAAGGACAATGGTCTGGAAAGGACAATGATGAGAATCATGAGAGTGAACCACTACAGTAAAATCCAACCAGTAAGCTAAAACAAAACAGCTGAGGGGGATACAGAAAATATAATACTCACACTCTGATCATCATCTTCACTCTTCATGTGGTTGGCGATGAAGCGTACTCCTTCCACAGCCTCCTCGAAGCCCGGACAGGCTTGAGCCAGCAGGGCCTGAGTCAGAGCAGGACCTCCTGTTGCTTGCTTTCCCCGGGGCAGGTTTGCGGAGCCACCTTCTCGGCCCTCCCTCACCCTGTTCAGACCATCCATGGATCCGCCCCCTGCGCCTCCCAGATCCCCTCCAAACTGTTTAACAGATGCCCGGTTCACATAGCAGGTACAAGGGTCACTGTCCTCCTTGCCGAACACCCCTGTGGAGGTCGCCCCTCCATTCCCGCCAGCGCTGCCCAGCCCGAGCCCCACCATCAGGGCCCCTGCTTCCCCGCTGCGCCCACCCTCCTTCTGTTCCTGGGTCCTCCTTCTTTGGCGCAGCCGCTGGCGCTCGCAGCTGTTCCTGGGCTGGCGCATGAAGAGCAAGGCAGGAAGCTTGTTGAGGAACACCAGTTTAACCCAGGGGGGCATGGTGTGTGTGGTGGGCGAGCGGTGGTGCACATTGAGCACACACACACTGGTGACGATGGAGAAAGTGACCAGGACCATGGTGAACATCAAGTACTTCCCCACGAGAGGGACGTCCAGCGAAGTGGGTGGGACGATCTTGGAGATCAGCAGCAGGAACACAGTGAGAGCCAGCAGCACGGAGATGCAGAGTGTCATCTTCTCCCCACAGTCAGACGGCAGGTAGAACACCAGGATAGCCAGCGAGGTGATGAGCACACACGGGATGATGAGGTTGATGGTGTAGAAAAGCGGCTTCCTGCGAATGATGAAGTCGTACGTGATGTCCACGTAGGTGGGGTCGGCTGGGTTCTCGTTTCGTCTGCCGGGCAAGGCGATGATGTCCCACTCCCCGCTGGGCGTGAAGTCGTCCATGCTGGCCACGTCAGCACGGAGCACCAGGTCGATCTCAGTGCGGTCGTAGGTCCAGGAGCGGAAGCGCAGCGTGCAGTTCTGCTGGTCAAAGGGAAAGTGCTTGACCTCGATTTTACAGGCTGACTTATAGATGGCCGGGGGCAACCAGAATATACTGCCATCGTAGGAGACCACCGCGTTAGAGTAGAATGACACCTCGTACACCCCATCAGCACTGAGAGACAGGGTGAAAGAGATGAAGAAGGAGAGGAGACAGATATAAAAGACATAAGTGTCAGACATAAACAGAAAAAATGTTTGCCATGTTTCCTTTCAGTCTTGAGCACAGTAGCACATGACGCATCTCATTATGCAATATAGGTTCATTTAAGGGCTTTAAAACACACACACACGTGGATGTGGAGGTTACGGGGGTGAGGCTTTAGAGTGTCTCAGGGCAGCAGAGTCACACACACCTGCTTCTACAAACATAAGGAACAGGATGGAGACGCAGTCTAGACAGGAAACACGGCTCACAGGTCAGAGCGGGTCAAGTTAAACAGCTTAAATTAGACACTTTGGTCAGAAGTCAGCTGACAACATTAATGCTGTAGATTGAATTTCCATTAAACACACGCTTTCAGCAAGAGAACTAATTAATGATGGCTAATGCCGTGAGATGTGACATAATGCACGAGAATAATTCACGTTTTGACCGATTACACAGTTGACCTGCCTACTAAAGTACGCTAAGAAACAACTACTTTCCTGCAAATTTGGTAACAAAATCAAACTGAGACATCAAAACTAGCAGCTCTACTAATGCTGCATCCAGAGATAATCTTCCCGTTTATGTGACTGACAGGAGTTTGAAGCCATGAAGAAGACTTGGGAGGATAGCGTGTCAACCTGGGGTTCGTGGGATTAACGGGATCATTTCATCCAGAGCTCGGTGGGTCAGGGATGTTTTAGTCTTTAGTAAAGTAAGGACTGAGGCAGAGAAAGAGGAGAAGGCCAGACAGATCACCGTACTCTGATGAGCTGATTTACATACTGTAGGCTGACACTAAGTTTCCATTACATTGAGACTTGAAGTGGTCTGCAACATCCTGACCTCCCTCGGACATGCAAGCAAATTCTAATTAAAAATGAACTCTTCCCATGTCTTACGTATGTGAGTCTTTTGTTGCATAATTTACTACAGTGGAACACAGTTAATTGCATTAAATATAAAATTGGATTACTTGGTTAATGGTCAATTTTAACCGTATTGCTCACAAGTTGGCCCAGGGGACCCAAAAGCCGTGTTAACTGTTCACTGCAAAAACGTTTTAAGGTAATTTGACTAATTGCAGATTTTGTTGGGGCTTTTTGTACCTCTTAAGTAATATTTCAACTAAGGTGGGTGCTGCATTGGTGTCCCCAGTGTAAAATACAGCTGTAAGACTTAAAACATGATATATAGTTTATGTGTGCTCCCACGGTGCATCTTCCTAAGTAAATTAGTGTTTAATTAAATTACAGATAAGGATTCCAGCTCCAGAGTACTAGTTGGTTTCCGGGTGTTTTTGTGTGCACTGTACCTGGTGGGAGCTTGAAGGTGACAGAGTGCATAATGCACAATGCACAAAGAGTGGATGGGAGCCAATAAGGGCCCCCTTACAGATCCGTACATCCTGGCCTACGCTGTCAGCAGCAGAGACTAAACTTGCAGCTTCATATTGTAGAAGAAATTAATACAAATAATACTAGATGTTGCAGATTTGAATTTAACAGCAGGGGGTGGTCTCACGTACAGACTCTAAAATAAAAGAGAGTTGTTTACCAAGTTTCTTCACACTACTCACCACTTCCTATTAGGTAACTGCTCGCATCTCCTGCATTTGCATACATCTACTGTACATGTATTTGCGCTTATCTATCTGGGTGTGTTGTGTAGATGACTCTGTCTTTGAAGTGTCTCGTGAGAGCTGGAGGTACTGTATAGTAATGTAGCATGAGTGATATGAACAGATTACAGTGGATATATTCAGCCATGTGTGGCGGCTCAGCGTGTTTTAAACAGTAAAACTTCTGCCATTTAATTGATGCCGTTATCCTTACAGCAGTGGCGGCCGGATCAAATCACCTGCGTGTTAGCTTTAAACATGATCACTTTGATATCAGAATTGTAGGTGCTTTTGTGGAGCATCCGTGTGTCTTCTGAAGCGAGGACAGGAGGGTGAGTGAGTGACTCACTTGTTGTAGAGAACCACGTCAGGCAGCCAGATGTGTTTTGAGGGCAGCCTGACCTTCATCATTCCATCAAACTCCTCAGGGACCCAAGTCAGACGATAGTCCTGCCACTCCTGGGGGCCAATAGAAACAAAATGCTTAGTCACTCATTCGCCAATCACACAGCAGCAGCAAGACATCCTGAGAGGAGCAGAGAGGAGAAGGTATGTCTGTCTATCTTTGTGACTGTCCATCGGTCAGTCGGTGGTCAATATGACACATCACAAGCTGCGTAAGCCTGGGGAACATCCTGTGCTGCCTGTCCTTCTAAGCTTATATCATACTTTTAACGATAAGCCCCAGAGAGAGAGAGTGAAGCCCACATGTCTACCCTGACCCTGGATGGTCTTTTAAACACACCACAACAGCCACAAACCAATCAGCATGATTGTTCCTGTGTGTGTGTATGTGTGTGTGTCAGCATACATCTATGTAAGCCCTATATAACCTTTTGTAAAAGACAGCATTATCTTGCTCTGCACGTTGTCGGTCAGTCATTGACATTGCGCCCTCCGACAGCAGCTCTGTCTGGCTCTTCTGGAGTTGCTGGAGTTGCACTGCCTAGGCTAGGTCATCTGCAATAACTGTGATGCATCACGGTCATTACAGTTTGTCTTGGCTCAGGACAGCTGTCCTTGGCTCCCCTGCTAACCGAATACGAGGGATCCATAGAGCACTGATGGCCATTCTACGCTCCGTTACATGTCATAAATCCTAACTTGCTCAGGTGCAAGTGTAAGTGTATGTGCCTGTGTTTGTGTGTGTGTGTGCGTGCGCTTGTGCGCGTGTGTGTGGACAAGACAGAAAAATGCATTAAAGCTATAAGCAGCATTCATGATGGTGACATTACACACAGAAGGTTGTTAGGGGAACAGTCATCTGTTTCATATAGATCTAAATTTAAGTCCAAATTGAACATGTAATGTGTAATGTAATGTTCTAACACCTGCCCTTGAAAGTAAGCACATATGTGGCACTGTGTGTGGGTGAATGCATTTTGTATACCTAGTGTTTGGCAATGTGTGCACCTACATGCTCCACCATGTTATAGGCCTCAGCTGTAAGCACAGAAAGAGCCAGCCATGTAGAAGAGGGTCACAGCTCAGTCAGAGTCTCATTATTCACAGGTTTCACAAGGTGAGGTAAGTCTCATCCAAAATCACAAAGTGGATTCAGCATTTATACAATGTGCTTTCAGTATCATCAGCTATCTGTGTTTTTGGAGTAAAAAAATCTGTTTCCTGCTTATAAATTTCAACTCACTTCTCATATTTCTCCTGTCAGATTTTGGGTTTTGGAGAATGTGTATTGTTTGATGTCTCCTTCGCTGTCTAACACTTCACCAGTCATGTTAGTTCTCAGAGGTCCACATGAGTGGAGGCAGGATTAGACTCTGACAGCCGCAACCAGCGAAACATATGGAACGCAGAGATATATCTTTCCCCTCCAGTAACTGGACCACTGCTCATATTTATGGTCTACTGGTGTAATACTGTTGCCATGTTTAGATGATGTAAATCAGAATGTATACTGCAGTATGTCATTGAAAGAGCATTATTTACTGTTCATGTTTGTCTTCACATTTGCCACTACCATCCAGGTCCCTCGTGGCATGTGATAAACTTCCACTGACCTGGCAGTAAAACTGTGAAATCTAAGGTGAAACTATCCCAAATCATTCCACATTTGAATAATCTTTCTGTCTTTCTGTCTGTCTTTCTGTCTATGTCTTTTTCTCTTCGAAGCAGAATGTTTACTATGTAAGGATGGCACGATAAGTATAAGAGTGGGAAGTCTCACCTGTGTTAGCCAGACATTGGTGGTCATCACCTGCTCTCTTTCATGCTGCAGAAAAAGAAGACATACACATTATGAACTACGATTAAACAGGTACCTCTGTGATTCAATGTAGCACTTCCAACAAGTTAGATGATGTGTATGCCAGATTCCTTTAAAAATTCCATTAAATTGATGACAAGCCAAGGTATCCTGACTTCTAGGCTGAGTGAAGCTTCAAAAACACTGGATCCTGCACTTTGCAATATGCAACTTAGACTTTCTCTGCTCAGTAAATTCCCCTGTCTTTCAAACTCCACATGTAAAGCTTTGTGCAAAAAAGTGAAGTCTTCAAGACAAGATAACCCTGATAACATCACAGGGGTAATTTTCCTAGGATGTAAAAAGCTCCTCTGCAACCAAAGAACACACTGTACAACTGTTTTGCTGAGTAGTGCTCAACATAATGACTTAACTGATCTGTATGTGGCCCTTCTAACTAACATACACAAAGATAAATATTTCAGTGGAGCATTTTTAATGCCATGACTGTCTTTATTTCATCCATATTCTTGAGCTTGTTTTCAGTGGTGGTGCATAGAATTGTCCCAAGCACAGTAAAATAAGTTATAACAGAGTTAAAATGTGATACTGCTACTTTTTATTACTTTCTAAATATAAAATCTTAATGCTTCTTCTTCCGCTGCTTGTTTGTCTTTAAGAAAATATTCTCAAAATGCTCTGAATAGATATCCGTGAAACTTGGGGAGCAGATCAGGCCTTGGGCCAGTAATCAAATGATGATCAGACTGACTTGAGATTTCCTGGGATTTACATCATCAGACAACTGCATTTCCAGCTCCAACCATAAGACTGAATGTTAATCATATTTGCAAAGTCGAGAAATCAATTCAAGTCAATTCTAAGTCTCCTGCAGGAACAGCATTAGTCAGCTTTTTTGCACATTACAAATGCCCTCTACATCTATCTATCTGTATGTGTAACCAAAATGAAAATATCCTATTAGATTGTCCTCACGCTGTGAAAGGTGCACGCTGATTCAAACAGGCAGGCCTGGGCGTGTGCCCACTCACCACACTGATAAGTTGTGCCAACGACACCATCAGCTGCACAGTAACCAGCTCGGAGCCATTAGTGGCAGGACGGATCAGTTTGTTGTAGTGGGCTGGGTTTAGAAGATGCTCCACCAACCGCTCCTCTGTGTCTGCCCCGAGGCCACCTGTAATGAGAACACATTATCATCATCTTCATCTGCCTCTATCGTGCATCTGCCTCTATCATGAGACCATAATGTTGCAACCATGTCGTGTCTCTCTCGGCATTTCTTTAAAAAAAAACAAAAGCAAACACTTTTATCACATCGGTTATATCAAATAGTCACACGAGAGCAGTAAACATCAGGGGCGCTGTTGAGTTTCTCTGTTTGGCCACTGCCCTCGCTGCAAGCATTGAGAGCTGGCTATCCATGTGCATTGAGAATGCACAGCCTTTGAACCACGGCATTACTCATCACTGCCGGCTGGAGCACGTCAGCACAGCTTGATAAACACTTCTTACAAGATCTGACATCATAAGAATGAGTCAACCAGTCTGAATGTCTCTATCGCTATCCCTTCTGTCTCTATCACTCTCTTTGTGCCTCTGTTCTGTCTCTGTCTATTCTCCTCTGCGGTGTTGCACTTCTCCCCAACTGCCAGTCTTTTGTAGCTTTGGGTTATTTTCACTCCATCTCTCACTTCCCCTCTCCTGTCTGCCCCCCCACTCCTCCCTCCTCCTCCTCCTCCTCCTCCCCTCCTGCCCGCCATCCCTCCATCTGTAACTGACTGTAGCCGTATCTGAGCAAGTGGTCGAGTTTGGGCAGAGCTGTCACAACACCACACACGGGAGGGGAGGCGTTTTACTGAGCGATGCGCAGAGAAAAACAACTGTTCTGCACCTCCTTCTTCCTTCCTCTCGCTCTCCCGCTATTCATTCCGTGCCTCTCTGGCATCTGCTCGCTCCTATGCTGCATCTTTTCCCTCGCACGTTCCCCCCTGAAGATAAACACAGGCTGCTCGCTGTTAACTTGGTACCGATGTTGTCATATTTCAACCTGCTATTTTAGCAGCTATTAACAGTGCAGGAAAACAAACATGTCAAAGCTGATGTGGGTAAAATGAACAAACGGTTATGTTTTGTTATGTTGTTTTTTTTATGTAAGGGTAATCCCCTTAAGATGAACCCTCTCTTATTCAAGAGGGTCATTATATGCAAAACACAGAATATAAAAACAGTAAAAAAAATCAATACAAATGGAGAATACTTCTCTTATCCTCTTTTCCATGCATCGTCTGCACAAAAATATCAGGCACTGAATTAATGATTGCTCGACCAAATCATATTTTGTCATCATATTTTGCCTAGTTCCACTTTCTCAAATGTGAAAAGATTTGCTCTTTTTTGTTTTATAGTCTGTTTTAATTGTAAAAGTAAAAGGAATATATTTGGGGTTACATATCTTGGTTGGGCAAAACAATCACATTTTTAAGGCTTTAGTAAACTGTTATGAGCATTTCATGAGCATCCAAATGATAATAAAATAATACAAATAATCATCCACTGAATAAATAATATAGAAAACCATAGATACTTGCAGCCCTGCAAACTTTATTGAGAAATCAAACATATAAACCGCAAACTACAGAGAGGAAAAATGATATGTACATAGAAAAGGTAAATACAATCAAAGAGAAGAACAGGTCTATCTGAGCAAAAATGTTATTGTGATTTCTTGCATTAGTGATGTAAAATACAGAAATGGACATTAAAAAAAACAAGAGAAAAAATATCAATTGATGTTCTTTTTCCTGTTTTTCACCATTTCCCTGCAGTTCTGAATGTTTCTGAGCTCCTCTCTGACACTCAGTCCTCCCCCTCTTTTTCTCCCTTGATCTCCACCTTCCTCCTCCCCTCCCTCTTGCCCTGTAGCTGCTGTGCTTACTGAGCAGGAATGACAGCCTCTGTCTCTGGATCAATCAGGACTCTATTCATACCCCCGTAAACTAAACACACAATCCCCCCCCCCCCTTTTTTTAATCTCCTGCTCTTTCCTGAGTCGCGTTTCTTCTTCCGTCTCATTTTCTTTTACACTTTCTGTGTCCTCCCATCATCCGAGCCGACCCATATTTTCTTCTCACTCCCCTGGCTGACTCCATCGCTCTCTCATTCCTGTTATCTCCATCTTCCTGTCGCTGACAGCCGCTGTCCATTTATTGCCCCTTCCTTCGCTAATCCAGCCTCATCAATACACATCCTGTCAGCACATGCATGTAGCACTCCGGTTATTTATTATGCACAAGTGGCAGTTGGCTTTTTCCACGTGTGTGTGTGTGTGTGTGTGTGTCTTTCTGTGTGAACATATTCATGAGGGAAATAAGCATTACTGTCTGTGTCTGAACCATATGAGTAATGTATATTATTCCCAGAAGCACAAGGCAATAACACTGTCGGATGAGACAGAAAGCTAATACAGTTCACTTAAACAATGATGAAGCAGAGAGGGTCTACATTTCCATCAGCCATGCTCATAATGTAAATGGTAGTTTCACGCTAAAACTAACAGGATGACAACTTAAACTCTTGCTAGATTGTCAAAATTATAGTCAGTTATTCTTCTTTGTAAACGTGGTTTGTGAGAATATATTCAAATTCTATTTGATTTTTATTTTATATTATAGTCATAATGAGCATTAAATCAATAAAAATATAGAATGCATGTTCTTTTGTCCACAGCTCACCTACACCTGCACCTCAACCAAACCTTATAACAGCTACATTAGGAGTAATTATGCGCTGTAAAAAAACAGTATTGAAAAGCTCCTCAGTCAGAGACCACTGAATGCCGACTTTACAAGAGCCAAAACAAAATGCAAGGCCAAACTGATTCAGTTGATATAATGCAAAAAGAACCACTGTGAGCAGTGATTACATAGATTCAATTCAAACAGCATCTCTCTCTCTGTTTCTCTTTTGACATTTGGATAATTTGAAATCAAATTACAACAAACCAAGAATGATTTCATTTTTTTATGGGTCTGGATACAAATATATTTTCTTAACATTGTGATATAGGTTGTGTTACAGTTATAATATTTATATAACATCAACTCCTGCACTTTTAGAATGAAAATGTATGTATGTATGTATCCATATATATCCCACTACCTACATGTTGGTGTCATGAAAGTAAAATAACAACTTTGGAGGACTGCGTGGTCTTGGTTTGCATATCCCCTCGCTGAGTCTTTGTATTTTCTGCTTATTTTTAGTTTAACTAAAATATTTGCACGCATGGGCTGAAAGGGATGAAAGTCTAGACTAATATTTTACAGCACTGAGACAAATTAGAGACCCAAACAGGGAGCTTTAGTCTATTCTGGTTTTTCTTATCTCCAGAAGAAAAATATGCACACTGCAGGCCGATCGCTGCACAAACACGTTAACACGGCTGCTCATCTTTGGCACTTACTAACGCTTCTAAACAAAGACTGATCTCTCTCTTCCTTGGTCTCCACACATGACACTCGATCATGCTAAAGGCCGAGGCTGAGTGGTTGTAATGTTGCTGGTAGCTCAGGTTGTATTCTGGTTGTTTTCCAGTGCAAATATTGCAAACTTAATGTGACACTATGAATATTTCAGCAGGACTCCCCATTAGACTCCCGAGCTTGGGAAGTTACACACCACCATGCACATGCAAGCAAGCACACACACTCACACCACACACACACACACCTCAGTGACACAGCGCTGGAACAGGCGAGATGGTAGCCATGTTCAGTGTTCGATTGCTTCGCGGCTATTTCTCTTGCCTTTTAAAACAGCCATTGATCTGAGTAGGTCTGTGTAGGTCTGCACAGTAACTTTTTCAATGATGTAAATTCATTCGCATTCACGGCGTGCGTTGTTTACAAAGCTACTTAGAGTCCAGAGTCCACACATGCTGTAGAGACAAATGTGGAGAAAATGAGGGCGAAGCGAGAGCTAAATTAAATTATCCCGCTAAGACTATTCCAGTGATGATCTCTATTTATACAGCTCGCTCAAATGAGAAAAGGTTGGGGAGGAAAGCAGGGTCGCTTTCTGCCCTCCTCTCTGTGCTCTGCCAAAGAGGCTTTTTGGCTGCTGCTGGGACCTTTTATGCTGAAATATTCTTAAATCAATAACGGAGAGATCCATTGATCTACCAGCAACACCCAATTGGCTGTGTAGTGGCCATAGAAGTGAGATATTAATATTGATCCTCCATTCAGCCGCAATATCACAGCACTTCAAAAACAAAGCCATCCCACTGTGGACTAACTGAGGGCGGAAGCTTTTTTGCCACCAAATTCAGTAAACTCGTGCGCATCTACTTCAGCTCTGAACATTTTGCTTACGTGAATACACCATAATACTTACACTAATAATAGCACTAATGCTAATACTGTTACTAATATAAATATAATTTATGTGTGTTGTATGTATGTTGCAGAAATTAAATATAAAGATGCACACAAATTAAGGGAATATAATAGTAATGAATACATAAAATAAGATTCAAATGTGGGAAGGTAAAGTCACTGACAATTAACAAGCGTAAGATGTGAGTTAAAAGAAGCTTTTGTAAATTCGTCCACCAAGACGTTGTGTAGGTTGTAACCTGACAACACAAATACAAGCAAAGTCTGTTTATTAATTGATTAATCACTCATAGAGTGATTAGTGATTAATCACTCATAGAGTGATTAATCACTCATAGAGTGATTAATAGAACAGAATAATAGATAGAATCACTCACAGTGAAAAACTGCATTTTGACTCTTCCAAAGAGAGAAATTGCTGCATCTGTCATTTTTACATCAACATAAATTGAATATCCCTATCTACAGCAATACAATTTGCCTTGCGGGGAATTTGCATTTTCCATTATTTTATTAAACTTGTGGAATATTCATTTTACACAGTACAACCAATTAATTGATCAATCGAGAGAGTAATCAGCTGATGGACTGATGATAAAAATAAAAATTACATTTCATATAAATATCAAGGCATATATATGCAGAGACAACGATAAAAGATTAACCAAGATCAACTATAGAAATAAAACTGAACTATTTTACATTCATAGCTTGGACCCTTTTCTATTCCTAATCAATATCCCATAGTTTCCAGTGATGCTAAATACACACGTTTTCCATTTATTGCTGATGCAGTAAAAAAAGGCCTCTTAAGTTTGAATCTATAAGTTATAGACAAACAAGTGTTTCCCCTCATTTTGAAAACACATCAAGGGAATATTCAAGAAGGACATGTTAAAGTGGTTTAGACTAAAGGATCCCTTTGAAAAGCACTGTCAGAAGTAATCGTATTTGGGATATATGTTGTGGTTTATTTGTATTATTTACAGCCCAAGGAGCTCTGCTGCTGGATGAAAGACGGTACGGCTTTCTAACTATAGTGGTGCATATTTCAGGCGTTGCAATAAAATACATCATTTGAACTGCATAATGCATCTCATAACAGCTATTATTTGAGCCATTATTTGGACGGTCATAAATCCTGAGTCCACGTTATCACCTAGTCGAAGCTTTCTGCCTGAGAATGGGCACGTGAAGAGATAGCAGGTCATCCGGCTAACAGAAAAAAAATGTATCTAGATCACATTTGGGCTCATGTCTTATCTAGCATGATGATCCTAATAATAACAACTATGTATGTTTTTGTTCTCTACAACGGGATTTATTTATGTTGATAGGCTTATTTTTCATAAATGTTATCACCAGAGGAAGGTTTGCGCTATCTTGAGCATCTGGAGTTCCTCATAGACCTGCATCTGAGCAACATAAGCTCAGCTTTGCCTGAATGTAAGTCAACCTTTTTCAACCTTTTCTTTCTTTTTTTTTTTTTTTTTTTTAAATATTCTTAGACAAAGTCAGAACTAAAACTCTTAACTTTCCAAACGTCTCTTATCTGCCTCTTCTTCTCCACTGCTTAAGTTTCTATTAAACCTCTGTGCTCTCCCTCTGCTTCCCTCTAATCTCCAGGGCCACACACTGCTGTGCGCTGCTACTATCGCTGCACATTCATTCACACTGATTCTCTCTCTCTCACACACACACATACAATTGTGCACAAATCACACATGAGAGCACACAGTTTTACACACGGAATCACACACGTTCTCACATACGAGCGCAGGCCTCTGTTGTGTGACCGCTGTGCATTTGTAATCGCAGATGCAGCCCCTATCCGCTGATCTGATCCTGTTGCTGCTGCGTGCTGCGAATCAGTCCAAAGAGATGGGAGACAGAGAAAATGAGAGAGCGAGACAAAGACAGAAAGTGACAGAGAGAGGGAGAGAAGAAAGAGAGAGATAGAGAGAACGCGAGAGAGACAATGGGAGGGCTGTTGTAATGTGCAGGTTGAGATGCTGCAGAGATCAGTGGGCTGGAACGGTGCAGCAGAAAAGTGATGACAGGCTAAACTGACTGAGCAGAACTTTCTAGACTGTGGCGCTGCCAAGGAAATGGTTAGTTGATATTCACTAAGTGCACTCATAGAGCAGAGGAAAAAGATTATGGCTCAGTCACACGTGCAAAGATGGCGGTTTGGCTGAAGATGCAGCTGGTAAAAGTGCGGCTGTGAAACTAATCCAAGCACACTTTACGTCCTTGGTTGATGAGACTGTCGCACGCCGCGCTCCATATCCAGTAACCCCTGCATCAGGTCAACTCAGCACCATAGACCTGTTTATTATGCATGGCCTGCAGGGGAAATGACAAGAGACATCCTCCTCACACTACAGGACGGCCACATCAGCGGCGTCTCAGACAGGTGGTGAAATGTCCTTGAGCATCCTTGCACAGCCACTGAATGTGAGACCGCTGGTGTATCTGGGTATGTTAAAGTTAGTAAGAAAAGTATTGTGGTGAGCCTGCAGGTTTGCAGCCCTGACTTTCTCTCCTTCTGATTCCATAACCACCAATATTTTCTCTGTTATTTTTCTGCTTGTATTGTGCATGAAAGAAATTACACACCTCTCTCCTCTTAAGCTGCTCCTAAACATAAATGTGATATGAATGAGTGTCATCGTGGGCTAATGTGAACAAATGAGGATGAATAGAGCTGATGTTGTCTTTTCTAAGTACATGTTTGTTAATAATTACGTGTTGTGCTGCCTCTTTGTGGGGAATCTCTAAAATGTGTTATCATAAGCTTGTGCTCCAGGTGTGTGTGGGGGACCATACAAGCACTTCTTCAAACGCGTGTTTGTGTGTGGATTGAGTTTATAGTCTCTGAGGATGATGCTAATCAGATTTTCTCCCTTAAGGGAAGATGACTCATTAGTACTCCACCGCTTATGAAGCTCCTTAAAGTGATATCTCATGTTGGTAGCATTTTCTCATTTGGTGCACATACCTCTGTTTAAACCCAGGAAGGATCAACCAAACAGAGCTGTTTTGCTCGAGGGGGAACCGAATATCCTGCGTTTAGAGCTGCTCTATAAACAGGACACATTTTTGTCATATGGTGTTATGTTAGCGGTTTTCTATTGGATTTGACTTCCTTTTATTTCTGCTGACATTGTTTTCTTTCATTTAGTAAATCTGCATATGTTTAGCTCCTGTATACTCTATATGTCTAATAAACTGTATGCATCCTTGAGTAATACTTTTATTTTTATCTGCTTTTATATCACTTTGTATTTCTATATTATACAACTTTTCTGTGTGCATGTATGCTTCCATGGTAGTGCTTGTTTAAGGTAATCTGAAGATGGTGAGATGAAGTGCAACATAATTTAAAATTATATTTCTAACCAAACATTCTGCTAATAAAAAATGACTTTGCTTTGTGTATGTATGTTCCCACACAAGTGTGTGTGTGTCTAAAGCTGGTGCTTAAAATGATAAATGGCAAGTTAATGGAGGTCAAAGCGTTTGATCTGTTACTGTATGTCTTTGTGATTGCTTCTGTATCCATTGTGAGTAGTAGCTCTCTTTCTTTATGTGTGTGTGTGTGTGTGTGTGTGAGAGAGAGAGAGTGTGTGTTTGTGCCAGCATGGGTGAGAGTTTGCGTGTGACGGAGAGATAAAGCAGGAGCATGTTGTCGCCATGGGTGATGATGAACAGTTAGTCAATGCAAGGCAGATGGCCAGGCATGCGTGTGTGAGTGGATGGAGGTGTGTTAGGGTGTGCGGTTATGTGTGCCGCTACACAGGCAGTGACAAACAGTCTTTTTGCTTGGAGGCACTGAGCTGGCCTCTGCCCTGTCACTACTATGGATAGGCTGGGAAATATTAAGGCAGCCGTAATTCAACCAATCGGCTGACGTATATCCTGCTCTGCTTGGGGCAAACCCTCGTCAAGCAGAACTTAACACCAAATTTGAGCCAACTTAGGGAGCTAGAATATGTCCAAACACCCTAATAGCTTTACACTTAACGCACACCTTGTTTTCTCCCAATGCACTGCAGCAACAGGGTCGTAAATAAGACTCATCTGCTCGGTGCATGTTCTCCGTAAGGACAAAAAGAGCATTTCTCTGTCTGTGCTGTTGTGCAGAGGCAGAGGGCTTTTCCTGCACCGCTGGATGACACATCATTTGTCCTTTGATGACAAGATGTAGAAGCTGTTTTAGCCCAACCTGCCTCTCATTAACCTGCCCACTCAATGCAGGACCTCAGTGTTAATGAGAGAGAGGGAGAGAGAGAAAAAGAGAGGGTGGGGGGGGTGAATGGGTGATAAACATCACTATTTCTCTCCCTCTCTCTTCTTTCTCTCTCTCTGTCTCTCTCTCTCTCAATGCATATTTACAGAGAAATTTAAAACTGATGCTGCAATGGAGTTCTTTTAGAGGCAAGTTTTGTTGACACCTGCTAGTGTGTGTTAATTAACACTCAGCCAATTAGCAGAGAGACAATGTCTGGACTTTCAAATGTCATATTCTGTTTAATTTGTTGCCTAACAGTGATTTACCCCCAACAAAGCCTAAAAAATAAATACAACACAGGGGTCATGAGTAAGTCCATACAATAATATTACTGTGATACAGAACCACATGGTGTTACTTTTTGAGGTAAGGTCTCTAAACGCATCATGTTTTGGACCACATACCCCCTGAAATAAAGGATTGGTGTTGCGTGTGCACTCTTTGTGCCTTGCTCGCATCTAATATATGCAGTGAGCGACATTTTTCTCCACTACATCATTCCGTCGCGCTCGCTGATGTTACGAGAAAGATGGTGACACAGCAATGAAAGAGTCATCTTCTCCACCTCTGCCTCTTCTCGGCATCCAACCACTCCTCCTCACCCCCTCGTTACTTTCAAGACCTTCCCGGATCCCCTGAATTACATGCTGGCCCTGCAAAGGTGACGATGTGCACACAGACACACGCACAATAAACGAAAAAAGAAAAAAAAAGAAAAGAAAAGAAAGAAAGAAAAGAGCGCATCGATGGAGCCATTAGACGGAGAAGTTACTCACCTCCCGCAATGGCGAGCAGAGCCAGCAGCAGCAGCGGCGGCGGCGGCGGCCCGCCGTCCATCATCGTTCGTGCGTCCGAGCCCCAAAAGGTGTTCACCGCCAAGGAGAGGCCACCCCGAGCGCACCCGCAGCGTTACACCCCCTCCTCCTCCTCACGACCCGAAACCTCCCCTCAGTCTCTACCTGGCATGGCGGTGACGTCAGGGCCGTCCGTCGCTCCACGCAGAAGAAATAAACGGGGGTGGAAGGGAGGGGGCGGGGTTGAGGGAGGGAGGGGGGGAAGAGAGGAGGAATATAAATATCTTTGGGGCCAGGTGAGCTGCGCGCTGGGTCGTGAGGCGCTGCCTGTCCGTGTGCACACAGCTCAGAGATGCGAGGGAGAGAGAGAGGGAGAGGCGGGGCAGGGGCAGGAGGAGGTAACAGGGAGGATGATGGGGAGGGGGAGGATGTGGGGGGATGGGGGAGGCATCAGAGCCCGGCCCTCAGAGGATCTTAGGGGGCCCGGCCTGCGATCCCAGCGTCTTCCCCGCGCAGGGCCGCGCGCCGCCCATATAATATTCAGCACTGTCGGGCACGTGCGGCGCGTTTGCGGTGAAAAACGGTGACTTTAATGACCTTGTCACACTTTAATTGTAGCCACGGGCCAAATGACTGAGGCAGTGGGGCTATTTTATAATCTTCTAAAATGTCATTTTTATCAAGCAGCCATAAGAAAGTACAGGCTCCTAATCCTGTCTGCACCTTTTTATCTCCATGAGAAATAGTTGGTCGGGATAATAAATTAGAAAATATAATTTTTTAAAAAAAAGCAAGATTTGGAAGTGTGTGAAAGTAAATATTGTAACTCTGTGTATGTGTGCCTGTCTGCCCGTTAAAATAACCTCACGCTACTGTTTCCAGGACTGCCTGAGCCTAATGTAGTTATCATTCTGTGAATAAACTTCACCCTCTAAAAGCTGAAGAGGCATGCCCTGCCCTCTCTCTCCTGTGTGAACTCTTTGCTTCTTTCCATCTTTCCCTTCCTGTCACTTAAATGTCCATTTTTGTTTCTTCCCCTCTAGGCCACTGACGTAACCTCTAATCCTCATCCACAAAGTCAAGCCTGCAGTAGCCCGATAGGAAGATGATGAGGGGAAGAAAAGAACAGGTATGGGGTGGGGGGACATGAGTTGGGATGAACACACAGAAGCCTGCGTGCTCAGTGCGGGTCATGCTGAGAGTCGGGTACCTGGTGATGAGAGGACTATAACAACTGATTTGGATGACAAGGGGGGGGGAATGCAGCAAATAAAGACGGGTATGAGACTCAAAATGCATGGCGGAGGAAAAGGAGGGGAGTCAAAAGAGCGTGGGAGGACAGATGGGGGAAGAGTAAACAGGAGTGCGGGATGGAGGGAGGAGGCGGTTGCCGTGGTGACTAAGAGAAACCAGAAAGCTCCAAAGAAACGACCTGTTTCTCCTTCATTTTGTTCTATTTTCATCACCGACACTCACACACACAAAGAATACACATGCGCAGCTGGCCTGCAGCACACACAAACACAAATGTACATACGCATGCACACACAGGCGGACTCTTCCACTGTAACATCTTCCTCTCTTCATGCTATCTTTATACACTCCTCCTCTCTCCCTCTCTCGGTACAGTCCTCTCCTTTCTCCCTTTCTACCTCTCCTCTGCAGTGAATGAGCTGACCTGACAGTGCTCCTCCTCTGCACTCAGTGCTGTGAGTCTCTCTCTGAATTATTTAAAAGCTGGGACCCCCACAAGTGCTTGTCTTCCCCTAACACCCCCTCACGCTCTCCCTCTCCCTTCTTTTTCTCTGTCCCTTCCTCTCTCACTGTCATGCTGTCTTCTGGTGGTGCAGTTACTTCCTGCGGTTCTGTCACATCTAGGCAACACTTTGATTAACAACATACAAATCTGATCCTTGAATCACAGAGGCAAATATTGCACTTTTTGCTCCACTACCTATTTTAGACAGCTGTAGTTTGTTCGCAGATGAAGATTTAACATACAAAACATTTGATTATCGTATAAAATATGATGTACTGTGAAAAAGCCATTAAAACTTGCTGAATGCATAATCAAACTACTGCTTAAATATTGACACAACAACAACACGTAACAAAATAACTCTGCATTTTGTTGCATTATAAGGCGTTAAACTTTTGATGCATTTCTGTAAGTTTATTTTTCTGTTCAAACATCTTTATCTATGTAACATTTAGAAGGTATTCTTACTTGGCCCTGAATACTTGCATTTCTCTAACACCCTTGATATATTATAATCTGATATCCAGAGTGCAAGTAATAGAAATTATGCATATCACTGCTGTCCTGTGAAAACCACGTATCTCAGAGCTGCGTTGCCCTGTTTTCAGCTATGTGACGGTGCAGTTTCAGATACTCCTCTGGACTTTCAAATGATTGAAATGGCTTAAGATGTAGGTTTTTTATTTTTTCATCTCCCATGCATGAACACATAATCCTTCATATTATCTAAAAAAAAAAAAAAAAGGAATTGGGACCTAAAAGGAAAGGAAAAAAAAGAGGATTCACATGGTTTTCACTGGACTGCTATGATATGTAAGAGCAGGAAAGCTCAAACAAGCATTTATGATTTTAGGCTGGGTGCTTACTGAATGCAACATTCCCAAAAACAGACTGACAAGCACTGCAAGAATCATGTGTCCGGCACCACGGGCCTCTTGTTTGTTTGACCTACTTTGTGATTTAATTAAGAGAACATAGAGGACTAAGCACAACAGATCACACGGATGGAGGGAGGGGTGATACTTAGTGGTGTCTCTTGTTGTGTAACATTTCCATTTGTGACACGCTCTGGGTAACAAGATGGCCAAGATTAGGGATGGCTCCTCGACCGGAAAAGCCCAGGTCCAGGCCTGTGCAAAAGGAGGCATTTGCTGTGTCCAAGTGTCTTTGAGCAAAACACACATTTGCTCTGGAGGTCGACCGTCCACTTTTACTGTTTGTGGAGGTGTTTTACAATCAATAACGTGCCACAAAATCTGCTTTGCGAGCTGACAACAAGAGGAATGAGTCACTTTTTTACTAATTTCTGGCACTGCTCTGACATTACATGTTGCTGGTCTCCATTCACAAACCAAGCGGGCTATTCTGTGGGGGAGCTACATTGTTACTATGGCACAATGACCACAGTTATTCATAGCTCTTTTTATATTGCAGCCTGTCTCTCCTCCTTCTTTCTCTTCCTCTCTCCTCCCTCTCCTCATTCCCCGTAGGGATGGCCCTACCTCACTCCAACTAATCACCATGGCAACCTGGTAATCCCTGAACAGAAAAATTCTCTCTCTCTCTCTCTCTCTCTCTCACACACACACACACACACACACACACATGCACATGCACACACACATGCACGCATGCACATACATAACAGCACTGCACAAACGCATAAATGCACACATGGGTGCACACATGGGCTTTGGGCACACTCACGCTTACACACACACTCATGCTTGCACACACACTCGCCAAGATGATGCTCATGAAAACCAAAACACTGGTGTTTACTGGTAAGACATATCTTCCTGCAAACACGCTTCGATGCATCATTGTGAGGATAAAGTTTCTTTGTATTTCTGAGACGCTTCATGTGTGTGTTGCTGAGGATTTAAATACACCGCCTTTTGGGTGTGTCAGTGTTTGTGTGTGCACCACTTATGTATGCATTTCATGTGTGTGCTTATGTGTGTGCCCATGTTTGTCTGTGTTTGTCGACTACAAATAGGTGAGCGTGTGTGCATGAATGAGATTACATGTATGTGTGACTGCAATTGATTTCACACTCAGGTCAATGGTTTTGAGAAAAGCTTGCGGATTCACTCTGGTTTGCTTCTCATCTCTCAGTCCCTTTTTCCTTGAACCCTGCTTTGACTTTTGCTGCCGGCATGTCTATTAATAACACTCTTTGTCTGCAGTTGATATGAATTTTATTTTATTTACTGAATAAAAGTCTTACAACAATAAAATACAGCCCACGTCATTGTGTGGTTTATGTAAAAAAATCAGACAATATCCAACAGTCACTTCATACATACATCATTTATGCAGAGGTACATTTAGGTTAAAGCAGTTCATTCACAATAATGTAAGATAGCTTTTTAATCATAACAACCTCATTCAGATTACAGTGAAGGCACGTGACAGGACATAATATTCACATATTTATTTTTGTACACTTACACACGCTCAAACGAATGTGCTGACTGGGTACTGTAACGTTACAGGACCCCTCCCACTACACTAGTTCTAATCATGAAATCAATAAGGCTCTTTCTCTTGACAGACAGAGTGGTTGGCAAATGAGCCTGATTTTCAGGATAGATCAGTGCGCTGATTGACATGTCAGATGGATGAATGAATATACTCCAATCAACTGTATTGATCTCGCAGAGCAGGCCTAACTGGGTAGCATGGTGCTTATTGATTATGCCAGCACCTCCGTGTAAGGGTGACCCATGAGGAGATGAATCTCTCCGCTTACTTCAAATATCCAATTTGGTTATAGTAAGTGCAGTGCTTCATGTGCCTTGTTTCAGTGTGGAGTGTGGTCTCCAAGGCTGATGGATAAGACAAGGCTGTCGAAGTATGATTTTCCTGTAACTATAAATACATTCAGTAGTGCTTGTGTGTATGTGTCTTTTGTATGATTTAGATTGGAAACTATTAGCGCTATAACAATGTGATCAGTGGTTATTGTAATGTGTCTTTTTTTACTACCGGGTAGCACATTGGAAGAGATACAAACAAATAAACTTGTTTAGGTTGTACACAGGACAATCCAAAGCAGCATGTCTTTGAGTAGTTGTGTATTAACAAGTCAATGTGTGTGTCTCTGTGCATTTGTGCATAAATGTGTAATACGTGTCTCTGCGCATGCGTGTTTAGGTCCCAGTGTGTTTGTTTGTCCTCTATGCATGTGGCCTGGGTACAGGATGCTGAAGGGTCATGTGCTCGGCTCCAGTGAAAGGCAGTCTGTGCGTGCAGTAGTGGTGGACCAGCTCAGGGATACTGGAGAAGACACAGCTACTCTGATCCAGGGTGAAGCCCAAGCCCTTAACACTCTTAGTCTGGGCCACAATGATGTGCACACAACTCTGACTGGTCCTAGTGGAGCAAGACAAAGCGAGAGACACACAAAATAAAGACATGTTGTCTGAGAGAGTTACAAATAGAGGACACACAGCAACAGTTACACTTAGGAGTTTTAAGATGCTGAAGAATGAAAATAAACAATGTCGTAACTAAAACCTTTTCTCTCTTATCTCCCCAAATGAGGCTGTGTGTTTTCCAAGTTCAGTGGATGTGTAAATGGGGTTAATGATGTGGACTCTCAAATGAATGAGCAGTGTACAACAAATGTGCACTCAGGCGCATGCACACACCACGCACACACACACACACTTTTGCACACACATTTTACACATTTGTACCACAGATTTTAGCCTTTATCCTAGAGAACCTGTTCCTGGCATGCTTATAGGTAGTCCACTCTACAAATGACACATTATCATGCATTAACACCTTAGAGGTGGCCGCCACAATGCTGGTTACTGTGGCTCCTTAGTGATTCCTTAAAAATAACCAAACACAGGCTCAATCACTGTTGAAAGCAAAATCAGTGGCTACCATCACCTAAAGGTATTTTGTCTATGAATACACAAGAAATATGTACCATGGCCATTTTTAAACAGGGCTTTTAAGTGACAAATTAAACAGACAGAAAGAAAAAAACACTATAAAAGAAAACATTAAAAAGATAAGGAAGAAAGGATTTTTTATTTTCAAGCGCGACGTTTCCTCCTGTCACCACTGTAACTCAGCTGAAGAAAAATTGAGATTGTGATGCACCAAAACAAAAGCGGATAAAAATAGTGCTCCAACAAAAAATATACATGTTGCATTATATAGTGTGCATGTACCGCATCCAACAAACACGCACACACTCAAAGGAAATACACGAACACATATCCGCACACTCACTTCAGCGCGATGGAGTACTTGCTGGTTCCTGATTCGCTGTCTCTCACCAGGAAGCTGGCTTCCCTGCAGCGTTGCAGCTGAGCCTCAGCCTGCTGCCGACTCACACTGCCGTGGTACCAGCTTGGTGAGGCGAGAGAGGGAGGCGGAGCGGGGAGATGCAAGGAGAGAGACAGCAGATCATTGACATATAGCACAGTGACATATGGAGATAAGTCAAATGTCAAGTTAATGATAGGTGATGATGGTGAAAGGGAGAGAAAAAAGAGAAAGACAGGAGGAACGAAACGTACCGACACCAGCAAAGATTTACTGTCGTTGTAAATCAGACAGATGGATATACTGTATATTGTGGACTGAATGAGTTAACAATGTCAAAGATGAGAGGGCGAAGAGACAAATAAAACGGACAAACATAATGTACGTGACTGTGCAGAGTGTCGAGAAAGGCCTGTCACGACACAAGGTGGTGCTGACTGTGGCTACAGGTTAGGGCCATACATAGACAGGCTGTATGTGGCCTTGATGTTTGGAGGCAAAACACACTGACATTCAGCCACAGTATGAGAGGAACCTATGTGAACATGCTCTGAGCATGTTCTTCACATGTTCCATCTGAAAAGAAAGGCCATACTTAATGAGATGAGGAAGGCGGATCTATATGTTCAGTACTTATCAAGAGGGTGTCCCTGAGGGCTGCTGCTGGCTTATGTTCATGGTGATACAAAGCAAATTTCACTTGAAAATTTGTCAAGTGCCAAGTGTAAAATATACATGAGATGTTGGCCGAGAAGACTGGCAAGCTTGCGCTGTACATGACATTGTGATTCACCAGATCCAACGTTGAAGGAAATCTGCTTAATTGCTTTACAGTTTTTGCTGTGAAACTGATTTTCAGCCAAAACTGAGGAGGGCGCTATTCTTCCAGAGTTTCTTACAAACACAGATAACACAAATGGTAAAGGACAAAGGAATAAAAAAATGCTCATTCTTTACTCTCATGATGAATAAAAAAGCAGAGCAAACAAAAAGCCAGACGGTGGGACAGGAAGTGCCAATCATGCTGGGGAGTCTATGACAAATGTGCTGTTAATTTGATAAGCACTAATAATACACAGACATGAGATAAAGGCGACCAAATGTCTCAACCCTCATCTTATTTGTTTAATTCCTTCAATCCACTAATCCTGTTCAAGGCTGAGCATGCGGTGGGTAAGAGGTAGACCCCAAGTCTATCAAAAGACAAACATATCAACAAAATATAAATAAAGCTGTCGACTCTGTCCTCTGGGTATTTTAAAGTTTCCAATTCACTTGCATGTCTTTGGACTGTGGGAGCAGAGCAGAATAGGAAAGCTGCAAAAACCCATCTTAGATTTGAACCCAGGACTTGTTATCTATATGTGGAGCCACAGTGCAACTTCTTCTTCTCTGTATTTAATATTAACCAAATTCTTATTTTTTTGTACCAAGATATATGAAAATTTGACACCAGTATGTTAATACTGTAATGCACATGGGCTGGAAGAGAAGGATCAATATATTATTTTGTGGTCAGTCATTTACTCTTTTACAATGATGTCACACTTTCAATATATTCAAATATTTTCTATATCATTACTTGTGATTGCTACTGACCTGTTTAACCTGCTGTATATTGAGAGTCTTACAGTTTTTTGTAAATATTTGTTAGTATAACCTTGGTTTCTCATGTTGTACATTTGTCTGATAATGACATTATATGGATAAAACACTGTCTGTTTCAAACTGGTTAGTCCAGTTTGGGACCTATATTGCACTGTGTGAATGTTTTCTTATTTTTCCCTTACTATCATGTGCAACATTTCCTTCCTCCGTCTTATGGATAATTATGTCTCCCCCCTTACCTCTGCTTCTCCAGGGGCAGACCGGGGTCCACTTTGGCCGCCTCCCCATCCAGTGGGGCACTCGGGGAGGTAGGAGACGGAGGAGAAAGTTTGTTGGGACTAGAAGTGGGTGAGAGCGGTGAGAGTTTGAGGGTGGGGTAAGAGGGAGACGGGGGTGTGAGAGGGGAGAGTTTGAGGATAGGAGAGGAGGGGAAGGAGGGAGAAGAGGAGGAGGACGGAGAAGATGGAACAAGTATTTTATGGTTCCAGTTCTTCTGCCTCAGGGTGTGATGTTGTTGTTGTTGCTGCTGCTGCTGCTGCTGGCGGCCGGAGGTTGAGCCGTTCTCTTTACTGGGAGAACAATCCACTGCCTCGAACTGAGCTGGAGGAAGCAGGAGAGACAATATCAACCTTTCATAATAAAATTCTATCAAAGCATGCCAGAGCTACCAAAGTAAACACATCCCTGGAAATTGATTCAGCAGGATTGTTTTATTTCCTCTCTAAAGCAAACACAAAACTGTTGTGGCATCACAGCACAAATAAAACTCAGGGCATCCTTCCTCCACACCCTAAACCCCACACCCTTCCCATCATCCCTCTCTCCCTTTCTCTACCTGACAGCGCTCTAACAATGTCCTCCTTTCTCCACTCCCAGGGGAGTTCGTACTCTCCAGCGGGGCGGACGTCAGACTCGGGCCGTGTGACAGGGATCCACACCCCCTCACTGTCGCCTTCCAGCCCGCCCTCATATGGTGTGTCGTAGATATTCGGGGGCGTGGGCTTTGTCTCCTCTCCCTTCCCCTTTTTCTGGCCATGGTCCAGCAGAACACACACTTTCAGGAGGTCTTTGGAGCCCCGTCTACGAACCTCTACAGCCAAAAAGTCATGTGATCAGTTAACAGCATCAAAATGAAGGATTTGCACAGTCACAAGTCTATTATGTATTATGTATTGAATGTCTGTTAAACATTGCATCATCTAAAGAACTTACACTGTCATCTGCTCTTGTTAAAATGGTTTCTTATTTACAAGATACAAGAGCCTCAAAATGTCATTGAGAAAAAGTTTTAAATAAAGCAGGTGACAGTGTTGAGAGTCATCATCATCATCATTATCATCATAAATTTGAACCTAAATAAGCCTGCAGTCAGGCATTCACTTATTGCAAGCTTTCAAGGCTGCATTTGCCTAACATTTCTGTGATACGTGGTGCAAATGTATGTGTCCTAAACATCTCCCTGTATATCAAAATTAAAGAGAATTTCAGAACTAACTCCATAGTTTAAATACACTTTCCATTAGCACATTTCTTATGACTTTATGAGTTAGACTGCTAAGTTTGTGCATCGGCACAGACTATGTGGCCTGCTTACTTGAGATTAGTATGTATGGGTTTTTTCAGTGGTACAGAAACATGACGCAAAGTGCCCTCACAAGTTTTAAACAAAGTTTGTACTTTCTCTAAATCGTGTTTGTTATGACAGGTTGTTAATTTGGGGGGAAATTTCACTTGTTGTGTTTCTTTGCTGTCTGACAGGTAGCCTGTGTGTCTGCACTATTGTGTCACCAAACAATGGAACTACAGGAAGAAAAGGTCAACACAGCCGCTGATTGGCTGGCTGACCAGGCCACTTCCTGGCTGCTGGGAAGTGATTGGGCGAGACCAAGGGGGGGACCTGTAGGTTTTTGGAAGGGGTGAGTTCAATTCTTTTCACACGTAAGGGACCATAAAGTATTTTGTGTATGTGTGTGTGTATGTGAGGATGGGGGGGGTGGGGGGCACGGGGGGCGAACTTCCTATCAAGAGAATGGGGCAAAGGAAACAGAGGCAGGAGACAGGAAGTTGGAAGAGGAAGCTGCACCCATTGTCCCTGCACAACACTGTTCCTATGGCAACCACCAGCGGGGAGGGAAGTCAGAGGAGAGACTGAGGGTCTACTTTGGCTGTAAGACCCTTTAAAAAGGCCCGTCAACAAGAACGTATGGTGTGAAACTTAACAAGTATCCCTTGGCTTGCTTGCACATAGTTCACTTAGCTCATTAAAGATGATATACAGAGAGTGTTAGAGGTAAATAAATCTTCTTTTGTTGTCAGCACTGAATCAAAAAGGGATCGGTTTGAAATATATGCAGTCAAGATGCCACGTGGGCCCTTCTATAATGTAATAGTTTTTACAGTGAGGCGTGACGAGCTCACCTGTGATGATGACCTGGGCATCATAGGGCTCCATGTAGCCATCGTTCACTCCGGCTCTCTCAGCCTCTCTCTGCTCCTTGGTTTTCTCTGCATCAAAAGGATCCGCGTAGTCCTCCAGGATAATCAGCTGTGAGAAGGAAGAGACCTGTCAGAGAGCACAATGCTGGGCTGATACGCCTATTGAGATATTTACCTGGAGACAACAGAGCAGAGAGGGATCGGATACTGTGTGTGTGTGTGTGTGAGTGTGTGTGGTGTCCATGACTGAGTGACAAGCAATGGAGGGACAAGCCGAAATACTTGTGCAAAGAGGTCAGTGCATTGTGTCTGCCCGTTTGATGTGACACAATGCAGTTTCACTACATTGTATTCTTTTGAGAGTGACGGAAACTGAATACAGGATTATGAAGTGAGGTGGGGACAGAAAACACAAAGGGAAGCACTGACCTGGACACAATGAAATTATTATTTTTTTGTTGCACTTTATGGAATATTGACTTTAAATCTGCATGATGCTGCAATCTCTTCTGCTGAGTTTGGTTTGACTGTAAATGAATATCAGATGAAATATGAGGATCAAAAAGTGGCACACAGGGTTTGATGGGATCATCTCCAAAAGTTACTCACCGTTGTTTTAATGTCAGATCTTCCCTTTTCGTTCTCGGGCTGCTTCTGTTCACTTATTCCATTGAGTTTGGGGGTCTTGTCTTGTTTGTCCACTTTGATCATCCTGCTGATGTAAGCTTGAGCCAGACTGGAGGTCCTGACCTGGCGGTTCTCATCTGGTGTCCCAGTCTCGACCTTGGAGTTCTTGCGACCCTTTCCGGTTGTGAGGCTGTCCCAGATGGTCCCACCAGAACCAGCGCTGTTGCGGCCCAGCTCAGTAGCCGAATTTTTCCTGTTTCTCCCCGCCAGCAAACCCCCAACTCCCCCGTCTTTGCGCTGATTTCCCTTCAGGCTGTCACGGGAAAACGAGGGTTTGGGTCGAGTTTGTGGACCAGATTCAGAGGCCGAGCGGACCCTTTCGTTTCCGTTCTTCAGGTTGATGGGGAAATCTCGGAACCATTTTGCCATGGCTGTCTAGGTTTTAACACTTCTCACCTATTCTAAAAGTTTTTTTAAAAAATGTTTGTTTTTTATGTGCTCTCGCATTAGCTGCCCCTCTAAAACTAAAACTGAACTGTGCGCAACAGCTCCAACTTTACGCACAGATATTTTACGCACGACTCGGTCGAACTAACTGCGGTCTGAAGTTTCAATAATCTCCTTGTCATCAGATTTAGAGTGCCCAGTTCATGGTGTTCAACTGGTTTTTGCGTCTGAAACTCCCTGAAAACCTCTGGTGCGTCTCGGAGGTCATTGGTCGGTGACTCTTCGTAGCGGTCACCCTGCACCTGCAGCAACAACTATCCCTGCAGTTTGAAGAGTAGCTTCTGGAGAGCGTAAACTCGAAAGAACTCGAAGTTTTTCTTCGAACCCAGTAAAGATCCCATTCCCGGAGCGTGAGATGGTGCGTCCAGTCTGTCGACCAGATGAAGTGCCGAGATGGAGAGGAAAGTTGTGCGCGCAGACTGTGGGATGTCGCTGGATTTTTGGGGAGGGGCTGTGTGTGCGGGACGGGGTGGGAGTTTAACTGTAATAATGTCAATGGATACACAACTGAAGCTTCTGAAAAAATTCTGAAAACTTTATCACTAGCTGGTCTGGTGCCACGCTGTTACTCAATTGCAAGTTTAGTTTTTTTTTTTTTTACTGTGCCCTTCACTACAATTGAAATCATATCTGTGGTCAGCTGTGCAATCTGGAGACAACTGAAGTGAATGATCACTAAGAACCGAGGGGATATCCTTTCCATGGTTTGTTTATGCACGTTTAAATGAGATATGGTATTGTAACCTGTATGTAGGGGTCACTGAAATTAAAGTTAAGAAATTTTAACCAACAATAAAATAATAAAAAAATAAACATAAACATTAAAAGGAGAAAAAAGGAGACGTAGCAATCTCTATTTTTGACATGGTTAATATCCATGGTACTTCTTCCATCATGAACATTTCATTCACCCTTTGTTGCAATTGTTTTGGCTTTTTACTAATAAATATATTGTCTTTTTACCATTTGATTTCCCAGGGGAATGCCTACAATAAATAGCTCTGAGTTGAAGTTTTCTTTGCACTCTTAACTACTGTTTATTATTGTATAGGCTACAGTTTATTTTATAGGAAGTCATGCACTTGCAGCAGAGGGTTGGATTCCTGCTGGACCACCAGCTGGTAGATGGTTACGCCATCTACTGGTGCATTGAAGAAACAAACATGTGCAGGTACCAGCCTGTAGTCACCTTGCTCAGTCACTGAAGCAGACAAACGTTTGTTAATCTTTGTCACATGGATAGTTTTTTCCTGTTTATTCCACCTGCAGTAACAACACAAGTTCCCATGTTTGGCCTAGAAATACCTCAAAAAGTGGTCCAGCACATCGAATGACTGACGTGGAGGATTCACCAATAGCAAAAGTAGCCCATATCTGTAGTCCCGCCTATGTCTGCTCGCTGGTCCAATCAGAGCGCTCGCTCCGGAGAGGCTGGGCGGCGCGGTTCCATCCCCGACAAAAGGTAACAGGTTGCTGCGGCCGCTTAATGAACTTGTTGCTGTGCTCATTTCCGCAGGAGTTGTTCTTACCACCCACTTCTCCGTGAGGACTTTGGCGAACCACTTCGAGGATATTTGTCTCGACATCGACACAAAGGAAGCGGAGAGTCAAAGAGGAGCCAAACTCAAGAAGAAGAGGTAACTTTGTGTTTTTAGCCAGACAGCTAAACCAGACAGACGGGACCTGTCAGACAGAAGTGCTCTTTGTGGGAGTTTTTTTTTTTTAAATGCTACCTAATTTTTTAGTCGTTTAACTTATTTGTGCATTGTCCCAGTATTGTGTCACTGGGTTTTGTCTGATAGCCTGTTTATCTCGGTGGCTGGTGTTAGTTTGATGGGACAGACAGACACCAGTGCTCCCAGCTAACCCGAAACTCCAGGATGACTGCTGCATTTTGTCTGGTAGTACTGTAAAAATGTAAAAACACATGAGAGGTGTCTGTAAATGTTTCTGTCAGATCTTTAAGTGGCCCCCTGTGTGACTGCATGTTCCTGCGAAGTGAAATGTAAGACTTTTAAAGGTCATTTTTGCCCAATAAAGGGTCCAGATTCAGCCCAGAAACAGGTGCTGTGCCTCTGCCCTGTGCTACCAGGGGGATTTGTCTCTGGAAATATTGTGCACTGAGACACAAACAACTCATAAGACCTCTGAGACTGTCTCCAAAGCCACATTTCAAATCTTTCAAGGCCTAGAATCAATGCAACATAATAATAATGATAAAAATAATAATAATGGCCTTTGCACACCTCCTCTGCAAACTTTCAAATAAATGTTGAATGTTGAATGATGGCAGGTCTGAGATGCTGCTCAGGATGAAGTGATGATGCAGGCAAGAAACAGGTGCAGATTATAGTTTTTGAAGTGTGGGAAAGGCTCCTGGATTATGTCACAATAATTATGGCACACATGAACTCGCCTTAAGCCGCAGAGCGTGCTGACATGGTTTCATTTTAAAACAGAAAGAGCTCGGCGGAGAGTTTAACCTGCCAGCTGTCCTTTATTCTGGACGGAGTGGTAAAGGTAAGTCCGATGCTACAGGTACGAATGGTCAAGCGTGCAGATAAAATCCACATAAATCACTCACGCAGACACACTCTCAGCTTGTGTAAGTGAGACGGACGGAGAGGTGTCTGGAATGTATTTGGGCAGGGAGGGGCGTATTTATGTGCTCCTAATATGGTGTCACTTGTGTACTATTTGGTAACACCAGAGTCTCTCTTTGTTATGCCAATGAAGTTCTTTGGAAATGAAGAGAGGGATAAATGGCTGTTTGTTTGAGAGTGAAAGAGGAGCAGTGGCAAGTTTGGAGAGATTGACCGCTGCAGAGAGGAAGAGGGTTTTATGTGAAGAATGTAATGGAGAGGGAGAACACCCTGAGGACTGAGTGTCTGCCGGTCCTTAAAGGACGCGGGAGGCGAGAGCTACTGGTTTGTCCACTGCTGTGTGTCTCAGATTTATAGGTCATGCCTGCAAACTTTCACCTGAAAGCTTGACTTGAAAACCTTAACCCAAGGTCCAATTACTAGTCTTTATTGACTCTTTCAACTTCATGCCTCTTAGTCATTCTCAGTGAATAGCAAGTTTCACTGGATTGTTACCATTTTCTAGATTATGTATTAACAATTACTTGAAAAAATAATCACAAAACATTTAATTATAATTGAAATAATAAAACATTAGACATTTAATTTAATACATTTTTATACTAAAACACAGTATGGACTTAATATTACATACTTTTAGTAATTATTATTTAGTATAGAGGATGCATAGATTTGTATATTATACCACATTACATACAACATTCTGCAGGCCTTGGTTAGTTGTCATCTAGGGTGTTTTACTCTCATCAGTTTTGACTGAAGTAACCTTCACCCTTTGCTGCTCTCTCTAGCAAGTATCAGTTTTAGGCCAGGCCAGAGATGATCAGGTCACATGAACCGCTGAGTCGGTGAGTCAGCAGAGGCACTTTCGTGACTCCACACATCGCTGTTGTTTCATTTCTCTCCACACCCGCTCTAATCTCCTAATTATATTTTCCATTCCATCTTGGATCTTAACAGGGAAGCGGCTCCAATTCAATTTACTCTGCGGGAATTCAATTTGAGACCAGAGGCAGAGACCCCGTCAGCATAACTGCAGGGTAACATGACTGGCAACAGAGCCCAGAAGCACCAGATACACTCTCAGTCAGGCAAGCAAGCCTGAAAAAGCTGGTCTGTTGTTAAAGTCACATCCTATTAATGACACAAGTGTGGGTTAGAGACCTTTGCTTAAGAGCCTGTAGCTTGCTAAAGGAACACTAGAGCTGCAAATGTCTGAACACAGTGAAAAATCTCAAGGTGATATCTTGTATCTTGTCACTTGTTTAGTTTGACCAACTGTCCAAAACCTCAAGTTGCTAACATGTAAGATAAAAAAGCAACACAATGCACAAGCTGGAACAAGAGAGAAATTACCATTTAATCACCTATTTGATAACTGATGAATTTTTCAGCTCAGCACAGGCGCTGTACCAGAACTTGTTTGCCATCATACTTTCAGAATGAAAAAGGATGTTTATTTTAGAGAGGTGTGGAAAGAAATTAGCTTTGGGGGAGAAACCTAAAAAGGAGGGTGTTCAGGGACAGAAATGCCACTGTTGATACAAACTTTCAGTAATCAGATAGACGGTGTAAGGGAGGGAGTGAACGAGTAGGGGGATCGTTTTGGCATTCTCAGAATTGCTGCCCTCGTTTTCCGCCCCACATCAGCCGCACAATAGGATGGGTACCCCCTCATCGCTGCCCCTCTTGGAGCCGGGACTGCTGCCCTCAGTGGCATAAAAAACATGACACTGATGAAGAGACGCAAATAAACAAATTGAAAATGTCTTGTTTTGACCACATTGCATTATCTGTAATTTAAGTTTGGCACGCTACAACTTCCGATCAGCGCTTCACATGTAATCATTGGACATCATCTTTTGCATTCCACATATGGCATTTCTGTGACACATTCGTCAGCGCATGACGTGTTTGCTTGACCTTGCTTTGAAGACAGCAGGCTTCAGACTTTGTGCTCGACTGCACAAATGTGTTGTGACATGGTGCTTCCTCTGTGGTTCCCAAAGGGTGGGGAAAAATCGACTGTGTACACGTCTGTTGAGCAGGTCTGTCTGCGGATGATGCTTACGCACCACAAGCACACAGATATCCTCAAAGGTCGTTCATGTCATGTTGCCTCGCTCGCTGCCAGCCCAGGCATTTTTCCTCACCTATTCTTGCTCCAAAGCAAAAGTATTGACTTGGCTCACTTTGCTGAATGTATTTACTCTGCTCTTCTTTAGAAAGGCACAGCTTGTTCTGGCCTGCGTCACACAGCTTCCAAAATCTGTATGGAAATATAAAAAAAAATGTTTGTAGGCGTTTAATAATGTATGGGTGCATGTGTCAGTGCAAAACAGACTACTCCATTTGATGGTTACATTTGTAGTCAGTCCTTTGTGTGTAAGTGTGTGGGTGGAGGGGGGGGGGGGGGGGGGGGGGTGTACACAGCTTGACTTTGGATTTTATCGCACAAGGCACTGATAAGAGAAGAAAAGCTGGGTGTTTCTTTTTCTCTCTTTCTCTCTCACTTTACCCTCCCTTTCAGTCTCCTGGCCCACTTTCCGTCTCTCACCTTGGAAATCTGTGGAGAAGTAGTAAAAGGGGCAGAGGTCAGGAGGGAGCGTTGTAATAGGTTTGAAGTTAGCTTAATGAAGCATACCTGTGCAATGACGTGGGGATGAGATTTCAAAATGTGACCTAACACAAGCCATGATCAACCAGTTCATGTCATACCAGGTGTGTTCAGTTCACTCCTTATTATTGGCAGTGCTGAATAAAGCTACCAGTGACTTATATTTAAACCTTGACATACAGCAGGTGTGATCTGTTGAGATGGAAAAGACATAGCTTCAGAATTACTCATCACAAGCTATCAGAGTATAGACACAGGGAGGGTTAGGGAGTAAAAGAATGAATTGGCCTTGCTAGTTGCTATGGTACCTGACTGTTTTCAAGCTGTCAAAGTTTTATTGAGGGGAAATAGGTTTAGTATCTGGTTGGAAAACTTCCAAAAGTTGGGAAAGTCTAAGCTGGTCCTTACAAGAGGAAAGTAATATGTGGGTGTGTGGTTTCAGGTTAATGACTAATGGAGTGCGCTGAGGTCAAAGTCTACACAAGCAGTTATGAGCCAGAAACACGGTGTTACTGCCTATAAATCTGTTTCCCTGTATTTGTTCAAAGCAAGGCTGCATCTCTGCATTTATCCGACAAGGTTTTGACATTTCAGGGTTGCGTGCTAATGAGTGTTTAAGGTATTCTATGTTTGACTTCCTAATGGGAGGGAAGAGCTGTGGTATGTGAACCTGATTGTATGGGTGCAGTTACGTATCTGATTATGATGTGTGATTACATTCATGTAAGTGTGTATAGCCCATTTGAATCAGGATTTAAAAGTCCGATACTGGGATTTAAAAAAAATATGTTAACAATTTATCAGCTGATAGTGTTTTTTAAAACATTAACATATACAAACGGTGTTCAGATCCCATAGATTTGATTTTTTTTTTAAGAACTGTGACTCTGATATACAAAGTGGAATTTGAGTGTGACAGTGTTACACCTAAGCAAATATGTAGCTTGTTGATTGTGTGTAGCCAAAATCTAACCATATCTTTGTACCACTCTTCTTCTTACTCTGCTCTCTGCTGTGTTACCAGCATGAGCATACCATCGTCAGGTCAGAAGACCCCAGTGGACCATGGTGTCCAGATCCGCTTCATCAACGACCTCTATGACACTGGCGGGGGGCAGTTTGGGTCCCAGCCGAAGACCAAATCTCAGAGCACCTCCAAGTACGGTGTGGCAGTCAGGGTGCAAGGTATTGCTGGCCAGCCATATGTGGTCCTAAAGGACGGACAGAAAGGAGACTCGTATGGGGTCCAGCTCAAGACCCATTACCCCTCTGGTTACAGTAGCCTTCCCCGGAGGAGAGAGAAGGCAGAGCCAGAAACACAGGGGGAAAATGTAGGAGGAGGGCAGGGAGGCGGACTACGCCGGGCCCAGTCCCATGGCTCACTACTAGACAGGGATGGGGAGGGAGGAGCAGGGAATGAGGATTTTCAGTTGTCTAGGCCACCAGGAGACGGGAAGTCTGGAAGTTATGGGAATCTGGATGGAGGAATTGGGGTAAGGGGAGAGAGAGAGCTGGCTCGGCATGTCGGTGGTAGAGAGGGGGACATGGAAAGGAATATGTGGGATGGTTCATACAAAGCGGGGCTCAATGGATCGGTGGGGTCGGTGGGGTCAGCGGGGAGCAGTCAGTCCTACCCCGACCCTCCTCAACAAACAAATGAGGTTCATCCCAGTCACAAACAGACTCCTGTCAACAGACTAATAAACAGGTTTGATGGCGGTAACACTGGAGGCCAGCAGAGAGGACTCCCTCCTTCACAACAACATCCCAGAAATACATCTCCTATCCTCACCCCCAACACCTACACCTCACCACCTTCCTCAACTCACAGCAGCTTGGGACGCAGCCAGGGTGCTGTCACCAAGTTTCCCGGACACTCCACTAATCAGTGGACTTCACCAGGGAGATATCCTGCCATGGAGACACCGCAAGCCATTCCGACTGAGGCACAAGTAAGGATAAAATGTTTTATGGCTTGGCAATACGGCTGATTTTCAGTAAACACCACATAGCATGCAAAGTTGCAAGAGCAGTTTTTTGATCTATATCTCAAGGTGACTCCTGACCTTTTGCTGGACCAGGGTCAGAGTGCAGAGATGAGCAGTGAGGAGGAGCAGGTCATGCAGACTATATACAACATCCTGAAACAAGGGTATGGACTTACATGTTATCCTGGATTAGCACAAAGAAGTTTTATTTAGTTGTCATAATGCACTTGTGATGTGTGATTACATTCATGTAAGTGTGTTATATTTTTGTCAATTTTCACCTTATCTCAGGACCAACGAGAGTGATGTTGTCATCAAGCACAAAGTCAAGGTCATCTTTCAGAAGATTCAGAGTCTAAAGGTTTGTCCTTTTTGAAAATATCCTTTCTGTGAGGGGTTGTTCCTCCACTGCTTCATGTAAAGAAATAGTGTGAGAATACTGTACGTATGTCCGCATGTTACTTTTTTTTTAAGGAAAGACCCCAGGAAGCGTGGGTGAGAGAAAAGAGGGAGCTTGAAAGAAAGATGGCTGAACTACAAACTGCTCTGCAGGCAGAAAGAAGGGTAAGCAAAGCAGAAATAAAGATGTGGTGCTATAGAAATTTTTTTGTATTAAAAACAGTTAATAAATAATAATTAATAAATATGGGTTTATTAGCAGCACTGAAATGTTTGTCTGCACATTTCTCTTGTGGGTAAGACAGTTTTACTTTTAAAGAGAAAACACATTATTTGTACTTTCTTTTAATAAATCTATCTTTCATTTGAAGCCTCAGGACCAATATTAGTGATGATTTTACAATGTCCAACATAATGGAGGAAATGTGTAGAGAATGCATGCTAGACTTTTTGGTTGCTACTGTAGTTTCGGTTACTTGGATGTCTCCAAACCTCCATAAATTCACTTGGCTAATTTGAACTGGCTGCCACCAGAGGATGTTAACATTCAAAGAGTAAGCTGCCACTTTAAATCACCTCTAATTATGTGGTGCACATCCAGTGCCATAAAAAAACACTCATCCAAGTCTCCTCCAATTGAGAGCACCTACTATCCAATAAAGGACATAGCTGTTGGTTGGTTGAGAGCAGGAAACTGTCCACAGAGTTTTTAGGTCTTTTTAACTAATCTAACCAGGAGGGCTTTGGGTTCCTTGGAGTGCGCTTCAGATTAATCCTCAGATTAATCCTTAAAGCCCTCTGGGCTAGTCAAAGGTGCACACACACAATAATCTAACTTCAATAATGACTCATTATATGCTGGTTTAAGGGAGGTGGGCAGGTCTTAATCTCTAATAGCTCCTAAGAACTTAATGCATATTGATTGGTGAGCAAATGAAGCCCACTTTAACATTTCCTAAAAGCCCATTGTTTATGCTGCAAGAGCTTCTTGATGTCTTGTGTTTCACTGCTCTCATTTATTCATCATGTCTGCTTGTGTGTAGGACTCCGTTAGCAATTCTGATCCTGCTCTGAAAGCTGAGCTGGAGTCCTGTCTGGATGAAAATCTGCAGCTCCAGGAGATGCTGGACCGGAAGAAGAAAGAATTAAATGAAACACAATCAGAGTGAGGACACAACAGCATGCACATACACACGCACACAGAGGAAAGCAGGAATGGGCATGGTACTGTTATCTGTGAGTCTTGGTGGTCAGGAGTGAGGAGGGGGGCTGCATTATAAGCCCACTTTGTTTTCAAGCACACACAGCATCACAAAAAACAAGCAGTTACTGTAACTTATTCACGAGACAAACAAGTATGCCACAGTCATTAGGATTCAAAGAGTCATTCACTAGCGTCTATGTCCTCTTTTCCTCGCAGGCTGACTCAGCTGCGTATGGACAGAGAGAACGCAGAGGCACGGGTCAGAGAAATGGAGGACCAGCTGGCTGAGTTTCAGGATGAGCTGAGAAAGGAGAATGGCAACAAAACGGTACACCAGAAACATATTCACCAAATGACAGCCACACAGAACGTCTTTCCCCACTATTGGATTTCTTAAAAACAATCTGAGAATCAAATCTAGCATCATATTTACAGGTTTATCTGCTGAAAAAACTTTTGCAGTTAAAAGCAACATTAACTTAAATTCCTATTAAGAAAAGTGGTATTGGGTTTGTGTAAACAAATGAGTAATAGTATACAAATGGTAGGCTGAGAGATCAAAAGTATCAAGTTAATACTGTAGGATGCCTGTGTCCACAGGAGCTGGTGTCTTGTCAGGCACAGCTGATGGAGGTATGCCAGCTGAAACAGAAGCTGGAGGAGACGCTAAGACAGAGAGAGAGGGAACTGACGGCTCTCAAAGGAGCTCTGAAGGAAGAGGTGGCAACACATGACAAAGAGATCGAGGCTCTCCGAGATCAGTACAGTGCTGACATGGAGAAGCTGCGTAACAGCATGGATCAGGTGTCTCAGGTGTGTACACAGAAATGGCCAGCTCATTATCACTTATCTAATTTGAGACCAAATGGGCAAACCAGTCCCTCAGCAACACACACCTTGAGCAAAACTCACTTTAACATGCTTTTAAGAGTTTTTTCTTTGCAATGACAATATTTGTATTTTGGCTTTTAGTTGATTTTCTTATTGAGAGCCTTTCTTATTGAGAGCCTTTTGCAAGTATTTTGACAGAGTACGCAGGTGGTGTTGTTATCAAATCAGAGCCCTACAGATTTGGTTTCACACTGTTTATAAAAACATTTCAGAATAGTGATAAAAAAGTAAAAGTTGCCTAATGTTCCCTGTGGCTGTTTATATTAGCAATGCTGATGATTGATGTTCTGTTTGTAGAACTCAGGTCCGGCTTTTTCAAAAGTCAAAATGAAAACTACCATACACAGTTTGCAGCACAGCACACAGATAAAAGGGGCTTTTCATACCTGTTGGAAAACCATGATACTGGTTTAGTCTTACCTATGAATACTGGTATACTCCTAATTTTAACATAGTCAGCTTTGTAAAATCTATTTGACTGTTGCCATGCTGCTGTGTAATCTGGATAAATGTGTACTAATTTTACTGCTTTAATTCATATTCAAGTAAAGACCACTCTTGTTTCCATTCCAGTTATTTTTGTAGCACCCTCATTTATACCTGTTTTTACATAGACCCGTTTTGTACATAGACACATAAAGAGAATGATTAAATGTGAGCTGTTTTTCTGAGTACTGTGAAATCTGAAAGTCCCCTGATGAAAGCCTAAGGACAAGAACACAGGAGTGTGCAGAGCAGAGGCTGAATGCACAGCTGCACTGAGCATGCTCAGCCTAGGTCCTCTATCTCACAGCATCCCCCTCACAAACACACATTTCTTATTATATTTGAGAAATATTATGTTTGTTTCTTTCTAATCTTGGAAAGAAAAACATTTTAAACTTGATATCTTCAACAAAACTATGTGGAGTGCTCCATCTATGTATCTTCTTCTTTATTCATATTTATTCATGATGTAATGGTATGGATTTACTCAAACATGCTCTTAATTCTTCCGTCTCACATTTTAGTCTCACGCAGGGATTGAGGCTGAACGGCTGCGTGTAAATGCGTCAGTTCGCTCCCTTCAGCAGCAGTTGGAAGACTGCAGAGACGAGAGCAGCCACTGGATGGAGCAGTTTCACGCCACCAGAGACGAACTTCGAACAACTAAACAAGAGTGAGTCTATTGTGATACATCATATTGGTCACAAAGTGTATTCATTATTATCTGCCTGGATTTGGGATTTCCAATGCTTACTTGGACATGGGTTTTGTCACCATCTTTTCATGGTTTCTCTTTGCACCTGCTGTACTACTAATGCGTGTCCATCTTTTCTCTTTCATTCTACCTGGTCAATGTTTCTCCCCCTCTCTGTCAGAGAGCCACCCAGCAGCCCTGAAACACTGTGAGAGTCACTAATAGAGCAGCATTTGTGTTTAGATATGCCAACCTGTAGATGTGGCTAGCTGTGCTAACAACTGTCTGACTGTAGTTCCAAGGCCATCCATACTTACAGCCCTAATTCATGACTATCATGGATCAGGGCCCGTCATTCTTCCTTATGGTCTACATGATTCTGTACCATGTACCCTCAAGTACATTGGTTCTTATGGGAATATGGACCATATTTAGTACTGTTGTCGAGCAGAAATTATGTTGAATTAATAAGTATTTAGATTCATCTGTTTACATCTTCATTGTATCCATATAGTGGAGACATGTATGGAAGCAGAAACTATTAATATATAGAGAAGTGGTGTGGATGATCTTTGATTTCTGTTTTTAGCACAGAATGTGCTCTAGATTTGTTTTTTGTGAGTGTCTAACTGTTGTGTGGTAGCAGGGAATGCTGATTTATTTCCTGTGTTTTTGAAAATAAATACATCATCAAGTAAATAAGGCTCACTTGACACAATTCACCAACAAAATTCAACTGCTGCTGATCAGATAATCAAGCAATACTTTTATATGGTGCTATTTGTTTAGAGGGACTGTATTTGATCTACGTTTTTTAGACTCCTGCAAGCCCGTCTGGAAAAAGAAGAGTTTGAGGAGGAACTAAAGGACTTGCAGCAGAAAGTGGGGGCCATGAAACAACAGATACCAGATCCTAGCCACACACAGACCCTGAATCAGGTGAGGTAAACCCACACTTGATCACCGGTGAATGATCTGTGTAACAAAACTGAAGCAATTTAACCGTCAAATTATTCATGTGTCTGTTTAGGAGCTTCAGCGATGTAATGCTGACCTACAGAAGGCCAAATCTGAGATAGAGAAGCAGAGGATAGAGTATGACAAGAAGGTCATGGAGGTCATCTCCATGAAAAAATCTCACCAGAACCAGGAGGCGGAACTGAAGTATGAGATTGATAGGCTAAAGGATCAATTACAGAGGACTAAAGAGGACTTTTCCAAGGCACAGGAGAAAAACAAATGGGTTAGTTTACTCTTACAGTGAGGGGCTGAAGCACCCTGAAAAGATTATTTATATCTTGGTGAGATTTTAACCATGTAAATGAAAGAAGTTACTTGGCTAACACAACAAAGTGTGTGTGTAGAAGTTTTGATGTTGATTAGGATGATGAGATTTATGTTTAAATCTTGATGAGAAATTTTTATCTTTAAACTCTTCTAATCTCTCTTGTATTTTTTCAATAACGTCACTCCCTTGTCCTGCCTGTAGCTCCCAGACCCGACCACCATCTCAGAGCTGCAGCAGAAACTTGATGAGACGCAAAGTGAAGCGAGCCAGCTCAAAGAGAAACTCTCATTATCTGAGGAGGAACTGGAGACCAGTAAAACACGTCTCAGTAGAGCCCAGATGGACGTTAAATCGCTCCAAGATGCCCAGCAGGAGCAGGAGGAGGCCAACAAGCGTCTCAAAGACAAACTCTCGCGGTTAGAGGTATGGCGCATCCCACCGTCATGGACCATCAGTGTGTTTAACATCCTAAAAACGTAATAAGCATAATACAAAATTGGACGTCCTTTGTGGTTTCCTCAGGCTCAGCTGCAGACCAACGCCAGCGAGAGCTCAGAAGCAGAGCTCACCCTCCATGCTGAGGTGAGAGGGCTGAGAACTGAGCTTGACGAGGCCAAGAGAAAAGCTTCCAGACTGAGCCAGGAGCACCGTGAGCTTAGCCAGCGCTTGGAGGATGCAGAGAAAGACAAGGAGACCCACAAACAGACCATCAACCAGCTGGAAGAGACCCAACGACAACAGGAGAGAGCTCTGGAGAAACTTAACAAAGAGGTACTTAGGAGAGATCCATTTTATACCTTTGCAAAGAAATGGGAGCTTCTGCAGCTTTCTGCTCATTAGAGGATTCACAGCACGGAAAAATTATCTGTTTTGTTTTGATTTTTTTCCCCTCTCTCTCCTGGTTTCTCTGTCAGCATGTGTCTCTGACCATGTCCTCAAGAGAGGAGGCGCAGGCTCTAAGGGTTCAGCTGGAGGAGCAGAGAGAGCGAACACGCAAGGAAATGCAGGAGGCGCAGCGTCACGGAAACGACGCTCAGAGTGAACTGGAAAGAAGTCAGATAAATCTAAGGAGACTGGAGGAAGAAGTGTGTGTTTTTGTTTTGAGTGTTTGTGTGCATGCTCACTTGCCTGCTTGGCTTGGTTCTTGTTGTTGTTTTTATTATGAAAACGATGTCTGGTCTGAATGTTTTCAACTGTTTTGACACATAATATTCATGGCGCACGCTTGAGTGATTGTATTCATGCGTCCGTGTGATTTAACATGCAAAATCATGCGTTATCTTCCTTCATGATGGAAATTCAGTCTGGCATTACTGTTTCTAATATTATGATGAATCTAACTAGATATCACGACAGAAGAAGGAGTTTCTGCTTGTATGTGAAGAGAGAGACAACCACCAGCTGGATAAAGAGCTTCTCGTCAACAGAGTGCGCCACCTTGAGGGAGAGATGGATGCAAACAAAAACAGCCACAATGATAAAACCCGGGAGATTCGCATCCTGGAGGTAAGATGCGTGCATGTGTTCAGCTAATGGTTTTTGAGAATAAACCATGACTGCAGAGCCCTCTGCTGTTACCATTTCTGCTGCACACCATCAAATCACAGTTCTCTTTCTGGGTATCTGATAAAGTTGATCTCACCTTGTCTCTGTCAGGACAAACTGAAGCGTCTGGAGTTGGAGCTGGAGGAGGAGAGAAGCAGTTCAGAGATGCTGACAGACCGAGTGGCCAGGAGCAGAGACCAGATTGATCAGCTCCGCTCCGAGCTCATGCAAGAGAGATCCTCTAAGCAGGATCTGGAGCTGGACAAGAACGCTATGGAGAGACATGTACACACACACACACACACACACACCATATCTGTGTGATTGATCATCAGTAACTGACATCCTCAGTCCTCCGAAAAACACTTTTCACTCTTTGTGCTCCTTTTATCCTCACTGAAACTCAGAACACTAATAATCTTGTGCACACTGACCCTCCACTCTTGTGTGTTCTATGTATTGTTGACATGCTGTTTGTCCGTGTCTCTCCCTGTAGCTGAAGGAGCTGAGGAGTCGTGTGGCTGACATGGAGGGCCAGTCTCGCTCCTCAGCAGGAGTCTCCCAGCTGGAGAACAAGATCCAGGAACTGGAAGAACGACTACGGAGTGAAGAAAGGTGCAGTGCAACAGATAGGAAACATGCTGCAGGCCAGCAGATCATTATTCTAGATCACATTTTTCACATTTTCACACTTTCATCTGTTTGACAAGTGAATATCTCTAATGCAACTATTCATTTCAGCTATGAAATAGAGGTACCTCCTTAGTCCAAGGGAATATTTTCAGTTAAATTAACCTGCAGAATCCATGTTTTGGGCTATAACATCAAGTCTGGTGTTGTTCTACTCTTCTTGAATTTATTTAGGGCTCTTGTTTGTCAAAACAGATAGACTTTAAATGGAATGCATGCCCTTTTTCACTAACACTCAAACTTAATTCAGTTATGCAAAAACACACTATAGAGTCAAGAGACTAGAAAAAAAGAATTAAACACCTGGCCACAGAGCATCTTCATGAGAGCACTGAGGTGGCAAATGTCTTGCTCAAGGGCATTTTGGCAGTAGCTGAGATGGGGGGAGTATTACTCATTACTCATTAGCCAGAGCATGACTGCATATCTTCTGCTCTGTTCTTCTCTTGTATATGTGAAGGGAGAAGAACTCTGTGGTGGCATCTCAACGACGTCTGGATAGGAAACTTAAGGAACTCAACATGACGCTGGATGAGGAGAGACAAATACACACTGAACAGAGAGACCAGGTATACACTTTCACCTCCTACTGTATGTCAGTATTTGAAATGGGGACATATCAACATCAAACGCAGATACAGTCAGACTTTATAATGTCATCCTGTGTTGCAGCTTGCTCTGAGAGTGAAAGCTCTAAAGAGGCAAGTTGACGAAGGAGAGACGGAACTAGAGAGGATAGACGGACTGAGGAGAAAGGCTCAGAGAGACATGGAGGAACAGGTGGAGCTCAAAGAGGCTTTGCAGACCAGAGTGACCACACTGGAAACTGAGCTCAAGTAAGCATTTCCTTTTCTTTGTCTCCACTTTCATTCAATCCAATTTGTTTCTGGCCGTTTGAGCTTTTGGCAACGATTATGCAAGATACTTCCTGGCAGCCAGATTATCACAGCAAGGTGAGTGAGTAAGAGAGAGACACCATCTCCTCCTTCTGATGTCACCAAATGAATAAAAGTGCACGTAAATGACGCTATTACCAGTGAACCCAGATTCTTTCGTTGTTGCGCACGCTTACAGACACCTGGTAGGGATTCACACAGCTTCCCTGAGGCGCAGTATTTCACAACTTGATGTGTGTAAAACAAATCAGCAGTCACCCACGTGTGAAAAGTTATTTCATCAAACTAAAACCGCGCATTACTCACGTACAGCAGGGGAAATCAAATTCCAGACATGCTCCCACCAGTAAGAAGGAAATGCCTGTTGTTCTCTTAAATTGCCAGCAGAGAGAGCACTGTGATCATCTGGCAGCTTTGAGAGTGAGGCAACTGATGAATAAGTTACAGGTTGTTTCGAACAGTTAATGATGAAAATGATAACATTGTGTCACAGGAGAAAAGCCCATGCAGCAATGCGCCCGGCTCTGGATTCATCAGCCCTCAGCTCAGATGACGACGATGGCCTCTATGACCCCTCCACCATAACCTCCATCCTTACTGAGGGCAACCTACAGACCAGCTCCTGTTAAAGCAGCACTTCAGGGACAAGGAGAGGGTGGGAAAACATAGAACTGTTTATTTAAAAAAATGAGGGAAGTGTAGATTAGCTGCTGTGTAGACTTGGAGAAAAGCCAAAAGGTTGAATGGTACCCACTAAAGATAATGAGGGTACAGGGACCTGGGAGGTAAACGACATATTGTAGACGTCAGCAGGGGAATGATTTTCTACACTAGAGTGAATGGAAGGAAACAAAACATCCTCTGCATTTTACGGGGAATTCAGGGGAAATCTTCTTCATTATACAATGTACACAGATGGAACAGTTGGAAGAACCCCATTGCAGTCATATAGTACACAAGGCACTCAAAAATACAAACACTCACTACTGCACAAAGTCAGTAACTGGACTGCAAAGAGACAAAATGAAGCTAAAAGCACAGAAAAAAACAAAACAAAACAAAAAAATAAATAAATAGAAAATACCTCTTGCATGTTTTGGTACAAATTCAGATTCAGTATGTCAAACTATTCCAAGGCTAAATGAAGCACTTACGGTACCAAGTCTGACTTTGACTGAATAATCAAAACTACTCTCTCCATTTCCCTGTGTAGACAGTTTACCTGTTGGTCTTTCTCTGTAGCATAGCGGTCGACTAACTGAACCCACAGATTCTGTCTCCCAACATGCTCAAATACCTGGACCAAACACTGACCCTGAGTGCAATCACAAAGTGATTGAAAGAGAAACTACAAGCAATACAACACTATAGTATACTTTAATAACACTACCGATGCTGGTATTCTTTGAGTGACCAAATCTAATGTAATGGTTTAAGTACTACAAATGATTATATTGAATGAAATCTGGAGTTTGTTTACATAAAACAAAGTATATTTTCTCACATTTTTCTTTGCTCTAGGATAGTCTGGAACAGGAGTTTGCTCCACTGTCCAGTTTTTAATGTCACACAGTACACAGTCTAGAAATACTGAATTATGAAGTATGGCACTAATAGCATGTGCAATGGATTCTCTTGGACAGAGACACGGTATTAGATATCAAATACTGTACATATGATAGAAACCTCACGTTGCATGTTAAAGTTAGTTTTTAGTCTTTTGTTGCTCTACCTGGTAAGCCTTATTTTCACTGTATGTGAAGCAGTTTTCTGGTAATGGTACATGAGACTTGATTGGTTGGTGGTTTATAACTTTGAGCACAGAGAGGTGTGCTCACAAAATTGTCAGAATATCACAGACTGTATAAAAGTGGTTTTCCATGGCCAAAATATCTTCCTGCCTGATAAAAACTTGAGTTTCTAAGTTCTATGCATTCCCGTATAGCAAGTGACTGAACTATATATTCTCATCATTTCAATATAATGCCTTTAAATTGTTAAAAAGAATTTTGTAATCGACTTGTAATTCTTATCTAAATGATTTTTGTAAAAGTTTGTATTTAACTTTTAGATTTTTTTGATTTTTGTATACACATTGAACAATCAGTTGGAGGTACAATTGTTTCACATTTTGCTGGATTGTAATGTGTCTCCCTATCTTTTCAGTGGAACTGGAAAATTGTTCTTGATATGATTAGATGTTAAATATACTGGTATATGCTGTAATTGTTGACTGGAAAAAATTCACACTGTACTAAGAGGTCCTTTTTTCTATTGCATATACATTTAGCAACAATAAAACTATTAAGTTAAATTAATATGTTTGTTGTGTTTGTAATAATTCTGTAATATTAATCAGCTGTTTTTATTGCTTGTTTTTGTTTTTTCACATTTTAAGATGAACAATTTCCTCATTGTTTTCTGTTTCACTTCAACAGAAGGAGTCAGATATGACTGGCCCTCTGCCCACTTAAATAGAACATTGCTTTCCCATAGCAGTACATTTTTTAAGAAGCTCAACTGGCTTTATTGGGAAAGAACTTAAAATCATTAAGCTGGATAAAAGTGGATGTACAGTAATACTACTTAAGTGAAACGAAACAAAAATTAACCATTCAATTGTCTATGTAATGTTCAAAATGGTATAGATAGTCATTGTATTTAATTTAGTGCTCTGACCACCAGGTATAATGTGCCAATTATGTTTTGTTTTAAAGTGAGTTTCAGCTCATAGTTTAGCTGTGTGGCTGCAACTCTGCTGTTTCAGTTCACTGTTGGTCAGCTGGTTTAATGTAATGGAGCCTTTAGCAGCTAAAGAGCCAGATATTTCCCTCGGGAGGTGGTAGGGACCAAAAACTGAGCTAAAAGGAGACTGAATATTGGACATGAACTCGACTCCAAATGAACAAAAACGTTGCTCCTTAACTGCTGGATGTCTACATAAGCAACTGTTCACCACATCAGGGAAAAGCTAGCAGTTATTAAATTATTGCAGGCTTAATATTAAAGACGCTGTGGCTCTCCTCTAAATAAAAGAGTCAAATGTGGAACATGAGAGTTGTATGAACAATCTGTGTGGTAGAGAAACTCTACAAACTAACTTCTAGCAATTACTATCTGAGCAGAAACACTCGCATTTGATAAATTGTGTAAATTCTACAATTCCTGTAACATATCATTTCTAAGGAACAAGGATAATTTTGATGAGTCACGCGCTTGTGTTGGCAGCAGGGCTGTGCTTCTGTAGAATCTGAAGTTGGTTTTCCAAGCCCTGAGTTACACAGAATTGCGTTGCTGAATGACAAAATCAATACCACCCACGGAAGCTCGCTGACTGCATAATAGTTGTTATCGATGTGCATGTCCAGTCCCCAACATTACTTCACATTGCCTGCGCATAATTACAGCTTTGTCTTTCCCGAACAGTAGTTTTGAACGGACAAACTGCAGTGGGCCCTGCAGACATTTTAACATGTCATAGCAGGAAAAGCACAGGTGTAATTAACAACAGATAAGTACAGATCCATGGAGATTTACCTCTACCCCGACACTGTGCATACAGCATTGCTTGCTGGAGCTTAAATGCATTGGTTATTGTTGTGTAATTATGTCATTCTGTGCTTTCTGCTGTGGAGTGAACACACTGCACAGTTGGTCATCTTGTAGCTGTACAAAATGGAGAACCTTCCGGCAGCACCTGTGTCACATGCATGCTACATCACACCCGAAAAGACACAACACCTCCTACGACCTTTTGTGTTGTGTTTGCATCAGCTGTTCCAGCAGCGAAGCAGGGGGTGTGTTCACATGCCATTCAATGAACCTGCAGTGGCCACGGCTGGGTGCCAGTGTTGTTGTTTTGCCCGCTTATCTCTTGTTGCAGAGGCGTGCTTGTTCATCATAGCTGTGATAATTGACTCGGATGGCGTGCCGACACGATCGCTGCGCTCACACAAACCTGGATAAACAGTTCAGGCCTCTGCTTGAACTGCTGGACCTCAGCTGTCCCTGTAGCACAGCTGTCGACTATCACTAACACTCACTAATTCCACTATAATAACACAGCATCTGTACCCCACCATGCACAAAACAACCTAACCACTGAAAAGCTAAATTGGACATAAAGATTTAATTTGCTCTACGAAATAAAATAGTTTACGGAGAGAAATCTGGATTAAACTAACAGAAATCAACTGAGCCCATGTGTTGGCATAAGAGGCCTGTGTTCCCATTTGTTCATGTGTTCACAGATTTTTTATTGTACACAGGTTAATACTAAATAGCCCACCTGCCACACCCTTTATAGGTTTAAGATAAATTAATAATGACCATTTGCTGAAGTTTACATTGTGTACTCAGGATGATGCTGTGAAGTGCAGGCTCCCACAAGCAGCACAGGCCTGTCTCATGCAGTTGGTACTGCAGGCAGTGACAGATAGTTTGCACCACTGGGTGAGGCATGACAGCAATGTGTGAGGTCAACTAAGATGATCAGGAAACTGGGTTAAAAGGAACTTCTACTTAAGTGATGATATCTGACATTAGATAATCCTACCTGTACTTAACACCTGCAACTGTTGACTTGTCTCTAAATCTTGGGAAAATCTCTTTAGTTGGCCATTAGGATAAATCCACACCTTTATGCTCCATGCCAAAGCATTTTTATGACTTCGGGCATTCGTTTTTCCTGCATTTGACAAAGAGATGAAAGTCAGCACCCTCGAGGGAGACTTCACCAACGCCTGTAGTTAGTTATGTGAACATCCTATTTGGTAACAAGACTGCGTGACTATTCTGAGACACCACAATGGCGTCAGTACCTCGGATGTTTATGGGTCTCTTGCTGATTTTGACAGACTTACTGTACCTCCCGTGGTGCTATTGTGTGACTGATCTTCAAAAGACCTGAAAAAGAGACCTTTTCTTCTCCGGGTCACCCGGAACTTGACTATAAATTCTTTGCTTGGAACAAATTTGTTGGCACAAAGTCACATCTTCAGTGTTTGCTGTAGAACAAGATGCAGTGTCCATGAATCTACGCCTCCTATCTAGTGTAACCAAACCTGTACAGTGCCAACAGGCTGTGTACAGTACCTGTTTTACGAGACTATAAATGAGCGAACATACTTTTCATGGGTGGGATTGGGTTTCCATATCATTCCAGCTCTCCAGGGTACATCTTCAAATCTGAGAGCTGGTTTGCCAAGAGCTGGGTGTGTTGTGTTTTGAAATCACATTGTATTTGGTATTGCATATGGTTGTTGTGAAAGAACGCAGCCCTACTGTAATAATATTCCCATCTGCCTCCAGGTGTTTCGCATGTGGAAATACAAGTATTTTAGGATACAGTCATGCCCATACGCATATGACAAATGCGTTTGAAATGTTTTGCATTAATTAGGATTCAACAAATAGAGAGATAAGGAGTGGGGGAACAATTTTACTACGTCAGGTCTATAAATATCTATTCTTGTGTCCAACTGTACATGATACTCAAGGGCTGTGGCCAGGATTTTAGAAATACTGAGGTCATGACAGCACAAGGAGAGTATCTAAATTGTTTATATATTTGGATTTTTCATATTAAATCTGCTACAGGTGTTTGATTACATTTTGTGTAACTTTTATTTAAATGAAGCAGTTCTTACACAAAAAAGCTAATATAAATTTTAACTAAAGTAACTGTCTCAGAACATTCTCAATCTTTCACACATTTAGTGCCAAATTGGAGAGTTCATGCTAGGAAACTTTTTGGGAAATCAGAAGAAAACGACAGACCTGTAAAATCAAATAAGAAAGCGTTACCATTTTATGCCCCAATTTCAGTTTCTAAATTGTCTGTGATGTAAGAAATTAAATTCTGGTGGGAGACTGAGTCAAGTTAAAATCTACTTACTTTAACAATACTGGAATCGGCCTTAAAAAACATTTAAGTTTTTAATTGAGTCATGTTAACTACTGTCCAGATCACAGAAACACAGAGGATATGACCTCGGTGTTCTCAGCAGTATGTAGGGCTGTGATGATAAAAAAAAGGAGTGGAAAGGATGGAAAGATGACATTTCACTATGAGGCTGACTTTGCTAAATTAGAGTACATGACTACTGTTATAATGTCAGCTTTGTTTTCGAGAAAGCGACATCATTATGTTACAATGACTCTGTGTCACCACCCTGCACTTTTAACCCCTGACCATTGATTCCCACACGACCAAAATATGAGCTGTTTCTGTCATTTCCTGTTTACTGGTCAGTATTCAGCGCTGTTGTTAACCTTTTAATGACCTCATTCAGACAAAGAGCACCCTCCTGTTATTATCATTCCATCTATTTAAAATAATAATTCATTCAGTAATTCTGTGTTCCTTGAGAACACACAGTTTTTAAATTATGATCCTCTACCAAGTAGACTGGGATTTACATTTACTGTTAAATGTACACATTTAACAGCCTGGATCATTTGTTTTCTCTATCAGTGTGTAATATGATACATTTTATTAACAAAAATAAGGTTTAAAACTCAAGAAATAAAACATTTAACATGTAATATAAACACTGTTGAATGTTAAATGATGAATAAATAAAAATGAACTAATGGTCGTATAAAATGAACAAAGTTATATAATATGCTCTTATTGAGTTGTATTTAAATATAAGAAAACAAAATATTTTCTATACACTTTAAACTGGCAACTGTTTGGATTCTTCTGCTTCTGAAAGTGCACTCTGTGAATGTTTTTAGGCCTCACACACTTCAGTGCTATCGACGGCTCATTCAGGTTACTGTTATGTGCCCCACCACTGAGAGGAGAGACCACCAGAGTCACGTAGGAAGACAAATGTGAGCGAGTGTGAGCGGGCAGGGTTGTGACTCACGTCGTTGTCGCAGAAGCGGCTGCCTGTAAACACACAGGCCTCTTGTACAGTAGCTGTCTGATCTTTGGATCGGTCTGTCTGAGTGTGGTCAGCTGTGTGATGTAAACACATAACTGTGGCTCACACCATTGCTCACATGTTTGGACACATGATGACATGCTGTAGTAAGGTTAAGGTGTGTTTGTTAATGTAGCCTCATTCCAGATAATCCATCAAGTGTCAAAAAAACACACCCACTCACGGCATTCCTTAATAGTTAGGTGATAGTTATCTTGAAACATTAACTTAATAAATATCCATATGGTTTCTGTGTGTGCTTGTGTGTGCTGTTTTTGCTCTTGGTTTAAATTCACTTGGCGTCATCCCTTGTATGCCACCACGAGCTGTTGTTTGCTCCTCAACAGCCATTAATGCCATTAAAGTCTTTATCCAATTTGAGGTCTGTGCTGGCCTCGATCAGCTGCTGCTGAAATCAGCCAAATGCCAGCAGAGAAACTCTTATAATCGTCCTCTTCGTTCAACTCTGGAAATGTGTTGTTTATAACATCTAAATATTACTGCTGCACAGAGACTTGAAATAGAAGAGAAATCCTCATCACTAATTCATTCAGCATGTTTTAGCCTGTTCACTGTTATACACATTTTTCATTGCTGTTGACAATTAAGTAACTGGTTTCCCTTCACTTTCCTGTGTTGTAAAAAAATCAACTTTTAAAGATTTTAAAGATGTATTTATCCAAACTGAGAGCCCAAGGCCAGAGGGTGCCACATGCTGTACCGCCAGTAAAGCACCTTTGAGGCCGTTTTGTGATTTTGAGCTTTATAGATAAAACTCACTTGACTTTCCGTTTACTTATTTATTTTTTTGTTAATGTTGCATTGTCCTTTTTTGCGCTTATAAAGTACAGACTGAGCTGACAAGGCTGCACTGTGTTGACCACAAGACAAGAGAGGAGCACAATGTTCGCTGTGGCAGGTGACTTATCTCAAGCCATGTCCAAGTCTCTGCAAATTCATCCAAACAGAAAGCAGAGCTGACTGAAAGCTGCAATTCCAGAAAAACACATTTAACCCTTTAACGCCAAGTGTATCATATTTGATACATGAGACCTCTACATCATCAGCGTGATTTTTTTTCCCTGAAAAATCTGATGTATACAATCAAAATCACAGAAAATACAAAATAACCAAAATTTAGCAAAAACGATACAAGTTAAAAATCATATATGCTAGTTTTAGTAGAAAGTTCAATAAACACTTCAATTAAAAAAAAAATTTGGCAATCATTTAATGGTTCAGGCTTTACAAGGTTAAGAACAGATAAGCACACTTTGGGAACAGTGAGCGGGAATAGAAAGCAAAATCCTCGTTACTTTGCAATAAAGGACACGAGAAACAACATTTATATTTACACACACGAATTCTCTCGAGAAACTCTCGCCCAAAGATAGCTGGGACAGGCTCCAGCACCCTGCGACCCTGTGATCTCAGGATAAGCAGGTTAGAAAATGGATGGATGGATGGATTCTCTCGAGAAATGAGTTCATTATAAATAAACTGTGCATATAAAACACCGTTAAGCAGCTCCTTCAATCACTGAATCTAATGCCTGGCTTTCCATTGCTTTGTAAGTTAAGAGGAGCCACTTAAACAGGTTTAAACCTTTCTGGGTGAATAATTCATGGGTAAACCTGAGCAGTGTGTGGCATTTAGCAAGGAGCTGACCCACACAGTCCAACAAGGTGATGGTCCCACACCTAAAAAAAAAAAAAAAACACACTCTCTCCATCCTCAGGGGCCTCCTCCATCAGTCCCCTGCCCCTCCCATCGCAGCCATGTCCGGTCCCCCCCCCCCCCACCCCCCCACACACACACACACACACACAGCTCCCTACTTGGCTTTCTTTCGGTCTGGTTTTGTGGGCGTGTTTGGTTTTCGTCGCTCACTCCCACAGTGACGTGAGGAGAAAAGTCCTTCGCGGTGTGTGTTAGAGGCGGACAGAGGGGAGGACACACACACACACACACACACACACACACTGAGGAGCAGCACCGGCTCCTGAGGACCGATAACAGCAGCTACTGTGGAGACGCACCGGCCAAGACCTTCACACTGAGAGGAGCCGTCTGTTTGTATTTATTTATTTATGTGTGTGGGGAGTATTTATTCTGACACGAAGATGAACGGAGTGACGAGAAGTCTGTGCACGTTTGAGGACATCAGGAAGCAAGACCATGTGGTAAGTCAGGATTTTATTTCCCACTTTGGTCCGATCGGTGATGAGGAGGTCTGTTTTTATTTCTCTGTTTTTATTTCGTGCGGAAGCCGAGCGGTCCAAGAGATCAGATGTAAAGTGTAATGTGAGATCCAACTTTTAAGAAGTGGGACACGTTTTTTTTTTTCCAGTCCAAATATTTTTTTTTTCCTGTGTTTTTTCAGTTTCAGTTTCTTTTTGCTTTTCTTTCCACGATCCTGCCACACAGTTATATGAACTGGACCTTTTTTATTTATTTATTTAGGTAATTCAGTCACAGATCTTCAGGCTTCATCTGCTCTAAGTGGTGCGTTAACTATTAAGTCTCTGCTGTAATTAAAGTATTAGCCCCTACCCCCTACCTCCCCCCACAGACACACACACACACACACACACACACGCATATAAAGGCAGCAGCTCAGAATTAGTCCAAGTAACATCTGTGCCCTGTCACAGGTGCCTTCTGCCCATATCACTGGAGGACTTACAGTTGCAGTTGTGACAGACAGTGAAGGCAGCTCAGGCACCTGGAAAAGCTTTGCTCCTGCAGTATGTGCACCACCTGTGCGTGTGAAGTTTTGTTAAACAGGATTAAACATCACACTTCAATCTTCTCCAGCTTTTAAATGAGTGACTCATGTCACGTCCAGTTGATGAAGTTTTGTCCTCTCTCTGTGGCAGCGAGCGTTTAATCATTTACCTTGCATGACAAACAAACTGTTAACCTGCACTGAGGTTTATGAGGTTGCGGAGCAACATGACACTTTCACCCTATCAGCAGCCTCCTGCTGAGTTCAATAGCTGTCAGCAGCAGCGACAGATCCACTCATATCAGATGATATTGTCTAAAGAGGAGCATTATAGCGAACACTCTCAACCAGGATTATGTTCAATGAAAATCAAAGTATGATTAGAGCAGAATTTGAGAGCCAGACTTTACATTTGTGTCAGTGGTCTAGACTGAAAATGTTGTGTAACAGTAAGAAAAAGGTCAAAGTGTTCAAAGGGCAGCTCCACTCACACACCTGATGAAGTGATTATTTGTGTTGAGTATATGTGTCGTGAAGTAATACGTGAAACTCCATATTTGTTCTGTGTCTGACTGATTTGTCATACAGTACATTATAACATGCGACTCACGGCACATTTGCATCAGCTTCATACAGGAAACAAATTCATCTCTTATCAAAGTACATTCCAACAGTCAAACCCACATACAGTATTTACATATCTGATAAGGTTAATCAGGTCAGGCTATATAAAGCATTAGAGGTAATCCACGTGCATGTAACATTGTATAATGACTTTGCAGGAACATTATCGGCCAAAAATTACAGTTGTCAGGAATAGGTCTATATGGATACAGGAAGTGAAGGAATGTGCCTGATGTAGCAGAGACAAAGGCCTTCGATTGTTGTTTTGTTGATAAGTGTCTTTCCTGGAACTGCAGTGATCTGAAATAACACACCAGGAACATCCAGGCTCGGCTTTGAAACAAAATGTTTTATAAAGTTAAAGAATAAAGACATACCCAAATGTTTTAATCTATAATTTTAACATTATTTGAGGCCTGTGACCTCTCCTCCCTGGAAAGTCACATTGAGAAGATTGTCTTTTTTTCCAGGGACAGCACTTTTTCAAATAATGCCACAATTATCCCTCCAGACGTTTAGTTTCCCTGCATAGTCTGACTTAACACATTCCCCCAGTCTTTCCTCATCCTCAGTCGCCATCTCAGTATGACGTTACTGGCTGGGAATAAGCCAAATATGACATACAGATGCATCTATGTAGAGGAGCGACTGGAATATGCCAGAGCACGCCTGGTTAGCACATAACACGGAACAGGGAAAATGGCCAAAGGCATTGTCATTGGTTGTAAAACTGACTGTAGCAGTTAAAGTGTTCTCTGTTGCTCTCCTGGTCCTGGCAGCAGCTCTCGCTTCGTGTCTCAGATCCACGTTCCTGGACTAGCTGTTTACCGTCAACACTCTCCCGCTCAGGCTCTCACATGATATTAACACACATGCAGCATGTTAACACCTCAGCTCTTCCCTTTAAAGTTTACTTAATTAACCTTTAACCTGACCTTTTAGTTTGCACAGACTGCTGACTGACTGAAGGGCCAGGCCTGAACAGGCGGAGAATGCAACAATACCCTTCATTATCCTGGGAGCTACAGCTTGATACAGGAGGGTTTAATCCAGAGACTTTGTTTTCATCATTGGTTAATTGAATTAGTCTATGAAATGTCAAAAAAGACATTATGATTTCAAGCCCAAAGTGACAGCTTCAGTTTGTTTTGTCAAACCAACAGTTCAAACCAAAAATCGTTGCAGCTGTACTTGACCTCAGTCGTACCATCTCGTCTATTGAACGTTAATACTTGTTTATCAACATGTGTCCAGTTTGATTAGTGGTACCTGTTAAGCATTCAAAGTTAAATAGTTCTTAGTCTTGTTTACCTAGTTCTAGATCAGATATTTCCTGGTCTTAGTCACAGTTTATGCTTTGAAGCTTAGACTGTGTTTTATTTCTGCAAAGTTCCTGCTCAGCCTCTCACTGTACGTCAAGACAACTTTAAACACGGATGCACTGAGGGGTTCGGCGAGTTGCGCTAATGAAAGGAAACTATTGTATAAAAATGTGTTTATATATGCCAATGCCTTATGTAAGTGAAGTACAGAAACTCAGATATTGTATCGAAACATATGAAACCATACCTGCAGCACTGGTCGGCTCGCACCTGGTGCCTCAGGGGCCGAGGTTTACGATGCAGCTGGGTAGAAGACAGAAGTGACATCTGCGCAGCAGGTAAGGGGAAGCAGTGCAGCAGATGGATAGAGTGATTTAATGCATGATGAAGGGGACAGAAACATCCACACAAATTCATGCTTCAGGTATTTTTTAATAGACTTCAGGTACACGTTGAGGTACACATGGATGCTTTACTATTTATGGCCAGGATGCCTGCTGCTGCCTGTGTTCAGGAATCTGAAACATCTTATATCAGGTGCACTAAATTACTCAGAAGCGCATTTTGTTCTTTGCCCCAAATTCCATGTCCCTGTCTGCTTATCAGTAACATTCCCAGGTTGTTGAGCTGATCTAACTCAGATGATTTACAGGCCTCCTGATGCCAAAGTCCAAAACAAAAGCGTCTTCATACCCTTTAAGCCTTTCAGCCTGGTCATACCTCATGTTCTTTTGTGCCCATTGTTGGTGCACCCAGCAGTGAGGGTGCTGTGTGTGTACACACTTGGGTTCAGGTTTCTGCCCTGTTATTATGGTAGTGCACTTTGGGTTACTGTGTGTATCTGTGTGTGTATTTTCCCGCGTGTGAGAGGCTGTGTACGTGTGCACGCATACGTCACTGTCCGTGAGCACAACTAGCGAGTGCCTTTGTCTGTGTTCCCGGGAAGTCTAGTATTACAGGTTGTCTTTTGAAGGTGGTGTAGACAGCATTTTTGTGTGTGTGTGGATATAAGAGAGAAAGCCGGCAGAGAAACTGGAGTGTAAATAGTAGATAGGAGAGGGAGGATTAGTGGAGTCTTTGTGTGGTTGTCTATGAAAGGCAAAAGAACTTGTATAATGATGGATTCCTTCTTAACAACCCTCTCACTGTTCCCCCTTTTCTCGCCCCCTCCTCTCTTTTCCTCTCCTAATCGCTGAGCTTTCAGGTGACTGTAATCTGAGAGGAAAGCATTTGGAACAAGAGGGGAAGTTTTGGACTCCCATCCCAACTATTAGGCTATTTCCTCTGTGTTTTTTATTGTTCTTGTCACCAGTTTACTTTCTTTTTCTCTGATTTCACCTGCATTTTTCCAGTCCCATCTGTCCCTCTGTCCTTTTTCCTCCATTACCGCACTTCCCGAACAGATAGCCAGCTGACCACAAAGTCCCTCTGTTGTCTGTGGAGGACATGGCTGTCCTTTTATAACCTCTCACCGCCCTTTATCATGGCATCACACAACACAGCCCAGTTCATTTCCTCTGTCTGGCAAACATCAGGGCCATTCCACATATCAGACATGGTGTCTATACAGAAGGAGAGAGATAGTAGAAGTGGCTTTACTCACTTTGATGGCCGCTCTTACTGTAAACTGCACAAACAATTGAGTTTGAAATAGGGTTGCAACTTATTTTCAATAGAAGATTAATCATTTATTCAAAGAAATATTATTTTAAAAAAAGAAAATTTTAAAAAGCAATAAATGCCATCAAAGTTTGTCTTTTGACGAAATAATGTCACTTCAAGGTCCATTTATCCATTTGAGCTTTCAGTCAAATCACATGAGGGATGTTCGCATTTTGTCTGAGGACTTTATGTACTTTTTGTCCGTGTTGTCTTTCAAGCCGGGCCTCTTTTTTAAGCTTCAAGGCAGTCTAAACAGGACGCACGGTAACCGGGCCTTTTGTGCTGCAGGTTATGTGCCAAAAGAAAACAAAGATATAAAAGTATTTCTGTGCAAGAGGCTGAATGTGGACAAACAGATGAAGATATAAACACACACAAAACACACACACACACACGCTCAAACATGCTTCATGTTCTCACAGGGAGACAAACGCACACAGACAGTAATCGTGATGGCTTGTAAAAAAACAAGTCAAATTCCACAACTAATTAGGCAGCCATATTACATCACCAGTGAATTGGAATCTGATGGTGTGTGTGTGTGTGTGTGTGTGGTCTTCTGTGTAATTGGTTACATGTGTGCATTTGTTTGTGTTTATTGTTTCATCGCCTGTTGGGAGTGTCTGAGTGGACATGAGTTTATACACTGGGAGGACACAGTGAATCCACACGGGAAGTTGAACAGAACAAGACTGGAATGACTTATATAATGGGTCTGACCTCCTCCTTCACATCCGCATACTGATGCTCACACACACACACACACACACAGACTGGGTATCACTTACTAAGGGGGTTCCCTGTACTGGCACACACCCAGTCATGTCCCAGTCGAGACTTTTCCTATCTAAGTGACCTTTCTCCTGTGACGTAAAGAAACAACTGGGGAAGTTCGTGTGTGATTTTTTTTTTTTTTAATCGTCCGTCATTGTTTTGTCTCCGACTTACTCCTCCCTCTTATATTGTTAGCATGTTATATAGTTTATGGCTACCGTGAGGTTTTGTTGCCATGGGAATGTTCCGCCTTGCTTGACATTACATTTTCTACCCACTTTCCCAGAAATCCAGCCACAGCTTCCAGTTGGCTGTGAGCGCCTGGAGAGTTTCCGCCTTAAGTCCCTCTGACGTCCATTGCACACATTTTAAATCAAACAATCTGTCTCTGTGCAGCTGTGAAAAACTTTTGCTTTCTCTCTGACGCCCGTACCTCCTTCTCTCTCTCTCTCACTGGTTACTCCCCTCCTTCTCTGTTTCACTCAGTGAGTATGACTCAGTCTCTCCTCCTTCTTTTTTCCCCTTTTCTCCTCCTCAAAAATAGTCCTCAATCAGTCTCTCCATCACATAACGATCTCTTTGTGGCTTCATCTCATCATCTCCTTTCCTCATTTGCCTTTTTTCAGGAGGGGTGCAGGCGACTTCGGCTCACACTGCACAGTCAGGACCAGGCAGGTCGGAGCACAGAGCAGCACCGGGACAAGGTAAGAACTTCCTGCTTCTGATAACTAATGACACAATCTGGGCTGTGACACCATTGCAGAGAACAAGAAATGAGGAGAGAAGCAATGGAAAGTCACATATGATAACATTCGTGACTGTTTTAAAGACATTGTTTGGAAACTTTTTGGCAAAATATCTAGTTTAAGATGTTATACTCTTACATATAAATCAACTTTTCATCTTTAATGTATACAGACTTGTTGTAAGACCTGAGGGAGAATGCTCTGCAAATTCCCTTTTATGAGAAAGAAAAACACAGCAGCACAATATTTTTTGAGAGGTGTCTGCTTTCATCACTTGGGCTGTATTTAGATCTGAAAGTTTGGACAGTTAATCTTCTCCACGATCCTGAGGAATCAGCTCAGAGCTGCCGCGCATCCACACACGCATCACATCACATTTCCTACACACAAACTGCACAGGGACACAAGCCGCTCACAAACACAGCCACAGCTGCCATCAGCTTCAGCTTCAATGCGCTCCCACGCGAGGCTGCTCAGAATGTCTCAAGACGACCATTGTTCTACCAAATCCAGCGCCAAATTTACAGGGAAAAAACTGGACCACCAGAGCAGCAGTTACATAACGTCTCCCCACCTCCTTCTGCGTGTCTCTCTCTCTCTCTCTCTCCGTGCTTATGGTTTTTCATCAAATCCAGTGACTACCACTTCCAAAGAAGCACCAGATGTTTATGGGTTGGTCTCCATAGCAATTATGGCAAAATGTTTCACTCTCCTGATTATAGAGGCTCGCATTCAGTGTCACACACTCAGGAACAAGTTACTCAGAACTGAGAGGGGTAGCATATTCTTCCGCCTGTTAATAGTTTAATTGCATCTGACTTTTCCAACGGATGTTTCATAATCATGGTTAAACAGAAGTCCCCCTGACTGTTCTATAAAATCTTGTGATGTAATATCGACCACAAACATGCTACAACTAATCTTCTGGTGAAGCACATTCATTTGCTTACAAAGAAAAGTATCACGCCCATACAACCATGCTTTCGCAAAATGGTGTATGCCACACTGTTAACACCACTGCTCTCTAACCTACAGCCAATTGGACGAGCGTTTGCACTGGTGCAGCCAGCCAGCGACAGGACGTCTCTGACCCCCGAACCTGTCAAATCTACAGAGGAGCAGGTGGAGGTTATCAAGGTGGGTGTGGCACGTTAGTTTTGTTTTGTTTATTCGAAGAGGAAGATATAATTGGTGTGTTTGTTTCATGGTCACCTCTGTGTTTAACATTTGTGTCTCTCCCTGTTCCAGGTTTATCTAGAGGCACGCAAACAGGAGCAGCAGAAACACCAGCAGAGCCTGAAGATGCTGTCAGATGAAGTTTCTCAGATACAGGAGGTCAGTCTCTGGACAGCGTCTACTGAGGCTCTGAGTGTCTCTCTAACGCACAAACACACTCCGACGCTACACCCTCTAAACTCTGTCTTCCCTCCCTTCTCTGGATTATGTAACAATTTGCATCATGTAAATTAATCCCCGCCCTCTGCCTGTGTCTCTTCCACACTTGTTTTCTTAAAACTTATAAAAAAATATGTGCTAATACCTCATTAACTCATGCTATGCCTGCATTTCACACAGGTGAGGTATTGCCTGAAGACACTGAGGGAGCAAATGGCAGCCAAAAACAAGGTGGGTCTATTTAGAGCTGCTGAGCCCTCGCCATTGTTAACCTTACGTCCTGTGTGCTTAATGGCATTTCCCCCACTTCTCGCATCTCCATATTTCACTTGCTGACTTCCTCCTTTTCTCTTCACAGCCGCACACAAATGGGTGGAAAGTTGGTGTCCCCTTCAAAAAGAGCGCCCCCAAGGGAGGACTTAAAGCTGACGGACAGGTGAGCAGTTTCTCACATGCATGACCTGCATTCAGAGTTGCGTATGTACAGTACGTGTGTGCGTCTTTTCAGTATGTTGAGGCAATGCACATATCAAATTTCGACTGCATGTCATGGCTGCAGTCCGTGTGTGTTCCCCTGAACAATGTGGGCTTCGTGCGATGCCTGTAAAGCCATCACCTCCCGGAGGCATGGAGGTAGAAGGAGGTTTAACAGAGAGACAAACGGAGGTGTCAAATAGAAGGAAAATATTAAAAGGACGGCAAGAGAGTAAATATGCCTACAGCACCCAGGGGTGTGTGGAAATGTGTGAGGGAGCCGTTTCAGCACACATTGTTCCTTCCCTACATCTGTTATTATATTCAGCCCCTCCTCATTGTCCCTGGCATTCCACAGATCCCTCTCCTTTAATAGTTTTGTTGCTGTCTTTTAGCAAACACTTCTCTCTGCATGCACTGCTTAGAAGAACTACAACAGAGCTGACACAGCTGTGTCTGGCTTAATTGTTTTTGTACCAATTTTAGCATTTACCTGTGAGTCACGCTATGGCTTACTCACGGACGTGTTGTAGAAATAGGAGAGAAACACTGAACATGATCCAGCTGCACCAGTGACGCACGCAAGCGACACGCCTGTATTCTTTACAACAGCCAAACCCGCTGAGCTCGAACGAAATGAAAACAAGGGTTTTTAATACATCACCATAAAAGTATCTATCTGTCCATCCATCCATTGTACACTGTTGTTTTTAAGCCTGTGTACAGCTAGATAAAAAGTTTTTATATAGATAACAGAGGAAGTCCTTTTAATGTCCACATTAGGAAACAAGTCAGTATTTAGCCGATAAGTCTTTGGCAGCAATGACAGCCTTGATTCTCAATCAGCTTTGCACATCTGGATACTGAAATCGCCCAGGCCCTGAAAGCTGCTAAAGCTCAGCCAGGTTTCATAGAAATCCTGGGTGAACAACCTTTAGGCCACTCCAGCATAACAGCGTTTATCGGCTAATCTAACACTCTGTTCATTTTCTATTAGGACGCAGATGAAGAAGCAGAGAGAGCTAAGATGAGGGAGGTCAGTAAGCGCTTGTATGCACAGCTCCAGGAAGCAGAAAAGAAACACCAAGAGGAGAAAGAGAGACTGCAGGTAACTAACACACACACAACATATTTTCACATTCATTTAGTTTCAGAACAAATAATGCATTTTGGGTTAATGCATTTTAAACAAACCAAAATAGTTAAGTATTCGCTGTTTTTCTCTCTGTCTCCTCCAGGCTGAAAGCAGCAGGCTGAGGGAGCATCTGAGCGACCAGGAGGAGAAGCTGAAGACCTCAGAGGAAGCCAGCGAGAGAAAAGACAAACGCCTAGAGGAGCTCCAGAGGTTGCTGGGAGGGATGGAGCAGGAGAGCACCACGCTACGGGAGGTAATCCGCAACCGCGAGGAGGAACTGCGCGAGCTGCGCAAGATCAGAGAGACGGGCCAGACAGGGGAGCAGAGGTCAGCCGGCGCTCATGATAAATGATCCTTACTCCAACAGTGACAATGAACCGAGGAGCAGTGTGGTCTAATTCTCTGTTTGGACTTTTAGGGCCGAGCAGTTGGAGAAGGAGGTGGCTATTCTCAAAGAAAAGATCCACCATCTGGACGACATGCTGAAAAGTCAGCAAAGGAAAGTCAGACACATGATTGAACAGGTGAGGCGCACAAGTGTGAGATTCGGCAAAGCAAAGCAAACACACTGTCTCAGTGCTCTTATTTGTGCAGGATTTTCTCGGTGTTTTGACTGTGTGTTTGCTCGTCTGTAGCTCCAGAACTCTCGCATGGTGATCCAAGAGAGGGACCGCGTGATCAAAGAGCTGGAGGAGAAAGTGGCATTCTTGGAGGCTGAGGTGAGTACTGCTTATTGTCTTCTCCTTATAAAAATGACTTTTATAGCATTTCAGTGGAATTTGGAATGAAGTGTGAGACACGAGAAAGCCTGATCTCTGCAAAAGAGAGAGAGAAGATATGCAAAGGAATGAGATGCAGCCACTGCCAGCTTGGTGGCTCCCTTATTTGTATTATGTGAACTGAACCCTGACATCCTGTGTGTGCAGAACCGAGAGATGCATGACCAGATGGACTACTTCCTGGGAGGACAACGGTCAAATTCCTACCTTTCATCAGAGCGCAACCCCCAGATCGTCTACAGGTAACTTATTTTGCCTTTTCTCTTAATATTTGATTCACCTGCAAACTGCACAAAAATTGGTACAAGACCCTTTCTTGCTCATGTGTCACAAGTATGGCGTTTATTTTAATTAGTGAAATTTGTCCAAAATAACACAAGAGGAAACAATCTCATGTTGCAAATCTTAACTTGCAATTTGCAAATTTGATGAATAAAATGCACACTGATTATTTGTTTTTATACTGTTCCAACATACAAACAACTTATTTCTCTTCCTCTTGTCCCCTCAGCAAACCAATCAAGCCGTCCACCTCCTCCAACAAACCGCTCCCTTTCATCAAGGTCATCGAGATCAAGTCCTGAAGTGACTGTGCAGAAGAAAGTTTAGGCTAATTGTCGGAAGGGCCCAGAAGCACCAAAATCTTTTCAATGCAAACTGAAGCCAAACAGCAGCTCTGCCACTGCATCTGATGGCACGAACATCCCGAACTGCAACTCCATCAACTACTAAACTACAAACACTCCTGAAGGAAACTGTGCAGTGTTTGGCGGCACACACGCATCAGAGCTTGCTTTACGTCCAATAATGAACGAGTGAGCATATCAGCTTTACTGTAGATACATTAAGCGTACTGATTCAGCTGAGGTGCATTTGAAGTTTTTATGTGTAATACTGCATACTGTTTTTGATCACATCTTTTTTAACCTTGTAACGGTTGTTGGCTCAAAATGGAAGTGTCGAGCAAAGTGCAGCATGGCAGACCTTTTGCCAAAGAGGGTTATGATATTATAAAGTGCATATACAGCAATGTAGCAAACATCGCTAACCAAGCTAAAAACTTTCACATTAAAAATTATTAACCATATGATCTACATCCTGTGTACTTATAAGTCACTCATCCATGACTGTTCACTCTGCTGAGTGGATGGTATGCTTTAAACGTGTAAATACTTTAAATAATAATTAAAGAATTAAGCCCCAAAACAACAATATGGCACTTCATGAAACTGTGAGGATGCAGAAGGAAAAATAACAATATCAGCAGTGAATAAGATATTTGGTATTATTCATTCGTGGAAGTGTCATTATTCTACATAATTCATGTGAAGCATTTCAGTTCCCTCTCATTTTGTAAACAGTCGTTGTTTTGTATGATATTAATGAATGTGATATGATGTTTTCATTTCTGCTTAACAACTTTTTCCTTTGTATTTATTTATATTAATAAAACCTCTAGACAGATTGTGATAGTTTTTTATGAGGTACATTCTAATCTATTATCTGTCTTGTAGTTCCCTGAATAAATTACTGAAAATTAATACAATGCTTCTTTTGACTTCTTACTGAAATCAGGCCACACTGTAAGAACTTTGAAATAAATTACTGTGAAGGGAGCGCCCTCTGCTGGGCACCATACACAGTAGAAATTACTACAATATGCTGACCTCATGCAACACTGCAATATTTTGACTGTATGTCACAATTTTATTTGGATGGCAACTTGTACAATAAGCACCACAGAAAATAAAATTATTCAGGCATAAAAAATGCCTCCCTGTGAAGTGTGAATACCAAGTGGAACACACAACTCACACGTGGGGGCCAGTTTACCTCTAAAAAAGACAAACGTCAAGAAATAGGCTTACCCTGATGCAATACCTCACATTCAGAGCGCATTAATGCACTAGAACACTGTTAAATTACATTGCACTGAGAGAACTGATTAAACCAAAAGAGCACTTAATCATGTTATATTCATTAAATCAAGTATGGCTTCTGTAAAACAAACGTTTAAGGCTCAAAGACACAGCTGCAGCAAATGAACTGCAGAGACGTAAACATAAGTGACATAAACAGTGTGTGTTTTTTCTCTGTGCGAGATCATTAACACCAATATTCTCTACAATCATCGTTAAATATTAGCATATTAAAATACAATTGGTTAGTTGTAAGTCTGCATAGGCCTTTACATTGTGCAATAAATACTGATTGTCTTATGCCATTGCATAGCCCCATAGCTCTGGTTTTGTTTTGGTCAATTCAACCCTACTTACTATAGTCACCTACTATGGTTGTTTTGTTACCCAATTATAGCACATACATGCATTAATACAGGTAAGGTAACATGCATGAGCTACACTTAAAAGAGGTAAAGTTAAAGAGCAGTGTCCCAGTAGTCTGATATGCACTTTACTGTAAACCAGGCAATATGTGAAGTGTATATATATATATATATATATATATATATATATATATATATATATATATATATATGTGTGTGTGTGTGTGTGTGTGTGTGTGTATATATATATATATATATATACACACACATATATATATATATATATATATAAATATATATATATATTAGTATGAAGGCAGTGCTTTTATCACTTCACTCTAAACTATCGGATGACAGAGACCCGTCACCATCTCTAGTAGGCACTTTAATCACTGCATCGTCCTTGACCTTTCAGACCTTTCGGACAGGTGTATCAGATTTTCAGAACGTACTGTCCAGAGTGTTGTAGTTGTCTTTGAAGTTCTTCAGCTCCAGGAAGTGTCTGGGCCGCTTGCTGCGCTGTTGCATTGTAGACGTGAGGTAGGTGGTTTGGGTGGGGGAGGAGGAGGAGCTTGCCGGCTCCGTGGCACTGGTCAGGTCTTTGGCTGCAGACTGGTGGTACTGGCTTGGAGAGCTGCCGCTGCTGCTGTGGTGTGACTTGACACTAAAAACAACAGAGGGAGAAAACGGATTGTACCAGGGGCATAATTAACATTCCACGATGGAGATTAGCATGAAAGAAAAGCTATGAGGAAAGGTTGTGTTTACTCACGCAGAAGCCAGTTCGGTTAGAGCTTCCTGGTATTTCAAAAACTCTGCTTCACCAAAAGCCTACAAACAAAAACAGGAGCCAAAAACAAGACATCAGTGCATCTGTCAGTTTTTCATGGAATGGCAATATAAGGACACCAGGCTGGGCTATATGGTAGAAAGAAAAATCATGCTAACCATAAGGATACTACATAAATGTGTAACAATTTACAGCGGGCCAGCATACAGCTTACATATGAAAAATCATGTGTTACATATTTAAATATGTACTGTGTTATTGTTTAATTTTCTTTCAAGGGACTGTGTAGCACAATACTGTAATGATGTATGAGATTATAAATCTGCCACAAAGAGAGACACTGACATCTGCCCCATGTCGTGCTTTATTGTATCCGTCCAGCACCGTGTCGATGACGGTGCACAGGCTGTCTCGGAACATGCAGCGAGAATTTCGTAGCTGTAGAAGCCAGGTCCGAAGTCTTTTACCCGTCACAGCGGTGGACGAGCCACCCAGCTCACGGAAAGGGAGATCTGTGGCCAGAAAGTACAGATGTTATTGTAACAGTTGGGAAGGATTCAGTCTGTCTTGACAACAAAACCAAGCAAGCAGCAAAGCTTACCGGCGTCTCTGATGGCATCCAAAGCTCTCATCCTGTACAGGTAGTCATAGGAACCTGCAACACACACACACCGGTTATATATAGTTTCTATATATATAATTTATATGTGTGTGTGCGTGTAAGAGTGTGTGTGTTTCCATGCCCCTCTAACCAGACTGTTCTCTGTGCTTTAGCCGGTCGTCAGCTGGGGACAGCAGACGGGGCTCAAAGTGGATTTTCTGGACTTGGCATAGTTTGGCTTCAATTTCTTGCCTCAGCTCCTGCAGCACACAAAAGAAACAGTCAGCTACACAGTTAATCAGCACAACACTGCTACTGAGCTTCACACTTCTGGTTCATTATGGAGCGTGTGTTTTACCTTAGGAGCGTTGTGGCCGAGGGGAACATGCGGTCCTCTACGAGACTTCATGGCAAAACGCATGATTTGTCTTTTGACAAAGATGAAAAGCAAAACAAACACCTAGAAGAAAGTCAGGAGTTTGATGACTCTCAGTTCAAAGTCTCCTTTAAAGATTACTTTAAGGTAGTGAACAGGATGCTAGTAAATGATAAACAAAGCCAAAAAATAAAACATACTGCACAATAAATAAGTAAATATGAAAATGAATACATCAAAATATAAAAGAAAAAGCATATTGAGCTCACTACGTACAATTGCATGTTTCATTGTTTTTGCATCATTTGAAGCAAAAAAAATACTGTTCTTGGGTTTGCCTTTTAAAAATGTTATGACATAGTTTAATTTGATCAAAATTGCTCTTATAAATGTGGATAGCACAGCAGTGTTTAAATCGGTTTGTGTATATAAAACATATAATACATGTTATTATTTGTATTTTTACCATGATCAATTGTAGGAAGTTTAATGGACAATAAATAAAGATGGAGATTGGAGAAGTTGGTGGTGCATGATGAAAAAGTGCACATTACATGGAAATTAGTATTTCAAATGAGTGAGGATTATTTTTCAAACTATCATTTTACTTACTGAACATACATAGATACTGTGGTATGGTTAATATTACATTTGAACTGGATGACAACATGTGTATTGTGAATGTACGTTTGCTGCGTCCTTTCATTATTTATGTACTGCATCCAATACAAACTTTATGTTTGCAGCCAAGACAACAACATACACTAGGTATCACTTAATACTTAATAATAATAATAATAATAATAATAATAATAATAATGAAGATACAGAAAATTGAACCAACATAATGCAGTATACCAGTATTTACACTAAAGTAAACACTAACAACTCAATAAAGCAACATTTTGACAGAAAGCAAAAGGAAATAAATGGAACAGGAAGTGTGTATATTGTAAGGACTTACACAGGATTTAGTGCATTTTGGGTTTCATGGTAAGAATCGAGTCACTTGGGCCTTTCGGTTTTGGCTCGGTCCGTGGGGACTTGGCTTGGGAACCAGAGGGTCACCGGTTTCAAGTCCCCACGGACCAGTCTTCATGGAGGTGGACTGGTAGCTGGAGAGGTGCCAGTTCACCTCCTGAGCACTGTCGAGGTGCTTGCCCTTGAGCAAGGCACCGCACCCCAAACGTGTGTACGGTGCAGCCCCCTCACTCTGGCATCTCTCCGCCAGTTGCATGTGCATGTGTGTGTGTGAATTTCCTATGTGTATGTAAAATGTATAACGACAAACAGAGTCCCCATTGTGGGACCAAAAATAAAAGGTTTCTTCTTCTAAAATCGACCCAAAGTACTGTAACTATCTCTGTTTGTGTGACATTTGCACAGCTTTGGAGGTCTCTGACATTTACATTACAGCCATCCTGAGTTCAACCTTGAACATAAACGACAGTTAATGACAAATACAGACTCACCAGACTGCCATAGGCCATCACAAGCACCACATTAATGCTCGAGAGGAGAGAGTCACTCCGCATCGTCGGGCTTTTTCACAAACTAAACTAAACTAAACTAACGTCAAGAGCTAAATGTCGGCTCAAAGTGCGTCCCGCAGTTGACCTCTGCAGTTTCATTTAAGTGGTCGCTTTGAAAACACATGAAGCTGACGTAAACACAGAAAACGAGGAACTAAAGTGAACCAAAGTCTTCTCTGTTGCTACATATCGCCGCCTGCTTTGTTGACTTCCGGGGTGGTCACGTGACAGGTGCTGGCAGGGGGTGACGTCAGGGTCGACGTTCCTCCGGCCTCTTCTGCCCCCTGCTGTTGAAAGTGTCTTCACCACCACCCTACCCCAACAAACAAACAAACAAACAAACAAATCAACAAACAAACACTAATGATAAGGAACTACAAAACAGAGGCCAGTGACTCCGGTAATTTCCAGCTCCATCAGTCACATAAACAAAAAGGACACACACCAGTAAATCACTCAATCCCCCAAATTTCACAGGCCTTGCAGTTTATTTATGTACTGCTTGACACTGGATTGTCTGCAGACTATTTATACCCACTGGGACCTACTGATTAAACATCATAAAATGCCCTTTCTCTCAACACTTGTGCTGTCTCACGCTATTCTCTGGGTCCTACACCAAAGAATGAATTTAAAGAACCAGTGTGTCTGTGTGAGCAGGATGGTGATTTGCATCCATCCTGCTGAGACACTGAGTGCCATTCTTCTGTCAGAAACAAGGGTGGGTGCCTGTGGAGTCGCACTGGGGCTATTTACCCCTACTCACAGACTTATCTCTGTCCTGAGAAGAAGACCGTGTAACCCAGCAGCCCTCTGTCTGCAGAGCTCGTCATTGATTGGATCACTGGGGTCCTGAGGCTTGACCTCGATCAGTGTTTCTGACTCAGTGTGTTCTCACTTTTGACAGGCACGGCGAGACATCAACACATCCCTTCTTTAGCGCTGCAGCACGCTGGTTTCATAACCACAATTTCCTCTGTATCAACGGAAGAAAGTAGCAGGTGCAAGCAAAAAAAATAGCAGCAGCAAGAACATGAGCCTCTACACCCCAACCAATGCTGTAAGTACTGGTATTTCTATTTCAATCTAATATACATCTGTCTGCTTACTCCTTGTGCATCTGTGTATCAAAGGCTGTTTGTTCACCTTCCCACTCTGTGGAATCCAGTTTTCCCACAGACATACAGATAAAAATCTGCCAGCAAATCTCAGATACTTTTCTCCTTCGGTCAACATTACAGTCCCACAGATTTTCAGCGAGTGTGTCTGCAGCAGAGCTCTGTTTGTTCAGGATATGTCATACGAGAGGTGTGCTTTTAACAATATTTATCCCAGCTGGTTTTAATGGGTGTGCATGAGCTCTTTGTGGTCTCTGGTCTCAATTAAAGGTGCATTGTTATTTTGTATTCTGATACCTGCTCGGCCTAGATTATTAGACCGCCTGAGGTGGGGTGATACTAAAAAGCCTGCGTTGGGAAATGTCATTCTTTTACACAATCGTCTGAACTGTGTCTCCTCTCCCTGGAGCTATGAAATGTTGATGTGAGATGGAGTTTGAATTTTCTTTAGGAAGTGTGTGTGTGTGTGTGTGTGTGTGTGTGTGTGCGCACTCCCTGTTGAGCCATTTAGTGGATGACACATTGAACTGTAGTCAGGAATGCTACCCTGTGAGAAGAGGAAAAGAGGGAGAAAATAACAATGGGAGGGGGAGGAGAGAGAAAGAGAGACAGACACAGAGAGAGAGAGAGAGAGAGAGAGAGAGAGAGAGAGAGAGAAAGAGAGAGAGAAAGGACGAGAGGACAAACCAGTGTGTCAGGTTCGCGTCACTGTACACAGTCCATCATGCAAAGCTGATGGCAAGGGAAGAAGACAGAAGGAGAGGAGTTGATGTCATTACAGAGCGCTGCCTTCATTATGAACCCATGTTAACACAGTGGTTGGGGATAAGTCCAGCTGTCACTGGAGAAGGTAAGGAGCATGTGTTTGTGAGTGCGTGAATGGATTAAGGGGCTGTTTTGTAAATTATGTGAGCGGGTAAACGTTTGTTTGTGTATGTCTTTCAGAGCTTAAAGCAAACTGTGCAGTGTTACCCAGGTTACCCAGATGGGAGGCTTTGTGATCTAGCAGAACAGGTGTTTCTGTAAACTGACACTCAGACTCACCTGAATTGGAAAGCACCGCGGAGACTGTCTCCCAGTGTCGCATGCTGTAACCTAGACTCCATAAAATGCTTCATGTAATTACACGGGCAGTGCTTATCCGATTCCCTCAGTAAATCCTAACAGCTGACTGTGTTTACCTTTAATGTTAATAGATGTGATTGGATCCTTATTCTAGCTTGATTAATGATCAAAGATTGTTTCACTGGCTCACTGACAGTGCCCATTGTGTGTGGGTGTAAGCTTGGATATCCCTGATGAGCCATTGTCCATCAGTAATGCCATCTTTCTTTCAGCTGGCTGTATGTAAATCAAACTGACTTTGTTCTCATCTTTGCCCACCTTATCTGATCATTTCACCCGTATCCACTGTTACATGGTTTCAGTCAGTCACTGCCTTCCTTTGATTCTACTAGACCGATACGTGCTGCAGAGACTAATTGTGGCACTTTAATACATTGGTTTTGCCTAGTGGATTGCTGTTAGGTGAGTTCTTCCAGTTTTTGGTTCAGGTTTAGCTGACGTTGACAGGTAGTCATGAGTATGTTGCTTGTGTAAACAGCCGTTACGATGCATGTATACAACAGCAGTGCATTATCTGAGTCCCACTGTGAATGGGCTTACTGCGTCATCGTGAGGGGAATGTCAGGAGAGAGGGACGTGTTGCAAAATGACACGAATGACAGGGCTTTGGAATGAGTGTATTGTAGCATTTCTTGTCCTCTGGCTATGTGTTTTGTTCCATTTCTTCCCTTTCTTATCATTTCCATATCTTTTCCATTCACTGTCCACTGTCCGCTTCTCTGTCCCAAGTTGTGTTCACTGTCCTCAACCACTCTGTGATTCTGATTCTGACCATTGACCATGAGCCAGAGCGACCACAATCCACATATCACAACATTCCAGTCCCAAACCATTCTGAGGATGGAAATTTGTACGTTTTTATGCTTGGCAGGCAACAGGAACTGTTCACTGAAGTTAGGGAACCCGAAGACTTCGAGGGACTGAACGACAAGAAATTGAGGAGAGGAACTGCGGGGAGTCGTCTCTTCTAGACCACAAAACAGATAATCATCGGAGCATCACTGATACATCAAACTTTTTAATGCAACACGTCATGTTTCTGTACAAGAAACCAACGAGAGGACTGTAATCGTGCCATTGTTTTCATTAGTTTTCACACACTCAAAACTGCAGCATTCAGACAGAGCGCAGTCTAAAAGACAGTTGCTCGGAATCACTTAAATATCAAGTTCATTCTTCCGCTCTCTTTTTGGGATTTGGCACTTGACAGGCAGTCATTATCTTTGTTTACTCTCAGACAATGGACTTGTCCTTGCTCCCTACTCCAGCGAGTGAATACGACAAGAAGAGGGCAGGAGCACGATTCACCGTCCGCTCAGCTAACTCTCCCTCTTACAGTCTCACTCGCAGGCCAGGTGATAGGAAACCCCGAAGCTTTTCAGAGGAGGAGAGGGAGAGCACTGGGGAAGGACACGGGACACACAGTGGCACAAATGGCACCAGCAAAGAGGAGGATCACACAGTCACTGGTTATCAAGCCAAGACTGGGAGTCGCAGCAGTGTCGAAGGTCAGTGTGAGGTGAAGGAGACATCCAGCCATAAAATGTCTGCCAAGCAGAACCAGAATGGCACAGCAGTCAAAACGATCACAGAGTTTAGCACTGACAGAAGTGGAAGCTGCAACCCTGCATCTGAAAGCCGTGGCAGGACAGAGTTTAGGGGATTCAACCCGTCAAGCAGAAGTAAGAGTTTAGATTGGAGGACAGGGGATAGAAGCCCTGACTGGAGCAAAAGGGCTGACATGTTCATGCTATCAACCAAAGGAGGAGGGGAAGTGACAGGAGTTGAAGGTGTGAGGGGCAGAGTGATGTCTTCAGTACAGTCCTATAACTCTGCAGGCACAAGCAGTTTTGTTCGAGAAGGGAGCCCACTGAGTCACATAAGTCAGACTTTTGACAGGGTGAGTAAGGGTCATTCTCTCCCCTCCAGGATGAGGTCCCAGTTTGGACCTGGCTCTGGTTTCGGAGGGACATCTACTTCTCTTGGGCCCAAAAGTGGTCAGAGTATAGTAGAGCGGATAGAGAAACTCTACGGATCAACTGAGAGGGCAGCAGGGGGAACGTTCCCCAGATGTTTCTCATCGGGAGAGAAAAGCAGCCTCAGTCCGGTGCAAAGCAGGAAATCATTCACTTGGACTCAAAAAGACACTTCAAGATCTGAGAGTTCACTTTCTCTAGGAACAAGCAGGACCAGAGAGAGACTGTCAATGGGGCACTGGCAGGGGCAGACCCAGGGCAGATTTTCAGAGGAAGGGGGAGGTAATTGTGAGAGAGGGATGGGGGAGATGGGCATAGGGTCTCTGGATAGGGCAAGGAGCAGGTACACAGTGGCAGCTCAGGTAAGATCCATAAGGGCTGCAGGAGGACTTACTGAATCTCCACTGTCAAACATTTTCTTAGAGGAAGAGAGCTCAGCTTCCTTGAGAGATTCGTCTGGACTGAGAGAGAGAAGAGCAAGTGGAACAAATGGGCCATTGAGAGTAAGAACTGGGTTGCTTGAAGACCATGAGAAAGAGAAAGATGACCAGGCAAAAGCAAGAAGGGGTAGCATCACAGATGAAGATGTGTTTGAATCAATCCCACAGAAAATCACAATGAAAACATCAGAGAGAAAGAGAGATATGTTGTCAGTCCCCTCTGCAGCCAGCGTACGAAATAAGATCAATCAGTTCGAGGCCCTGACACAGAGATCCCAGGGTTTGGCTACAGGACAGGTGCTGATACCCAGACGGGCTTTTTCTGTGCCGACACAACTCAGCAGCCCTCACGATGGAGTGAAAAAGAGTGGGTCAGCAAAGGTGATAGGGGGATTGAGAGACAAGTGGGAGGGATTGAAAGAGGAGGACGGGGCAGGGAAGAAAACTCAGGAGAAAGTGACAGCAGCAGGAAAGAAGTTAGGGTGGTCAGAAAGATCTTTATCAGTGGACGAGGCTGGATTAAGATTAGAGAGGAAAGAGAGAGAAGGGAATGATGATGTAAAAGAGACAGAAAGTGATAACAACTGTGCTGAAGATTTTGGGAAATATTCTAGACTCAAGAGTACACTAGAAATCCCTCTGAATGGAGGAGCTCAAAGACGCCCTAGAAACTTCTACATAGACGAGACAGATTTCTCCAAACGCTTAAGCCCCGAGGAGGCAACCGAGAGACCACCATCCTCGCAACTGTCCAACTTCAGTGATTCTTCAGCTGGTGTGCAGGAAACAGCTGCCATAAGAGTTAGTTCACCTGTTAGTGATGAAGACAAGACTCCAACAAACACTCCAAACCACTCACCCCTTCTTTCACCTACTGCACAGCCAGAAAAGGCCACTCCAACTGCAGACAGTGAAAAAATCTGTTCTATCTTCACGCAAGGAGCCGAAACTCACATACAAGATTCCTCACCACTCCCTCATCCCCTCGCCACTTCGTCCCACAGCAACCTCCCCGATCTCATCTCCCCAGATGTCAGTGCAGCCTTCCCAAACAGGAAGAAGCGGGTGCTGGACCTGAATGCTTGGGTAGCTGGTAGCTTGACCACAAAGATTAAGGACTGGAACGATGATGATGATTATGAGGATGATGATGATGAAAGCACACAGAAGGATGAGGATTCAAACTATGATTCAGACTCTGGAGAGTCCTCTGTGACCATTACTAGTAACATGAGCCAGTCAGATCACAGGAGCTTCAGTGTTAGGTGGGTAATGTTTATATCGTCAGATTTCTGAAAATTGTCTTTCCAACAGGGTCAGTATGTTTTTTAAACTGAGAGCTCTCGTCTTTCCTCCTTGTAGTCTTTCAGACCTGTGTAACCTTGTCGGAGTTGAATATGAGTCAGAGAATGACAGCGAAGAGTGGCAATCTACAGGCCAGCGGACAGCCTCTCTCAGCTCAGACATGTCTGCCCTGTCTTATGTATCTGTGATGCCCAGCGAAGAGCTTGAAAGGCTGCTGGAGGACGTCAGGAGTCTGGGGGACAGCACCCTGCAGGTACAAATGGATGGGCTTCTGCAACTTTTTACATTACATTGAACCTATTTTTCTCTAGCACCAGCTGAACTGGTCTTTTCAATGCCCCCTTCTTTCTGTGTATTACTTGGCATTAACTTGTGTCTAGATATGACTTAATAGGAACGCATTAGTTATTGTAAATCAAGAATACAACCACAGCCTCTTTCTCATCATCTTTACTCCTTGCAGGCCTATGACGATGTACAGGTGGTGGTTCTCCATAAGGAGGTGGGAGTGGGACTGGGCTTCAGTCTGGCAGGAGGCGTGGATCAGAACAACCCATTCACTGTGAGACAATTTCTCCTGAAAAAAAAAACAATTGAAATGAATTGTCTTCATTGTCTTCATTTGCATCTTGATGTCTGTTTCTCAGGTTCACAAGGTGTTTCACTCAGGTGTTGCAGCCCAGGAAGGCTCCATAAGGGAGGGGGACCTGGTTTTGTCAATTAATGGCACGACACTGGCTGGCTACGCACACTGGGAGGCCCTGAGGGTCCTGAGACGAGCAAAGACTCGGGAGTTGGGGGTGGTGGTCCTGAGGAAGGGAGGGATTAGCAGCGCCTGTAAGGGGGGAGCACAGACAAATAATGCTGGACCAACACAGACTCAGTTCACTGAGACAGGTGAGTACTTTATTAAACTATATTATTCCTAAATTTGCAGCAGTTTAAAGTAAGATACTGTAACTGCGTTCTTCTGCTGTTGGTGCTCTCTCAGGTCAGCGTGTGTGTGTGCATCTGGAAAAGAACACCAGGGATCTGGGCTTCAGCTTGGAGGGAGGAGTCGGCTCCAGTCTGGAGAACAGGCCGCTCACTGTACAGAAGATCTTCCAGGGTGAGAACTGAAGCTCAGCATTACAGATCTGCATAGAGAAATACAGACATATAAACATCAATTGAAGAGGCGGTCACAAAATACATTTAATGGCCAAAAGCACATGGACCCAAACATACTATGTGGATGCCTGAACTTTACACTCTTATGTGATAATGGAACTCCACAGATTCATATCTTTTTTCACAAGATTTTAAAACATGGCTTGACATTTGATGATAAAGGATAGTTTACTGTCGATGTCACAGTTCATACTAAACGTGTTGAATGAGGTTGAGGCTCCCCATGAATTATTAAAGCTCTCCTGCACCTAACTCATGTTTACGGACGTCACAATGTGCACAACACTGCAGTCATGTTGACCAAAAAAAGCATAAAATTGACTAAAATATCACTGCTTTCTGCAACATTGAGATTTTCCTTAATTTGGAGCTCAAACCACAACAAAATCCCAGAAAGTGCAAACTGGTATCATATGATGTCTCTCTGCCTTGTCAAATAAAATTAAATCTATAAAGTTTTGAATTAATTAATAAATCCAACATGTATAGATTTAGCTCTGCCAAATAAAGTTGGGGAAGAAATTAATTGTAAAGTCAAGACACATAATGTGACGCATCTGTCTTTAAGGGTTTTTTTTTTTTTTTTTTTAACTCAGCTAGTTATTCTTTGGAAATAGAATGAAAAGAGTTTTGGCCATAAGAGTAATGTAATATTTTTAGCAACCCTATAAGAATTAAGAGTCTATATTTAAATACCATACACATACCACATCACTTTCTCACTTCAAGTTGACCTCTCCTTGAATACAGACATGTTCATTAATGCCATTTACTGAGTGTTCCCTTTCCACTCTTACCCCTTCAGGAGGCCCTGTTGACAAGGTGCGTCCTGGCGATGAGATTGTAGAGATTGGAGGTGTGAGCATGGTGGGGATGAGACGCCTGGAGGCCTGGACTTTGATCAGAAAACTGCCCCTTGGGCCTGTTGACGTTGTGCTGCGTCGCCCTCTTAAATACCCGGAAACATGAGGATTATTGAGGTGCTTTGATTGACTGATGAGGAACAAGACACAGTGCTTCCTGCAGTGGCTAAGAACTTGAATCAAATGAGCCACTTGTGCCTAATGCCATTAAAACAATTTAAAAGTGAGTTACAGTCATCATAACAAAGTTCTAAAGGAAAAATGATTTCGGAGACAGGTCAAAAGCATATTATTCTTCATTCTAAACACAGGATTACATCTACCTCGAGGCATGGAATATTTTTGTACAAGCCAGGATTGACGTGCACTGATGGTTCATACATATATCAAAATAAACAGATAGTTAAAGTCAGTTAACAGCAAGTAATGTGTTACCTGTAAATGAAAACACATGTTGTATTATATTGTGAATATAAGCTAATTGCTTTCAGAGTTTCTATTGCTTTTTAATAAAACCTAACTTAAAGTGATGTTTTTTATTCTTATGTCCAGCAGAGGGAGGTAGCATGATGTCTTATCTTTGTTTCAGTTTGCATAAAAAAGGCCTGGAGGCACAGTGGGGTAAAGGTATCTGCCCTTGTATACATTATCAAGCAGTGATATTCCTAAAAAGGAGATGTGATAAGATAACCTGATACCCGCTGTAGTTGTAGCTTTTACAGTCTGCACACACCACATCAAGGTTTATGTTAGTCATCACTTCACCTTTACTTGAATCCCCAAACTTAAAAATATACAGCAGCCTACCAGCCTGTTTTCAGATGACATAGCAGTGAAAGTGACAGAAATGACAAGGCATTTCGCCAGTGAGGATGTAGGACTGACATGGCTTATAAAATAGTCTTTGTCTTTTGTACTTTATCTGATGTGAGTTCATTTTCATGCCACAGTCGCGTGCCTGTCAGCAATAATATGGTTCTTTACACCGACACAGCAATTATTTAGATTACGTAATCCATTAGGAGTCCAAAGTTCAGTGAGAGGGGTTATGGTAACGTCTTGCTCTCTGATGGTGAGGTGAGCTTTCCTATCAACCACTACCAAGGAATGTTTCATCACACCAGCATAACATAATTTGCACATTTATCTACTGTCTATGGACGTAGATTTTTAATATCCATTCACAGAACCTACTGATTAAAGTTACTCTGTATTAGGCATCCATTTTGTCATTTTTGTGGATTTTTACACATTTTATTGAGGTATACTTGTTTTTCAGTAGATGATGATAAAGGCTCTATACAAACAATTCTATAAAAAAATCACTGTTAGTCAAATATGCATCAAGTGCAGCATTTCTGTGGTTGTGCTGATGGGCTGAGTGCTAATAGATGTCGGGTGTTCTTAGTCATTCATTATTAGTGTTACTTGTGGCTGTCTTACACAGAGACTTGACACTGATTGATGACCTGACTGACTGAAGAAGTCGATATAAAACATTGAAAAAAATAAAAACATCTGTAACTGGTTTCTCGAGGGTAGTACAGCTTTCTGATGTATATGTACTGTGTGATTTATTGCCCTCTATCAGTGCTGTCAACACATAAATTGACTGTTTATGGCCTCTGTTCACATAAGAAAGCCCTAACAGCCTAGGCACATTGCTCACAATAATTGAGTAATAGTGTTTGACCAGCTGAGGAGAACGAGAAGTCAGAGAAGAAGAGTGGTGGGATACAGCGGTCAGAACCTCTGATGCTCAGGCGGAAGTTGTGATAGAAAACTTTTCCTTTTCCTTTTTGCACATCCTTCACTAACTCCACAACATCAGCTCTTGGGCAGCTGGTCCATCTGACTGTAGAGACAGACTTCAGTGTGACATGAGAAGAGGGATTTAACTCCAGCAATGTTGAAGCTACGTGCACTGAGAGTGAGGAATGCTTTGGTGCGGGAGTGCATGGCTGAGTTCTTGGGAACTTTCGTCTTGCTGGTAAGTGGCGTTCAGGCCTTTGTCTTGGCTTTTGATTTTGAAGGTACTAGCAAAATTTCAGAGAATTTAAAGCTTGGTTAAATCCCTATAAAATTGTGAAAAATGTAACATATATAGAGGTAAATTAAATAATGAATAAATAAACTATCAATCATTTAGTTTACCTTGCATTTTATTATTTTATTATTTAAAACAATCTCAATATCACAGCATCATGTGAAAACTCCTATTGTAATTGTTAGATAGTTTGAAATGTAGTTCATAAAATGGTTTTCTTGCATCACTCAAAATGTAAGATTGTATATGTATTGTATATACATATTTATTTTCCATATGACATTGGAACACAAATGAAGTTCTACACTTTACAGAGTGTTCCCAGTATTATTCACTTTAGATGTGTTGAGGATATTTTTCTATTCCTATTATGATTTAATCAGGTATATACAGCACATTAATGACTCTGATAATGAAATTATGCGATTATCTGTATCTTCCACACGTCATCATTTCACATTATATTTAACTACTGTTCACATTTATTGTCTTGATACCATTACTTTTAAGGTCACAGGGACCGGTAATTAAAACACAATATAAAAATATCAATAACTGATTTATAGCCCATAAAGTTTCAGCAGAAAAGTAAGCAGTTGTATTACAAAGTCAAAGTTCATAAGGGAATGGAGTAAATATTTAATCAATCACGAGAGATCAATAAAGCATTGCAAAATGTTAACATGTATTTCTGCCTGTACCTTTTTAAAGTGAGCTTCTGTGTCTGTATTGAAGGACTGAAGTTTCCAGTGTAGGGTCCTAATGTTTCATGCCTTATTGAGTGTTTTCTCTCAGTCACTCTGTTGTCCTCTTCTTCTGCTGTAAAGCTGTTCGGTTGCTCTGCTGCAGCGCAGGTGAAGACAAGCAGAGAGACTAAAGGCCAGTTCCTGTCGGTCAACATGGCTTTCTCTGTGGGTGTGATGTCAGCTATGTACCTCACTAAGGGCATCACAGGTAAAAAGAAAATAACAACTAAAATGGACAATTTTCCCATGATATATCTTATAACTCAGTATATCAAACTTTAAACTGGCATCCTGGATTGATGAACATATAGTAAAATACAACAGCAGTATTCATTTTTCTGCCTCACACTCTAAATTATGACTTTCCATTACTGCAGTCATCCACTGCTGTTAGTACTATCTGGTGTTTTCAGCAAAGAGGCCTTGCCCAGCTTTCCAAGGTCTTTACTCTGATATCTACCAGAGTACAACTTGACACTCCGTATTGCTGCAAATAATCTGAGATTTCATTATTTTCCAATCTCTCTCACTGTAATTCACATTGAATCCTCCTCCTTCTTTTCTTCCACTCCTGTCATGTCCTATTTATCTCTGCAGGTGCTCATCTGAACCCAGCTGTGACTCTGTGTTTCTGTGTGTTGGGCCAGGTGCCCTGGAGAAGGCTGGTGCCCTACTGCCTCTCACAGCTGCTGGGGGCTTATGTGGCATCAGGGCTTGTCTACCTGGTCTACTATGGTCTGTCTTACTGGCACCTTAAACACTTTATCAGTGATGAAGGATTAATTAAAGGAATGAGCTAAAAAGGCGCAAGAAGTCACTAGGACATTTGGATTTTTCTTTATTCTTTATTCTTTGTACACATCTGCAAATCTGTTTAGTTGTTTGTTAATTTCCTCTGTTTCTGTGTCAGATGCTATAATGGAGTTTAGTGGTGGAGTATTGACTGTATATGGTCCAAATGAGACAGCTTCCATATTTGCCACATATCCCTCAGAGTACATCACTTTGAGCAGAAGTTTCCTTGATCAGGTGAGTGGGAGGATTCATGGAAACTTAAGTTGTTACTTTAACAGCTGTTCCTTTATTGAAGTCAACAATTGCTGCATTTATACATTTCATTAGGTGGTAGGCACTGGCATGCTCATGTTGTGCATCCTGGGTTTGGGTGAGAAGAGGAATACCCCAGCTCCTGAAGAGTTGATTCCTGCTATAGTGGCAGCGATCGTCCTGGGGATCTCCATGTCAATGTCTGCTAACTGTGGTGCCGCAATAAATCCTGCTCGCGACCTGGGGCCACGCCTTTTTACACTGACTGCAGGCTGGGGCACGGAGGTGTTCACGTAGGTATCTTATCTTACATTACAGTACAGTGCATATGCACAGCACTAAACACGTACGAGATTCCTGGTTGATAACTTCAAAATGGCTATTTCTTATTAAACATTTTTAGGCCTGACTGGTGAAGCTATACAATTCGATCAAACTGCTATAAAGGCATTGTTTGCCATTTTTACAGGCATGTGACATTTCTCAGAAAATCATGTAGACATGATAGCTGTTTTCCTCAGGATCAAGGGAACATGAGGTGTCAGCTTAATTACGATTATGAACTTGTGTTTGCTTCATGATGCAACATGTCACTCAATATGATCCTATGGCTTTTTTGTGGTTCTACAGCGATACTCTTTGTATCTGATCAAATCTATTAAATGCTGCATTAATTAATTAATTTGTGTCCACTAGGGGCCAGAATAAGTCCAAAACATGCAACCCGTGGCCTTGACAATACCAACTGTTTCATGACCAACTGTTAAAAAAAAAAAAAAAGCTGCTTATTTGAATTTCTTTAACAACAAGTCAGTCATTTGCTCAGTGACTTTGTTTGGTACAGTCAGGTAGGGTCCAATGGGTTACTTTGATCTTGTTAGTTGTTTCTGCCTCTCAGCTGTCCCATAAACTGAGCCATAAAGCTAAAACATTGAACTAAAAGAGGTTAAAAAAAAAAGATCTGCAGATGTGCAGAGTTGTGTAAAAATTCTCAGTGGAGTCTTCCACAGTCAGTGTCAGTATAAAAAATACTGGTTAATGCAGCTTTAAAGAATTACACACATTTAAATGTGTAGAAAATACAGACGAGGCCAACAAAAGAAATTATCTGAATTCCTTTCTGGTTTTAATCAGGATTTCTGCTCTCCAGGTGTTACAACTACTGGTTCTGGGTACCTGTGGTGGCCCCACTTATCGGAGGTGTCTTAGGTACTTTGATGTATTTGATCTTCATCCACTGGCACCTGCCTGACCCTGAGCAGCCGGAGAGTCCCTCCACTCTTTCCACCATCAGTGACAAAATCAAGCAGCCCAGCACCACGTGGGACAATGGAGCTGAGTTCAAGGCTACACATTTCTAAGTGTTACCATAATGTAAAATATGTCCCATATCATGAGACTGCTTTTCCGACAGTAACCTGTTCGCAAATTATGTTTGACAAGAGGCAAACATCTGAGCTAAGCTACTGTTAAGATATGCACATATCATCCAGAAATATCTTTTTTATACACTGCGTGATCTTTAGTGAGCTTCTACACACGTCCAGTAGAGGTGGAGGCAGCTGAAATACATAATGATTATTTGATAATGCTGTTTACATTCATGTCTGTATTTTGTAGAATATTAATTTATTCTTGGTAAATTACATTACTGAGTTGTATTTACTTATCATGAAAAAATAAATACTTAACATTTGTTAAGCTGATTTAATAAAACTTTACTTGGACAAAAAAACCTTGGTGTCACTTTTATATACAATCCTGTTTAACTTTGAGTTGAACGATATTGTATATGTGGTTTAAAAAAACAACCCCAACTCTAGGTGCACTTACTAGGTTTTCCAAAGTTAGTGAGTTGGTGACTCTCTCTCTGTGCACACACACACACACACACACACACACACACACACACACACACACATATATATATATATATATATATATGTATACACTTTGTGATTACACAGTCCTCTTGAGATTTGTAAAAAGAAAGTAGAGCTTTTATTTATGTATTCCTGTGAGTGTCTGTTCTGAAAAAGGCAACTCTAAGTATGCTTAAGTCATTTTTTATATTTTTACTTTGCTACATTTTTCACACACGTGTGACACCAACCATTTCACTTCTTCACCTTGGTAGTAAGGGCATTTCTTAAGTCTGTTGTGAGGTTTGTGAGGTGTGTATGTGAGGAGACGAGAGTCAATTCAGGCACTCATTTAAGGAAACACAGGTCTCTGATGTGTGGCAGGCCACATTATTATCGTGTGAATCCTTTCATCAGTGTTTTCAATTGCTTTGGTCTCTTGAGTCCATCTGGAATACACTCCAGATGATGATTGTGAACTAGGTTGATTACGGAGTAGTGATTTGTTTGAACCTTTGAGGCATGTTCACAAAGGTCAAAGCCGTATTAAATTGGTGGTCTGCAACATTGACAATGTCACAAACTCCACGTGACATCAATTCACAAACAATAATGGGGCAAGAGAGCAGACAAGACAACAATCTTTGTGGTCTATGGGGCATACTTTTCTCTCCATATATTATTCTTTGAACTTTTAAAAACCACTACACTATAATAGTCTCCACAGCAGTCAGAATTGCATTGTCAGGGAATGACACTACAGCATTTACGGCGCTGAGCCCACAATTTAACTAAATAATGAGGATATCCCACTTCTAGCAATACAGTATTCATTATCTCCCCCTGATGTTTTTTAGCTCATGGCATGGAGACTTGACATTATAAGGACACTTATGTACTTGGGCCATTATTGATCTAAAATGATAACCTAAAGCAAACAATTAAATAAAAAACAATGACTAAAGCCACTAGAATACAACAATCCCATAATTATTTGAAGCTGTCAGCTTCAACCGATTCACTGATTTTGTCCTCCACAAGAAAACACATAAAGAAGAAACATTTGAAATAGGATTCATTGATCCTTAGTGACATATTCAGTCTAGAAATGTGGGCTCCCTACATTGGGACACTGTCAGGCCTGCAGCTTCTTTGTCATCAGCCTGCCTGTGTGTAGAAATTGGGGAGCAGAGGCCTCCAGGTAAGACTGTCACCAACGCCAGCTTGTTGTTCTGCAGCTCCTTCATTAGAGCCCAAAAGTCTCTGCCGTTGGAACCAAACTGCTGCTCTGGAGATTGTGAGGCTTTATATGACTTTTGATGCCTCCACAGAGATGTTCACTTTTACACTGACAATAAAGGACTGAAAGAAAATTAAAACAAAGTGGGGGCCATGTCTCCATCTGCCTCCCACTGTAAGCATTGTGTCACATATGATCTCTTCCTGCTGTGGTATCTGAACAATATTGGGATCCACATTTAGATTAGATATATTTGTGGATGTCGATGGGCTACATGTTTGAAATGTCTTAAAAAACGATTGACCCTTCCAGGTCCCAGATCACACCGACATGATCAAATGATGTCATTTGTTACAGTACAGTATCATACAGTAGCATGATAAAGTGAAAAAATAATTGTCAGGTCATATAAATTAATGATAAATGGCCTAAATAGCCCAAGACTCATAAGGGTTAAATTCCTGCATTATAATTTTCATCAATAAAACAATAAAAACAGATTTGCCTATGAAGGGTTTATGCCTTTATGAAAGCCCTATTTGCTTTCCATGAATGATATAATATTATTATATAATAATCATAAAATATGTTCACAATTTAACTGGTGAATCTACATATGCAGAGTTGCAATAATTGCTGCATTATGTTAGGCAAAATGCAGATGTTGTGACCTTGAGCAGTGAGCAGATGTTGGAGCAGATAATGCTGACAGAGCAGTAGAGGGCGGTATGACACAGAAGAAAGAAAAGAAGCACATGGCTATTGATTAGTGGTAAAATGTGTTTTCAGGCTGTTTAGGACTGTGGAGGTACTTAATGTGCAGATAAAAAGCTAAAGTGTTAAGAATAGGAAAAAACAGAGGGGAAAAAAATGCCATCCAAGGATCAAAAAGTTATGCTTCCAGAAAGTGGGCATACAACGCTGAGAAAACTGATGCAGAGCAAAATGCCAGATCCTGAATAAGCGTGCTTTAAGGTCCTGAGTGCACAAGGTTCAGATGGAGGTGGGGAAGGTGAAGGAGGTGCAGCCCCCCCTCCTCCTCCTCCTCCTCCCATCGGTCCTCTCTCCCCTCCCCTGGCCGAAGCCAAACCCTCCCTCTCCTCGACACCGTGTCTCCAGCGCATCCCGGGGCTCATGCCTTTCCACCCTCCCACCTCAGCGGCCGCATCCCTTCAGCTGATGCCCGGAGCTTCATCATGACCTCGGCGAGAGGAGCAGCGAGGACGTCTCCGCCAGAAGCACATTCATAACGCCAACTTCCAAAGGTACCTCCATCCTACTTTTAGCAGCTGAAAGTATTGATGTGTGTCTCGGTTTTCACTGTGAGGCGTTCGGCTCTTATTACTGCGCCAGGCAATGTGATTTACACCAGAGCTGCTCATGTTCATACAGTAGGTACAGTTCTTAGTTTCAGGGGATTTGGAGGGAGGAAGTTTCTGTGGTCTGGCATCAGTCACAGCAGTTTCCCAAACTCAAATTGAAACTCAGACATGTCACTGTGTAACGAGCCCAGACATCTCTGCCTCTGCTCTAATGGATGTTTAAGAAAGCGCTTTATGGCGTTTAATTCAATTTAGCAACGGGCGCTCAGCAAGCTTAACTTTATTACGAGTTATTCTTGTCTTTTGTTCTATCACTTTGTTGGTCCCTGCTTCCTTATGAAAGCTCCTGACCTGCAGTTTTGCTTCTTTTTAAGAGGATGATACTACAGAAACTACATCAGTTGGCTATTTAGAAATGTATCAGAGGAGTGTAACAACCAGTAGTTATTATTTGAAGGCAGATGATGTGTGAGGGGACAAAAAGATAAACATTAGCCGGTCAATCAGTTTGATTCCTCCTCAAGAAATCTGCAACCCGCCTCCTGAGCAGGCCTGTCACATGATGGCGTAACTTTGTTATTCTTATCTATTGTTTGTTGGTTTCTGCTTCCTCATGAAAGTAAGTGACGTACAATCTTGTAGGTAATTTTGATAGGGTGTCATGCAGATACTGCAAAAACTAAATCAGTGTTGTTTCATATACCAGGAGGGAGCAACAGCTGCCTAAACACCACGTAACTATTATTTGAAGACAGATAATGTGCACAATGGGTAGATCATCATCACTAAGCTGAGCACGGCAAACACAGCTAATTATAAGAAATAGCAACAATAAACAAAAAGAGCAATGTATTATACACATCAGCCTATCTATAAAAGAATTTCCTTTAATAAATACACAACCTGACTTCACGTGACAACCTAAATGGGACCTCTGTTGTTATATGCTTCCTTATGAAAGAGACAGTAAAAGTAAAAGTACCTACAGTAAAAAGTGTAAAAAAAAAAAAAAGTAAAAATTTTAACAAGATGTTATAGATAACACAGGACACTACACACAATATATTAATATTATAATATTACAGTATTGTATCAGAGTAAAATATGTATGACGCACTTTAATACTATCTGAAGAAACAAAACAAAGAAACAAAATAAAAGACACTTCTCAAGTGTGCAGTTATCTGGGGAGATTAACAATACTGTAAAATAAACTGACCCTACAGGAATACTCAATACAGTGCATTTATTTTTGTTTGTTTGTTGTAATGTTGTGAGGCGCTGAATTTGGTGTTGCAGTTCAAAGCCCCATGTTTCATTAATGATTTCGAGTGCTCCAAATCCTCAAGAAATTCTGCCAGACTCCGTCAAGAGAGAGAGATGAAAGGAATTCAGCCCGCGGGGCAAGATAGGTGCTCAGATATTCAGTGTGTCCCTGGTGTTTCTCTCTCCCTGGATTGCCAGCTTAAATTCATAAAGGACGCTGCAGGTCTGGGGGTTATACAAGATGGCAGCCACAGATGGAGAGCGAAAGAGAGAGAGAGGGACGTGACAAGTGAAAGACTGAGGAGAGGTGAGAGGTGAGAGAACATGGTAAACAACTCTGATTCTCGCTCCACAGTTTCTATTAGATTGATAATGAGGAGGTATACGGTGCCGAAAGTGCGTTGTAGGGCATGGAAAAAAACGAGAAGAGTGTGTGACAGGGCAAGAGATGATACTGGAAACTATAGCTGAAAGCCGATCGGCCCAACTCACATGGAGAGAGGCAGTGCTGCTCTTTCTCAGGAGTATTGATTGGAGGCTTGCTGCCTAGAGCCCCCTCTGCCATACTGTTTGTACCCTCTAGTGTGCACTACAAAAACCAGACACAAAGATGTATAACGTCTCGCCTCTGCAATCCCATCTCTCATCTTTCAGCCTCTTCCGTGCTGTTACTTAGCTGAGATAAAACACAGGGAGTGAAAGCAGTGAGGTGTGTAATGTTAACAGGTCAGCATAAATGGAAAGAGAGGAGACACGTGTAAAGGGGGAAAGTGAGAAGAGAGGAGAAGAGGAAAAAATGCTGCTCCATTACTGTTTCTCATCCACTGTAGGGGAAGACTGACAACGGATCTGACCTGATCTGAGCTCTCTGCTGAATGTCATTTCCTCATTACGGCTCTAACAGACCAAAGATGGTCTGGTGTGTGTGTGTGTGTGTGTGTGTGTCCTGTTGTGCAGTGGTTGTAATGCCTGATCGATTTTCACTTTCTCTCTGTGAGGCAAATAAATGTTTTTCGCACCCTGCATGCTCATGCTGTTTGGTTTTTAAAAAGTGAGCTTTGTCTCAATGCGTCAGGTGAAAATATCTAGTTATATGGTTCTCACCTCACCCCCTCTTTGATTACAGTTTCAGCCTTCTTCCCTCCTCCGTGTCGTCCTCCTCATTTCTTCACCCCTCAGTGCCTCTCGTCACATCTAAGGCTGCTTCTCCTCTGTGTTCTTCACCTCCTCTTCTCTCTCTTTGCAGACAATCCCATGGGCCATAGCAGTAGGACGCCGGCAGAGTGGAGATGTTCAGAAAGAGGCCTCCTCCAGGTCAGTACCTGACACTGAACACTTTAGTCAGCTTTGCATTCAGGATACAGGGGGGCTGGAGTGTCCTTTTGGCAGGAAAGCTTATGAGGCTCTCCAGAGTCTTTACTCTCACCTGGCATTAACAAGTGTCCTAAGTGACTGGATTGTAGTCAAATAGCACACGTTAACTTGTACAGGTGTACATGCACACAGGATGTACAGAGGATGTGACTCTAATTTGATCCTCAAAACCAAGTCGTGAGATGTTCAAAGGCACATTAAGAAGGCACTGAGCATGAGTGTGAATGCAGTCATTTGTTTGATCCATATAATGATCACATGGCAGACCTATTCTACTATTCGTATCACAAAGGCTAATATATGTGTCACGACCCGGCTCCTAGGCCGTGACAAAGACCGGAGAGGACACAGGCTTAACTTAAATATAAAGTGTTGTTGTACCGCAAAGGAACTAAACTGAAGAGTTAACGTTAATGTATGTTGGTAGAGATGCAGACAAGTGCTCTGCTTTCTCTTGAGTTTTGAAGAGAAAAGGTTATCACATATAACAGCATAACCTTTAACACCAAGCTTCAAATAAGTACTTTACATGAAGGAAGTCAAATCTCAGTGAGGACAGACAGACATGCAGTAATGCCAATTGGTAGATTTAGTCTATCTTGAAATATCCACACTCAGTCTGGATACAAGATGCGTATTATTGCAAAGTGCAAAGGGGACCAAAGTGTGGCCATGAAGGCACTTCCGCATGTATCAAGGATGCGCTGCAGGACGTTTAGGGGCCCCATGAATCACATTTTAAAATGTAAATGAATGTGATGTTTGATTGTAACACTAGTCTTGCATATGCTATGCTGTCATCATTAATTCATGTTTGACTGTGGTGGGCTGATACACATCATGTAGCTCCAGTGTGTGAAGGGTGTGTGCAGTGCATTGATTTTGTTGTTGTTATTTTTGTTGTTTTGACTATGGGCATGCAATTTTGTGGAAGAATCCTAGATAATGCATGTCACCCACTCTCACCCATCTTCCCTGTCTGTTCTGTCTAAATAAGCACAGGAATGGACATTTTCATTACACTAACTGGACTCTAATTACTTTTAGAGCTCAGACTTTTAAATGTAGCTATTAACATTAAGTACAATCCGTGGACAGACAGTGATTCACTCTGGAGAAGTACTTCACTGCTCCTCTCTTATATTTGGTGTGTGTTAATCATATGCTTCATGCAGCTCATCAATGAGAGGTGTGTGTGTGCGCGCGCGCGTGGTGTGCAATCTTTAATGTATATCTGCACGTGGCTCGCCGCGCAGCACGTGCATGGGCACCTGCCTGGCCCCGCCCACTGCAGTGCACCTTCTCCTATTTTTCAAAAAAAAAAACACGCAGGAAGCTGGACTGTCGCGCGAGCCACTCCGGCTCTAGACGCCGCCGCCTCGCTCCAATCAGCTCGTGCGTTGTTGCTCCAAAATGGCGCCCAGTTTCCTCGTCCAGCGGCTCGCTCAGCTGTGGGATCCCTGCAGAGGCGGTTGCCATGGTAACGCACATCACCACCCCCCCCAAAAAAAAAAGGGTAATCGTTTACGTAATGCCTACAGCGGAGCGGACAGTGTTTATGTTGTGAGACTTGAAGACGCAGAGGTTGCACGTCAGCCGATTGATGAGGCTGCATAAGTGATCGAACATACCGATCAGCGTTTGTGCGACATGACAATAAATAAATAAATAAAATAAAATAAAAATAATAAAAAATAATTTCGTGTGTGTATATATATATATATATATAGCGCATGTATAAATTTGTCTACACTCTACATATTTATTATTTTATTTAATAATCAGCCTGAATGTCCCTGACCATCGAAGGATAAACCGTGAAGTTGCTGACTGACCTTATTAGAATAAAAATGACCTCAGTGTTTCTGCGGCAGGAGGGAGAGAAAATAGAGCGAGGGGTGGACGAAGTGTGTGTGAGTGCATGAGTGTGCGTGCGTGTGTGTGTGTGTTGGTAGGAGGCGGGAGAAGCAGCAACACAGAGAGGCAGGGACGGGGCGGTGCGCGGTCAATCCAACTCCGCTGAAGTTGGGAGCGGAGCCTCGTCCCCGACATGCGGCGGTCGTGTCATTGAAACGGCGCGCACATTTAATCGGCGACTGTTAGAAGAAGGCGAAAACAAAAAAAGTCAAGATGACAGTCCTGAAAGACATCCCGGAGAAATGGTTTCCTCTCGTCCTCCCCCTGCAGAGACAGAAACAGAGAGGACTAGATGGAAACAAGTCGAGGAAGAGGCGGACAGGTACGAGTTTGTGTGACCGCGGAGGCTGCAGGTGGACGGACCTTTTGTACTTTGCTGTCATCACCATCAGGGGGTTGTTTGTACAAATAAACACCATTTCTCATCCCCATCGCCAACTGAGTCCAAGTTTCATTCCTGCTTCTTCATCTCACTCACCAGCAGCTGTGTGTGTGTGTCACATGTCATAACACACCTAATTGGCTTTTGTTGTGTGTGTGTGTGTGTGTGTTGCACTGCTGTCTGCTGCAGTCACTGAGCTTCCTCATTCTGGTCATGAGACATTAACTCCCAAACAGCACATCTAATAATTAGCTGTTAAGTCTGCACTTTCTCAATGCCAACTAGTGTTTTGTCAGTGTTTTCTCCATGTTTTCACTCAAATCTCCTGACGTTTGGATGTAACCTGTCTGATGTGACTTAAAGTCATTGCTCAATCTCAGCTATTTTCCTGATGTTCAGTCCTGATTTTAAATGGGTGTGTGTTTGTGTGTGTAAACAAAACCAAGTTTATCTGAATGTGAAATAAGTAGGATGATGTCCTTGTCTCTGCTGTCTGAGACACTGATCAATCTTCCAGGCGCCAAGCCTCTGCAGTCGCTGCTCTGCCTCGCCTGTATCCTTATTCCTTCGCTTAACTATCACAAATCATGCTGGATGTGTATCTTCATTTGACCTCCAGCCCATCAGTCTGTCACTGTGTCACTCGCATCGCTTTCCAACAAATTAGATCACCCTGTGTGTGTGTGTGAACACCACAGACGATTCCGCTATCCAATTTTGGTCTAATTAGATCAGCCACAGTGAGTGATGATCACTTCTGCAGAGTCTGATCCTGACTTAGGTTTAGTCATAGCAAGGACAGTAGCATTTCCCATAGCTCAGACTGACTGTGCTCTTCGGTCATCATTTCCCTGACTTGAATCTGCTCTTCACTGTGTTGTGAGACAGTGTTTCTGTCACTCGTGGAGACATAAGGAGTTTCTGAGCTGTGGCACGTGCCCTCACATGTCCAGCAACGAGGGAGGAAGAGCGTTAAAGAGACAGTGGGGGGTTGGATGAGATAAAATGAGTGCTTTTGGATTAGGCCACAGATAGTCACCCTGTGTAAGATAGTATGACACTACGTATTTTAGTTTGAATCAATATTTATGTGCTCCTTTATGTCTCAGTTGTTTATGGAAACCTTATGCTCACAGCAGCATAAGCCTGCAACTGAAAGTTTCTGAGTAATGGAGCTTTATAGATTACATAGACTTGCTGTGCAGCATCTAGTCTGCGTCAGGGTTTCTAATGCCCTTGAAGCTGTCAGAGACATTAAACACTTAATGGGCAGTTTGCTAAAGATGCTCATGCATTCAGGTTGGTCGGTCTGCTTGCACAGGAGGGACAGACACCGATGCTGGGAAGCCTCAGAGCGTCTGTGCTTAGCTGGCAGAAGCGTCTTGCCACCTTCGCAGAGGGTTAATGCAGCCTTGGCACTGCCTGTCAGACAGACTCTGGTGCACACTTGCCCCAGAAAGCAACATAACGACCTTCAGGTAGACGGGAGAAGTACCAGAGGGAAAAGGAAAGAGGCGGGGGCAAGATTGGAAGAGTTTCAGCAGAATAGATGTTGGAGGATGTGCACCTACACGATCAGACAAATCTGATATCATCATACCAAAAAGAATTGAGACAAGAGGCAATATCAAATGCCACCAGCCCAGATCTGGATTCTTATATGGTGCAATTCTATATTCACTGAAAGTTGAACAGCTGTGACATGGCGTTACTCAAATTTACTTTCCATACACAGTAGAAAGGAGTGAAGTTATCCCCTAAAACACCTTCTCTAATTGGTATACTTAACTTATTTTTCTGAGTCCTGCCACCATTCAGCCGCAGTCTGCACATTAATGAAAGAGAAGAACATTTTCACCAATAAATCACAAATATTTTAACTTAATCATAGAAAAGGGCTATTGTTTCATATTTATCATTATTACTGTTTGACAGGGTTGAACATAATGGTATATAGTACAGGGATTTGAATATGACTTTTGTCATATTTATACCATGGAAATGATCCCTTTAATCAATGACCAGAGCTGCTTTCTGATAAAATTGATGCTTTAAAATTATTTCTGCATCAATCTGATGAAATATGTTGATTTGTCAGGCATTTAATATTCTTCATACGTTTAAATATCAAGAAATAGTTTTTCAATATGATTTATCTATAATGTATCTAGCACAGTATATGAATGTGACCATATAAAATAACAAACACTGATAGACGATCTTGTCCACTCATTCTGTTACACTTGTAACTATCCTTAGGTATTAGCATCTGATAGCAGCTTGAAATGTAAAACAAATATGGAGATGTCAAATAATCAGTATTTTCTAACCTGACTAAATCCATGGTGACAACAGTCTAGCTGGTCTGCAGTCAGCTGGAGCTTGTCTGCACCACATCTGTCTTAAAACCCAACAACAAAGGGGGGCTCTTATCTGATCTCTCTGAGTGGCCTGTGTTTGTTTAGTGAAGCTCAGTGCGGCGGAGCCAGAGACAAAATGTAAGTTGCGAGCTGTAGGAGGTAACAACGGGCTTCACAGAGCTGCAGAAACACAGGAAACCACAGGTCTTTGTTTATGTATGTGTGCGCGAGATTATGGGGCTATGGCCTCTGTTGTGATGTCCCTTCCTGTGGCGTCTCATTGCCTCTTGCTTGTCAGTTAGAAGTGTGTTGAGGACTTTGTGGTTTCAGAGCTACAGTGCCTCTGTGCATAACTACGCTCTGACCCTGAATTTTCTCTCTGTGCGCAGGTCCGTGCATGTAAATTGTTTACAGCCCTTCTTTTAAAAAGCACTCTCATCAATATTAGAGGAGACAGGCCCAGTGGAGGAGGAGGGGAACTCCCAAACTACTTTGCATTACCATAGCAGAAACCTAAAAACAGAAAGAGGGTAAAGAGCAGGCTCAAGAGGGGAGAGGTACAAGAGGAAAACAGTGAAATTTCACTGTTTTACACTAATTGCTATGATTTAAGTCATATGTATAATGAATGCAAGATTTCATTTATGACTGCCTTTAGTGGGTCCCAGTGCTCCTTTTGACTCATACAGATGTACACACTGTCATTTCTGGTTATGTATCACACATATGGCCCAGATTGCACATCCGGACAGAGGCAGCACTGAGGTGGTTGGTCTACTTGTTAGTCCCTTTGTGTGTGTATGCGAGAACGACAGCGTCTGACCCAATACTCAAACTGCCTCCAGCAGACATTCCAGTTTCATTGATTTATAAATAAATGCACAAGCATAGTGGGTTGTCTGTCTCCTTCACTCTCTTTCTCTGTTTCATTTCTCTGGAGGACATTACTGGTATTGGCGTTCTTCAGGAATTACAGTTCCTCCTTTAATGCACTTTGACACAGAGAGATGGAGCCGTTTGGGTGCTTTATGTATATCTTTGCCGTCATATCAACCTTTTGAGGCTAATTCTCTGCTTTGTGTTTCTGCAGAGGAGGAGAGACGGGTCAGAGCCAATGACAGAGAGTACAACGAAAAATTTCAGTATGCGGTAAGAGTTTATTTTTCCCGCTCTGTGCGTGCTCCGGAGTATGGACTCTTTAAGACGTATCAACTGAAACATTGTGAGAGTTCATGTAATGATCCATTTTCCCTCCTTTTCTCATCCAGAGTAACTGCATTATGACATCCAAGTACAACATCATCACCTTCCTGCCCGTCAACTTGTTTGAGCAGTTCCAGGAAGTAGCCAACACCTACTTCCTTTTCCTGCTCATACTGCAGGTGAGAGAGAGGAGGCAAAGGGATGGAAAAGAAAGATGCAAGAACAGCACAAGGAAAGAAAGAAAGAGAGAGAGAGAGAGAAATGGGAGATGGGTGCAACTACAGTGTCAAAGGCTAAAAGGTTGCTGGTTTACATCTCTAAAGAATCAGGAGGAAAAAAGTTAATAAGTGAAAGTTAAGTATTATAACAGGAAGGTAAAACACATTAGGGGATGGCAGTAGGAAACAGTGTGTGATAAGATGCTGTTTTTTAAAAACAGAATTGCTGAGCTTGACTTCACAGCTTTCTGCGGGTGAGAGACCTAAAAGCATCTGATGGCCTTTCACAGTCATATGATAAGTAACAGGTTACCGAAAGGTTATGCACACAAAGTTTCACAATTATGATGTTGAACATAAAGCTGGCAGCAAGGCTCTGGGGCAGTGGTTTTCAAAGTTTGGGACTGCAGGCTTCCCCTCAGACAAAGCTCAGATGAAGGCACCCCCTCACCCCTGCTTTGTTCACTTATTTAGTTTTTCTCCATTCCTGTATGTCTGTGGGATTGTGATGATGTCATTTGATGCTATAGGAACTCATCAATAGAGCCAATATAGCCCAATATTTCTGTTTGACATAACTTCAGTGGGACAAACAGTATTATTCCTTTAAAACTAGTGTGTCTCTGCATCTCTTTAACTGTATCATAGACATTTATTTTTTAGGGGATGTTTTTTCACTTCCATTCACCGAGCCTCACCTGAAACTGTTTGGAGCCCCCCCACCCCTTTAAAAACCTCTGCTCAAGGGTTTGCAGTATAGGTCCAACACCTGCAGATAATCAACCCTGTCTCTGTCTCTGTCTAGTTAATACCTCAGATCTCCTCCCTCTCTTGGTTCACCACCATCGTGCCTTTAGCTCTGGTGCTGAGCATCACTGCAGTAAAGGATGCCACAGATGACTATGTGAGCATGTTTTTTTTTACGCAACACAGACTCCCGCAATCTGCTATAACATTACAATAAAATGCAGTACAAGGATTGTAGTTCACCAACAAGTGGCCTCTAAAATCTCAGTGATCTTTGTCTTCTGCAGTTTCGTCACAAGAGCGACAACCAAGTGAACAACCGCCAGTCTCAGGTCCTCATCCGTGGCTCGTGAGTGACTCCTGTCTCGTCCTTGCAACTAAGCATCCACCAGGGCTGTTGCTTTCTTAAGCTCAGTCTGAACTCAGTTTATCTGTCTATCAATTTTTTAGCTTCCTTAGCATTCATCTGTCTTTACTTTTTTCTCTGTTTAGGCTACAGAATGAAAAGTGGATGAATGTTCGAGTGGGTGATATCATTAAACTGGAAAACAACCAGTTTGTGGCAGTGAGTGTTTGTCCAATACAGTCATGTTCATCACCACACATGCATAAACATATAGAGCCAACTTTATTTAATACTACTTTATCTACTAACCTATGCTTGGACTGCTCATCATGTTCAGCCTGCAACTCTTTAGTCATTTTAGATATGTTGTTTCTATTGTATTGTAAACCAAATACTGTAATGGTAAGTGCATTTCAGTAGACTGTTTGCCTAATAAAGGGACACCAGCTATTGTTGTTAATTACTATGTCGTTTCCAGATGCAAATGCTCTCAGTTTTATCATCACTGTGCCATCTGGGCCTTACTTATTCTGTGACTGTGCTGTCACTTCTGTGCAGTGGATGCTAACCTCAGCTACTATATCTATTTTCAGGCTGACCTGCTCCTGTTGTCCAGCAGCGAACCTCACGGGCTCTGTTACATCGAGACAGCCGAGCTGGATGGGTCAGAAAACACACCACACCTTACCATCAACTCACAGCACCGCACAATCTGCAGAAGCAACAGGACACTACATCTAAATTGCTGTCTGTTGTATTATCTTGCAGAGAGACCAATATAAAGGTGCGTCAGTCTGTCTCAGTGACATCTAAATTTGGAGACCCGAACAACTTGGCTTCGTTCAACGGTGAGATTTCAGAAAACTCATCATCTTCTTTCGATTTCTGGTTTTGGTTCATCCCCCTTGCCCAATAATGGAAAGGTCAACGGTTTTCAGTCTGAGCCTGAGTGTTCAACACAGACATTATCCACCTTCACACCCTTGCACATGAACAAAAACATCTCTGTCCTCCTGTGCCAGCATTGAACGACAGCCTATCATCACCCACCCACTAGCACGCACAGCGCGCCCCCACACACACACTCCTCACCTGCTCTGGAAAATGCATTACTGCAGCAAATCAACCCACACTTTGCCTCATATCAACTTACAAAAGGTGTGTGTTTCGGCCTTTCAGTGTGTGTCTTTATGTGCACACGATGTCATGGGAATAATTAATGCAGCACTACATCATACAGTTAGAAAAATGAACTTAATGCTGTAATTGGGTTTGGTGGGCATCGATAATAAAGTATCACATTTGAATGTGTCTCCTGTGTGTTAAGGTGAGGTGTGTGTTAAGGTGAGGTGGTGTGTGAGCCCCCAAACAACAAGCTGGATCGTTTCTGTGGGACTCTGTACTGGCGAGACAAGAAATACACCCTGACCAACCAGAACATGCTGCTACGAGGATGTGTCCTCCGCAACACAGAGGCCTGCTACGGCCTGGTCATCTTTGCAGGTCTGTGTGTGTGTGTGTATATATACATCTGTGTAAAAGTATGCATGCGATGTGTGTAATAGGTCTAACTTTCCCTGCTTTTTGTTCCCAGGCCCGGATACCAAGCTGATGCAGAACAGTGGCTGCACCAAGTTTAAGCGTACAAGCATCGATCGTCTGATGAACACTCTGGTCCTCTGGGTAGGACACCCCAAACCTCTCACTTTCATGCCTCATACAGTAACTATTTCAGGACGTGATCTCAGTGGCCTGAATCTAGTTTCATATATCTCCTTTAATAACATATTCTATTCTAATTTGGGCTGACCACGTAAGACATTTGATTATACATTCAGACGCCTGTACTCTGTCTGTCACGTTTCTCCATCTGTGCGATCTTTCTCCTTCTGTCAGATCTTTGGCTTCCTGGTGTGTATGGGTGTGATCCTTGCTGTGGGTAACGCGGTGTGGGAGAGAGAAGTGGGCTCCTTGTTTCAGAGCTACCTGCCCTGGGACCCTCCTGTAGACAACTTCCTGTTTTCAGCCTTCCTCTCCTTCTGGTCCTATGTTATCATTCTCAACACCGTGGTGCCTATCTCTCTGTATGTGAGGTGAGGAGAAGTCCAAGACAATAAATAGTGTTTATGGAGGAGTGATGAAAGACAAATATGAAACAGAAAAAATGAAATGTCATAGTAATGCTGATATCTTAACAGACAGTTGTTTACACCACTGATAAAATTAAATACACATGTAAATCGACCAACATACACCAGTTTTTGCAAAGATTGCCCCTATCTGCAGGTGGTTAGGGAGGTTTTGTGACCGCATTCCTTTTATCAACAACTCTGCATCTAATCTTTTATTTATTTAATCGTTTATAACATTAAACTCAGTAAAATAAAACAATAATAATGAAAAACAAATGTTGAAAAAAATAAAACTCGTGTAGAGGAGGAGTACGTGGAGTTTTGAATATGAATAATTTCAATAAAACCCCAAACCAGCCACAGGCACAAAATAATTAATTAATGCCCCTCTTACAATCCAAAATATAAGAACAAGCTATGAATAATCCAAACAAGAAGTTACCCATTTGGCACTTAGCAAAAAAGTAAAAATGCATATTGTACAACCTCATATTGGAAATTACTATTTCTATTCTTATTCATATTTAAAGCATCTATCATCTGTGAATACACAAATATTCAATATTTCAAATTCACTGAAAAGTCAGCTCTCAGCGTAAGTGCACCGGAGGTTCATCACACTTGTAAATTGCACATTAGGCTATGATATGCCTCCAGACTAGCGATGATGATGTAGAAAAAAGTCATGCTCTTGTTCATGCTCTGATCGTGCACATCTGAAACTGAGATTTAAGGTGATGTCACTGCATATTCGTCACTCTGCATAGTGAAGGCCTAACATTCAAGCCAAAACACAATAAGCAATACACATTTTTAAGAGTATATGTGGATTAAATATCAGGTGTAAAGGGGGTCTAAAAAGTGAATTACACTGTTGCCTATTATACATTCCTGTCTTTATTAGATAGTAAGATTTGTCTGACAATGTTTGCATATGTTCTCTACAGAGATTCCCTCTCAGCTAAGAGAGTTGCAGATGAAGCCTGGTCCTTGCACCCCCGATCTAGCAGACCTTTTTATGTTCACTACTCCTTGACTAGCACGTGAACGTGTGACTAATAGCTCTGTGTTCCACTACAGGCCAACTTAAAATACTCACTAATGAGAAAGGTGTTGTCCTCTGTCTTCTCAAGGTGAAGCGCTAGATGACTTTCACTGTTATTGTAACCCTCTCTCACCTGTTTGTGCATCAGTGTGGAGGTGATCAGGCTGGGCCACAGCTACTTCATTAACTGGGACCAGCAGATGTTCTGCTCACAGTGTAACACACCAGCTGAGGCCAGGACCACCACTCTGAATGAGGAGCTGGGCCAGGTGGGCATCCACGCTCAGACAGCAAATACATTCTCTGTGTGGGATAGATCATGCATGCTCACTGATTGTTTTCTTAAGGTTGAGTACATCTTCAGCGACAAGACTGGGACCCTCACTCAGAACATCATGAGCTTCAATAAGTGTTCCATCAATGGGCAGACTTACGGTAAGTACACACACACCATCTGTTGTTATCCAGTACAGCAGATCAGTCTTTTCAAAGTTTATCATTTTCAGTTAGTTGACATTTCCAGAACTGTGTTGATTCAGCTGAATGTTTAATACTGAGGTAAGAGTTACAGGTGGTGTTGTATTGGACTGCATTATGATGAGAGCTGTTTTTACTTTTTTGTCCATCCTATTTAGATAGATGAGGGGGCAGAATAGTAGAAACACCTCTGAAAGTCTCTTGGGGCAAAGTGTGATTTGTTATATTGGGCTGCATAAATAAAAATGACTTCACTTCAATGTCAAACAACATCACCAGTAAATATGGCCTGAATGCTACAGCATAAAATGTTAACCTTAGGAAAAATAATAATAATTATAAAATCATAAAAAAGTAGCACAGGAGTGATATGATTATATTAGATTGTATAGGTGTACCTAATGAAGAGGCCATTCAGTTCACACTGCAGTTCACACTGCAGCACATACGGAAAAAATACACAAAAAAGTCTCATATGTTATCTGTTTGTGTGACTGTCAGGTGAAGCAACTGACCCATTGGGACCTCAGCCAAAGGTAATCTTTAGTTCTGACTAAAACGCACATTCATAAACATAAATATGTATGTACTGCTAGTTAATGCTGTCCTTATTTATCTCCAGAGACTGGACTTTACTCCCTTTAACCCCCTGGCGGACCCCGGCTTCTGCTTCTATGACGACACCCTGCTGGAGTCGGTGAAAGTGGGAGATTCGCACACTCACGAGTTTTTCCGCCTGCTCTCCCTCTGTCACACCGTCATGAGTGAGGAAAAGAGCGAGGGTGAGCGAGAGGAGGGGAGAATCTTGGAGGTTGAATGGCAGCTAACACTGACACCAACTCACCACCTGACTGTTATTTATTGTCAAATTATTTATCATCTTTTTGTCTGTCTCATCAGGAGAGCTGGTCTATAAGGCTCAGTCTCCAGATGAGGGCGCTCTAGTGACGGCAGCCCGAAACTTTGGTTTTGTGTTTCGTTCTCGAACGCCTGGGACGATAACCACCACAGAGATGGGACAACCTGTCACCTACACTCTGCTCGCTATACTGGACTTCAACAACATACGCAAGAGGATGTCTGTGATAGGTGTGCAGGGATCATCACTCTCAGTTCACAAAGATCAGGAAATTTACTGACCTTTATGTTAAATGAAGAAGAAAATAGGTGGAGATACAGTGGAGATAACAGTACCACGATCTGGATGAAGTTAGATTTTAAAAGTACTACAATGCATGTATTCTCATTTTCCCCTACATTTTCTAGTGCCTGAAGAACTTTCACTTGTCATAAGGCAACCTTTTACTAAGTTACTGTAGGCCACAGTGATGAGCAACTTGTTGCAGCAGAAAACAGTGTTGGGTGTACAGGGACATAAAATGCTGATAAAAATCTGTTTATCTTGGACTATGTACATTCTTCTTTTACACTTTGAATGTCATTAACACAACAAGAACTGTTGTGGCTTCATCACGGTTGGCTCATCTGATAAGTTGAGCTTTTTTATGTTTAATTAAACCACAAATATGTATTCAAATCATGATCCACACTCCCACAAACTGACAGAAGCTATGCTATTGTTCAAACATTGTTTACATCTTTAATCCTCATTGAGATTTCACTCTGTCTTCCTGTGATTGGTCTTCTTATCAGAGTGCTGGAAAACTGCCTAGAAACTACTGGTCATAAATCACTCTTGCCTTGGCATCAAATTTAGTCTCGGACAGAGCAGGGAGACCACGAGGCACTGAGCACACATCCATACCTCAGTCTCAAACAGTGTTCTGACAGACAGCCTGTGTGACCCTCTGTATGGAGGGATGGCATTTGTTGAGGCTGAGAAAGAGGAGTCAGGTTGCTAGAAGGTGATGGAAGGAGTTGTGTGGACTCTTTCTGTGTGGACAGTATCTTGTCCTCATTGCACTCTGTTATTCCTTTTCAGTGCGTAACTCAGAGGGCAGGATCCGTCTGTACTGCAAAGGAGCTGACACTGTGCTTCTGGAGAGACTCCGCCCCTGTAACCAGCAACTGATAAATATCACCTCAGACCACCTCAATGTGAGTAAACATCACTCTTGGATGGATGGAGCTGTACTGCCATCTAGTGTTACACAACTTAAAGACCACTGTAACGTCTAAGCATTCATTTTGTCCTGATCAAGATCACCGTAACACTTTTTTAACCTAAAATCAGACCTAGTAATAACACTGTCATCCTGCAGGACATCTTTATTTCCCCTCTCTGTTTATGTATTTGGCTTTAGGAATACGCAGCGGATGGCCTGCGGACACTGGCGCTGGCATACAGGGACCTGTCAGAGGACGAGTGGGAGGCATGGTCAGACAGTCACCGCTGCGCCGACAAGGCCACCAGCTGCAGGGAGGACCGACTGGCTGCCACGTACGAGGAGATAGAACAGGACATGATGGTTAGTGATAGTCGCATGTGATTGTGTGTGAGTGCCTGACTCTCATTTTCTTTGACTGGAAAATTAAGCCATTTGTCTCTCACACAGTTTATACAGAATTGCTTCCTCAAATGGAATAAAAATGGCATCATAAAAAAGGGAACTTAGGTTTAGCTGGATGTGTCCTTCAGACTGTAATTGGTGAGGGGAAATTCCTTTTCTTTACTGTAGCTGTACAATACTGTCACATCAGGCTGTTTTTTCACTTGTGGTTGATTTAATGAGAGGAACTGGCCATGAACTATTTCAAGACATGTCAAGTTATAACATAAAAATTGCTTGTACATGTGTCTGCCTGCGTGTCTAGCTCCTCGGGGCCACAGCTATAGAGGACAAGCTGCAGGAAGGCGTCCCAGAGACCATCGCTGTTCTCTCTTTAGCTAACATTAAGATCTGGGTTCTCACTGGAGACAAGCAGGGTGAGACTCACACACTTTTATATACACTTTTAAACCTTAGTTTGCATGTAGTTGTTTAAAAAAGCACCGTCATTTGCCCAAAAGACACAAACACACAAAAAAACGTAGTCTCTTATAGAGATTATTAAGGCACACTTAAGGGTAACTGCAGCCAGCATATATTTTGATGTTTGTTTTACATGCTTCCTATAGTGGAATTTGTGTTACGTGTGACCACCAGCTGATTACAACTATCGGTCACACTGACTAGTTGCCAATCATCAACACAACCTGCAAAAAGCATGCAGACAGTCTAAGATGGTAAAAAGGGAAATACGATTAAATAAATAAATAAATACACAGTTGAAACTGCCGTTTGAACTATGAACAAATCGACCACAAATTTAGGGGAATTTTGGGCAAGAATAACAATGACATTTTCTACATGTTGCTAACCTTTATGAGGACACATACAGCAAAGTGGTTCTGCCATCGCAGTTGGTTTTAAACTTGAACCGTCACTTTGTGGGAGGAGAAATCAGATTTCTCATGTAAGAATAAAACTGTAACTTTGAGTTTTTTATCTGTCTCAGTCTGCCATCTGGTCCCCAGTACGTTCAGCTGAAATGCTTAACTGCAATCCGGTAAACCTCTCTTTTTTTCTCCCACGCAGAGACAGCCGTCAATATAGGTTACTCCTGCAAGATGCTGACAGACGACATGACTGAGGTGTTTATCATCAGTGGAAACACGGTGCAGAGCGTACGGCAGGAACTCAGGTCAGTCTCTGCTGTCCGGTGTGTCTGTTTCTTTACATTGTAAAAATAAAAATAGCAAAAAGGCAGCTGTTGGGTAGAAATAAACCAAGAAGTGTATGCATGATTGGAGTGAGTAGGTGTGGTAGTGTTTCAACTGCTGTACAAGACTTAGTCACGATATGCAGTTCTTAACCCACACTTTGATTTATCGACACATGAAAACTACAAAGCTACTTATGAGTGTCTAAGTGAACCATTCAAACAAATGACCTCCTCCAGCTGCAACACTGCACACAAATATGATTTCCCTGATTGATGCTGTTGACTTCTTCTACGCTGCATGGTGTGTGAGCACACACTGTATTACACTCATACATGACTCTTAAAAGTTTGCATGGCCTGAAAGTTGCATACCACAGTTCCCGTAACTTGTGTGAATTGCAAAAAAGCGTGGAGTTGAATTTAGTTGTGTCAACAGTATTGCCAGTATAACAAAAAGTTGCTACCTCGGTGAGCCCAAAGTGCTACAGGAAACACAGGGCAACACACAGCACATCATACTGATGAAAATATTAATAAATACAGTTTAAAATAAACAAAATACCACAAATAAAAAGACACCAAGCCAAATGCAAAACTACCATAAAGTGCCAAAGGTTTACCATCATATATCACCAACATATATCGAAGAAACACCATGACACCACCATGTTATGATGCTATCACAAAGAGAAAAAAAAATAGCAAATACTGATATCTCATGTTTCTTTATCACTTATTTAAAGGAATATCAATCAAGATTGTTTTATCCAGAGCGCTACAATGATTCAGGTGATACACAGAGATTGTCTAGGGGCTGAAACTCATTATATTTACTTTCCTCCCTGACACCTCAGACATTAACCTGCTACCTTTCTATTTTTATAGTTTTCTCAGCTGTGTCTGTTTTCCTTGTCTGCGATTTGTCTTTCATCTCTCTTATTTTCTCCTCCATGTAGCCGTGTTGTGTTTTGGTTCTGTCTTTGTGGCGAGGACAAGCCCTGTTGACGCAGAGTTTGTTTGTCCTCCTCTCCAGGAGGGCGAGGGAAAGGATGATCGAGTTGTCACGAACCAGGGACGGAGTGAAGGAGGAGGGGATGGAGGGATGGGGAGAGGCATGTTTCATGGGCAACGGGTTCAGAGAAGGGCAAGAGGGAGATGGTACAGGGGGAGGAGGGAAACAGCTGCAGTACCCCCCTCACCCTCCTCCACCACCTCCCTCCAACCTCATGGACAACATCTCTGGAGAGTTTGCCCTCGTAATCAACGGCCACAGTCTGGTATGAATGACATGCCCTAACACTCTTATACTGTGCACTTACACAAATGCAAAACCAGCAGGGGCCATTACAAACTGTCAACTGTCAAAAAATATTTGAGAAAAGAGTTTTCAGAAGTGTGTTACTTGCATCAACTTAAAATATTCTGTGTCTTCTCAACATTTTTTTCCACAGCTGCAACTCTGACCATTTATCCTCAAACTTCTCGACTCTTTCTGTTGTTCTCTGACAGGCCCACGCTCTAGAGGCAGACATGGAGACGGAGTTTGTGTCGACAGCGTGTGTGTGCAAAGCGGTGATTTGCTGCAGAGTCACCCCGCTGCAAAAAGCTCAGGTGGTGGAGCTCATCAAGAAACACAAGAAGGCCGTCACTCTGGCTATAGGAGACGGAGCTAACGATGTTAGCATGATTAAAAGTAAGTTGTTTGGGCCCAATCAATATTTGGAGGATGGCATGGAGGAGAGGAGGAAGTGTAACTGTATTATTGTCGAGATGGAGAGGAAAGACAAAAAGAGAAGTGGAGGTTTAGCCACATTGGTTCTAGTGTCTTCTCAGCAGAAGTGTAGGAGTAGAAGTTGTTTATCTACATGGTGCTACTGACGAAAGCTGTGTGGTAATTGCCATTGCCATAGGTGTGATGTCCTCATCAACTTAGGTTTCTTAGTGTCTTCAGTGCCCTCTTAAACCAAAGACACCAGATATATCAGGCTGAATTTGTGTATGACATCTATTTTTCCATTTGGTAAAACAAAATAAAAGAAACATGGAGTCTTGTATTTGAATATTTCACTGAGTGCAAACAACATGCAGCTTCATTAAGAATTGGAACATAGTGTGATACTGTCAGTGTTGAATAAGATGTTTTCGGTATCTTTAAAGCTGCATAAGGGGAAACAAAATGCGTGCAAAAGGGTTAATCCACTAACCCAATGTTCTGCTTCCCGAAGTGTGTTTGTAATATTTTGTGTTTTGTAAGTGTTGCATCACCTTGCGTATTAGTCTGTGTATGTACGTCATGTGAACATGTGTAGGTGCTTGTTTCTGCAAATTAATTTATGCAAGCGCAAAAAGGGAATGCCGCCAATGGAGCAGTGATGGGTGCGGTTGTTTTACATCCTGTAATTTATACTCTTTAAATCTCAAAATTAGAATTTTTTTTCTGATTCATTTGTTTTGTCTGTATCTATGCTTTCTAATTGAGTCATAGGAAATTCATTGGAACAAAATTTGATTTGGTAGCTTGTTAAAAAAACTTTATCTGGTATTCATCCTAATGAAGGCAGCTAGCTCATACATTCTCCAGGAAGCTTCAGTTCACAGGTTGCATTGCATCCAGTGCAAAATCCATGTATTAACCCTCATGTTGGGTTCATTTCATGTTAAACAATTTTGTGTTCCGGTCAAAAATTGACCGTTCCATTAAGACTCATCATAAAAACTGTAATAATGCATATATTATCACTATTTGTTGTGTTAGATTTTCTTATCAACCTAAGTTCTTGTGAACACTGTACAAGTTTTGAATTTCTATTTGTTATTCATGGCCTCACTGATCTGAGCTTGTACATCTTGAATTTGAGTTCTTGACTATAAGAAATAATCAGATGAAATATAGAACACTGTTTATTACAGACTATTTTGGGTCAAAGTTACCAAGGACATTTGTTTTGAAACCATTTAAACATTTTTAAACAGTCACATAAAGTAACACCTTTTGTGTTCCTGGTTCAAAAGTGACTGGGAAGATTTTATTTGTGTACAAAGGAAATTATCCCAACACTACACTTGACAATTTCACAGTATTCCAAGATCAATATCTTAATACATTAAAGAACAACTGTTGTAATATGATTACTATAAAATGGTTTAATACTTATAATCAGCTAGAAGGGTAGCTGTTTGTAAGAGATGCTTTTTCCCGGGGTTTTCCCTCTCGCGTTGTTTTGCCTCCGTGTTTCACATTTTGAGCAGTGTAAGCCTCGGTGTACAAGAGAATGCCTTTTGCAAGTTATAGATGAAGGTCATATGAGCTGAAGTTACCACAACAACTAACAAGAAGCCATGACATTACAATGTTCATCAGTGTATCAGATGTGTTTTTGCCTGATATCAGAAAAAGAAATCAGGCTTCTAAACTTGGTGGAGTGGGTTAACTCAAACTTCAATGGTGTTTTTTCTCATGCACATGTTGGACAATATGTGCAGATTGTTGATTGCATGCACCTTGCAAATAAATGCATTCGCATTTATGGCACGTTACGCTTGTTTTCACATCAGTTATTTTTTGGTCTGGATTATAAGTCATCTTCAGCTTCTGACACTTCTTCCTCTAATCCATCCTCACTGCCAGTTTCCTGGCCTCTCTCCTCCTCACCAGTGTGGTGATCAAATATACATAATCAAGAGCCTCACTTACGGTATATCGCCCTGCCATGTTGCTGCCACATAATGAACCGCGTGAGCAAGGCCTCATAAAAGCAGTATATACCAAAGCTACGAGAAAAGTTCAGTATTATTGAAACTACATGTTGCAGCTGTCTGTGAGAACTGCTAGCAGCAGGTGTTGCTCCCGTGAGAGAGAAACTCTACTGGGCAAAGGTTCGCATGTAGTGGTTGAAAGGGAACCCTGTGTGTGTGTGTGTGTGTGCGTGCATGCGTCTGTGTGTGTGTGCGCGTGTGTGTGTGTGCATGTGTCCATCTTACAAATGAGGATGTACCTGAGCTCAGTTTTTTACACTAATTGTCGTCTCCCCCATTCATTTCTAATGACCGGTCGTTTTTGACCAGGAACACCAAGAGTGTACAAAAGTTGAATAAAATGCACAAAATTGTATTTAAATCAATACAATTTATTTTGTGTGTTGAAATCCTCTTTGTGGACAAAGTCATGGAGTCTGATCAAATGAACTACATTTTTCAGAGATAAAACTTTTAAATCAGTCAAATTTGACCGGAGAACAACATGAGGGTTAACAACATACATGATGCTCGCTAGCTAGCTATAAACCTGTGAGTGTTTACAGCTAGCTAAAAAGTTTAAAACGTTGTTCTTATTTAAGGAAAAGTTTGACACTTCAGGAAATACGCTTTTTGCTTTCTCGCTATTCTATATAGTTAGATGAAACGATTGATACCAGTCTTATTTCTGTGCAGTCAATATGAAGCCAGTGAACCAGTTTTGCATGAAGGCTAAAAACCCCTTCTAACTGCACTGAAATGTTAGGATTATCTAACATAGATACTTAATAAAGACATTCTTTACAACTCATAAACACTTAATTAAGGGTGCCTATTAGAAATTGGCACTATTTTATCTACATGTATTAAGACTGTTACATATGAAAAATTCAACAAATAGCTAAAAATAAAGGTCTTATTCTCTCCGTGTTCACCTCTCTCCTCTCATCCAGGTGCTCATATAGGAGTTGGTATCTCAGGTCAGGAGGGGATCCAGGCCGTGCTGGCCAGTGACTACTCCTTTTCCCAGTTCCGCTTCCTGCAGCGCCTCCTGCTGGTGCACGGCCGCTGGTCCTACCTGCGCATGTGCCGCTTCCTCTGCTACTTCTTCTACAAGAACTTTGCCTTCACTATGGTGCACTTCTGGTTTGGCTTCTTCTGTGGTTTCTCTGCACAGGTCAGTAAACATCATAGGGACATCTTTACCTCGAGAGTCAGGGGTTACTATCCGAAATTTTCATCGTGATATTGACTTCGTGTGTGTTTGTGCCCATCTTCTCTCACTTGTAGACGGTGTATGATCAGTACTTCATCACTCTCTACAACATTGTGTACACCTCCCTCCCCGTGCTGGCCATGGGGATATTTGACCAGGTCTGTCCAAATTACATTACAAACTAAATTACACATAAATTACAAACTACATATAGACCTCAAATAGATACTGTGCATGCTGAATCTTTCCCATGAACATAAAGAACCACATGAATGTTGGTGAATTATCTGTTACTGTTTAATGTACAACAGCATTAAAAGAAAGATGAAGCCATATATTTGAGAAAGCAGTGTCAGTCTGTTGGTCGGTCATTTCACCACATTGGTCAAGGATAAAATATCTCAACAGCTACTGGAAGGATTGAACTTCTGTAAAGCTGTTTATGTTGCCCAGAGGATGAAGTCTACTGACTTTGGCAATCCCCAGACCTTTCCTCTACAACCACAATGAAGTCAACATTTGGGGTTTTGAGTAAAATGTCTAAAAAACAATTGAGTGGATGCCATCTAATTATTCCTTAACTTTTCATCTAGCATTATGCTCCATAATGAGGTCATTGGGTCTTTGTCATTGTAAGTCTGCTGGCACAATGATGTTAGCATTTAGCTCAAAGTACAGTTAAAGTCTAAATACAGCCTCACACAGCCGCTAACATGGCTGCAGACTCTCTTCCACTTACTGAGTAAACTATGGATGATTATTTTATGAACAGAACTTGGTCAAAACCTAGTATAAGACTGGACCGTGTATTGTCAGTGTGCTGTATTGAGGCATACAGGAAGAGTCGGGAATAGTTTCTGTAGTGGTCTCAGTAATATTTGTTCATAAAGTGTACAGAGGCATTATATCATATGACAGGGTTAAGCATTGCTTGACTAAAAAAACGTTACAAATACAGTTCCAAGAACAAAACTCTCCACTCATATCTAGAGATGTCTGATTAGAAAAAGAATTTATCATAACTTTTCTAATTATCTATGGACTCTCCCACTCTTTCGTTCATTTCTATCTGTGGGATGTTTCTTTTTTCAGTGTGTTTTGGCAGATTGGTTGTTATCTGGGGTGTTAAACTTTGCATTCCCCCTCACTCTCTCACTAGCTGATTTCTTATTTGACTCCTACTGTTTTATTGAAGGATGTTCCCGACCAGAGGAGCCTGGAGTATCCTAAACTGTATGAGCCTGGGCAGCTCAACCTCCTCTTCAACAAAAGAGAGTTCTTCATCTGTATCGCCCAGGGCATCTACACATCAGTGGTGCTGTTTTTTGTCCCCTGTGCCGTCCTGTCAGACGCCACTCAGAGCACCGGGGTGCCCCTCGCTGACTACCAGACCTTTGCTGTCACCACGGCAACAGCCCTGGTCATTGTGGTCAGCGTACAGGTGAATGAGCCCAGAGTGTTTTTTGCTTTCCTACAGCAACGCAACATTTAGCTGTCGTCTGTTCAGTTATTGTGTATTAACCGTGCAGTTCTCTGTATGATTATGTAGATCGCTCTCGACACAGGCTTTTGGACGGTTATCAACCATGTGTTTGTGTGGGGCTCCCTGGGCTCTTACTTCACCATCATGTTTGCCCTGCACAGCCAGACCCTCTTCAGGATCTTTCCCAATCAGTTCCACTTTGTCGGTCAGTTCCCAGCTCGTATTTGTCAAAAGAAGTCTGTGGGAGGACGTTTTAAACATGTCAATAATCCTGTATTATGAAACTTGACAGAAACAGAAAAATTTGGAAGTAAAGTTTAATCAAAATAGATTACTCTGAATAAATGTATTAAGTACATGTAGAAAGATAAAAGTATATTAAGACTGAATCAGGCAGAAGAATGTTAAATATACATTGAAATACAGTCAGTAAAACATGTGTAACACTGCTACCTGCTATGTTATTAGTCAAAATCTCCCAATAATATTGGCTCACTGATATTGGTAATATTGGTTGGGCTCTGTGGTCTGCCCACTCACACTTAGGCATTTCTTAATACACTGCTTGGACTTTATTGCAGTCATCTGCTGAAATCATTTCACACCATCATGTCTAATACCTGTGTGTATACAGTTTTGGTGAAAAGCTGTAGATTCCTAGACACACTTCTTTATTATACTTTATTTTTTTGTTTTTATAATATGTGAGTGCAGGTAGTGCCCAGAGCACGTTATTGCAGCCAGTCGTGTGGTTAACTATTGCATTGGCGACAGCAATATGCATAGTTCCAGTTTTGGCATTCCGCTTCCTCAAGGTGGACCTCAAACCTCAGCTCTCAGACACGGTGAGAAAACACACATAAACACAAAGTTTCTAACACTGATGTGCTCATCCTCGTCATTGCAACATGTGTCAGTGTCACTTCTTCCCAGTAGGTCAGCTTTAAACTGGTTTAAGCCAATGATTAACTGCATGCGCACATGTTTACCTGAGTGTGTATGCGTGTGTGTGTCTGAAATGATATTGATGAGTTCTGCTTACCGTCAGTGGCCTCTTGCACAGCAAATGGTCTGCAAATATTGATTAAATCAGTGTACCGTATTAGCAAAAGTTGCTTTTAGTAGACGAATGTAATGTCTCGTCAGTCAGTGTGTCTCAAGTCAGCTGGGTGTCCAACCAAAGCCACTGTCAGTGTGGTGTGAAGAAGTTCCTTTTTTAAATTTGTTTGTAGTTCTTCTGCAATAACTATTACTGGAAATAAAATTGAGTTGTGAAGTATCAGGAGTTTTGAGTTTAGAACAAGATTGAGGATCAGGTAGAAAAGTGGCAATGGAAGACAACTGAATTGCACAGTGATATACAGTGTGTATGTGCAGAACCAAAAAATATAAATACCACAGACATCATACACACAGACAGGTGGCAAACCATACCATCCCCTCTAAAGCTCACTAAAATACATGTTGTGTCTCATTTGTTTAAATTGTACAAAAAAAAGTTGGGTTACAGAAGTTTATGTGTCAGGCTATTTCTTGGCAAGATGCAGTGACCTGGACCTTCACTGGTCAACCTTGTCAAGAAAACGTGGCCCACATAACTACAACTTGTGGCTATTATGAAACATTTCTGGCATGTAAAGCATCCAAAAAATCCTCCACTGTGGGAGCGTGTATTTGAATGATTGAATGAGTGTGAAATAGGAACCACACAACAAATGTAATTTCACATTATCAGCTTTTCATTTTGCAGTCTCAGAATTTCGTATAACAATCTGTTCAGTTCAGCCCAAGACGAACTAACATGTCACTATTCCCCCATCTGTTGCTACTCCAGGTGCGCTACACTCAGCTAGTGCGGCAGAAGAAGCGGAAGCCGGTAGGTCGTAGTGTGGGAGGTACCTGGCGTGGGGCTGGCAGTGTGTCAGAGGGCCGCCTTGGTGCTCGCGGCGGTTCTAGGAGGTCAGGGTACGCATTTGCCCACCAGGAAGGATTTGGAGAGCTGATCACCTCAGGGAAGAACATGAGGCTCTCGTCTCTGGCCCTCGCCACTTTCGCCTCCAGACACAGCTCCAGCTGGATTGACACGCTCCGCAGGAAGAAACATACTCACACTCACACTCCCCCTAGCGCCTCTGGCGAGTGCAGCCCAGCAGCCAGTTGTCTATCGGGGTCAGTTCCGCCGCTCTCAAACTCCTCTTCCGTTTTGGGCGGCTCTCAAGATACACCCATCGAGGAGGAAACAGACACAGCACCCTCCCAAATCACGCAGACTGCTCTTGCTTCATCCACGCCAACCCCACCAGCTGTAGCACCAGCTTCAGAAGCAGCTGCACCTCAGGGCTCGGCCCAGGCCCCCAGTGCTGGTGTCCTCATCCCCACAGCAATGAGGTCCAATGGGGCAGACTCACCTGGAGGCTGGACGGTCACTCTGGGGACGATGCAGGTGAGCACACATTCATGTATCAACAAACGTGAGCCAGTTATAACACATCTAAAATCACAGACACTTCATTAGCTCTTCCTCTCTCCAACAGGAGGCTTTGTTTGGTCGAAAGGCTCGTGCCGCTGCATCCAACAGCCCGGGCCCATCCTCTGTTGCCAAGGAAACTAGCCAAATTGACTGAGACATTCAGAATAAATGGCGGAATAACTTGTTCACTACTGTCCATCACATGTTTGCACACACATATGGGATTTGTTGTGTGCTATAGAGACACCAAGAGCTCACAAACTGTTAAAATGCTACCAACTCAGTGCTCTTCTCTCTGTCTCCCAACCGAAACATCTGTAATAAATGAAATACATCCAAATCATAGGAAGAAGTGGCGCATCCTGACATGGACCTTGCCAACTATGAATTGGGATTTAAAGGTTATACACATGTTCCCACCATTCATATGATTACTGTGTTCATGACTGACTGGTAGACACCTGAGGGAAAGCAGCAGGTGCAGAAACAAAATATAACTTACTATTAATGGTCAAAAAGATGGTAATTAAAATCAGCAGCAGTGGGTTGAGTGAATAATAAGACTTTTAGCCAGTGAAGTGCAGGCATTATTATCTGTGTAAGTGTTTCCTCTGTGTTCACTATAGTTCTCAGTGAGAACGGTACTTTAAGTTACAGAAAACACTGCAGGACTGTAAAAGCTGGGTCCCTTTTCTCTCATTGATGTGTTTTCTTACTTGTTATCTACTTCACATGTTTTCCTTCCATTCTTTGCATCATATTGATGTGTTTTATAATGGCCTAGTTGAGTTGCACCTTATAGCAACCTCTCAGTGCTTCCTCTCCTCTCTGTAGTGTTTCATTTTTGTCTAACAAAGGGCCAGATCATGTTAATGTACCTCTGATGTAATGTCTCGTACCACCGAATGAACGAAGAAGGGAATGACAAGACAAACTGCCGTTGGCTCACTTTAGGTTATCCCGGGGCAAAGTGCAAAGGAAAACAAAGAAGCAGTAAGTGACATTTAAAGGCAGTTTGTCAAATTCCCAATCGCACATGTCAGCGTGTGTGAATGGCAGTGCTGTTTCATACTGTATACATACTGTACACTTCAGTAAAGTGCTTTATGATTTTATTTGTCCATGAACGAAGCTTGAAGGTGTTTGGGGATAATCATGCCTTAACAAAGCCAAAATCTTGGTCCTCTAAGCTCCTCCAGGTTCCCCATCCATTGCTCAAGTACAAAATCCCATCTGTGTTGTTTATGCCCCTGTTGAGCACTGACCCCTGGCCTGGACTGGGGTGAGATAATGATTAAGAGGAGTAACCAGAGGATTGGTATAACAGAAAACATGACAGACTGCTGACACGATCTGCTGAAGGCTGGAAATGGACAGTATTTGGCTCCATGCATTGTTTAAGCATGGGTCAGGTGTGTGGATGGAGTATGGAGCTGTTGAGTGCTGGTCAATAAACATGTCTCTCTTTCACACGAGAGAAACACCGTGTCCATGCAAATGTCTTTTCAAGTAGCAGCCAGAGCGTGAGGTGGAAATGATTATGTCTTTTTCTTTGGTGGCATAAATACCTTTTATTTTTGGAGTTTCTCATGTTGCACGATCGCTGTACAGTAGCCAAGGTGAGGTGAAAGAAAATACAAACGCTCTCCTTATCAAGGTTATAACAGGTTAAAACACAGTGGAAGTAAAAGTATCAAGAGTGAAGTGCACATTTGCAGAAAAAATGTGGCCTTTGGGTGTTTTCCTATCATGTTGCATAATTTAAACTACAGCAATGCTTTATAATCTATTAGATCACCATAGTATATAATCCGAATTCAGTGTACCATTACAGAAAAATCATAATAACACAGTTTGAGACAGTACATGCTGTTAAATAATGTGTTTTAAGTCACTTGCTGAGTATGACCGATTTTAAAAATAAATATAATCGCAGGGCTAAGTTGAGGGTTTTTTTTTTTTTATTTTGACGCTTCGGAGGATTTCCTCTGTGTAACGAGCTGAACAAGGGGAAGAGAGCCGGGATTTCACAATAACGGGTCTTACGAGGGGTGAGAGCGCTGCGAGCAGAGGAAGCCGGTGTCTGCGCTGTGAGCGAGGAGTTTGGAGGGAGTCACGTCCAGCCCCCCCTCCCCGATGCCGTGCGCCTCTCACTGATCCCGACCCCGAGATCCGCTCGCTAAAATGCGGCTTTTTCTCCCTTTGCTGAGTTTTCTGTGTTTCACCGCACCGGTCCGCGGCGTTTTCGAGGGAGCCTGCCTGAAGAAAGGTGAGAACTGATACGTGTCGTTTGTCCTGCCTGTAGGTTTGCCAGGGGAGGAAAGTGGTCCAACTAAGTACGTTTACTTGAGTGATGTACTCATTAACACCCTAAGTAAGTAGGTGGAAGTAAATGTTCAGCTACTTCACTCGAGTTTTTCTGCTGTTTAATCCTTCTAGTCCGTCAGTCTACATCTCAGAGGGAAATATTCTGCGTTTTTCTCCATGACATTGATCTTACAGCTGGAGTCACTCTGCACATTCAGGTTATTAATACAACGTGGACCTATATTTTAAAAAAATGCTGTGTGATGATATATTAGCATAAGATACAAACTTTATTGATCGAGGGAGGCAAATCCACAGCTGAGAAGTGTTGGAAATGGTGACTCATGTGTAGTCTAACTGAAGTAGGACCGTCACTTTGCTGAAGCACTGGTGGTATATCACCAGCCACTTTTCCATATCAGCTCACTCACACTTATTGTGACAACTCAACTCACTGGACTGTATTTTATTGTACACTCCGCCGACCCCCAGCTCATAATAGTGCAAACGCTGCAGGCTTTTTCATCAGTGGCACACAGGCCCACTCTCCATTGTGTTGCCTCATTTGTTGACAGACAGTGACTCATTTAAATAATCATTTAAAATAAAAATCGAGATAATATCTTTAAAAAGAATTTTAAAAAATCTGTTTACTTATTTCTACAATGCTGTATTACTATTTTTACCAAAGTAAAATATCTGGTACTTCTTCCGCCACTGTTGTAAACCAGTAACATAAATGTACTTTTCACACTTATATATTCCTAATTCACAGTAAAGAAACTCTGATGGTTTTATAGGTAAAAAGAAACAAGCAGAGAAAGATGCAGCAGGGAAGCAGGTGAGGTGGAGATATTTAATAATTGTGTAATAATAGTAATAATGATATTGTCAGTCTGTGACAGAGAGCAGTTTACACCTCAGATTGGGAAAGAAGTAAAAGAATATTAGTATTTCTATGAGGAAAATAAGTGTTCAATCTGCTACAGCAGTTTCACACTAAACGCTGGGTGCAACAGTGAGTTGGAGGGGGTCTCACATTGTGCCACTGAACATCCGTCAGTTTTATTTTAACCTTTAAACTGAGACTGTTTCTAACCAAAGAGTTGTTGAACTGAGCCCTGAGAAAGGTCAAAAAGGTGTCTGAGTGAAACATGTTTTCCTTCGTGAATGACTGTGAATGTTTGTTGGTCGATTAAAGAATGGAGTGTTCCCTTGTGATTTGAGAAAATTATCCTACTAAAGCTGAGTAAACTATTTAATGATCACATTGATGCAGCAGTAGTATTACTATAAAACATCAGATATTAAGTAAAACATTGACAGGTGACAGTTCACTGCACCATGAGTACTTTTACTTTTGGTGCTTTTAGTACATTTTGCTAATAATACACACTCAAGTAAGGTGTGGTATGCAGAACTTTCATTTGTACTTGTGTTTTAACAGTGTGTTGTATTTGTACTTTTACTGGTTTGAGGGATCTGAGAACATCTTTCAACACTGGTCATTGACAGCATGAGGACAAGTCAAAAACATGGAGTGTTTTTGTTTGCTTTGTGGTCCTTGTTGTCACCAAGAAGTGTGACTCAGATGCTTCTCATTTTTTCTCACATCTGGAGATAGGATTAATCAAAGCACCGTGATGAAACTGTTCTCTGCAGCTTCCTGCTTTGATTGCGGGTTCTCTTTTTTTAATGAGCACCTCACAGATTGTATTTCGCCATCATATTAACAGAACCTGAAGTATGATATTATTTCCAATTAGTGCAGTTTGATATTTTCATTTAAATCTATACAGAACACTGTTTAAATAATCTGTGCTTTCATTCTGTGTTGTTTCACATTGAAATAGTTGTTTTGTAAAACATTTTATCATTAGGGTCACCCAGGACACAGACTCTTAATTGTTTCCAAATTAAGGGTCTGACTTCCTTTCTACTATTTCTACTATTTGTACAAACAACTCTTTTCCTAGTGGTGGCTGCAGGAGGTCGAGTGAACTGCCAGCTAATCGTCAGGTTGGCGGTTTGATCCCCAGCTCCCCTTGTATGCATGTTGAAGTGGCCCTGCGCTGTGCCATCGGTGTGTGTGCATGCCAGAATGATTAGGTTAGCTCCTGATAAGATAAGATATTATATAAAAGATTATCTTATCTTATCTTATCTTATCTGATGGGCAGGCTGGCACCTTGCACAGAAGCCACCATCATCAGTGACTGTGTGTGTGAATGGGCCAATAGCATGTAGTGTAAAGCGCCTCGAGTGGTCCAGAAAGGCGCCATATAAGTGCAGTCCATTTACCATTTGTACATGCTGTCATCACTGGCCAACCATCATCTGCTATGCTTCTAACCTTTAGCTGTGTTTTGTGTTGTTGAACTGGACTAAAAGTGTTAGAGTGGGTTATGAGACAAAAAATCTTTAATCTTTTATTTAAAAATCTTTTATTTAAAAATCTTTTAATTATCCAAATTGTTTGTGCAACAGGTAAGGAAAACTCTTCAGTAAGTAAATGTATAAAACCTAACCTGGCCTCTCTCAGATGCAGAGCCCTGATTTTCCATGTCTAATTTCACAGGGAAAAAACAGGGGACAGAGTAAGTGGGAGAAAGGGAAAGGACATGTGTTTGCACTGGCAGGAGGTCCAAACAGGAGGCTGTAAACACAAATTCAACTAAGGCTAGTCTCAAGTTATGCTTGAGTTTTGAATATGGTCAGAAAATCTGAATAATTAGGGAACGTCAGAAATGTAAATAGGTAAAAGATGACATGTTTAAGGTCAGAAATAGAAATAGCAAAGGAGAGAGACATATTGAAAGAGGAAGTTCAAAAGGAGTTGGTAATTTTGGTTATGCAACGTTGCATCCTATTTTTGCTGTGCTTAGTCGACCGCAACCAATACTCAAGAAGTTGTAAATTTGTACAAAATACTGTATGGATGTACAGTAAATAACTCACGACAGCCAGCATATAGAGTAGTTTATATTAATAGTATAAATCATGTTTTTGTTTGTTTTTCTGTGCAGAGCCTCCCCCTGATGTGTTGGTTTTATCCCCGGGCAGTAAGTTATCTATGACCTGCAGCGGTGATGTGTGGGTGAACGAAATAAAGGTCACCATAGTCAGAAACGGCTCAAACCGAAACACGAGAGGGATTTCTACACATGCAATTCCAGCCACAGCAAACGTCATAAGCAACACCGGAGTTTCAGTGAAAAGTGACAAACCCACTGTGGAGCATGGCCGAAGTGAGGGATACCACTCTAATCCCACTGAGGCAGGTGAAAGCAGAAGCCTTGGACACACAGATACGGGATACACTGCTTCTCCCACCTCTCAGATGGCCCCTCTGACCAGCGTGGGCAGGCCACTAAGGGCCTATGTGACGGATGATGAGGATGATAATGAGGAGGAGGAGGAAGAGGAAGGGAGGGAAGGGAGCAGGGTAACAAGAGGCATAAAGTCGAGGCATCAGTGGAAGCGAGACGAGAGGACAGTGGGAAAAGGAGACAGAGACTGGGGAGGAATTGTATTTGAGGAGAGAGGGACTAAGCTGTCTTTGTCCTCGGTCAGGCCAACAGACTCTGGGAGGTACACGTGTTATTACAGAGGCAGAGAGAGGTTCTCCCTAAAAGTAATCGTTGCAGGTGAGTCAAAACCTGATGTGTCGATTTGATTTGACCCATGGAATATTTGTCCTTTGTTCATTTCAACATTTGTAATGAATACATATGATATAACATAAATATATATATATATATATACACACATACACACACACACACACACACACACACACACACACACACACACACATATATATATATATATATATATATATGATAGATAGATAGATAGATAGATAGATAGATAGATAGATAGATAGATAGATAGATAGATAGATAGGAAATATAAAACAATGTATTGAGAAAGACATTGCAAAGTGAATAGTATCCCACATTTCGAATGTAAGGACTGTTGAGATTAGTGGGATGGTGACACTCATCTGGCTCAGTTTACTGCTTCTCTCTGTTTTACATCATTGGTGATTGAACATCTTTTGAGTTTTTGATTGTTAGTTGGGCAAAACAAATATCATTAGAGTGTTATGGGCGTTTTTCATTACTCTTAAAACAACCAATCTAAAAGTAACCAAAATAATCATTGATCATAGCTCCAGTCCTGCAAGTGAAAGTGAGTATGATGGTGAATAAGAGTGATCTGCAGTTGATGTAGATATATTTAGGAAAGATAATGATTGACTGACTGGATGAACAAAACAAATGCTCAGTATCGCTGTGTGTCTGCGTGTCTTCTGCACATGTTAGATCCTCCAGAGCGTCCCCACCTGTCCTGCTACAAAAGGTCACCCAGCAGTAAAATTCGTTGTGAGTGGGAACCTCAGCAGCCTGTCACTTTACTGCCCACTTGTTACCTGTTACTCAGAAAAGGGTAAGGAAAAACACCAACATTTTAACTAACAATGCTATACTCTACATGATAACATAATATGATATAGTGTCATTGACATTATAGCCATGTAAGCACATCATAACTGCAGCATAACTGAAGAGTTGATGATATATAATAAAAAATGTGTTTCGAGCCAGTTTACGAGCAGTACTGATGTAAAAAAACCTTTAACAATGTTACAAACTATAATTTAGATGTTGTTTTTTTTTTTAATCCATGTACAGCTCACCTGTCAGTCACACAAGGTGTGTTAGTAGCTCCCAGTACTATATCAAATATTTTTATACAATATGTGCAGTAAATTATTTTATTTATTCTTTTTTACATGAATGGATCATCATGGATTATCCCTTATTATTAAAACATTTTTTGAAGAAAAGGTCTGCTCGCTGCTGAAATTTTGCAGTTGAAACATTAAGAATAGTTGAATGGAAGGACTAAGAGACGTGTCAGAGTAAGACCTGGATTAAGTAGAAAAAAATTATGTTTTTATCTTTCACATCTTTGTGTCGGTCCTTTCTCTCTCTTTCCTTCTTTCAGCCTGATGGACACATTCCTTCTGTTCAATTGCTCATACTCAGCTCGGCGCTCCCGTTTCTGGTGTGCTCTGGACTATGTCGAGGATGATCGGAGAGTCCCTCATATGGCCTACCTGTGCGCTACGAGTATGGCAGGCAACGCCACCAGCGAGCTGCTGCACTTCACACCTTTTAGCATCTGTAAGGGTTTGTCTAGGCCGGTGTGTGTCATGTGAGTGTTTGGTCTCTTGAAAAGGCAATTAAAGCGCCCTGCAGCTGCACTCACTATATTCCATCCTGCCTCCCTCAGTGAAGCCCGACCCTCCATCGAATGTGAAGGTCCTACCGATGGAGGGACAGGAGAAGAAGTTGATGGTCACCTGGCGTTTTCCGGTTTCCTGGAAGTCTCAACAGAACCTTTATTATCTAAGCTATGAGATCAAATACAAACCTGTCATATCCCCAATTCACCATTATCAGGTGTGTGCTGGAAGACAGTAAGGTATTGGGTATTCATGCATGCGGGGCAGTTTTCACACTTTGTTGGTGTGTGTGCGTTCAATTTTCACAGATCAGTAATTCAGTGCCCTTAGACTTAGACTTAGACTTAGACTTAGACTTTATTGATCCCTTTGGGATGACTCCCTCAGGGAAATTTACGTTTCCAGCAGCATACAGGTAGAGAAGTACACAGATGAAAAATAAACAGTAAATACCTTAAAATACAAAATATAAAATATAAAGAATGGGAATAAAATACTATAAGTAAATAGAAAGAGCTGAGAGCTGGTGGCTTTTATGGCCTGAAACAGTAAAACACAGAGGCAATGTTATATCTGCATGTGTTTATGTAGGTAAAAAGCTGTGACAATGTCCACCGCTACATTATCCCTGATGCAATGCCTGGCGTTGAGTACATGGTGCAGCTGAGAGCCAAAGATGAATTTGAAGGCCAGTGGAGTGTCTGGAGTACACCTGTATGTAACAGCAGTTGGATAGGTAAATATACATGCACACACACATACACACACATAGAGGGGAAAAAAAGACAATATCAAAGCATTTCAAAATTAGATTGACTGACGCTGTTCTTAGTAGGTAGTACGATTTTAGAACAATGTAAGTGCAACAGTAAATCATCATACTTTATCACCTTAGTAATACACGATCCACAATAGACTGACAAACGTAATCAGGACAACCGGAAGAGGCAAGTCTCCTGTTTCCTTCCCATACGATTGGGTTTTCCAAAGACACTGTGTGTAAAAACATCCTCCCATACATACATGCTTTCACCCCTTCCAGTTGTGCTTCTCTTGATCTCTGAAAACATTTACATAGTCCATCGTCTGTCAAAATAAAGGACCTCCAAAATATACTGAAGAAATTACCTAAGTACCCTGTCAGCAGAAATACATAACAACTCCTCTGGTTTAGAGACATTAATTTACTTTCAGATCAGAGAATTTGCCTTACATATAATACTTTATAATACAGTCTAACAGGTTTGGAAAAAGACTTGCATTTGCACTTCATGTGCAGGTTCTGTCTTATAAGGAGATTCCCACACACTTATTTCTGACATCTGTTGAATCAGTAACAACAGCAGGAGATCTTCTTCTCTATGCTCACCCGTCAGTGTTCTTTTAAAATAAAATGATGTTGGTCCTTATGAAGATCTTTTCCCTGAAGACATTCTGTAGGAATCAAGACATTTGACGTACTTCTTAAATAAGTGTTTAATGCAAAAATATTGTGTGGGAAGAAAAAAATCTAGTAAAAGTATAAACTCACAGATGTTTGTCTAGATCAATGGTGAACCCTTTAAAACAAAGCACTGTCTACTTGTAACCCATTGTTACTGGTTGTACAAGTCAACCCAAAGTTTTTATTCCATTTTATTTTTAGAAGCTTAAAAAAGATAAGATCAGATCATAATTTCGTGTAGCAGAAATCTGTTTTGTTTTTGTTTTTTTGGCTGATCATCAGATTTGTCTTGCAAGGGGGGAAACACTGATGTAGATACTGCATCTACAATATTTTACTTTTCACAATTTTGTCCTGTCTGGATGAAAATTCTGCCTCAGGGGCTTCCTCTTTGTCAAAGTCTGTGATAACATATTGTCTGTTTGGTTATCTCTTTCTTCAGCTCCAACAACAGACATGTTGCCGACGGAGGATCTCACTGCCTCGATGGTAAGAGTCTCAATGTGTCGTTTGCTTGAGAGAAAATCATTAATGGCCTCTCTTCCAGTGCTGCGTACAGTATTCATCGTTGTCCTACCTCCAGTGTCTCACCATGTCTCGTGTCACTTTACCAGGAGGGGTCCGGCACAGATATGCCTGATGGTAAGCTAGGTAGCAGTCAGCAAAATATTTAGATTAATTAGATGTGTGTGTGTGTTTGTGTGTGAGATAAGGGGGTGGGAAAAAAAAGAGTGAGAGGGAACTTTTGTGTTGGTAATGTTATTAGTGCGAAAATCCCCTCTGCCCCACTGGGTTTTAACAGGAAGCCATGTCTTCATAATAACTGAGGCTCAACAACGAAACAAGCCACAGGAAACATGGCTCAACACACCTATCTCTCTCCACACACACACACACACACACAATAAGTCACACCCAAACATATACTTGCATGTATGTTATTAAGCTCCATTAGGATTTCTCTCAGTCTTTGATTCAGATTCTGGACAAGTGGATGACAGAGTGACTGTGCCACATCCCGTCCTGTGGATCTCATTTTCATTTGCTGTCCTGTCAGTCATTTTGGCTGCCTCCATATTCAGGTAGTGGGACATGCCCTTGTTTTAAGTATGTCCATATTTGCTTGCTGTATAATCAACATGGTTGTGTTTATAACAAGTTACTAGGGTGGGCATCTTTGATTTCAAACCTCAGCAGATCATTTCAACTTCTCTCTTTTTTTTTCATTTTCAGACACAAGGACAGATTCATGTCTAAGCTCCACAGTCTGAGTGTAGTCACCCAGTGTGGTGACACGCTTCCACCTCCGACTCCGCCATCTGCCCCGACAGCCCCAGAAGCTCAGGCTCTGGTGATGCTGGCCCCTCCGCGTTACAAAGAACCCCCTCCGAGCGAAGTGGAAGAAAGGGAATACAGGGAAGAGGACAACGAGGAAGACCAGGCAGAGGAGAGGATGGAAACCATGCACTTTAACAACACAAGTTATTTTTTCCTCCAGCAGCAGTGAGGACGAGGCAGAGGGGGACTGTCGGATTGTTGTTTTCATGTCAGTCACAGATGACAAAATGATATGAGACTTATATTTTTTTATTGTTCTCCAATGAGCTTCTGCAAAGCAAAACCTCGGGAACAGCTTGTATATTTGTCTCTCTCTCTAACTCTCTAACTCTATCTCATGCCTGAAATACCTCTAAAGTACATTTTTGATGTTGTATTTGTCTTGAGGGCGTCCTTTTAGCTACTCTCTCATACGTCTGTGCCAATTTAAGGTCCTGTTTGTATATACTTTTGTCAAGGTTTTATCAAATATGTGACTCACACCCCACCCTTTCAGTTTCCACATATTATTTGCGAAAGAATCAGAAAATGTTCAAACCCATTGTCTTGTAGAGTTTGTGTGTTGCTCCAAAGATGGATCAAAGAATCCAAAAAAGACACATCTGTCTGGATTATAAACTGTGCAAAGCTCCAAGACTATTTAACACTGAAGCATTGACATGACACATGCCTGAAAGTGGGTCATGCTTCATTATTTGAATCTTGAGGCTCTGTCATGAAGTGAGGCCTCTGTGCCAGAATAAGTCCTAAATTGAGTTATTAATTGAATAAAATCAAATGACCACTATTCTAGCAGAGAAAGTGAGGAGATGTGTTCACATTGGACAGGGAGGAATGCCTTTGCCTTAATCTAGCCATGAATGGAATCTAAACAACAAAAATGATAATATAGTCAAATTGAAACCACCCAGCCTATGACAAAGACCATCACGTATCTGCCAAAACAAAAACAAAAAACAAAACGTGGATTCATTTTGTACAAAACAACAGACAAATAAAGTTTTTTTTAACTGTGTTGTGCTGCCCCCTGGCGGACGCAGCCGTGAGTAGCTGGAGGCCGTTTCCATAGCAACGGCCGAGTCACTAACAGGTGACCATTTGTTTTTTAACATGGTTTTTTTAACTAACTGAAAGATATCGACAGACAACGAAGTAAGACCAACATTTGCAGAGAAACCATGGCCGGAAAAGACGAAGCTTTGACGAAGCTGGACGTCGGCGTCCTGAGCGCAGAGCAGCAGGAGAAACTGCGACAGTTCAAGGTAACGCTGAAGCTAACAACACACACCAGCCAGACGGCAAACAACAGCTTCGTTTGTTGGCTGTTTATGTGGCCTGAACATACATTTCCTTTATTTCTACACTTAGATCAAGACGAGAATCAACAACGAGAAGTATCTGAGGTCGCACCCGGAGGTGGAGGTGCTGATAGGAGACTTTCTCAGGTTAGTTCGTGATAAAATAAAAAAAAGACTGAGAGCAACAGGCAGCAGGTGTCAGCTAGCTTAGCTCACTGTGTCTGTTTTTGCATGGTCTGAGATGAGAGGGAAATCCAAGAAGCTCCAGGTGTCAGTATGAAAGCTCAAACAAATCCATCTGAGTAACTGAAGGACAACGATCCAGGACAAACATCTGGATGTGATCTAGTGTCTCCCCTGCTAATAGAAACTGTACTGTCTTTCATTGCTAGTTGTATTTAGTTTGTAGTTATGATAAATCAGCTGATAAACAATCCATGCAGCCTAAAGTGAGGTGCACTCAGTGACAGGAGCACTGCATTCAGGCTACATGTGTGGCAAGAAGAAAGAAAGTAAACATAGAAATATCTTCATCTCTTATACAGTTTTTTTTTTTTATTTTAAAAGTTAGAAGAATTTCATGCTTAAAGATCTATACGTGAAAGCGTGATCGCATAAAGTTTTATGCAGTTTTTGAAAGAAAGAAAGAGTTTGATAGGCGAATAGATTCAGGCAAACCTTTTCAGTAGATGTAACCTTCCACCACCTGCTCTTGGATTAAATTGATCTCTGCTGCTGAACAAAAACCTGTCTTACTTTTAATGTGTTTATTTTTTAAAGATGGTGTAAAGGTCAGAATTTGTAATTGTACCTTCAAAAACATACTCTAAGTTGCTGTGTATGTAACCTATTTTACTCTACACATATTACATAAAGGTCTGACTGCTTGCCAGCTAAAACACACAGTGTGGTGCTTCATTTAATAAGATTTAACTACATGTATTCAATTGCAAACAAACAAAATAACTCTAATTTATGTCTGAGCAACTGTTAAGTTAAAGGGCCTTTATGCAGCCTCTTGTAAACACTATGATGAAACGTTCAAAGGGCAGTGTCGCCTTAATATAAATCATACTGTAGTTGTATAGTTACGATTCACATTTCCTGTCTGCCTCTCACAGTGATGTGCTTCTTAAAAGGCCTGCTGACATCCGTGAGTTCGCTGCAGGTGAGTTGGGCGCAAACACACACACACACACGCATAAAGTGGTCGGTTGTTCATTATAATGTTTTGTACATCACATGTTTGTTTATGAAGTAATTTAATTGGACTGGTTGTAAAGTAAAGTAAAATGCATTATTTACTGTGTGTAGTGTAAATTTAAAGATATTTTGAATACACTGTATATTATTTCATATTTTTCATTCTTCTAATTGTAAAGGCCAAAACATTTATTCATCATTGTCCACCACAAGATTGTATAACAAAATTCAATTTGATGTGACACATTTTAAAGAATTTAAATTCAAAATCCTGCCGCTGTTGGAACATCAAAAAAATACGAGAGACATATATGAGAGCCTAATCCTTTGAATGCACCTCAGATAGAGTAGTTGCTGCCAAAGTAATAACTAACGGGGACCTGGCTTAACAATAATGTTAACACACACAAGCATAATCTTACCCACTAACCACTGTCAATGGGCTTTTTCAGATCACTTCACCAACCCAAACCTTCATCTGGTCATTGGCTCCAAAATGCAAGGGCACAGCGACATGGAGTGAAACACACCCAACAACCATGGTGCCTCTTGTTTGTGTCCTTCTCTGTACAGAGCAGCACATGCACGGATTTCAGTAAAAACAAAGACGCTTGAGACGTTTGTGTCAGTCCACAAATTGTTCAAATGAAAGCATTTTTGTCAAATTGCAATCGTACTTATGCATGAAGCCAGCTAATAAGGACCATGCTGAAAGATGCTTCTAATGAGCGTGATTAAAGGTTAATGAGAAAAGGATGTCCTGAGGGGATTGCACGAACAGCACACTGCACTGGTTGTTACATCACCAACATAATTGTGAAAGGGATGAACTGAACACAGGAGTTGGTGTTAACTGCTTGCAGCCACCCTTTCCAGAGTCTTTGCAGTCTGCTTTGTTGTTTTTTGTGAGTGGACACACTGTGGTCTGCATTGACCTTGATAAGGACTCAACTACACAGACTAGTAAACATGTACTATTTACTTCACTTGTTAATTTAATGATAAAGCTGCAAACTATTTCCCCCTTTTTAGAAATATTAAATATTCTCAGTCCAGTCTCCCGTTTTTACTTTGGTGTCATTTTGGTTTCTCCTTTTCCTTTTCTATGTGTCATATTTCTTTTCGTGCCACTGGAAAATTAGATTCACATCTGTGTGGATAATTAAGATTAAAAGAAAAAGAATACGTGCTTTCAGGATCACATCAATGAATTACGTTAGCCTCCTTACTTTCTTTGTTGGATTTGACATTGGGAGGCCATTCAGGAGTCACTGTTTGCCAGCGCTCTCCATATGGAGCATGAATAGTGCTTTTTAATGTGTGTGTATCTTCCTTTGTTTGGTTGTTTGTTTTTTGGTTGAGTAAGTCTATTTCGGACGATGCTGCTCTGTATTGGGTTGTGATGTGTGTGTATTTAATCAGCCCATTAATATTTTCCAACTTTTGTTTGAAGTGTTGTATGAGCTGAGGAATAATCAAAAATAAATCTCTTCCAATCAAGACTTCTTGCACTGTGTCAGATTTACATGTCTACGTCGGGTTTAATGGTAAAAATCTGAATAAAAGCTGCAGTTTCCAACCTCTCACACAAACACACACACACACTGTCATTTTAATACTGTGCACCTGCTTTGACTCATTTGAGGACAGGTAACCTCCCAGCCGACTCACATCAGTCGTGAGCGAAAGGCGGAGGAGCAGCACATCACTCATCACTTTGTCTACATTCCTGTTATAAATTACCACGGAGCAGGCGCAGATTCTGTAAGTAAAAATTAATTTGTACATATGTCAATAAGTTTATTTTGTTTTTTGTTTTCAGTCTTTGTGATGTGTTGAAAGTTTCATGTATGCAATTATGTTGAAGCAGGTTAAAAATGGTTGAAAATAGCACAATAGCTACATATATGTGTTTTTGTATGTTGTAATCACTTGTTATTTTGTATGTTTTAATTAATCAATTTTTCATGACCGGTTGTTAACTGTGACGTTATATAACCAGGAAGTAGATTATTAGACTTTAAAATCTCACTGGGCATTACAAGAGACTATACAAAGACTTGGATCAATGTGGTGTTAAAGAAATAGTTATCATCTTATTGATATGTTTTGTTTGTCATTTGACATATTTAAAAGAGAAGTCAAATTAGTGGAAAGTAAGCAAATTGAATGACAGCAAAAATACCAACATGCAAATGTTTTAGAGGGAACTTCCAATACATGAGGAGCAATGAGGAACACAAACATGTTGGTGCAGAGGTGGTGGTGGAAGAGAAGACGCTGAAAAAATGTAGTTCCACTGTACATCGTGTGCATTATCAAACCTGTTTTTCATAGCATGTTATTCTCCAAAGTCCACAGAGCCTCCCATAGGATGACTAACACAGATGGTAACTAAGGAGGTATGATCACAGATCCTCAGAGGAGGAAGTATGTCAGAAAACTGGAGGTGGCTCGCATGGAGACGGGTCCCATAACAACTAGAGACCTATTAGCACGGAGGCTCACAGCCTATAAAGAAAAACTTTTTTGCTGTCATGAAAAAAAAAAAAAAAATATATATATATATATATATATATATATATATATATATATATATATATATATATATATATATAATATACATTCCCACACTTTCTGTCATCAGACAGACGGGCAGGTGTGTTTACCATGGCTCCAAAAGATGGAAAATATTTCTATCTACTAATTGCCTGTGCAGCCTTGGGTAAGCAGCAACTCCGTTAACATCATTCCTTATAACTGGCAAAAATGCCTGCATGCTGTGTAATGTATGTGCACATAAATATCTGTCTTTTCATAATTATTCACTTGTTCAGTTCATGGGATGCCTGAAAAGACCACAGACTTCAGAAACATGGCCAAAAAACTGGTATGTAATTTCCCGAATACTTGTTTGCTTTGAAGTTGATCCTCATGTGGAAGTATTCTGACGCATTTTCAAGCCCTATACTATTTCAATTTCTTTGCTGCCATTTCTCTTTGACTATTTTTAATAAATATTATTTCTATGGTAGTCATATGATTATCTTAATATTGTCTTTCCCATTAGATGTCTAATGTGCTGCAGGACTACAGCAATGAATATATGGATACAGTCATCATATTTTGTTCATTAGTAGTAATTGTAGTGGAAATCACATCCTTTTATTTCATGGTCAGAGAAGGTAAATTGTCTGAAAATGGTGAGGAAATAAATCAGAGAACGCATAGTGGCTCAGCAATTGTACACTCTTCTCATCTTTTTATTCAAATCAGCACAAACAAAGCCTCTATTTCCATTCTGTCACAAAGAATAAAATGGTTTTGTACTAGGACCTTCCTGTTACTTGAACACCCTTTGTATCTTCACATTAGTGGCTGCTCTCATCTGTCTGTTCAACACCACGACTGTTACAGTTGGGCCTATATCATGTTTTACTCTGTTGTAATTGTTGCAGCAATCTTTTTTATGTGCTGTACAGTATAAAGAACTGTTGACCAACTGATATGACTGAGTATCTTAAACATCTGATAAGTTTGTTTTTTTCATCAGATGAAGAAGTGCCAGGAAGAGGGTGAGGAAACTCGCAATGTACTTTTTTATTAAATGAATTTGTGTGTGTGTGTGTGTGTGTGTGTGTGTGAGAGAGAAAGAGAGAGAGAGAGAGAGAGAGCAGGGGAGAGGAAAAAGATGTCATTGAATGACTTTTAAAGCTCAAAATTCACATTCAGATTTTGATCTCTTTTGCAACATTAGACAGAGATGAATGTCTGTGCAAATCCTGATCCCAGTCTGAAGTATATGCATGTTTGAGTGTTTGTTGGCATGCATTGTCTGTTACAATTAATTTATACATGGAGTATGGAGTATGGAGTAAATATGGATATGTTACAGGACACCCAGTGCCTAAGATGATGCTGCTGAAGACTGTCTTCAATAACAGGTAGATGTGTAAGAGTGCATCTCTGTGTGTGTCTGTGTGTGAAAAAAAGTGATTTATATTTCCACCACAATTTTTGAGAACTACAGAAAGTTCCTTAAAGCAGGAATTTTTTAAGCTTTTACAAAAGTTAAGCCATTTTTTCATGAAGATACATATTTGCTATAATCTGCAAAAATGTGAGAAAGGATCAGTTATTGTCACACCTTAAACAAGGTGTTATACTCAGCTGCTTCAGTAGACCTGCTCAGCGGGCGACATTAGAAGACATACTGTGTGAAGTCATACTTTAAATATGAAGCAAATTGGTCTGTGTTGAATTTTACTTTAAAACCATTTTTATTCACCAAACAATAATCTCCGCTCTCATTTCTCTGTCAGTGACTTGCCTATGGAGGAGAGAAACTCCGGCCAATCCAACACCCCCCTATCCACTTTCCTTAACGTCCTAGATTCAGTGACTTCTGTCAAAGGCCGGGTCCTCTTGGATAACCCAGGCAAAATGGTGTGAATGCTCTCACAGCCAGGCATCTAAGCAACAATTATTGGGGTTTTTTTTATTTATTCAGAGCATTAAAACTGTTATCTTAACAGACATCTTTATTAGTTTTTACCTGTCTTTCACAGCACACATTAATTTTTTTTCCTCTCATCTCTTTCTAGACAACCAAGATGTGGAACTGCAGCCATATTTCAACCATGATCAAGCTGATGAGGAACTCCTCTGTCAGTACTTCCTGCTAATGCCAAGATCTCAAGATAAGAGAACATAATGCACACAGTAATGCCACTCTTTGGCAGTCTAATGATTCCTGCCATCTCTCTGATTCCCTCAGGACTCATGTTACATGCAGGCATTTTTGGCCCCTCTGTCCTGGGAGACTTTGATCACACAGAGTGAAAACAACATAAACTCGGATGACTACGACACGCTGTTGTCGGCTGCCAAACCTGTGGTGCAAGATATGTCTTTTAATGGAGTGAACCTTCCAACCAAAGCAGAGCAGCAAAATGTGAAAAAGATGTGAGTATGCTTTTATGCAATTTCTCTACTATCTTGTGGCTTTTTTTGGTTGTAATTGTAAAATTGGTTGTTGGTTCCAGGATGAAACTGATGCAGGAGGTGTTTAATCCCATGCCTGAAAACCAAAGGACTCTTGTGGCAAAATGGGCGAAAGAGCAGATCACCCAGAACAACTTCAACTGTACAATGAAGCCATCGTCTGAGTCAAGAATGAGTAAGACATTGGTTAAGCCCATCATATCAGAAACCACTCTCTAAAATCATGTATTAAGATACACTTAACATCAATATTTATGAAAATTCAGATAAATTCATACTGTTACACGAAACAGAAAGAGGAAAAAAATAAATAGGGCAAAGAACCTTTCAAACTACTTCTAAAGTAGAAACGGTGAAAAGTACTTAAGAGATGAAGACACTGCAGAGACAGAAAGGAAGAAAAAACAGAAAAAAGCCAAAGGAAAAGGTTAACAAAGTGGCTGAAATAAGAAAATACTACACAGAGAGAGAGGAGAGCTAGGAAGAAGAGTGAGAGGTAGACAAGCAGAAGGCAGTCTTGTTCTATGCAAATTATACAAAACAAGCGGAGAGTTGTTTCATTGAAAAACAACGCAGGCATGAGAAAATGTGCAACAAGGACAGTGGCTTAGAACAGCGATGCATTGTTTGTGAAAGTGTGAATAAGTGATCTGTGTTTGCATGTGTCTGTGCCACACTTATTTGCAAGCCACAGTATGTGTGTTTGCAAATGTGTTTGTTCAGATTTTTAGATTGGATATTAGGAAATCATGCAAATTAAAGGTCAATGGAGCACGTGGATCCTCACAGCAAACACCAGACTTACCCCTAAAAAAATGGGTTGGGGAGCTGGCTTGTTCCCTTATTCTTTTCTGATCTCACTTTTCTGTTAGTTACAATTGTGACTTGTAAAGGCATCATTTATTCTATAGTGTCGATGGAGATCTGCAAACCTTCGCTGAAATGGCTGGACATGGATGCCCTGACCACTTTTGGACCTTACATTGCCGATTTAGCACCAGACGATGTTGATTCTTCTCCCAAAGAAAAGGTGACAGGAGGAGGGGGGGGTGGACACAAAGACGGACAGAGAGCCAATGAAAGTGGGAATAGCAAATAAAAATAGTTTATTTATGAGACCTGGTGTCACTTTCTCTCCTAGCTGTGTCAATTCTTCAGCTCGGCAAAGTTCAAATCCGCCACAAGTTCGGTCCCCAAGATGAATCCCAGCCTCGCCGCGAGGTTCCTCGAAAGATTTCAAGACTGCTTCAGTGAGAAGGGGGAGTTTGAAAAGAATGTGGACAAGTGTGTATTCATGCACGAATGTGTGTATTTTCATGCATAATATCTCTATATCAGCTGGCAAAGGATCTACCCTTCTATAATTCATTATTAAGATAAATTCAGGTTTTTCAGATTTTCCTTGCTGAATATTGCTGATACAATTTAAATGGTTGGAATAATTGTTTTTTTCCTTTTAACCTCCTCAGACTTGGCACACTGGCCTGTCATTATTATGCTGCACCAGAATTGTCCCCTGAACTCAGCAAGAAACTCCTGTCCGAGCTTAACAACTGTGACGACTACAACAACCCCAGGATCAAAAAGGTATCACTTACCTGCTCATACCTTCACTGTCACCTCAACCAGGAGAGAAATGACACATTTCATGAATCGCAGTGATGTCCTCATTACTCTTTGCCTTTTTAACCCTCTCCTGACTCAAGCTGAAGGAGCACCTTGTCAACTCTGTGATGTCAAATGTCAGCGGGGTTGAAGCACTGCGCCAGCTGGACAGCAGCATTACCCTTTTGTCTCCCAAACAACTGAAAGAGATTCCTGCCAACAATCTTAAAGAGGTTCTCAAAAATCTGGGACCCACTGTCAAATGGACAAAGGGCCAGCTTCACACCTTGGTCAAGAAACAACTGGGTGATAAGAAGGTGAGCCTGCAGGGCGACAGGGAGCTTGCCTGACACATGGACATACTCTGCACCATATCTCATTATTCTTTCCTTTAGTGTGAAGAGGTGTCATTTGAGGAGCTGAAGGCCCTTCAGTCAGTTGCAGAAGGTTTGCCAAACTGTGTGCTCAAGCGTGTCAGAGCCCAGGACATCCTGAATGACACAGAGGCCCTGAAGAACATCTCCAAGTTGATGAGGAAGGGGCAGCTGAAGGCCATGCTGCAGGGGGTGAGTAAGGAGAGAGAAGCAGGAAATAGAGGCTACCTAACTGGGTAAGACCAGCTATGAGTCTTTTGGAGAAAGTGAGAGAATGCAAGACTCATTAAAATTCAAGAGATCAACGGATGGCATTTGTCTCAAATGAAAACACCGTTTGTGTTATCTGTGATTCCTTTCTTGTACACTGTAAAGATCATTTAGTAAAGAATGAAATGTTTCCCTGTAGCTGCATGAGAATGTGGATCTCTCAGAGCTGGTGCAGAAGTTGCCCAGCACTTTACTTCGCAGGGTTTCTCTTAATAACCTGGCCAAGGCAAACATCACCTCTTTGGACCAACTGGAGAATAAAATATTGAGTCTGCCACAGGTAATATCCCTGATTTCTTGCTGTTTTCCCACTAATTATTCATTTTTCCACTCGGTATAAACCAGTCTGGATTTTTTAATTTTTTTTAAACGTATGAATTAATTGTTAATTAATTCAGCTAAGTGATGAGTTGTATTTACTAAAAAATGCTGTGATGTTTCCTACTTTGCTGTCTTTTGTTTAGGCAGTTTACCTGGCCAGAAAGATGTATAATCTGAAGAAACTTAATTATACTAGGTAAGATAAACAGCTGTGGGTAAAATGACAGAAACCCCGTTCAGTACATTAGAATTCAAATGATGTGCAATAAAAATAAAATCTGACAAGGCTAAAATGTTTCTATTGTGACTGGCAAAGGTTTTAATTCAATAATTCTTTTTAAATGTCATTAAAAGAGCTTGGAAAAGATATAAACATTTATCATCAAACAAAGTCACAGCTTGTCAATCCTTAATCCTCTAAATCATACAGAATATACTAAATTATTAAAGATTAGTACTCAAAACTCCAAAAATGTTCACACCTTTGGCAGGAAACAATGATATATACATATTTGCACATATAAATGGTGTATGGTGTTTTATAATGTGCATGTTCTTGTTACTGTATGTCATGTCTGCTAATTACTAAATATGCTTACATTAAAATCATTATTGACCTATGACAGGAAGCTGCATTCGGTCCTTCAGGGAGTCACCTGTAAGATGTTTGAAAATCTCACAGACAGTGAGACGCAAGACATGGCTCAGGCCATAAGAGAGACTCCACAGTGGCTCTCCAAAATGCAGGTACGTATTTACTCACATATACTGTATATGCACACTCGTGAATAAAAAAATGTATGTATGTTATTGTTACAAATATACATTTGCAGGCAGGATGTGCTGCACGAAAGCTTTTTGCATCTTTGGAGAAAAAGAGAGCTGACTATTTCAAAACCATCATTGAGAAGGAGATGGATGAGATTCCCACAGACTTGCTTATTCACCTGCCGTAAACAAACAAGTCTTTTCTTTATCTCAATTAATCGTGTATTTTTAAAATTCTTTGATAAGATGCAACTCTATCTCTGTGTGGTTTACACTGTCCCAGGCCTGCAAAGGTAAAGGATTTGCCTGACTCCGTGTGTTCCGTCCTCCTTGACAAGATGGAAGTGGCCAACCTGAGCTCATTACCTCTTCGTGCCCCGTCTCGCCTCACACTCACCCACAGAGCTCTGCTTTGCCTGGCACGCAAAGATAATGTACCTTCTGTTTCAAACCTATCTTCATCAAATTGTGAGTCCGCTGTATGCAGCAGAGTCTTAGATATTTACTGTGTATTTGCAGGAGACAGACTTTTCTAGACTGACCACTCAGGACGTGTCCAGGCTCGGGCAGCTCTTGTGTGAGCTTGGGCCTTCCCAACTGCGCCTCATGGCCCCGGATGTCCTCAAGTACAGCCTCCAGGCTCTGACTTCCTGTCAGAACATTCCTAGACACCACATAGCAGATCTCATTCAACTACTCAACCAGACGTTTGGGTAGGACAGGCTCCCTGTGCACACTGAAGTTACCGGAGAGTAAGAGAATAAAGAGTCCAGTGCATTGTTTTGTTTTTTTATCATCTGCAGGGATCCAGCTGATTGGTCAGGTGACGCTATGGAAACACTGGGTCCTCTCATCCTTTTGGATAATAATGCCACATCTGCTCTGCCCAATAAGGTGTGTAGCTTTTGCCTTTTTCTCCACATCTCAACTGGACAGTGATGCAGTCGTTGAAAACTGAGTTTCCAACACTGCTCTCATTGCCATGATATATGGATGTAATTTTTTTTATCCTTTTCTCTCTCTTTGTCAGCCCTGGATGAAGAATGTACTCATTTTCCTGAAGACGCGTCAGTCCCACTCCTCAGATGCCCTGAGAAAGAAATTATTCAATCTCATTACCACCACAGCTTCAAATGCAGCACGTAAAAAGAGAGCAGGTGAGGAAGAGACATCTTCTGTCAGAAAATCAGTAATGTATGATTCTGCTGTTTCTATTCCTCACCTGCTTTGTGTCTCTCCTCTGTCTCCCTCAGCCAACAGTAATAGTAATAATGGCAGCACCAGTGTCAATAAGGTACCCACTGTGGAGTTGATTGAAGAACTGGGAATGAACAACGTCTACTGGACAGCTGCACAGCTGGAGACCATGTCAGAGAGCACCTTCCTGGCCACCGTAGAAATACTCGGAAACATCCCTGACTACAGCGCAGAGCAACTGGCTGTGCTCAGTAAAAAAGCTACTAAGGTACAGTAGAGGCACTGATAGTATTTCTGTTCTTTCAGGGAGCAGAGGACTCCTCTGGTGCAGTGATTGCAGGGGACAATCAGTTCTAAAATTTTATAACATTTAAAGTTTATTTTATTCTTTGGGTTTAAATGTGGGGTTGACAATGAGGTCACTGAGACTCTACAGAAATATCGGGGCACACTTTTCAAAAAAGACAGGCCCTGGCCAGCTTTGCAAATCTCTGTGCAATTGTGGTAATCTGGGAAAACTACGATTTTGATCAAATAAAATACATTTTTTTGTTTCTGCAGGCCTTTGGCACAGTGTCACAGATGAATGAGACTGTGGTGATACAGTTGGGATGTATAACTCAGGGCTTCTCCAATGCAAACCTGGCGTGTCTCCCCTTCTTACTGGACAACTTGGAGGAAATTGCCCACTGTGGCTGGAATGAGTCGCAGGTGAAGAGTAAAAACAGCCTCACGTGTTCATGGGCATCACACTGATTATTATAATGTTCACTAATCAAAATGCCCTGTCTCAATAGCTGGAGTCGGTGTGGAGGGGTGTTGCTAAATATAACAACCTGACTGCACAGCAGCTGGGAGCTACAGAGATGGTAGCACTGAACCGCTTCTTCTGTGGCCTCAACTCCAGCGAGATCAGTCGACTCAACATGGAAGCCTTCAAGTGTGTGCTCCATACAGAACTCACTTGTGATTTTATTCATTGACAAATAAGTGTACATCCGATTGTCCTACGAGCTAATTAAAAGGGAGTATATCCTCACAATAACATCCAAGACTACTGGTAATTTTAGATTGTTTAGAAGATGAACAACATTATACCAAATACTTCTTGTAGTTTCAACATATAGGCACTACTTTTTAATAAAAATAAATAAATAAATAAATTTTAAAAAAGGTGGGTGCACAGGTGGCTCAGTGGTAAAGTGTGCATGCAACCATGCATGAGGCCCTGGGCTGCAGCAGACCCTGGTTCGATTCCTGGCTGGGGTCCCTTTGCTGCATGTCCTCCCCCCCATGTAGATTTGTATCTTCACAAGGTGCACAGATATTGCATTTTGCACAATGTAATGAGCTGCAGAGTGAGATGGTGTCACAACTACACAACATGCGTGTGTTCATGTGTGTACGTTACAGGAACGCTGTGGGCTCGATGGATGGTGTTCAGTGTTCCTTCAAGGTCACAGGGCAGTTGAAAACTCTTGCTGTGTCTGCGTTCGGAGACCCCAAAACCTGGACCGAAGCACAAGTGTCTGACTTGGGCAACATCGTCGGTTAGATAACTATTCTTCTCTGCAGGGAGCCATTGTAGTAATGTAAACGTACTGTAAACTGATGGCTGGTGCAGAAACTACTTTTACCTCTTGTTCTGTGCCTTTGCTCAGCGGCTCCTGACTGCCTGATTTTGTCTTTCTCAGCTGGGTTGACAGCAGCTGAGTTGGCTTCTCTAGAGCCGGCTGTCTTCTCATTTTTCAGCCAATCGTGCATCCCGCTCATCCCACCCAGAAACTTTGCAGTAAGTAACTTTCTCTAACCTTTTTTCTTTCCCTCTGTCCTCTCTTTTAATTTGAGTATTTACATTTTATGCAACTTCATACTTGCACTCCTCTAGTACCACTTTTAAAGAGAGCTATGTTAGTTGTTTTGAGTATTTTTTAGTAGAACTGAAAAAAATTAGCAAGTGTAGTAAGAATATACAAACTGTTTTCAATTTAAATCAGCATGCTCATATATAATGTTAATGCATCAGTGAAAATACAGATACATGCACAGTATAACCATTAAAGGGTCCATTTGACATAATGAGTTCTTTGCCTTTTGTTAATTCATATAAATGTTGTTGATAATAGTTGTGTACTTTTATTCAAGTGAGATTTTAAAGGCAGGACTTTGTACATTATTGTTTGTCATAAATAAAGGATCTGAAAACTTCTTCCACCATCTTCCCCTCTGACCCCTGTGCCACCTACTGTTTTTTCTCCTCCAGGCCCTCTCTGTTGCTCAGCTGGAGGCTCTTGGACCTGACAACGCTGCCATGGTAACTAGTGAGCAGCGAGGTGTCCTTTCAGACAAGCAACTGGCCACTCTGGAAGGGGCCACAGCTGGGTCTCGTACCCAAGCAGTAACTCCTCCAGATTCAGGTAGGTAGATTAATGTACACTGCTGTAAGTCACATTTAAACTCTTATGCAGTTTCACAAATAAATAAATGGAGGGGGATTAGGTTGTTTGAAAGAGTAGGTCCTGCCATTTCCAATTAATGGTGTCCAAAACTTAATTATTCCTATATTTGCCATTTAACAGTAATCATGACCTCTATCGAGTAACTTCCATCCATCATCTATACCTGCTTTATCCTGACACACATGGTCACAGGGTGTCCCTGTGTGTCAGGGCAAGAGGCAGGGTACACCCTGGATTGGACACTAACAAACCACTCACACCTAGGGAAGCTGGTGTACCCAGAGAGAACCCACACAGGCACAGGGAGAACATGCAAACTCCTACACAGAAGGGCCCCTATGAGCTGGTGGGATTGAACCCAGAACCCTCTTGCTGTGAGGCAACAGTGCTAACCACTACACCACCGTACCGCCCCCATCTAACAAATTTTCACGATAAGTTTTCCATAGGTTGGTAATAGGTTTATGCTCTACCATCAATACTGTCTGAATCCACCCTGCATTATGATATCACAGGATGGCAGGAGAGAGGTCATATATATTTAACCAGAAATCAGAAATGTCTGTAAAACACCAAAACATATGTAGAAACATGCTTCCACTGCCCTGGCCACTGCCATTCATATCACATCACATTTTGATTTACATATTATTTAAAGTTTTTCCATGTGAGCACCACCACCTCAAACCAGTGGGAAAATATAAGATATGTATGTAAAATAACCAAAACTGTTCCAGCTTTGGCAGAAAATATGTTAATGTGGGAAATGAACAGGAAATGTTCAGTCTTCATGTCGCTCTCGTTCAGGAGCTCCATCTCTGAGTGTCGAGGGGATCTCAGCCTTCATGAAGCCCCTTCTGTTTCTCCTCACGGGGTTCCTGCTGCTGTGAGAACAGAGAGCTGCCACATTCGACCAAAAGCCTGGCAGCAGCTTTAGCCGAGCACCACGCAGGCTGCCTCATTTGCTGATTCTTACTCATTCTTTGTACTGCACTTGTGACAGCATGTAGCTCTTATGTTAGTAAGACATGTTTCTCCTCAACTGATAATGTGAGATAATTTATATGTTAGCATAGCAGTGTGGCTGTAACAAGCACACGACATAATCAAATGACCTGGTAAGATACCTGTGGATTTAGTGTACTCTGAAATTTTCTGTCTATATATATTTATAAGAAAGTATATTTTAATAGAATGAAGAATATGTCATGTTTGTCACTCTATGGGATGTCTTAAGATGTCATTATTTAGATGTTGACACTGTACTGGCAAAATGGAAAATGACAAATGGTTAAACTCAATAAAGACTCAATATATTTACTCAGTTACTGTGGAGATGGTCTTTAAAGACAAAAAACAAGTTAACACCAGACACTGACACTTTTTATTAATCTTTTTTAATAAACATTTGGTTAGAAGTTTTCTTCAATGCAAAAAGTTAAATAGAACAATGTGTGTTAAAGCATTGGATAATCTCCTGAGAAGGTAACACAAGCACAAACAGGTCACTACAGCACATTAAAGCGATGGGGATGCAGATGCATGGGTATTCTATCTATATTATTCAATCTATGGATCGTGTGGTTGGAGACATTTCAGCAAACCATCTTAAAAAAATAAAAAGAAGAAATTAAATCAAAAGCAGCACTCAAAACATCTCTTTTATCTCTGTCCTCCTCACCTGTCCATCAATAACCTGATCTGTGCTGATGGAGCCTTTCTGGAACATCCGATCATATTCATCTAGTTTACCGTCGCTGAAGTCAATTGTGCAGAATGATTTGTCTGTGTTTTATAATAAAATGTTAAAATACAAGGTTCAACATATTCTCAAAAAGAATTAAGAAATAGACATGATAGACAGAGTAATCTCAAAAAGCATCCACCCTCCCAAACCAAAAGCCCTCATTTTACTTCCATCTCTTGCACAAAGAGGGAATAAATCAGTTAATCAGATTTAAATACAGTGCATTCCACTAGGAGGTACAAGGTAACAAGGTATTTCAACGTTCATTTCAGTTTTATCTAATTCACTACAAATTGTGTACAGTCTCAGATTAAGGCTGACCATTTCCAAAATCAAAGTTTAAGTTTTCAGATTGTATTCCCCACAATTTTATTGGTCCCCCTTCATTTAAATCCAATTTAAATATAAATGTGTATAGACTTCAAACTTGCTGATATACCGGTAAACATTTAAAGCAGGGGTCCCCAACCCCCGGGCTGCGGACTGGTACCGGTCCGTGGGTCATTTGGTACTGGGCCGCGAAGAAAGAATAAAAAAATTGTTATATTTCCGTTTTAGTTACTGTTTTTTTTTTCCAGATACTGGTTTACTAACTTTCGTCTGCTCCTCTCCGCGCACTTGACAAGTCACTGGCACTGCAGAGAAACAAGCGCACAGTTCCCACTGATTCTCCATCTTTGGAGAATTTTAATTAATAATTTATTATTTATCATGTGGTACAATATGTTAATTATTATGTCATTTTAATTTAATTTAATTTAATTATACGATTATACCCCCAGTGCACCCGTCCCCGGTCCGTGAAATTCTGTCTCGCGTGAAACCGGTCCGCTACATTTTTTCAAGTCCGTCTTGAAACAAAACTGACATAAGAATTTGAAGACCTACTGGGTGCCAGTAATTAAGCCAATGTAATGATGGGGGATAAAATCCAAATTTTCAACATTTTTCAACATTTATCTGAAGTTTCAGCAATCAGAGATAGACTAAATATCTTCCAAAGTTAGTCTTTTTAATACAAAATTTCTTCTTTGTATGAGTATCCCTCCATTGCAGCTCAGCAAGAATACAGTGTCAATAACAACACAAAAAGTACATTTGATGGTTACCTACATATATTAACCAAAGTCTCTGTAAAAGATTTTTTCATATACACACACAATAAAATGTACAGAAGCCTATGGCTGCATTTAAAAAGGCAATCACTCTAAAATTTAATTGTATGTTTTTGGAGATGGCTGGCAATACGTTTAAAGTATACACACTAGATGAGCTAACATATGCGCTGCAATGATTCTCTAAAAATATATGTTAAAAAAACAAAACAAAACAAAAAAAAAAAAAAACTAATGACCTAACAGAAATACACCTAGATCACCATTCGAGAATCTCCTCAGTAGAATGACAACAAAACAGACACAATCGATCACTGGCCATCAACATACGCTGAGACGGCTGTCGTAATCACAGTAGGATTTGGTTCCAACATTCACAGTTCTCTACAGGCACGTTATAATGTGGATGTCGTCACAGTAGTGAGCTAGTCAGACAAACTGTTCACTGATTGGGAAGTAGCTCTAATCTCATTAGTATCATGACTGAACACAGAAATGCAGCATTAGATCCTGAGTGTCAGAAGTTAAGGCTCGTCTTGACTAGAGAAGAATCACATCTGATTTCTCCACAGCCCATTCTATCAATCTTTGGTTAAATTAGTGCATAGGTGTGCTAACCCACACTTTGAGATGTCAAGAATAAAAAAGGCACTTGCAACACGTACTTTCACTGCTCTTCCCCACAAATTTGGCTGCTTAGGTAGCTTTTCCTGCGTTCCTCGCGCTGATAAAAGCCATACCGTGAGTTCTGAAGTGCGTATTCAGATCTGTTGCCTTTTCAAAATGTTTGCCGCACACCTTACAGGCCAGCGTGCCATCCTCCTCCGTCCCCTGAGCCATGGAGGATTGAGAGGAGGGCGAAGCCGGTGCAGAACCGTCCAGAGAACTCTTGTCATCGTGATTCCTGCTGTTACCAGGGGAAGGTGCTGGGTGCGCGCTGAGCAACTGCTGGGTATGAGTGAGCACATTTCTCACTTTGTGGGTGATGAAGCGGTGGCGTGACAGAGAGGAGGTGGATGTGAAGCAGGCGCCGCACTGTAGACATTGCTGACTGCCGCCCTCCGTCCCTGCCCGCCGGTGCTGGCCAATGTGCTCCAGAAACGTTGCCTGGTCCTCTGTGGTGAAGCCGCAGGGGGCGCAGCGGAACCCAGACTCAGGGAGGGAGTAGTGGGCGGGAGCAGGGGAGGAGGAGGACTGAAACTTCTTCAGTGGACTCACCCCATCTGTGGACTCTTCGTCCTGCTCCATCTTCACGGCTCCCCTCCGTCTCCGACGAGCCCCCAAACCGGCGTCCTGCTCTGAGGAACTATCGGCCTCATCCCTGCCTCCCTGTGGCCGCAGAAAATCAACAGAACTTCTGTTAATGTCCCAGAAGAAAGTCTTTCCTGTTTGATTTCTAAAAGAAATACAAAATGACCTACCATCAGTGTGTCCTGGCTTTCTGTGTCCATGCTGTGTCTCAGCTGAACATGCCTCTCCAACATCGCTCTGCTGCTGAATATTTTCTTACTTTCACTGCAGAACCTACATACACAGACAGACACACGCCACAACACTTTATTTACAAATGTACCCAGTAATGATTTTTGAATCATGTATTTATTTTTGTCATTTTTCAACACAGCATTACATAATTAAATGAAAACTATAGCCCTCCTCTGGCTATGAGCATCACACATTTCAGGAACACCTGAGGTTTGACTAAGCAGTCAGTCAAGGGTTGACAACAGAGGTTACCAACCCACTGGGCTACAGACCTGTACTGGTCCTCAGAACATTTTACCTCATGAGGAAACCATAAGATTAGGCAAAAAAGTCACACAATTATATGACCTATATGACTGACGTCTGTACTTACGTCACAAGCTACAACAGAAATCCTCTTGATAATGGTTTCAAGCAATGTCTGGCACTTCACAATTAGGATATGGGATGTGAATGAATGCGGGACACTCACTGGCAGCGAAAGCCACGATTCATGACTTTGTGTTTGTCTCTGATGTGACGTCTCAGACTAGAGGTGGTGGTGAAGGAGCTCTCACACTTGTTACAAGGAAACTTCTTCAGAATCTGCGCAACACAAACACAAAAACATTCATTCATGGCTGAATCTAAAAACTATTTATATGACTTAGACAGCACAAGGGGTGGCGGACTTCCAGACCTTGCTATGTTGTTCAGCCATGTGGGTAATGTAGTCTTCCCGGTCTGTGTAGCGTGCATGGCAAGGCGCACACTTCCACCCAGAGGGGGTCTTCACCTTTTCTGTCCTTTCTTTCTCCTCTTTATCTTCATCCATCCACTCCTCCCCGTCGGAGCTCTCTAACTTCAGTGACGGCCGTGAACGAGAGGAAGCAGCTGGAGGTGAAGGCAGCTCATGTTTTAAAGTGGGAGTCTTATGGGTCTGAGGAAGAAAAAAAAAGGAAGGTTAAATATAAAGCAGATTTGTTTTATCTCATCTAAACTATACTGAACACCATGAAAACATGGATATACCTTGAAATGGTCCAGGAGGGAATTCCTCTGAGAAAACAACTTGGTGCACTCAGGGCATTTAAACACATGCACCTTCTGATTGGTTAAATGAGTGTCAAAGTGGACATACAGCAGGGACTTGTTTGTAAACACTGTGTCACACATGACACATTTGTAGATCAACCTGTAAAGAGATAAAAAAAAACTGGTCAATTCATTGAAAGTAAAAAAAAATATTTTCATGAGAAAAGCGTGTGTGTGTGTGTGTGTGTGTATACATGGTCTGTCCATCAATGAGTGTTGGATGTTGAGCAGTGATGTGGGTCTGGATGCTGGGAGCAGATTTAAAAGCCATGGGGCAGCTGGGGCATTTGTGGAACATGTCACAATGAGCCTGCTGGATGTGAGACTTGACTGAGTTGAGTCCTCCAAACACCACAAGGCAACTGGAACATCTGCAGAGAGGGAAGGAATTATTAAAAGACAGAGAAAAGAGGGAAACAAAGGGATATGAACAGAATCTCTGCAGGTGTTACAACAGCACAGTATAGTTACATTTAATTGAAAAACCACATGGGAAGATATCACACCTGTATCCAATGCGACGTGCAAAGTGCAAACAGGTCTCGTCCAGGTGGGTTTGAAACAGCGGCTGCTTGGCGGTGCCCCCACACTCCGGGCAGACGTGTGGTGAGCAACCTTGGTGGACACGTTGATGAGCTGCTGCACTGCAGCTGTTGGGCAGGAGCATGGGAGGAGTACACTCTGTGCACAACTGGAGAACAACAGATAAAGAAAGGAAATGAGTTTATTTTCATATCACTGGATGATACATTTCATGCTCTTTTCACTCACACTCAAAAGACTCACAGCGGTTTGTGCTGGTTTGATTTCTTGGAAATGCTCGGCCACCTCTTCTTTGCTGCTGAACTGAGTCTGACACTCTGGACATTTGTTACTGATGTACTGCACTGTCTCTGCTTTCTTGCCAGGTACTGCTTTATGTGGCTGGGATGCTGGGTTTGGGGTGGCCTGGCCTGAAAGGGATGACAGAAGAGACGGAGTGGGCCCCCCTGAGGAATATACAAAGAGAAACAAAATCACATACAGGAATTTAATCTAGATATTAAAACAGCATAAACAATGCTCACCAACCTATGGTTGTAGGTTCCTGCTGGCCAATCATCTGCTCCACAGGTACAGGTTTCATGACCAGGTGTGAACACTGCATGATCAGGCCTCTCTCCTTGTGCTCTCTGGCGTGTAAAAGCAGGCTGCACTTGTTGAAGAAGGCCAGCCGCTTGGCGCAGTGATTACAGGTCACCTCAATCCTTAGAGAACGCCGAGCGTAGTGCCGCGTCAAACTCTGCTCCAGGGCAAAGGCATCGCCGCATTCCAAACAGCGGTAACCCTGCAGGGGATCAAACACTCATCCTCTTAGATACAACACAAATTAAGCATGGCTCAGTTTGATAAGGAACTCAGTCTGTGACAAATATTACATGTCACACTGTGAAAATGTTGATCCTTAATACTTTGTTCATAATGCGGTATCAGATGAGTTATATAACTACCACTTTGTGTATGTTTCACATAAATGAAAACCAAGTTATTTTCCATCATTTACAAAGTTGGGCTGCTTGTCATTTTCAGACTATGTTAGGCAAAATAGATAGATCAACTTGATAATCTGTTATGGGTGCAGTTGAAGTTTACAGCAACAATTTGGGTTGCAACTAATGATTCTTTGTATAATCAATTAAATTGCAGATTATTTTCTTGCTTATAGGACTTTATTATATATTTTTGTCCCTAAAAAGCCAATTATGTGAAAACTGATGATCACATCTGGTGTTGTCGTATTGAATTGGCTTGTTTGTTTGTAAAAAAATAAACAACTGAATATTTTTGCAAATTGATGGACCAATTATCAAAATAAATGCTTATTAATAAATGCTGATAATTTTTTGGGTTGAGCGACAGTGCAGATAGGTGACTGATTACTACCTGTGCAGGTAGAGGAAGGCCCCACTCTGCAGGAAGAGGTGAGCTCAGATCTGGTTTATAACTAGGCAGAAGGTTCTTGTTGTTGAGGATCTTGTTGAAAGCTTCTACCAGGTTGGTCTGACTCTTGGATATGATCGCCCCAGTGCTGTTAACAATGGAGGCTGGTCTGCTGCTGCTCTGAGGCTGGAGCAGAGGTGAAGGTGCATGAAGCGTCACCCCACTGCTCAGGGTTTTCTGACTGAGGCTGCGCTGGTTGATCCCACCTGGGCTGACTCTGGGAAAGGAGACCGAGATTGAGGGCAGGGCCGCAGTTTTGGTGATGCTCACAGCTGTGGGGGAAACTTTAGGCTTGGCATCCACTGCGGTTTTGTTTTTGGCTGCGCTGGCACCTTCCTGGAGCATCGCTATTGCAGGCATCTGAGATATCTCTCTCTTGGATCTTGTGTTAAGACGTTCTGGTGAAGGTTTTGAACCATCCACACCTTTAGTAGCGGCTCTTCCACCTCTTTTAGGTGCAACACCAGCAGTTACAGTCCTTGTGATGCTGCCTGTAGGCATTTTGATTTTAACTTTGAGGGGACGTAAAGGAGGTGAAACTATCTCTGCAGCGCTAGCAGGCATGGGATCCTCAGCATCTGCACCACAGTTCTCCTCGTTTACATTTTCTCCATCTCCAGCCACCTTTTCACTCAGCTCCTCTGTGCCATCTGGCCTGTCCTCTCGTCTGGGCTCACTTTCCATGAGCTCCTCTTGGGGACTCAGGTCCTTGTGGTCTGCTGCTGGACCTGATGTTTGGGTCGGCTCAGGGCTGCTGCTTCTCTTGGGGACCACAAGACCCGTCTCACTGGGCGGTGGGCTCTCAGGCGAGTCCCTCTCATCAATCACATGCTCTGGGTACCTCTCTTCTTGGACTGATACAGAGCCCATGCTGATGGAGGGGAGGCAGTCCTGGAGGCTCTGTGGCTGGGGCGCTGTGGAGGGAGAGCCGGGGGTGGCGGGTCGCCCCTTTTCCTCAAGTTGGGGTTTAGGTTTTGCAGGTGCCAGAGAAGACACAGGGGGAGGAGGATGAGAAAGAAGACAAGGAGTAGTCTCAGGAGACCTGTGCAGCTCAGACCGTACTTTCGCTCTGTGTTTAAAACTGTGAGGGGAGGACATTGGAGATTCTGGGTTCTCCTGGATCACCAGAGGACTCCCTAAGTCTGGCTCTGAGTCATCTTCATCCGAGTGCATAACACGCTTAATTCCAGCCTTCATACTCCCATTTTGTGCCAAAGGGGAGGATGACGGAAGGGGAGAAGTTTCTTCCTTCTGAGGAGAGTGAGGAGGAAGATGAAGGCTAACAGAGTGTAGGGAAGGGGGAGTTAAGCATGTGGGACCAGCGCTTGTCGGAGACTGGAGGGAGAGGAGAGGCTTCAAACTGTCCATGACATCAGTCGCATGCTGAACGGCTCCAACCTCGGCTCCTTTATCGCCTTCGCCCGCATCAGCGGTCAATGTGGACCTCGTTGGTGAATGCTGGGGCCATGGCTCTGCACTGGACTGTCCCTGATCTTCAGAGATGGATCCATTGAAGCCATTGGCAACCTGGGGCTCCATGGGAGCATCAGAGAGCACTTTGGGAACAAGCTGTGAGGTGACATCCCCAAACTGGACCTGGACCTGAGAGTTTAGGCAACAGCGGGGAGGACTGTCTGTTTTCTCCGTCACGGTCTTCTCCTCCTCCTCTTCTTCAAATGACTCAGACCGAACGGTGTTCTTCACAATGACACTGACCACAGGGGGGTCACCATGTGAGGCAGGAGGGCAGGGAAAGCTCTTGCTCTCATCTGCATCGGCTCCCACCTCGTCTCGCCCCTCCTCCGGACTGGATTGGATGGCTTCTTTGGCATCAATGTCAGGAATGTCAAAAGCTGCCAGCAAATCATCAAAGTCTGGGGTCTTCATGTCCCCCATTGCCAGCACAAGGCTACAAAACCTGCAGATGGGTTAGAGCAATTCACAAATAGTTCATTCAATCATGACACGTTGACACAGTTGAGCTACTGAAGTCAAACCTTCACGTCTCATTGAACAAAAAAAAATGTGACAGCTGCTGTTTCAAGAGGCTGGAGGGATTTTGGTTAAGAGCCAAAAGTGACCAGAGTGTCGTTCTTCTGCTCCAGACTTCACTTGTGGTACACAAACAACACTATAATGCAACAACAACGAGACAAAGCTGATGTTTATCAATGTCAGACTCAAATGTCGTGGTGCAACAAGTGGCTCCTCCGGCTAACAGCTAACTAGCTCCACTTTAGCAACGAGCTGCTAGCTGGCCTCGCTAACTTTCCTCCAAGCAGCCTTAAACTGCAACACTCGCATAATGCTGTCCTAACATACTGTGTTTAATGTGCGTTTTGTTGGCTCTGCTTGGACATAACATTTAGCTTTAATCTGAATTACCTGCCGCTTTAGCGAAGTTGGTTCCTGACTCTTCTCTCAGGTCGCACAAGTTCGACGTCACCAAACGGTGCGACAGTGACTCTCCCAGGAGCCTCCGAGATGTTTACATGTCCACTTAACGGTGTTTTTAAAACGAAAGAAGCGTCATGCAAAATCATTCATACATCTTCATGTATCTCAAAATATAAAACATCCTCTTTGATGATCTTTTACAAGGTGTTTTGGGACTGCGGATCTATAATCTAAATATGAATGTGAATCTAAATATGAAATATGAATGTTCATTTTGAAGTACTGACTTGCAGCAATGTCCTGTAAGATACAGAATAGGATTTTTGTTTTTACATACAACCTTCTTCTCATGGTTTCAGACTGAAAGCATGTTAAGATAGCGATACAAGTGAAAGTACGTCCAATTCAATGTAACATACAGTGATATTTTAAACTGCAAAAAGATGAGGCACCACCTTGTATTCTGTAAATTTATTGAGGAAATCTGCCCATGTTACTGAGTAGTTATATTACAAAAGGTTCAAAAGTAAGCATATCTGCTTGACACACAAAAAATGAAATCAGAATAGACCTTAAACCAAAAGTTGAAAAAAGGCAAATGTTGTTTACAGTTAATACAGCTACATAAACAAAAAAAAAATGAACAAACATTTGTTGAGGAGAGTGATAATGTTACTGTGAATAACACATGCAGTGTAATTCTCAGGATTTTTTTTTAATTTTATTTATTATATATTAAGTTCCTCTCTTTTGGTGTTTCATTTCTTTTTCTCCTCATCCTTCTTGGTGTCAGGTTTAGAGCCTGTCTGGGAAGCCAGGGAGCCCATGGCGTTACGGATGGCCTCATTGTTGGGGTCGACTCCAGGAAGGTTTTCCAGGACACTCTGAAGGAACGCTGGATCCTGCATAACATCGTAGTCCTCCTCGTCCTGGACACAGAAAACGACCATATGGTAGGTAATCTTTACAAAGCACTTTTCAATCTGATGAAAAATACAAATGCAAACTAATCAAGGCCTGAGTTTACCTTAGCCTTACTGGAGTCCATGTCACCCCCTGTGTCCATGTCCTCTGCACCAAAGTCTGCAAGAAAAATGTAACAGAAATGTTGTTTGAGCAGAAAGAAATAAGTAGTTCACAATTTTGGTTCTTTTTAACCTGTGCTGTATGTTCCTGAAAAAAAAAAAACAACACATCCTTTCAACAGTGAAATCGTACTGATGATTAAAAAAACATCCTTTCAACCTCATCTAATATCTAATTACTTATTGTCAAAAACAAGTATTGCAGAATTAGATCTGTCACATGCACGCTCATGCCACATTTACTGCATATAAGAAGAGTCTGTATATATACATTGCAGACTTGTAAAAACTGCTCTTGCCACTTATTCTGTGGTTATATGTGTGGATTTTCTCCAGGTTCATAAGTCTCCACCTGCAATAATAAACTGTACTATACTGTACAGCACTAACAAATCAATAACTCCAATTTCAGCATATCCACCTAATCATCATTCTAATAAGCATGCTCAGTCTTCAACAACCAGTCATACTCACGGTATGTTCTGGAGTTTGTCTGCAACTCATTTTAGCTTCATGAATACTTTTAACACAAGTAAAACCCATGTTAAAAGACTTCTATGTTGAAACCACAAAAACTTGTTCTTCTGCTTCTGATTGCATGTTTTGAATTGCAGGGAGTAAAATAATTAAGGAAGTATGTGAATGATTAAATGTAACATGGACGTGACAAACTGCCCAACCAGCTGCACAGACAGACTTTGACTTAATGCTAAAAGCCAAAAGTAACCATTTAATTCTTTAAGTTTCTGTAAGCACACTCGCTGGCTGCCTCAGGCTGTAGCATCCAAAAGACTGACTGCAGCAGAATATGCAGTTAAGTAAAAGCAAATTTTCTTGTAAATTAATTCTGATATGCATTTCATGGTGCTGTTGTGACATACTGGATCTCTGCTTTTACTGTAAGTTATCAATTCTCTGGTCAGGGAAAAAAAAACAATCCACCTGCTCCTGCTCCCTGCATGGACATCTGCAGAGCATAGGCAATCTGCTCATCCTCTGTCATGCGGCTGAAGTCTGGTAGAGCGGGTGTGGATGTGTCAGTATGGGGAACAGACATCTTCAACAGGGCATCCTCAGATTCTGCAACAGAGAATAATATGCAGTGTGAGCACACTTAGGTTGAAAGCTATGAGCCATCTACTAAAGGAAGACATAAACTGTTGCTTATGATTAAAAAAAATTCTTACCATCTGCAGCAGGGGAGGAAACACCAGCTTCTGCAGCGGATGCAACAGCGGCTCTGCGAGCTTCATCCTCCTGTCGTTGTCTCTGCTCCTCCATAGACACTCGCAGAGCCTAAAAAAGAGCAAGAAAACGAAACTAAATCTAATCAAATGAAAATGACAGGCCTGCATTACTCACTTTATGTATGCAATATATAATTAACAATGCAGCAACTCCAATAATCCAGAGGATTTTAGAGACAAAGGACAAGAAAAGTGGTGACTACAATAAACTTTACAAACAACACATACTACAGTATCTCTATCCTCTGCCCTCTTACCAAGGCCAGCTCTGGGTCTGCGCTGGGATCCACTCCAAATTCAAAGTCACTGGCACCCAGGCCCAACACTGCACCTCCCTCTCCAGCCAGGATGGGCGAGGAAAGCAGGGCATCAGCCAGACTGGGGCCAGGAGGCACTGTGACCAGGTGGGAGCCTGCCCCCTCTTTTCCATTCAGTGTGTTGATAAAAGCTGTCAGCTTCTCTGTGTTCATCTCCTACAGAGAGGAAGAGACAATGGAACACAGAGGGCAAAAACATAGACAACAGCGCCATCAAAAGGTTGGTTGAATGTGTGTGTCTGTGTGTGTGTAGCCTTGACAGAAGACAGAAGTACCTCTTCTCCAAAGTTAATTACATCCACATTGACCTTTTCCTTCTTTAGACGCTTTGCCATTTTGACCAGCTGCAGGAAGATAAAGATACTTCAGTTAACACAACCACATGTTTTATCTGACAGATATATCAGTATGATGGTTTCAGATGAAAAGGTTTAATGAAACATCATTACTATTTAAGCTGGATAACAACACTGAGTAAACTCACAACAGCTCTTTTTACAAAGCAATGTTATCCAGAGACAATAATCCTCCTTTGTATAAGAGGCCTCTGCTGTCATCTCAAGTGATGGAAAAAAAGATAATGATGTTTTCTGTGGAGTCCAAACCATACACTCAATATAACCATTTATCATAACTACTATTCAGAGTGTGGGGAGAGGCATGCTGTTCCAACAAGACGTCTATCAGCCCATCCAAAGAAAAGCTACAGTCTAATATTGTGGAAAGTCACTGAATGTTAGTCACAGTTAAAGTATCTGCAGGGTAAAACTTGACTTAATATCATGCAAAAAACAGCAACTTATGTCAGAATTTAACTCACATCTTTTTCGTTGTCCTCCACTGGGCTGCCAACAAATGCAATAATGCGCATCTTGTGATTTTTACCCTGTCTGTGCTTTAGTGCCAACTACAGACAGAGAAAGAGAGAGAGTTGACAAAATGCTTTCATGCAGCTCCTCTTCTGGCTTCCTTGAAGAGGACGACATAATGAAAGTCAAAAACTCACATGTGCCACCCTGATGCCGGTGCAGAAGCTGATGTTTCCACGAGGCTGCACAGCATGCAGCTTGGACAGTATCCTGCCCGTGTCTGGAGTCAGCGTGGTCAGCACCTCGCAGTTGCTGCACAGACACACAATGCTCGTGTTATTGTATTAACATACTCTAAATGTCAGCACACACATTCAAAAGGCACTGCCTCTTACTTTGCCATGGTGATGAGGCCCACATTGTTTTCAGGGTTGCTGCGGGTCTTGGAGTGACAAACAATATTAACTGCGTCCTGCTGAGCCTGCAGCCTGGTGGGCAAAAAGTCTCCATTGCGCATGTACTCACTGTTGTCCACACTACGAAAAATCAAGAGCAGTGTTAATAATTAAAGTATGACAGTATATATGTGAATCTTTGATGAGAGCACTGTATACCATGTAAAGAGGAAGACACTGAAGCAAATAGTTAATTAATCAATTAGTTAAAATACTAATAAATGTTTAATTGCTGAAATAATGTATCATTTACTGACTTCAGCTTCTTAAGTGAGGATTTGCTGCGTAATATTATTTTGAATTTTATATTTTAAGGTGTTGTTTTATGGTTTAGACACAACAAGCAATATGAACACATCATTTTGGGCTTTGGGAAAACATGACAAGCACTTTCAAGTTCCTGGTATCATCTGACACCAATCAAAACTATTGCTGCGGCCCCAAATGAACGCAATAATAACGCAACAACACTGCACACTTTTTATAATAAAACTGCAGGTTTTCCTTCTGTTTACACTCAAAGCTAAAAGACTGATTTTACTTGTGATAACTAAATAACATGTTAGCTTGATTTATCAGATTAGTCCTACAAAGAAAACAATCGATCCCACTGAGCTGCATGTTTGATCACTGACAGTGGGTGTTGTTAGCTTGCTGATGCTAACGCCTCAAACAAAGCAAACAAATTTTTAATTCAACACGAGACGGAATCTGGATTTCACGGTCCAGGTCCGTGAGAGTATGGTAACACTTCACTTGTTAGAGTTAGTGAACATACAATTTGTTAAATGGCGAATAAACGGACTAAAAAGCTGTTTGTTAGCTGCCCTGCAGGCTAACGTCAGGTCGTGGAGTGACTCAGGGATTAGCTCGAAACAAAGCGAGAAAACCGGGACAAATGTTTCAAACACAAACATGTCAAGACGCACATATTTATTCCACCAAACCAAAGCGTATTTGATATAAAGTTACCCTGCAAAATCTTAATTTTAAACACATTTCTCATTCCTTACCAGACCATAGTACTTTCAAGCACCATCTTGACGTCTGTGGTTTACTACGTCAACGGGGTGGATTGTGGGTAATGTAGTTTTTTCCCCTCTAAAAAAACCCAAAGAGAATTTCATACAATGTTAAGAAAATGTTAGGTCGATTAATAACTATAAGTAAAGTAGGTTGGATACAATGAGCTGCAGGCGTTTGGTTAAATCCACGTGCATGTATAACTTCTATGAAAACATTAAATACTACTTTTCTTGCTTTGTGGGGTCATACAGATTGTGTCTCGTGTTTTGAACCAGTGGTGTGCACAGACTCTCAAAAGAGACAGGGGCAAAAGTAAAAACCCTGGGTTGTTTGTGACAAGTTTATGACAAGATCTGTCAATAAAGCAAACATTTACAGGATGTATATGTTTGCTCAGAGACAATTAATAGATACCTCTAAAGTGCCCAATAGTTGCTCTAACACTGCCCAATAGTACAGACATACACAGAAAACAAAAGACACCTGTATGTTTTTGTACAGAGCCATCACAGGTGTGCACAAGTGAGCAATATGTGCCCCATGGTAGAGAGAAAATACCCTTCTTGTGACATGAAGGCAACTATGAATCATGCAAGAGTGCCTTTAGTATACAGTGCACCCCTTCTGACCCAAAGCGTGCCTCATGCTACAGAGTTATTCAAATTAACTTAGGTTCTTTGTTGTACACCCATCCATCCATCCATTTTCTATACCTGTTTATCCTGACACACAGGGTCACAGGATGTGCTGGAGCCTATCTCAGCTGTCATTGGGCAAGAGGCAGGGTACACCCTGGACTGGACGCCAGTCAGTCACAGGGCTGACATAGAAAGACGGACAAACCACTCACACTCACATTCACACCTCGGAGCAATTTAGAGTCGCCAATTAACCTAACCTGCATGTCTTTGGATTGTGGGAGGAAGCTGGAGTACCCAGAGAGAACCCACGCAAGGCACAGGGAGAACATGCAAACTCCACACAGAAGGGCCTGTGTCAAGCCTGGGGATTGAACCCAGAACCCTCTTGCTGTGAGGCGACAGTGGTTGGCAAAGAGTCCACAGTCCTCCATGATGACAGCAGATCAGTCAAGCGTCCCAGATAAAAACAGGGCCAGAAACTGGGGGAATCGAGGACAAGAAGCAGACACAGCCAGGCAACAAGGTAAAAGATTTTCAATATGCTAACTCATCTGCATCTGATGCTTTATTTTTGTTCATTTATTTAAATTTACTGTCATAATATGAATAACCAATTTAATAAAGCGATATTTACTCACTGGTTGATACACTAATGACGTAATTAATTTCAGATAAACAGTTTGTAAACATCGGAACCTGTCATATGATGATGGATGAGGGAATTATTGAGCTGAAGTGATTGTCTGAGCATAAAATGACTGCAATAAGAGCTGACTATTTTCTAAAATATTCACTTTTTTAAATCTCAGATGGAGAAACTCTTACTTCTTCTGGTGATATCTGCTAAATGTTTTGCAGAACCCAAAGGTATGCCAACCTTTGCTCCATCAATAAAGCCTTGTGCATTTGTGCTTGTGCTTACTGAGCAGTATTTGAATGATACAATATAGCAAGAATATTTGGTTCTCCTGCAGATCTGTCAGGCAAAGTGTTCATCTTCCCCCAAGGAGAGCAGCAGAGATCATGTGAAACTCCTGACACAAACCACATTCTGTCTCAGGTTGGTTGTTATCAGAAAGCTTGTTTGTTTGAAGCACTGTTTGCCCCAGTTTCTCATAGATGGCACATCTGTTCAAGATTCCAGAACTACAGACCCTTCTTTTTGGCTACTCTCTCGCACAGCGATGGCTGTGCTCTTTAAGATCAATTCAGAAGATGTCATCAGGATTCATGCTCGGGATGGGTGCACCGATTTCCTGTCGCTGTCATTTTCTCCCAACACCTGGCACTCTATATGTGCCACATGGCACTCGGGCTGGCTCAGCTGTGGGTGGATAGCAAACTGACCATCACGAGATTCATCAAAGCTGAGCCCATCACCGGACAGCCCATCACCGGACAACCCATCACCATCCTGGGCCAAGAGCAGGACAACTATGGTGGGGGCTTCGATGGAACTCAGTCCTTCATTGGTATGATTAAAGTCCACATGTGGGACTCCGTCCTCCCCGCTGCTGAGATCAAACGTTATATGGAAGGCAAACACTTTAACCCAGGCAGTGTGTTCAACAAATCACAGGGCAGGTTGGGGTGGGTGACGAGTCTGAAGTTATGTAAAAGCAGCAGGCTTACTACAAGCAACATGGGCGGCTGTCTGAGGTGTCACCCTGGGGGGACCAGAAAGAAAAAAAATTCCCTGGACATAAAAAACATGCTAAAGCAGGTGGGCCCATTCTGGTTATGTTTCATTGGCTCTTAGAACTAAGAGCTTAAATTTAGATTGTAATGTCTGAAAGTATAAAAGAAAATCAATAAATCTCCCCCCGCATAAACTGTATTAACAAACAAAGGGACCAAAAACAAGCTTTAGAAAATATGTTTAATCCTTTAAAATCAAACATGAAAACATCACCACCACATAACTGAAACATGGCAGGAGGGACAGGCAGCACATATTGCATGAGAAGGCATTTCCGTGACTTCTATGTACATATACACATTATATATATATATAAAATATAGTAATTGAAGCATATAGGACAACCAGCAATGTTGGCTTGTAAGCCGTGTGAAACATTCATGTAGAAAAAGCGTGGGAGATTAACAACCCAGAATCATCATGGAGAGAACCTACCTATCATATCACAATCTAAACATGAAATATAAAAGTGAAACTGTCAAATAGTCCCCCTTCATAGGTGCTGCACGCTATAAAGTTTCACACATCCTTCTGTCAGTATACAGTTTACGTACAATCATCTAAGGTACATAATACAACTTTTATCATTTCAGCCTGCAGCAATCAACCATGTTAATAAATATACTTCTTAAAAGGTGGCAGATTGTGGTTCATATTGCATTACTTCAAATATATTGTAGTGTCTACACTGAGTGCGCTGCCATTTAAGCACAGAAGGATGATCTTTCTCTTGTGCCATGGTGTAGTACATAACTGGTCTGCATCCAGCAATTACACAGTACCACCCCCCTCAAAAACAAATATAACATAAAACATCAAAATGCAGATGTTACAAAATATCATCTGTATTTTTCTAATGTGAAAGAATTTCTTGGAGTGTTTTCTTTGGTGGCTGTTAACTAGCAACAAACCAAACATGACTTTAAACGGATCTGTTTGAATTAATTAGATGTTGTACATTTTCGCATAATACCAGAAATAATTCATATCAAGTAACAGCTACAAAAACGGTGGTAAGTAATGGGTTCTAAGAGCTACCACTATTGTAGTAAATCTAACTTGAATTTCTCAGGAATGTGTAGTTAAATCTTGAAATGTCTCAGGCCACAATGTAAACCAATTCTCTGATAAATAAAAAATAAATCTTTACAGGGATTATGTCAGATACAGCTCATCAGACGTGAAATTATTTAGCAAAAACATCCAGTTTAAGAACAGATCCTTAAAACACAGGTCAACCCAGTGTTATTACCATATACAACATACCAGTTCAAGCAGGTGTCCTGGAGTGTGATTTCATTTTTCATTTTAACTGGATCCTGAACATTCACAGGAACTCTCAACTCTTTTCTTTGGTGCCGCAACTGGCTATTAATACAAAAGACTCAGTCCTAAATCCTCATCTGTGCATCGATAAACACGAGTCATTTTCCTTCTGTCTGTAACCACAACTCACATTTCCCCTTCTCCCTCTCTGCTGCATAGACCACATGTGCCTAACAAACATAAACAGTAATTCCTCATATGAGATGATGTCTAAGATCTCGAGTTTTGCTACAGTCACTTGGTAGTGATTCAAATTTCTGTATCAGAAATGTCTCATGGGGTAAAAAGGCTCTCCGCACCAGCCACCTCAGTAGCTTGTTTAGTGCCCTAAACAATCAGAAATACACAAAACATTTTATGAACAGCCAAGTAAAAGCTGAGTAAGACTACGTACAAAAGAAAATACAAAAATTAGTTGTGCACACTGTTAGTTAATATTGGTCCAAGAGTGGATGTGGGCGGGTGTCATTTCTGTAACCAGCAGAAATGATTAATAAGTGAAGACAAACATCCTCTGACTGTCTGATGTTCGGGGAGTAAAAGGATTAGCTGAGCCACAGTGGCTAAAACTCCACACACACAAAAAGGATTGACCTAGTGTTTGTATTAAAATCTGAAGTTCTTTTAAACCCCGACAACTGTTGCTTGTTCCAGACATACAAATGGCAGTTTCATGACTTTAGCTGTAGTGATAAGGCAGGTTGTCTGTGCGACTACAAAATTAACCTGTCACAAATGTCAGTCATAGATCACATGTTAGGGGAGGGGAACAAACAAGCAAAGGCACAAACATGACAGACAAATCAAAGTAACTGGAAATTATGATTCTGTTAATAGCACGACTTCATTTATGCTGTTGGCAGCTCGTATCTCTGCATTCATTTATACTTTGCACACATGGTCACATCAGAGGGGGAGATTTTCAGGGGTGTACAAAATGTGGTCTGTCGTGTTAATAAGACACATTCTATAGAGAAAGAGAAACATTGTAATGTACATTCAGCAGTGGCAAGATCGAGTTGGACCTTTGCAGCACCACCGTGGCTTCCAGCAGAATAACTTAGAACAAAAACGTGAAACTAAATGGCAGCATAGGTCTGTTTCGACCCATCCGTCCGCGGTTTCAAAATCCGATTTCAAACAAATACTGTACATCCACAATCAGTAAAAAGAAATGCATACATGATTGTAGAGTCAACAGCAGCAAATGTTGATTTGCTCCGGTAGCTCGGAGTGCTCCCCCCAGCTCACTGGGAGTGCCGGGGGGAAATGGAAGTGCAGTAACGGGAACACTAGAGTGTGAATCACGGAAATGTGAACCCACTTAGGCTGCTAATGAGCACACTGTGAAAATATTTACACCTGCAAATGCAAGGCAGTTCCCTTTATGTGCTCTTAAGTGTGTGTGTGCTGTCGCTTCATGCTGCGAAAAAAGTGGTCACGATGACTGAAGCTTTATTGATTATTAGACTGCCTTCACCATCCACTGGTGACTGGGGCTTTTTTTTTTTTTTTTTTTACAATATACAACTAATTATTTAGTTTATTTTGTCAATACAGCATGTTGTGAACATGGAGGAAAATCTTGAAATGCTGAAAGAGCTGCCAATTCAGGGTCATATGCCTTTCTTCCCAGGTGTATATCAAAAACAATCAGGCTTTGGGAAAGGAGTGGGGAAAAAAGTGTGCGCACAGTGACAGTGTTGATGGCTGGGAAGAGCCTACCACACACCATCTTCTTCTTGATCTTTCCATTTCTTCATTGTCACAACCTCATCCAGCAATCCCTCAGTGTACTAGTATGGGTGAGAAAACAACAGAGGTGCAGCGGAAGGGTCCGTGGTGGGTGGGTTACCTTCTCTGTCTTCATCTTTACTGTCGCTCACCTCACCTCGTCCAGAAACGCCACGACTTTAAATGGCACTGTCTGTTTATTTTTTTTTACTGTGAAGATGAAAACAGCATCAATAGCAAGATTATGAAGGGTAGAAGAAATGTACAATTAATGGCTGCAACAACGATAAAATTACAAATAATCTTCAACTGAAGATGTAGAATTGTACTGCTCAAACTTACAAAACAGATGTTGGTCTCAGGGATGATGTCTGACAGCGATACTACATCTTCGTTTCCAGACAGGTTGCCTGAATTATCTAAAGCCTCTTCTGCCCCAAAACTGATACAGAGAAAAATACAATTAATACGATACAAACGCAATACAGAGGAAAAAACCCACCTATTTTACAGTCTGATGGGGTGACTGAATGACCCATCACTGCCTTCTATACCTGTGGGAAGAACCCTGGTCAGGTTCTGTGTTTGCCGATTTGTGCACTTCAACCCCTACAGACCTGCGGTAAAAGGTCAGAGCAAAGAAATTAGAACAACAGAGTGTGAAAATGAGATGGAAGAGGTCACGCATTGTTATCTTGGTGACGCTTTACCGCAGTGGGGGTGATGTGGAGGCAACTCCTGTGCTGCCTAACGACGAGGTGGACAGGTTGGCCTCACAGTCAGCAGGGTTTTCTACCAGCGGAGGGGTCCTCGGAACAAGATCTGGTCTGCCCGACTGCACACCTGAAAGCAAGCAATTAATAAGAAACCAAATTACTGCACATTTTGATGCCAGCATCTCCAATCTGAGGCCAGCGGTGAGTGAAACTGGTTGCAGACACAATCATGTGGAACAACAAATGCGCTTAAAGTTCTTACTGGTTTGCTTGTGATGTCTCAGTTCTTACCGATGTCTGCCTCTGAGTCTGTGCTCTTAAAGTGGCTGTGGTAGACTAGTCTAGAGTCAACGCTTGACTGTCCAGTTGCGTGGGAGAGTGGGGTGGGAGCTCCCAGGGTGGGGGCCCTCCTAAGCCCTCCCTGACCTCCACCACGACTCTTCTTCGATGGCGATGGTTTTACTGGAGACGATGGAGGACACAGAGTGGAAATGATCAATAAGGGCATCAGACTATTCACTTCAGTGTATTTAAGAATTCACACTTCTGCATACTTACGTGGTATCTTTTTAAACACAGTGTTGCACATGAATTGCTGGAAACGATCTGCATAGAAGCCAGGTCTGTGAACTGAAACTGTGTCCTAAAGTAGTAAAACAACAACAACAGAGCCTTAGAACCAGACAGATACTGCAGCGCTCATGTTTTTATGGTATCAAAACTGTCAGTTTTGATACCATAAAAACAGCAGTACCTTCTATTTTTGTTTTGTAATTAGCAATTAATTTGCCATTCATTTTGATGAATGAAGTAAACTAGTGAAAATGTCAAACTAAATTACTTAAAGCCCAAGATGATATCTTTAAAAAAGGTCTTGTTTTGCTGGACCAACAGTCCAAAACCCCAAAATATTTAGCTAACGATCACAGAAGACAAAGAACAGCATCCGAATCTCAGAGTGGGGAGGCTGTCAGAGAGGGCTTGGCATTTTGTCAACATTTTTGCTTAAAAAATTACTTTAACAGTTATTTTTCCACCAGTCGACTAACTGACTAACCGACTAATCATTCCAGTTGTATGTGGTTGTTTATTATCACAATTTATAGCAATGAATGATATACAGATATACTTTGCTCAGTTAGAGTGCTTAACAACACTTCATTTAGTTTTATGCAACATTTCATGTCTTTCTTACCCCATCATGGACCAAGGCCTTCCAGGAGTGCTCCAACTTCTTAATAAACCTGAATAAGACATAATAAAACAATTTATAAAAATCTATATAAATAAAAAAATGCAGGTGGGAAGCCTGCTCATAATTTGGGAACAAATGTTTATACGAGGACCTGATTTGACACCAACCTGTAGGACTGGAGAATGTCAATGATTCCAATGTAGATCAGCAACCTCTCTCCTTTACTATTACGAGATGGAATGCCACCCATGCTGGAAGGACGAAGCCAGAGAAGCAACAACAGATAATTAAACTCATATTACACAACAGACGAACACAGATTCAGCTCTGCTTGTACTCAGCTGAGCAGTGAGACTCACTGGTCTTCTGAATCCAAAGCTCCCTTCCCTCGAGCCTCGCCCTGAATGGACTCCATGGCTGTACAGTATAGACTTTTCTGGGCTTGCGGCCGACGCTGATCGGGGGTCACTGCTCCCTCCGACCCCCCACTGTCCCCCGAATTGCCCACACCACGCTCCCGCTCTCGACTGGCCTGGTCCATGTTGTGAATGCCCATCAACAGACTGTAATCCATGATCTTGAAACTCTGCAAGAGCTACATAAAACACACAAATGACTAATCGAATTATTTTAATACTTGACAAAACTGCTACTTGTACAACAAAGTTAAGGTAAGATGCACAAAGCAATGCCAATTATTAGCAGGAGCAGGAGTCAGATTATACTCTTATGGAGAAGAAATATTTTGATGAATAAATGACGTACAGCATCATTCACGTGAATCGATTTGGCTACCTTACAGACATCCTGTGTTTACTGCAATGACAGAAGCCACCAGTCTACCATCGGTTAAATGTATCATCCCTTACCGTAAACAAAGTATTAGTTTGTAGTGTCATGCAAGCTTGAGTCATCTCTTTAACACTAGACTGCTGATGATCCTTCAGTGGTGCAGCTCAACATTAAGCAATAAACAACACTCCTGTCTAACAACACTGACTAATCGCCTCAGGAGAAACTGAAAATTACAGACTCCTCTCTGAAAAAGAAAAAAAACACCAAATTTAAGAGGAAAGAACTGGTGTTTTGTTTCAAAAGGAAGGATATCACACCTGCTGTTTCTGCAGAGTATCTCATGAATTTTTTCACTACATTTTCTGGTACCCCACAGATTAAAAAAAACACATCGGCTATGTCAATGGCAAAAATTTAATTCAACATCTGCGAGAACCACATTGACTTTTTGAACTGAAAGTCCGATTCTATATATCTATTTGGCTGAAAATACGGTATTGTTTATTTGAGGGCACAATGATAATGTATTCTGTCGGTGTGTCCTGTAATGTCCATGCGGGCTGAGAGGATTGAATGCACGGCACTTGAATAAAAATCAATCAGTCAATGGAAAACAATTGTTTGTGTGACTCACCAAGCAGTCCCTCTGTATGGTCTTGCACAGGGCATTGTAGTTGTCCGCTTCCAGCAGCAGGCCATCGGGCATGTCCTGGATAAAGTCCAGGTCTTTGTAAATAGGAACAGCCTTTTCTCTCTCCTTAGGGGAAGCCCGTCTCTTATAGGTGGAGCCCTTCAAGTCATATTTGAGGTGCATGGGGATGATCCGAGGAAGAAGATTGTTCATAACTACAATACGGATATTCTTTCCTCCTGCCTGAACGCAATACAGTCCGTAAAACTTGGGCAGCAAGGTGCGCTTGTTTTGGTTTATATTCTGTAATGGGAAAAAAAAAAAGTAAAATCAGATTAGATATCCAACACACTTAAATCAGAAAGACATTATCACAGCCTGCTACTCCCATGGTAATTACAGTTATTGCAATAATAAATCACTGATACTGAACACACTCCCACTTTCTGTTTCATCCACTGGTCAGGCTCACCATGAAGTATCCAGGCAGGAGTTTCTGGAGGAATTCTGCCTCTTTGTGTTGAACAGTTTTGATGATGAATTCATCATCGCTGGAGACATAGAAGAGGGATCCGCTGGCTCCGGGGTTAGACAGCTCGATCAGCGGCTCGTTACACAGGGAATACTTTGGGAGGAAAGAGGAGATTGCGTTGGTACGTAATTGAAACAGAGCAAACATGCTGGCACGTCCAGAAGTCTAATTCAACTAAACCAGTGGCTCGTTACTAAGGCTTTATAAGAACACATGTGTGCACATGGATGTGCTGACTATGTGAAGGACCCTTTCAATGCCTTAACAGCTGCATGACCCTCTATAATGTATGTTACAGAGTCCTGTTATGATCTAAAGGTTAAGGACCCCTTTCTTACTTAGACAGAATATGTCTGTAAATTAAATGGAGACCTACATAAACAAATAACTTCCTTCAGAGTATTTGAAGAGGTTGTATTGTATTAAGTGCTCTGCTTCCCAGCTATGACAATACAACTCAAGTGAGTTCTGTGTCTTTATAATCATCCCATTTGTGAATACCCCCCGTGGGACTAATAAAGGCTAAAGGCTATCTTGAAAACCTTTAAGTTTAGTGGCAGCAGTGGGATACACAGTATCCCCTATTTAGCAGAAAGAGGGACTTTGAGGGGTGAGCATCTTTTATTTACCATCCTCTATACTGTAGGTTAGGAAACTCCTCACATTTGTTGCTGTGAGGAGGTGACATGTATGTCTTAAAAGTGCATTTGAATGCATTTGTAATGGTTTATTGATTTAAGAAACTCACTGTATGACATAAAATACTCGCACTGTTCTATGTTGTTTAGAATTACAGAAGTCAACATGACGAATGTCATTCTGTTGCAGTGAAGGTCCTGCAGTACTGACTAATAATCTTCACAATAAAAACACATTTGAATGGTACCACCTATAGGCCACTTGATAGAAACAACAACAGTCTTCTGACAGCGACTCCTGATTGCACCAAGTTATTTGTTGGCATAGGTGGGCTAGGGAGACATGGAGCAATTTCTAATCAGTGACAGAAATTCCAAAATACTGCTTCGGCTGACGGGAAAAGAAGGGGAAAAAACAAAAGCAGGAAACAAGACAAAAAAGTACTTTGATCAAGGCTTCTCTCAGACCTGTGATGGCGTGGATCTAAAACGACAGTGTTATCACAATTTGTGGTCATGTGTGGTCGTGTGTTTAAAGAAGGAACTCCTTAAACTTTACAAGATGGTAAAGCAAACCGGACATGCATTATTTTCAAAAATCTAAATCTGTTATAGTGAATGAGAAACCTCTTCATGCGTTGTTGAAAAACTGGGAAGCCTCACGAATCAGATGACACTTTTCATCCTCAAAGACGGGGCACAGGTTACGAGCACTGAACTCCAACCATTTTAGAAATTAAATATAAAAAGAGCAAATAAATCTATAACAAGAGCAGTTCTTGTAAACATGGCAGTGTGCGAGAGTACTAACCAGGTAGTCATCTGGCCGAATGCCAAAGAGTTCTCTGAAGTAACGAAAGGCAATAGGAGCGTAGGTCTTAAAGCGAAAGTCACTGTAGTGATGAGCAGGAGTCAGGTTACTCCCTTCACTGAAAACACATGACAATGAAAACAGAAAGAGCCATTAAACTACATGAAAGCAAAACCAAATATACCACGTTTATTCAACTACAACGTCTGTTACCAACCTGGGGAAGAAGATGCTTTCGACCACCACAAAGTCCTGCATAAGAACATCCCTTTCTGCCTTTTGGCTTAAGCTGCCAACTGTGTGAGCGATGCCCAACTGGATGGCACCTTTTAGGGCAGATGACGTGGTCTATAGAAGTCAGGGAGAGAAAAACTGTGAGCACTGGAAGAAACAATCTTTTACCTGCTGTCACTGTTGGCTGGCTGTCCAGTGAGAGGAACTCCCGAACTAATTTTAGAATACAAAACACCTTTTCTAGTTGCTCAGTAGTGTGGGTGTCCTAACCCCACCGTCACCCTGCACTAACCTTTTTATAGGTGGTCTCTCCCGTGGTGGTCTCAACACCACGGTGTCCGATGGTCTTCTTCATGCTCTGAGTTGTGCCTGAAGAGCCAGGCATCTGAGGGGAGGGGCAGAGAGAGAAAAACATTAAATTGTGGCCTGGTTTGTGGTTGTGAACAACAGAAGACAAGGCACTAGGTGTGTATAAGCTTTAGGCCACACTAGGTAAACATCTTCCCATGACAACCATGTCCCGTGGCAACCCAGCCTTCAACTCAGCTGACAAGTTGCTGAACTTTTAGCGAGTATCAACTTATATGCCAGAAGCAGGGGGTGCTAGCAATGTCAGTTCTGTCTTTATCTACATGTGACTGAGCCTTCTATGTCTACATACATATGTTTTCTTTGGTATGTAACTGCAGTTAAATAACAACCAAATAAATCCACATTATTTTTTTACTTTCTTTCTGCCTCTGTGTTTTTTATGAATAATATTAAACAAACTCCTCAACCTTGAAACAAACATTCTTAAATGTTTTTGCTTGTTTCCTTGTCTTTTGGGGTTTTTTAGGCATTTATGCACGTGTTATAATCTGTGAAACAAACATATGACATAAGCGTCTCAAGCTTGAACTTTCTAAATTTGTTCTCCTTCCCTCCTTGGGGTTGACTGGATCAACATTTACATTACTCGGGGCTGTACACAGATGTACACACAGAGGTGTTTTGTCAATTCACTAACATAATTTCTGATGTCCTTACCTCTTGAGGGGCCATTTTTCGGATGCCACTGGTCCCTAAAGACAGAAAAACAAGTTAAATAGGGAATAACCACATGAAAACACCCTTGAAAACCTACAAAAGGAAACACACTAAAGTTTGCTTGTTGCCTTGTTCAGACTCAACACATGTAAATGTAAACCCATGCAGCCAATGTAAATCTGACGCTTTTTAAAAACTTTTGAGTTGGCAGCTTTTAACATAGAAAATTTTGTTAATGACTGTTTAAGAAATCCTCTGCTGTTTAATTGGTGGGCATATTTCCAGCTCTGGCTGATGACTATGAGGCCAATGATGAGCCCAGACCTAAATGTGGCCACAGTTACCGACTGCTGCCCCCGATACAGCAGCCCAACGTGAACTGGAACTGCTTCTCCCCTGAGCTGGCTGCTCCAGATTCATCTGGTCCTCAAGGATATGTGTCTACAGTCACAACCTCCTTAAAAAAAAAAAGTTATAATTTCCAGCTCTTGCTGTAAGTTCTTGTTGCACAGAAACTTTGCTTTATCATTTAAGCTGACATTATAACTACATAATGTTCATTTAATAAAGCCAAACTCAACGCATCAGAATAGGAGTGGTATCCTGTAGGTAAGTTTGAGCCAAGCTAAGATCGTTGGATGTGTGGAAAATTTACTGGCATGTTAACCAAAGAAAAGATGTGAACCTATAATACATGACAGACACCCTCCTGGGTAAGCATGATAACAACAACAGCCATGGCAGTGTTGTAAGAAAGGCACACAGTTCAAATAAAAGAAATACTCAACATGATTTCCTTACATAAACTTGCTGTTTAAACCTACCATCTCGCCCACTCTACAAGCACCTCTAGCCTGTAACCAATGGCAACATCTACTTCAATGCCGCAGTGCCACGGGTCAATATGTACTAAAGGATGTTGGGAAGGTTATACACCTGTAGTAACAATCCTGTGTGTGAAAATTCATATGCACCTGGCGGATTTTATCCAGGCGATGTGCAGTGAGTGGACACTTCAACCCAAGAAAGGCGGGAGTGTTAATAATGAGGCAGAATAACTGAATGCCATGCATCGCTTCTCAGTTAACAGGGACACACGGCAATCCTCCAGGAAACAATGAGCATCAGTCTGCCCACATTCCCTCTCATTATGTAAAACAACACACTATATCATCACTACTCATGCAGTTTCTGCTCACGCACACAGAAGCACTCACACACGCCCATACCAGTACCTCGCTGTAATGCTCTCCTCCAGAACTGAGTCCTAATATCTGTGGAGCAGGACATGGTCAGCCTAAATGGCTTAGTCTAGTAAATGAGCGACACTTAAGACATTTAAAAGCATGACTGTGTATAGGTGTGGGCAAATGTGTTTCATCTAGAGCTCAAATGATTAGCTGATCGATGAATTTGATCAGAGCATTAATCAACAACTGTTTTGACATTTGAGTCATTTTTCAAGCAAGAAGGCCAAACATTTACAGCTTCTTAAATTTGCGAAATTGCTGCTTTCTTTTATCATAAATTATGGTAACAGGTGCCTTTGGGTTTTGGACTCAACTGGTCAGATAAAACAAGGGATTAGAAAATGATGCCTTATTATAATTCTCTAATGTAGTACTATTTTATAGAGCTGCAAAGATTAATCAGTTATTTGCCAGCTATTACATGTAACCACAACTAATTTGATCATCAATTAATCATCATTTGTTGAGAAAAAGGATTCAAATTCTCTGATTTCTGCTCCTCACATGTGAATATTTTCTGGTTTCTTCAGTCCTGCTGTGACAGTAAACTGAATATCTTTGGGTTGTGAACAGAACAAGATATTTGACCTCAGCTTTCACCATTGCCTGACTTTTATGAACCAAACAACTATTGATTAAGAAGGAGAAAGATCAGAGAAAAAGATCAACAGACTAATCCATAATGAATATAACTGTTAGTTGCAGCCCTGCTGTTTCCTGTCATGTTACAGCCAAAGCAGTTCACGGATTAATTGATTCAGAAAACATGGAAGATTTACTCATTATGAAAATTATCTTATTAACTGCAATCCTATTATATAAACACATCATATATCATATATCATCACATTGCAATTTCTCTCAAATGTCACTAAAGAACTGATAACACACACAGATTCAGGGTAGGAATTACCCATCTCAACCCAATTACTTGACAATGACTTAAGCTTGACAGTGACAGGCCTCACGACAATAGGCAAACCATCTGTTCCTTTCTGTGTACTAAACAACTCCCTGCCAGCCTTGTTCGCATGTAGCCTGCAGCCTCCACAAGGCAATAATATGGGACACGTACACTCTCCTAACATCATTTTCTGCCTATGAATACTCCATAAATATACTGGTTCTTGGCCCGATTAGGAGACAAGGCCAATAACGGCTAGTACGGATACCACATTATGTTACTGTCACTCAAGTGTCTGTGAGTGCGAGTGTGTGTGTTCGACAGAAAGCTGTATGTTGCATTCGCTCAGCGCAGGGCTCTCAGCCATGTGGGAGCCAGAAGAGCGCTTTGAGGCCACTATTTTTGTTCACTGATTCACAGACTGGGTGGCTACCAAGGGAAGAACAACTCCTCTGTACACAGGGAGGTTGATATGTGACGCACAACTAACTGGATTAGTGAGATGCCCATCATCTGTCCTGTCCTCGGAAAACAGGAAACCTCTGAGAGCACTTGACCTGCCCAGACAAACCTCTTCATCAGCTGATTAGTTTGTAATACTGTGATGTTATTTTAGATTTTTTTTTCCTGTACACTCAACATCTATTGCATGTCTGTATGTCCAGGGAGAGGGACCTCAGTTGCTTTTCCAAATTATTTCTTCCATTATTTCTCTATACAAAGGCTTTTTTTGAGGGAGTTTTTCCTGAGGACAGAGGGTGTTGTATATTGTACAGATTGTTAAATAAATAAAACAAATAAAAGAATAACTTAACTTGAAAGGGATGACTTAAACCTGATAGTTAACTACAAAAGCCTTTTGTCTTGGGTTAAAGAATGTAAGATATCAATAAGATCAATATTTGATTTGATTAAAAAAAAACATCACCTGAAGTAACTGATAGTGTTCGATTGATAATTTTACCACAAACCGGGACAGAGAGGCAGACAGATGAAGAGGATGTGTGGAGGACGAGGAGGTCTTTTATAACGGAGCAGTATCCCTTACCTGAATATACACATTTAAAACAGCAGCCATTTAACAAGTCCCATTCATTTTTCTAAACAATGCACAGATATTTACTGAACCTCACATTTATCCTCCTCTGGCCAGCTAGCTCATTAGCATACAGCACCGTTAACCAAATTACCGGCTTGACAACAAAAACACACCGCCTGGACCAGCGTGGCCCCGCGAATTATATCTTTACATGTTACAGACCTCGATAAACGACTCCATATAAACACTGGTGGCTTGGTAACTAAAGCGCCATGTGACCAGCAGTAACACAAACTAAGGTTGATCACCTCTGCAGCTAAACGGGCTAGCTGCAGTTTGGCTCATTTGTTAGAGGGGGGAAGCCTCGATGCTAACGAGCTAACAGGCTAAATAAGAGAGATAAAACCACAGTCGCCCAATCACGCCGTTTTAATGGCTATAAAACGTTACACGGTTCTGTCTGTTTGCTCGTTCTAGGAATATAAAAGAGGGGGATTTGTCAGCTACCTACCTGTCGGGACTGTTGATCCCGAGTCTGCTGCTCCAGCAGTCGCCATTACGGTTTGACTGTTCACATCACAGACAGTTGATGCTGCTGTCGCAGCAGCGCCACAGCGCCCCCAGCGGACGGAAGAGGTACAATTTCTGGTTTACTGCAGTATGTGGTGTGACCATTTAGCGTAATCATTGGTTACACACTGCAGAACACTTAGTTTTACATCAACTTTTAAAGAGCAGAACATTAAATTTTACATCTGATTTTACATTATAAAACATCAAGTTTTAAAGTGCAGAACAATGTAAAATATTAAGTCTTACAGTGCAGAATAATGTAAAGCATTACGTTTTAGTTGATTTTTAACAGTGCAAAGTGTACAAGTGTACAATGTAACATTAAACAACAACTTCTAGGACACAGTTAAAGAAATTTTCATTTTATTTTGAACCTTGTGTCAAGATGCCTCTGTTGGCTGTACATGGCTGTACAGACAGGTAATAAATGGAAGGAAAAACCAACAAAAAGTGTCTTGGTGTGGTGTTGTGCTACCACATGCTGCCAGCTTCAATGCACCTTGGTGTTGATTCTACAGAGTCTGAACTCTGCTGGAGGGATGAACACCATTCTACCAAAAGAAATTCACTCATTTGGTGTTTTGATGATGATGGTGGAGAGCGTTATATAACATATAACATATCAGTCCAAAATTGTGCTGAGATTAGATGGCTTTGAAGAACATAGGATATGATTCAAATAATTTTTATACACATCAACCATTTATAAGCAGAACCTTGGCTTGTTAATAACATTAAAGTAAAATACTACTAAAAAGATATTCATGAGCTTGAGTTTTTATAAAAAGTCAATTTACTATACTGCACCAGGCAAACTGTGGTTAAACTGACAACACCTGGCCTCGCAAGCAAGAAGACATGTAAAACATGAGAGGTTCATTTAAAAATTTTTTATTAGAGCTGTCATAGATATGATCTTAACCAGAAAACCATATGAAAAGAAGAGCACTGATCTTTCATCTCCAAAAGAATCGCATTCATAATCAAATATATAAAGAGCAGCCTAAAAAATAGTGGCACAGTGACACAGACAACAGCCTGTTTTACAAACTAAGCGTTATTTTTGTTCCTTTACAAGTTTATTGCTGTAATAAGATTGTATATTGAGTGATCTTAGATGAAAATAGGCAACATTTGCAATAGATGAAGCTAGAATTTGGTCCACATTTTCAACATTCTTACAGACCTTTAAGAGGGATTTGTGCTGTAATAATTGTTTCTGTTCAGTGATGGGAGGTCACTTCTGCTGCTAGCTTGATGTTTTCTTGAATGACCCAGTGCTAGTGGGGTCAGCAGTGACAGGTCAGAAGGTTTTAGGAGAGAGGGCATCTTTTCCTCTTCTTCTGGCGCAAGCCATTGAGTGCCTTGGACATGGTATTTGTGATCAATTTGGAGAGGCACTGTGGAGGCTCTTGCGAGGACGTGCGGCAACATTTGCGGAGAACTGGAGGAGCAGCCTTCCCTAACAAACACAGATGCTCTGACGTTTCCTTCAGCTGATTTTATGGAGGGAGGAAAGGTCAGACAAACGAGACGACAGCATTAGAAATTCTGATTTTGGCTTCATAGCTCATGATCTCCTTATCAAATATTACATTTAAAAATTTGCCAGGCCAAACAGATTTTGGACACTTGATTCTTTCACTCACTTTTTCCTCAAAACAGATGGTCTTGTTTTGTTCAGACAGGGGGCAGCATTGAGTCACAAGAGGAAACCCATGCTGGAGCCTAAAACACAATGACATCATTACTAACTTGACATTGTTCCCCAATTTCACTTTTATATTTAGATCCATGATTATAATGATAAAATGGAATATAGTTTAGTGGTGTCAGCACATTTACAAAAACATATATTTCAGATTCATTTATTTCCTGGAGCAGAAGAAACGACAAAAAGTGTGAAAAGAAACAGAAATAGAAATGCATACAGAAAAACATATCCAAGGACGGACGTCTTACTTCTTCTTGACGATCTTCTGAGCATCACAGAATTTGTCAAGTGAGAGCTCTTCGGTGGCAGAGGTCATATTATAATGAGGGTCTGGAGACATGTTGTGGAAACAGCTGTATCGATCAGTTGGCCCCTCACCGGGGGAGCAACAAGGGACATCCTCCTTTTTGCCGTTCCCACCAGAACAAAACCTATCAAGCTCCTCACGCCACTGAAACACAAAAGAAAAAAAGTAGAAAGGACAGGAGACATCACCCAAAATAAGCAAAATATTTATGTTGGCAGGTTTCTTGCTTTACCTTTCCCTCAGCGCAGTTGAGCACATCCTGGTTCTTTTTACAGCACTGTTTGAATCCCTTTTCTATGCGATTAATGGTCTTTGCCTGATGAGCCACCGATTTGTAGCCTGGACGTGACAGGCAGTTGACATTGTAGAGGGGGCGAAGCCTCTGGTTGCGACACAGTGAGTCAATGGTCTCTGCTGTGGGCCGTCCAGGAGGAAAGTTGATGTCAATTTTCTGGGAAGTGGATGGTTTCTTCACCTTCTTTCTTATGTTTCCTCTGGCACGATAATGAGTCATTACTGTTCTGTAAAGTATGAGCCACAAGTGTGTTTTGAGATTTGAACTTCCTCAATATCACTTCCCTAATTTTCTGATCACTTTCTTTCCTTTGTCTTGAAAGGCATGGTTACTATAGCTTTGCCTTATTATCATCAAATCCCACAAAAAGAGCAAACCAATGTGTCAGGCTACATTTGGATCGACAGAAGCCAATAAATTGCAGTCCTGTCTTTTATTCGAATGAGACCACTCCATCAATGCATCTGGGGTTTCAATATAGTGAGGCCGTCCAGGAAAAAAGGCCAAACCTAGCTCAACTTCTCCAGGTTTGCAAGCAGCGTCATTCAGCAAGATGCACAATTATGTGCACAAGATCAAACTGTTGCTAGTAACATCCTTCCACATTATATTACAAACAGCTGTGGTGTTTTGTGGCATGTGATAAGCCTTCCAACTTTTGGTTCTGTTACTCAAACTGGACTTCCTGGATAATATTTTGTTCTCTCACTGGTAACTATAGCAACACAGTGCAGCAGTCCTAATCCAAAACGAAGATGAAGCTCATTAACATAGTGTGATCTTTTTCAAAACACTCAATAATTTCCTAATAATAGCTGGGCACAATAGTTTTTAGCTAATGTTACTCAGAAAGAAATAAGAGTGCATTTGTTGAGGACTATTTTCAGCAGTGGATTAATACACATTTTGTGCTTTAGTGAGTACTTACAGCACCAGGACCCTGTGTGTGTGACTGATTCAAAACAGACTACAGTGTCGATGTTCATTATCATGAAAGAACATGTCACTCAGTGCAACAGTGTGGCTCACTGATATTTTTAATGTTTTTTGACATTTTTTTTTCTCTATGGTACAGAAGCAGATCTAAGGTTAGGGTTTGGCTCCACAAATAATACCAGACAATAGTAAAGGCTTGATTGCTAATATCAACATTTCTGATGGCATTTTATTTACTTCCTTGCATACCTCTGGCAAGTGTTGGGGTCAAAGCTGAATGTGGCGGTTGAGTCAAGGGGTGGCAGTGGCAACTCCTCAGTTGGCTCGTAGTTTGGATTTGGAGCATCATTGTGGAAACAGTTCAGTCTGCTGCTGCCTGTTTGTCTGCAGCAGTCATAAAGACGATCCTTTACTGATGAATCCTCCTCGCAGAAGGAATTGACTGACAGCTCCCACTATAATAGGCACAGAAAGATAACACAGACCATCTCGGAGTATGAATTAAATCATTTAATACTGACATAACGTTTGTATGCCTGAGGCTGTATGCTGAGTGTATGGGCCACCTGCGGAGTATCTTAAGACACGCCTAACCAAAACTGAAAAACAAATACGGTAAGAAGAGGGCAATAACACTAAGATAACTCTTTCTTCACTGAAGAATTTGGGACGGGTTTGTTGCTTGCCCTTGGAGAGCTCTACTGGTGCTCATGCCAGGGCCTGTCTGCTATGTCAGGCTGAGCTGCTTATAGTGGGCTTATCAACTGGAAGCACCCAAGGCCTCCAACTTTGTTTAAAAAAATGCAAGTACCATCAACTCAACAGTGTCAGGAATGTTTGATGCCATTTTTATCTTCGCGTTAATACAAAAACTGTTTGGTAAATATACTTGAGCTGCTACATTACAGCTTCAGGAGTTAAGTTAATATGCTAAAATTTTACATCTACTGCATGAGAGCCCTAATCCACATGAGGTATGAAATGTATAACACTAACTTTATTTTGTCTTTTAGCATGAAGTTTTAAGGGCTTGGGATCCAATTTTATCTCCACAGTGCATAATGTCACTGTGTTTATCATCATGTTCTTGAGATTATACTGAGACTAATGAGAAGATAATGCAAAAACATTATCAATAAAGTGGAATAAACATCGTGGAGCAGAGACAGAATGAGAACATACAGGATATCATATTGACAGTTAAGTTTTAAAAAATGCTGAATCAGCTGCAGGAGCTGTTGTGAAAACTCACCGCCTGTGTGGCGCAACACAGCGTCACTTCCTGTCCCCACCTCTGGTTCCCCTCACAGCAGGTGCTAAACCACGACTCGGCCTTGTTGACAGCGCTGGCCCTTCGCTTCTGCTGGCCAAAACCAGACGAAGGAAAGTAGGAGTCCGGGTAGAGGGGACGACGGTTTCCATGGAGACAGATGGCTTTGAGATTGTCAGAGGTTGGTCGGCCAAGGGGGAACTGAACGTGATACTGCACCACAGCGAGACCATCAAAGGAACGGGGCCTAAAACTTGGTCGACCTTAGAGTAAAGAACGGGAGTCATTCTGCTATTTGATACTTTTGCAGTTGAAGATGTAAACAGCAGTTGAAGTAAATGAAAACTCAAAAGAAAGAGAGGAAAATAGTTACAAATGTCCTATGTATGCTGCTATATTGGGGGAGTACGAACGGACAGACAGACAGACAGATAGATTACCTCTCTCACTCGTGGTATCTGGGGACTGTTCTGCTGGAGGCATCAAAGCTGTATCTGTGAAAACAAAGGAAAACAATAAACATATAAAAATAAAGAAGATGACTATGGTTGTGTGATTCATTTTATTGAGCAGCCAAAGTGACAAATGCTTCAAGTAGACATGCAGCTGTGTTGCTGTTTCAAAACAAGGTCATAACAAGATCAGGAGACGAACAGTACCCTTGAGATCAAAGAGATCTTTTGGGTCCACCGGTCTCTGCATCATGAACCACTCTGGGGGTGGTTCTACTATTTCTGAAAGACACAAAGATTTTTAAAACGGTGATTTACAAAATCAAATATTCTACAGTGTCATCACTTAATTAAGCACCACAGAGAGAGACAAATGCTCATGTTTACATTGTATTTCTATACTTGAATGTGACCTACATTAACTGTAGTCATAAGCACTCTGTGGTATACATAACGTAAAGCTGTAATCTAAACATAAAATGAGAAACAAGAAACACGATTATAGGGAGACATCATCAGGGTTATAGTTTGAAACTTTGAAAAGCTCCCCTTAGACCCACAGAGGATGCCACATAGCCATTTATAAAGGTAGTAGTCACTAGCTTCAAAGTAGTATTAGTACTCGTGACAGGCAAACTGAACTTAGTGGAGTACTCCTATCTGAGACTCACATCCTAACTTGAAAATAACCTGTTCAATTAGTGTGAGGTGGCCAAATGCCACTTCGGAACATCTGGGATCCTAATTGGTCCTTGCAGTGACTCTGCACCAGCATGTGAAAACACGCACCTTGCCTGACGTGGACCTCACGCTGCTCATAAAGGTGCTCATCTGGGAAATTGTACAAACAAAGAGAGAGAGAGGCAGTTATGCAATGCTGCAGCCTTTTCTTTAGTGAACAAATTACATCAAGTGGCAGTCAGTAATAGAAGAAGTACTCATTTACTTGAGCACTAGTCGCAGTACTGTAGTGTGAAAATACTCCATTACAAGTAAAAGTCATTCTTAAATGGTACTTTAGTAAAAGTCTTATCAGAAAACTGTATCCCCAGTATTAATAGTAAGTAAGTACTAATTGTACTGCCATTACATGTTACACCTACAGTATACTGTTACTTAATATCATAGCTGGTTGAGGTGGAGTTATTTGCACACTGTTGTTCAGTTGATAACAATGCACCATTCCTACTGATAAATGCAAAATTGTAGCAGTAAAAAAAAAGCATCACAACATAAAACTATTCGAGTTGTACGTCGGTGAGTAAGTAATTATAGTTAGTTACATTCCTCCACTGGACACAGCAGTGAGTTAAAGTCTGTTTTTTTCCTTCAGGATTAATGTCAGTCAGGTCTGCAGGCGAAATAAACGGACTTTGTCCAGAGGAACAAAAATGGAGCCCGAACAACAGCCCGGAGAAAAAAGGCAACAGCTTCACGCAGCAAACACATTTTCTGAGAGCAACAACAACAAAAGGAAGTGGTGAAGTAAACAGTGCCGACCTTGGGCCGCGGAGCACAGCAGAACCAGGGCAAACGCGGCGGAGCAGATTAAAGCCCGAGACGACCCCATTGCAAACCGGACCGGATGCGATGATCGGTACCGACAGTCCTCTGCAGACCGAGCCGAGCGGTTAAAGGTCCAACACACCGTCCCTGCTGTCCGAGAGAGCCAAGCACCGAGACCGGGGAAAAGGGATTTTATGGTTGTTGTGGGCTTTCGGAGGGGGGGGTGAGGCGGAGTGAGGAAAACAGGGAGGGAGGGAAGTTTTCCTACATGACTCAGATCCTGGGTGCTGTTGGGGTGCTCTTATAAGGAGATTTATGATCAGCTCTGTAGTTAGAGGCCTGAGCGCACCGTATGAACATGAACTTTGCTTCTTTTTTCTTTCCTTTTTTTATTTTTTATTTTATTCACACTGTTATTATGTTATGGGCCATTAACTCTTCACTCATTGCTGTGCCTTTCAGTCGTTAATTATCCCCCCTTACTGAGCAGCGCTTTGATGAAACAGGTAAACAAGTCCGTGTGGCAAAGTGGAGACTAACTTTACGATTTTGTCACTTGCAGGTGATGAAAAGTGATTTATTATTACTTTAGCTAACATTTCGTAGAAAATAGTTGACAGTTCTCTACAGCAACTAAATGTTAAATTAAATGTTTTCGTGATGATTACTAACAAGGTCCAATCTAAAAAAAAAAAAAAAAAAAACGAAATATGAAAGTTTGATCTTATTCCAAATGGTGAAATCCCCTTTACAAAAAATATTTTATTCTACCTTATTATCAAGGCTGTAATGTAACACGAACGAACCCATGAAAAGTGATACCGTTTACCATAAATCAGATTTTTACTTGATCTTAAGGCCAATGTAATGTAAACAGTTTAAAAAACTCTGTTACAAGATGAGACCTTAAAGGCATCGCACATCCATGAGGCTGGTGGACTGTAAAGTGTCTGAAGTGCAGGTAAGTGAATTAACCATAAACACACATTACCTATAGATTTGATACTGTACACACACATCTGTATGTCACTTCTCATTCATATCTGTGATCCTTTCGTCTATGTTTTTGACATTGTGCATATATTCAGATTTGGACTTTAACATTAGCTTAGTTTACATTTCTGGCATTGTGTTGAGTTTGCCCCTTATCAATAATCTTTATTCCTATATATTTTAACTTTATCTGCACTCTAGACTTTGGAACTCTTTCTTACTTTGTACTGTGAGGTCAAGAAAAGACAGAAATCTTCTTTTCCTATTTAGCAAATTCATAGTGTATTTCTTTACACCCTCCGTGCCTAAATGCTCTTGTTTTTAAAACATTATGCCTCATGTCTGTAGGATTTCTGCTGAAATGCGCAGGCTGATGTCTCTGTTATAGGAAATGAGTTTCCAGTCTGAAGCACTGACTGTGATCTCTACACAGTCCTTCCCAGCATGCTCTTGTGTTTAAAAAAAAAAAAAAAGAAAGAGAAAAAAAAAGCCAAATCAGACCAGAGGAGGATTCCCTGAGCAGCTGCAGACTGTAATTTAATGAGTTTCCACAGTTTGCTCTCTGTAGGCCACAGCTTAAACGGGAAGGATTATCCAGCCTTTGCTGCTCTTCCTACAGCTCTTTCCCATCTTATACAGTAGATATCAGGATCAAAGTTTTTACGTTTGTTGGTGGTGAGCGATGGAGGTCCGGAAACTGTTTAGAAGTGTTTGTCCCAGGTGGAAATTCCCCCGAGACGTTACCGAGCAAACAACTGCAAACAAAGCAAGGCAGATCTGCAGCGAACTCCCTCTCATATTCACAAAAAAAAAACAGGTCTGCAGTTTGTCATGAAAATACCGGGACAGCTGAATGCAACAGAGGTAACTTGCTTTAAGGCTGAAAACTGGTCAAAATGTGTCCATGAGTTGACAATACAGACTGCCAGTGTTTCATCACATCATTTTGCTGCAATTTTCCAGTGAAAATCAAGTGCGATTGAGTTTATTTATATTGCTCAGTTCATCTGATGTCACTGAGGATTTTACGAGTCCAGAACAGTAATATCTCAGCACAGAAGAAGAAAGAGAAGAAACCACAGGACAGGAAATTAAAATAGGTCTCACCCTCCGTGAATTAGTGTGGGTGCAATAGTTGCCACAACATGTTTACCTGACGTCTCCTTCCTAACTAAACTGAAAGGGAAAAATCACTGCACAGAGAACGTTGCTTTTTGGGACATAAAAACACATCTAGCTGTCTAGAATGACTGGAGGTTCATTTAAGTACATTTAACATAAAAAGTTTGTGGCCCTTTGTAGGGAAATTTGTATGTTTACCACATCTAGTTGACTCAGAATCCTCTAATTTCCTCTTAATAGGTTCCTCTTAAATTGGTTAGCAACAGTTTCTGTATATGTCAACTTTCCACCACCAGTCTGCAGAGAGGCCATGCTCAGTGACTAATATTTCCTTTGTGTTAAATGCTGCAGCTACAACTTTTCTTCAGTATTCTACTGAGAATGATATAACATGCTGACCTCATGTCTTTGTTGAATTAAAAATGTTTCTATATAACAATAGGATCTTTTTTTCTTTTTTTGCATGTCTCAGCTTTTCCCAACTGTTTATATTACAGTTTTCCCACTAAGAGACGAATAAAGTTCATCACATCTGCTTGGTGTCACAGCCGTAGCAGTTTATTAGAAGACTTACATAGAATTATTTTCATTATAATCTCAGCCGTTCCAGGAACAGAGAGGACTACATCCAGACATAATATAATTTAATGCTGAAACCTCTCAACATTTCCTCTTTACTTGTGGCTTTATTCAAAGATATGTAGAGAGAAAACAAAACATATTCAAGTTAATCTGAAAAAAAGAGGGAAATAAATTCGCATACAGAGGAAGAGACATCTACTGTATCAACACTTTTTAAAAAATGTAATATTGTTTTCTACATTTAATGCAACATCTTCTCAAAGCTCGAAAAATATAAATGCCTGTGAGGATTTATTCAAACACAAAGGATAACATTTTAGAGGTACCGCTGCTTTGAAGGGCAACATCAACCTGAGGAGAAACATTTCTCTAGAGACATACAGATGCAAAGAGGCTGTCTCTTTTGTTTTTGGGCTGTGTTCAGCACCTGTATATGTAATCGACATATTTAGCTCTAATCAGAGAATTTCTGAGACTGCTATAGTGAGGACGAGGCAGGCAACCTTATTATTTATCTTATCGTTTACTGGTATTCGACAAATCTGAAGTCTTCCAATTATTCGTGTGCTCTGGGCAATGCCTGCTATGCGATGTATTAACCTTCGAAAAGCTAACATTCCCAGAATAGTATAAACAATAAAAACAATGATGTTGAGCTGACGGCAGTCAGTCTGTGTGGCCTGCTCTTTTACAGCAGGCTCATTTATCGGCTTCGACACATGCACCAACTACCGCCCTGAGTCTCAGCCACTAACACATGCACATGCATTAAAGTGTAATTAAATGGGAAGCACTGAGGATCTAATTTGCACAAATCAAAACACGCACTTACTCCCAAGCAGAGCGCAATTGTGCGTGGGAAGAAAAGAAGCTTAGTGCTTATTCAGTGGCCACATTCAAGTGAAAATATGAACTTCTTCAAGCACATGAATGGATAGTGGGAAAGTGGATTGTTGATTGTGTTAAGCAGTATTGTGGTATCGGGTGGGCACATGTGATTATTATTTTGATTCCTTGATGCTCTTACTTTGCTCCTGGAATGTTCTACAGGAGTGTTTCAAACTCTGACTATGGAATTTGGGTGACTGACATTTTAAATTTTAGCTAACAATGACCGGCGTCCTGCCTCTTTGAATGTCTATGTCTGAACACACTGTGACACACACTACCTGCAACTGGACAGAATCACGCTTGCACATCCTGAGAGAAATTGAATCCCACTGACAGTGAACTGTCAAACAACAAAAAGCATTTTTCACTGGAATAAATCAAAATATTCTTAGCTATCAAAATATTTTAACACTTATATTTGACACAATCTACCAAAACAAGCTCTGCTGGAAGTTGTGATACTTAACACACTATGATTACAGTTTTTCTCAATGATTTTCATTATTAGAAAAATAGATTCTGTCAGTAAGTAATGGTGAGACTTGAAATAATATGTGTATGTGTCTTTGCATGTTCTAGTGAATCATCAGTGCGTGGTCCCTGGCAGCAGCTCGGCCTCAGAGGCGAACAGCTCCTTGTAGAGTGGAGGGAAGAGCGAGTGAGCAGTGAGCGGGTAACGCTGACTGAACCAGCGCAGTTTCTCCATGTGCAGACTGCACAGTGAACGCAACACTGCCATCCTCTGGTACAGCTGCAGGAAGGACACAGACGGAGTCAGACATTTCTGCCACAATGAGGAACGTGCAGGTAAAATAACTTGCTTTGTCATCAGCTCTTAGCCAATCGGGGAACTAAAGAGTGAGTGTCTTCGCTATGCTGAAACGTGTACCTTGTGCATCAGACTTTCTTGATTGTCACGGCGTAGAACGTGTGTGAGTCCTGACTCCACGCTTCTTTGCACCCGCTGAACTCTGCCTCTGTCCTCCAGACATGGACGATCTGCCAAGGAAGACAAAAAAAGAAATAACAAAGAAGGATTTATTTCTAAAATATAATATGACCATGTCTATTAACCGCCACCAGGGGGCAGAGAGGTTAACTGTGAAGGGCTAATTGAAAAAATGAAACCACAATGCAAAGTGTGATGGAAAAGATGCTAAAAAGGCTAAGTTGCACTTTTAGTTCAGTTGTCTGATTTATGTGTATTTTTATTTTAAACTGAAAGCTGAGAAGTTTCTTTAAAAAGGGGAATATTTAATGAATTATTAATAATATATATTAGCAGCAGGGAAATATATCACTGTTGCACTTAAGTGTCTTCACACTTTTTCATGTTTCAAAACTGCAACACAGCTGAGAGACAGGTAAGTTGATCTTACCTGTGTTGATCAGCACCAGAGCGCTGAAGAGAGCAAGCTGGTGCTCGGTGAGCTTTAAAGCACACATCCCGTGAGCGAAGTCAAACACAGCTGTGATCAAATCACTGCACGCTGAAAGAAAAAAAAAACACATGTTGATAAACCACCGTATTTATGGTTCGTGAATGGTTTCAGAACTGCCTTTGCTTCAGCAACGGAGCAAGGTTTAGAGAAATCCTCACCCAAAGACTTGAAGACTTCTGCTCCAGCGAATTTCCCATCAAAAAAGACAGTGCTGTTTTCTGTGTTGAAGAAGCGACTCATCCTAACCAGAACCACCTCCATGGAACCTGAGCGGAGAAAAGGGGAACGGCAGATGAAATCAGATTTAAGATCGCGATAAAGAGTGATGATCACTCCTTGTAAGCGGATGGTGAACTCACCGGTCTTCAGGAGAGCTATCTGGTCATTCTGGCTGAGCATTCGGAAACCCGGGATGTGCTTTGCGAACTCCACCACGTACTGCACGGCATCAGTCAGCCGGATGGCACAGTGCTGCCACATTTCATCCACCGTCTGGGAGAAAGAGCAAGAGGGAGAAAGTTAGAGACTGTAGGGTGAGTTTCACAGTTGCAACATTACACTCAAAATCAACCAAACATGCCACATAAACTTGCTCTCCAAACATTCAGACTAGCGCTCTTCTTCTAATTTAGCTTCAAGATTCTGTGTGTCATCTCTTTATTTACTGTAATTAAATGTAATTTGTGCAGGATCAACAAAGTCATTAACTTTAAATTGAACATCCTCGTGTGATCAAAGACAGAGAACAAGAGGAGGGGAAAAATAATGAAACAAGTCTTCTGTTTGATGAGTCAAAAGTAGCCTCAAGTCATCTGAAATGCCATGTTTTGATTTGAGACTGCATGAATAAGGTCACATTAATGAAAGAGGAAGCCTGAGAACCAAAAGAGAAAAAAAGATAAAACAGTAATCAGGTTGGTATACTTTGCTCTGGTAGACTTGGATCTCCTCTCTGCTGAACAGCTTCCACCTGAGAGCGTGCAGCTCCTCCACTCTGTACTGGCTGGTCTCTCTGTGGGAGCGCACAATGCTGGCACACAACTCATCTGAAATAAAAAATGAAAAAAAAAAAGAAAGGAGCATACTCTTGTAAATATAAAAAAATAGGAAACATCACATCACAATAGGAAATCTGTCACTGTGCTCACCAATGTTTCTCAGAGAGTGGGGATAGATGCTGTAAGGATCCTCCAGAGGGTTGTAGGGATGAATCCCCATTAAATCATGAGATGGCTGTCTGGAGTCAAACCCTGACATAAGGAGTGGAGACAAATAAGAACAATGCAGAGTAGCATGAATGGAAAATAACACAGTGAAACGTACACACTCGAGTGCCTCACCTCTCACGACAGGGTGTCCACCGTTTTCCCCCCTCCCTTGGGATCTCGACGTGGGAGAGATGCCGGAGTCTCGGTAGATCATACCCGACTCGCTCGGGGAGCACACCAGGTACGGGTGAACATCAGCGGTGTAGGACAGCAGCTCGGCGTCACCACCCGTGAAGGGGTAGGCCATGGGCTGAAGGGAGCTGTGGGGAGTGGTCTTGACGGGGCTTGGTGGGGTAGGACAAGACGGACTGGGCATCTTCCTGAAGCTGCTGCTGTTGCTGCTGCTGCTGCCGGTGCCTCTCCACCTCGGCGATCAGAGAGTCCCGCTGACGTTTGGACATCCGTCCAAACTTCACCGCTGGGGGGGGGGCAAAAAATGAACACACGGAAAATAAACCAATGCTCTGAGTGAAGAATGTTGTTTGTCTGTCTGTCAGCGTGGGTGTATTTGTGTCTTACCATCTCTGCTCATGCCCTGCGCCAAGCACTTCTGCAGACGGCAGTGTTGACAGCGGTTGCGGCTGGCCCGGTCGATCTGACAGTTGCTCTGCCTGGAGCAGGAGTAGGATACGGTGGGCAGCTGGCTCCGCCGGAAAAATCCCTGAAGGGTGGGCACCACATGGATAACAGAACCCGACAGAAGCGTGAGTTTTGAGGCAGATATACCAATATTGATGTTCAAGAAATAAACATGCCTGAGCTCACTGATGAACAAACTATGTGATGGTAAGTGTTTCTAAATGATCTCAAACATGTCTTGTACATTTGTTATCCGCTGAAATACTTTATCTGCGACCTGAAATAAGAGAATATAGAATATATCAGCCTTGTTCTAATTGTTAAAGGAAAACTTTTTTAAGAGGGAAATTCTAAATTGCCATCTTGCTTAGAGTTAAATGAAAAGATTAATACCTCACTCATATCTGTTCAGTATGATGTTGGAGTCAGCAGCCAGTTTTTATGCTAAGCAATGCTAAGCAGCTGCTCTGCAAGAAAGCGAAGCCTATTTTCTCAAATGTTAAACTACTCCTTTAATATTGCTACATGTGTGCTTTTACAGTGAATGTGTGCTGGATGCCGTCATCTCACCTTGCAGCCCTCACAAGTGATGACTCCATAATGCACTCCAGAGGACTTATCACCACAGATCTTGCATGGGATAACTTCAATCTGGGCTGAAGAAACACAGACGCAAGAGCGAATGTTAACATCTTTGAAACGCAGCCCTCTGCCACGTCATAGTCACTCAGACAGCACACAGAGAGGGATGTAAACATTTGTTAAATATCAAATATCATTGTGTAAGATGATGAAATGTAGATTAATCAACTGTAATATGAATACTTTCTTTTTTATCCACATCAGGACTGTATGCTATACTATATTATTATATACTATATTTTTAATAGTTTGAATAATAATAAAGAATTCCTCACATTTTCTGATTCACAAATCATTCATATCTAATAAAAGACACCAATCTTAACCCCCTTACAGCTTTTCACTGGAGGAGTAAAATATGCCAGCAAGTGTCATGATGACTCTGCTTATTTTCACCCAAAGTGAAGTAAACTGGAAAATGATTCCCACCATGAGAACTTAAGTTTTGTGCTGTACTTTCCCTTACCCATGCATCTGTTGTTGTGTGACCAGAGCAAACCAAAGGTATTTTCCTCCTGCCTTAATAATAATGAACAAAATAACATCAAATACGACGAGGACAGAGTCTTCTGAGGACGTGGAATATTTGCAAATGGAGAAAGGCAGAGAATACGAAGGTGTCAACCTCAGAGTCCTTTCAAGTGGTTGACTGGCTTCTCTTTCACTCTGACTGTCCCTCTTTCATGTCACTTCTTTCTTTGTAAATCCTTCTCTGTCTCGCTCATAAAGGACACAGCTGCCAGTAATGCACTCTCTCTCCTTCATCACTGCCAGTAATGGCCATCCCCCTCTCACCTCCCCCCTTGCCCCTGATCTCTGCAGGCTCTCACACCCCTCTTTTTTGCTCAGTGGTGATTTTTTATTTTTTGTCAGAATCAGGTGCAGTTTGATTTAATAAAGAACCACAAATGTCATGGTGACACCTGTGTGAGCAGTTTTATACTGTGATTGACAAACTGAGCACCACATACCGTGTAATTCACATTATCAAACATATATTTTATAGTAACAGTGAATGACGACACACATCCAGGAAGCATTTTTCTCTTTTTTTTCTGACACTAAATAATGACTCCTTTTATCTATTCCTGTCATCTCTTCGCTTCCTTCCACAAATGCACTGACGGTGTGATTGTTTTCTGCTGTGTTTTGATGCTTATGTATGGTAGTATTTGCGTTTCCGTGCATAACTGTGTCAGATTTTTTCGCGAGTGTGTGTTAGTGTGTCAGTGTGTGCCCTCTTTATCTGGTGCCACAGGGATCGCCTGAAGGCTCCAGAGGAGGACTGCTAGGGTGTGAGGGTAAATGCTTCTTTCTGAATGCAGGAGTGGCGTACGAGCACCCATGACAAAGCGGAAAAACTCACTGCACAACCGATGGGACTGTGGCTGATTGAATAACGTGAAGATTCACCATTATAAGGATTACAGTATTTCACAGATTCATAAAGTTGCAAAAGACAATTTGATGATAAGATTCATTTAAAAAAAAAACAAAAAAAAAACACAAATATCGTTGATTCTTTAGTACAAAAAAGTACTGTGCTGTGAATATGACTGTTTCTGTCATCAGAGAGAGAACATGAGTGGTCTCAGGTTTTTCTTTTTTTTCACTATTTCAGTTCTGATTGTCAACCTCAAACAACAGGAAATCCACTGTGACCCACAACCTTTCACTGTTCATACACACACAAACGCACACACACACGGAGAGCAATCACACGCACTGCTCCTCAAATAACTTTCCATGCAATCATTGCTCTGATAATTTCAACTGACTTTATACGACGGTGGGTTATCAAAAGCAGCACTGAGTGAAAATAACTTCTTTTTGAGTGCCGCAGTAAAAAAAAAAAAAAAAAAAAAAAAACACCTGCAAAGTAATCTGCCTTTGATGGCACCAGTACAAGTATCTGTACAGTAAGTAGAAATTAGCTTAACAGCAGATAAACACTGAAGAATCTACAATCAGCAGCTCCTCTGAGCCTTTTTTTGTCTTACCTTGTTATCTCAGCCACAGGCCGAGACCAATCAAACCCAGGATCTTCTGGTGTGTGTGCATGCGGGTGTGTGTCATAGCGACAGAGAGATAAAAAATACTGAAAAAGAACCAAACCACTTTTATTTCTATTTAAGTTTTTTTCAGTAATAGAGAAGGTGCTATTGGATCTAAGGCACAGTATAACTGAAAAACTGTGCTTGTTTTTTGGAAAACAAGAATTAAAATTTTATTTTTTACTATCTAATACCTAATATACTTTATATTGTTTTATGCTCATGTGGCAGGCTTGATCAACTGCACAGCATGACCCAACTGATAAAAATTTGGGTTAAACAGATATTTTACTATAAATCTTATGTGTCCAGTGCTCAGTATGATCAGTAGAAGGCAGATTCATTTTTCTTTCAAGTATGGTCTATCCAAGCAACATTAACTACTTGTGCTGTATTCACAATACCTCTTGATAAACCCTTGACATTTTATATTGCCACTGTGTTCCAGTCACCGTGTACAATATGAAACCAACCATAGACACACCACACAAAGCTGTGTTGACATATTAATACTGAAGTGAGATAATTTGAGCAAAACAGCCAAGCCAGTCAATTTAAATTGTTAAAATTGAGGCACAAAGTGCTGGTCGAAGAAATGAAGAAGTTAGAGTACAATAGATACAGATGGAAATATTCTGGTTTGTCAGTCAAAATATAACAGTGGTACCTCCCACACTTCCACACACAAAGTATACCAAGAAAGTCTTTCAATCAGTGTTTAGTTATCAATGACTTCCACGCCCCCGACTAAAAAGCCCATCAGTGGCGTCGTACACACAATGGAAGCTTCCGCCTTTAACAGCAAATAGAAATCATGAAACATTCACAGGTCTCTCTTGAATGCAGCGACTTCCTTCTGAATGCCAGACGAGAAATTTGATTCTCAATTTCTGTGATTCTCAAGCCACATGGCGAGCATGTGTGTGAGTGTGTTACCTCACCTAAAACACCAAATACTGAGTAAATCACAAGAATACAGAGAATAGAGGGAAAGGTTTGATCTCTGGAATACAACTTAGAGTATATTTCAGTACTCTCAACACTTTGTTTGAAACAGAGAGTGTGTGTGTGTGTGTGTGTGTGTGGTGGGGGGTTGGACGACACAGATTGCCACTTTCAACTCACCACTCTCTGCCTAAAATCTCCTTGTCAGCAGTCTGTTCTTTACACTGTAAACGGACAAAAAACCTCAACTTTCCTCTGACGGAAGCTTACCTTTGGTACATACATGCAAGCAAGACTGCAAACAAAGTTTGTATACACGCCTCGCACCTTTTTACACACACACACACACACACACACAGTCTAACAAATGGTTAATCAAAGTTTTAGTCACAAGTTTTCAGATACCATTATTAAACCCAGGACCGGAGGATTGTGCACAATTTATGATCATTTTATTTATCTCAACACCACTGTAATATGATAATAAATAATAATGATTCTAATCATTATTTGTATTATCTCGCAATCTACTGCAATTCATATAAATGACACTTTAAAGTGTAATTTAAAGTGTGTAAAGAATTTAACTTTGAATTTTGAATTTTGTTAAGGCAAGGTCTAAACAAAATTTAAATTTTAATTTAAAACATCGTTTGAGTAATAATGACACTATATTTTCCATTGTACCAAAATGTATGTGGAGGGGAGGAAGAGTATATTGCGTCATATTTGTAGTTAACAAAATAAAATAGTACACAAAAAAATGACTTATAAAACAAATGATTTTTTCATGTATTTGGATTCAAAAATACATGGACTAAAAGGTAAAATGCTGAACGCCAAATCCAATTCAAATTCATTTGTACTGCTGTGCAATACAGAATTTATAAAAAATTGCTCTGACTTACTGAAGCTAGATTAAAATATATTAGGCCAGTCAAAACTAATTTCCTTTGCGAGAACACATGATTCAGGACTGCAACTTCTTTAAATAACTGTAAGCTGTATTCAAGAATAATTGACAACCAAAAAAAGAGGAGAAAGAGAAAAAAAGAAACAAAAGAGAAAAACATACACACACACAAAGAAGCATGTATTCCTTTGATAAAATATAAGTTAATGCCAATAATGCCAAACTGGTGTATTTAAAAAAAAAGTATCTCACACAACTCCTCTGTACGAAATATACTGAGTTTCATTCATTATTTGGAAACAACAAAGTCAGAAAATCTACCAAGTTACCTTATCTGAGAACGAGAGAAAATATCAAAGCCGTTCTGAATACCAATTAGCATAAGATTTACCATAGTTTACTTTGAAGTGCAAGCTGAATTTGGGGGTGTTTGAAAGAGGTAATGTTTTGACAGTAGCAAAAGGGTATGAATCAGCTCAACTGCTGTATTTCATTTACCATATTTTCGGGGGGAATGTGTCACTTGCAATTTTGATGTCAGCTTTGATCTGGAGCCAACCGCTTTTGCTGCTTTGGAAGTGCTGTGCAGTGTTTCTGCACCCGGAGGAACAAGGAAATCCTCTCTGATAAAGAAACTGTATAAGTATCTACACAGGAATCCCCCGAACACAACAACAAAACCATGTGAAATGTGTGTATGTGTAAATCCTGAAAGTATGGAGCCCACTGTGACTGTGTAGCGCCAGAGAATTAGATAATTGACTGATTTTCACTGAGGTAAAGGCACAAAAATATGAAGTTGCATATTCGGCGATGGGAGCCTCCCTTTCTCTCTTTCATGTGTCCACACACAGCTGCAGGGCTGAGATATGTTTACATCTAGGCGCCATCTAACAAGCAGCTGCAGATCTGTGTGTGCGTGCATCGACATTTCTGTTTGCATATTGCAGGAGTGTGTGAGCGACTGTAAAAAGAAATTTCTTAAAAAGAAATTTCTTATCACGTGAATCTTTGCTTCTTCTTCCCCTCTCTGTGTCGCGTATGTGTTCAGTACTTTGTGTAAGAAATCTATTATCATTTTAATGGTCACAATATTATCGGCATTGTCTCTGCATTCTGTCTACTGTATGTTTGTGTCAGTCACTCCATTCAAATTGATGCTTTGTGGTTGTGAAGCATCCTTTCCTGTCTCTTTTGTTTTTACGTGGGTTAGAATTCGGTGGAAGCATCTGCAGAGGGGTTTGTACCACCTCGAATGTCAAACAACAAACCGGCCTCTTGGTTTTAATTGGTTTAATTAGTTAATTATATTACTTATGACAAGAATAGGATGACTAAACAAAAGCGTGTTGCAGATCAACTCAAAAGACATGAAATCTGTTTCAAATGGTCAAATAGTTCATCTTAAATTTATTGCACTCTGACTCTCTGCATCTATAGTAAGCTCAGCTTGTTGCCTGAGGTGCACTGTATATGTGGGAGGGGGAGAGGAAAGAAATATCTTAGACATGATTCAAATCTTAAATCCATCAAAGCAAGCATAAAATTGAGTCATGTTACCAAACCATAAAACTGAAACACATGCATCGATGTGAACCAACAGAAGAGCCAGCCAATCGACCCTCTGCAGAGACCCAGCAAGGTTTCAAAACAAGGTATACTTTAAACTCTGTGTGTAGGTGTTTGTGTGTGTGTGTGTGTGTGTCTGTGTGTGTGTAAGACTGTTACAGAGCTATTGAAGATAGCTTTGGCTGATTAAAGCTTAAACATTAAATGAAACATTCAAATTGTGAGAAAAATTTGCTTGGCACAGGTGCAAAATTGTGAAATTGAGAGCCGGTGTGAACTTCAGGAAGATTTCCACAGTTCAACTGAGTGTTACATCAAAAATGAAAAGTGGAAATGTAAACTTAAAAAGCTTAATCCCACAGCCCGATAGTTAAAAAAAAGAAAAAAAGTTACAAGCCACAGGTGTCTATGTCTGCATGAACACACGGTTATTTCAAGGATTTGATCAAAGCCAAAAAACTGTTCAGAAGCTAAGCGTGACACGATCAGATGCCCTGATAACAACACAGTGCTCCACCAGAAGCATCAGCTTGCCGTCATATTATCACTCTTAATAAGAGTGATAATATCAATCAGCAAATGTATTGTTGAGAAACTTTTAAAAAAAAGCACATCATTTATGTTATCGATAAAATATCTTTGAACTGCCTACACACACAGACACGCACACACACACACACCAGAGAACTTCATCCCTACCTCGCATCATCCTCACTCCTCCACTTGTCTCAGACGCTTGTCCCACTTTCACAAACTCACTTGTCCCCTGACTTTGTCTGACAATAGTCTCTCACACTTTTTTTCTCACACCACCTATTCTATCTCTTTCTCAATCTTTCTGCTTTTTTTCGTTCGTCCTTTAGCAAGCCAGGTCAGGCGCTCACTGCAGCTTTAGCGCACATATTCAGACTTTTGAGTGTGTCAGTCACCGCCTCACCTTCCTTGTTAGCGTGTGTCGGTGAGAGCGTGTGTGTGTGTGAGAGAGAGAAGAGACAGAGACAAAGAAAAGGGGGGGGACTGTCCCCTGCCCTGGCTTCTATGTCAAGGTACTTTTTCCCTCATACCTTTGTTGTTATCCTTCACCCCCTCACTACATTGCACATCAAAAAAAAAAAATCTGCTCTATGATGTCTGGCACCTTTAAGACTCTCCCTGAGAATTTAAACCATTTCAACAGGAGAAACTGGGGAATGCTGTAAAAACATGTAAGTCACAAAAACATTTCAGCAGATGAGATAAGATATGAATTATTCTCAAATTCCTGTGTGAGATTTCTATTTTGATCAAAGTTGTCTGTCTTGATGCTTTTATTTACACTGACAGTAGCAGAAAAATAAATAATTGACGATTTAAAGAATAATTTCATTCATCTTGCAACATCTTTCCCTCTTTCTGTGCTTGACTCTTCAGTTTATTACAGTTTAGTGTGCAGATGTTTATTTGACTAAAAGTACTAAAAATACCAGTGTTCAATTATTCTCATTTTACTTAAGTAGAAGTATTAAGAGAAAAATATATTTAAAAGAGAATGGCCCCCGTCAGAGTTTTATTTCATGTTTACTGGATTATTATTACTGATGTATTAGGATGTAAGTAGCATTTTAAATTTACATCTGTTTCAAGGTGAAGCTAAATTTAACTACTTTATATACTGTTTGGCATTTTAGTCTATCACATTTCATCATTTTTTATAAGCTGGTCCAAGCAAAATCTTGATCTTCAATTTAGAGGTAGTAGAAGAATGTAGCAATGGAGATACTCAACTGCAGTAGCTTGAAACATAATATAAGTATAAGTATAAGTATAATAATATGCTTAAGTACAGTAATTTAGTAAATGTACTCAGTTATCTTTCTCTCTCTCTATCAACCCTCCATCTGCAGCACCTCACTGAACGACACAAGACCTCCACAGCTCTCTTTGTCACACCCGCCTCCTCCACACTTCTCACGACTATTCTCCAAAAAAAATCCAAGGCTATCAGGTGTGACATACACGTCCACCTGCTCACAAGCAATCAATCAATTACAATCATCATTATTATTGAGGCCTAATTTGTTTATCATCACGCCACCAAACACGAAAGGTTGGTTGTGTGTTACACGCAGCGCCTCCACACTTGATAACACACCCAGGTGTGCTAAAGTTGTGGCAGAAAATGTTAAACCAAAGAAGTTAAAAAAAGACGAGATGTTATCGCTGTCATCTGCATTCAGATGCCAAAGTGCCAAAGCCATAGTAGTAAGTGGTATTTTCATCGCTCTGTGTGTGTGTGTGTGTGTGTGTGTGTGTGTGTGTGTGAGGGGGGCAGTGCAGGTTAGTTGTGGCAACAACACAGCACACAAACTGTGTTGCTAATGGCCCAACTTGAGCGACACCACAGTGCGTGTGTGTGTTTGTATGTGTCTTGCTGTACAGGTGCAATGTTATATGTTGTACTAACTATGACGTTAACCACAATGCATGCACAAATATCTAGCACACAAACACAAGCAAAGACATTACACACACACACACACACACACACAGATACACAGATATAGTGTCTCAGAGAACTTACTCAAATGAGTCTTCTTGGACATGGCTCCTCCTGAGGGAGAGAAAATGTAGGTTGTCAATGAAAGCAACCTGACACTTACTGTAGATCTACATCTCATTAAAGCGGCATCACATATGAGCATCCAGTGTGAATATTTTAGAAAGAGCAATGCAACATAAACTTACGGGTTTTACATATTACTTTACTTAAACCCCACGGTGAACCCAGGACTAAACAACACACTGGTATTTTATAAAGAGGGTTTGATCTGATTGTTTTAGTTCTGTGCTCAAGTACAGTTTTTACATACCTATGCTTTATGCAAGCATTCACATTTTCTGCTACATTGTCTTTCAACTTCTACATTTCACTGGTACTCTTAACTCAATGACATTCATCTGACTGCTGGAATTAAAGTATAAAACAGCGTCAGAGCCACAACGCCACCAACTACATCGTGAGAGTACTGTTTACAAGTTAATACATGTCCAATAATATAATGTATTTTCATTGCTTTTGTTGATAATACTTCTATCACTTAAGTCAGATTTCATATGCAAGACTTTTGCTTATAATAAAATATTTTTTCAATTTCATCTTGCTTCTTTTATATACCTGCACTGCCGCAGGGTTAGCTTTGCAGTGAAACACCATGTCCACACTCCTGTAAACCATTGTGTGGCTCAAATGCAACACTAATACTGATCAAATAGGTAAAAGAACATGTTATGTCAAGGTGACACAAGTATGTTAAGTCCAGAATAAATTGCATTTTTAATGAAGGGATGAAACTAAACCGGCAGAAACTCACTGAGGCTTCAAGTTAAACTGTGGCTAATACAGATTCAGCTATGATAAACTCCTCATTGTGAAATCCTTCATGGCAGTTTGGAACAGGGTTTGCAGAATGCAGTGCTTTTTTTAGTATTAATTCCAATATACAAGGGCCAGCGGACAGATAAGAAGCCTTACTGATAGCAGAGATTAAATTAGAGGATTTCTATTTACACTCCTGTCTGTCTGCTATGTTTGTATGACTATTCAGCAGCCATACACACACAGGACATAAAGGCGGAGGAAGGTGGGTGTCTATGAAGCAATCAGTCCTCTTTTGTGTCTGCCTGTTTGACCACAATTGTGAGAAAGTCTAAGTCGCAGTGAGGGGTTATTTCTGGAGTTGTATAAATGTGTGTGTGCCTATGTGTGTGTGTGTGTGAGAGAGAGAGACAGAGAGGTTCGAAGGCAGGGGAGATAAGTATCAATGGAAGACATAGAGCTAGCCGGTCTTTGTCTGGCGCCAGATCAGGCCCTCTGTGGTTTCCACTGTTTTCCTCCCATCATCAAATCAGTTTTGCTTCATAAGCAGAAAGCATGGAATGAAAGCAGAGCAGCGGCGCACACACGCACGGAAAATGTAAAGAAATTTCAACTCTAACCGAGCAATGGTTTTAAGGTGGTTGCAAAATAAAACACAGATTTATGTTGACTGAATTCATACATAAAGAACTTTTTAGAGCTAAATATAAGCATTATTTCCAAATTGAGAGCATTGTTTTTAATTCTTAGATGGGTACCATGAGCCTAAGGGTTATTGAGCACAGTTAATAGGTCAAACAACCACAAAAGCATTGCTTTAGCATTTAAAGTGTGAAGACTGATTGTTATTCTTCTCTCTTCTCTCTTGTTCTGTTCTTCTCTAGAAATTATTATTTGTAAGGTGGTTTTTTATCTGATGGTATAGATAAAGAAAGTTCATCTGAGAAGATTAAAGCTGTTGGTTTTGTTCTTTTTATTAACAGAAATTAGCCAGGTTAAATTATTCAAAGTCACCTGAAACACACTTTAATTTTTGAGACGTGTTATTAATTATTTTCACGTGTTAAAGTGATATCTACGCAAATGGAATACATGGCTGTGGTCGGTGGTCAGCGGTCGAAAAAGAGCCTAATGCAATCTGCAACATTGGTTTGAGCACAAATTAAATGTGACACAGCACGTACACATTTAGCAAGACACCTGCCATCCAGGCCATAAACCCACACCATATACACACATACACACACACACACACAAACCATAAACCCACCACCATATACACACACACACACACACACAAACAAACACACACACACTCAGAAGATGACCCTGCTGCTACAGCAGCACAAACATCAACATGCTCATCACCCTGCTGCTTACAGCAGCACAAACATCAACACTGCTCATCAGTCAAAATGTCACCAGCGTCTCTACACTCTGACATCTAAGCTGACTGCCGAAGTGACAGTTGCTGCATTACATAACAGCACTGAAGACCACTGAAGCCAGAGAGTAGGCCGGCAGATCTGCCTGAATGTAAACTATGATGAGTACAGCACAGATAGCACAAAACGTATTTATATTTAAGCCAAATTTGGTGCCTTTTTTCTGCACTCTGCACTGTAAAGTAAGTAAGTCTAAATGCTAAAGATAAGTTGTTAAATGAAAAATAAATAAATATTTAAATGTAAGAAAGTAAAAAAAATACAAATACATATATACAAATCCCCCCAACAAAATATGAAAATAAATTATTTGCTGTATACTTATTTATGCATACATATCAATAAATTCTGTTAAAAGCAGGCCTTGTAAAGGACATTTGGATGCTGGTCAGGGTAGAATTGTACCCAGAAAGAGCTATTAGCCTAAAATCTTTGTGCTGATCAAGCTGTCTATGGGTCTTGGGTTCATAAATCACTAAGAAGTCAGAAATCTTACTCAGCTCTGATGCAAAATGAACGAAACAAATCAGTGTTTAATTTGATTAAATCCTAAACTACAGAACACTGGCAGTCAGTAAGGGAAAACTAAATCTGGGTCTTGATGGCTTTTACTTTAAACAAGAGATTAAAAAAAAAACAGACTAGATGTGAGCCTGTGACTTTTGCAAAATGAGGCGCTTGATGTCTCTTTGTTTTAGAAAGATACCACTGGGTTTCAGTGATATCAAGTTCACAAATGACTGCAGTGTGACATACACAGTAAAGAGAAGAGGACTGGGCCCACAGTAGATCCCTGAGGGGCACCACCGAGTGTTTGTATCCAATAATTGACAGAGGCAGAGTTTTACCCTACAGGTAGGAGATAAAGCAATGTGAAGCAGTACCAGAGATGAAACCAAGTGCGCGAGACAAATGAGAAGACACCCACAACAGCCACTAAAACCATGACACTCATCACCTTAAGATGAGCCATCTCAGCAGTATGAAAACTTTTACAACCACACTGAAACTATGCTTTAACCAGATAAAAACACTATCACAGCACTTCCAGTACCTGTTAGTTTGTTATGTTGTGTTGTTTTTACAAAAACCTTTAACCTCTTAACATCCAGTTTACCATCTAATTGACCCTTACATTGCTTCAAGGTGATCCTTTCCCTCTCACTCAGACAGCATTATGTAGATAATGTATATTATGTTGTTCCAGCTCCAGCTGTCTTGTGTGTCATTTTAGACAAATTACCCAATATTCAGTCTGTCATAATTGGTATATCTGTGAACTTTTGCACCTTCATAAGAAGTTAAAATAAAACTGTGCAAGTCTGTATGATGTTTGGCTGCTGCGCATGAGTGCTTCTGACTTAAACCAGGACAGTGACGTTGACAGGATTTTAGAGCAGCTGTGGAATGATATGAAAAGACCTTTATTTCTCTTCAGTGCAACTGAGAATCTAACTGCAGTGAAGTGAGTTAAAAAGCCAGAGAAATATATCATTCCATTGTTTATATGAGACTTACCCATACAAGCAATAAATATACTTTAATAGTAACATGTTTTCTTTATTTACCCTATGTTTCTACATTTCATATCATAAAGAGACACCATATGTGTGTGCATGTGCACGCACATAAGTGAGAATATATATCTAAAATGAATACTTAGTAATGTCCTTTCTGTAATCGATCTCTTTCTAATGATTATATAGAGCTATTAAAGTACACTTTTTACAATAAAAAAAAACATTTTAACATTAACATTAAAAACATAGGTAGAACATAAGAACTTTGAGTACCTCCATTACTTTCTAGTGAACCTCTATATTGCAGGCACATAAAAATAGTTCTACACATATAGATTATTTGGGTTATCCAGAAACTTGTTGCTAGAAAGAAACATCACAGTTCAGGTATTTTTTAAAGAAATATTTCATTGGTTTGAGAAGTGGCAAGAGTGTCTTCGGCAGATATCTTAACATAGCAGGTAAAATCAAAACTATTGCTGAGGTTCAATATTGTTGGCGTTGGTGAAGTTAAATTTTAAGACGGTGACTTTGAATGTAGCATTATTCAGCTGTGATCCTGTAATGTTTACTTGAGTAAGTGCTTGTTCTACCACTGTAAAATGTCTTCAGTCTGCACTTCACCTCCATTAAACATGAGCCATGAGCAGCAGTGCAGGTAAATTGTGTCGCCATGCTATGAGAGCAGTAGGAAAGGTGTGCAGTGGGTTTCTGTGGCAGGGGCACAGCGTGTCTTATCTCCAGTGGCTGTCAACAGTTTGATTTTAGCCAGGGAGAGCTTTGAATAGAAAAGCATTGACCAAAAACAGAAGCAAAAATAAGGACTAATCCCCGAGGATTACTCCGGCTTACTGTCATTCTTACCTACTCACAGCACCTTAACCACACCCAGAGAGAGAGGCATGAGGAGAGTTACTGGGGTAAAGATGGATGAGAGTGGAGAGAAAGAAGATAACAGTGAAATGGAATACAGACAGGGAGAATCAGCCGGTGCCAGACAGGTGAGCAGAGAGAGGTAAAGAGCGGGGATGAGGAGGAGGTAGATGTGGGGAGGGAGTGGGCACAGAATGGCATGCTGCAAAAATATAAAACTACTCAGCAACTTTAATGCCACATGCAGAGTCACTGCAGTTCAAACGGCCCACACACGCTACAGCAGTCTGAACAAGCTCACTGATGGATCCTCTTACCTCCTTTGATGGGGGTGTCAGCTGGGGGCGTGCTGGGCTCCCTCATATTCCATAACTCTACTGTCAAAACACTGGGCGGCCCTGCATGCACCCTCTCTCTCTCTCACACACACACACACACACACTTCACAGACAGCCTGCTGTGTCAGTCATGTTTTGGACTCCACCTGCTTGAACCAACTTGAGTCAGATGGTGACTAAACTCGGGCTCATACTACCTGTTGGTCGTCCTAGCGCCCGGGCCGGCGCAGGCATTTGAAAACATGCAGTGCCATCTCGCCTCCTTTCGCGTCCTCACAGCGGCTCCGAGTCCTCGGTCCTCATCCTCTCCCAGTCGGCGCTCTCTCCGTGGACAGTCCTCTTGTGCGATTGTTTGTCAAATAATTTAATTCAACCCCCCAACCCCCCCACCCACCCCGAGGGCAGCAGGAGCAGCGGCAGAGAGGAGAGAGTGCAGCTGGACCGGCCGGCCGCTCACAAGCCGTGCGCCCCGGTAGACCTGCCCTCCCCCTCCGTGCGCTCTCGGTGCGCCCTGACCGTCCCAGGCTGGAGAGAGTTATGTCACCGGCTGTTACGTAATAGCAGCGGATCGGGTTTTGCTTTGTAGTGCCCAGTTGAGAAATATAATCCCATGCTGCTGCCACAAATTTCCGCCGCACTAATCGAGAAAAATACAATGCACAGAGGAGACATTAAGTTCCTTTCACCACACGGCCAAATGGGAAATAACAAAATTAATTAACATGCAAAATGCAAAATGGAAAAAAAAGAAAAGAAAAGAAAAGAAAAACTCTTCTGGTTTGTTAAAAGCACCTGCAGGGCTCTTTGCACATGCATGGTTTTATGTGCAGGGAGACTCTTTTAACAGTGGCGTGCAATGGCTCATTTTAACTGAGGTAGGAAAACAAGTGCACACACAAAGAAAACGATGAATAATCGATATGTCTTCTCGTTTTACATCACTGTGGTAAATGCTCCTCCAAGACATGGCACTCATACCGGGTTCAAACACACTCGCTGAAGAGCCTATCAGAGTGGTGGCATGGCGTTAAGTACATTTACTCAACATGCTGAACTCAAGTAGAGTTCTGATATTTTACTTTATTTTTTTATATTTTTCTACCTTATAATTTAACACATGTTAAAGGCAAACATTGTTCTTCTTTAGTCTTATACATGACATGACATGGATGCTGGAGTTACTGCTTCTTTTCCTGATCAACATTTTGCAGACAAGACCTCAAGACCTCTGTGATTCATTCCTAAGGTGTGTATGAGGTACTCCAACTCTGCTGCACCTCAGCCTGCCACAACATTCAATAGGCTGCTTACACTTCTATGCATTAATAATGTTTTAGGCCTAATCTATCATTAACAGGGGGATTATGCTGTATTGTCAGTACTTTTACTTCTAATACTTTAAGTACTGTTAATATCAATATACTTTTAAGATTCTGAATGTAATACTTTTAATGGTAATGGAATATTTTACCATCTGCTATTTCTACATTTCCCTAAGGAAAGGCCCTAATACTTATACTTCTTTGGACAGTGCAATATGCTAGTTATCTGTTAAGCATCAAGAAAATAATCCACAGCCGTTATGCCCTACAATCAGCATTTATCTTGTAATCAAATGTATCAAAACTGTTGATGGACACAGGGGCCCGCATGTGAAGAGGGCCCAGTGTGATTAGTAGTCGCACAGCCATTTTCATTACCAGCATGATCAGTCAATTCATCATTAATTATTACTACAGCCGTGAATCCTCTAAACTGCTCATTTTGTCTGCCCAAGAGTCAAAACACTAAAGCCTAATAGACAAAGAACTGACTGACATTCACACTTGTCTTTTATTTATTTATGACTGTTTAAATAAGAAATGTGACATTTGCAGTGAAGTCAAATTTTAAAGATAGGTATTTGTCACTTACAGACACCTCAACTTCCACTTTTAGCACCTTTTCTTGTTTACAGATTACAAATTAAATATCATATTAAACTTTCTGAGTGGAAGTCTAAAGTAAGAACCAGTTGCTACAGTGGACAGAGCTCGTTGCAGGTGGTTTTAACTGAAAGTTAAAAACAACTGCCCCTCCCCCCCTGCCAGCCACCCACCCACCGCTTCCTCAAACCCAACTTGACCACATGGCTCTTCAGGGGAAAAGAAAAAAAACTGCTGGTGTTCATTTGTCCTGTATCCGCCACCCAACACACACGCACACACACACATTGAGGTAGCATTTCCATCTGCACTTTACTGAGGTTAAAGATGTGAGGGGCCCTCAGAAGACCACCAGGCCTGTACTCTGATGAGCCTATACACTCAGAAACCACACATCAGACCAAACTGTGTGAGAACTGAAGTTAAATGCGTGCTGTGTTGGGTGTATTCGTGACCAATAATTTAAACCAAAAGTCTCTCAGCAGCTCCTGCTAATAAGCAACGCCTTGCTGTATACAAAATGTGTCCAACAGGAATTTACATTTCTGCAGATGCTCAGAGGTTATTGGCCATTTATATCAGAAATAATTCATCAATATAACAGGCAATGACTGAAAACAACAGGAGACATCAATAAGAAAACTGATACATTAAATCCAGCAGAATTAATTGCCATGTTTGAAGAGGATCCACATCAGGTGCAGCTCAGTCTATTGACAGTTTGGGTAAAAGGAAGAGCAGGAGGGCTTTGCTCTGCCTTGTTTGTTACACAGAAGTATTAAAGTATTGTTGCTGGCTGGCTGGGTGGTATTTTGATTAAACAGAGATAATTAGACAATGCCCTCATTGAGAAAATGAAAACTCACAAGTTGTCTCCTTCATGTCATTTTATGTTCTTTCCACAGCTGCAGGGTGAAGCAGCGATGTCTATTTCTTTCCTCCACCCAACATGTCAAGTGCAATGTGAACATTATCATTAATGTCCTACTAACTACATAACGTGTTGGGAGGAATATGAATATAACATCCACATGCCTATGTCCAATGTAAAAATCAAATAATTCAATGGTGTCTTCAAACTGATAGTGAGTACAGTATCTGTAAAACCAGAATATGCTCTACATACCTTCAGGTGTCTGTCATAAGCTCACTTTTTAGCACTGTGGTCTGCAGTAGCTTCCAGGGCAGCAAAGATCTCTGTGGTGTGGGTAATGTTACTTATTATGGCATATTGTGGCATAACTCAGTCATTTCTGACTGTTGGAACATATTCAAAGTGTCAGAGTGAGTGAGACGAACCAGCCTTTGAACAACATGACAATCGCCAGCATGATGATTCTGTGTTTTGAAGTGCTTGCTTCAACATTGTAAAGTCATTATATTCTCATGGTATGCAAATTCACACCTCTTATTCTAATATGACCACATCCACCACATAATGGGGTAACAGTTAACAACCCCTGAAAACACAAGGTGTAAGTGAGAAGCATGAAACTTAATCTTACATCTGTAATTACACCAATTTGTCAAAGTGACAGTTAACGCAGAGTTTCAAATTAATCAAAGCCCTATTTCAAAGCCACAATTAAATCATACAACATTAACCACATATGCATAAAAATTATGCTTTATGTACAATATTAAAAAAAAGGTTATTTATCATACTATGAGGAAATTAAATGTTTTTTGGAACGTAGGTACAATCCTGTGTAAGACCAAAGTTTTCCAAGTCTTTTTTTTTTTCAGAAGACAAACAGTATATTAAACAAAAAGGAAGACAATGCCATTTTTATTTCCTGTTGCAAACAATTTCACTGTTGACCAAAAATTGAACTTGTGCTCTGTATAAATGAAACAATACCAACAGGTAAAGGCTTTATTAGAAGAAACAAAATATTCATGTGCTGTACATTTAGAGCAACATCGTCACTTCTAAAGGCCCTAATGTTAAATAAAACCACCAATTCTGTAAAAGTTACAATACATAACCCTTAATGTTTTGTTCAATAAATAATGTTAAGATATGTACGGTTGATGTGTTAGTAACACTAAGCAGAGGTAGTCCAGTTAAGGTACTTCATGACACTCTACAGTTTGTTAGTAATACCATGTCATATTTGGAGAACTCATCCTTTAAATCAACTGGCAAATAATTTCACACTCCAAAAATACTCTGAACCACAACCTCAACATTCATACATTCACGCACACAGGCGCACACACAGGCACACGTTGTGGATGCAGCTTGCTGACAGCGTTTTGATTGGTGGTAGGCTGGTTCGTGCGTGTCACAATCCCTGTAGTAGGTGGCTGACATTGATTGACAGGAACAATGCTGCACAAGGGGCATGGAAGAAAACAGGACAGTGACATTATAGAAGGACAAGCAGCAAAGATGTGACCAATGACAAGCTTTCACAATGACGTGTTATAAAATATATAAAAGCATGTTACCTGTTGATTCTGTGTGCACTTTGGAGCCATCGGTGCTGGTAACTTTACATGAAATAAATGTCTTTCTGCCTTCCTTCTTATCCAGAGAGGATTCAACCAACACGGTGCTTCCCAGGCAGATGGGGCTTGGGACAAGATAAGCATTTGTTAGGGCAAACTGACCATACATGATAACAGCCATACAGTCTGAAGTTGTTAATTTATTAACATGATCCTTGGGGTAAGGAGAAAACTTGGTAGTCATTGAATGTTCAACACAAAATGACCCAACAGCTGTCTAATGATCCTTTACTGAGCACAATAAGCCAACGGGAGCATTTGGGCTGACTTTGTGAAGCAAACACTGTCATCGCAACTGCAGAGATCACTGAACTGAATGTTTAATTTGTGCGTTAGATCGTCTTTGGGACCTCATTCAATGTCAGTGCACTCTGTACCAAGCCAGAGCTGGCTGACACTGACTACTGCACTGCCCGATGTACGAGCACAGGCAGTCATGCATATCCACATAATCCACATAAACAAATGAGACCACACACACACACACACACACACATACACATATACACACACACAACTACGTAATACTAAAATGAGATAACAAAATTAACTTAAGGATATAACATTAAACAGAGGGTCTTATGAACACAAAGGTCTTCAAAATACACGGGAAACTACTGATTATCATTATTCACAAATTAAAAGGTATAATTATAGTATAGTATTTATGGTATATTATTTTACATTTTGGTGATTACAAACGATAAACAAAGTCACAGACATTAATTCGGCTGCCAACAAAATCTATTTACACAACAAATGAACTGCATGTCTACAAAAAAATATATATTCTTCCTCTACCTGCGATAGTTGATATTGAGGTTTGCAGTCATTACGGGTCCAGAGAGAAAAGCAGCATGAGTCCCTGTCACAGTATCAATCATGGTGGCTATCGCCCCCCCATGGACATGTCTGGAAACACACACACAATGTTTTTCACTTATCAGGTCCAAACTTTAAAAGTGTAGTTCTGTTAAGTTTAAAGATTTAAAACTAGCCAATTTCATGAGGTGAATTTTTTTTTTAATTTTTTTTTTTTATTTATTTATTTTTGGTATTTTACCTTCATTGGAAATCAGATATATAAAGGCAGACAGGAAATGAAGAGAGAGAGAGAGAGATAAAAGGTGTGACATGCAACAAATTAAACCATGAACCTTGTGCTTATAAGATGTGCCATTTTGGCTACTAAGGTGCAAGATGTAATATTTTTTAAAAACCATAAAATATGCGAACGTATTTTACTGTCTTGTTATCAGGATGGAGTATGGTTAAGTGGTAACAGTATGTACAGTACAAGTATGAGCGATATCTTACCCTGGTGGCCCCTCCAGTAGGTGTCCAGCCTGGAAAATGCACACACACTTCTGCTCCTCACTGTTAACAAACAAAACATACTCAAATGCTGCCCCCGGCTCTCTGATGTTCCGGGTAAAAAGACGAGCTTTTGACTGGATTATCTTACTAAGATAAACTCCACCTGATGGGAAAAGCACACAAGTGAACTGTCAGCAGCTAATAAAGCATCCCAAGGTATAAAAAAAACTTTAAAAAACAATAATAAATCCAATGCAAGCAGGGTGTGTAGGGTATCAAATATTTCTATTTTAAGATACAATGTTTCTAAATGTATAGCAAAAATGTATATGTACACATAATTATTCCTCTTTATTCCAACAAGGAATGAAAAAAAAAATGTAAAAATCAATACAAGGATACATTTTTTAAAAACTCAATATAGGGATTTGTTTTTTATTTGGGCTTTTTATCCTTTATTATTGACAGGACAGCTCAAGAGCGACAGGAAATGTGGAAGAGAGAGGGGGGGTGACACGCAGCAAAGAGCCTCAGGTCAGAATCGAACCCAGGGCCGCTGCAGTGAGGATTGTACCCTCGTACATGGGTGTGCGCTCTACTGACTGAGCCACCAGCGCACCCAATATAGGGATATATTAAGATAAAAACATACAAATAGACATTGTTTCTATCTGTATACATAAAGTATTTATTATTGAAATTTCAGCACACACCTAGTTCCAACTTTATTTGGTTTAAATATACTATATATACCATTATAGTATTTCACCTTCATTAGTTCATGTCCAATTAAACATATTCATAGTATGTTTCTTTATCTATATGTATTGTGGCTGTACAGTTCAAAATTAAATGTTAATATTGATATTATAGTTGGTTCCACTTGAGAATGGTGAGTGATGGGAGGGGTGATACAATAGGATGTGTACGCTATTTTAAGTAAGGTTATGCTCTCATCAGCACCACATCAAGCTGTTTTGCTTAAACCTGCAATAACTTTTTTTTTTGTTAGCAAACAATTTCATTTTTACACATCCAGCAGTTTTGAGCAACATTATCATCTGAAGTAAGATTTACCAGGTGACAGGAAAATGACTCCAATATTACTTTTAGCTTTTGGTCTGCACTAACTCCTGAGGGAAATGTGTGGCTCTTCAGCTGTCGAAGGCTCCATTATGTTCACTAGCTAGTCACTAACTGTGTCCCTCTGACACTTGGGGCTGAGCAAGTGGTGTACAGTGGGTTTTTAGAGCTTTATAGCTGAAAACAGCTGCCTGCTGCAGCCCAAGCTGAGTGAAGCTGCAGGTTTAGGTGATAATTCTCTGTGGGTTCATCACTGCAAGTGACCCTTCACATCGTCAAATCATTGATTACAGGCACTGTCAGCAACAAGTCTGACAAGTTGTTCAAGTTTTACAAAACAGTCTATAAGTTACACATGTATTACCATGTCCCATCAGTATGCTTACTCAATTTCATGAATCATCAAACAAGATGAAAGAAAGTCTGTATTTTTACCTGTGGCATACTTGAGGACGCGGTTGTAGCTTGGCAGTCTCCTCCAGGGCCCCACCTGTTTTTCCCCTCCCTCTGTCTCCACCTCACACTGGCTGTTGTAATGCTCGTACAACCGCATCATTTCTGCTCCCCATGAGGAGTTAGGCAGGCTGAAGTCCCGTGGCTTGGAGGAAAGGAGTGACGGCAGCGCCTGGTGATCATGGAAATGCTTTACAACCTTGGACAACTACTGTATCTGAGTCTAAAAAAGGCTTTGGGGGGGGACGTGTAGAGACAGGACATGTAATAGGATTATACAAAAAAAACAAAAAAAACAAAAAAAACAGAGTCCATCATCCATCATACCATTTTTACAGAGGTTCGCATCCTTTTAATATCAATGTGTATTAGATCATATAAAAAGAAAAAAATGCTTTTTTAAACAAAGTTCCAGAAAATCCACAATACACCTGTAATGTAAAAAGCTAATGCGAGCTAGCATAATGTTTTGTTTGACAGTGTTTGTCATAAAATTACAGCTACAGCTGTTTGCTGTCTGAATAACTCAAAAGGGACCTTCAATGCCACTGAAGGTTCAGAGTGTCTCAATGTAAAGATAAGACCTTGTGGTGTCTCACTTTCTTGAGAAATACTTGGTTAGAGAAAACAACAAGATAGCTAAGAGGAGCCACACACTGCTCTCTTTGTGACCTTGTTTTTTGGATAAATCAGGACTATAGAAAGTGTTTTTGTCCAGCAAAAATCAATGCAGCCACTGCTGTATGGAGTGCCACTCCATCGTTACAGAACTGTAACAAAAACATCCATTTTAAGTCAACAGAGACTGACCCGAGAGTGTTTTTTCATTCATTTGCATATTAATGAGGTTGTAGTCTGCGGTGATGTTGCAAACTGGGTGGGCAAAACATTGGACACACTTCACAGTGTAGTGCAGTCCAAATCAACACCACCGTAAACTACAACTTCAACAATCTAGTTAAATGAATACCCCTCTTACAGGTGTACCCAACAAAGCTGCCACAAAGTGTGTGTTATTATGTGTTTTCACCCGCCTCTTGCAGTTCAATTCATGATAGAGAGACTAATAAGACTAGCTTGATAAAGAGGTAAACAGCCCCTCTACCTTTCTCTCTACTTTGCTCAACAACATTTTTACTCAACATTTTGGCTGCATAACTGTACACACCCTAACTGTGGGTCAGTATTGAGTGTGCATGTTGAATTTGCCCACCAGAGCTTCATGCTGCATCACAGGCTGAACTAAACCCACCACTGAACTGGAAAAAAAAACATCTGGGAGGAGAAAGAGAGGGGAGCGAGTTCATGGGGCACACCACTGACGGGATTTAGAGTCTACTGGTCTCACACACACACAAACAAAAGACAGACCAGTCGACAAAGCCACACCAGACATTTTAAAGCTGTTTGCTCCGGCTCTACCCACCGCCATGGTCCTGGCTGACCCGCTGCTCCGCGGGAGGATGAGTCCACTCTTCGGGGATGATGACAGGAAACACAGGCGGTGAAAGAAGCCGTTCAATACTGGGACGAGGCTCCTTGCCATGTCTGTGCGCTGTTTTTAAAAGAGTCACCTGTGTTTTCAGGTAGATAACTGAGAGCCGGGCGCGTGGTGATGAAGGCGCCGTAAGTGTTGTAGCCAAAGTAAACACTAACACACCGTCAACATGTTTAACACACTTATTTGTTCGGCTATGTCATATTATAAAAAAGACGCCCTGCGGTGAAATTTGTTTCCTAAACCGGTGACTTTCAGGTGACATCAGATTACGGGTGTCAACTTCCGGCACGAGGAATTTCTTCCATGCGTCATTTGCGTCACACACGTGGTTTTCAGCCTGCCCTGTGATTGGCTGAGGAGGATACAGGCTGTGGTATATACAAATGGGTTGGCTCACTTGCATACTGCTAGTGGTGCAAAGTAGTTGAGCGTGTTTATTTAAATACCATTGTGAAGTACTTAACTTGAGTATTCCCCTTTTCTGCCACCGAATACTTCTACTCAACTGCATCTCAGAGGCAAATATATATTTTACTGCAGTACATTTATTTGAGAACTTTTGTTTCTTTGCAGATTCAGATTATTACACAAAATATAATCAACAAATGAGTCATGATGTAATGTTATAGATTAAAATAAAAATTATTGATCCTTGGGGAAAAATGTAAATTTACAAAGTATGTAAAGTAGATTAAATTACTTCCATCTTTACCAGCTACATCATTTAGGAGATCTACTTGTCCTAAAAACAACAACAGTTCATGCATCACCTTTGTGTAGCATGTCACATGACTAATTCATATTTACATACTGTTGCAGTTATATGGACTCTTACATTAAGACATCACAAAAGATAAGAAGAGGCAGAGATAAGAAGATCAATGCGCAGAAGAATGAAGAATTATTTCTGTCAATGCGATGAGAAAAATATCCTGTAAATTAATACAGTGAGATAAAATTAACTTTATGGAAACAATGAGTTAGTTAGGGAGTAATGAGTAAGTAATGAGAAGCTGATATAGGTCATTACTTTGAGGTACTAAGTTATTATTTTAAGAAAGTTATATTATAATGAGAGTATTTCATCACATTAGTCAAATGGGCATCCATAGATATGTAAGATCCCAGCAATATAGATTAGGTATAGATGCATTCTACCATATTTATCTACTCATGTGTCTCTAGCCCTGGTAGTATTATATCAATTTTATTTTGGCATATATGCCTGCCATTGCCGGCAGTGTTCAACTTTCTGTTGTAATGTTCTGTATGTTTACTGTGTGTTATTATACACTCTTTATATACAGCGTTTATGATCCTCACTGTTAATAAATAAAATACAGGGGGGGGGGGGGTAAGCTGTGGAGGAGAGCCATTTCCTGTAATAAACCTATCCAGGTTGCAAGGTCAGTTTTTACAATCAGTTTCTTAAGTTTGAGTTTGAGTTCATTTTTAAATTGTAGATCACATTTCAGTGCTTTGACACAAAATTCTTTCAATGACCACATCGCTCAGATTTCACAAATTCTCACTCAGTGTCACAAACCACCACCCAAACTCCCATTTTAAATACTTTCATATTTGCAGACTATTTGGCTTGTTTACATGCTATTTTACTTTAAACTTTTATGTTCACATTCAAAAAATAAAATAACATTACATTAAACTAGAAAATGATTTTCCACATTCTACTCCATCTGCATGTAAAAACACAGCAATATTGTAAAGGAATTTCCCCATGGAGGTCAAAGGTTTATGACCACCATCCACAGGATCAGATGGACACACAGATTAGTGGATGAATGTGCAGACGTATCTGCAGATACAAAAAAAACACAAAAGGTGTGATGTGGATGAAAACAGCACTGCTGTCCTGTGTATCTATAGCCATCCTATCTACATATTGTGATTACATTGCCATTTGTTGATATCATATTACTTTAGTTTCAGAAAAAAAACTTGTACAAAAGCATATTGGAATTAATTTCTGTATCATATACTGTACAGTAGCACAACCCATGCAGTAAAGATGTGTTATCCTTTTTATTGCATTGGCATCTTGGATTAAGCACAAAGGAATACAGTAAAATAAAATAAATATTAAAAAGTAGTTTGTTGTGTTTTCTAATGTCTTGTTGAAGGATAAATGCTGATCAGAGATGTGTGTAACGTGTTTTGGTTGAATTTGTGCATTTTGAATGCATAAAGAGAACTGTATTTAGAGTGAACTCAATACAGAGGAATGTGTTGCAAAGTTACAAGGCAAATATAAATACTATTCAACAACTGAAATAAAATGTGGGCCAATTACTTTAAGGAACATTTTCTAGTAAGATTTAAAAAAAGATTGTTTGTATTCTTTTCTAAATTTTTAAGTAAATAAACCTTTACTCCCTTAAAAAATATTCACTTCAAATATTTAACAAGAAGGCCTAAAAATAAAGAATCTATATCATTTTACAGATATTGGACAATACACAAAGACATAACTGAATTTTCATAAAATGTTTATCAACTGTGATGTTAAGACCTAATGGTGTTGCCCGCTAGGTGGCAACAAAGTAAATACTGCCCTCTGAGGATATACCACAGAAGCCACAATGTTTGATTTTATGCCATTATTTTTTATTTAAATCATTTCATGCCAGCAGTCTTGTAACACAACAATTTTGCCACAATTTACGAAAACTTCTCAAAATGTGATCCAATCCACGTTAGACCTGTTTGCTCAGTGCACTTGAAGTAACACAAAGTCATTCAAGAGACAATTTTACCCAAAACCGAGGCAGGACAGGAAGTGGAAGCTCAACTATGCATACCGAGTAGCTCTTAATTGTAACGGAGAAACGTAGTGTGAGCAACATTCTTAGTCCCTGGTTTCTTCACTAGGGGGAGGTAGAGGAACATGTTGAATTGGTTTCTGATGAATAGATGATAGAATAATGTAGTGTAAAAATGTGTGCCCATTTATTTTCTAGCTCAGTTTGAACTATGTTAGTTATAATCCTGCATTAACAGCCCTCTACATCAGGAGAGAACATCAGAAAATGTATCTGTCAGGTGATGATTCATCATGTAAAAACCGGATGCAGCCATTTTGGATAGTCGTGGCTGCATTTATCTGCTCATCAGTTATCATTTATTCTGCACCATAATCGGCTAACCTTTTTCACACTCCAACTTGTGACATGAAGTCATGTTTTAATGAGGCATTAGCTTACCTTTCTACTCACTGTAATATATTTGGTTAACAGATTTGATAGCACCCTCAGCTCACCTCAGAGACTAAACAGGTGCTGGTGTACTTTGCATTCTGCTAGTCATTTGGGTTTTATTATGGGGAAGGGCAACCATAGATACTGCATATACCCCAGGCAGACTAATTCAGCTGCTACACAATGTAGCTTTACCGGTTCAGGAAGAAGCCATTTTTGGTCATTTTTTGTTTATAAGATATAAAATTACTATATCCAGTGTTAATTTATCTGTGAAGGCTGGAATCAGTATATCTCTCTGTGCTTATAGAGACAAAAGATCTAACCATCCAACACAATCACATCTCAAAATAATATAAAACTATGTAACATATTTTCCCACTCCCCATGTATGGGCCATTTGTCCAATGAATGGATTTACAGACCTTTTTTAAAACAACTCTTTACTTTCTAATAACAAACAAGTTGTACCCACATCAGTAGTATTAGTGGATCCTCATGACTTGCCTTTTTTTTATTGTTTTTTTTTTTTTTAAAAAGCTCACAGTCCACGGTAAGGGTTTCTAAGTTGACTTTATTTTGGAGCTTCAAAGACTCCACACAGCTTCCTGCAAAAACAAGAAAAGTAAAAAATAAAAAAAAAATTAGCGTGCAGGGTCTTAACATGATGAAGTTGCCTTATGTGACTTTAACATCTATGATTATGTGGATCTGCTCTGTAATGGGATAGGTTTATACTTTTGAAAGGCCTGAGGCTCTCTGATGTTCTGGGCCACTCTAGCCGACACTCTTACTCTGAGGATGCAAGTTTTAACATCTTACCGTGCTTCCTCCTTGGTTGTATCTGCAAAGGCACAAATGGCTTTGTCTCTATCCAAAATCTGTTTTTTCAAGTCCTGGATATTCCCCTCAGCCTTGGTTTTAGCCTCATTGTGTTCAGCTTGAAGAAATGTCAAGAGTGTGACAGAGAGAACAAATGTTATCACGCAGCATACAAAATGAGACTTTTTATAGTTAATACACTATAAGTGGCTGATTTTAGGAGTAAAACAAATAGAGATCAAGAGAAAATCAAATTACTAAGCTACAAAAATGTAAATGGCAGGTGCTACTTTTGCTAAACTCAATCGCAATCAGTGACTAAAAACAAGGGCGGCCTGTCTCGAGCCCTGCAGGTTAGTGCTGCAACATCTAGTTCCACTGGTTTCTGATGGCCAGAGTGGAGATTTGACTGAAAGACTGTTGCCCTAGGACACTTAGTTATTTGGATCCTGAAAAGAAGAACTTACAGATCTCAGCCACTCTAATCCACCCTCCGTCTTTTTAAAAAGGCCAACAGAGTTGTGCAGAGAAACATTGCGGTTTGTCAGTATTAGCATACAGCAGCAGACTTTTAACGATCTGCCCACAGCTGATATCACCAGACCAGAAACAAAGCGCCCATACCTTTGAATTTGTTTATGTTCTCTGCCATTTCAGATTTCTTTGTCTCAGCATTCGCCTACAGAGAGCACAGGAGAAATCATTTTTCAGGAGTTAAGGAGAGGGGAACAGAACATTTACACAAATCTGTGAAGATTCTCAGTCATCAAGGACATGGTCATTTCTAAGAATCTGAAGAAAGTCAACTGTGAGAGGTGAAAAGTCTGCAAGAACCCCAAGCAGGTCCAGCTGACTTTCTTCTAACTCTCAGAAAACATTTGCATGTAACTGAACAATGAGGCACAAGTTAATCCTGGATAACATTTATATCAGCGTGTGATTTCACATCATGTGCACCCTGAAAAGTGACACTCTCCTGTAGGTAACGCTGTGATTGTGGGTTGTGCAGCAGTCTGTGTGTGTGTGTGTGTGTGTCGCTTGCCTTCTCTGTGTTACACGCCTGCAGACTCTTCTCGTGGTCCTGTATCGACTTTTCTAAGTTGGACTTCGTCTTCTTCAGATTGGCTATCTTGGTATCGACGGACGTCAGGGTCTGCCTCAGCTCCTGGATATCGTGCTTCACCACCGCGATGGCGTCCTCCTTCCTCCTGGCCTCCAGCGCGTTCTCCTCCATGTACGCGGTGAGGTTGCGCAGCTTGAACTCCTGGTGCACGACCTGGAAAGCCAGGACGAGCATCAGCACCACGCTCAGGGAGAGTAAGATCACCGCGAATTTCATGTCGGAGGCGAAAGGAGGGGAGGAAAGGCCAGATCGAAGCGGGGCCAAGCGATGGAGGCTGCTGCCGGTCACTGATCGCTCATTCGTCCGGCTCCTTCCTTAATGCGCCTTGTGTTGGCACTGCACCTGTAACCTGCTCTACCTGCTCAACCAGCTGGGCGTGACAGTGCGCCTCTTTTTTCCTGTGACTCTCTGTTAGGCACGCACCTGCCTGACTGGAATTTGCACATTGAAAGCGTTGCTCACTTACAGTCAATATCACCATAAACTGGAACGACACGTTCAAGCGACAGAGGCCAAATAGCACATGCACTGTTACTCATTGTTGAGATTCAGCAATGCACTGCCATCTCATTCTTAAATGATTCTCAAAAAATAAACATGTGCTCTCTTTTCAGATGTTTTATTATTATCTGATCTACTGTTACTCTTTCTCTAAATATGGTACTTTTGGTCAAGTTATCTCCCACTACATTTAAACATGTTGTGCCTTATTTTCCACCACCTTTATTTGGCAGCTTGTTTCTTCGCACACTGGCATTTTACATACAATAATATTAAATAATATATTACAATAATAATATTAAATAACATTATTCAAATAGTTATAGATTAAACTACCTAACAGTATAAAACACCAACAGGAACATTACAAGTTACAAAATATGATAATGTAACACACTGTATACAGTACTTTTACATTTGATATTTGCATTGCTGCCAATATATATAAAAAATGGATGCAGGACCTTTACTTTTAGTTTTTTTTCCAGTGGGGTTCTGCTACTTTTACTTAAGAGGAAAATACTGCTTCCACTGATGTCTTGTTAAGGTGACCAAAAAAAAGTAATCGAACTGCTTTAAATCTAATCATCCTTGTGTAAGTCAAACTACACCAAATGAGAAAGTTTATGAAAACTGTCCTCTGTTAACACAGTGACACCAAAACCCGGCGCCCTTATTGACATTTATGTTAGACTTTTTCTGAGGTAATGAAAGTTTGACAAAGGTGAGACCAGAGCAGGTGCCTGTAGGGCCAACCTGCCCGGGGCGTGTTTTTCCCTGAAGGACCGGAATACTGCGCACCTCCGGCCCAACGGGCACACACGGACCAACCCGGAGGCGCAGGTGAGTCAGCCCCCCCTGGTTGATCGACTTTAATTCGGCAGACGTCGAGAGGTGTAACCGGGACGACCAAGAGGAGGAGGAGGGGGAAGGGGGAAGGGGGAGCGAGTCTGTGTTGAGGACCTGCCGGCTCTGAATGGAAGTCGAAGGAGCTGTCCTGTGACACCTGAAAGAGGAAGCACTGATCGCCGCGATGAAGGTGCTGCTGTTCCTGCCCCTCACCCTGCTCGGGTCCGTCGCCCTGCTCGGGCTCCAGAGGTTGCGGAAAAAGGAGCACGACAAAGTGTACAAGCGCAACAAGTTCCAGGACATCAAGCTGCATGTGGTGGTCGACGTGCTGGGCGAGTACCAGAGCGAGTACGCGGAGAGGCAGCATAGGCTGGAGAGCACCCGCGCTGCCTACGAGACACAGGAGGACGAGGTGAACAAAGTCCAGGCCAAAGCTGACAAGACGAAGGGCGATGTGGATGTCTGCCGGGGAGGCCAGGTGAGGAGCAGAGCATTTGGCAATGAAAAGCTCCAAAAGAGGAACCTGAGGTGAAAGGGGGGAGGGGAGGGATAATGATTTATAGCCAACATTTTGCATCACCTGTCTTTATCACAGAAATATTCGTTATTATGTAATTCCCCCATTGTGAAGGTACAACTCATTTGGCTTGCTGCATCTCATAAAAGACACATAACCTGTTTCACTTGGTTAGAAGATAAGGACACATCATTAACACCTGCCAGAAAATCAGGCTTGTCTTGAACTGTCAGCGCTGCCTACAGCCACGAGTAAACTCCAGCAACACTGCAGTCCTTTTCTTACATTACTGTATGGTTTGTACTGTCTGCCACAGATATAACGGTGGGTGCTGTTTTAAAATAATACTCTTTTTGAGCAAATGTTCCTCTGTGAGGCAGCCAGAGAGTTGTGAGACATTTGTCGCTCTTTAGCCTTTTTGTGTTTATTCACAGAGAATCAGTTAGCATTTTCATACCTTTCATCGTCACCTATTTACCGCCCTTTATGACTCATCTGCGCAAGGATGATCTAGTGGATTATTGTGATTCTTCAGTGTTTCTCAGGGCAACAAAGGCAAACATTGTTAGTGAGTGTAGAGAGGATCTCTCTGATGAACTTGTTAACATTTGTGTTGCTGAGATTCTGTTCTTCCACTTGCAGAAAACTGTAGCAGATGAGCTGGCATCACTGGAGGCACAGTTCGACACTCTCAAAGGTGGGTGTCAGTTTATGGGCCCCAGCACCAAAAGTGCTCATGTATTCATTTATTGAGAGAAGGGATGAGGCGACCTTTCCCTTTTTCAAACACATGCACAGCTTTTATATGCAAATTAGATGGGTTTGTCCAGTAGGAAAATGGAATTTCAAGTGATGTCCAAACCTTGCTTTTACTTTGTCAAACCTAAAGTTCCCACTGTCATGTGATAATGTTTACAGCTGAATCTGAGAAAGAGAAGAGCAGCTGGGGTGCAGAAGAGCAAACGCTGCAGCAGCAACTAAAAACACGCAGCTCAGTGTGCAACTTCTTGAAACCAGACGCAGTGACAGCACGGTATACTTATTGCTTTACTGGACTTTACTGAACAATATTAAAACATATTTCTGCACTCAAACATTCGTAATGGCATTTATGCATTCACTACATTTCCTCTTGTGTAATGTTCTCCTGAAGCAAACTGTGTTTTGAAGAGACTGGGGAGGCACCAAAGGCGGGGGCCCCAAAACAAGAGGAGCCTAAACAAGAAGAGCCTAAAGCGGAGGCCCCTAAACAAGAGGAGCCTAAACAGGAAGAGCCTAAAGCGGAGGCCCCTAAACAAGAGGAGCCTAAACAAGAAAAGCCCAAAGCGGAGGCCCCTAAACAAGAAGAGCCTAAAGCGGGGGCCCCTAAACAAGAGGAGCCTAAAGCGGAGGCCCCTAAACAAGAAGAGCCTAAAGCGGAGGCCCCTAAACAAGAAGGAGCCTAAAGCGGAGGCCCCTAAACAAGAAGAGCCTAAAGCGGAGGCCCCTAAACAAGAAGAGCCTAAAGCGGAGGCCCCTAAACAAGAGGAGCCTAAAGCGGAGGCCCCTAAACAAGAAGAGCCAAAAGCAGAGGCTCCTAAGAAGAGATGAGGTATTACAGCCTGTGGTTTCAACTGTAAAACGTGTTTAACAAAAAAACAACAGTTTTCGACACGTCGTAAACAGATTCCAGCACACTGCTTCACTGAGCCAGTGTCACAGGTAGTTCAGGTACAGGTGGGAGCCTAAAGAAGGAAAACCTGTGGTTTTGAAGTTGATAATTGAGATTATGCTGAATATTCTTTATCAATCTGTTATTTATTATCATGCATCAAATCAAAGAAAAATGAAGATTTGGATGTGGGTCTTATTTCTGCATTTTTGTGTCTGTGTGTTAGTGTAGAGGCTTTGTAATTAACAGATTGTCATAATATAAATATTGTTGGGTTGGGTTGGGTTGAAGAGTTTGCTCACCTTTGTGGTAATTTGTCTTTGACTAAATAGTAAATAGGAGTGTGGCGAGTTCATGCAGTACAAAGCTTCCAGGTTCTTCTCATGCCAGCTGCTTGGCCTCACGTTGCTTCTCACTCAGAAGCAACAATGTTTGTCTGCAATAATTCAGTTTGTATTTATGGTGCAAAGACAATACATATACAGCTGTACAATCTAATTTTAAAGAATGAAGATTTGTATATATACAGTATCTTGTCAGTAATCTACTTACTATGAGTGTAACTTGAATAAATAATCTTTTCCAAAAAGAGAAATTGTCAGTAACGATCATTCAACATACACATACATCTCACCCACATTTATCTATGTCATTCATACCGGCATTGGTGGAAAAAGTATCAAAATCTTTTTAAAAGTAGAAATTTCTGCCATTTAAAATTACTAATAAAAGTAAGTATTATCAGCAAAAAACACTTAAAAAGTATCAAAAGTAAAGGTACTTATGATGATGCCCCCCTGTGATATATTATTGAATTACTATTAATGTGTAAACAGCAATTTCATGTTGTAGTGCATTGCATTTTTAAGTTGACCATTTGCATAAAAAATGTGCAAAGTAACTGTAGTTGTCAAGTAAACTCAATCATGTGAAAAATACAATATTTTCCCCCATAATGCACTTTCACCAAAGTCACATAAAATGAAAATAGTCCTGTAAAGTTCCAATTCTGTAGGATTTAAGTACACTACTCAGGTAAATGTACTTACTTGAATTCCACCACCAGTACGTCACCAGTACATCAAATTCATAATTGGCAATTGTTTGATTAAAAGCACCACATTGGCCTCATTTCTCACTCAGAAAATTTACGTAGTGATGGGCCCAAAGTTAAGTTAAGACCCCCCCGGGCCACAGCCTCATGACTGTTATTAATATTTCTTGCTGGAAAGACACATAGCTCAAGAGTTGTGATCACATTTTTCTACTGCCAATTATTCCTCCTTCTATTTTTAGAAACATTCCTGTTCTTTGAAGGTTGCAAAAAATGTGACCAAGCAGGAACCTTGCAGTACAGGAGCACTTACATTACGTTGGTTTAAGTGTTCGTGGGGTGGTATACCTTCACTTCACTGCCACAAACCCACATCATTGCTCCCTCAGGACAGTAACTAACACTGTGTGCATATCCAAATGTGCCACACAGAAGACAGTGAAAAACAGTCAGTCAGAGTGCAGGGCTACACAGAGGCAAGGTTATGAAATACTAAAGCTGTATCCTGGTTACCCATATAATGATTAATTCAGGCAAACTGTGTGAGAGAGACAGAGAGAGAAGAAGTAAGTGGAAAGACAAAAGAACTACTGTATGCTGAGCCTCGAAGCAGACTCCCCCTCCCCTTCATTTTTTTAGTCATATTATGATTATGATATGTGATGTCAGTTATTTGAATGGATCTAAACAGGGGACGATGTGAAATAAAAACAACTCTGAACTAGGAAGAGAGAAAAAAAAAGTCCATTTTCAGTGTGTGCACTATCTGTATCTCTGATTTGTGTCTTTTGCTGTATGTTACCCTACGTTACGCCTTTTTTTTGTTGGCCTTTAGTTTATTTTTCCTCTGTTAGATAATCCCTCAACCTCCAAAGCTGAAAACACAGAGATAGGTATTGAATAATCGTTGTTAACCTTGTCTGCCTCCCTCTTTCTTGGTGACCCTGCCTCAGGGTTTGTGTGTGTGACAGAGAGAGTGCAGGAGAGAGAGAAAGAGAGACATAGAGAGAGCAACAAAGACAGAGAGAGAGAGAGAGAGAGAGAGAGACCAAACGCTGACCAATCAGAGAACCCAAAGCCTTTGTCTGTCACTCTGTATAAACTTCACTTCGTTCTTTTCTGGCTCCGACCATACAGTTTGTATTCTGGCTCATCCCAAAGCCTCATTATCTTTGAGTGAGTTCAACTAAATGTTTTTTTGCATGTGGCATTACATTTCAAACCTAAACATTTGCAATACAGAATTGATATCTTGGTGAGATTTGCATTTTCAATTTACAGAATAATGAAAAACAGCAGCTTTGTAAAGTGCAAAGACATTTTAGCATATTTTAATTCACCTTGAACACTTTCAAATTGATTTAGTCATCATCATAGGGCAATTGCATTTCATTACATTAAACAGCTCTTTCTTTTATTTTGCCCATCTCCTCCTGTAAGGATCCAGATTAATTAAATTAGATTTATTTATGCCCTTGTACAGAAACTATTTTGTACTCAGTTGGATGAATGCATATTGCTCATGTACCATGTTACGATTGGGTTGCATGATCTGAGTTGTATAATCATAATATTCAATATTTTGATATTATTTTAATATGTCTTTCTGTTATGTGATATAATGGTGTATGTGTATTGTAATGATGCAATCCCCCTAGTGCTATGCGTTTTTATCAAGACAGTTTTCACATTCAGAAAATCTGATTTTTAATTTGATCATTTTCTTTTCTGTGTCTATTTTTCCATCCTCACTTGCATCTGAACTTCCCTGGATTCACAACATGGAAACAAGGAAACAAGGAAATGACTCAGTTGTACTTGGATTTTACCCCTTTTTCACAGTTTCAAATTAGATGTTGATGTTAATGATAATTTTATGTTTCAGTGCTGTATCCTTACAAGCAATTAAATGTCAAAATCTATAAGAAAAACTGACTGAAATGTCAGTTGAATACTTGTTTTAGATATATTTGTATGGAGTCTTCAACAATTTCTGAACTGAAACTAACTTCGGTGTTTTGATCTTTGAACCTATAAGATGTAAACAGAAAAGCACAACCGCTTTGAAGTTTGGACCAAATCAGAGGTGAATAATTTGGCTCAGTGAATTTTAGAATAAGTGACTATAAAAAGTACAAGTGAATTATTAAGCTGAATGTGAATAATGTTTGAACAATCAAGAGATGCGTTTTTTTAATCCACAGATAATATATTATATTATAAATATAAATATAAATATATAATATAAATATTTTGCTTCTTATTAACTCACACTGTCCTCCATCTGTTGGAGATTACAATACTCCCCCCAGGCCACAATTAGGCAATCAGAGGGCTATCATTCCGCCCCAATAGGCTCACAAGGTCAGCGTCATACCAGGAGAAGATACAGAGATGGCAGAGGGGGGACATTCAGTCGACTGATGTCATAAACAAGGGCTGTTCGTGAACTGTTCTGTCTAATCTGATGTATGTGTAGAGATTTGAAACACAGAATATAATGTACCTTTGTGTTAAAAATAGTATGTTGTCTGAAGGTGTTTGATGTTTGTAAATGACATTTCTGAAACAGCCAAATACAGAAAATCAACAAAATCCTTTTCTGAATTTGTTTTCAGCGGCACTCGTTCTGCTTCTTGCTCATTAAAAACATAAATCTTGATTCGCTCATAGGTGAAAGTGTTGTATTCTTCATTTAGTATCATATGTGAAGTTAACACGTATTACAGTCCCACACGACCCCCCAGATTTAGTGATAATAACATCACCAGTCCTTGAAAAACCAGAGGTCATCCTGACAGCCAGAGGTCACCTTGATCACAGAGTTGAATCTAACATGAAAATCTTACAGCTGTTAAAAGGCACACTGTGAATAATGGTAAAATGTACCGGTCTTATATTCTGTATATATATATATATATATATATATATATATATATATATAACAAAATCCACACAATAAATTAAAGTTTAAAGTATTAAAGTTTTAATAAACTTTCAATTGGAGTTCTTAAGAAGAATTATTATCTCCGTCCAATTAGATACTTCACATACAGGGACAAATTCGTCATCTTGGCCAATGAAAGCATGCACATACAAACCACATGCAAAACAGGTTTTGGTTTTATTTAAATAAAGCTATAAATAGTTCAAGATAAAAAACATTTCACTACAAGTGAAAGACCTGCATTCCAAAACATTGTATAAGTAGTAGTATTAGTAATAGTAGTAGACCTGCAGAAGTGAAAGTGCACCCTAAGCAGCCATGACCACTCTCAGTGTTACACCATATCATCAGATTTTGGTTGAGCATTACTGTGTAGGCAGCACTTGATGCTGCACCTGGTCGCAGTAATGGTAACTATCACTACTGCAGTATTACTATGAACTACATACTAACTGACTAACTAATAACAGTATATTTTGTATGTAAAACCTTGATCTAAATAACTAGTTAGTATGTGGAGTAAAAAGTATATTATTTGCAGTTGCTGAGTGAAGTGTAAAGTAGTATGTAGCACTTTGAGACATCAGTCATTTGATATATAAAGTTATTGACGTAAATATTAGTAACAGGATACAACTAGTGACTTAGTGAAGTGACTGTCATGTGTTCACGTTTGTCCTCCCTATAGGCGATTACTGAAAGTAATTTGACCCCACATCTGTGGTCGTGTATGTGTGAGGTAGCTCACAGTAGGATGAACATCACATCTATTGATCAGACTAATGTGGGGAGGAAAGGCTGCAGGCCACAGCAGCTGATCAATATACCTCTAATTACATGGGGCACTGAGTGTGTGTGCCACTGAAAGAGTGAGTGTAGGTGGTCCCCCCCAAACTCACAGCGTTGTATATATAGATGCTGTCCCACAGAGGAATTGCTCACACACACAGATCACAGCTCACACACACATTTAACCACATTTTTTACGGATGCTGTGTATGGACGAAGGGAACTGGTGAGTATCCTTACATATGTATTTGCATGTGTTTGCATGTGATCTCAAATGCCAACAGGATCTCTAGTTCCCTGTGTTGGTGACTTCCTCCCTCGCAGGCCTTGCCTCTGTCACCTCCCTCTAGTGTTCTCCCTCTTGATAGGCTATTCAGACTTTTCTTTATCACTGATATATATCATATGCATTCTGTGGTATTGTCTGTGGCCTACATAAAGTCTGACACGAGCTGACCGTTTAACTCTGTCACTCCCTTGTTTATTCTCACTGCATTGTCTCTTCTACACCACAGGCTCTTCCAGTCCGCTGAGGTGCTGACTGGCTAGAAGCTGTGTGATATGTTTGATATTCGGTTGTTCTTGTGTTTTATCATGTCAACTAAATATCAGACATATTCCTACAGAGTCTGGCACTGACTTCTCATCTTTATTGTGCCTATGAAAACAGGCGTGTGAAGTTAGATGTACAGGTAAATAGTTTTGGTCAGTGATATTTGCAATCAGTGTGTTATGCTAAATATTGTGGAATATCATAATAATGTTCACTTGAATTTCTTCAGTTTGATTGCCGTTTATTCAGTTAATATCTGTGACAAAAGTGTGAACATACATTATCAGTTTTGTGGCGTTTCACAAGTAAAACATTAACATTAAGTTGTTAAAATTCTCTGTACACTTTGAATAAAAAAATAAACAAAGAAGACCTTGTCTGTCAAGTTTCACTGTTTACTTGCCCTCTTTATTCTCCCACTCAAACACACTCACACCCACATGCGCAACAATCATTTGAATGAGATCCAAGGCATTAAAGACCTTTTTTTTTCCTTTTACAATGGGATCTAAGTGCACGAGTACATCCTGCTCCATGAGCAAACAGGTTTTTTCCTGGCACAGTACAGATTAGAGACATCAGGAAGTGTAACCACTCCAAACCTGGTGGAAGCCTTTTTCTTACCACAGCAGAGAGATGTTGTTTCAGTCTTTCTGTTTTATTCTCTGTATAATAATTTATAGATATCCACACATTTTAATTCCCTAACTTCTCTTGAGGAAACTGTTTTTTGCTTCTTTTACAGTAAAATTCATGTTTCATCATCATCATCACTGTAAAAAATGTTTCATCATCCACAATTTTATCTATGCAGGACAGAAATAAAGCCTGATGGCATGTCAACATTGTCTGCACTGATTCATTACTGTCTTCACATTTCTGACTAATTTCCTATTCCATTAGCCATAGTGAGCTACTGATATGCTTCAGATGCTATGTTTATACTTTAATTAATTGTTTTACATAGAGGGAACACACATTTGGCTTATGAGATGTCCTCCCTCCCAGTCAATGTATTCTTCAAGAGGCATTTTATTATGTAACAGTTTATTTTCTAAGTGACGCATAATAAGTTACATCCTGTGCACAAGCCTGTGGCAGTGCTCACTGGAAAAATCTGTAAATAACTTGCTTTTTAATCAAATTAGTTACTGTATAAGTCATGGCATATTTAGTTTCACATCAGAAATACATTTTAATGGCACCTTGCCAGTGAAAAGCTCCCTCATGTTTGAAAAATGTGCATACCAATCATCAAACCAAAAGTATTCTGCCAACTATTAGGAAACTGGACAGATAGGTGATGGTGTTCAGAGGCCATCTGAGGCAGTCTGGGGAAAATGTGAATCTATCACAGCTGTAAACAGAGGAAAAATGTCTTTGGGATGTATTCATCATAGCACTAGAGGGTGTCTAGGTTCAGCGTGTGACCCTGTGTGTGTCTGTCTTATCTGTAGTCACTAATGGCCAGTTTGATTTTGACTGTTGATAGGGACAGATTGTTTATTTCAAACTAAAATGTGTCCTTTGTTTGCTGCAGATTCAGGTTCAGTGTAAGCTAAAATAAGAGAACCGAGGTTAGGTTAAGGTTAGAGTATGCCTCTCAGCGATGAAATCTCCTCAAAAGCGACCAACAAATCTATGCGTGTCTGTGTCCACGTGTGCATGTTATCAGAGGACCCAGGGTGGTTTATTCAAACAACTACCAGCACAAAGAAGAAGAAACACTGGAGCCCATCCTCCAACATAAAAATAACCTCAAATTCAACCACGAGGCCCTCAAATATCCACTCCCTCCCCTGCTCCTGACAAAAAAGCATGATGACGCAAAAACATATGATGTCAGAGAGACTTTTAATAGAATTGCTTTGAATCATGTGTACACACCTTGTAATTCACTTGACAATTAATTAGCAATATGATATTAAATTGAATCAAGCAACTAATGTGCATCAATTAATTTGATGATCAGTTATGAGTAAAAAATAAATTATCAAAAACATCCACAGGATGTCTTTTAAGATACGATATAATAATGGCACAAAATAAATACAAATACATTTAAAAAATAATGTGCTTGTATGACACAATGCTGTACAATATATATATATATATATATATATATACAGTGGGGAACAACAAAGTATTTAGTCAGTCACCAATTGTGCAAGTTCTCCCACTTAAAAAGATGAGAGAGGCCTGTAATTTTCATCATAGGTACACTTCAACTATAAAGAGACAGAATGGGGGGAAAGAATCCAGGAAATCACATTGTAGGATTTTTAATGAATTAATTGGTAAATTCCTCTGTAAAATAAGTATTTGGTCACCTACAAACAAGCAAGATTTCTGGCTCTCACAGACCTGTAACTTCTTCTTTAAGAGGCTCCTCTGTCCTCCACTCGTTACCTGTATTAATGGCACCTGTTTGAACTCGTTATCAGTATAAAAGACACCTGTCCACAACCTCAAACAGTCAGACTCCAAACTCCACTATGGCCAAGACCAAAGAGCTGTCAAAGGACACCAGAAACAAAATTGTAGACCTGCACACAGGCAGGCTGGGAAGACTGAATCTGCAATAGGTAAGCAGCTTGGTGTGAAGAAATCAACTGTGGGAGCAATTATTAGAAAATGGAAGACATACAAGACCACTGATAATCTCCCTCGATCTGGGGCTCCACGCAAGATCTCACCCCGTGGGGTCAAAATGATCACGAGAACGGTGAGCAAAAATCCCAGAACCACACGGGGGGACCTAGTGAATGACCTGCAGAGAGCTGGGACCAAAGTAACAAAGGCTACCATCAGTAACACACTACGCCGCCAGGGACTCAAATCCTGCAGTGCCAGACGTGTCCCCCTGCTTAAGCCAGTACATGTCCAGGCCCGTCTGAAGTTTGCTAGAGAGCATTTGCATTTGGATGATCCAGAAGAGGATTGGGAGAATGTCATATGGTCAGATGAAACCAAAATAGAACTTTTTAGGTAAAAACTCAACTTGTCGTGTTTGGAGGAGAAAGAATGCTGAGTTGCATCCAAAGAACACCATACCTACTGTGAAGCATGGGGGTGGAAAACATCATGCTTTGGGGCTGCAAAGGGACCAGGACGACTGATCCGTGTAAAGGAAAGCATGAAGTGGGGCCATGTATCGTGAGATTTTGAGTGAAAACCTCCTTCCATCAGCAAGGGCATTGAAGATGAAACGTGGCTGGGTCTTTCAGCATGACAATGATCCCAAACACACCGCCCGGGCAACGAAGGAGTGGCTTTCGTAAGAAGCATTTCAAGGTCCTGGAGTGGCCTAGCCAGTCTCCAGATCTCAACCCCATAGAAAATCTTTGGAGGGAGTTGAAAGTCCGTGTTGCCCAGCGACAGCCCCAAAACATCACTGCTCTAGAGGAGATCTGCATGGAGGAATG